>CM059586.1:70529166-71825000 GCA_030407085.1 Trichopria drosophilae | reverse complement strand
GGTGAAGATCTCGATAAAAGTATTTGTATTTCGAATAGTATAATCGATATATAATATGACGTTGTAGTCTATTTAAACGTTCGAGAAATTGAAAAGTCGAACTAAGATGTAAAAAATTGACGATCGGGTTTTTAGAGTACGTTTCGGAACGTCGTCGGGTGAGGAAGTTCGCATCGCGATCGGGTCGTCACCGATTGATCGGAATAAATTTGATATTTAGTTTTGTGGCCGATCAAATCGTGTGTTTCATTTCAAAGCCCTTCCACCATTCGTTAACAGGAACTGTAAAAATATTTATTAAATGAAATTGCTTATTTATTAAACTTTAACCCTTAATTCCGACGCATGGATCGTTTTCGACCTAGAGAAAATTCAAATTGTACTTTATAACTTGCACAACTGTAAGATTAAACTGTTTTTAAACGGCAGGACATATTTGACCCAGGTAGTGCGAGGAAAAGGGCTTAAAACAGGCGTCGGAAGTAAGGGTTAATTATATTTTAAAATCAGTTTTACAATAGCTGGTGAGCCAAAAGTTAATGATTAAACTTTCGTTTTAAAATCACTTCAATCAACTAAAAACTAGTGACGTTGACCCTGTAACCTTTAGCTCATATGTTCCTCGACTGGACAGGGTTTGGTAGTTCGAGCTATTCAATTGACATTAGCAAAAACTGAAAATTATCATTTTTAAAAACTTCGACCCGCAGCCTTGACAAGCTCAAAGAGAGGTTGAACTTAAAAATCGGTATTAGGATTCGCGAGAGATCACGATAAAAAAAAGATGTATAAAAAATGGTAATAATAACAATGGACTTTCGTTGAATGCGAAAATGTAAAAACATTATATCAACGGCCTAAGGGCGAGTCACAGCTACCAGAGAAGCTGCTTTGTAGACTGACCCATTATCTCACTTGATTTATTTTTTATATATAATTTTTCCTTTCTCCTTTTTTCATAATTATATAAAGAAATATGGTTTTACATTTCATGATTTGAGAATTTCATAGCGATTGTTCAAAAGGACAATCCGTTTTAATTATTTGTTCTGACATTATATTTCAATGAATGTCTTCTTAATTATCACATCTGCAAATATCGAAAGAAATTATAAGCAGGGAGAGAGAACAAGCCTTACTACTGTGAAAATTATTCTCTCAATGTAGGTTATGTACGTGAACAATCGACACGACTTTTTTAAATGGAAATTATATCCAGACATTTTCTCTTATATTTTATTGTATTATATTTACATACATAGAAATACTTTTTTCGGTATTTATAAGTTCCAATCTGAATCCTACCATACATAACGTGAGTGTTTACATAAACGGTTTCCGAAATGAATAGGTACTATATTTTGAAGATGACTGATGTTTCATACCGCTGTAAAATCGTAAACGAATATACTCTTGACACTGAATGACACAAAGTTTATTGTGACACTGCAAATTTCAGTGTTATGAAACAAAAGATATAGAAGCGACAGTTTGAACTACCATGTATGACATCGAATACTGATATGCTGATCATTGTATATCAGTTTCATGTGCATGCCTAATGCATTACACTTTTCACACGATAGTTACAAAACAATGTTTCTCCGTGTACTCTTTAAGCGATATTTTCTATTGATGATGCATTTACTTAACTAATTATTATCACTTTTTTGTCTGTTTTAGTTTGAACTAATGTCACTAATGTAATTTTTATAAAAATAAATTCTCTTATTCCAGTATATGCAGAATAGATCATCAAATTTGTATTATATCTTAATCATACAATTCCCATTGTTGTCTAGACGTAATTTTTTGCCCCCAAAACTCATGCAAATATTAAAGCTTGTATGAAATTTTAGGAAATTCATTGTCTACCATGGAATCTTCAGTACAGTGAACGACCTTGGTGGAAATCCACGTATCAACGTTTCTTCACAAGATGAAGTGAAATGAAAGAATGTTCAGCTTCGATCGAAATGAATGTTGAACTTGGAATACAATGGCAAGAGTAATGCAAGTGCATGCATGCAGTATGTCTTCGGTAGTGGTGTACAATGAGGCGAATTATTCTCTCGACCCTGAACGAGTAGCATCGCGACTTGATTCCGGGGTAGCACCGGTAGCGTCCGCGTAACCGCTATATCCAGCTAATCTCGATTACCCGCAAAAGCCGTAACGAAATTAGGTCGAGTAAAAGACACTTCATCGGGGAAGGTATTGTACCAGGACCGCGACGATTTGCGATGACACTTGTGACGAATTTCTGGTACATTTTTTACTAAACTAGCGTGAGAAAAATGGCGCGTCGAAAAATTTGTTTGTTTTTTTTTAAATATAACTTCCTGAAACTTAAGTGTACTAAAATTTGGAATTTGGTGCACTATTGAAACGTATTAAATAGTTAAACAACTGTCACTTTTTTACATATTGTACAATTACATTTTTCTGTAAAATGTTTATTTGCTATAATTATACCAATTATTTCTTATGGCCAGAATTTTCAAAGTATTCAGTTTATCCATAAGAATCAAATAAGTTAAGTATAGATAATTTCTTAATTCTAAAATAATGACGATTCCAGAGGCCAAGAAGTTCAAGAGGAATGTGTAGTGTTCAGAATTTTTGTCGACTTTCGTTATATTATTATATATACTCTATTATAAGATACATAAACAATTTTACTATTTTACGTTACGGAATGGAATTTTGTTATTTGTGATTATCAAGCAATATACTAGAATTTATTCAGAGTTTTTCATAAGTTTTATAAATTTTTAAAAGAAAATTTCCAAAAATTCAAAAAAAATTCCATAGTATACTGCCGTGATTTCTAAGAACTTTTTTGTTCGAATTCTTAGCATATTTTGGAAAAAGCTCTTAGTCTTTTAGTTGCAACAGCCGGAAATTTTTAAAATAAATTTTCATTGAGGACGCCATTTTGAGAACGTTACAATGAAGTGGCGTAAAAATGTAAAATTTTGTATTAAAATTCAAGTATTTTATCCACCTTTGTCAATAGTCTAATTACAAGAATGGTCCTAAATTTTTTGTTTAAAATTGAAAACAATAAAAAATTTCCTTCTCTATCATCTTGAAAGATTATAAATTTTCCATGCAAAATTTGCAAAATCTGTAATTGAACAAATAAGTTTCTCTTATTCCGGGAAATTGACGTTAGAGAAATTGAATGTACATTGCAAAATTAAGATTTGTTTTTGCTCGTTATAAGGCGTGCATCCCACATTTATTTATATTAATTCAAAATGAAAAGGGTGTATTTTTATATGATTTATTTCAATGCAAATGATCATTGCGGGTTTGTTGCGCTTTCTCTAGTTTCTATTACTTTATATAGCCAACCACTATAATAGCTTCGATGTCATATAATTTTAAAACAAGATAATTTTCCTCGTGTGTTTATTCCTTTTTATTTTGTGTAATATTTTAAAGTACGAAGCGGAAATTACATTTTATTTTGTATTTATTTCGATATTTATTAAATTGATTGTGAACCGATTCTCCATATTTTTTTTCACTGCATTCATACAACGAGTATCAATTATAATATTTAATAAAAATGAGATATGAATAATCATTATAGTATTTATTTTAGCAGAATGTCCTACTGAGTCATATTTTCTGTCGTGCAGACATATTAAAATGCAGGGAGTCGCACGATTTTATATTTGTGTATGTGACTTTTTATAGTCTTTGTATATCCGAAACTATTAAAAGCATTTCAAAAGTTAGTTGCCTGATCCACAAGTTTACAGCGAATCAAAAAAACTTGCGCAACCTAATTTTGTCCCATGAAAACCAACAGATAGAGCATTTGGTTTCTGATTTTCTTTCATACAATAAAAAAACATCGCAGGTACTCTAATTGAACATTTAAAAAAGATTATCTTAGATCGGGGTTTTCAACGACATAAAATATGTGGGTCGTGTGATGGAACGCTTAAAAATGTATTTAGTTTGATAATGTTGGTTTGAAACATAACCTACACTGAGAAAAGAGAATGCTAGAGGTTCGTCTTTTAGTAAAGACTGGCTCAGCTTAGATGATATTTTAAATCAGTCGTCTCTACGCATTAGTAAATCGTCTTTCGGGACTAGTGGTTAAAGTTTAAACACGTCTGGTTCGTTTCCAAAAACGAAATATCATCAAATATGAGCCAGTCGTCTCTGAATGGCTAACTAGAATTATCTGTTCTCTATATGAACATGCAAGATGTAATTATTGTAATAAATATAAAATAAATGCTTACCCAAACTTCGAAACAATAAGAAAAGAAGCACCAAATTCATTTCTTGTATTTGTTATTCTCGTAAGAATAGACACTTTTCTCCTTTTGAAATTTGGATTTATTTCTAAGTGCTAATAAAGTTTTCAAATGAAAATGGAATAAAAACATGTGGAAAATATATCTATAAGAATTATCTAGATTAGAAATTATTTAGTAATGGCTGAGTAATACGCGAGCATCGTTGTTGGGACGATTTTGCTAACTTGCTAGTTTTCTCGTAATTTGAATAAAACTTGGAATAGGTTTTGAGCAGTTGAAGCAGACCGAGGATTGGTTGGAGACCATTTAAACAAAAATGGTTTTCTTGATCAACTTAGATTTAATATAAATTTGAAATTTAAAATCCACATTTTCTTTAATCCAAGTTAAATAGTTTTTAATTTATCCAACCAATGTATATAAAATATAAATACTTACAATTACATATTATTTATTATCACTTCGAATGGTCTGCGATCAGATCAAAGATTTCAAGACGCATATATCCCTACAAGATAAAAATGCAGATCTTAAAACATCTCTTATATATGGAGGAACATTTACATTCCTTGCAAAGCGGTCGAAGGCTCTATTTATAAATTCTGATTGATAAAGTCCACTGGGCTACTAAAGTCGGTTGGCTATATGCTACCCATACTTGAAGTACCTTTGTTGAGGTACGTTACCCCCCCCCCCTCCTCCGCTCTTCCCACTCCACGCCCTGCGAATCCATTCCCCTTACTCCCTTAAAGCTCTAGTCAAAGAGGAAAACGGGCGAGAATTGGCATTGTGGTGGGGGGCACAAGATGTTCGACGCGCCGCTATGTGGTTTAGTTCATCGGCCTCTAGAAAGCGACCACGAAAATTCGGTCAATGCCATCTCGATGATAAGCTCCTACGTGATAGGATTAGCTATCAGGTAAATATTGCATTTCAATACCAACAAAATTAGGATGGAGTCAAGGAACAATAAGAGAACGCTTGAACTTTCGACGTTTCGCATCCTTCGCTAATCTAGAGGCTAATCGTTTCGTAAGCAGGTACGTAAGTAAGTACATGTACACGTGACATAATACGCGGCGGGCACGCGAGCTAAGCTACGCAATTTACTTAATTACGGAAGACACCGTTACCGTTGAAGTACCGCTCGTCAACTTTCAATGTCGACCACATTCCAAGGCGCACATGCCCCCCTCAGCCTCTCGAATCACGAATCCGCCCATGCGGAACCGTCGGAAATCAAGATCGATATGCGTTTTCGTGCAAAAGCGAACGAAACGCACTATGCTGCTGCTGCTGGATGGATGCGTCGCGGAAGTAATGGTGCATTGTTCAATGGAGATTCTATGTTATTTGTCGAAACTCGAGAGGAATCGCTAACTCGTGTCCGATCTTCCGATAGGCAAGCGGATAGTTTCTTACTTCAATTTTTTTCACTCGCCAAGTGTACTGTATCTTTGTAAATAGTTTTAATGCAATTTGTAAAGTCATGGCAAAATATATGTTATTTTAAGATTTAAATTTCATGAAAATGTTGCTAAACAAATTTAGTACTTCCAAAAGAGTTCAGTTTTAACACTATACGAGCTTCATTCTCGACAGTTAGATACCAATAAATTATAATTATAATTTTTTTAGGAGAGAGAGTAATGTTATACATTTGTAATTTAGAATCCCGCGTTTTAAATCAAACCTCTCTCTACATGTTATTTTGATAGTCATTTTGTTACTGATATCTCTTATTATATTTTGACAGTTTTAATAAAAGATTCCAATAACAAACATCTCTTCAAATTATTTTATTCAAAAGTATTACAATAATATAATACTTATTCCTCCTTAATATTTTCCTCCATGCTAATACAATAATCATACTCTAAATGATTTCGCAGATTCATTAATTTCGTACATAGTTTCTAAAATGTTGTTAGGCGCATGTATAAAGTCTTAAAAGTTTTTGATATCTTTGAAATTGATTGTTGATTTCGCATTCGAAAATAGAACTAAATACGAATGCACAGAAAGAAAAAAATAGAGTTAATGACCTAGGGAAATGTAAAAATATTTGTAACGTATTATAATACTAGAAACCAAACCTTTAACAGTTTAGAATGTGATACAACATACCAAACTATAACTATTTTTACTACAATAAGAGTTTAATTTATTAATTATATTACTAGGAATATTTAAAGGGGCTACGTAGTTATACAATAGCGTTATATTTGAGGTTATGAATGGGGTTTATGACTTCTGTAAATATTTTTAAGGGTGCACCTCAAAAAAAAAACGCCCGACATTAAAAATCCTGTCAATGAAAAAAACAGACATTTCAAAATGCAGACATTCAAAAACCAGTCATTTCAACATACAGACATAAAAAAATTATCTCGGGTCTCACTGGATGTTCATTCCAAGGTCAAAAATGTTTTACCAATGAGTTAATTTTGTAGATCCCTTGAAAGCCCAATCAGTTAGACACTCGGATTATTTATTAAGCACATTAAGTCAATCATTAATTACATATTCAGAATATGTACATTTTGAAATATCTGCTTCTTGAATGTTTTCTGAAATGTCTTAATTTTTTTAATAGTGTGGTTTTTAATGTCTGTTTTTTTAATTTCGGGTTTTTGATGTGTCTGTTTTGTGATTTGTCGGGGTTTTGAGGTGCACCCATTTTTAAGTATCGGTAAATAGAAATATGATCAATACTACTGTCTTGTTTACAGCAAAAATAGCTTATTCAACTGTTTAGTATAATTACTTTAATAAAATAGTAACATCAACCATTTCTTTTACCTGCCCAGAATTAGAATTCTAAATAAAAATTAAAATAAGGAATAAACAGTAGCGGTAACTTTTTGGTTCTACTATAAATGAACGTAAATAAATTTAACCAGCCTTTTATAAACTAAAGCCCTTCAAATTTAATATCAAAGCGTAAAAATTAAACAAGGAATCTGTTTTCAATGTTATGGAGAACATTTGTAGTCATTTGAAGTTAATATTCCACTCTTTATTTGGGATTATATTAATGATTTTCGCCATGGGATTCAAATCGTACTCCAAAGGATTCAAATAGGATTTAGATTTAGTTAATTTAATTATATGCACAGTTGCACAGGAAGGACAAAACTTTTAGTGAATGTTATGTTAACTAATACAACATTGTTTTCAGTGCCTGCACATGCAAAGACTATCAATATTTCCTCGAAAAAAGAATTAAATTTATAACATACATAACACTAGTAAGAAAGCATAATATTAGTATATACATTACGAAAATTTTACACGGATTACTATGTCATTATATGACAAAATTTTGAAAGACGAGTTGTAAATAGAAATTTAAGTAACACTATGAACATACCTTAAAATATAGTTTTTTAACAGAACAATTAAATACAATAAAACACAAACAATTTATGCAATAGATATGTATATTATGTTTTAACAAAAAAGATACCTTTTTCAATATTATTATTGTTGCTTGACAATTAAAGTTACGAATAGAAATAAGTATCGGAAAATCAATTGGTTTAAAATTTACTAAATTAATTTAATATATTATTTGTTAGGAATGGATTTATTAAAGTTAATCAGGGATATGAAGATTGATAAAGGGTCATTACAATATTTTTAGTTCTATTTATTTTATATTTATTGTTATTATTACATAAATCTAAATTAGAATGAAAAAAAATAATAAACAGCGACCGCTAATCGGTGATTAAATGAATTAGTAATGATTTTTACTCTTTATTACTAAAAATGATGACGAAAGAACAACAATTTTGTAATTATTTTTCCATGACACAGGTCCTGGCATGTACATTTCGTATTCTTCTCGGTTTATGAGAGCCATGTAATTCTTAATGTAAGTAGAACACAACTGTGAATGGTAGATTCTATTTTTTACGGGCATACGTTTGCTGTCGGAACTGAAAATTCACGACCGCATAAAGAAATGTTTAATAATGTTAAGAAAAATACTAAAAATTATTTTTGCTGTAAATGGAAACAGCACAAAAAATTAAAAATTTGTTAAAAGTAGTTACTTATATTGTTAAATTGAAAAAATAAAACATTTTATGTTTATAATAACGTTCATTGTAAACATTTTACTTAGTTTTTGTGGAGAAGTAGACAAAGCTAAGCAATTATTAGAAAATAAAACTTAATTATAATTATATATTAATTAAACTATACAAATGCTACAAGCATCAAACTAAATAATAATACAATTCATATAATTACTATGTACAGCATACACCTTTTGTCTTTTTAAATTCTTTATAACGTATTGTATACCGTAATAAAATCTACTGACCTACTGTTGAAGGACAGTCTTTATTTACTTTAGTAATCTGCATTAGTATTTAAATTTATCTCAGATGGTTACGACAGTATTTTATTCTAGTAAAAAATAGAATTCCATTTGCTAATATACCGAAAAGAACCAATAAGATTTCTAGCTTCTTTCAAAGAATTAAAGATACAATACAAAATTCAGATATTATATCACGAAATTATTACAAATATATAAGATAATGAATAGAATGTAAAATAAGAAAATAACGTTTTTACATTATCTTCTAATTATGCATGTAGCGAATTTTTATTTTTATCGTTTTGCAATAGTTCTTACTATTAATACGCTTAATATTGAATATATTTCATACCGCAAGGCGGAACTGAAGTTTAGTTAAAAGTTATGTAAAATAAAACGACAAACTAATTCAAGTGTAAAATCTGAATCAGTTAGCAAGATTGAATTACGTCTCGATGAAATACTTTTAGATTTACGATAAGTCGGCCTTATAAAGCGCAATTCATACCGACTCGTTAATGAATCTTTTTATTTAATCACGAAACTAGTCGCATTTTTAAACGCCTGTTGTCATTTACAAAAAGGTAATAAATTGGTCAATTAAAAATCCTACTTTTACATGATGACCGAAATTAATTGCACTAAATTCCGTTACAAAATTATTTACGCGTTTTCAGCAGTGTGGTGGCACATATCCGTTATACTATCTGCAAAACCGACGTGACGCATCGTCCCATTTCAACTATCAGCCGAAATGTTGCAAAACAAGACTTAAACCGCCTGATTTCGCGGTGAAATTTTTAATTACACTGTGTAACGTTGACGTGTATATGAATTAAGACGTGCGCTATTCACGAAGAGCGAATCTTATCGGAATATCTTAAGACGCTCTTTTGCGTAGTTGTCGTATTCGCCTGGTGAAGTATTTTATAACAAATAGTTAGACGCCGTTTCTCGGTCAAGGGTTACAGAATTCACTAATTGATTCAACATTTTTAGGGAGTCGTGTTCACAAAATGATGCAATTGATTCAGTTATACAGTTATTTAAATAAAACTAATTAAATTAGTCTTAATTATCCGGATTACTACATTTTTAGTATCCGAAATTTATCGCACGTAGAACGATCGCATAGTGTTGAACTGTCCAGATCTATATCTTTTCTTTCGTATGTAGCTCAAAAAGACTTTAAATTACGTACTACACATTGCCAGTTCGATTTCTTCATTTACGTCAAACCTTTAGAATGTGTCTCCCCAACGTTTCTTTGTATTCTTTGTAAATAAATGTAGCAACATTGTATTTTGTTTCTCGTTTCTTTTGGCTTTCGTATAATATGTAATTACAAGATCACAAATAACTTTAAAGTGAACTACCCTTCGGTTCGAAAATATAAAATTCACGAACGCATGTCTTCTCTACAGTATGGATGATGTCTTAAACATTTCTTTGCTTGCATCAACAATTTTATTAGCCAAGTTATTTTTTATTTCTCCACATAACACACAGGGGAAATCCTTTCGGTGCACTTTTCTTAATATTGGCGGAAAAACAACAGAAGATGATCGTGATTTATCCAATCATTAACCTTTCTTCAACAATTTGACTATATAAAATTATTCCAACAATAAGAAGTTTTGAATTATTGTTATTTTCTGAACGAGATCTCCGGTTTGCAGAGAATCAGTTCTAGATTAATAAATATGTATATACCTACATTGACATATTGCCAAAATGGACTTTTTAAACTTTCAAGTTGTTGAAATTGGATTTTCCAAATTAAAAATGGATGAACAAAAATTTCGGAATCATTTGGATATAAGATTTTTTGGATCACAGATTACAAATTTTCCATTTCGATATGCGGGACCCAAAATTATGCATTATTTGGATTTTTGATAGTAGATGTATGTTTTTTAATACTTAGCTGTATTTTTATTTAATTTTTGTTTATTTTTAACATTTTTTATATTTCTTATATTTTAGAATTTTTTATATTCTTTTGTAGCAACGACATTTTTTATTAATTCTTTTTTATGTACACACATAAATACAAAAAAATATACTGAATCACAAAAAGATATAAGAATACGAAAATTAAAAATAAAGATATAAAAAATTCAAAAAATACAAAAAAGGCTCTCTATACGTTTCACCGTCAATGTGGGAGAGACTCAGGAAGTATGTCTTGTATATTTATATTAATTTCGTTTTATATTTAACGCGAATAAAATATATATAAAAATGGTGTACGTGTCTGTATTTGTCAATTCTTAGGGCTGGTTAGTAGAGGTATCAAATTAAGATATGCGGTTAAGTAATCTGTTAAATAAAACAAAATGTCACTGAAATTTAAGTTTCAGTTTCAGAATTTTCAGTCATATCAACATATAATTTTGAGCTATTTTGGATAAATTTCAAATATCTTCTCTTAAACAGACATAATCGCCATTTCAGTAACATCGTTTGGAAAATTGCGATATTTTTGTAAATGAAAAATATCGTAATTTACGAACATTTTTTGCAGTGTATTGAAAAAAAATGTGTAACTTAAAAGTAAATGTTAATGTTTGTAAAGTACAAATTCGAAAATACTTTGTTTGGCATCAGTGACCATTAACCGCTTTACTAGTAGCAAAAAAAAATTGGCTTCAAAAGCATATAACTTGTAGCCGCCATATTGATGTTTGAAAATGTGACATCAGATTCGTATTGTCCGACATAAAAACCTATAATAAATCAAATGTCATGTAAATTTATTGAAAACTGTGGAAGTTATTATATATGATACATCACCAGTCATGGCACTTTTTAGTACACATATCGTACATTACCAGTGAAGTGGTTAAAGAAGGAATACACCTGCCATAATTATCAATTAAATGCGTTGTTAAATTACCCGTTCATAAACTCCTTTTCCTACCTCTATTAATATTACCGAACTATGTGCATTTTATAAAATCTATTTAAATATATTCGAGGTTACTGGTCACGATTCCAACATCACATTTAAAAACTTGTAAATGACAGATCCAATATAGCAAAGTGATGCATTTTATTTAAACAAAATTTTTGTATAAACCTCATTTTATTGAACTCATTTCCGTACAATTTTCCTAGACCCTTAGTAAAAATAATTCAGATCTTAATATGTTTTTGGACATTCAGTCATACAAATTAAATGATTCAGAATAATTCAAATACGAAAACCACAATGTAGATATATTTTAATCACAAAATAATAGTCAAAATGTATTTATACATTTTTGTCGAGCAACTAAATAGAGTAACGAAGTGAAAAAATAGTATTCAAACAACTCAACAAGTTACATTTTTTTCATTTTCCGGTTTCTCCCTGTAAATCGCAACGACGACCTAAATGTTTAAAATCGCACGGTATTGGAAAACACAAGGATTTGTATTACAACCTGGGAATTTCGCAAAACTCTTCTCCACCCATGTTTTCCACGAATCCGTAGATTGCAGGTGATGTATGAGAATTCAACTAGACAAATTGTCCGCGCCATTGTCTTCGACGGAATAAATCACGGAAAAATTACAACGCCTAGTAGATCCACGCAATAAATAACTGAGAACAAGTTCGTTAAACTGCAACAAAGAAATCATTCTCAATGTCGGCCCTCGGTGCCCAGTCGGTTAATAACTCAGCCTCTTTATCAACTCTCAGCGCGTCCTAACCTAGAATCGTGCATTTCCGATCATTGATTTACTTTCGTTATTACATCGACTTGCGCTCACGCCGTAAACGTATACATCGTATGTACCAGATTTTGATTCCGGCCCCGGAATGGCAATAAATAACGACGATATCGTATTGAGTCGCGAGAGATTTATTGGGCCCTTGTTGATCGCGGATCGGTGGATCGGCTTGTCGCCGGTTCGCTCGTCGATTGCGCCGTTCATGGTGCACCAATTACGTAGGCCATGAGGCATCTCCTTGGAAAGAGAGACAGAGAAAGAGAGATAGAGAAAAGATTGAGCTGCTGCCCACAGCCCACGATTCAGCCTAATCCGATCTCTGGTACTGCCCTCAAGTGCTTCCTGTACCGACAGCGCCTCCTTGCGGGCATAGTTAGTGCGTAAACAGATTTTAACGTCAGTTTCGATTTTAATCAGTTTCGTAATGAAATACTGTCTGTAATAAATAATAAATATCGATAAGCATATATAAATTCCATAGCACATGTTTATGAAGATTTAATCAGTGCAAAAAGAGGTGTTTTCCAACACTTTTGTCTTCACTTTTAAGATGGTTGCCTCTTGAGCATTGAAAAGATGTACCTATACAATCAATTACCCGCTTGTATGAACCTGGATGCTTGCTCATTTTCGGGAATCATTTCGTAAACACTTCATTTACCTTTCAAACTACGCTCGAGGAGACGTTCAGTGACCGTTTAAAAAATTTCAAGCTAAAGCTTTGCAAGCATGGAGAATTAAGAGTTGTTCAGGCGTGGTATAGGAAGAAGCATTTCATTGCATTCAAAACAATACTTCGTCAGAAAGCTTTTCATTCATTTAAAATCAATGTCTAATTTTTAATATCAATATTAAGACAAAACAATTAAGTAAACTTCATAACTTTAAAAAAGTTAAGAGTTAAATTACATTTTTTACCATTTACTCATACACTTGATTGACTATTTGGGGATCAATATTTATCATCTGGTAGACATTCCTTGATTTAGTCGACAATTTGATCGAAATACTCCCTATTAAAAATTATACCTCTAAAGGAGTATATCAGGCCTCCTCATATTTTCATTTTGCTGGTAAGGATTAAATTATTTGTCTTTTATATATCACCATATAAAAACGTGAATCAGTGGATGACAAAAGTTCTGTAAAATACATTACAATGGATTATGCTACGATTTATAAAAACATTCTTGATTTTCAGAGTTGAACAAAATTCACTAGATGAATATAAGAAAAGGATGAGGACTATTCTTGTGTCTCCAGATGCTTTTTTATTACAATATTCATTTCGCTCTATTACACAGCCCTATACAAAAAATAAGGTAGAAAATCCGACAATCGATGTCATGGTATCTATCTGTTATTCAGGTAGCTTAATTGGAATCTGACTTTATCGGGTCCAATTCAAGGTCAATTGAATACCAAATATGGAGAATTAATTTTATATGACAGTAAGTAATATATCTGTATGTTTTGGGTGTTTCTGTGTACGAATCCTGCGTGGGTTTGATCTCGTCAAGTCTGGATAAAGGTCAATTAAAAGTCAAATGCAGAGAACCGATTTGCTATGCAATTGAAGCATTACATCGATACTTTTTCAAAGAATGCAAAAACGTATATATCTTGCTTTACGTGCATATGGAATTGAATATCCAGGTTTGCATTTAACTGACCCTGACCGAGACCTGATGAGGTTAAACGGATATCGGATTCGGATTCAGCTACCCAAAAAACATGTAGATAGCTGGTTGCCTTTCATACAAAATAGATTCTCTCCATTTGACCGCTCCAACTGACCTTAACCCAGACCTGATGAGGTCAAATGGACGCTAGATTCGGATTCAGCGATTCCTAAAATATGTAAATAGTTCATTGGCATTCATATGAACTAGGTTCTTTCTATATTTGACATTCAATTCATTTTGACCAGAACCTCACGATGTCAAACGAACACCGAATTCGGATTTAGTTACCTGAAAACATTGTGTTGTCTGCCTTGTCGTGCAGACTTTTCAATATTGTTTATTTGGCTATGTTATTGAAGTAGACGTTGGTGAACAGTTGTATTAAATAACATTTAGGCATAAAAATCAACTATTGTATATCAATTTAATATCTTGAAAGCATTTTTACAGAAAATTGGGCATTTGAGCGTATACTTCTTAACTTTATTGTCGATAATTTATTTGTATCACCTGAATTTCTTTATAATTTTTAAAAATTATTCGTTAATTAATCTGCAATTATGCCATGTAATAATTTATAGTTTATACTTAATCAATGTGAAAATGTGAAATTTCGAATTCATGCGACGCGACGTCTCGTTAAGAGCAAATATTGTTTGAAGTCGTTAATGTACTTTAGAAGTTTTGCGACTTGTATTGTCATGACGAGATACAGATATTAGAACTAACGAAATGCAAAACAATTAATTGAATACTCTTCAGTGTAATTTACATACAAGGAAGACAAAAATAGAAATGGTGAAATGTGAGGCTATTTATAATTACCGATTACGGTTTACATTAAATGTTTATTCCTTGCACAAACTTACTTATAGAATCCGTGTACTTAGTATTGAAGTCCCAATTCGAATAACGGGTCTACAAAATCGTTGATGTATATTTATGTAATATATTTAGGTTCACACAAATATGCACAGACACACGCCCGTGTGTACAGACTCGCAGATACACCCCCATTGAAATAAAATTGGAACAATAGCAATACTGTTAAAAACAAGAGTCTAATTTACATTCGATCATATTGTTTTATGAAACATATTCTCATCCAAGAGATTAAACTCATAAAAACAGTCAAGTATTTTACAGTTAAGTTATTTATTTAATAGTTCACATTCAAATCTTAACAGTAACAGTAAAAAAAAAGTGCCATACACAATCTTTCTTATTATATGAATCTCCAGGATGAGTACAGCAATTTTTTTTCCAATATTACCTGGGTTTCGCCCGAAGTATCATATGACACGTTAATTTGAATAGTTTTTGGTCAATCCAGAAACAAATATTGATGATCTCGATAGTAATTATTAGTACGTAGAAGATAACTACACGATTTGCTGCGTGGAATTTGTTGAACTTGTCGCCTGCTGCAAAATAAAAGTTTCGGATTAACGTGAATACAAACCTGACCAAAAAGCGTTACACCCTGATCAGGGCCTGAATAAATTTCTACTCGGGAATATACGATAAACAAGTCTAAAGTCTCAATTATATTTTTTTTTCCAACGAAATATATGTACAGAATTAATTATTAATTATTCAATTAGGTAAATTTATTTGAAAATTGCAAGTTATTTAAAAATTAAAATACATTTAGAGATATTTATTAAACTAGTAATTTAATTGTTAGTACCCGTATAATTTATTAAACTAAAATGACGAATTTTTATTTCTCATTTTTTTAGTATTGACAAAGTACTAACAACTGCAGATAATAGAGGTTCATTAAATTTTAAGCTACGACATAGAACTTCGAACTTTTCTAAAAGTTTTCGGTGTATTGAATTGAAATTTAAACCCAGAAGAGGCTTCGGTACATCTGATTTTAAAGCTGGTCTAACGTAAAAGTACCAAATTTAAATTACTGTAACTTCTAAGAGTAATCTGATTTTTAAAACAACTAATACCTGTAACTACTACTTTTTTCGAAATTCAAGACTGCCATTAAAATCGTGATAAATCATCGTTTAAACATTTTAGAACATGAATCTGAATTCAATTGTCGCAATATGTTTAAATTTCTTTTAGTATCAGTTCACTCTATCGAAGTATTGAATATTCATTCTTAACTAGGGAACTCTCAATGTTTATGGAGAGAATACTTGTTATGATGTAATAATTTATTCTTTCACTACAGTAGTATAATTTTGACACCACAAAGAGTTCATTGTAATAAATTCTTAAAATTCGAAAACTAATTTTTCTTAACGGACTTTTAGCATCAGTTATTATCAGTTCTATGACAATTAGATGTCCAATGACAATTAGACACGATAAACATTTCTAGAAGAGTAACAAAAAATTAGACATACGGGTTTCCGCCCAAGTGGTCGCCACTTCGTACAGAATGTCCTTTACGTCATCATATGCCAAGATACACCAAACAATGCATGTTGACAAGACCAGATTCGCCATTTCCGCGAATGAGTGATCCAGTACTTGATAAACTGCGAGGATAAAAATGAAGCACTGCTAAATTAATAATGAAAAAGTAATAGATGATATGCACTATAATAATATGCACTCTTAAATTTAACGTAGCAACATCAATCTCGTACGCGGTAAATGAAAAGGCGCGACAGTAATTGATGAAATGTTAGTCCCGTTGCCAGTAGTAATTTCATTGAATCTGACTTCACAGCAAATATTATTTCACCGGTAAAGATTCCAGGCAGCCAGTCAAAATAGTCAGAGTCGATGATGTAGCTACAACGGGCCCCTTCAGCAGTCACGAATAGAATATATCGAATAATCGTGGGTATCAGGATCTACTACGCAGCGACTCTCACCATGAAATTGACCACCAAGTGCTCTTGAATCACCGAAGGCCTAGCGAACTCCGGAGGACTGGATTGTTCGAAACCGTAATGCCCTTAGACTTCGCCTTTTCATTATCTAGCTGGACACTTATATTTAAATCAGATGAACGGGAGAAACGCAAGTCACATTCCTTGCGCCATTATCCACCTTCTCTCACTAGTTTGTTTTATGGAGTGGTGGAGCGATAGTTCTTTGCGTTTACGTCTCGTTTTATTTGAAGAAGATGACTGACTATCTCGTTTCAGGCCTCGATTATGCACGTTCGATGAAAGGTATTGGAATTCGAAAACGGGTGCAATTCGGAGACAACAGTTACAGTAACTGGACGTTACGTTCTAATAAGAAAATATTTTCCATCGCAATTTTCCATTGTCAGAAACCGCACAGGGTAAACCATATCCTAAAATTTTACGTTATTTAAACTAGCCTCATAATTTCATGGAGGATGACCCATTTTAAGTTACCCACCGGAATGTCAGTGAAAGTCAGTGTATTAAGATATACACGTCAGTATTTGCAAAAGTCTCTGTGACAGTGACCTTCAAGGTACCCTTGGAAATAAGCTTTCGAGTCATTTGGGGATCAAATCAGTTTTTAGTTCATGGGACCAACTATTTTTTAATTCGGAATTTAACAAAGAGGTGAATTTTCCATTCAGACATATCATTACGTATAAAAAACAACTTAGTTGACACATTTTAAAGTCTAATAAAATAAAATGCTGGACCTTTATATAACATTTAAGCTTCTTTCAGGGCCAACGTCACTACCTGATAGCTTTTGAAAATCCCGAAACTTACGTCTGAAATATTACCTGAGAAAATGTGTTCTTTTTAAGATGTTCTGGTGGATATGTTAACATAGATTATTCTGTATCATTTGCACCAGATGAGAGTTCCATGTTTTGTTTTACTTACAATTGGTAAGCTTACTTCATAATGTATTTTAAATAACCCCTTATCAACACAACTTTCGAAGATCTTAATAGGTGTGAATAATGTAACGTTGGTGAGCCGCGACAGAAAAAAATTATTGTCAGAAATAGTAACACAGAGTACGCAGAATTGCAAAATATACTGATCAACAAAAAGTTTCAAAATGGTTCCTACTACTAAAATTTCAAAATAACGACTTTTGCTTTCGCTGGTTCGAAATATCAAGGCAAATTTTCAAAAGTCAACTTGATCTTGTTCGACTCTTACCACGAGGAGTAATAAATCGTAGTTTCTTCTTTATTGTATTTTTTTTTTAACTTTTTATATTCTTTTTCTTTAGTTTTGCAGAATTTTGCGGTATTTTTAACTTTCTTCATTATTTTTATAACCCATAATGTTAGTAATCATTTTGACGAAATCTGTTAAAATTTTAGAAATGTCGCCCCCCCATATTGCATCGCAATTTTTAGTTTAAAAAAATGTGACCTCATATTTGTAATCAGTGACCCCAAAAACGTAAATTTGAAGTTATGGAGTAATAATTATCGATATGGAAATCTCGATTGGTTGACTAACAAAGAAATAATATACAAACTTAGCTCTTTTAGCTGCATTTACAAGTCGCCATTTTGAAATTTCTAAATGTTGCAGGTACTATTTTGAATCTCAAACATTTGGAGATAAGCAGCAGTTTAGTTTTCGGAACGAATTTTAGATCGATTCTGTTGACATAATCTGAACGAGCAGCGTTTGCACGTACGAAACGTTGTGTGCAGATTTTTTCTTTTTGGATATAACATTATCTAATAAAGAATCCCATCCTTAATGGATTAAATGATAAACATAAAAACACTGTGTGGCATCTCATATTCACTAATGGATTTTTAGCGGTAAGATTTTATTTAATCTATCGGGAATCAAATTTGTAAGTGGTATTGATGAAGATGGTGATGAAGTACATCATTACTGGATATGGAGACTTTGAGTTACCGTCAAGCACTTTCGTACACTGGGTTGCCATTATAATCTTTGCTGATATACTGCGAAAAAGACCGGAAGTAAATTGTTTTTCCGATGATCGTCACGTGACCCTCAAGTTAAATTCTGATTAAGACGCAAGTATTACCAGTGTTATCATTATTATTTTATCTGCATATTTTAGATGCATATATACGGCACCAAGAGAAGCTGTGCAAAGTATTGTCCATGCATATAGATTAAACAAAATTTAATAGCTCTTACAATTAACAATTACACTATGAAAAACGATCGACAATATGAAATTTTAGAGTGCATATAAGTTTTAATAAATAATTAGAGATTTGTTTGCATAAAATAATACCATAAACGAGAATATTAACCGTCTAATATCTGGGAAACTTTAAACAAAATCAGCAGTATGAAAATTATTATTCAGCTAGAAAGAAAATTGACCTTTCATGTATAATTAGTTATTTTAAAAAATATGTAATAATTTGAGAAAATTGCACAATTAATTTCAATTTCGCAAAATAAGATCAAAATTTGAAAAATTGAATAACATTGAAATTTAAGAAAATAAAATTAAAAAATCATATTCGTAAGTAGAATAAATACTGTCTCCCGTGAATTCGAGATTTTATTTAAAATCTTTTCCTTTCCCTACGCTTTGGTGGAAATGCAATCGAAATAATATTCGATGGTTTCGACCTACTGAATTGATTTAAATTATACAAAGCAATTTTTTTACTAGGGAAATGTATTCCATTTTTGTCTAAGACCTTAACTCGCAAGTTGCACAAAATCATTCATACTTACACTCAGGATCTTCAATAGGACGTCGCATTTCAGAAGTTCTAAAAAGGTAATTCCCTTGCGTTGACATAATGTTCAAATTTGACCGAAATGATGGTCTAATGTTTCGATTCTGCCTTGAGGGCCTCATTTTAATCAAATTTTTATATTTTACAGTTGTGAAATTCAGAAGAGTCTATTAATACTTATTTAACTTCTTGTATTTCCTGAAAGAAAAAGAATGATGATCCTATTGTTATTAAAATCAAACAGTTTACTGTACCGAATCATGTATCATCATTCGAAATGCAGTCAGTAGGCAAATTATATTTTGATTTGTTATATTCTCTGCTTCTATCAAAACTTCGTCCACATTAGTTATGGAGGAGGCGGGGGTCGTACCGCTCAGTGGGTAATTCCGCTCACTCATATTTCTCAACCTTCCGATAAATTAAAATTATTTTTTATATTTTTTTACTAAAGAACTTTATGTAAAAATCTAATGTCAACAAAAAATTGCATTGTTTATTGCTAAAAGTTGATTGAAAAAGAATTGGAAAGTTTTGTAACGTAGTTGACATAAATACGATGAGAATTGGTCTTTACAATATATGATTTTCCATCTTTTTACTAGTACCCTATACAAAATTCGACAAGAAAGTCAGTTACACATTCATAAGAGACTTCTTGGTTGGTTGTAACAATTTATCACAATATAATTTATTTCGATATTATTAACATGATTCGCATGATGGCAGAATGACATCCACAATTCCACATTCTATGAGATTTCATATCGCAAATCACTGGCTATTATATTTTATTATAAAACATTTAAAAAATGGATAAAAGTACAAACCGCATTTACAGTGTCCGAGTATCGATGGCCGGCATCGGCAGCAGCGAGTGAATCATTCGTTTCGGTTGTCGGATGCTGAGCGAACTGGACAAGTCCAGTCGGCACTTGACCTACGGCAATCAATTCCGTAGAATCTCAAACACTACAGGTTGTCGCCAGACGTGGGCGGTGCCTTGGAACGTCCTGACACTTGAAAAAAAATTAAGGACTCGCTGATGCGTGCATTAGCGAATCATCCTACGTTGCGTCCGAGGATCAAAGCTTGTACCGATTGTTCTGTCCAGGGTATCGATCGATTGAGATCTTCCACGAGCAAGTGGCTAATTGAAGGGCCCACGTCGGGAACTGATCGGTCTGCGAGTCACACGATGACGTCATGACTTTCAAATGTCGATTTTAATTTTGCTCGTCCATGTCGACACCTGGATGCGATGCGTGTACGCGTTTTGCCATAGCTTCTCATTGACAGGTTTCTTGGTTAGAAAAACGCATTCGTTCCATTTTATTTTCAATCGCGGCCATATTCAATTGTTCGCTATGTTCGCATAGCATGAGGTATGATTATTGGTATTATGGAGCTAAAAAGCATTTATTCGATATCGTGTCTGGTTATCTTCAGCCTCATCTTAAGGTGAAATTAATTCCATTAATTTATTGACTTGTCGTCCATTGCAAACTTGCAATGCTATAAAGAACACGTATACTGTACGAACTTTACTCACGAAATTTAATGATTGATAGGAAGCTATGTTCACAATTGATAGTAATGTTTATGAAATTTAAGTTCCGGATTCTTAAAATTGATGTATACCCTAGATAAACATTTACTTAAAAAAATTATTATTATCGTCATGAAATGTCATAATGGATAATTAAAAATGACATTTCAAAAATGTAACTTTATCGGCGAATAGATTCATTAAAATCTTGACTACTGTCGAATTTATGCTGCTTCCATAACCTAAAAATACAAAGTTATCAACACAACAAGCGATCGCATGACACTATCTATGTTTGTTACTATTTCTTACACTTTTTTCCGATACAAGATATACAATTCATAAACAATTAGCATGTGAAGATGTACAATTGTATGCGTAAAAAGTATGAGCAACAAGAACAGACTTATGATATTCAGATCAGTTGAATAAATTTCTTGCGAAGCGAAACATTCATAGCAATATAGTTGCGTTGAGACTCGTGTCGCTACTGCGTATTCCTTGTCCTTTGTCAAAAGTTGACTTTGAAAAGTTGACACATACTGAAGTCTATTTATTGGAATTACATGGAAAAATTGTGATTAAATCAGGTTAGCTGACAGCAGTCAACTTATTCCTAATATTTTTGGAAGCCAAGTTTAAATTGCCACATTCAAACAAAACTATTAACTAATCTCTAAAATAAATAAGTAGAATATTTGTACCCATTGGGAAATTTTGACTTGACCTTAGTAGCAGACTACTGAGACTTTCTAGTTTGTCTAGGAGCTATGATGCCTAGGCAAGTGCTAGACTGGGTGGTAACGATTAGTTGAGTTATTTGCAAGCTAGCCAATCTATCAACTCAATGACCAGCGGATTAGTTTACTGTTCCAAGCTATAACAATTATTTTATTAGATACATTACTATTTTTTTATTTCTTCAAACAAAGCATTGTTATTGACAGGAAAGAATTTGCTTTTTTTCTTGTATCTTCTGCTTTTGAAGAAATGTAAAAATTTTCCCTGTTCACATTTTTTTCATGTATTTCTACTAAATATTGCAATACCGTATTTTTTGTACAGTGGAAAAAAAATATTGGATATAAATTCGAGTCCAATTAAACAGTAAGGTGGGTTCAAACAACGAGCTAGAATAATTATAAAAATACAGTGTTACTATGTATATGGACTTATTTAATTATTATGTTTTGTGTAAGTAGTTCAGAAATCTTTCTTCTAAATGTTTAAATCTACCAGTTTTGTTAGGATTAATGAAAGGACTAACAAGTTTCACTTTTAGTATGGAAGGCGATACACTTGAAATAAAAAGTGTGTTATGGATTTTTGTTATTATTTATCTGCTCTTAACTTGGTAATTTTCCTGTTCAACACATAACCACAAGGACAAACCGGGAGCGGTTTTCATTTACAGTTGCCAATACCAGATGCAGGATGTCATTTAATCGAAGACTTTAATGTAAACCGCATAAGCGGCTGATGATTTCGATTGCTTGACGATTGACTAACCTTGTAAGCGGTTGCCCACGAATTACCGAACCGTAAGGCGTTAGTAGCTTTATTGATGATTTATACGGAAGAATAAGCATAAGGTGATATTGAATCTGTTTTCTTGATTGTTTTATAACTTGGAAAATGTTGTACCCATTAATTACTTTGTCAAGGCAATAAGAGCACATCTAAAAATTAAGAGATTAATTAAGCTAACATTCAAAATACATTTGTATCATTAATAATGTTAATATTTGTATTTCTCAAAAATATACCATTAAATTATAAGTGCATTTTTTGCTTCAAAGTTGAATATTTTAATTCACTTAGCTAATTTAAAAAATAATAGATTTTTTAGTGCAGCATATAATTTAGAGACATTTCATTTAGGAGACCACATTTTTAAAACTCACTGGATACATTTTCGACGATTGCACTATCGCCATATAATTAGTTCTGCAGAAATTGGCCCTTATATTTTCAGAGTATTCTTTACAAATTCGATAGTTATTATTTTTTTAAATTACTTTTTACCGTGAAAAATTCAAATATTATCCATTTTACCTTTTTGAATATGAAATGAACATTGCGCAACTATTTTCCTTTTTCGATTATTTTGAAACATTGCCGAACGTATAATCCCGAGCAGGAAAAGAGGACAAAATTACTTCTGTTCTACGTTACATCAGGGCAAGCGGTTGTCTTGACTACGATTTATTTACATCAAATAGATGCCGAATTAAGTGGAAGACAAAATTGGAGGTAATTTGAAGGTTGCAATCTGGCAATACAAGGTATTTTTCGCATTAGGTCACAGTCCTAATTTAGTAATACGGACTTGGTAGTAGGTAGAAATTTAGTAATATTAGGTAATTTTTTCGTCTTTTCTACAGATTATTTCACATTCGTGCTGGGTAAAATTTTTCTTTTTTTAAGTTGAGGCAGATCTAAGATGTGTCATTTTGAACAAAATAGGATGTATAAGAGTCCTAAAAATTATGACGTGCATGATTTTTTTGTAATCTTATCGTGGCGGAAAGCTTTTTTTATTTGGTTTTCAAGCCTTTCAGTTACGCATTTTTCATTTCACGGAATTTACGTGAAACTCGTTACTCGGGAGTTTAAAGGGTCGCTGAAAACGAATGTGATGTTACTTTTATAAAATTCAAATTGGTAGATTCAATATGGCCGTCAAAAAAGTTGAAAATCGATAGAATTTGCTTGAAACTCGATACTCGTGGTTTTTTGGCTTTTGGTAATTTTATTACCAATTCCGTATTATAAATACCACGAGAGTTCTCTAAAGTGGGATACATAGAAAGTTATTTTTCTACTTTAGGGTAAGTAATCGAATATGAAAAAATTGAAATTACACAAAATTGCGTTCAAAAGAACATATTTTGATGTAGGTGATAATTTTTGTACAACAAGAATATGAATTGAAATTACAGAAGCATTTTTATGATGCATATTGTATGGAGTACAAGTACAAAAATCAAAAATAAAATTGTTATGTACTAAATGGTAATTTTGTTAAATACGTTTATTCTTACAAATTGTAAAACTGATATTCAGCTCTGAATTTTTCCCGAGTTTGGTTTAAATTAATTAATTATTGCTACATTTTAACGTAAAACGCAGTTTTATATCCTATATTTGACGTCGTATTTTGAAGTCGCCGATTACCACTCTAAAAACAGAATTCAAAAATTCAACATGGCGTATTTGATATGTCGTCATATATTGAATCATTTTCTAAATTTCCGTCTATCTTGTTATCTAAATGTTTCTGGAGTTGACGATTACGAATCTGATATCAGAATTCCAAGATATAAAATGACGTATAGAATATAGTGGATGTGTTTTGTACAAAATTTGGACTTGCTGATAACTTAGAATCTATTTACATCAGCTATTGAATTGTATCCCCGAAAAAAGGGATAGTATGTAATAGTAATTAAATTATATATAATTAAATTGGTGAAATCAGGTAAAAATAATGGTTTTTAAATAATGCAATATTTTTATTTGTACTCCGAAATTATTATTATACACTCCGAAGTTCCTACGAAATCCCTAAAGATTATTTCTTTAAAAATCCAATTTTTTTTTCAAAGTATGTCCGCCATATTGCATTCGCCATTTTGAATTTTGGAATGTTTACTCCAAATTCATAATCAGCAGTCTCAAAAACCCGTATATAACTATTTCTAAGAAAATCAGACTGCGTGAAAAACGCATGAGTTTGTAAAGCCCTTTTCCGGGGAAAACTCATGCGCAGGAGGGTTAATTCCTCGAATATGTCTCCAATTTTGGTTATTCCGCTAAAACTATTACGTAGTGCGTACATAATCAATTTACACGATACTAAAAATTCAAAAACCGATGCATTTTAACTTTTTTTTAAGGTTATTTTTAACAATTAAACAAAATGATTGATAGCGTAATATGATTTTTACCATACTAGTTGACACTGGCAATGGTGGATTAAAAAATAGTTGTTTGGATATGCTAGTTTTTTTTTGTAGTCATGCACGTTTTATTTTTGTTTTAACTTGTGAATTATGTATGCTATTTATATGAGTCACACAAATTCTCCAGTTCTAATTTTCAATGGCATTGTGAAAGGAAGTTTTCACTTAACAGTAAAAGCAATATTCTCAAAACTTATTTTTATAAAACATTAAGACAACAAAACAATTGTTGGGAAAAGTTGGTACCTGTAGTAATTAGGTTAATAACTTTATTTTTAATGTAAGGCGCACTTATCAACTTGGCATTATTCCGTATGATTCTACATGGCTTTCAAAAAGATTGAAACAGCCTTAGTTTAATATAGCCTCAAGATGACAAGATTTTTAGGCGTGTACCCTTCGATCAGAATAAAGTTTCGGTACATTTCATATAAATTGTAAATGCTTGTGGCTGGAAATGAATAGAAAATCTATGAAATTTTATAAGTAACTGCATTTCAACGAAAATACTTCAAGAATCAATACTCGTAATGCCAATATTTCGCCTGAAGTAACCAGTAACCACTATGTTAAATAATCTGGGGAATTACTCATATATACGTCAAGCCGGTACAAATGCTTATGTGTTTGTATATTCATGACATGGCAGTACTTCGATACTCTAACATTTTAATAAAAATGCTATAGGTATAGCAAATGACATAAATATACAGAGGATGTTGCCGTAAAGTAAAATATTGAATAAAATAGTGTTAAATTTACATGCGACAAAAATTGTCTCATAAAAATTTAAAGCTACCTTGTTCAAAATTAACAATGATTGTTATTAAATTAATCATTAAACAGAGAACATTTGAGATTAAGCAATCTACTAATGATTCCGACTTTCATCTTATAACAGTAAAATGTGATGTGAAATTTCCTCATACAATAGGCAATGATTACTTGAAAGTTATGGAAAATGTCGAAAGTGAAGGGAATTGCGAATTTAATGTTTACTATCGATTATCGATAAATTGCGATATCACGAACGGATTTTATTCTCATTGACAACCAGGTTTTATGTAAAAAAACGGCGAAACGAAAAAAATTGGTAATATTAAAATTTATATTTTATTATTGCTTATATATTCCAGAATCAATTTTTACTAATAATACATTATATTTATTCATATCGTACTTCACTTATTCGTAGCGTAAAATTATTTGAAATGCATTTTGCGTTACCTTCATTTCAAGTTTTAGATGTGTCCGACACATGTTGCGGAAATACCTTGAACCGACCTAAAAATAAGAAAGACGTTCTTCAGGCTGATAGGAAAAAGGATTTTAGTCGACATTTTTTGCACAAAAGACGCCTGTGTCATTATATTTAATAAAATATAGTGCAACGGGTTAATAACTTCGTCGTTCTTAGCTTACGGAGAATTGAAGTTAAGCTAGAAACGTAAATTGCGAAGAATTTCTAGACAAAGTATGGTCTCGATTCTTTTATACTCGAAGTTCATGCGCTCGTAAATAAATGACAAATGAAATTTCCTGGAACGGACAGCACAGGGCGAAGCACTCTGCTACACTATCTTCGGTCATGCCGAGAATGTTGGCAATTATTCAAGAAACAACGAGGCAAAAAAATGAACGTCCAGCAAGGTCACTTCACAAGTTCGAAAATGTGAGCATGTAGAAAAGATTTGAAGCAGTTTTCATGATTTCATCCTTATTTCTAATTAAACGTTAACAGTCCCACAGTACAGCTGAAATTGTTCGTAATTACAAACAAAAAATTAGAATATATTGAAAGAGTTTTTGAGCGATTTTTGAGTATTTGTTTAAACTAACCTAGAATCTAACCGACTTTTTCGAAAGTTGGGTTTATCTTTTGTGTAAAAAGTTTTGAGGTTTCTTCACTAAAATCGTGTATTTTGACAACCAAAAATCGGAATTAGATTAAAATTTTGATTCTTTTGAATTCGCAAAGATGAATTGAAATAAATTGTATTCTTAAGTGCTTTAATATTTATATCGAAATTGCGGAATAGTTTGACACTGACTATATTGCCTGCAAATGAAGATGTATATAAATGTATTTACATCAACATAAATTAATTCATAAGTGAAAATAATTTTATGTATTTGACTTGAAAAATAATAATTTTCTTTTCACTGTGCATTTTAAATGCTTTTGAAGGCAAATATATGAATAAAAATTCATTACGTATTAAAACACCACTGTTTTTTGGGGATCTACAGTTTGTTTGTATTGAGCAGTTTTCATGGTGCATTTAGTTAAATTGACTAAGAGTATTAAATCCATATTAATTAGTTTCCACTCGAGCACTACCTATTTCGTTATTTTAACTAAATTTTTTGCACAGGGTGAACAATTATTTTCTTGTGGTAAAATAACTTATTATACGCCTGGACGAATTCCCAAAAAAAAATGTTTAAAAAATTTGAGGAGGGCTAGAAAGTAATTGCATAAACGGTGTAAGTATGCACTCAATAAAACATGATTTTTAGTTCCAGTGGATCGAGTATAGTGCAATGTTTAAAGTGCCACAGAAATGTTCGTATACATGGACATGGCACATACATGCACTGATTTCTATTCTTTCTCATTACAACAGGAATATTTGCGACAACGTGAAATTGAAAAATATTAAAAGTTTTTTTGTTTTTTCGACCCGGAGAAAATTTGTATAGATTCTTAGGACAATTCCGAACAAAAAATATCTCGTAAATTTTCGTAAAATATATATTTTTGGAGATAAAAATGTCAAATTTTCAAAAAATGTAATTTTGCGATAAAATCCGACCTGTGAACCACCATATCTTAAGATGAAGAAACATGCTCAATTTGAAACTTTGACACGAGTAACCTAACATCAGAAATTTTTCTTTTCTAGACATTTTTATCCCAAATTGCAGGTCCAAAAATAGACGAATTTTTGCCACTTTTTAGGATGTTGTAACTCTTTACAAAGTTGCTCCGATTTTTCGGTTCAAATCGTTAACAGTAAAAATGTCATTTAGAGGCTACCCTATCAAAAACAGTACAAGAGACAATAAAAACAGAGAACAACCGTTTTTCTGTATTAGAGCAAAAAATTACCTCCAGTAAGGGTGTCAATTAAAAGTTAATAGATTGTATACATAAATAATTTACATATGTAAATTATAAATTGTGGACAAAGGACATTTGTAATACTGACCACAATCTTACAGATATACAGACGATATTCTGAAATTACTAAAATGTCTCTTAATTTTTCCTTTCTTGCCCTATCTTCTTCTTTTAATATATTATGTTTTAGACACTGAAGCAACATTTAAGCAAAAAATGGTTGAAACTTCTAAAATCCCATTCCATTAAATTCAATGAGTTTATATGGTACATAGCCATAAACTGCTATAACAATTCCTTCTTTCAAAACCCAACTGAAAAGTTCTATTTTTAAAATAAAAGAACCCACGGAGTATACTGCGTGGATGGAATAAAAAACAGAAATTCGTGACGTCTGTGTGTGGATGATGACGAAAGTTGACGTTATTAATAGCGCCTTTGACTACAAATCGTCTGGCGTACCATTAGGTCAGTATACTTTTGCGTGAATGGAAATTGTATTTTTTTTTTGTAAACATTGCCGTAGTATGTGCCGTGCCAAAAGCTCTGATTGAAAACAAGACTGACCTTGAAATCGAGCGTCAGTACACGGACTTGTGGACCTATTGCGATTCTGAATGAAATCGACTTTCACTTTGCCTCAGGACGTTGAAATTTGTGTTTTCCGGTATTGCCAAATTAAATATCACGATCAAATGAGACTCCTAATAAACAAATGTTTTATTGAAAGATATGTGTGCCCTTGTCGTAGTAAACAGTATCACATTTTCTTTTTATATTTTTGGAAGATCAGTAAATGAAGCGGTTTATCTCTGAAGGGAAATAGGTTCTTTCCGTTTGTTTATAATAAAAAGACAATTCCATCTAAACTTATTCGATAAATTAACAGCATTACAAAAATACCATCTAAAGATATCTAAAAGGGAAACACTTTATTATTCCGACATTAGTAGCGATTTACATCATCGAAGATTAGAACATTTTTTTGACATCTGCATAGAAAGATGAACTTTGAATACTTTTGTAACGTTTTCTTAATCAAGTGAGGATGCGATAGACGCGGGAACTAAATTTGATCTCGCATTTGATCAGGAACCTGGTTTTTCTGGTTAGTTTTCTGATCGCAACCGATGAGAGGAGCTCGTAATTCGATTTCGTAATAAGCAAACGCTTGATCGAATTCACGATTCAAGCCATACCTCTGCAAATTTCCCAGACTAGATCACCACCCGTTTGGGTGTTTCGTTCGCCGAATGAAAAAGTGAAAGGATGGATCCGGCGAAGATGCGCAAGAGGATCGATGTGCATTAGCGAATTTGGATCGCATCGAGGGATCAAAGTAATTTATCGAAGCGAACGCAGCAGGTGGATGACCTTATAAACCTAACTCGTAAGCCTCACGATTCGCATATCTTAAGTTTGGATTTTTCTAATTTGCGTTCTTCTGATTCACGTGAGTTAATCGCTTCTGCGATCGCGATAGTTCGGGGTCCTGCTGAGTAGAGGTTGGATGCTGCTTACTCGATAAATATTAGCAATGCGTTGAGATGTTCCGAAGTAATTAGTATACACCTTGGCCGCTAGCGAGAATGGATTGGGACGATCGGAGCATGACAGCAAACGACCATGAAATCTAACGTCAGATTCTCCCACGAATCATTGCGGTATTATCAACTTTTGTTCGATACAGCTGCAAGACTCGAAGGAAGCTTCTTGGAACCGGATGCGGTGGACACAGTCTGCTGGTGGAAAAAAACGTTTGTTGATTTTCCGCGCTTTCAAGAATAGCGCTTGCACCCGGAACTTGTTCCAGACCGTTCCATTAATCACGGTCTCTAATCGCCTGTATCGGTTATTATTGGAAATATAGATGTGCTTGTCTAAGGAGATAATGACATGTCAATCGAGCTCTTAATTAGACAGATCGCTATAAGTATTATATGTGCGTTTAAATGTTTGAATACAAGCGCATGAGCTTTCTTGAAATTCAAATATAAAATATTATCCTAAATAATGCAATCACCTGTACAATATGTAAACATTCTTACAACGGTGTTACAACACTGACGTTGCTATAACAGCATATAATTTAAGGAAGTTGGAATCAACAAACATATTTCGACAAAAAATTACCAAACTTTAATGCGATTATAAAATGAATTCCTTGAAAATGTTAAATTATTTGGATACCTATTATGAAAAATATGTTGTGCCTATTAATATGGTGCCTTATATGTAATGACATTGTATAAGGCTTTATATACCAGTTTGCCCATTGATTCACTCCAAATTAATGTCGATTATAGAAAAATGTACAATAAATCTTGAGAGAAGGAATTAGATCGATTGGATACGCTAGGCAAGAGAAACTAATTGAAATCGTTCTCAAAAGTTCATTTTCGTACAGGTTGGTAACCTTGAGGCTAAGGACGGTCCTACACTAGTCAAAATCGGGCGAAAAAAGAACTTGACTCCCTACATACCAAATCAACTTCCTTAAGGTTATAAAAAAAGTATTTAGATTTAAAATTTCAATTTTTTTTTTGTATAGAAAATCATATATTTAGCGCTTTGTCACAATAATGATAACGATGGAATAATCATTATTTTTCGTGTTATTGCATAACAAAAAATTTATCTTTAAAACGCAGAAATATTGTGTCAACAATGAATTTGCAGGTAGAGGTATTTTGGAAAGCAAACATTCAAATGGCGGACACAAAATGGTGAAAAATTTCATTTTTATGCGTAACACCGTCAGATGAATTTTTATACGCCTTGGTAGCCAAGCGTTCTTGAAGTCTTTGATTACGATTCTGAAGTCAGTTTTTGAAAATAAAAATGTATAAAGTTGATTGGATTTGAAACTTATGATACAGCAATTTTTAGGGTCGCTGGTGATCACATTGGATATCCCCTTCTTTGAATATTTAAAAATTCATCCAGATTCATGATCAGCAATCTCAAAACTAATTCAACAACACCTTTGAATACCAGTTTCATAAAAACAAATTAAGTTGTGCGATTTTGTACATATGGTAAGGATATAAACGAATAAAGATAGACTTTTATAGCCTTTTTGAGTGTCCACTATTCTGAATGTTTACTTTCCGAAATACGCCTATCTGATATCAAATGCATATTTGACATGACATTTGTGACTTTTAGAGGAATGCCATTACCCATTATAAATTTAAATGAATTTAAAATAAAACAAAAAAAGCTTGCTTTTTTTGTTAAAAATATGTATAACTTTTTGATTTCAATATTTGATAAATTTTTACATGTATGGAAAGAGAGGATCTTGATAGTAAGAAATATCTCGACAAACTTCTCTCGTGGAGTTTAAATGCTAAAATATAGTATCAAACTTTATGAAAAAACTTTATACACTTGGACTTTAAAGGGTCAAGATGACACTGTTGATTACAAATTAGATCCACAAGCTATATCGTAAAATGTATTAATTGTTCTGTTACGGATATGACTAATTTGCATCACCTATAGTGTCAATGAACTATTTACGTTACAGTGTACGTAAAATGCTATTTTACGCATTTATCACTTTCTTGGGCACATTTTACACACACTTGCAACATAAAATATTGTTCGACGTACATGTGAAAATGTTTTTTTGTACCAATGTGAATGGGGACCTCCCTTTCAACTCGGCCTGCAACCCTCACATTCGTAGAAAAAACTTTTGCGCCCCTCTTGTACCGAAAATTACTATTGGATGATAATATATTTCCATGAAATATTAACCTTTAGTTCCGACGGCTATTTTAAGGCCTTTTCATCCGACTACCTAGGTCAAATATATCCTGCCGTTTGAAAGTGCTTACTGTTGTGCAATTTATAAAGTAAAATTGTAATTTTCTTTCATTCATTCTTCATTCTTTGAATTTGAGGACGGCATTCCGCACGAGTCTACAAATACCGATTCTACTTTGTTGCACATACTATTATCTCATACGAAGGCGTACTATTTTGCTCCCATGATATAAAGAGCAAAATAGTATTTTGCGCTTAGAATGCGAGAAATTTATTTTGCTCCCGGATATATTTATTTTTCTCCCTAGGGAGAGAACGTGCTATTTTGCGCCCGCAATATAGGGCGCAAAATAGTATTTTGAGCACAGAGAGTAAGAAATATATTTTTTAAAACGCGCTTCTTAGGCAAACAATTGAACATTTAATTATATTTCAAATTTAGGACCTTCACAAGGCTTTCCATCAAATGGCTAAATTGAAACTCGGCTACCACCGACGAACTACAGATAAAGTCGGGGCAAAAAATTCTCCATTAAAGAGCATACCACCCGAATGGCACTGCCCGATTTTTCGTGGCTACTTTCGTGAGGCTAAGGAACTAAACCGTTTAACGGCGCTTCTAGAACCTGGTGGCTCCCACCATAGTGCCGATTCTCGCGCGTTTTCATTTTCGAGTCCCCATTCATTTTAAACTGCGCCATGTCCGAAAAATTAGCACGAGGGAATAATGGAAATAAAGCTTCAAGGAAATGAGTGGAATTGATTAACAAGGGTGGAGGACACCACATGCTTGATCGGTATCATACGGGTTAGTTAATAATATCCAAACTCAAAACAGGTTACTCTCCAGATCGCAACAGTCGTGTCAGTTCCGTGGAGCATATCAAGCGATACACAAAATTTCCTACTATCCACTTATCATACAGATCAGTTTTTCGGAGAGACGAATTGGTTTATTTTAAAAAACAAACTTTTTAAAATTTGCAACTGAAATGTTTGACCGGGGAACAATGTTGAAACACACCAAATGGCAAAAATTTCGATATAGCATGGTTTCAGCGTGATTTTCTTCACTTTGTCTTTGAAAATTTGGCCAAAAGAAAGAAAATTAAAATACCTCGGGCTCACGCAATATCGAAATTTTAGCCTGTCTGTGGGTTTTGATTTTCGGAGATTTGTTCCCGGGCCAAATGTTTTGGTTTCTTCACCCGATCATTGACATTTGTGATCCAAACTAAGTTCAACCAAATCGGTTTGGTAAGAAATTTACTTTATTTTGTTTCCGTGCTCGAAAATAGGTATTTTTATTTTTTTTCGATATTTATAAGATGAACGACTGAAAGTCGTACGTAGATTCAAGTAATATTTTGTTTATAATGATGGTAATACAAATGATAATAGTAAATAATGAGACTTAAAATTGTATATGCACCAAGTTTTGGAGTGACTTACTTGAATAGCCTGAATTAAACATGAAATGTATCATATTGTCTTGGTTTCCGAAAAAAAATTTAATGTTTTTTCTTCATATAATGTAAAAATAAATCATTACAAAGAGAACAGCAGATTAATGACAGATCCTTGAATCGTTGAAGATAATCACATTATGTCAGTGAAAATGAGAACTGTCGGCAAAAAAATAGCACAACATAACCTTAAAATTTGACACTGAACTTAACTGTCCTCCTCTATGAAATTCAACATCAAAAATATCAACGTCATTAACGGGACGATTTACTATCGCATCTCAGAAGATTCATGCATTGTCTTATAAACTAAAAGATCAATTAAACGAGAAATGATCGTAATACGGTCTTATCAGCGTTCATTTTTTTTATCGTTTGTATAAATGTTTATAGCGTTCGTTTCTTTACCGCGAAGACTGAACACGATCTTGCAGTCGCTTTAAAGAGAATAGCTCTTGTTTACCCCAGGCAACTTTCCAACGACTAAAAAATATAGCAGGCTGGTAGTGTGTGGTTAGATAACGCCGGTAAACGAAAACAAAGCACGGGACATCCAAGGGTAGGCTTCCAGAGTGCGCGGCGCGTTTTTTCTCAGAAAACACCTGTTGAAGATTATTTTATCTCCGTCGCGTTCGTAATAGAGTAAAAAGTTCAGTTAGTCGCGACGAGTGGCGCTAGTTGTGTGTTTATATATAATAAGAGCTGCGTGTCAAGCGTCGCGATGCCGCAGAGGGTCAGTTCTTCTCCGCAGCTTCGCATCGATAATTTCGCCGATTACTCAGGTTATTAACTTTCGCGCTACTTACGATTTCCACTCGAGTACTCGTTGCGCGTGAAGTATACTTCCGGTTCTTTTTCTTTATTGACATCACGTTTCGCCAGCATGATCTTAGCTGATATCGGCCGAGTTCGATGGAGTGCGACCCTGGTTCTAGCCATTGTTGGCCTGACCCAAGCATTCAGAAATTTTGATGTATCTGGTGATCACAATTTTCATCGAAATAAGGTAAGATGGTGCTAAAAGTGGATATCATATTTTTTTATATTTTAATGTAATGGTTAAACTCCATTTTTGTTTAAACTGAAAAAAAATATATTAGAGGGAAAATCTCTTTTCATCACATTCATGACGTTCTCGGGAAATCTGTAAAGAGCAAGAGGGACATAAAAATACATATACGTCAATATAACAGATCGAAGGCTAGATCATTTATCCACATATTATTCTAACTTTATTGCTGTTAAAGAATCAATCTTATTTTGGTATTAGGGTAATATTTTACATTTATTATGAAAATGAGTAAATTCATAAGTTGGATAAAGAGCATTGTTTATCGGGTTCCTCTACTTGCCGCTAGATGGCCATATATCTTACAAGAGAAGTGTACTACGCTTGAGTGACCGGTCGACGAAATTTATTAGTTTATTTTATTCTTTCCGTGATTTAAAACATATATTATTCATAGGTGTTACTATTAACCATAATCATCTTATTTTCAAATTATTCTTTGTTTTATCTACATTTCTCTTGGAAATTGTATAATAAACAAAGGATTTCGTGTAGATAAGAGTATAGTTTACCATGTTCTTCCCCTTATCGTTAGATGACAGTACATCTCATATGCGAATTGCAATAAATTTGATTAACCGGCGAATGAGTGTTATCGGTTTATTTTATTCATTTTGTAATTATAAATAGTAATTCACATTTATTTCTATCCATATATATCTCATGACATTTAATTAATTAAAGAATATTTGATTGCAACGAAAATTTACAATTTCATTGATTGTTTTCTAGTCGAAATCAAACCATTTATTAGGTAAATATTAGACAGTTTACATATTTACTATGTTGAAGATGTAGGGGCAACAAAAAATGGATAGATTTCTACCAGGGTTACACTCATTTATATTTATTTTGGTTCTCTATATTTTTCTTAAGATATATTGCTACCAGTAGATGACGCGCTATACGAAAGAAAGAAAACATAAATGTTTGGATCTCTATTTGACCAATTACTTAAAAAACAAAGAAAATAGTCTCATACATTATAAACTGCATTTAATCTCTAAATTTCGTGCCGTTTCAAATGATAATAGACTTTCGCCGTGTAGAAATATTTGGAGTGCAGTTAATAAACATTAACAGATGCCTAGTAATTTATGCGATAAATTATGCAGACGATTAAAACTTTTGTTTACTCTTCGTAGACAAAAAAAATAAGTAAATTGTAGGGGGTGTATGTTCCAAAGGACTCCGAGTGCAACCATTCAGATAGTCAATAACAATAGTTCCACTGTCTTGTCCAAACTTCGTCGACTTTCGTATAAATTCTCGAATCGACGTCGTCGGATATATTTTGTTCTGTCTCAAATATAAAAAAAATCCTATATACAGTGAGGATTGAGGTAAACTAAAGCCATAAGTTAGACGGAAGAAAAGGTTAGTCTAGTTTCGTTTACTTACCGCTAGGTGGAGATTCAACTTACAAGAGAAGTGGAGGATCTTCCTCACCGGTCGATGATATTTTTGTAAATGATTTTATTTTTTTAATATTACGATTGCAAATATTGTGTTATGAATAAATCACCATATCAGGTAAACATTTCAATGCAATATTTTACGCTTTTACGTTTCTTGTTACTCAGCCGTAAAATTTACACGTTTATTCGATGCTGTAATAAATGTTATGGGTTAGCATTTTAACCAACATACTAGAAAAATAATATGATCGTTTTAGTGAACACTGAAATTTGAGGGATATCTAATTCCAAACTCAAACAGAATTCGTCATTTGGACGAGAAACAGGATAAGCTTACGTTTTGTATCATTATAGGAAAAAAATGATTTTATTCGTCTAGTATGACATTAGTTAATATCTACGCTTCTATGGTGTTCATTTGTAGGTTACGAGAATCACAAATTCTCAACGTCGATATGGTATTGTTTATTTTAGGAAATATGTAAATGTAGGCGAAATATAGTATTTCATGAATCATACACTACAAAAAATGAGCTGCATTTTGGGGAGAAAGGTTGTATACAAATAAATTAAAATAAAATACTCCCACTAGTTTTACTTTTGCATTCTTTCATATTTTTCCACAAGTTTGAGAAACAACGAAAGTCAATAACTAAAGCATTAAAGTAATTAAATATTATTTTAATCTAATTAATAAATAGTATCTTCTTTATTATTGTAAATTTATTATTATTGATTCTACTTTATATGTTTTAATACCAGTCAAGTAATAAAAATCGGTTGTTGGGTAGATGGTAAATATATATATGTGTAATATTATAAACTAACGTGTAATCTCTTGAACGAAGTAAACAAAATAATTGTAAAAATTTCGATAATTTAAAAATTAAGCCATTGCAATTGTTTTTTACAGTATAGAATAAACTATCTGATAGCTTAATTGTTCGTTTAATACTCAGAAATGTTTTAAAAGATGGTATGAATCTTGCTTAGGATTATAACAAGTTTGGTACTAAGTAGCATGATGATATCCTCGATAGTTGTTTTGAATGGCTTATTATGTTCCATACTAAGTTTTACTACAGCTTATTAAGTATTGCAAATTTAAAGATGCAATAAAAAATGTACATCTTGGCATAATTATCTTAATTTTATTACTGCGAGATATTCCATCTTATAAAATGAAAAATTTTAATTCTATTCAACTAAGAATTAAGATTGTATTTCGAAAAATTTGGGATATTTAATTGTGAATAATTCAAATGATGTTTTATCCAAGAATACGCGGTCTAGTTACTGTCTCTAAACATAACCCACAAGCAAAAATATTTACAATTAATCAAGCTACAATATCAAAACTAGTGTATGTATTACTTCGTGGTCCCTTGTAGTAAATATTTATTTTTTATTGAAATTAAGTGTAACCTTTTTCGCACTGAAACAAAGTGAAAAGCACCTTTCATTTATATAATAATTTTAGCATTCACATAGTTGTGAGATAAATGACCCAGTAACCGAATCGATAAGATGTACATTTACTTGTATACTGAACATGTTGGAGTGGTGGAGCGTTTAATGATGTTTATAATGGTGAAAAATCGTAATGTTATATATTGCAATTCGCTGGAGAATGAAAAAATGCGAATGTAATCGTTTATTTTAACGGTGAAACCCCGGTTTATTATAAGCTCTAAACGTAACGTTTACTATGTACTAAAATGTTCGGTCGAACACGTGGCAAGTGGCTGCACGGGAGACCTCCAATGTCCCGTGGTTTTACGAACTCGGTCACCAGTAGCTCTCCATCAGGAAACTAAATTACACTTTAATAAAATGCATGATTTATTTATTAATAAACACCAATCATTAAACGCATCCTAACGTTATGGTTTTTTTTCTTTAGAAAACAAAATATTTAAATATATTAATGTTTCCAATTACATTTAAGTAAACATAACTGAAAATGGTAACATCGATATGTAGTTTTATTTTTTAAGATTTTCTCAAATTTAAAATAGTGAAGCAATTCAGTTTTTTCAAATTCTGGTTATGTTAGTGAGTTTATATTTATAGACCAACCAATCTAAACATTTAATGACGTTCTTTTTCAAAACTGATACTAATACTGCGTGCTCCCGTTATGTCATTTCTTCGTCAGTTATCAGTTGTGCTCGTGTTGATATAAGTTAATCTGTCATTAAATCAATCGTAACTAATGATGAGTACTATCTCTTGCGTTCTTTTACAATCCTTTCATTCACATTTCATTGTTGCGGGTAGCCCTTTAAGAGATAAGCTTTGCAAATGTTGATGATTTACGTTTTCCGCACTTGAATTGTACGACAATAATATTAATTTTCTTACGTTCCAATGAGCTTCATACATAAGTTTGCCATTTTCCAGGCCCAATATCCTTAACCTATAAAAACAGGATGTAGATTAGACTTAAAGATTAGTTCGGATTTAAAAGTTTTAATTAAAAAACAAACCATTCAATAACTTATCTGGAAAAATCAGTCTGTATTTTGGTTGTGATAAAAATTAAATATATCTCGAATTGTCGAGACCAATGAAATATTATTTGAAAACATACGTTATGAATCATGAATCAATTTTGATCATTTTAACTCTGCTTGTTTCGTACAACTGCTTGAATATTCTCACCTCGAACATTCGAGATTATTCTCTTAATTGTATGCAGTGAAAAAGCAAGTCATTGATAAAACATATTATATCCCCCCACATTCGAAATCTGGTTTTTACTCTTTGTTCAAATACCTAAGTTCAATAAGAATGTAATTATAGTCATATATGTATTCTTGTAACGTTAACGGTTAATATACCGATAATAGAAAATAAATATTAACATGTTTTAAAATAATTTTGAACAAACTATAACCTATAACTTGACTGTATTCTTAAGTACATCAGTTTTACACTGAGAAAAGTGTCTTTTACGAGTTACTATCCCTTGTCTTTTAATACAGTGTATTATATAGCCTTTAAAAGAAATATTATAACTGGTCAAATTCTTTTATTACGACTACAAAACAAGACTTTTTAATATTTTTATTTGCTAGATGAATGTCCGTAAACAAAATTGCTTTTAACTAAAGCGAAAAGGCTAAAATCTGACATACAGGTTAGAATAATCTAAAATCTTCGTCCTTTAACGAAATATGGCCTATTCATATATGCAAAATACTATCTTTTATGGGGTATAAGAATTCTAATAATGGGTACAAGACACTTTTCTCTGTGTATAACTTACCGATTTAGCAAACTCTCACATTAATTCACTTTTTAGTCAAATAATTAATTTTCCGATTACTTGGTTGTCTTTTATATCATAATAATATGAATAAAGAAACTGCAATAATAAAAAGAATTTCTATACTATTTTATACAGAAACCTATAATCGATGCGTCTTGAACATTTGGAATTTGATATTAATGCAACCAAAGTACTTTTTAGATGAATTTATATATTGATGTTTTATTCAAACATTTTTACCAAAATTGGTATTATCCGAAATAATTCAGAGGAATACGAGACAATAAATAAATACGTGAAATACAGGGAGATATTTGCAAACCTTCGTTTAAAGGCTAGTTTTCTACCATGAAATAATTATGTTCTTATTGCTTCTGAAAAATGATGTTGAAAAAATCATTGGTCCTTCCTCCTCACGAGTGTGACTAACGAACGACTAATTCATACATAGTGAAACTTTAGAAAAGAAATATATGCACACATTTTTCAATGTAAGTTATAACTCTGAAACTAATACTTTTATCAGAAAGATATATTTTTTAATGATGGACTTTGACAATATTTAGAAAAATCATCAAGAAAAGAGATACATTTCAAAATATATTTATCTAATAAATAATTTGTTAGCAATTTACCACATGTAGCAATAAATTGATTTCTTTTACAGAGAATGCTTGGTAGCTGGTTTGCACATTTATTTTATAACGTCAGAGCCTCGGAAGAGAATTTGATTGAAGATGATGCACATGTTATAATGGATAAACCTAAAGGTAAAAATAATTACAACAATCTAGAATACAAGTTTATTTTACAGAAAACTCTTTTTTTAGAAACAATTTTTATGCGCTTTTTCAATGTTCACATTTAGATTACCATTATATAAATACTTTATATTTTAGAGAGATAATATTAATATTTCGAGATAAATATTTAATATTTTTATACATTATAGAGCAGACATATGTAAATTCTTCTAAATTCATGAATGAACATATTGTTGATTCGTGATTCGTGTTTAGCAACCCTCAAAACCTAGAAGTAACTTTTTTAGTGACAGTTTACTTACGATAACAATTTTTCACCCGCCTTAGTGGATCCGTCATTTTAAATTTTGGGAATGAAACATCAAATTCGTATTCAGCAAACCTAGAAACCCTCGAGTAGCGACTTTTACGAACATTCGCTAACGTTTCTAATATTTTATACGCCATATTGGATTCATCATTTTGGATTTTAAAAATCTGATGCCAGATTTGTATTCAGCATAACCTCAAAAACTGTATATCACATACAGTTTGTAAATATTTATCCATTGCCTGACTTACGTGTCTGAAAGAGTTAAATAGCAAAAAATTGAAAGTACTATGACTAAAATAATAAATGAACGGATGTAGCAAAAAGATAATATTATTGGACGTTAGTGCAAAATCTAATCATTAGTTATAACACGGAGTTCTTAACGAAATGTATAAAATATGTGTGCATCAAATTTTGAGTAGAAATCAATTTCGTGATCTCGCGTCATCTGGAAAAGACAATTTTTACAGTTTGTTTGTATCAAGACAGAAACATAGTGTCACTTAATGTATAGTGGGATCAACTATAACTTTTGTACGTGTAGTAATGCTTATAACAAAGTCTTTATATCCTATTTAACAGAGCTACACCTAACAATTGTAATTCTATTTCAGACTGCCTGTTTATGTCGTCGGAGGCAGGATATTTCACGTACGAATCCACATTTTACAAAGACACTGTTTGCGGAGTATATTTATTTGCGGATCCGGATGAAATATTGGAGGTGACTTTTACGCAGTTCGATGTTCCATGCATCTACGGGAAAATCGGGGGATTAGTGTCGGTAAGATGCGCGTTGTGGTAAAGTTGTTTTTATGCGCCCGAAAACAAGTGCTGAAGTTATTATCTCAACAATTTAGTCGAAAGATCGACTTTTTTAAATGTCAATTTCAAGTTTCCTAAAATAGCATGCTGCTTTTAAGAAAACTTGTTATTTAAGTTTCATTACTTTATTTTTTTTATTTTTCACTAATTAAATTATTAAAGTAAATTAATTACTTTTATATTGAGATTTATGTTGCTGCGCAGTTTTTATTTAATTTTAAAGAACCAATTGTTGAACAAATATGTATATGACGTCGTGAGTGGGTTACATAGCACGGCATGCAAAGGAGCACGTTTAAGTGCATAAAATACAACATGACATCTCTAAAAAAGACACAATTTTATCAGAAGCAGTTGTGTTCATGTACTATTAGACAAAAAAATACTTTAAAGAAATTAATGTCATACGAACTCAGTTCTTGCAAAGTTAAAAAGGACTAATATTTACGCTCAATGAGTTGCGTAATTATTATTAATTGGTTTCGAGTTAGTTCATTAAAATACTAACAAAACATTCGATTGACTACGTGCATTCGATGATGTTTTATCTTTACAAGTCACGTAGACCCGTTCAAAGATGTTATTTACTAAATATTAAATATTGACTATCCGTCACAAAGTATTTTTCATATGCAACAAATACTGTTAACATTCCTTAAGGTCTAAACAGATTATTTCATAGTATTAACGGGAACTCAGCATCGACATGCTTAATAAATTCCACGACATATATTTTATAATATACTTTTATAAATATATTTCATAAATATATTTTTTTCAAACAAAAATTTTATGGTTATTTTTATATTTAGATTCTGAATTTGCACGTATGAATTAAAAAATGCTTCTGTTATAAGTTTTGAAGGTATTTGATTGCCAATTAGAAATAAGATTTACATCGAACGAATTTAACACAAAAATATTTAAAATAAATATGTTCATTCGCATTTTATTGGAAACTGTCAATTTTCAAGTCCAAAGTATTTTCCATTTCTTTATAATTTTTAAACATAAGCTCACGCTGTTCTTATTTGAACATGCTCTTTTGCGTTACTTTACATTTAATGAAAGAAATATTTCGTAAACGAAAATGGGTAGTTCGTAGACGGATGGGAATTAAATGGCAAGTATTTTCCAAGTCCAGAAGATCACAAAATTCCACTGAAGCGGCGGATCTCCGAATTCTGCGGTAGCAAGCCAAGCAGAGTTTTTGTCAGTTCCCAAAATGGCGCTTTAATTCAATATCGCATACCGCAAAAAGGAAAAGGCTTCAAGATTTTTGTCCGCCATATTAAACATCCGCAGCGTAAGTTGATGTTATAATCGGAGATTGCACTTTTGCTCACACCTGTATAAAAAGACTTTCAATGTTGCTAATGCAGGTGACCACGGTATGTTGAAAGTCTTCCACACCGGAATACATGGATTAATGAATTGATGATGGTTGACAAATAATTCAGTGGACAGAAAACGGTCTTAACTTTTTATGCAGGTGTGTGGCAAAACAGGTTTAATTTTATCTTTAACACGAGAAAAGTAGTTTATAAAAGTATTTACATCTATAGTAAGACGTAGACTGCACAAGCTTTGTAGAAAGTTCTACTATTTCGATAGTACATTAAAAAAATTCTTGAACTATTAATAACGTATCCCAAGTATCACAAAGCATCCCAAGTAGCTGCAAAATCATCGCAGCTACCAGTGTTGTTTCAGATGTTGCACAAGCTTTGCGGAAGATAAATGTTGATAATAATGCACATATTGTTCTTTCGTTTTACAACATTGGAATTATGTTTTATTAGTAACACGTTCCTTAATTTCAAATGTATGACAGATTTATAAAATTTAATGAATGTTTACGATTACTATTTTAGTTTATTCATTATTTAAGGAAACAGACGTAAATTTCGACATGAAATCTTAATTTTCAAAATTTATAGAATCTAAATTAAAATTGCAAGATGATTTTTTGCCGTTACTTCGAACCGGAAATATTTTAAATAAATCAAGAAATTAATTTTTCAAAATACATAGACTTCTGTCTATTATTTAAGGTTAAGGTCCACAACGGGCACCAAAACTGGTGACAAACGCGGACCAAAAAATTAATTAATGGAACCGAACATGTCCAAATAAAACATTTCTTGATTTAATTACAGAATCTGCTGGATACAATTTCAAAATAAAATTTGTAGTACTTAAGTAGTAACGGCTCGCATCTTACTACTTAAGTAGAAGCCCGTTTTTACTAGTGAACTCATCAACACCCGTAACCTTCGCAATTATACTAATTTATGTTAAATTAAAATTATTGAATTATTAAATTTACCAAGTTTTTTCTTAATTTCTTCAGCTTGTAATATAATCGCTACAGAAGCACCCAACTACACACTAAGGAATTATTATCATAACGGAAATTGTTCCCTGTGGGCTCCATACGCAACTGCAGTGAAAATCAACTCCTACAGGATTGGATCGTCAAGAAGGCGATTTTGGAAAACATCTTCTAATTGCGAGGTTAGTTAAATACTCCTGTCTTAATTTTATTAACTATTTGCTTTGCAGAATTTAAAGTTACATCATATGAAATTACTATTTCAACCTCATATGGATACACGAAAAAATATGTAAAAGCGAGCTTAAGTAAAAAGGAAACATCGATTTTTGTAAATAACTAATCCATTTTTCTCAAAATCTATTTAAAGATTCTCAAAGTTCTGTTACTTTGACGTCAGGTAAGGTTACTTTGGATGTCTTTTAGAACCTTTTTTATACAACATACAAATAGTGAAGAAATTCATCAGGACTTAATGGGATATATTACGTCTTGATGAGAAAGTAGTATTCTTTATGAGAAAACAATCTTTTTTTTAAAACAATTAGTATTTTATTATTTCATCATATTAGGCATTGGATGTCATAATAATTGTTATTTAATTTAATGAAAATTTTAATAAATTACATGAAGGGAACTATAAATGTTTTCATGAATTTCGGGAAAATGTAAGTTGCAAACATCATTTATCTTTAAGAATAATGTAATCTGGACAATCGTCTTTTATGAGAAGTTTAGAAACAATGCTCTAAATTCACTAAATGATTTCAAAATACATTCTTTTTAAATCTTTTTATAAAAAAAATTAATGCAGTTTTAATAACTACAAAGTGTATTGTAGAACAATGTTAATAAATAAATCAACATTTTTTTATTTAATAATGTTCCTAAATTCGATAATTTATACACTGTACAATATTATTGTAATAATTGCATATTTTTTATCGATAGAATTTTATTACAAGATACTAATCTCCAATATTTGTAGAAAAAGTTACATTTTTTAGATATTTGCAATACTGGAAATAAATATTTTATGTTTTTTAATTTTCCAAAAATAATACTTGTAGGAAATTTAAATCATTGTTTTGAGAAATCTGATAAAAGTAGGCAATTTTATTCTTTTCTTTCTAAATATTTATAATATCAAATCTAAAAAATTCCTGGCCGTGATAATAATAAAATTTCCTGTTTTTATAAGTTTGATCAGAGAAGACTTTTGAATATCTCTCAAATATTTTTGTTGTCCTTTTTCATAGCGAATCGGTCAGTGTATGATAAATAAATAATTTTACAGAAGATAAAAATTTGTCTGTATAGTAAACGAAGTGGGTATATTATTTCTAAATTTGCAACGGTAGTAATTTAATTTGTGCCATATATTAAAATAGTTTACTAATTTGAAAATAAGGTTCAATTTAATTTTAGAACCCGTGAGATTGCATATCGAATAACATTAAATTATTGCTAAAACGAACCTAATTATTAAATTTGTATCCATTATAGAGTTACATATATAGTATTTAAGAAATAGCTTCGTTTTGAAGTTGCGATAATTTTCTTTCCTTGATATTGCGTATGCAGTGCGGTAAATCATACTCGGAAGATAAAGTTCTTATTGGTGGAAGCAGCGGTTTGGATACAGCAGATCTCGAGGTGTTCGATACCGTTTGCGGAACAGGTTCTTGCGCAGGTAAATACGAACAATGAAACAGAAATTACTGTGTCATGTGTTCAATCATCATTACTGGATTTTATCATAATTATAGAACTATTACATTTCTTAACCGCTTCTTTGCAATTCATAAATAATCTTTAAACAGTTCGGTTAACTTCAAATATCATTTTTCTTATTTTTTGTCCAAAGAAAATTTGTAATCGGATTATCTTGTCTTTTCATGCTATGCATATCGCGAGATAATAAAATGTAAATTATTGATTACAGTAGAACTATTCTTAAGAGTCAAATTAAAATTAAAATTGTTGCAAACTCTGGTATACTTTTATATTGTTACAATTAGATTGAGTCCAGACCATTTTAATGAAGAAATCGAGTTACAAAATAAAATCATTTTGAAAAAGACAAATATTGTTTATTCAAGCATAAAAAAGTAACAATAAAAGTACAATAATTCTCACCTATCTGTGACTGAAATATTATCGATCACAGATAAATTCAATCATTGGATAGTTGTGAGGTCAGTAGTAAAAGGAACTACTTTTGTAGCCAGACAAACGATGTTAACATTGTCAAGTGTACTATCTTTATTGAAATTAAAAGCTGGTAATTAAATTTGCTAAAAGATATACTTAAACTGACGTAATTGTGAAAAACAGTCCAATTATCTTTTTAATTTCATTCAACTAATTACTTTTTTACTTTAGGGTAGTCTTTGAAATTAACGACATTCAGTTGAGGACTTAATGAACTGTTTACATCAGTTAAAAAGAATTCAAATTGCATACAATTTTTTTTCGTACGAAACGAAGGGAACACCTCAAAAGTCAGGCGGTTTTCAAATATCGTTTTTTTATACGTTTCCTGGTTTTTGAAATGTCACAATTTCTTAAAGTAAGTTAAAAAGTAGTTATCAGTCAATGACGTATTTACTACAAAATTAATTTGTTAGCTGTAAATATTATAACCCTATTATATGAGTTTAGTATGTTAGCTGCTAATAATATTTCAGTATACGTTTAAAAGAAAATCAAATGATATATTCGTGCAGAGTGCAATAAATGTTATAACACGTTTAACAATATTTAACAATATTTGATAATCCATTGCAGCAATTCAAAGACACATTGATCATTTTAGTTTCAATTTTTCAGAGGAACCAGAAATTATTTTATCGTGTGAAATTTCAACAATAAAACTAAGATCAAGTGGAATTTACGATAATGCAGTAGATATATCACTGCGTTCTGCATTACCAGAAGAAATTCCAAATTCCAAATATTTTTGTGGACTACAAACTCGTTAATGAAACGAATGTTTCAATTATGAAATTTTGTACGTTATTGTATTGAACTGAACTAGTTTATGGGGATTTGTTAATCGCGACGACCAATAATTATATATCGGAACAAATTAGTCTGGTAGTGTGTATAGATATGACAATGGGACGAAAAATCCAAATAATGTACAGTGTCAAAGTATTAAATTGTTTCCGATTTTTCAGTTAATTTAGAAAAGATTATTTTTAATCAACTTATTTAATACTTCCTTGCGAACTTTCTCAATAGTATGTAAAACTTGTAACTATTCATTGTAGACATACCTGCTAAGTACCTTTAATTTATTTTGCAATGTAAGTCGACTGTATTTAGAATATAAGTGAATCTAGTGATGAAGGTAATATAAAGCAATATTTGTAAATTTGGACGTGCTATTAGTATAGTTATCTTGTATTGAAGATAGCAATATCGATTATTGCTGTTAATAAAAATACTATATAAAATAATTAAATTTCATTCATCCGAATATTCGAATTTCTCCCTAGCATATATTATTCACAAGAAAGAAATGATTTAATGGAACGTATAAAAATACTTCAGTATTCTTATTAAATAACTGCACTAATATTCAGTTTTATATTAATTTTTAAAGTACAATTTGGTACAATTAAGCGTAAGTAAATGATTTTATCTGAAATAGAATTTCACGATCATTAAGCACGAATAGGATTTTATCCGTATAAAAGATGTCTTGGAAATATTACCATTTGGGAAAATAATTTGTGGTCATATTCTTATTACATTATCATTATTGGAAATATACTTAAAAATTAAGTAATGCGAAATTTTTGTTCAAGAACAGCCTGCTTTGGAAATATAACCATATATGGTGAAATTTCCAAAATAATCCATCTAAGCATAAAAAGTCAATAAAAATTTAAAAAACATACTACATAGTCCTATATATTTTACCATCATGAATTATTGCATTTAAAATTACTGATTAAAATAAACTTGTTTTTAATCAGATGAAAGACTGATGGGAAAGCCAATTTCTGTAAGACATAATCTGTTACTAATATAAAAAGAACACGGTATACACTAGGATAACTATTTTCTGAATAAAAGAGATTAATGCATATGTTTGTGATAAGTTACGAAGCATCCGTAAATCACGTGAACTTTCATGGGAGTGGGGATTCCTTGCGGAAAACCACGATCGGAGAAGGAGGGCAGCATAAATTTTTTTAGGATTTTTCAGCAGTGAATAAAGTTTTATTTCTTGTCAGTTCTAGAGTACTTAGATTGGCGATACTTGGAGATGTATTCCAGCAATAAATGCAAATCAATACTGTTGCAACCATATTCAAAAGTCTTGTATGAATTACACTTGTGAATACATGTATCGTATAGTTTAACATACAGGTGTACATTACAAAGGAATATACATATGTATATTAAGATATGTAGTTTCACACTGAGTGTTTTAACAAGTATTCAAATGATTAAATTAATTTGTATATTTAAATTAATTTAATGGTTGTATTATGTACACATTAACACATGAACGCCCAAAGGACACCTGTTTTTTACTTCAATGTCTAAGTAATTTTTGTGGTCACAATCGAAGTGGAAAAAGAAATTAGCCCACTTTTTCAAAGTTGGAAAAAAATGCAAAAAAATTGGGAAATATTCATTCTTCTCAATTTTGTTCGAACTATTAGAAAACATTTTAATTAAATAAGAAACTTTATTTTTTTACTCCACATGATTGTAAAGATTTAAAAATGGTATCCGAATGAAAATTTCGAAAATTTTCGAAAACTGACGAAGGCTGTAAGTCAAAAACTATTAGCTATTTTAAAATGAATGATATAAATGAAAAGTTCTTAGAATTTACTGAGAACTATTGTGGCATTTTTTCAGATTTTTTGATGATATTTTCAGAAATTTCTGATCTACATTTCTTTCAAAATTTTAATTAATTTTCGAAAATATTTATGGTATAATCTTTAATAGCCTTTTATTGATCTGCTACATAAATATTACACTGTTCTATTATACTTGTTCTAATACCGTGACATATGTGTTATTTTCGATACGGCGGACATATTGGAGTTCTGGTACTTTCCATGTGTCCTACAATATTGATATAAATATTACAGTAGAACTTCACGTTATTGTCCTACTCGGGGTTTTACCTTTCACTTTGCTGTCCAACAAATACGTATCGTTTCTTGTGCACCTTCCAGCAGACACAATAGGCACGATACTGGAATTGCGAATGAGGGAAGCAGAACTAACCTTATCTGCGCTACATATGTGAAGGGAATCTCGCTAATAATGTGAAGACGCTAACAAAGTGACGGACAATAAAGTGAAGTTCTACTGTACTTAGGAAGAAACAATTGTTAAATAATGTTTACATACCTGTGTGAAGGCTGTGTTGACTAGGAAATTAAATAATTTATTTTAAACATACAGAAAAGTTTATATTGTTTTCATATAACTCTTTTCCCAACTAAACTTAGTGATACCAATGATAAGCCGTCGAATACAAATGAAAACTAAAATTAATTTCAAACAATGGAATAAAATCTTTTCTATCCGATACCTCGAGCCGGATAAGATGGGCAATGTTCGCGACAGATGTCGAGAAGGCAGTATGATCTATTTAATGACGGAAGCTAAGATCAGTTATTTGTAGACATAGGCGAAGCGAGCATCGGAAATTATGATCACGATGATCCCCGAAGTGAACTCTGGAAGGATCGCGTGACCGTGGCAACCACCTCTGTTCTTCGACGTCCTCGACCACCTATTCGCCCTCTACGAACCGAGTTCCTTCGAACTATCCTTTCCACTTATTGTTTACTTCAGCGAAAGTTCATCGAACGATTATGGATATTTTATCACCTCATTAATTCATTGTGAATGTTGCATGTTGCAAAATATAAATATTGTTCCTTACATTCAACAACTGAAGTAGCAGTTAATCAGCGTTATAAATTATCGTTTGAAAACTGTGTATTCGTTAACTTCGTATAGGAAAATGTTATTTCCCACAGTTTTTAGCATCCGATTACTGCGCAGAGTCGTTGATTTGTGTACTAATAAGTGAATTTCACATGTTTTAAAGAATGAATTTTCCTCTTTTCATTTAAACAGACTTTTGCACTATATTGAAAAATGTTTCTTAAATAAAAATTATTGCTATTTTTTGTTTAAAACAATCGTAATTTGTTGTTATATTGATAACACTATTACTAATGTTTGGATATTAATCCAGAGTTGCAATCGGGAGACATGACCGGAAGCATTTAAGTTTCATCTTTAAATGGTCTATAGGCTAAATTTCACTTAAAAATTGCACTAATTTTCATGGAAATAATAACCTGGCTATCTAGTCTCAGTAAGTCGCTAGCCACTAAGAGCGTATTATTCGAACTTTTATTGTTGCTGCCTGCGTTGCCTAAATTAGAAAATTCTTTAATTAAAAAATGTGTTTTAAAAACAAAATATTTTACCTTCATAAAACCCTTACATTTAATATTAAGTAATGTTTGAAAATTGTAAATGCAGAACTGAAATTAAGCAAAAACCAAAGTCTATAAAACTGGTGATTTAAAAAAAAAAAAAAGACGTTTCTGTTCTAAATTTACCATGAAGTTAAATCATAACATTCAATGCTTCCAATTGTATTTTCAAAATTTCATTGTATTCCAACGTTTTCCTCTTATATTTTGCAGTGTAGTTCGTAGACACAATGCAAAATTCGATTTATAATTTGTCTTTCTTTTGTTTTAGGTACTCTTTGAAGTCCCATACACTCTCGTTAGCTTCAAAGTAAAAAAAGTTTTCAGAGATTTTACTCATGCAGTGACTTTCAATCGACTAGTCACTGTTGAAATAGTAAGATATTCACTACATTGAATCTCATCATATTTTTCACTAATGCAAAGAGTGAGAAACCGTTTAAAAGTCACTGTGTGACGCAGGCCATATTGAAATTAAATTTTATCGGATGATCTAACGGACAGATTTGAAAATTCGAAGTATCGAACTCGCGCGGTTTGGCGGCGCTTATGCATGACATTGAATAAATCCACCCTATGTAGTATAATTCTTGCAAGCTGAAATGTGATTAATGGTGTATATTAATCGGTGTCTATTGAAATTTGTTGCTAAATGTTTGCTCGAATGAATACCTATATGATCCCAAGATACCTAATTAGCATTACAATATAAAGCGGAATTTTCACTTTTACATACAATGAAAAAAAATCCACGGTTTATTGAAACGAAATGTCTCTTTAAGGAGAGTGCTCCGATCGACGCTGTATTAAAAACTGAGATTCCACTGTTATGTATTGGGAATTCGATTTAAAGATTTTACAATGTAATTAAAAATATTTGTAATTCTTATTTGAAAAATAAGGCACTGTTTTGTTAATTATTATAGTTTAATAGAAAGTTCAAAGGAGTATTTTTCTTCACTTTCATATTTTAGTATATTCACCGATTACTCATATTAAAGGAAGCTTTTTCAATTGTGATATAAATAATATTTCAAGGTACACAAACAAAGGCCGTTTAATTTATCTTTATCTTTATCGTGAAGCGTCTCAGGTTAAATTTTAATTTAGTCATACAGGAATAATTATTAATCTACAATTTGACTCTTTAACATATATCTTAAATATAATTTTTATTGTTAAAATATTTAAATATTTAATTTTGAAGAAATATTGCAATTTAATTTCAGCTGACCGTTACTCTCATATATATCTCTGGAGAATAATGTCTAGATTTTAACAATAATCACATCAATTTAACAATAAATTACTATTATGAGAAACAGGACCAGATTAGAAAGGGTAGTGTTATGCATCTTTATAAATCCATAGGTATTTCGTAATCTTGTAAATGCTAAATAATGCTAACATAAATTAGTATAGACTAATTATTTCATGTTACAGATCAAAACTTATTGAATTGAATAATCACTCTTCATTCCTATCGCATTTTATCTTGACTGTAAACGAATATTTAGAAACAAAAATATTTATCTTTCGAGATTCCACTGTTATGCAGTAAGATTTTAAGCTACTTTTATTTAAGAGCTGTTTCACAAATTATTATATTTATTCAAATATCGATTAATTGTGAATCATTTTTTAAGTAAAAATTCCATTTTGTCATATAAAAATTAAAAGGTCCACCATTTAGAAACACAGTCACTACTGAATACAGTTATAAATTAACACGAAATGTCAGATCGCAATTCACGTTTATTGGAAATAAGGACGTTTTATTACTTCATTGCTTTATTAATTTATTTCTTGTAACTACTCCCACATACTGAAGAAAGGGCATTTACGATATTCATATTATTTTAAGATTTTTACGAACATGATAAATATGTGACTTCTTAGGTTTTGATGTATGTTACGTTCTATTATGGCAATAATAGATATGTAAATTTAGAACGTTTAGCGGTGAAAAATCTTTGACATGCCATCCCTATACCCAGCATTCGCCGAATGCACATTTTCGTTTCTAACTTTAAAAACTAATTTTCTTTAGGTTTGTTTTTTCTTTAAAATCAATTTTTTTTCAAAAACTAAAAATCATTGCAGAATTTTATAAGAAATTTAATGTAATCAAGAAAAAATTATTGAGCGCTACCATATAGCATTTATTGGGTTTTGAAATTCGTAAATTTTTAACATTTTCGATATGCGTGGTTACGAAACAAATTAATTTGGCATGTTGTAAAGAATAAAAAGAAACTCATCCTATCACGCTCAGAGACATAATCCGATGGAATAGGTCATAAATAAATATTAAGTAATTCAAATTAACAATTATTTAATTTAATAGTTGGATAATTTAATTTTGCCCTGGAGCAAAATTTAAAGGTTTATAAAGCTCCAATGCATTGTTTCTTGTAATTGGCAACATTGGCCTAGACAACATGAACCAAAGGGGGCGGTTGAAGAACAGATGTTTTGTTGAAACTAATTTACTTAACTTTACAGTACTTAATAAAGTACTGTACACAGTTCATAAGAAAGTAAGGGTTATGTTTACAAGCTTCTGGCAATTTTGTGTCATTTCGTCATTCCCTCATAAAATTTTTTAACGAGGGATTGATTCATGTGTGGGAATGACGTATTTTTAAATAAGTAAACAGTGAAAAAAATAAGACTTAATTTAAGACCATTGATGGGCTACATTTAAGATTTAATAAAAACAAGCCCGATTAGAAAAAGACAAACTTATGGACTGTACATGGACTAATTTTAAGCCACTTCAATTTGTAACAATTTTAAGACTTTTTTTTCTGTGTAAGATATTTATGTTTGTTTCATTGGTTTCAGTACGCTAACAGTCTATAATGTTGAACATTTGAAATGTTTTCTTTATATTTAATTCAAACTCGAAAAAGTTGGGGACCACTATAATATTTTTTATAAATAAGACATAAACTAAAAATTGAGCAAAAAAAAATCGATAATAGGTTAACAAAAAAAAGTATCAACTTGATAAAGTTAAATTCGACTTTTTTCGAGAATCAGCCATATATATTTCCACAAACCTGACCGGGTTGTAGACAAAACAGGGTGGCAAGCCTGTCGGATCCCGGGTACAACCAGGGATAACTCTACTTCGGCTCTTTAGCCTCATGTTTTGCGAGTTGTAGTATAAGTTTATATAAAGCTGTATGTATATCGTCGATACGTGCATTAAACAAATTACAACTCGAAAGTCTGTCACAAAATTTTCTTTGAAGGCTGCCAGTGCAGTATAGCGCGAGTATTGTGACAGATTTTAATTATTCCTATTTTTGTTGTTAATTTTTTCATCGATTTTAGTTCACTCGTCTTAGTCTTATATAGTATTATTATATATAATACGTATATATTAATTTTAAGAGTTTATTTTACAGCCAAAACATAAACTGTGCAAGCAATGGCATATAATTTGAAATTTATTGCTCTTCAACAAAATTATGAAAAAATCCTACGAGATAGTAATTTGTGCCAATATTTATGATACATTATTATTCAATTTCAGATAGTACACATGTAATTCGGGAAGATGAGATGTAATAGAATGCAGCTATATAATTGCGAAGAAATAATTAAAACAGTCCCATTACTAAAATCATTAAAATCAATGCTTTAACCCCTGCTTATTTGCGAATCGGGCGTGCAATAAATAAATTATCCGCAAATATTGAGCCGTGCAAATGACTTTTACGGTTATGGAGGTACGTACTAAAGTACCGGCGAAATCATCCACCGGCTTTTGAAGGTCAGTAAGAAAAATCATGAGCCGTATATAAAAGTGGAGAAAGAGAGGAACTGAAAAATTAAATGAGGAAATAAAAACACCCATGGTGTGGAAGCATCGGCGATGAAAGAGAAAATCGAGAGGAACATGAAGAATGATACGGGGACCTCAAAACATAAAAAGGTCCAATAAAGCAGAAAAGTATATCTGATGGGAAGGAAGGAAGAGGCTGTAGAGAAAGAAGCAGAACGAAAGAAGGACGATTAAAAAGAAAATTGACAGAGAATAATATCATCTAGAGAGTGTAGCAAAAAGAAAAAAAAAGTATGATAAAGGGAATTATAGTGAAAAAATGGTAAGAGGAAGTGTGGGTGAGAGGAACTAAGAGCAACAGAAGAAGGAAATGTGACCGTCTAAGTGCAAGCAGGAGAGAGAAGGTAAAGGACGTTTATTTCATCGGGGTTTGCAGAGGTCAAGCATAATAGCGCATGTAGTTAATGAGCTGTTAAAGGATAGGCGTGCGTTCGAATGCAGCGCTGCTTGTAGGCGCTTTCAAGACCTGTGATAGCATAAGACGATCCTAAGGTTCCTATGAGGTTTATGCGCCTTTTCAGGCTTCATCCTATATAGGGTAGAAAACCACTCGAGGCTTTCCCGACTGTTAATGCGCCAAGATTCGTCTCTGGTCGTACATTAAAGTTCGTCAATGCCTTGGCGTGCCTCCTGAACTGATCTTCAGATTTCACATGTCGGGAAGTTAGCTTCGGTTATTCAATTTTCGCGCCTATTCCAAGGCCGTATAGGAACTTTCTTGCCTTTGGATCATGATTACATACTTGTACACAATTTTTTTCTTTCATTGTAATTATTTGCGATCGGTAGATTGGTTCCTGAATGCTGGTTGAAGTTTCTTCCCTTTAATAAAGTATTTAAACAGCAAAAGGGGTTGGAATATTGTTGTTTCAAAAAAGTGGATTAAACACTAAATTGGCGATCGAAAAGGATTACGCTTCCGCTATCTGTTTTGACAATAATTTCTGTGGTATGCAATTTTTGGAGTGTAGAGTTTAATATGAAAGAAAGTTAGCAATGGCGTATGCACTTCACCAGGGAGTTGAAATGCGGCGACTATTACAGCAAAAGTATATTAAGAATAAAGAAATTTGAATCATTATCAAATTGAGTTGCTGATGTAATCAAATGTTATTTTTAAAATAATAACAATAATCGTATTTATTGGCTACATAATACATAAATATAAATTAGTATGTAAAAAAATCAATACCCTAATGCCAAAAGGCGGGACACAGCTCTACAGCTACTTTAAAGACTGACCTTGTTATATTTTGCTAAAGTAGTTAAAGTGTTCTAGATGGCGATGAAACATTCCCTTAATTTTTTGAATATCGATACCCCAGCATTTTAAAATATATTTTGAAATTGATTTTTTGTACTTGATATACATATATATATATATATATATCAGACAAATATTTTTATTTTTAAACTATTCATCAGAAAATTACAAAAATTAAGAAAAGTACAAATTTGGGATCAAAGAACAAATGTGGAATTGAAATTTAAAATCACTCTCATTCTTCCACCCTTATAATTTTCTTTCATCCGTGTACCTCGACCTCCTGTTTGCATATATCCATATTACTATCTAATATAATCTAAATTGGCCCAGAAATAAATCTTTGTTTAAACAATTTCTTTCCTCCAACCCTCCATCATTACGATCCGCCTGTCATCGCTGCTGTATATGTAACATCTACAATTCCTCAGCAGTTTTTAAATGCTTAGAGCTCATCCGAACAACCGAAGTATGTTTGAAACGAAGTACTGTGTAATACATAGTCCCTACATGGTAGACCGCCCAGACCCTGCATATAATATGGAGAAATTAAGAGCAATTTCTACCTGGGTTGTTTATTTCCTATTTATCTGAAATGTGTAAGGTTAAAAGCAGTATTTTCAAAATACCATTTACTTTACCTAATCTAACAATGCTGTTGAAATCCTTCCGCAATTTTTCATATAGTGCGGACACTTTTCATATAGTGCGGATTGAGCAGTAATAGGGAGTTGAAAGACAGGTCCATCTTACGAAATAATTGAGTTTGACATTGGTTATAACTTGTTGTTGTAACAACATTGTTTATAAAAGCAAGCTCGTTTTTCAGCTAGATTTCCATAAACAAATATCCATTCCAAGTGCCCCGACCAATGGTCAAGTTTCTCGGCCAATTTATGTTGTGTTATTTTTTTTTTTTTATTTTGCGCGTTAAACGAAATTCTTTCGCTTTAAGAACTTCATTTTATTCGGTATAACGAATGAAGGAAGTGTCAAATAGCCCTAATGAATTCAATTTTTCCCCATTCAATATTCCCGAATTGATGTGATTGATTTTGAACTTCCTCTCACAAGATAGAGCGGAAAGCCTGCACATTGGTAGGGGTTTGCTTGTAACAAATTTTCCGCAACAAGACATTTCCTTATAGTGGTTTCCTGCTGTACTTGCCAAAATACGTAGCTTTATTGATTTTAACTGGTGTCTCAGAACCTACAGAATTTTTTAATGTATCTTTCGAGCATTCTTTAGTGTGCAGTGTAAAATTTTCACATATGCACAATACGTGACTTTGGAGAAGTTCAGGGAAAAAAACCAAACCTGTCTCACAACTCCATACCCACCACCTCCTCCCCCTCCTACTCCTTGAGCCAGTAATATTTATAATGTTATAACGTCCAGAAAATGAAGATAATTTAGATGTCTAATGCATGTAAAACCATATATTTCGCTATACTAGTAATTTAGTAGTTTTAGCAAATTCCGAGAACAAGTGATCGAATAATAAAAGGACGTTTCTGACAGGTAGTCACAAAGGTCAGAGCAATCATTAGAAGGAAGAAACTACTTCCTATACATCGAACATGATTTGAGATTAAATACTATGCACTTCGATACGGTAAACCGATACGTCCAAGCCTTTTATTAAGGGAACGTGCAGCAATGCATAATAACGAATTACTTGAACACGTTGCCTACAGAGAAAATGTAGACGCCTAACTTTTGCAAATACAACTCAGATACCCTATGTGGTTTAATATTATTAACTGGTATTGCAGTAATATCGCATTTAACGGATTATATAATTGATGACATTTCAATGATTCGAGTTCAAACAAAATAATTCGGATTGTTTATGTTTTGTTTCTTCTTTAATATGATTTTGAATCTCAAGTAAAGAGATTTCTTCAACTACTCAATAAAATTAAAATTAGTTTTAACATTCATGCTCTAAGGGCTTACTTTTGCTATGAAACTTTTGACGCTTGTGGCAAACTATCTAATAGACCAGGAGCTAGTGACCAAAAAGTGTGACTGATTTCTTCCGTATGCAAATTAAATGGGGAAGTTGTATGGGTATTTCATGATCTTTAAGCGAATAATTAATCCACATTCGACTGCAGCGGTGTTGCAAACGTAATAACTGTTTGTAACAAAAACTTGTATTTTTGAACGATGTGTTAGCGTATGCCAAATTTTATTCTTAAACTTTATCAGAAACTACCCAGCAAGAACTAATTGCATACGATTTCCACGTGCAGGAAATTCTAAATAATTATTTCATCCTGCAAAAAAAATAAGCATTTCGAACAATGGCTTCGTGTATGCCATTTCGCAATCTTCTGTTTGTTGATATGAAAATCACGAAAAAGAACTTTGCATACGATTTCAGCGTGTACGTGTGTTTGTGGTGATTTTTTAAACTGCAATTAATTCGTACTCGGAAGAAAATGTATCATAAAATTTATAATATTTAAGATTAATATAATGATCGGCATACGTTTTCAAATTGCAGAACTATCTAAAAAATAATTTAAACATTGTAAAAAAAAGTACATTTTTGAATGATTAATTCACGTATGCCATTTCTACTAGTTATAGATTAAATGATAATATAATAGTATATTTATTTGCATACATGTAACATACAGGGTCATCGAAAAGTATCAGACCCCCCTAATATCTTCAGTTAGAATGCACTTAGGAGAAAATGTCCAATAGCAAAGTTGTATGGTTTCAAGCGGGGAGTAAGATGATGACCTTGACTTTGACCTTGACCATGTCCTTCAAGGTCATTTCAAGGTCAATCTTATTTTTTTAAATAGAACCCCCTACATTTTATTGCATATTCTTATAGCTTATCTCGTGAGCTTTCCAAAACACTATAATAAAATATTTTTTTATTAAGTACTTTTTGAGTTATAAAGGTTTGAAGTTAACAATTTTTTGACACAAAATGTAGAATATCTTGTAAAATATTATTTAGTTTTCAGTAATCATAACCTTAATACTTTTGTGCGCGGAATAATGAGACCAATTAATTGGTTTAAAGAAAATACATTAATCGGATCCCCCTAATATTTTCAGTAAGAATGCTTAACTTGTTAACTTCAAACCTTTATAACTCAAAAAGTACTTAATAAAAAAATATTTTATTATAGTGTTTTGGAAAGCTCTCGAGATAAGCTATAAGAATATGCAATAAAATGTAGGGGGTTCTATTTAAAAAAATAAGATTGACCTTGAAATGACCTTGAAGTACATGGTCAAGGTCAAAGTCAAAGTCATCATCTTACTCCCCGCTTGAAACCATACAATTTTGCTATTGGACATTTTCTCCTAAGTGCATTCTAACTGAAGATATTAGGGGGGTCCGATACTTTTCGATGACCCTGTATGTACTGCGCTCGGAATCAATGACTAAAATCATCAATTAGATAGTAAAATACTCTTGTCGCGCAATAACATTACAAAGTTAATTTGCAAATGCAACTTAGCTCGAAATTAGTACCAACATAGTATCGGCGTGGAACTGCCACAATACTGACTGCCTGAGTTGCAGTATTAACCGTCAGTACTGCGCTGGCACTGGCCAACACCGGCATTTAAAGCTGTTTAGTACTGACTGACGGAGTATAGCAATCGTGAACATGTACTGACCGTCAGTACTGATTGAGTACTGACACAGTACTGACTAGTGGTACCAAAAATAAAAATCATTGCTGGCTACTAGTACTGGATCAGTACTGATCCGCAACGACGGCAGCAATCATTCGATGCCGTATACAGTACCGGCTAGTAGTACTGGATCTGTACTGATCCGCTCCGGAGATCAATATTCATTTGATACCAAATACGGTACTGACCATTAGTGCTGGGCCAGTACTGATCAACTCCGGCGGTCAGTAATAATTTTATACCATACACAGTACTGCCTTTTAGTACTGGGACAGTCCTGTGCCTGTATTATCGCCAGTCCTAATAATCAGTACCGGGTGCCAGTACTAGACCAGTGCTTTACCGGGATTTTACTCCGTCTATTTCTACCTGGGAATATGTTTTTCCATAACACTGATGGTAAATAACATTCATTTAATATTTGGTCACTGATTCCGAGCACAGTACATATGTTACATGTATGAAAATAAATATATTATTATATTATCATTTAATCTATTAGTAGTATAAATGGCATATGTGAATTAATCATTCAAAAATGTCCTTTTTTTTACAACGTTTAAATTATTTTTTAGATGGTTCTGCAATTTGAAAACGTATGACGATCATTATATTAAGCTTAAATATTATAAACTTTATGATACATTTTCTTCCGAGTACGAATTAATTGTTCCATGTTATTACAAAAAAATTTTCAGTTTCAAAAATCACCACAAGCACATGTGCACGCTGAAATCGTATGTAAAGTTACTTTTCGTGATTTTCATAGCAGCAGACAGAAGATTGTGAAATGGCATACATGAAGCCATTGTTCGAAATGCACATTTTTGCAGGATGACGATCGGCGGATGACGTTATAGAAGATGTTGATGTATATTTTGAAGAGGACAGCGACGAGAATGATGATGATGAAGAAATTTTTTAATTTATTGTTTAGTTTATAGTTTACTTTCTTTGTTTCGTTTAGTTCTTGATTTTTTATTTTTAGTTTTGATCTTTCAATAAAATTCACGTATTAAAATGTTCGTTTATTTTTGGGTTATCATACACCTTTTGCATTGAACCATATCTATTAGATTCATATCGCAAATAAAAAAATTACACATCCGAATTCCTCATTACACATCATTCATCATTTCACATAAGCAATGCCCTATAATCATTTAGATAAAAATCACATGAAAACATTATATTATATCGAATTTGTAATACATTTTTGCAATTTTGTAATTGTATAAAATCTTGTTCATTCTGAATATGTATACAAGTTGTCAAATCATTATTATGTTTATGTTTAACACAAAATTTCTGTATAAGTATGTTACATACACAATGCGATTGCTAGATCTTAACGCTACGTGACAAGAACATTTATATTTTTGAAGATTATAGTAACTAATTCTGAGCGCACTACATCTGTTACAAGTATGCAAATGAAAGTAGTGTCATATTATCATGTAATGTACTAGTAGTAAGTATGGCATACCCGAACTGGTATTTCAAAAACGTAATTTTTTTTTACAATTTTGTTATTGTTGTATAAAGTCTGGTGCATGCTTAATACGTATGCATATTGTCAAATCATTGTTATTTAATCATACATTTCAAGAGAAAGTAAGTTGCATACATGAATCGATTGTTCAGAAATGGTTAACTTTTTTATAATTTCATTTTGCGTATGCCAATAACTTAAACATTTTCAAAATGTATGCAATTCTTTCTCTTATATATATATTTTATATCTGACAGTCAGTGAAAACGGCATACACGAATTAATCATTCCAAGTTATTAGACAAAATTTTGCAGTTTAAAAAATCACCACAAACACATGTGCACGATGAAATCGTATGCAAAGTTCTTTTTCGTGATTTTCATATCAACAAATAGAAGATTGCGAAATGGCATACACGAAGCCATTGTTCGAAATGCTTGTTTTTTTTCGCAGGATGAAAAAATTATTCAGAATTTCCTGCACGTGGAAATCGTATGCAAATTAGTTCTTGCTGGGTACTTTCTAATAAAGTTCAAGAATAAAATTTGGCATACGCTAACTAATCGTTCAAAAACACAAGTTTTTGTTGCAAACAGTTATTACGTTTGCAACACCGCTGCAGTCGAATGTGGATTAATTATTCGCTTAAAGTTCATGAAATACCCATACAACTTCCCCATTTAATTTGCATACGCGAAGAAATCAGTCACATTTTTTGGTCACGAGCTCCTGGTCTATAAATCCAAAACTTGTTTGATGACAACATCGTAACCTCATTACTTCGGGCTTATTATTTAAGATTCAAACATTTTGGGATTATAGTATGATTACTTGAAAATTATGTCATTTTTTTAATCAGAAAAAATGTTTGGGTTTTTTTTTTGTATTTCTTATATTTTCAGGCTGAGAAGGAACATTAATGTTTTCCAAAATTATAATATCAGGGTCATTTTTTAAGAATTTTAAGAATATGATATTACTAAGTCAATATATGTATATAGCTTTAAAAATATTCACTCATTCATTTATAGTATATTATATCCAGGCTATTCCCCCGGAGTGCAGTGTAGTACAGCTATAGCTGCTCGATCGGAGCGAGTGCGAATTTTCTGCAATGTAACCAAAGCATTTTAACCTAAAAAGATGCATTTTAAACTGAATTTAAATTAGAATTGGATTCGCATTGGATCTAAATAGGATCGAAAGAGATTTCCAAACTGCATTCTTTGATTTTTCCATTAGCATTTAAATGGCTCATAACTGGTGGGAACCGTATATGAATTGTATTCCATATTTATCTCTTTCGAATTAATGTAATCGATGCTCTGACAGGTATAAAAGAGATAAAAATCGACGGTAGATATAGATCATACTTCGGCCGATTTTCATTCTAAAAGTGTCATATTTTGATCCAGTTTGATCGGATTCGTCGTCAATTACATTCTCTTTTCTCGATCAAAACAATTCGATTATGATTAGATTTTGATCGAAAAGAGATCTGAAGTTGATCAATATATGATACAATTCGAATTCACCTGAAATCATCACAAATTTGTGCGCATGAAACAGATCTGATCAGATCAGGTTTAATCTAAAAAAGATCGCACTTTCGTCCAGTTTTAATCTAATTTTCATTAAGTGACTAAAAATCTTAGATCCTGAAATGTTTAAAAAAAGTGGTCTTACTTGGATCTCTTTTTCATTTATTCGGTGTTGGCCAATTTTGATCCAATTCGATCGTGTTTTTTTTACTCGGAGATGAATGAATGAATTGACATATTCTAATAGACTACGCATGATATAAATTATCAGAAACAATATTAATTATTGTCAATTTAAAAAGAATTTAAAGGAATAAAATAATATGAATCAAGCAAGCCGATAAATGCTCACATATAATTAACTGAATGATTTTTTTGAAGACTACGTAATTTCAGCTAATTTATACCATTCATCTTTCTTCAATTTTTTTGGATGTTAAGACAAAACAATATATTGTTTTATAAACTTTTTAAACTTGTAGAATCTTTCCTTGAAGTCTATAACCCTGAAGATCTAAAAAAACCGCTTCTAATAGACTAATTAATTTGAAATATATTTAAGATGACGGCATTTGGATCCGATAAATTATCCTATTCGAATTTCATGGATTACTCGTGCAGTCTATTAGCAGAATCCGCGAAATTGGGTTGGGACATTTGCAGTTGGATACAGTCGCAAAATGATGAAAATTCTCATCATTGCACGATTGCCGTAGACTATCCAGTATCACGGTGTAAATTTCTTGTGCGTGTTAGGAAGGTAAGTCTATCGCATGTAATCGATTTTAAGCACTGTTACACTCTGCTCGTACCGTGTCTGTATGATGGATTAACACTGCAAAGGTCGGCGGCAAACTCGGAGACTTCTGGGACTTAAATATATTTTCCAGAATAACTTATTTCTTCGGAACTTCATTTATCAAGTTCTGGATTTATAGACTGCAATTGCTTTTTGCAAAATATATAATATTTTACGTGTCAGCGTGTAATATTAATACTTGAGTCATACCGGTCTTAATTAAGTAATGAGATAATAATCAATTGATATTAATTTATGTATACTGGTTTGAAAACTTAATGAAAATTTCATAATATTGAGGGTAATTGAGTACGATCTTATATATATGCTCATATCGAATTAAAAGAAACATTTTTAATGACAATCGTAAAACAGGGTCTTTTTGTGTAAAATTGAGTTCTCGAAATACCGTTTGTTACAATTACAATTCTTTACTGAACAAATTTATTACAAATTGTATAATAAAAATGTACAATGTATTGTATCAAGATTTACTACAAAAGTGATTCTGCACAATTTGTGTATAAAATGTCTCAAGTTGGAACAAAATTGTATATAACGAGAAATTTGTGTTTGTTCAATGGATATATAATTTAGTTCAAATTTGTCAACTATGATAAAATTCTAGGATGACTTAAAATTTCAATGCGTAAATGGAAGGAATACTAAAACGTGGAAATTACAGTGGACCGATGCAAAAATCCCGAAGATGATTCCAAATTTCGCTGAAATGTCTGTGACACGACGAAGACATGGAGATACAAATACGCACGCAGAAATCAACTTATAACCCTTTTTCCAATCCTTGATCCTACGGTAATTGCTGGTTTCTTTACACGTAAATTTACAGTAAATTCTGGTTTATCCATATAAGGTCCCACATAAATCCTTCCTTCACCCAAGAAATCACTAAATTTACCTCAATTAGGAAATTCATCAGCTGAAATAATAACAAAATTCTGAACGCAAAATACCTAACAACAACAAATTTCCGCGGAAGAAAATGGCACAAATGTTATTTTGCTTTATGAAATGAATTTAATTTATAATTTCTTATTACTTTTTCTTATTTGACTTTTTCTTACTTTTTGGGAACCATATTCGGGATTTCTGCAATGGTCCGTTGTAATGTTTAGTATCCCTTTCATTTGCGCATTGAATGTTTAAGTTTTTTAATTTCAATTTTATAAAAATTAAATAAAATACAAACTGACATTACCATCAAAAGCTTTGTAAAAAAATTGACCGACGCCTTTAACAGTACCCTCTATTACACTTTTCCAGCTTATTATTATATTAATACAATAGGCATTTACTTTTAATTATTTGACTTTTTTGGCAACAACAAAAGGGAATACACAATATTTCTACATTGATAAGTGAGCATCAGCTAAACAATAACATGTTTACACACTGGCCAGCCGATTAGGTATGCGAGAAGATTTTACACAGGAATAAATATAATTTGTAATACTTTTATTTCATTTTATTAATTTTTAAAGATAATATTTGTATGATTGCCTTCATTATTTTAATGCTATTTCGCGCAATTTTAATTGCACACGACTATATTACATAGAATAATTTTTCACCGTATTAAAAACTGAAATAATTTGTTCCAGATGCCTGTTTGATATTATGTCGATACCAAAATCACTCGACGCAGCCATAAAGAATACTGTTACCTATTTTATGGCTTCAAAACGTAACGACTCAGTTCTCTATTGCTATTTTGCATTTGGCACAAATGTTTACTGGTCCGCGAATTAAATACAAAAACCTTGGTGTCGTGATAAAGTTGCAATATTCCAATTTTCTGGATGACGACTGGCTTCTGAATTCAATGAAATTACGGATCTGTGGGATTTATGCAAAATATCGTGGCGTTTAAATATTTCTAAGAATTTATCCAGCTTAAATAGCGGAACAGCCTCCGTCTCTTTTGTATTTCAATTATATTTACAAAAAAAGTATTCAATTTCTTGTGAGAAGAAAATAGTATCCCACCAAAAGAAAGAAAACTGGTCATTTAATGCCACATTTTTTGCACTAAAAATAATCAATTATGTCCGTTTATGAAAATTTCTGAATTGAGATTCAAATGCGAATCTTTATAAAGTTCTATTTTACATGTTATTACAAAGTTATTAAAAATATCAAATGAAAAACATAGCACCCAACAAACAAATGTTTGCCTTTTAATGTTTATAAAGGTATTTTTAAATATGCACTTAATTTTAGTCAAAACAATTTGGATTTTTGTTAATTTATGTTTGTCTTTATTTAAAATCTTGTCATAAATTTTAAATCAGGATATTTTATCGGAACTGATTTTGTTTCATGTATGTGCATTAGATAAACATAAATTATTTTTTATAGCAGTATTTGGTGTTCAAATCTAAATGGGACATTTCAAACAAACGCGGACTTACGTCTCAGTTTCTCGAGTTTTTCCTATCAAACAAGTTCAAATACTTGTATTGAATACCCAAGTTTATTGATGGATTATTGCTCCATCTAGTATTCCCTAAAAAAACTTTTACCTCAATATAAGGTTTAAACCCTATTTGAAATTCCAATAATGATTCGATATTTTGTTAAAATATGTTAAAAGTTCTAAACTTTTATATTAGAATTTTTAAATTATTGTTCTGTATTTACTTTCTAAAAAAATTGATCTTGAATACGCAAAAATATTAAATTCACGTCAACGTTAGTTATTAAAATTTGAAACACATTTCATGGACATTCTAAAGGATTATTATTTTAAGGGCACTATCTATTGATATGGGTGCTTTTAAAATCCTTGAAATGTCAAATATTTTTAACTTTTGCTTTTGAGAAAAAGTAAATAATATATAATCTTTACATTCAAAAATTCTTCTAAGTGGCTCATTTCTTTTAAACTTGGATACACTAAGATTTTTGACATCGTTGATTACGGATCAGCTATAAAAATCGCAAAATTCGAAGTAACAGATTCATTATAGAAATTGTTATACAGATATTTTTGAGGTTGCTGATTACAAATACGTTATAATGTTTAACAGAATAAAAATTCAAAATTCCCCTTTGAGCAACCAAAATGTTAAAAAAAGTTGTCTGGTTTGGTATAAATTAGCACAGTGAATTTCAATTGGTTACAATCAAGGTAGCAATTGACCACCGGCAGAGTACTGACTAAGTACTGACTGCCGGAGTTCAGTACTGACCGTCAGTACTGATTGCCGGTATAATTCATCAGAATAATAAAAATTAAATTCAATATTTTATTAATTTCATATTTTCTTAATATTTTTTATGTATTTTTATTTATTATATATTTTAATATTGTTGTTTCTCGCATTACGTATTCCATATTTTATACTCTATTTTCTTATAATTCTAAATAATTCGCAAATATAAATGAAAAAAGCTTTAGCGTCCGCCGGGATTCGAACCTACGACCCTTAGATCCTAAAGCACGCACGCTAACCATTAAGCCGCACACTATGCAAAACATAATTTCGGAATAAGATATATCCAAACTTTGCAAAGTTTGATTAAAATATATATATATTTTTTTTTACTTAGGTTGAAATTATTTTTAGATCCATGCCCTATATAAAACTTAAAAAGCTAAAAAATTTTGTTCGAAATAAAAATATCCGTTATTTCTTAAAAGAAACGCTGTGTACTATTATTTTTAATTTTCTATGTGAGGAGGGTACTAGTAATGGATACCGTTATGCTTACGGATAAACTTTTATTTGTTGAACAGACATTATTACACAAAAGAATCTCTAAAATTATTTTTTAATAATAAAGGTTTACCTATATGTATATTAATTAAGTTTCGGACATTGCTACTGACTGCCAGTATAGAGTCAGCATTGATGTGGTACGGAAGTCGGCACTGACTCAACTCCGTATGTCAGTACTGACGGTCAGTACTGGTTCAGTACTTTACCGGTGGTGTAGCCAGTACTGATTCCACTCCATAAATCAGTACTGTGGTTCATTACTGGGTCAGTATCCCGCAGGTGGTTAACTCCGTCAGACCTCCGAAATTGCTACTTGGGAAGTTTTTTCGGTTTGGTAGAATCATTGAACGGCAACCGAAAAGTCCCAGGTTCAAATCTCGGCTTATCGAATTTTTCGATATATCCCGCATTTTTTCGAAAATCAAAATATATAATAAAAAGAAAATCCTAACAACTTTTACATCTTGTTCATTATGATGCCAATTAATTTTTGCCAGCATATTAGCAGCCGTTGTAAATTGAGGCAATGCATTTCTGATCGTAGAAGAGAAAATGCTGAAAAATAGACATTAGAATGAAATTACAGTTAATTTGTTCATTATGAAAGCATTTTTCAAAATCTTATTTATACTTTAATACTAACCGTGAAATCTCATTTATCGACATTGTTAAACAATTTTCTTTCTGCCAGATTGTTTTCATAATTTTTTATTTTGAGAACTTGACAGCTCATAGTATAATAGCTCACAATAGTACAGTTATAAAAAAAAATCTGGTAGTAAATGTCAAATACAATTAACAATTTTCAAAACTTTGTTCGTCCATATTATACCAGCTATTTCGAATATTGAAAATCGTAACATCTAAATATGTCTTCAAGAAACCTTTAAAATTGTTTTGCGATATTATTGTATTGCGAAAGTTACTATAATATTTAGAAGGCAATGGTCGAAAAAAACGCAACGAAATGTATCATTAAGGCTCAAATAGTAAAATAAATTTTTCACACGTCTTTGTTTAAAGAATACCCATTCATATTTTGTGAACATCGACAATAATAGCGTTTTGAGACCTGAATCTTAGGATAGTGGGGGTTTCTCAGCATCTATTCAGGGATTCATGCGGAATATACGCCTGCAAAAAGTCCCGTTTCTTCTTCTCGCTACATAATAGCCCGTTAAAATAAAACAAAAGTAGTTGGCTTATCTTCCCTTTCATGCCAGATAATAATTATTGAGTTCATCTTGTTTTAACATCGATATAACTTAAAGCTGCGTAATCGTTTTATCCTCGGATCCATCTTAACTAGCGAGGATGTTAATTGTAACAGAACAGTAACCGAATTAATTTCGCATTATTGCGTAATTAAGCTCGCGCCGATAAGGTTTTTTGCATATATATATACCCATGAAACGTTTGAACCCGGGGCCATTTTACCGCATAACCGGAAAACTAGCGTTAGGCATACAGGCAGGAAGGAAACGTATGTTCCGAGCAGGCGGATCATAAGCATAAAGGTTCGCAACGATAGACTACCGATGCTCAGGTATCGCGTGCTGTCATTATCCTTGAACGATTGCGCTTGAAAATTTGAATGACGAATCAACCGAGAGCGAAAGAGTATAACTGTAAGTCGTAAATTCCACGAGCATTCCCACAATAACGCGCGTTTTCCTGAAAAGCAACTGGTCAAGGCTCGAGACGAACATCATCGAACGCCGCCACCAGCCCGCAGCCAGCATTAAGGAACGGTAATAAAGTTGCATAGGAAATATTCGTGGGATCGATTATAAATCGCGATAGTCCTCTGGCAACACTTGAATGTATAACAGTAACGCAACCATTGTTTTCCCCTGTGAACTTTGGGAACTTTGTATATATTCGGCACGCACAGTGGGACAGTTATATGCATTTCTGCAAGTTGGCACCTCTCGGCTCTGGATGCGTTTCGCTCTGGCTACGCTAGGTCAAGTTCCAATTACTGAATGCGGTAGCCACCGGGAACCCGCCAAAGGGCGAAAACTACTCGACCTGAGAATATTGCCTTCCCATTATTCACGCTATTGTACTGATATTGAAAATCTTCGTCGAGTCGGAGCTTTCCGTCTGTCAGTACTCGGATTAAAAACAAATCTTTCTTGGTTAGGCGTGGCAAATTGAAAACTTCGTCCCTTTCGAGGGGCAACAAAAATAGTTTTTGTTTTATTAATTTTTACCTTTTATTTACATGAGGGGTGTTCTCCTGGGGGTCTGCGGCCATGACGACAGCCGTTTGGGAACTATGAAGCCGGAAGTAATTGTAGAATAAAATCTACGACTTCAATGTTTGTATCATCCTATTAAAAAGGTTATTTTCGGATAGCAAATTTCTCCAGAACTAGCTTTGCACTTTTCCTTTGGCGTAGAGGTTTATTTACGCAACATAAAAAATGTATTATCAGAAGAAGTTATGTGAATTGATTATACAAATAATAAAATACGGCTTTGACTCCACAATTGCAGAAAAATACTATTGATGTCATATCCTCTACATTTTATAATACATTATTATAAATTTGTATTAAACATTGAAACGGTGGTTTTGATTATACGATCCGAAGCAAGAATCCACAATAACAGTTCAACGATTTCATGTTCGCGTATTGCAAAGTTCATTACCGAATTTTGGTCTGCATATTTATACATAGGCGATTATTAAAATTGGCTTGCATTTGTACAAAAATAATGTTCATTATTTGGATAATAATAATAACTTGTCTTTATTGGCACAAAGGGTTACAAAAATTGCCTTCTTTAACCAAAGGGTGAGCCACAGCTAAAGCTGCTTTACATACTGACCAGGATAAATAAAGCTTACATATTTATTCTAATATATTTTCCAATACAAGTTTATAAGTGTCAATTTTATGTAAAGAAATAAAGTTTATACCTCAACATCCGGCTTTTTAAAACATTATTATACGATACTGGAAAAGTGACGAAAAAAAAACAAATTTCCAGGCAAAAAATAAGTTTCTCTGCCGTGAGTATAAAATATAACGAATGTTTTACACCGAAAACATTAGTATACTTGCCGTTCTAACACTATTTTAAACTATTGTACTAAAAATATAAATGTTATTTTAACATTCATATTTTGTCGTTTTGAATTCTGCATCTTGGTCTTTATTTAGAAAACGATCGCATATTCTATTGCAGCTGAAACCTTCCTTAATACATGTTTTGAGATCAAAGAATATTTTTTTCGTACTTTTGGTCGATTCTTTGGGTCTGCCAATTTAAATCTTGAAAATCTGATCCCTGATTCATCAGCAGCAATCATAAAACCCTCTAAATAAATATTACCATAAAATTCGAAACTCAAATAAATTTATCAACACTTTTCCCAAAAAAAAACTTATTTTTCTTGTATTTGTTTATTTATAACAATTTAAGAACTAATTTTAAATTTAAATATTAGTGGAGTAATATTGTAGATATTTATGTATATAAAAAATTATCCAGTATTTTAAAATAATTCGAAATTGATTTTTATAATTAAAATGGGCTTGTAGAGTAGGTAGTCCTTATACAGTTCGTGCTTTAAAGGGTTAGAATTATTTAACTTTTTTATTACATATTCATTACAAACTTATAGTGAAATATATCAAGATATTTTGTGTTTAAAATATATAATAATCGTCAATTTAAATGTTGCAAATCTAATTAGAGTGGAATTATTAAGGATTGTATAAACTTTAATAATGAGTGATGAATGCGTCTTTAGATGAATTATTGTCATATTTCTTTGAATGAGAAATAGGTAAAAGACTAATAATCAATATCTAAAATATTGAATACCTCCGACAGTTTTCAAAAATAAAAGACGAGAATGGACTAAATCATCTAGTAAAATTTAATTGTTAATAAACATATATTTAATGGAAATACATTTTTTAAATATTAACATTTCATTTCCATAATAAATGTTGGAAAAAATGTTTAAAAAATTCCTTCCATGAATTTTTTTCTTGGTTAAGTCGGTCCCAGGATTCAAAATAAGTAACTAAAAGTTTCTTCTTTAATACGTTTCGGCATCAAGATATGTGCCATCTTCAGTTTATTAAAGTTATTGATGCAGAAAAAGTCTTCGCACCATTTTATGGTGTGAAGTGTAATTTCATTTGCATATTAACAAAATATACTTATTAAGAGGGTTCTAAAGTAGTCCGCCCGCAATTTAAGAAATTTCACCAAAAAATAAACGTAAATTCAAGATGACTGAATATAATGTTCAAAATTCGGGCTCTGTAAAGGAAATTCTAATACTTATAGGCAGTTTCCTAGAAAATACCGAAATTAAATGAGAATAGACCGAGAATTTTCAGGAATAAATAAAAATCTCCGATAGTTCTCGATCAGTTTTCAATTAATTTCTGTAGTATTTTTAAGGATACAGTATATAGTAATTAGAATTGCCCTTGCAAAGCCTTAATTTTGAAAACACGTTTCACTCATTTTTTATTTACGGTATTTACTGAAAATTACTACCTTATCGGCGGAGTACTGTAGAACCTCCTTAACGGTAAAGAATACTTTTATCAGTGTAACAAGACGAAAAAATACCAAATTTCCGCTGAAAGAGAAATGAGGAAGATATGTAAATAAAGCAACATATTTACTTTCATAACTCATGTTTAGAAATATTCTTATATCCATTTATACGAGTTATTCGCGAATATTATATTAACATCGTCGTTTTCTGACTATGCGACATTTTCTAATAGTAAAACATAGGAAAAAGTGGTTGCAATAAAAATTGTAGGCAATACTTTTGCAAGTACACTCGAAAATTTGTTCAATAAAAAATCTGAACTGCATTCAACAAATTAAAAAATTTATGCAAAACCTTGATTAATAATAGATAATATTGTTGAACTAAAAACTGTCTTACTAACGTGAATATTTTATCAGGACGTTCTCTACTTATAAGGGTAATTTGTATGAGAAAATATTATTTCATCTATGAAACTCTATTCTACATTTAGTGAATTTTTTCATATATTGTATTTCTAAGTTTTATAAATTAAGTAATAAAAAGAAATTACTATACATTTAGAAAAAAAATCAATGGCAAAAAATATAAAAAAATTATGCAAATACAAACTCCAGTTTATTATGCTCTTAAATAAGATGAAAACATTGAAGGCAGAGTAATCTAATTTAGTGTATGCACTGACCTACTTTTCGAACAGAAGTTCCCGCTGGTTTTAATTACGATAATTAAAAATAATCGCGTATTTAGTACAGTTACATTTAACAAATTAAGTTATATCAATCGATTTTATTCCCGGCGATGAAAGTAAATGCCGCACAACGGTTGTAATGAAGACTGCGCCGAAGGAGATAAAAAAGAAAATATTTTATTAGGTTTCTGTATCGCGGTGACACGAGCGATATTGTAGCTGCATTCCTGTAACACGTAATAGCTAATGCGATTGCCATGAAAGCCGCGAGCCTTTACAGGAGCATAAATTTCGAGGTCGGAATTGAGAGTCGGTGCATATACAGGGAACATCATTGATATACCGGTTATAAAAGCGCCTGATGTAAGCAACGTGTTACTGTCGGTTTTTACGGAAAGTTCAACCTAACCTCTAAATAAGTGCGTGCGAAAGTACTATGCCTTCTGAGTACGCGCTCGATAAAGGAAAATCTTAATTAAGATTGCTACAAATGCTAGGCTAATGACAATTATCCAATCATCGTCCTAATTTATTTGTGTTTTGGATTTTACAGTTAAAACGCATTTTTCGTGGACCATCTCACGCATAAATTAACTAATTCACATGAACGCACACGTGCAAGCCTATTTCGAAACATACTGAAGGTTTGAAAGCAAAATATACAGTGCCGGTCAGTTTGTAAACATTTTTTTAACTTATCAATTTGTATCATATATCTTCTTTTGTAGAAGAGGTTATGTTTTAAATACGTAATAAAGCTTTCAAGTGGTACATTTGTACATATCTATTTTCTTAGTCGTCGTATTTCGAAATGTTAATTTTGGGAACTAGTATTGAAAAAATATGAAGGATAAGATATACGTAATGCATACCGATATCATATTATACACCCCCTACATGCAAAAGTTAATTAAGGCCAACGTAACTTTATTAGTTCAGTTATCATGGGCTTTTTCGTTTTATTTTTGCTCGGGGTTTTTAATCGATTCAACATTGAGAGAAGTAGTTTAAATAAAGTTACTACAAAATATCTACTGCATTTAGGATTGTACAATTTCATGCTCTTAAACTAGTTAGTCACTGAAATTCACGTTTACTATAAAAAAAAGTATCTGGTTCTCATTAAAGGGGCTATTAAAAATTATTATATTGTGAATCCTTTTTGTATAAGGTGTGTAGTTTCAGATTTTTTAGAAAATACCAATTAGTACAATTTGTTAGAATTTTAGAAATGTTGTTATTGGCTACCTAATATACCTTGTATACTAGTATATTACAACAAATTTTATTGGTACAAATAGTTTGGATTTTAATTTTTAATAAATTGAATTCATGAATTTTGTCAGGAAACTACCCTACATCCGTATCTAACTATCCATTGAGATATTTAAAAGGGTCGAATCTCAAACGACATTAAAAAAAAGAAATTAATTTACATAAAATACTGATTGAGTGTAGTTTCCGTCTGAAAGTTTGCGACAAATTGGTATGTAATTTTCGAAATATTTGTAGACAAACTTTTAGATAGTAATTATTGGAATTGCTACAAAAAATTGGGAATGACTATAAACATTCTTTAAATGTTACACTTGCATTAAAATTTGGATATGTTCTGTATTCTATAATATTTCTACATATATAATTTCCGAAGAAAAAATCTATTCACAAATTGACAAGTTTATTTTTAAATATACTTTACAATATAGTTTTCAATTTCACATCCATTCGACAACGAATTTGAAGATTATTTAAAAAGTTCGAAAATTCTGTATGTTCTCGACTGCTGGTGTAAGAAGTTTTGAATAAGCAGAGCATTTACGAGATGTGGAAAATGTAAATTATTCCACATATATGTGGATCAAGTATATTCTGAACTTAAAAATCCATTTGCTGAAATTTTACATCTCTTAATAATAATCTTACAATTAAACTTTTTCTGAACCTCATTGTCATAAATACAGGGCGGTTCATTTGCGCCCTGCCTCGTAAAACGTGATTATAGCGCGTGCTTAAATGCACCGCATATAGATCCCAGAAACAAAGTTATAATTGCAACATGTAACAGTTTAAAGTAGGTAAAAGTTATATCATCTCTGACTGCTCATTATGTAAGGTCAAGTCCCAATTATAATTTCGCCTTAACTGGCTAAAGGGTTTGTTTCAATTCAGCTACCTGTATCGTCGGATCTTGAGCTGCATTTGACTTTATTGTAGCTTCTTCAGACGCCCTTAGCCCTTATGGTCTTACGTAGGGAATTTACGCCGTCGTTAATGGTTTCGCGGAACGATTTCATTGCTGCGTAGTTATATCCCAGGAGTAGAAATTTTATGAAAATTGGACTTTACGCCTTTATGAGGGCTAAAGTTCTTGTCATGTGCTACAAAAAGTACAAAAGTCTTTTGCAACGAAGTCGCTGCCCTGGTGATTGCTTTACATCGATTTAGATGATTTCAAGCCAATTTGTATAGAAACTATTTGTAACCGATAAAAACTGTTCCGTCTTCCCTATATAGTAGACTTTTACTAGAGTCCAGGAGGAAATATTGAGGATCTCATATAGAGGTGAAGGAATGGTTGAAGCCGAAAAACAATAACAGATTTTATACAAAAGACAATAACGGGGTTTGGACAATTAATGACGATAATTAGGAGGTCCGGTCTGTAGTTCCTTAGAACAAGTATTGAAAATATCGAGAATATTTATTTTACAAAAACCCTTACAGGTAGTATTGCAGAGATGTCATAAAAGTAAAGTTGTTTGTCTTCGATTTGCGGGGTGATTGTCACGCATGTAAATTGAACTTCATTTAATGTAAAGTGGTCTTTATAGCTTTTCGAGTAACTGAACATGAATCTGAAGTCACATTTTAAAAATTAAAAACGTCGTATCCAATATGGCGCACATATTTTTAAAAATTTATCCGTTTGTAAAAGTAAAAAATAGTTATAAAATTATAAGTTAATAATTAAGTAATTGTTCTGTTTACACTGTTATGGTTTAAAGATCAAGTGGTTGCAGTTATAGAAATTAAAATGGTAGATATACCAAATAATAATTCATTACTAGATTTCAATCGTATACATTTTTCGTATTAATGTGAATGCGTAGAAAAAACTTTTACGCACTTGTACCGAAAACTAATATTACATACATGCTCTTTGTTAATAATTTCTCAAATGCATTTGCTGTTTGTGATTTTTTAATAGATCATTTCAACGTATAACAGGTTTTCAACACATGATTTTAAAATTTGGATATTGATTTCGTCAAGAAAGGAGGAGAAAAATCGAGAGATTGTGTAAGATGGAACACGATAAAAAATGATCTAAAATGATCGAGAATAATCAAGATCTACCGAGAAAGATCCAAGAGGAACAAGAAGAGTCCAGGAGAAAGATAAAAAATAATCGAGAATGATCGAGTAAAATTAATGATTGACAAACGTACGGAGAGACCGAGAAAGCTCGAAAAAGATTGTAAATGATCGAGAAAGATCAGTAAATATTTAGAACTATCGAGAAATATGTGACAGATCTCATATATTTATTCTCATATCATTTTCGGATTTTATTGTATTTGTATTTTTTAATCCAGAAATCTGAAAAGAACCCGCTGTAAGAAGTTTCGATGAAAGCCTAATTTAATTTAATTTAAATTGAAAAATTGTAACCCTCTTTCCTCTTTCTTTCCTCCCTTCTGTACCACTCTCCCTTTCTCTTATAGCATTCTTGAATTTTATAAATTTAAATACGAGATTTGATGTCAAACACTCGAGAAGCAGCGAATGTTCACTGTTTTAGTCAGTGAAATTAAGTTGCATTATGTGACAATAAAATCGATTCACTGTTTAAGTCCGTGCAACTTTAACGTGAAACAATTAAATTCGTTTGTCGTTTCACTGATTATGCAGCGAATATGATGAAAATCGGATTGTCACAGTTTCGAATTGAGAGAGCACATAAATATGTATTAAATGCAAGCGTTTTTGCTAATTCCTAATACATACACAATAAAAATACTAAAGTCCGATTTGTCACCTTTTTCATGATATCTCTGTTTACTTCAAATTCATTGTGATACGGTATCTAAATATAATTTTTTCATATGATACGTATATAATCGCTCAACTGTAATAATTTTACTTTATTTATAAATTGTTGATTGTGCGACTATTGCAGTCATGTTTAACATAACTTACTTTAATAGTCTTTAGTTCAAAAAAAATTAGTACATAGAAACAAATAAAAAGATATAGACACTTTTATTGCTATCAATAACCAACATTAAGATGTCTATCAAAATATTAATTGTAATTTTGAATTTGTTCGGATTCGGTCGATGCCTCTTCGGCGAATGTCGTTTCTCGAAAATGGTTTCACGAGCAGTAATTTCAAACACGAATATGATCTATGTGATTACTACATATATATAACGATATGTGTACAGTGATAAATTCAACTCATTCTAATACTCGTAATCCTATGTTTTGCTACAGCAAATAGTTGATGTAACCTAGTCAGATACGTATCTCGAATTTTCACTTCCTATATAATAAGACTCGGTCATTTTGATTGCATTTTTCTTCACGCATGTATAATTTATATATTTCTGTAAACGGTACGTTTGTTGTTAAATAACTGTTCGAAATATCATTTTTAATTAACTTACTTTTCTTGGCGCGCAATCATCTTCATTTTTTAATAAATTTGAAGAATGGCAGTTAAGTTTCGAAAGTACAATACGCCGTTATTGAAATCTGCAGTTTTTTAACCGAGTTGTAACGCTTCAAAGATCCGAACATCTTAAAAATAATTGATATGGTAAAATAGGACGCCATGATGCAGAAACAGTACTTTGAGAATTTATGTGAATGGAGATCTAGAAATTTACGACGACGAATATTTCGAATAAATGTTACGAAAGATTACTTTTATTATAGCAAATTTAATTTAATATTATCTTGTTTCATTATGTAATCGTTTAATTTATCTTCTTTGTAATAATTTGATGTAAGGGAAGAATCCGAATTATAACGGGAACCGGAATGATAATATCAGATAAACTCGGTATCATCCAAACCTTATTTTCAGAAACGTTTGTACAAGATAATAATATTTTAATTAAAATTATTGAGCATAATACTTGGTATATTTTAGCACTTTAGTATACATTTGTACATTTATATAATAAAATTACTTTAGACTTAGACCATTTGAGAAATTCTTTATACGTTATTATAATAGTTATTCGAAAATGTTCTATTTAACATTGTAATTTCCAAACTTTAATTGCTGATATTTTAATGCATCAAGTATAACGACTCATAAAACATCATTTGTTTCAGTGACAATGTCTATTACCAAGTTGTAAGTTTGTTTATTATTTCAATAAAGCAGCAAACAATAAGTCTCAAATAATTACAATTAAGACAATCTAAAACACTACAAGCGCAATCGTTGCAAATTACAAAGAAATTGCGGGATTGTGGGAAATCCGACCGGTCTTCACAAAAGTTACGGTTAAATTTTAGCTGCGGTCGAGATCGTTATTTAAATTTTCATACTTGAATTAAAGATCTAAAATTGGATGAGCACGATGACAGAGCATGATTCAAAAATTAAGATTATCTTATAAGTGTTAGGATGAGTCAACAATTTAAATCCTTAAGTAAAATATTTTTGTATAGAAGCATACAATAAGTATATCTGCATTTTTAAAGTGTATAAATATAATTCAATTCCAGATTAAATTCTATATTTTAATCTGGTTACGATATAAGAGTAGTTGACAATCTTGTGAAATCATGAGTTTATATAAGATTACTCCGACCTAATATTCAATAGACTTTTGTTAATTTTGCTTCCGCGCAGCGGATACATGGTGAAAAATGTTGTTAACTAATTTATTTGTATTTTCAGTAATGTTAAATGGACTACGTCGTGATTTGCCAGCAGGGTAAAACGCACGCATGTTTTTCAAATTGATTTAATATAATTTTTTTCATCAATTATCTGTTCTTTTAACCCTTTAACTGAGACGGGAATATTACCGGAAGTGACCAAAATGTGAGGAATTGTGTTAGATTTAACTTTAACCTGGTTATGATAGATTTTTAGATCGTTGATTACAAATCTGTCGTCAAATTTTAATATTTCATAATGGCGGTTTCAATATGACAGATAAATATTCAAAATTCCAACTATTTCGTTTGACATGTACTAATCGGACGGTTTTGTGATCGCTGATTAAGAATATGAAGTCAGATTTTGGAAATTTGAAATAGCGGAATCAATATATGGCCGACAACTTTTTTATTTTTTTGTATCATTCTGGGAATCTTGGGATCGCTGATTACGAATCTTATGGCAATGTTCAAATTGATGTAAATTTGTTAAATATATGGGTTTCCCGTACAGCGTGGGACAAGTCGCGTTGTTGCCTGACAACAATGCAAGTACTCGTGACCGGCCGTTAGAGCAATAAAAAAATTCTCGCGGTTATGCATAAAATAATTACACAGAAGATCTGCGATTCTTCATCTAGAAATCTTTATTTGTAGTTTTTCTATTGCGCAAAACGTTACTCGACTCCCCAAGCGCTTTGAGGTGAAACATAGAAAATATAAATGCGGATCGTTTATCGATCTATGTCGTCATTAAAAATTTTCAAAATATATCATAAGATTTGCAATCAGCGATCTTGAATACACCCGGGTAACAAGTTTCAATCAAAATGGTTCAATTTTTGACAGATTTCTCCACCATTTTGAGTTTCCAAATCGAATGTCAAATTCGTAATCAACAAACCCGAAAACCCCAGGGAAAAATACTCTCTTAAAATATAAATATTGAGTTTAAGTCGCTTTCAAACGTTTTTTGTGATGAAATTGACCTTCAGAAGACAATGCCACAGTTTATAACTAAAATTTTGATAATCGTACAAACAAGCATTTTTAAGAACTGGTATCCTTTTCTTAACATTATGATTTTGAAAACGGCCAATTGCATGTTGTTTAATATACCTTGAACAGCCAAAAATGGTCTTGCTTTTAAATTGTATAAATTATTGACTTCATTCCGCTAATTTATGTCATATAATTACGATTTCCGTTTCTGCTACAGTCTGAAGAAAGCCTTAATTTTCTAAGATATTAGTCATCCGCAGTAAAGGGGTTATTGAAAATATTATGTTTTTAATCAAACCAAATGAATTGAAGCTAACATGTATAAATTTCGCAATTTGACGATTCAAAAATAATTTTGCAATAAGTGTTCAGAGTAAATCATAATTTATTAAAAAAGTATTTACATAGTTCAGTGGAAAAAATAGAAGGTCAAATCGAAAAATTCTTTTCCAATTATTTTTTAACAATTTGTATAAAAGAATTCTCTTAGCACGGTTTAACCCTATTAAAATTAATTTTTGTACATGGAATTTAGTTGAAAGTTGGTAGCCAGGGTTCCTAAAAAGTCCAAAATAAGTAGTTTACTAAGAGAAGTACGATGGTTTTAAATACTTTTGTCAAGATTTTAAAATTAACAAATGAATATTTTCTAGTATTCGAATAGTGATATAAATCTGCAACTATTATGGATAAATTATATACAAATATTTAATGTGTATACTTTAAGATATTCCTTTTTGCACTATTAAGAACTGACTTGATACGGATTAAACTATTAGAATAGTTTTCAAGCAAATCCTAATAATGTTAAGGAATGAAAGGGAGAGAACAGGTTTCGGACAGCAAAACCAATATTCCTTGTTCTTAGCAATTGAAAGCATTAATTTTTATTTGCGAGTGCTGCAGTAAAAATAGGTTAAAAAGTCGATCACATTATCACACTTGGAGCTAAGATCAGGATCGTTGGACCTCGCTGTAGCAGATGCCAACAATAAATTGCCGTTTATGTAATCCCCCAGTGCGAAGTACCGCTCGCGGTTTTCTCCACTTCGAAAATCCTCATACTGAACTTATCGTACTTACAGTAGACACGTACTCGCGATCAAGATGTATCTTAGTTTCTATCAGCTCTTCGCTCTTCATCGTAATAAACTCAAATGTAATCTTCTGCGCGTAGCAGAAAATTGCCTAAATTGGGGTACTTAGGACGTTAACATGAACGTCACTGACTTTTTTTCATTCGATGCTTATCATACTTCAAAGATATTTACGATTAGGATAACTTCCAGCGATTAGGATGGAGTGTGTTCAGTACAGGTACTTATGGCAGGAAAAAATCTGTAATGCACTCGTTGATTACTCTGTAATAAAATAGTGCCGAAGCTCCATCTACCGACGTTTTATGAAACGTCTCTTAATTAATAAAACTTATACGTCTAGAGGTAATATACATTCTATCGACATTAAGTATATTATGTTTTCTTATAAGAGTAGTAATTGATCTTTATAGTACCATACAGAGTATGTTAATTTACGTTTATAAACTTCACGCGTTCTACTTCTTTACACTTTTATATTGTGAATAAGTGTTCCTATAGAGTTCGAAATTTGCGAAATACTGGATAAATTAATTGAAACCTGTCACTGATGAAGATTAATGGAGTCATGGAATAGAAAGAAGATGTTTGAAGAAAATACAAAGGGCAGCTCCAGTAAGATGTTTTAATAATTTTGTATTCAGCTGATTCATGAACAGCCGAGTAGAATATTTGAATTAATTTTTAAAGTTTTCACCATTTTGGATACTAAATGCACATATATACCTCTTTCGTTGAACAAAAAAATACAGTTAATACTTAGAAAACAGATATTTATTAAAAGTGCATAACGTAATCATAACTGGTTTTCATTTTAATTACTAGAGCTATGTTTTAAATACCGCCTAGTAGATGTAATGGATTATACATCTATTTGTTACCGTAAAGATGTACAAATGTACTTGCAGAAAATGTGTATATTAAAGATTCACAATCAGAAATAAATTATATTTACTTAGGTCTCGTATCAGGAATATCGCTATAACCTCTCCTCCAGCTTGAAAGAATCGATTGTATTCACGATTCAATTTAAGATATCATTGTATTTTCAGAGTTAGATTGAGAATAGTATCGATTTATATATAGAAATACATTCGAGTAAAGAATTTTAATGATAGTTTTAAGATGGTATTGTTGAGCGAGGCAGTTACGTTGAAATATGAACGAATGAGAAAATACTGTATTCTAGATGAAAAGAGAGGGAATTTTTATTGCTAAAAGATATTTGAAGTGGCCGAAGTAAAAATGAACAGGTGTTTATTATTATTATTACTTAATTATCAAACTTATTTAGTGTCATACTCTACTGTGATAGCTGTACCATAATACAGGTCTAGAAAAAAGGGAGTCTGAGTTGATATTGCTGTAGATCATTTCTGAAGTAACTTTGTGAATAGTATTCAAGTCCGAGCTCAGAATTGGACACATCAGTATTTTTAGATTTTGGAGAAGAATAATCATTAATCCTTTGAAGTGTGCATGTTTTTACTTAATGATTTTTATTATCATTTCTGTATTTCTATGTATTAAAAAATATTTCAGATGATACATTCAAATTTAGAGGCTTTTATCCTGCAACGCAATTTATTATTTGTTAAATATCATCTTGCACAAAAAAATATTTCAGGTTTTTTTTTGCAGAACTTCCAATATTGTCTCTAAATCATATGAAGTCCTCAACAACGAGTTTTATCTCCTAGTGATCGATTTTGCATGTAACCTTTGTAACGGTGTGTTTTGTTATGATGCACCATGCTTTAGAGGTGGAGGTATTATAGTGGAATATAAAGAAAAATAAGAGATAGGGAAGGAATCTTTCAATTGTTTTGTTTATATTTATTATGCTTGTTTACAAACCTGCATGACAATCGTATAAATATCAACTCGGTTGATCAATATCAGTTAGTTTGTGTCGCGAAGAAGATCACTAAGGATCGGTGGCGGTTCAGGTTTTGCGCGTCGCGGTAGGGATGTGTGCGAGTAGTATCCTCTATTTTACTATATATATATATTTACGATTAGTTTCGTGTATTGGGCAGGGTCTGCTCACATAGCCCAACTGACGAGTCCGTGAGCAGACCTGGGACGAAACACCGATCCATATAAAATAATAATTATTTACATAAAATAAATTACCCCCGCCACCCATCAGGGACAATCATATAAAAAATCGTTACACCTTGTTGAGGTCCAATAATTAATCTGCTGAGTGAAGCTAGTACGTACACTGGTTCCACTGGTTTCAGATGTGAATAGCGAAGTCTCGTAAATTCCGAATATTTTGGGGGAAGAGAAAGAAAGGACCAAAAGATACTAGCGCATCTTTGGCACATGGGATTAGTCCCTCCTCACTTTTTTGGTCTCGATAAGATTATATTAAATTGTATCACTGCATGTGGGTAGTGTCCCATTACGATGAATGACTGTGAATAGCTCAGTTTGAAATACTCGCTCCCATTGTGTCATGCTATGAGTTCCGAACGGGTTCTAACCTCTTTTTTATGCTAATAGTGAACAATCTTCACTATTCAATACAGAACATTTTTCTGCAATTGGACGACTGATCGTTGTAGTGGTTTAAGTGAAATTTGGAAAAATGACCGTTCTCGTTGCGATAATGTGATAATTTCATTTTTTAAATTTTAGACTGTCGACTATTCGAATGTAATCTAATAGCATTTGACTAATTCATTTTGTGATTTATATTTACTCATACAATTAGTACATAACTTCTAATTGTTAGTGCCTCACTGTTTTCCTTTTTAAAATTCATAGTAGAAATTTACCTACAATTAGGATATTTGATTATTTGAGCATTTGAATATTCGAGTATTTAGGAATTAAACAGAATGCAAGCAGGAAACTGAAATATTTAATGCAGATCCAAATCAATTTTTATTGTGTAACAAATGGGATCCCATATGTTATTGACCATTTGATAGTTGAACGTTGGTAGAAACAATAAATCTCGACGTTAACAAAGTTTATAAAGGAACCTAAGCTATTTGTACAAGCATAGTTGCTCCAGGAAGTTCTCGGGCAATAGCAACAAACATTCTTGCTGCTCATTAGTGTTTTCATTGATATCATTTTACGAGGATAATAGGAAATTCAAAACAATATCTCGTAAATCACCAATTTATACGGGCCCAGAATTGATGGTGGTTGGCGCATAAGCCACGTCAAGGCCCACGACATGCCCAAGTCGAAGGATGCATTCGACGTAATCGTTTGACTCTTGGCCTTGAATTGATCGGGACAATCATAATTTATCGCTACCAGTTCACGTGGAGATAGGTCCGTACGTATACTGGCAGAGCAGAGGAGGAAGGTCGGCGTAGGTTCGGTATGCTCGATCCTCTCATCTAGATCTGGGAGGTGGAAGTTCCGTTCGTACAAACGGCCTGGGAATCGAACCCGGAACCATACCGACGGCGATGGTCTCTCTTGTTCGTTCTGAAAGTGCAGCCCGCGGATTCCCGAAGCCATCCTTTGCCAATTTCTAACCTAAAAACCGTTAGGCGCGTGCAGTGGGAATTCTTTTTCTCCCAGACTCCTTCTCCGTTGCTGCTGCTTCTGCTTCTTCATCTCCGTCTCCTTCTCGTTCCTTCAGCATGCTGGTCTTATGTACCTCTCCGTTTCATCTTCGCCTTCGATTCGCTTGCGAAGAACCTTCGGGCTCGTCTCGTCTCGTTTCGTTTCGTCTCGTCGCGTTCGATCATGATGCTCGCCTTTAATTTACGATTCGAATTACTGACCTAGGCTCCAGTCGCTGATGCCAAGAGCGACGTACCTTGACGCTTGTCGAGAAAAGTTTAGGAACAGTTATTACATTAGTGCGCCAACTTTCGGATTCGTCGCCAGTTTTCACACTGGAAACTTTTCGTCCTGGAATAACAGTCCAACGTCACTGCTGGCCATTCTTGGTCGAATTTCATCTTTGATATTCATAGATCTTTTCAAAGTGAACCCGAGCATATCTGAAGAGTAGATGACTTTTCATGAATGTCGTATGAATTTACATCTCATCAACAAGAATCTGTTGCTTTTATTTTTTTGGATGTATTCAGATGCTTTGTCGATTTGATGTCCGAGACATGTTATGTACAGGTGCAATATGTGGTTCGGTCGAAGTTTTAGTACCAAGACCAGCTCCTTCAGTTGAGATAATAAATTGTTTAGTTCTAGAAACAGAAATCTAGTTTTGATAATCCACCTCTTTATTGTCATTTCTAGGCAATATCAACCTGAAAATACCTGCTTTACGTAAATTGGTAAAACCTTAGGAAAACGGGGTTCCAACCAGTTGTATGACATAATTACGATGTATTTTTGTATTCTTACTACGAATATGATAATAAGAATTTGCGGTCGGATAAACAGAGGCCACCATATTGAAAAAGTAACGTCCGAAATTATGTATTTTTTAGTTTTATGAGTTTATTTTCAAAAGATGTTTGCAGCAAAAATGTAAAGTGAAAATTGGTCTTTAAAAAAAGGTTGTATTAATTTTTTCGTAATATGAACGATAACTTTCAAATGATCCCATATTCGCTAATCATATTCGGGTGCAAAAATAAGCCGGAAAAAATGTAAAATAATTGTTTTTCTGGGTTTTTTGGGCTCCCTAATTATGAATGTAATGTTAGAATTAGAAAATTAAAAATGTGCAGATCCAATACGGCGGATTTGGTTTATATTTAACTACTTTCAGTTGAAAATGTTTCGCAGCATTTCTTGGGATCTACAATTACGAATGTAATGTTAGAGTTCGAAAATTAAAAATTGCAAATTCAACGTTGCGGAAAACTTTTTTCGTGGTTAGAATAGCGCAATACTATAGGTCGAATATGGTTCAAGTATTTCCTTGATGCATTGTTTGCATTCGTATCTTTTTTTGCTATTGTTTACAAGTATGTGTTATTTCGGCATTAATGGTGTAACAAATAGTATATTGTGTATCAAGGGCGCGAAGGAAGATATTGGATACAGACGTGCCGTGCAGGACGTGGGAGAGGGACAGTAGTCCCGACACAAAGAAATACATTTTTTTGCCACGCTCGAGGGTGGAATATGAAATTGATTCACTATAAGGAATTAATTTAATTTTATATAAGAAATAAAGAGAGTGTTTGAGATTATGAGTATGCAATAATTTATTATTGTCCGTGGACAAACAAGTAATTACATAAATCGATTTACAACCAAGTACTTAAAAACTAAGACCGTACTACCGTCCCAACTTCGTCCTGTTCGAAATTCTCGAATTTGTACGATTGGTTTCTAATTTCCTTCTTAGAATGGTGCAGAAACCTCCGAATTGCACGTTTCAAATAGAGTTCATATGATTTTTAAGAAACTCTTCGCCATATTTGTTCGGCCATTTTGAATGTTCAAAATCTACGGTGGCCTCAAAAACCAGTAGCTACCGAGTGTCATAATAATTCACAATTTTTTAGAGAATTCAAGTACTAACAAAGTTATATTTGTGTAAGCAGAAAAGTTGTCGGTCCTCCATTCTTGGTCCGCCATCTTGATTTTTTTAGAAAATGTATATGGGGAATTCAAAGATTAGAAATTGTGGACCGGAATATTTTAAGCTTTCATGCATTATCGATGCGTATTTCTTTCGGAAAAAACGTATTTTTGACAAAAAATGACTGTATCTTATATGATTTTCAGTTTTTTGCACTCCTGATTTCAGAATCCGGAAAATTGATCTTGATAACATATGAAACAATTCTACTAACATTTTTGGCTTACCTAATCATGAAGAAATGCGGCGTTGGAAATGTATTAAAAAGATCTCTGGCGTCCTTAAAGAGTTAACTAACATTTTATGTAAATAAATCAATTTGCCTCTTTCATTTTCAAACGTACCCTACAAAGATGTATAATTTATATACAATCTCTATATGACGTCTTTACTTGGGTTGTTTCTTTACGCCATGTTAACTTTAATGGAAGAATTGCAACAAACCAGTCGAGTAAAATTTACTTGAAGAGAGTAAAATGTTGTCCTAAGAGAGCACAATTGAACACTTACTCTCTCTAGAACTACATAGTTTACGCCAATTATTTTAGAATGTATTTCGTGCCAGCATAGTGAAGTATAAATAGGGTAAAAAAATGTGTGAACCAGTTGGACAGTAATGAGCGTATTTTCTCGGTGTGGATCATCCCGTTCCGTCTAGTCCCATCGGATCACGACATGTGCCTTTGGAATCGAAGATTAGAAAGACTGACCAAGGTAGGATCGGAAGGCAACCGCCAAGGGCCAGATATATACCTTTAACGCTTCTTCAAGACAAGAAGTCGGTGCCAGGAGGATTGGTAACCTAGTGAAGTGCAACAGTACATTCGCACTTGCACGAGGACTAATATACTCCAGTTTAATAGTTTAATGCTTCGTGTAAAAGCCAGCGCAACGGGACAGAATCGGACCCGTTTATGCTGGTCGCGCGGACGGTATCAGCTGTTTCATCAAATTATCGTAGAGTAACGTTTCCGCGCGATTTCGGAAAAATATGAGCGCCTAATTAGATGAAATGGTTACTCGATTCAGGGAGCGAATGATGAGATTCCAGGAGACAGAATTAAACGCTCGCGAAAGAGAGAAGCGAGCATTTAGTAACGGATATATGCAATTGGGGCGTGAATGCAAAAACTAACCGGAGGCGTTTCGGGATTTAACGGGACGGTTGAAGCAAATTGAGGTTAAAAATGTCACAATTGAAGTGTAGTAGGATGTTGCGAGAAGTTTTACGAATCCGCGTTGCGATATTAATTTCTGGTTTAGTTGCGTTGGATGACTTGTAAAAAAAAAAAGATTATACCATATCTAGATTCTTTCGGATTTTATGTTGAATCAGCGAATCATGTACTAAACTTATTCCATAAAAATAATGATACTTAACGCCCTATAAGATGTGTATATTCTCTTGAGGTAAACATTTTATATGTCAGTTGACTTATTTACCATGTAAAAGGTATATGGAATTTGGTACTGTAACAAACAATTTTGCAGATTTCCATCCACGGGGGGACGGGGAAGTATTACTACATTTCAAACATATTTATGGCGTTATATTTACATAATGTACACGGTGTGCCTGAAGGCTGTAAAAGTTTAAATAAAATGGATCCAAAATCTACTGCAGCAGACAGTTTCTATATTGTTTGGACATTCAAAATTAGTTGAATTAAAAATCCTCACTGCTCCATTTTGCGAGTTATACGCATTCTTAGATTTTTACAAATTATTACAAATACGGTATCCTAACGTATATAAAAAATTAATTTATTGTTCATTTTTGCATTTGACAATGTTTGTTACCACTCTTAGCGGAACCCAGAAACAACGACGAAAACGTAGTAGTTGACGGATATTTTTTATACTTTATACCTTAAGTGTCCAGAATTTCAAAAAATCACGATGTATTGATTCTTCGCTTTGCTCTGACCAATACTCTAATCCATTATTGTTTTCAATATAATTTAAACTTTCTTTCATGTGATCAAGAATTATGTGAATCTTCAGTGTTTCAGAAAGATCATCAACACTTTTTAAAGCCTTAAATCATTCATCGATGTAAGCAGCAGATGAGAATCTAACTTTACCAAAGGTAAAAACAATGAACTAAAATTAGATAAATATTCCTGGTTTTATAGGAATTGACAAAGGGTATATATATGCCCGTGGTCGTGTTTTAAATAGACAATGTAAAATGTTTAGTACAGGTAGTTATGTAAAAATCTAAAAATGCGTATAACTCGCGAAAGGGAGCGGCGAGAATGTCGAATTCAAGTGATTTTTGATCTCCAAACAATAGAGAAACTTTCTAGTAACTTTCTACTTTGGAGAGACTTTGGATCCATTTTAGTGAATCTTTTACGTACTTCAGGCACACTAATTATTCTAAATCGATTTTCATACTGGGAACTGAGCAGAGCCTCAAAACCTGCATGACACCTGGTGGCGATAAAACTAATTAAATCAGTTTATTATAGTTTATTATATAGATTACCTATGATATTCTCAACTTAATTAAATTTTTGTTATTCTATGTGTGAAAATATTTGATATGTATAACGCCTTTACAAATGCCTTTGGGATAAACTACCGGTACACAAAGGCGTGCGTCTTTTATTCAAATATTTGAAAAATTATACATATTTTTTATTAAATTTATTAATATTTTTTATCATGTTTGTTTGGAATGTCAATAACGGTTACGTTTGACACTTCCCATACTGTAGGAGTACTTTTGAAGAAGTTATGTGCACATGACAATTTTTTACGTCCAGACAGATATACGGAACGGATATGGTTTTCCCCACCCAATCTTCAGAACGTCCTATGCACGGCATAGATAGGAAGAAATAATTAATTGTAAGGGGGCGGCGGTGTTTTACACCAGTCAAAAACTTATTATACAAATGAATATATATCGTCGCCTTAATGAAAGAAAATGCCATCGGAATTTCGTTCCAAAAGTAGTTTCGCTCAAAAAGCGGTCATATTCGCGAGCTGTACTTTTCTTTTCCAATTTCATTTAACAAAATATAAACAATAAATGTTATATTCAATGCAAGAAAGAGGTTTGAAAATTGCAACCGAAAATAATAACATTATCGAAAATAACGGTTCTCCTGGGCATCTTTTCACGCTTCTGATGGACAGTTTTGTCTTGAACATCTTTAAATAAAATATACACATAAGAAAAAGTGAAACCAAGTAAACCGTACACTTTGCCCACCAATATTCGAATAATGTACAATTTCAATTTACTTTTTATAGGCCACACGTATGCCCGTTTGTAATTATAGTGCAATTGGGATGCCACGCAAGGTGATTTACCCGATAATTCAGTAACCACTGCGTTTGAATTAAACGATGCATACGTTCTCACATGCATATATGGCGACGGTGCGTCCGTTCGTCATCGTAAAGCAAAACCGGAAGAGAAGCTTAGGGAACTCGGGGTTCGTGTAGAAATAAAGCGTAATCACAATAATTAAGAGAACATAAACCAGTGTAATAAATTCATCGAGTTACAACTTTGGAATAATAAAGAATCACCGAGTATAGTTTTCTGCAAATGGCGAACGTGTCGTTGACTTTCGTCTAATGCACGCTAAAAATATTGTTAGTATCGATATTGAGGACATGGTAAAAATATTACAAAAAGTATTATAATTCTATAATCATGTCGGTCCTATCTCTAGCTTTGATCTTTTATAAATGGAACTTGGTGTGAGAATGTAAAATACTTCTACTCTTAATAAGAGCAGGAATGGATTTAGCATTGCTATTTATTTTAAAGACAATAGCAATCTTTCAGAGTTTTCTTACAATATCAACTATATCTACAAAATTCCGTAAAAATTGGGGAACGGTGTAGATGAAAAATAATAATACTTTTCTTCGGAATTTAACAAACTGTTCATCGAATTAAGCATTTTTAATATATTTTAATCACATTTAAAGAAAAGTACAAAATATTTGCATTTTGATGTCAGAAAAAAAAATTGTTAACCCATTGCAAACGTTTTTCTTGACAAGGAAAACAGCTGCTGTTTGTTAATCGGAGGTTAACTTTCAGTTGAAAATTTGTTTAATATGCTGTATTTCCATACTACCAAAATTAAAAAAAAAAATTCTTGGCTTAAGGCGCCATTTTGGATATTTCAAGGTGAAATGTATTATGCCTACCTGCATATCCTTTAAGTTCAAACATTTTATGCACTTTTTATGCACTTTTCGAAAAATGAAATTTAACAAAAAATGATCCCCAAAAGTGTGGTTTTTTCAAATACTTTTTCCAAAATCAAAAGAAAATACTGCATATTTTGAAATGTTGAAGTCACCATTCGAAAAAGCACCCTCGAAAATCCTAAATAAGGTACTTTCTGAACTGCCAGTGTATTATTTTCAGTTTAAAATATAAGGTGGAAGTTTTACATGGGAAACGTGCATTCTGTACGTTAAAGGGTTAAATGGGGTAATGAATCTGAATCCAGACTGATTCAATATGGCAGATTCATGTAGGTGTTCAAAAACTCAAAGAAATTTATTGAACACGCTCCAAATTATTTCCTGGGGGATATTTTTGGTCCCTGCACCTGAGTATCAAATCGTAATGGTGACGTCTTGATAGAGAAGTGAGAAGCTTTATTTAATTTTATCATTTTTTCGTTGAATTCCGTTTATCGAATAATCCCCTCGTATTCAATTTCAAGTTAATCCTATTAATTTTGATATTTCCAGTCCGTCATAATATATTGTAGCCGCCATCTGGAATTTTGTAATATTCCCTTTAGATTCATAATTAACAAAAAATAATTACGAAATTTGTTAATAGTAATCCATAACCTTCTCGAAATTTCAATTATTCCGTAAAAACACGCATTTTGAACAATTTATTTATAGCGCCCACCAATATTCGCTTAATTAAAACTTAAACTAAACAAAACTTAAACAAAACAAAAAAAAATTAAACAAGTACCAAAATAGTTGCAATATTTAAACAAGTACAAACGTTATACAACAACTATATTCGTTAGAATAATTTCAACATTACATATATTCGTCAATAAGAATAAATTTTAAAATTTATTAAAAAAAATATTGTAATTTTTATTAAAAATGTTAAACAATAATAATATTTTCGAAAGTGAAACAAACTCTATTGTAAAAGAATGCTATTCACTTTCGGTTTTCAAAGCACAAACGCCAGGTGTCATAATCGATTTCCGTTTATCATTTTCGTGTGAGCCGGAGAAATTTCAAAGGGCGTTTTAAATAGCAAAATCTGCCTCGTGAGTGTGCATATCGCATTAATGGATCTGAAAGTCTTCTTCGACCTTGCATTCAGTTCCGCAGCGTCCTTTCTTTTTTAAATCCATGCAGAGAAAATTTGCGTTTCGTTAATAGAATTCAGTATTTCTACAATAAGAAAAATATGTTACGAATTCGTGTTTATTGTATGTATCAACTATTGTTAGTTGTAGCAGTAGTGAATCTACCGAGAGTTAACATGCACAAATAACAAATTTTCAACATCTAAAACAATATTGAATTAAACGATTTTGAATGGAACATTTTATTTATTCTCCTAAAAATTATACTTACCATTTATCAGTTAATATTAGAATTTTAAAATGGCAGTAATTAACTGTATATTCATAATAAAATTATTTTAGTTCTGTAATGAATTAATAAAGTTAACTATTGAAATTTTAAAAATCTGTACTATTACTAACAAATTCTTCTAGTTGTTATTTTTCGTGTTATAATAATTTGTTTCTATTTTTACTTATTTTCATGATATATTATGGAGATTTATGTTATTTATTTCATACACAATTCCAGTTATATGGAGATTAAACATGCATTTGCATGTTGTATAATATTGTTCATTACATAAAGGTTGTACAATTTTGCAATTAAACCATGTAATACAACGTATTTTTTATACCAATGACAAAAAATGTTTAAAACAAAAATTCGTTTATTGTTTACAATGTAAGAGTTGTTTCGTGTAATTGTACTAATGTACTCAAAGGTTTGTCTTTAACAGTGGAGTACTAGAAATCTAATATTCCGTAAAACAATGTATATTGTAAAGCTGACTTCCATCGATCAAATTACGAAGATTCTAAAAATTGTTTTGCAAATGATATGGTATTTTTTATATCCAGTAGAACTAAAAAATAATTAATTTTTTTAATTTAATAACTTTATATTCTAGCTATAATAAATATTACTGTTGTTTATTAAAATAATTATAGTTTTTATATATTACAATATACATACTTGGTAATTTCTAATATTAAAACTCAATTTGAGTTTAATTTTATATACAAGATGTTCTTATATGCGCATAAGTACCGAATTTGGTTTCGTGAAATTCTCTCCAGAAAGGTGCAAACTGCCGCGTCATTGTAGGCATTTGAATACACACGGTAGTACGTGACGGAATTTTAATCAATTTTTCAACGTTTGTTTGGTAATTTATAATGAATTAGTAAAAATAACTATTTTGTACTTTGTAAAATATAATTATTTATTTAAATAATCCTTGTATTTCCCAAATTAATTAATACTAAATAAAACAATTAATTAATACAAATATAACAGTTTTACTATCTGAAGAACGTTTCTACGCCATCCCTATGTTTCTACTAACGTTTGGTTTTTACTATATTGTGATGCTGCTGCATGTACGCCTATCCTGACTGGCGTTCACTTTGGAGACTTTGGTTAAAAGATTATGCTCAAACTTCAATAAATAGATGTTATTATTTTTAGTAAGTGACCTAATTAAAAATAAAAATCAACGGCTTTGGCCCACAAATTGTTAAATAGTAGCATTGGACAAATATCCAGAGTAACTCGCACTACTTTTCAAGAAGTTAATCCATTTTAGGTTGCACGTTTTCAAACTACACAGTTGACAGGTCTATTTAGTGAAATAATATGATTATACAGAGACTCTTCAAGATATCAGTAACGATTTGGGCTACGATTATTTTTATTTATAACAATTTAAATATTCGGCAAAAATCAGACTAACTTCGTGTTTGTAGTTTATCTAAAGCCTTACAAAATACGCATGAAAAACTGTTATTACGTAAATCATTGTGTATATTTACAAGAAAAAGCTGTTAAAAAGTAAATTTATACAAATTATATTTTATCAAGTATTCACTCCACAAAGAGTTTTAAATTAAAATAGAATATAGCAGGCCTAATAAATGTTTTTTTATTCTGCAACATATTAAGAATCCTTTCGATTAAAATTATGTATGCTTTGTTTATTTCAATTCGAAAATAAAACGATGTTTCGTATTTTCTAAAAAATGCGAGCAAATCAACATTTTATCGACGTTAGTTTTAAAATAAGAATATGTATATATATATTTGCAATCTCAATAGTTGAATAAAATTTTGGCGGATTTCGAAACTGTAAGTATCCAGAATATCATGTTAAAGGCGTAAATTCGACGTGGTTCAAAAGTTATGAGCCTCCGCAGTCGACCGATCCAAAGCAGGTAGCGATTAGACTTGAACCACTGAACACATTTTCTGGAAATACGTTTTTCAAGTAGGCGGAAATCATTTTGGTACGATGCATTGCATATTCGATTTTTTTCTAGCAAAAAGAACGACAAAATAAATTGGGGAAAATGAAAACATTTTTGGAGTTTTCTAATTTAGTATTTACTTTACAAAACGGAACGGAAAAAACGGGCAAAAGAGTACAAATTGATTTTAATGCGATAATTATTAAAAAATGAGTTAAAACACAGATCCAAAATCGTCGAAAACCGGAGTGAGCGAGAATTCTTTTTATTAGAAGACAGGCTTAGTTTTATAATCAAATGGCTGCAACAGCAAAAAAAAACGTATTACAGCACACCAAATGCCAAACAACAGTAGGAGGAAATGAAACAATCTATAAACAAGGCAAAAACAATATTTTCTCTATCAATCGCCATTTTTCAGATAATGCCTTCGGAAGTTGCATGTTATTGTAATGTTGATCATGACGAGCTTCATTATTCTATTTTTGGTAAGATATACAATTTGCGATGATTTTTGACATTGGAAACGCTCATATTCAAATTCTAAAAAAGTGGTCATATTTCTTAAACAGCTTATTTTTTCTTGAACGCTTATAAAACGTGACTGCGCAGAAATAGATTTTAGCCGCTAATTTATTACTATTAAAATATATAATTATAAGTCCAAAAGAAATGAAAAGAAATACGGTCCTTTTCAACTTACACTTTCAACTTCAAAAGATAAAAGTTAGCGATTAAATGTTCATGTTGCATTGGCCAAATATCAGTGCAGTCTATCGCAATATGTTATTAAGTTTTGTTGGTTATACGGTAAGACCATGAGGGCATCGGATAATGTGATATAAAATGTGAATATTCTTCGACATAACCTCACTTTTCTTAGAAATATGACCTAAAATCATTAACGCCCAAAAAAACCCTTTTATGTTTAAATTTCAATAAAGTATTTCTCATGAAAATCGAAGTTGAAAAAAATTTAAGGGAAAATATCCTACTATTTTCAAGGTCGCTTTTAATGATTCCGAGGTCGCCATTGAGATTGAGTTATCAGGAATTCTAATATTGCGCCAATCTTGAAAAAAAGTGGGAAATATTTAATCTTCTCAATTTTTGTCGAGCTTTTAGAATATTGGGATACTATTACAACTATCTACATACAAAGTTGGTCAAAATATTTGAATTTTAAGAAAAAAATTACTTTTATACCTTACATCATTATAAGGATCCAAAATGGCGTCCTCAATGAACATTTCTGAACGATCTAACTCTAAAACTGAGCTATTTAAAAAAAAAAATGCTAAAAATGGAAAGTTCTTACATTTCATTGAGCAATATAGGGGATATTTTAAGAAATTTGTTATCTTATTCAAATTTTAAATTATTTTCGAAAATCTCTGAATAAAATTTACTATCTGCAGATGCCATATTTTCAATTTTGCTGTCGAAATTTTAAAGAGCGATCTTGCAAATAGCAGGGCATTTCCCTTTCAAGTCTTTTTCAACTTTGATTTTGATATGAAATAATTGATTGAAATTGGAGCAAAAAAATGTCCTTTAGGCTTTAAGGGGTTAACGTGTAGCGAATACTATAAATCGAAAAACTTAAACAACAAATTTGATGACAAATCTATATTATAGAACTTTTTGCAAAATATGGTGTATAACAACCTTTAAGAACTTAAATTTACCAACTTCTTAACTGCGTAAATCAAAAACTACATAACTGTTGCAATACATAAATCAGTCATTTTTTCGACAAAAATTGCTCCATTTTTTACCAGATAATACCAATCTACTTATAAATATAATTTGAAAAATGGAGCACCGGGCAAAATCTATTTATATAATTAACCAGTAATGTTGACATGAGAGATTTTTTATGTACTGCAAATATAAAAACTAATTTGTTTGGTGCATGCGTGGTCCATAGGAGTTGAAGAAGTTGAAACTATTTTGGGGTTTGTTTTGGGATCTATTAATTATTACGTTTTTCAATCGATCCACATAAATTGCTCGGAAAAATCAATTATGATTTAATTGCGTTATTATATTTGTTATATTGTTATTTACGTTATTGTGAAACGTTAGTTACGTCAGTAATTAGTTAAGTTAGTATATACACATACCATAAATTTTCGAAAATTTAAAATATTGACAAAATTTGTATTTTGATGAAATTTGTTTAACGCTGTTCTTTTTTTTATAATTAAACTAAATTAACGAAATATCAAATTAAATACATTCTTTTTGTATAATGATGAATATACGATATTTATTCATAAAACCCCATTTTTTACAACTATCAAGGTCTAGAATATATATATAAAATAATTAATATAGTTTTAAAAGTTAATACTTTATCAACCAATGCACATTAAAACAAGTAAGGAAATATCCGATAAATTATGATAATATTTACATTTCACACGCAAGCAAAAAAATTAACATTATTATATTACAAAAACTTGTCTTTAATAGAACGATCTTTTTTAAAAAGATATATTGCACCTTATTTAAAAAGTAAAATATCGGTTATCAAATATTTTTTGTCTAATAGCACGTCAAAAGTGTAATTAAATTCAATCTTGTTCGCTAATCACTTTGTGCAACATTTTTGAACACTAATGAACTATCTTCCACCTCGTTATATGTACATATAAAAAAAAAAGATGTAAAAACTATGACCTACTACCCAAGAATCACCCTAGCAATAGCGGCAGGCGCGCAATTAATTCGAGAAATCACGAACAAGGTACGTCACGTGGGAAATTTGGAAAAAATGAATCTTCCTCGCAAAAAGCCTGAAACCTAATGTAGCCTGAAGATCCTCGTTCAAAAAAGTCGCAATCTGGTTTCGCGATCGCGAATACCGCGGGTATACATCATCCTCCCGTTTCTCCGGAGCGGCTGCGACCTTGCTTTGACTTCTTTGAGGTCTCCCCTTTTTTCGGTGCTCAGCACGGGACTCGCGTATTACGTCACTGGTACACCGGACCACGAGTTGCGGTCCTCTTTCTCCGTCTCTCTGCATCTCCTTCAAATTGATACGGATTCTGACTCTCTTTTGCAATCGTCCATCTCCTTTAGACTCTCGCAAAGGATTACTATCTTTCTCTCTCTCCCTCTCCCGCGGGATAGATGGTAAGGAGCGTGCAACTGAGATAAGGTCCGCACGAGAGCCAGGAACTATCTGGCGAAGAAGAAGCGCTCCGGAATTTCGCGCTCTGATTGGCCGTGTGCTCGGCAACGCGGCCCTCCGATTGGCCCTAGGCCCGTTTCCCCACCTCGGGAAATTCACTTTTTACCGGCGTTATTACAAAACTGACTGGCATCTCCTAGACCATGTCATTACGGCGCAGTGCTCCACTCCGCGAACATCCTCCTCCTGTACGGCGAGCGGTCGCTCAGCTCCTTCCCCCGTAACGGACGTAAACGGAGGAGCGCACGAATTTTCCGCAGCCTGCGATTCGGAAAACGGAGCTCCCGCAATATTTTTCCGACCGGAAGTGAACGTCCGTCGAAAAGTCGCGCAACCAACATTTCCTAAGATTCCATCGCATCCGGTGATCGGACGGTTCCTTGTGGTGGTATCGGTTCATTTTTTTTTGAAGCATTGATGTTCACATCGAGTTGGAGAGCAGAGAGACCGTTGGTGATTTCGATGCGTGGGCGGGTTCAGTGACCAAGAACGAGCTTTCTGCGGACAGTGTTCTGTGATCGGAGATAAACTATCGGCTGGAGGTGCATTTACGATTCGACGTCGAGTCATGGAAACGATACGGAAGTCGCAGTTTTTCAAATCGTAAGTCGGGATTTCTCAAGTGACGATCGACACGTTACTCAAAGTCGCATTGTATTCTATAACCGAGTTGATTTTTTTCACCCCAAGTGATGAATTTGAAGTATCCTTCAATACCCCTCGTATCACTTGTTTTTCTTAGGTTCATTAGTGCGAGTGTGCCCGAGTGTCCTGCAGTGCAACTCCTTGTTTTATCACCCTTTTACAAAAAGTACAAAAGTTGCAGTTGTTAACATTTTAAATGGAAACTGGGATTCTTTACGTCGACTCAGCACTTGTCCAATTATAAGAAAAACACCTTTTTGTATTATACAAATTTCAAATTTAAACAGTTCAGTCATAAACAACTAGACTGATATTGGTAACGATCAATGAACTCTGTGAAAAGGTTTTTTTTTAAAGCATCGTAATTATAATCAATAGAAGTGAGTTACTAATTAGAACTAGCAAAAAACATAATAGGCAATTTCAGCTAATTGAAATAGTCTTTTTATCGAACAATAAATCTTTTATTATTTTCAATTACTACTCAAAATCTTACTGAATCAAATTTAGAAAATTAAATGTTTAGTTCATTACGAATCACAAAATGAAATTTAATATATGAGAAGTATTTCATGAGAACCTATAAATATATCGAACTAATCAATTTCCATTACGTTTATCCCAGTCAGTTTAAGAAATTGATTCATCGCAAAAATGTTGACGCTAACGAATTGCATTAGGCTTATCAACACTGAGTTGCGCAATAATTGCGTACTAAACGACGAAGATTAATTTCCCAAGAAAATCAAAATCGACGTAGGAAAGCAGATCGTTCTGCGCAATTAAGATCATCCTCGCTTGTGTAACTTGCACGCGCGTTCGAGTCGATGCGTGGAACTTATGAAAGAAGTAATGATTTCCTTCCCGACCAACTTTAAGTGCAACTACTCATTCACTTCCACACTTGAAAGACATGTAATTCCAATAAGAACTTGAAAGGTACGCGTTTCTTATTACGTTGCGAGACGGATGCCATTTTAAATAGGAAGGTCTAGGTTAGAAACGGTCAGATTAGTTTTTAACAAATAAATAGGAGCAGCTAAACCTTTATTTTAGAAATTTCGATAGGGAAATTATCTTTGTAACTAGTAACGAATTAACTAATTTGGATATTACGATGGTCATTTTTTCTCCAAAATGTTGAGCCGTCACTCAAAATAATTCATTTACAACCCTTTTGTATAAATAATGTCATCTGATGCTAGGAAATTTTTTATTTTTGAAGTCCATATAATCAACCTAATTTTAACGTTTGTTTTCCTTTTGACATAACAAGTATAATTTTATAGATATTTTTCTATGCGAAATATGATGGCACACTCAGAATTTCTTTATTACGTTTGAGAATTTAAGTTTCACAATAGCAGTATCGCTGCCTAAGTATTTGTCCATGATGAAAACGATGTTTATCTCACTGTGATTTAAAAAAAATCGTTTTTTGCCACAAAGTATTAAAAGCATTTATCATTATTTTTGTAGAAAATATGACGCAATAAAGGAATAATAAGGGTGCCAAATTTTTACGAATCAAAAACTACTTTCAAAATGTTATTGCTATTATTAGAAGTAAATTTTATTTATTAAAATATAAATCGAAATGAGGTCAAAATCGCAAGTTATGACACACTGAATATCACTTTTCTCGAAAATAAGAAGCCAGTAGAAATGCTAGTAGTATATCATTCTTTTTCGAATACAAAAAATACTTCTTAGTTAAATGTAAAATTAATGTCAAACATCAACAGAATTTTATTATATAAAATTGTACTTATAGAAGAAGTATAGTATTACAATTATAATTACTCTTAAAATATTTTAACCAAAATTAATTACATTATAATTGACATATACAAATTACAATAATAATAGTAGTAAAAAATTTCTCACGTCCCAGGTAGAATATTTGCCAGTTTTTGGACAGTTTCTACTCACAATCAGTTGATTAATTTTCTATATTAATAGAATAGATACACTAGTATAACGATAACCTGGTAATACTTCTACTAGGCTTATAATTTCTACGATGAAAAAAAAACGACAACGCGAAGCTTCTAAATAACAATTTTTACGTACAGAATTTGACAAGAACACTAAAGAAGTAAGCCAATTTTTCAATTGATAATAAAAGCACTATTTTTAATTTGTCTATGACACTAGAATCATCATTTTGGAAATCTAGTATATTAGTTGGCAAAAATACTCCTCAGAAAGAAATTTAAAAGGTATAAAATGTTTCTAGAAAAAATAAGTTTTTTATAATTAAGAATATCAGAATTTGACGTATATTATACATAAGTGAATTATTTTCGAAGGGAACATGTCAAACTTTTATTTATTGGTAAAGTTATATTATTACAAACTCTGCATTTTGATAGGTTTTAATTTTGGACTACATAACATTTAAAAATATTTTTAAAAATCATCTAATGCTCATGTTTGAATATTGCAGAAATAAGTTTACGTTTTGCATAACTTGCTTTGTTCAATATTTCTTATTCCAAATTTTGATCTTCGCAAACGTAGTAAACTCGAACTTCACGTTTGTGCTAACCACCAACCAAATTGCGGAGAACCTCAAGAATTTGTCTACTTATGCTTACACTAAGAGATATTACACATTTTTACAAAATATCAAGAATAAATTTATAAATTATCTTGTTAAGGTTCATAAATAATAAAATATTCAATAATGAATGTAAAAATTCGTTTTCCTTTTAGAAAAAAAAGAAATGTTTCTAATAAAATAGAAAAAAAATTAATACAATATATGAATAATCCCATATTTAGATATCAACGACAATAAATTCGTAAGCATTAATTGCATTATTAAATTTGCTCTCAAACTAAACGCGTACGTTTAAAATAACCTTAATTGAATTAATTTCAAAATATCATCTCAATACTGACAAGTATTTTAATAGAATAATTTAATAAATTTTAATTTAGGCGTACATTCATTTATACATTTTCCTATACTTCGAATGAAAAACATTTCATATGCATATCTTTTATAAAAAAGACCTTGAAATAAAATATATATTGATAAGATATCCTACACACTTTTCGTCATTTATTTAAAATAAAGTTACGCCCCATACTACCAAATATTTCATACAACCGTTTTACGTCACGGAATATTGCCCAAATCCAAGTTATCAGAAATCAAGGAATTGTTTCATCCAACAATGGATTTTTTTTATGAATAGATTAAAATATTACAAATGAGTCTCGATCTATATCAATCGTTTATTTACAAAAAAAAACTATTTTTTTGAAGTTTAAAGCTTGTTTCATATTATGTTGTAATTAGGTAGAAGATAAAGAATACAAACAGGTGCAGCAATTGTCAAAAGAATAAAGCAAGTGAATGGCTCGAGTGTCTGGAAGGCGAGTTTTGTTATGTATTACGAACATCATAACGATCAAGTTGTCGTTTGCTATTAGAAAAAATAATGATGTATAAATAGTCTTCGAAGATTGAATCATTTGAATAGTTTAACGTTGTTCGAAGTAATAAGCGTCTTATTAACTTGTCACTTTACACTCGCACGAGATGCATATCAATGAATGGTTAATCAATAGAATGATTGACGGCATCGATCACGAGTCAAAATCGGAAAGAAAATAGAAATCTCTTCAATTTATCATTACTTATTTTATACTGATATTAAATATGTACAATAAGTTTATATATATACATATAGTAATATTTGTAAATTGAATAAATTCTTTGTGTCGATTGTAGTTGAATTATAGATTTTTTTCTCAAATTATTATACATTAAATATGTGGTCCCCTGCTCGCACTGTCAGAAAAACATCGCACTTAAAAAAAACGTTATAGTTGAAAAAAATTACATTCAAATTATTTGACCAAATAATAAAAACTGACGTTAAAATAAATACACGCGATTTATGTTTTATGAACACATTGATTAATGATGATACTTAGTAGCATTACTAACTATTACAATTAACTGATAATTAGAGAGAATTAAAGTTATTTCCTAAAAAAGTCATTAAAGGTCGGCCTGGCTAAAATAGTTCATTCAACATTTATAGAAAAATGTTGTTTCTTATTCCTCAGTTGTTAAAATTGTAAATTCGTTTTAAAAAATAGACATTGACAAAATACTACTTTCATACTTTCTTTTCATAATAAAATAGTAAAACCATGGCATCAGTAATAAATATGACTATTTAACATTCTTCACTTTTGCACATAATGCTGTAAAAAAATGATTGATTACAAGAAGATTAGTAAAATTCTACAGATTGAGAATACAAACGGTTAAGATAAAACTTATTGATATTAAGAAACAGTTCAGTTGCATATCACACAATGTTCAGAAACCGGAAATTACTACACTCATATACTGAGTTTTAAGGTAGAAAACATTCGAAAGGTTAGTCTCGTGCAGGAAGTATCAGAAAACTTTATAATTGGGATTTTTTTATGAATTGTAGACAGAGGTATGTTTGTATATTCCCCCTTTCTGGTCACTTATAATTGTACGTTGTCAAGTACGTTGACGTGTCCTCCAGTCGTCGTACGTGCAGCATTTGGGACTTTTTTGTCTGCATTTCAGTCGGCGTTACGTGTAATAAATTCAAAAGGTAACGAAGATACTTCCAGTGAAAAAATGTATCGTAAAAAATTTTACGTTACAGTTTGTCTTCATTGCAATGAATGCTGTATTGAGTACCTCATTCTTTTGTCTAAGGCTGAGATATCTTATAATGATATAAATGTAGAATGATGAATTCATCATATATTTTATATTATTAAATTAATAGGCAATCGCCACTTTTTCAAAGTTAATATTTCACAATAAAAGTATTCAATATTAGTATTTGCAAGTTTGAAAATAAAAAAAATATATTTATTTTCATCTTGTAAATTATTTACCTTTTGTCCTACGTTAACCATTAATTTGGTTATCCCTTAATATTTTTCTGGCGTGATAGGTAATTTAATAAAATACGGTTACGACATTGCAATAGATTTATGCAATTCTGAATTTCAAACTTATTTTTAGAAGAATAATTTTTCAATGTTTTTATTTTAATAAAAGAAACGTATTCATAGAGATACACGAAAAATGGGTGCGGGTCGAAAAACCGACAAGTAAAAAAGCCGACAGGTCAAAAAACCAACAGTCATAAAGCCGACCGTCGAAAAACCGACAGTCAAAAAGCCGACACATCGACAAGCGGACTATCATTTTTTGAAGTGTCTTTTTATTTGTTGGTTTTTTTACCTGTAGGCTTTTTGATTTGTCGGTTTTTCGACCAGCACCCGAAAAACTATTCTCTCATCCAAATAGAAGAATTTGTTACATATAACATGATCGAATACTCTTCGTATTAAAGTAGTAGACACATTTTATTAAGGAATTTATTATCACCAGAATTTAAACTAGATGCCTTCGACCCGGGTGCCTACAATTTTGGCTCAATTCGTATTGCAGTTCCGTGACGAAAGGCTGATGCTTCCGGGAATATTCCCATTTTAACACTGCCAGGGAAGAAGGCGGCAGAGGGTAGTTCTAGCATCGTTAGGTTCGAGTAGTTTCTATACATATATTGTAACAATATCTTGTACCTTAAATAGGGTGAATATGCCAATGAATGGACGGTTAAGCATTATTCACACTTTGATCGATTATAACTTTTGAGTTCTTTTATGAAAATTTAATTATGATACCACCATTAGATTTTATTTAATTAATAACCTCGTCTTCATACGTTTGTAAAAAAATCCACTAAACCCCAATGAATAGACAGGTTAAATCAAATGGGACGTTTTCAGAACCAGCTTTGGATGAAAACTTTGCTTTGATTTTACAAAATAATAAACACTGGAAGATCAATAGTACTGTAAATATTGTTTTGAATGTTCGAAGAACATAAAACTATGTATTTTGTTGCATGTTGTGCATCATACATTCATAAGAAATAGAAATATGTAGAAAATCGTCCATTCATTGGTAGTCGTCCATTCATTGGCATATTCACCCTATATTAAAATTGAAAATGAGCATTTTCAAAACTTCGACCCCGACCGCAGGTCAGCCGAAGCACTGATAAATGAGCACGTCTTGTTCACACTGATGCTTCAAAAAACGCGATTTAGTCGAGTTTTTGACAGGTCGGGTTGCAGGAAATAAATTTTTTTTATATGTGGGATACTTCGGTTTCCGTTTTTTACGGCATTATCGTTGATTTTACGAAGAAATGAATACAACCTTTTTTGTAGAGAATTCGATGTTCTATATTTTTTGTTTGAAACATTTTTTTGTACGATTTGTATTTTTTGTTAAAAAATGGAAAAAAAGTGTTTTTTGAGAGTTTTTTTGTTAAACCTCCCCATAATCTAGTATGCATTGTCTCCAAAAACTAATTAGATCTAATTTTGGCGAAGAGAAACCCAAATCTGTTTGTACTTATTAAATTCGTCCTGCCAGTCGCGAGATATCGCGTATACAAAATTTTGCCCACGGACGGACGGACGGACGTACAACCTAACGGACACCAATTTTTTTTATTGTTGCTTTGGGTTCCTTAGGGCCTGAAACGTCGACATTTGATGAAAAACTATAGGGTAATTTTTTGGCGGGAACTGACCAAATTCATTACTTCGCCAGACCTATGGTCTGGGTCGAAGTAATAAGTAATACATTTACAAAACATAATTGTAAAAAATTACGTTATTTAATTAATAATTACGATTAGTCTATTTTGTCTAGGCAACTAATAATATTTTATGTTAGTGTTATATGCTAAGATTTCTTTACTTTCGTATGATATTTAGATGAATTTTTCTTAAAGTATTACAACAATTAAAAATGGAGCCTAAAATATCTCTCATTTATCTCTTTGGTTTTTTAAATGTTATACGGTTTATAGTTGACATCAAATGCAAATTTATAAATATTCACCAAATAATATATTCGGAAAATTTTCAAATAAAAGTTTGAACATTCTAATTTCATGCAACACCGTCGTGAAAAACAAGTGTTAATAAAATATTAGGATTTCAACGTAAATCTCAATTAGAATAACGAACGATGTCGTGCTTGATAGAAGTTCTTTCGCAATGCATCAATGCCTTTGCCGCACGCATGGTAGTTTTTGAATAATTCCTATAATTTAAACGTTTAATTATTTTGTACGCACTTGTACGAATAAATTTCATCCCATATATCGGGCTCGAGCCTATAAATTATCGATTTACCGACGTAACTTTGTTTCGAACGAGGCTAAAGAAATCGATTTTCTTTTATAAGAATATAAGGAACAGCATATCGGATTTTAAATAACAAGTATATTCTGTTTAAAATAAAACACTATATATTCTTGTGTTATATTTTTTATTGAAACGGAAATGTTTATCGAAAATACTACTTTTACTGTTTAAATAACAGATTTACATTTGAATCTAAAGCATGGTTGAATTCAATGTTCTACATATAATATTAGTAAAAGTTTTAAATCAATTTTCTCCAAATTTTTCTGAAAAATTACCGAAATTCTTTTTTTATATATTCATTTCCTCATTCATAATATTTAGAGCAAAGTTCAGTAACTCTGTCGTCAGAGTTAAGCAGAAACTTTTTAAGTAATCTGATTTTTAACTTTAATATCAAAATGTTACTATTGGCGATATTATTACATTGAGAGACAATTCTTTACAAAAATTGTTTATCTTCGGGTTTTTTTAATTTTTGCTATTGGGTTTTCTAAAATTTACAAACGAACATATCGAATTTTACAAACCACAATAGCAAAGTAAAAGTCGGAATTGAAAATGTTTTTGTAGTTTCTGAAAACAAAAATGTCTCAGTATACGAATGTCTGTACTTAAGCAGATAATTGCGATGAATGATTGTAAATGTTTGATGCAATATTACTTATGAGTTTTACTTATTCTTAAATGAAAATTTATTAATAATTAAACCACAAAAATAACATCTGTAGAAGTTTCTATATACTTATGGAACAGATTTCGCAATGAATTTCAGTTAACTAACAGAGTTTAGTAAAATAATTTAAATATGTTAATAAACATAATTAATTGTCAGAGCAGAAACAAACAATAATCGCAATTCATGGTTCGTAATTTGTTGATCACGTATTTATAAAACGTGCTAAACATTGAGGGAAACAAGCCAATAGTAATTGTGCTAAATATTCAAGTAATCCTACTAATTTTTACTCTGCGTACGTAAATCGGTGTACTTAACTATTTCTTGTATATGCAAACAACTAAAAGTTATTTTATACGACCGCTGCGACCTTTTTATGTAAATTGTTGCTAATTCGCCAGGAAAGTATGTTCTCCTCAATTGATCTTCGTTCTAAGTAAATGATTCAAATATATTCTAGTTTTATTTTGTTACAAAAATTATCAACCTTAATTTTTAAATTATTCATTATTTTCTAAATCAATAATTTATCTGCTTCCAGAATATTCAAAAAACAAAATATCATTATTATATTTACTATCTATTATTTATAATATAACAAATGTTTACAATATTTAAAATGAATATTGTGATTTAAAAGAGATATTGATTTAGTTAAACACTTCGGCTATTAAAGTATGCACTCTTCAATTTCATTCGAATATTTGTCGAAGTACCAGAGTTTTTCCGACAAAATTTCAGTACGAAATCATAATATTCATTTTAGGATAGTTCTGTAATAATTTTTACAATATTCTGATATCCTCAACTTTGTACTGAAAAATTTGTTATGCCTAGAATAAAGTAGACATAATTACTTTGTCTGTTAAAATACACATCAATTATTTTTAGTAACCAAACGAAATTTTTCCTAGAAACAATTAACCCATATATGGTATGGGACATGTGTTTTGGTGATTTTAGAAATTTTGCAATATAACAAAATTCTATTTGAAAAATAGCAACTAAAGATATGGTGTGTTTTTTAAATTCGAATAAAATGTTATTAGAATTTTAAAAGTAAACAAATTATCTAGTTCAAACGTATTTTAAACGTATTTTGCAAAAATTGTTAATTATTTACTGGAGAAGGTGTTCTTTGATAGTTTAAGTTTTTCCGTTTCAATTTATGTATATTTCTTGTTTCACTTAGATTCAGGTACTTTTCTATGTTCAATTTACTCTACCGTACCGCGACTAATTAATTTTCGCATGGTGTTCCACCAGAAACGTTATATTACATCCCGCGCGTATCGTTCCGGTAAATCGTCGTCGCCTCGCCTCGTCGGTCGTCGAGCTTTTGTCGCGATCAGATCCAAGCGATCGGTACCGGGTAGATCTTGGATCCCAGCAATCGCGTCGGTTCGCCGGCCAATCAAACGGGACATTAACCACAGTGCTCCGGCGGGCGGATTTGTGCCCTGGTACATAATGCCGAGCTCACCTGAGGAAACGATTCTGGGCGATCTAGTTGAGAGCTGGGAAAGGAGCATCTGCAATCGTGCACATTTATATATAAATAATCTTATATAAATACAGACGGACGACAAGGTGGAGATTTGCCTCTGGCCATTGTCACTGAAACGTCAAACTGATCATTTCATGGCAGATAGACGTCAATAGTAATTAGTAGAAGCAAGAGTGCAAGCATACGCAATTACAGCCTGCAATACTCCAGAATTAGGTATTCTTATTTCACAGAAATTACTTTGGAAGAACTAATTCCAATTGACTGATGGAATTGACAGGTTGTCGTAGCTGATTTTGTTATTCCATCAAGCTTGACTAATCAGTCGGATCTGACTGGTAAATAAAACGACTATTGGCTAGAAAATTGCACGTAATTTTAAACTACCGTAATAAGTATTGCCACCGACGCACTACCTCGATTGCCGTCGCTTTGTTGTTTTACTCCCGTTATCGGCATTTGTTTTTATTCATTATGCAAGGAGACCTGCCATCGCGCATCGATATCACGCATTGCTGCACGTCGAATGGATTCTACCGATACGATAGAGGCACACGATCCAGCTGGGTATTGTACCTACAATTGACAGGGAATACAATGGCTAAGATCCTAAGCGTTCACGGCTTATGACACCTTTGTTTTCTGTCAACTTTAACGTAGGCTTCCCCGATTAACCGCCCAGGATGTGAGTTATGTACGACGGAAAACACAAATCAGACAAAAACAAAAAACAGTTAAGTCTATTTCCACTAAATATACTACGAGTATATACTACGTTAGGGAAATAAAGATAACTCAATCGAAAGAATCATATCGGCACGTTGAATACCCTCTCAAGTCACAAAACAAAAAAATAATTTTGGAGATCACGTTATGTTTTTTTTTAAATTATATGAACTACGGGTTTTTCAGGTAGAGTTGAACGACACCAAGAGCTTTCAAATTTGGGACATTCCAATTTAGTTACCTCATGATATCTGTGACGAATATTCAATTCAGATTTTCTTAGAATACTATCAGTTTCCAAATATAAATATTGACCTGATTTATATGCATGACTATTATATTTGCACATTAATAAATTTCTGCAATACCTGCTTTTCAACCTATTTAATGAAATCCTCATCACCTGTCGGGAGAAGCGACTATCGAGAAGAGGGTATCGAACGAGTCTGTCAGCTTTCTGTCAGTTTTGCATAAGAGGCGCCTCCTTGAAGCACGTTCTTACGATGATCCCAGCAATCCTGATCTCAAGCGAGATTACGATCGCGTCGCCGTTATCTATATTTATAGACGCGTCGAGAGTGGAGTCGCATACGAGTAAAAGTGCTCGGGTTATGTACCTGCTCCCTGCATCGTTACCTCAAATTGGCCATCGAAATTGACAGTGAAGGTCATACGCGCGTGCCTCGTACGAATAAATTATTAGGACAACTTTGTGCCGACAATTATATAGTGGCGAGGGCTATCTAACTCTTCTGGAGCAACAATGTTGCCCGCCAGGCTTTAAATGCTTTCATTACCGCAGTTCTGAAAGTAACGCATAATAACGTGTTATTATTTTCATTTTTAGCGGGGGATGTTAGCAAGGTTTCATCGCATGCAAGAGACCCGATCGTTATCATTGTTATTACTGCGAGTATAATAAAGCGATATGCATTCTGAATACATATGATTTTTGAACATTTACTTTGCATAATCGATGTCTACAGTAGATGACCGTTACATTGCCATATTACATTGTATTCAATTTCAATGTCAAAAGCTATTCAAGGTCATCCAATGGACTTCAATGCAGATAACACAATGTCAGATAAATTAGTTTATTAAGTTTCTTCAAGAATTACGCGTTCATGCAGGATGTCATTAGTGGAAATATTCCTACATTTTTATTTCATCCGAACAAAAACTGAATTATGTGTCCTACATTGACCGAAAGTAATTGGAGTTACTTTGCAGTAATTGCAATTTGAATCATCAATCATGAATTGTCTTGAACCATAAGAAATTTACGATTCAGAAATCATTAATTGAAAAATGTCAGTCTTGAATGACGTGCACATACAACTTCTTTGGATGGAAAGATATCAACCCTTTCTCCACATTGATGGGTCGCCATGAATCAAGGTGTCGATTCAAGGAACGTCAGTGGGTCAAGAGCGTATAACCTCGTAGACATCGAGAGGCCGCCGTGAAGTTGATGGATACGTAAGAAGGGATAGACCTCACGATTTCGACATTGGTGATTATTTATAATCCGCATCTAGGGCGAACTCTATATAAAGACCCTTTAAAGAAGGATCTACTGTCGTAAGATATTATGCCACACAACAACATGTCTTATGTCAGATTATTTCTCAGTTCCCACCACTACCTCATTCAGGAACCGACATTGCTACTTGTGATCCTGTCTTAATTCTTCTGAGCACCGGGAGTAAATGCCGGAAAGCGTTTCCGATGTCCTTATTTGATTTCAGGTACAGGGTTCCTGGGTTGTTATGTGTTACCGAGATGATTGCGTGATTCCGCAGTTCGATCCATGAAGGATATATTTATCGATATTCCTGATCACTGGAGGCTGAACACTACATTTTAAACGAATTGAGAACGAACTTCCCTTCAAAATGTTAGGTTAGAATCTGTTACTTGTCATCATCCTCGTGTACAGACTTAGAATAGTAAAAGAAAATTCATAAAATGAAACGTTTTCTTTGTTGTTCTTCATCATAGAATATAAAATCAAAGTTAAATATTCGAAACAATTGATTGCGTTTAAAGGAAAGATTGTTGGTGGTGTTTTACGATCCTTTTATTATCACTTGTCCCTTAACACGATACTAAAGATTTCTTGTTTAATCGTTCTGCGGCGTTTCCTTTGATCCTGAGTGCCTATCACTGTAACCTGTGACTAACTCCTTTGTGCGCAGGGCAAATTAACCTCCAAGCTATTCGTCGTTGTTTAAATTGATTTTCCGAAAACATTGGAAAATGTCGTGTATTTTGAGTATCAAAATTATTCAGTGTCATTAGCTACAGTCGAAAAATTGAATAATTGTTTAATAAATTGAATTTCTCTTGGTTTTAAAGTATCCGAAATTTGCTTGTTATTTAAACATTTTTATCAATAAAGCGTTTCTCGCTAATCCGATTAACTTGCCACTAATGAATGAGGATCGTTACAAAAGGCAGGGAATGATTACAAAACGTGACTCGTCAGATGCTTCATTATCTTAGCGCGCCCCTACGAGGACGATATCCATGATATCGAGCTTTTGTAATTTTTTATTCACCGCGGGGTACGAGTAGCAGTAGAAAATAACAATGCCTTTCAAATCGCTGGGGGTTCTGCCTCAAGTTGGATTAATTACTACATTAAAGAAATAAAGGAACAACACTGTGAGATTTAACGCGTACAACTCGAAATAACTCGTATTGAAGTATTCGCAATGTGCGCGGTATTTTTTCTGTTCTCCATTCTTCAGACGAGATTTATTTCTGGGTATTAAGTTGCACGTCTTCGCTCACCATCGTTTTCATACATTTCCAGAATCTGCATGCCATATTTGCTAGATGTTTTCTTTGAGAAAATGTACCAATTATTGTTGAAGAAGAACAAAACGTTGAGGATGATTAATGGATGCGCATCCCGAAAAGATGCTGATGCACTTGGTATACATTTTAGCCGCAGGTTCGTGTCGGCAGATGACTAATGTCTTATCCGAGTCCTTTGACCTGGGGCATTTATATATTACACTACTACGTGTGCACTCATTGCTCAAATACAAAACTAACAATATTCTTGCGGCGCCAAGGTACGTACAGTTTCGACTGGAAGTCACGAAGTTACGCGCGGCACCAAATTAAGGCGTTCAACTAGCCGAGACGAACAGTCACAATCCCGTTAAGAAAGTGGAGGTGACAAAATTCATGATCGACTGTGCGACAGGGTGCTGATTAAATTAGAAGATAACTTCATGACTTTTAACAAATTATCAGTAAGAGACATACGTGAATACACCAAGTCAATTCCTCGCAGTTAGTTACTAGTGCACCTAGTAGTTATTCAATTGTGCGTAATGATTGTATTGTTCCAAATGCAGGGAAAAGAAAAGTACATTGGTTGATTCAAACTTCAATTAAAACGGTACACTAGTTTGCGTTAAATTTATAGTGTCGGGATTTTATAAGACGATTAGTAATTTTTCAACGCGATAAATTTCATTCACGCGCCAATTATTTAAAGCGTCTGAAATTGTACACTGCATTATCTTACGAACGCGAACGCATCCTAATCCTGGCCGTTTAAAGACGTCATGATAATTTTGTAGCAATTTGTGGGCAATTACCCGACAGCATGTTCCTAGTCGAGTAAACAGCTAACACTTTGACACGCAATTGTATCCAGTTACTCGAAATTCCATCATAAACGTTAGCCCAAGGCCAAGAGATACCGCCAGCCTATGCTACGTTGAATATCCGTCCGAATCGAATATCGCGGCTACTTTGCATATAAGAAAATCCGACGGCCGCGTGCCTATTTAAGATTTCAAAATGGTGTCGAACCGAATGCTACTCATTCGATCTCACGAGCATTCGTCAATTTTCAAATTAGACATCTTATTCGACGATTTTAAAAATGACAAGTTACTAACTTGTAATCGAACACTACCACCCGAAAAGCCATCGCAACCGAATGGTTGTAACGGCTCATCTCTTCATTCGCGGTCTACTGGATGAAAGTCACGATCTCACCTCTAGGTACCTTGACTGCGCGGCTCCATTACCGCAAAACAGCCCGAATTCGCGGCCGGTGATCTGACGTAAACGCGATTAGAGTTGATTTGCTGGATAGCCCGTTAAATATCAATAACGGCCGGAGATGGTACGTAAGCATGACGACCTACATCCTTTTGAACTTAACCTAGACAACTTCTTCATCCGAGCCTTGTCACGTTTGCTCACTGGCTAAGCGCACGATAAGCCGCCAGCTGCTGGTAATGACTGACGCAAATTCGAAACGCTGAATGATAGGTGATGTCTATGCTTCATATTCTTTCTCTGCTCCAATATTTAATAAAGTCATGATTAAATCTTAGAATCAGGATTTCGACAAATCCTGATTATACGCTACTTCGCTCTTTTACCCGTTTGTGAAATTCAGAAATTATGTTCCTAATCATTTAACTAGCTTCACTGTGGATTATCATTTTTTGCAGCGTTGAGATTCGTAATTGCTGTAATTATTTTCATAGAAAAATATATAATTTATTCCATAACTCGCACATGCAGAAATAATGGCTAATGTCTCGATATCATGTTGAGGATACCTAAATGATGTATATACGTTATTATATTATTTGTTGAGATTCACCATTTTTCATAATGGTTTATTAATAGATTGGATAATATGCCGTTATATGCAAATAATTTAGAATACAATACACGTATACTACAGCCAGAAGAACGTTTACTACGACGGTAATACCCAACCACTATTTCAAAGAAAAAAATTATGTTGGAAAAGTTATTTTCGGAATGATCTTCTGTTGCAAATTTTACTGCATTTAGTCATCTTCCAAGAAAATGCTTCTTAGTGCTTGGAGGGAAACAACTAGTCATTACACCTGAACATAATGAATTTTTAATGAGAAATTTTTAACGGTTATTTTGCCAAATCCTCAAGCGCAATGCAAGGTGAAAGTCTGAAAAAGTGCTTGGTAATTAACATTATTTGCTTTTCAAATCATATTAAATAATTTCTCATTTCGTACAGAAAAACAAATGGGAGCAATACAGTTTGCTTGTATGTTTGTACTAAAAATTCATTATTAGTGTCTGGTTTACGAAAAATAACGGGATTATCAAATCTTTCTTTTTTATTGATGTTTAAGTAAGATCAGTCAATGGCCATTCTTAGAAATCTAAATAAATCATATGTAAAAATTTTGTTCATTATTTTACCTCTGAAGCTAGAAACGCGTCATTACAATTCAAAATTTCTTACACTTTTATTTGATAATTTTGCTATTTTTTATAAAAAAAATTAGGACCATATTTGAAAGATTCGACACTCTGGGGCTCTAACTCGGGATCATTCGAATGCCGATATCTATAATGAATTCTCTACCAATTCATCTACATGCTTTCTCTCTCTAATTGGACTCATTTAAATTCTCCGATTAAATTTTATTTATAAAAAAATAAAATGTCTTTATGTTCTAAGTAATTATCATAGCTTTTTATCACATTGAATAACAGGAATTAAATTAATTTTCAAATTTATGAGTAAACAAAATTTTGTTCTTTCACAGTTTCCAGAGTAACTAACATCTTACCCATTAAAATTTTATTATTAATCCGATTAAAAGAAGCTACCCGGAACTACAAAAAGCTAATCGTAACATAGTTTCGTAAAAAATAGATAAATTTGTCTGATGCTTGTTTGCTTGCAGTATAATTTGGAACATAATCGAAAATAAGTAATTTTAAAGTTGAAACATATGGAATTCCTCTTACCTGTAGTTATTATAGAAATTATTGACCTGTAGTTTTCATAACTGTTTATTCTTGATACACGAAGAAGCGAATAGTAGTTACTCTGAACGGTTCCTCACTTATTCTGAATATGTACGATTGTACTGTGCGGTTCAATAAAACTCAATAGCAAGCTGTTCATTGTTGTTAATTAACGTCTACTTTTAGAAAATTTTATAGCAAATTGAACTGTAAATTATACATTCTTATTCTCGAAAACTTCATAAGATTAGAAAAAAATGATTTAAAAATAGAGTAATTATTTACAGAAACGATTATTAGTGTTTGAATATATTTATCGGACTTTTTTTAACGAAGGCTAAACGCGAATGTAATGATACTCGTGTCTATTTTTCCTGAATACTTATCAAGAAATTCTTTGTGCATTAGATGTCTATTATTAGATCAGATTCAGTATTAAAATGTAAATAATCCTTCATTACTTTGTCAGACACTCATTTTATCGTTGTCCAGTGATTTTTATCCAGCGGATTTTATCGATTTAAAAAACGATGTTTGAAAAATGTTTCTATGCCAAACATCCGTTTTTGGCCGGATATCAATAGTTTTTGTAGCAAAAGAATATTAAATTTTGACAATAGCATAATTTCCATATTCTTTCGCCCTTGAAATTATGTCGTTGATGGGGTTTTCATAGCATGTCGCATTTTCTATCTGGATAAATTTATTTAATCTTATTTAATCAGTGTACAGATGAATAATTATGAAAGCTTTTGTTCATGTTAATAGTTCGGAACCAGTTTAAATGGCATCGATGTTACACTTCTGTAGAGAACGAATCCCATTTTCAGTTTCTTGAATCCGCATTAGTTTGGTGGGTCACCTTGGCCAAAGAGTCGGATAGAGATTTAATCCGACGTAATCCGTGACAATTCGGATTTTGTCGCCAATCTAATCCTGTCTTTCCAAACAGATTTTTCAATCCGTTTCATTCCTCAATTTTAATCCGAACGAATCCTATGCCATTCCGACAAATATTTTCAATCCGTTTCATTCCTCGATTTTAATCCGAGCGAATCCTAAGCCTACTCTAGAGATATTTCGTATTTTAAAGAAATGAATAATGTTGAATGCAGTAGGATTTCTATGAATCAAACAATTTCGGAATGAGACTAATTAATTCGGATGCGGCAGGATTTGGATCAACCGAATAACTTCGGAATAGGTCGGATTAAGTCGGATTCAGCAGGATTATTATTAATTTAATAATTTCGGAATATGTCCGATTAAGTTGGATTTAGCAGGATTTGAATGAATCGAATAATTTCGGAATAGGTCGGGTTAAGTCGGATTCAGAAGGATTAGGATTAATTTAATCATTTCGGAATGGATAGAATTAATTCGAATACAGCAGGATTTGAATCCATCGAATAACTTCGAAATAGGTAGGATTAAGTCGAATTCCAGTGGATCGAAAACTATATAGGATTCGCCAGTATTTACCCGGATTAAGTAATTATCTAAGTAAATCTCGGATTGTGTTGGATTACGTTGTATGTAATTTTCGGATTTGTTTGGAACGACTAGGATTAGATTGGCGACAAATTCCGGATTGCGATGGAAAGAAATTCTTTCCGTTTCAAACCAATTTTTTCGCCAGGGCAGTGGTAGATTTAACATAAATTTATCATTGAACCAGCCACGGTACCACATTTTTCACGTACGAAATGTAGGTACGTCATAGACGCGTAATGACCTAACGACATAAAACACCTGCAAGCAGTTACCGGTATTCACTGCTGTTCGTTTCATAACCTATAAACCATCTTCTTGGGAAAAAAGTCTAAAGAGGTAATAATTTGCTTCAATCTCGGTTTCGGGTCGGCACTCCTCGTCGGACTGCGGTACCCGCGTAACCGCATCAGCCTCGTAAGAAGTCAGCCGCTCCGTCGAAACCCTTTCGCGAACCTAGAACGTTGCAGGAATTAGCCTCTTCGAATACATCTACACGCAAACTGCATATATACATGCATACATTCGTAAATACATGTACGTAGATTCGCTGTTCTCTGGAAGCTTCGGACTCTGGAGGATCATCTTGAGATTCCAACGACCACAATTTCGTGCAATTTACTGGTGGTTTCCCGGGTGTCGATGGTTGATGCTAATCGGTCAGTTTCTATCGGTGCGATCGGTGCGAAACCTGGTGCAAATCTAGCCGGTAGGGAGGTTAGGTTGGTAGCTCGGGAAAACGCGGAAATTTTGAAATTGCGGAACGGGATGCAGCGGTGGCGCTCCACGACGAATACCAGGAACGCGAAGATGACCAACAGCAGCAACAGGCGTTGTTGTAATGGGCGAAACGGCCTCATTTCTGGCGGCGGTGATCGCTTCTCCGCCACGTAAAACCTAGGGCATAAACCATTGCCGGGAAACCGAGGAGAGGCGGTTTGGTCCCGGGCTTCCTCGGTACTCCACTTCCGCTTCCGGTAGAAGCTCCAGAACCGTTTAACTCAGCGCGGACGTTGCCGAGCTCAGAGCGTTCGATTTAATAAATTCTCATCGTATTCTCGTACGCCGTCTCGCTGGTGTACTCCTTTATCGCCTTATTACAGGTTTAAGAAAATGAAATAGCGGAGAGGAGAGAAATCGGTAGAAACAAGGAAGGTATCGAAGGTTTTGATCGTTGACAAATGAACAAACGATATGCAACGACTCCAAGGAAAAATGAAATATGTGGGAACGTGCTGGAAAAAAGTATTTCCCTGAACAGTTCGTCGTCCCACAATTTTCAAATCCGTGTCCCGTCGTACGGAAACGAACGTCGAGTTTCTTTTTTTTCGCCGCACCGACAGCGTGTAATTTTCTCCAAACTCGTTCGAATCGCAACTTTTCTCGCAATGCAGGTATACAAGGTATTATTCCGAAAATTCCTCGATGATCTTCAGAACACCCACGCGTTTTTCAATGCACGCGCAAGGGATCAAAATTGAAAATTCTGCCAAGTCATGGCGTCGAAGCTATTTCTGTTAGGCACGCTTTTTTATTGCTCTCACTCTGAGTTTTCCCAGTTTATTCTCATTATATGTGCATATTACTTCGTCAGTTCTGCAACGACCGTGAGAACTATAGAAGGGGATGTTTATATATAATGATGCAGTAAACCAAATCATTATATTGAAAATAACGACGGCTTTAAAACAGTTATATAGATGCCTCAATCTGTTTATCAATGTTTTTTAATTTAGTTAACAGCTTTTTCAATCGACTATCATATTGCGAGAGATTCGAATAATCGCACGTCCTCGTTAAAATTATAATCACGCCGAGCTTAAGGTTTCCGTTCAATTTCAAGAAGGCTTCCTTTAAGTGAAGAGACTTTCAAGTAACTACATTGTAACCTAGACTTTGATAATAAAATGTAATCTCTTAATTCAACGAAAATGCGGTTCATGAATGTAATCACGAAATAATGTGTGAAGGATCCTCTTCCAGTTGTCTGTGGAAATAATTTAACCTTTGTCATTTTGTTGTACTTCAATAACAACTTATCGTAACAATTATTCTTTCCGTGTACATCAGATAGAGGCTACGACTTCTACGGCTAAAAGAGTGAATTAGGGCACTAAATAGTAATAGATATTTTCTCCAACATTCTTCTTCCTTGATTTTATTAGCAGACTTTAATTGTGCAATAATTGTAACATTTACATCCAACAATTCACAGATTATTTCCAAACACGCCTAAACAAGGTTCGGATATTGCATCAACGATTGTGCTTGGCGTGACTTCAATATAACTGAGTGGGTATGTTTAGAAGAACCAAATAATTTATCTCTGAGCTGTTACTAACCTCCAGAAACACTTAAACCATTCAGTACTAAAAGATCAGCTGAGAATTTTTCATATAATATCTGATGTTCGAATTTAGTGATTTTATAATACAAATTGCGAAGGAAAATTGATAGCATTTCATATCTTTATATCCACTAATCTATTTTATATAATTATAAATAAGTCCTTCTATAGTCTTCTAAATGACTCTCAGATCTTAATGTATCGTAAACATTTTCGTTCAAATGTCATAAGCGTATGCGACTATTCTTGCTTGTTCCTCGACAAATTTTAGATATGGACATTTAATAACATAAAATATTTTGGTTACTATTAAGTAAACAAAACTTCATGATCACGATGCTTTAACAAGTTTATTTTTGGAACGAAATCCCAAGTATCGACTCGACAAAATGGCCGACGAACTGTGTGTTGAAATTGAGTGCCAGATAATAAGAAAACAGCAAACGTCGTACGAAATAAGCGACTGTTTTCACTTATTTAGTCCGATTAAACAGTCAAATTACTTGGAATTCGTAAGGAACAGTATTATTTACACGAATAGCGATGAATAGAATAATACTTATACCATTCTTATGTATATAGCTCTAACCGTAGTGCTTGGGTGTGGAAAGTGAACCGTTTGGTTTTCGTAAGTTACAGTTCAGTTGCACGAACCAAACTAGGTACAACCGAAGTGTTTTGGTCTCGAAATTAGGTTTCTGCCGCTTATATTAGGTCGACATATAAAGTAAATACAAAGTAACTTTATTTATGGATTGTTGCGCCCTCTAGCGGTTCTTAGGAGAAGTTTATATCTCACGGTTATTTATTTACGTTTTATCAAACTTTTATGAGGGCTGGTTTTTCTACTGGAATAAACACATTCGTGGTAAAAAAAGCTTTACAAGCATGGTATTCAACGGCATATTGAAGCATATTACCATAGGTTTGTTTTTTTATTATCGATTATTTCGATATTGTTGTTTGGTGAATGATGTCAAGAATTATGAACTCTAATCCTGAATAACATGGTACATTATGTGCTAAGGGCGCAATTGTGAAATTTGTCGCCGGAGCGAAGTGAGGGTAACAATCACACTCATCGGAGATGGATATTACGCCCGTGACCATTAATGTATTTTTTTGATCCGATTGTCGGAGGACTCGATAATTCGCGACCGAAGGTTTTTATTTCAATGTCGAGAAATCGAGTTTTACGGCCGGAGGATCAAAAAGGTTAATTATAGCTAATATTTATATTAACCAAACTCGCAGTCTAATTGCATGCCGCATATTAAAATTAAGTTTTGGATATTTCATGTCAAGCCTTTTACGTTTTCAATACTATTTCGAAGTTTTAATGGAAATGGAATGTTGAATATGGGATGTTCGGGACGGCGATTTCTCGATTCGGAATGCATTGGAGGTTTCTCACAGTAGAAGGTTTTTATTGCAGCACTCGGTGCACTCTACCTTCGCGGGCATTTAATTTTGGCTCTCGAAAGGGATATTTATATGCATTTACGGGTGTAAGAGCGTAAATCCCTATCGAGGGCCATAAATGCGAGAGGATCAAGGCTCACTGTCAGGGAATGATCGAACGGCGAGCCATGTTTGGCGTTGACACCCCTCACTTTCAGTTCAGCAATACGACTCGAGCTTTATTATCGCTTTGTCGGTTATTACGAGAGTCGGCAAAGTCGGCAATTAGGATAAAGCTGCTTGATTCGTGTACGGGAAAAGAGCCCGCGAGGTGGGAATAAGGAAGCGGAGCGCGGACGTACACGCAACCGTATACCATAGGTCTTCTAATGCACCCTTTTCTTACCGCGATCCCTCGCTGTTAATCATAGCAGAAACTCATTGTGCGCCTTTGGCTAACTCGGATTTTATGAGGAACTGCTTCACGGACGACAGAGCCAAATGATCATCAGCAACAGAAAACTAACCTTTTTCGTCTCTCATCTATTCTACAACCTGAATTATTAATGCGTTGTGTTTATTCCATTGTTTTGTTTCTAGAAACATCGTCATAAGTTACCATTTCTGAACAGCCCTTTATCCCCTTAACGCCAAGATATGTGATTTTCTGCACGAATTTCAACCTCCTAAATTTACTACACTACTGTTGGGTACCCTCTAGCGAATGTCGTGGTCAAAATTTAAAAAAATGTCGTTTAATAATTTTCAAAAAAATTCCTTTTTCGAAACTTAATTCTTTTTATTTACATTTTTGTTTGCCGTATTGCATTCTAAACAATTTAGAAGGTATCAAAAACGTATTCCCGATTATTTTACTTTGAAAGTATGGCTTTCCTTTTTTCCGTTTTTATTTCAAAATGGCATCTATAAGGTAAAATACTTCGTAATTTTACATATGAAGAGAAGATATGTTAAAAAATATGCTCGAATTCATTTGAAACTGATTACTTAAATTATCATATTTTTCTTTCACGAAAGAACAACAGATTTCTTTTTTACCATCTTAACCCATTAAGTCCCGGAGATCCACATTTTTAGTTGATTTTCGACCTTCATTCTCAACAGGAAATAAGGAATAATATTGGCTTGAAAGTTACCAACCCTACCATATTGGAGTATGCTATTTCCATTGGTGTGGCCAAAATTTCATTTAAATTGCTTCAAAACCCAATATGGCGCATTTTAAATAAAAAATGAACTAAATTCCGTGCGTTTCGTTTTTTGTGAATTTTTTTCGCATCTATAATGTTGTGAGATCGATGCCTATTCGCAACCAAAATTGCACAAAATTTATGAACGTCAACTAGAAATTTGTTTATTTTGTCCCGAATCAGCCAACCCTCTTCAAAACGTCAATATGTTGAAAAAATGGATGAATTTTTTTTTTAAATTTTTTGAATACTGTCGACTTCAGAGAAAATTTGCTAACAACAAAAATGTTTCGGAATCAGTCAAAGAACACTCTCAAATTTTATCAGCATGCATTAATACACTTTTGGATTATAATTGTTAAAACTACTTACTTTTATAAATAAAATACAATTTAACAAATGTATCAATTTAAATAATAAAATTAATATCCGTAGTTCCCATAAGAATACTCAACAGTTCGTGGGATATTTAACGATGAAAATATCGATTTCTGAAAAATACAAAACAAATTTAAGAATGTTGAGGACAAATATAAAAGTAGAATTTCAAAAAACAACTTTAAAAAATGATGTGGTCACGATGAAGAAGTTGCGTTTATACTTCCATACATTCAAAATATTGTTATAATTTAAAAATGAACTTTTCAAAAACTATTACTATGCACTTCTGTATATCAACAATTGAGATTACTATGAAGAAATACATGTAAAAATCCAATGTATTATATATTTATAGTACCCACAGAAAAAAAAGTTAATGAAATAATATTTGTAATATATCATAATACTATAAATAATATAAACAGTTGTAGTTCACAATATGACACTTTTAAAATACTGAATATTATGAAACATAGGTACTGTATAATAACTATTTTTACTATGATAATATCTTATTTCTATTTAACCAAGTTTCTTAAGTATACGAATCAGCAATATTTAAAACAGCTATGGAATAGTATGATATCATTACATTTGAGGTTATGAATGGAATTTTGTTGTATGCTATATATTTGAGTATCGGGAAATAGTGAGCATATCATCAATATTATTATCTTATTTACTACAGAAATAGCAGTTTTAACTATTATAATCGTGCGTTTACTTTAATAAATCGGTATCATTTATCATTTTCTCTCTGTGCACTTGTGATATCTCAAGTTTTAATACCATGCTGAATATACTCATATCTAAAATATAATTGTATAGTGATTTAAAGTATACCTTGGTATTATTCTACTTTTATACGAAAAACAATATGACTAATCGTCTTAAATTGTTCTTCATTCTTACATGTATAACGATTTGTACAATCTTTTCATAAATACTTAGAGTACTCCAAAATTTCGTATTGTGGTTTTCTGTTTTCTTTCGTTCAACATTAGATTAACTCTAACATTTTTGAGAAGTTATTTTATGTTTTTTTTTTGTTTTTAAGCGCATTTTTGAACTATCTATGAGTCTATGAATTTTCATACTTTAATAATAATAATTACTATTATTTCGATGTAATTAATCCGAACACATAAATAATGTTTGGTGACATATATAACTTTAATTTCTGATATGATATATTACAATAGAATTTTTAAATTAATTAAAAACCTAGATGACTGGAATAAATCTTTGTAAATTTGAATCGTACTACAGATTCTGGAACGTAATCTATTCTGATGGGGTTAAATCTGTTCAGGCATAGTAATGTAATTATGAATTATTGGATTCTACTTTGTGTCTTGATATTCTAATCATCGTGAATGATAAAAACTACATTCCGAATCTTTTATTTTTCTTTTTTATTAAAATTAAGCAATGATAATTTAAATTCATTTTTCTGAAATTGTATAAAATGTAAATGAATACTAAGGAAAGTGTATTTTACCAATTAGATACTAACCTTTGTCGATAAAATAACATTCTATGCAAATTCTCCTATTATAAAAGACAGTATTTTTAAAATTTTCAATGATTAAATGATTTCCAATAAAGAAAATTGCTATTTGACATATAAAATTTATACTTTTGAAAATATAAGTAATGATTTGGAAATATTCAGAATATTCCGTACCTAAAGGGTTATTATATATTTGAATATCTGATGACTGTATAAAAACATAATGTATTTACTTTTGTTAATTTATAAAATTCTCATTCGTAATGTTGGTATTGTCGTATACATCGAATAATACAAAAATGAACAATGAAGCATTTCGACGCGTGATATTAAAGTACTATAAAGATAAATAAAACGATGTCATGTACACGACATCGTAATTATATGAAAATTGTGGACACAAAAATGTACTTCATATATTTTAATATTAACTTTCATGAAACGTTAATAATAATAATGCGATATCAAATGTTAAAACATTAAAATTCAATCGGTACTTATTTTTTGTTTAAGTTACAATATTTACAATTATTCTAAACTGACATAAAAAGAAGTTTGCGTTTAAAACCAAGAAAGCAGGAAATTATTTATTTCGTAAGTAGAGTAATTGGTTGTTTTGTAATTAAACTTGAACTTCGTAATTGTAGTATTTTATAATCACTCAAGGCTCTCTCTTTGAAGAAGAGAAATAAAATAAATTCTGTCATTTAAAAGAAAATTAATGACCAGGAGAACCAATTTGATCTTATTTAAGTTCGTATTTTAGTTGTATTTAAGTGTACCAAAAGTAATTAATGTATTGTTTGTTACATTTCGTATTTTCCAATAAACACTGGAAGTAACAGTTACACAAATGTTATTATATCCTAGTAGGAAATGAGTCCAGTTTTTGGCCAGTTTCTGTACAGTTTTGTTACTTCTCATCTTAAAGGTATAGGAAACCTGGGCAATGTAACAAAAAATTAGACACATTTCTCCCAGGGTATTATTGTTAATTAACTATTACTTTTATGTTTGCAAGTTTAGTAACAAATAAGTATTTTATTATTAATCGTGTGTACTTAAGATATCGACTATTGTAGAAAAATTATTTAAAAATAGTAGATACAGTTAATAAATAATTATGAAATGAAAATAATAACAGATTCGCAATTTGGTCTTCTTTTAGCATGGAATAATCAATTTTGTTTGAACATATTAAAAAGATTCTATTTCTTCTTCATTGACCAAAATGTACAAATTTACTTGTGTGCAAGGAAAACTTTGTTCAATGAAAATGACCGATCGTTCGGTCGTTTAGATCACGGTAAACATTCTTATAATGGGTTTAGTGGTAATAGTTGTAGTGACGTAAGGAATCAATTCTGTGATAAAAACGAAATCAGTGTGGTTGTATCTGCCAAAAATGTTAGTTATCTGAAAGAAATAGTTGGATTACGAGAGTCGAAGGTTCTTTTGCGACAACGGTACGGTTCATTTGAAACAATATTACATATAGAAACCACTCCATTTCGGAGAGAACTGAAAACCCATACAGTAGATTGGACAAACTAATTGACGTAATGGAGCACTGAGCATCAGACCTTACTGTTTTAGGTAATACTATCAACCATTTTGGTTGAATAAATAATCAATGTAATTAGTATCAATCACACAGGTGTTTCAATATTTTCGACATATATACTAAATACAAAATTGCTAATATAAAACTCCTATGTAAAAGTATTGCTTCTTCGAAGATAACACTTTAATCACCGTAACGCTAATGTTTTTTTTGTATTTGTTATAAAAACCATAGAGATATTGAAAATCATAAAGTACGCAATGATAAATTGTTTAGCAGCGAACAAAAAATTTCACTTGGAGCTTAAAGATGAGAATTTAATGAGATTGAAGTCAAGGTGAAATTGTGGCAAATTGCGTGGTCGTGTTGATACGTAAGGCCCTCGAGGAGATATAAGAACCTCGGTAATATTTTCGTGAAATCCAATTCATTAATCTACAATCAAGGTGCTTTTATTTTCAAGCACTTTTCATAAAAACAAGTTCAGTAATAAAGATTTATGTTCCACCGTCAAGCACCGGCGTTTCATCTCACGCATTCGTTCATTGTGAGAATAAATTCTTTTTCTTGCTGCAATAGCATTGTTCAAATCGAAAGTGTTTTATCGTATTAAAATTTCTGTGTAAATTGGCGACTCGTGATAATAACATTCTCTATTGCTTCTTATATGCGCTGTTATTTTCTTCCCTCAGTTTTGTTTTGATACAATCGACCGAACGGAAAGGTGGCCTTTGGTCAAGTTGGATTTCATGAAGAACTGTTTCACGGATGACAGAGCACAATGATCATCGACCGAGAAAAAAAACATAAGTTTTTTTGCTCGCGGTAATTCTATACGCTAAAGTTGTAATGTCGTTTTCTCAAGTTTACCGTATTCCGGCTTTTTGGATCTTCTTTTATTATCTCCGTTGTATCGGGGTTAAAACGAAGAATACTGTAAAAGATTACATAATTAAAAAGAATAAAAGGTTAATTTTGACAGCGTATAATTTTCTGCAATAATAAAATATGCAAGGCATTACAATGGAATGGCGGAAAATGACTAATATGGAAAATTCTTTGATGCGATTCTGAGAAAGCAGGGAAATCAGTTTACGCTGTCTAATGGGATAGACAACAAACGGGATGCTCTATACATCATTACACAACATTGTAAATGATGATGCGACTTAATGAGAGTAACATCTAGCATGCACCTGTAATCGCGATAAGGGCTTCGCGATGATATATGTTAGCAATTTTCTCAGGAGTTTGTCCAGTTTAATTTCCTGATGCACAAAAGATTGTAGATATTTAATAATAGGGATCAATTAGAATAAAAATGAGGGAATCATACACATTACTAACAGTACTAACTGAATAATGGTGAATAAATTTAGTAACAATTGCCTTGAATTTCTTGCCTATGTAAGACTTGGTTATTAATTTCTGGTTTAATCGATAAATGTTTACAATATAAAACAGGGCCTTGTAAATCAATAAATTATATCCATAACTTCCTGATTAGAATGTTATTAAAAAATAAAAAATGATCTATACACAAATAAATAAGAAACATTCAAATTATTTTCGTGGACTAAATTTATTAATACGCTTTAGTAAGATTCCGTTTATTAAACTTCTTCTCCATTTAAAAAATATTCAATATACAATAAAATAAAAAAGTATTCAAAATATGGTTTTTTACCATATTAACAAAAATTGATATCTGTATAAGTGAATATAAATATTGTGCGATTTAATTTTAATCGAGAACGACTCAGCGGCGTACATATTCCATAAATAAAGTTTAATGATGTTTAACAAAAACAGCGATTTCACTAACGAAAACTTAATATATAGCAATTCACTATATTTAATTGTCGGGGAGACGCAAAGAAAATCTCGAATTGTATCGTGGGATAAAACTCATTTCTCCATATACCAATACGTGAAGAAATCTGCTTGCAGCGCTGCCTAGGGGTTTAAGACATTAATTGCTTTACGGTAATGTCCTGATATTTATTTGTATATTTGTTTAACATGTACAAACAATCGAATAAATATAGGCTTGACAAATGACTACGTCTAGGATCAAAATTTATTAGAACACATTAATAATAAAAAAAAAGTATCAACAATTTCAAATCAATATTTCTTTCTTTTCTCTATTAAAAGCATTAAAATGATATTTGCTTGTTTTTACCATCTAATGAGCAATACCTTTTCTAAACGAGGCATATCCGAAAATGCATAATAAGACTCGAAAAGAAATTAGCTAAACGTGGGCGAGCAGGTGCTGATGGATAATTTTCACAAGGTTCTTCCGAATTACTTCGTCACTGTCGGCACTTTTACTTTTCAAGCATCCAGCTGGCTCAATTAATTTCAATCTAGCGCCAAACGTGAAAGGTACCTTGCACACGAGAACGTGACGAGCGTGCTCGATCCCATTCAATATCACAGGTAGATATCCGAATGAATGGGACTTGCTTATTGTAGTAAAAGAAGACAATGGGCAATACGTATACGATGATTAAATATATTTTCAATACAAATTGATTTTGTAACTTTCTTTTGGTGGTGATTTCGAAAGGGTTTCTTTGTGAAATTTTATTTATCACATATAAGTTATTTAAAATTTAATCTACTTGGTTATTTATTTCTGTTTACTACGAGAATTATATTGCGCGTATTTTATGTTACACATTAAGCATGTAGAATCAGTAATATTCCATAACCTGTTACTGTGCACGAAGTTATATGCATTTGTTTACATTCCACAAAAGTAATAAACATGACAAGATTGAGTTTTACGTGTTATAGACGCGTTACAAAATGGGAGCTATTTCCGGGTATAAGGTAACTCTCTGCAAAAAGTCCGTCATATTAAAACGAACTACGTCTCTGATCAGTCTGCTTTTAGCTTTTATTTATTTCGACAATTAAGTGCGAAATTATGTGAGATTAGCAGTTTGTGCATACAACAGACAGCGCCTGAAGAACAGTTACGTGAATTACGACGATACTACCAGTAAAACGGATAAGGGTATGCCTCCTCCTATTTACAACTTTAGAACGTCACTTTTAAACACGTAGCAAAGATGCTTTTAACGTCGATCAACATTTATTCGCGCGGACGCGTTCTTGCTTAATGATGACGGTATAAATTAAAACACTATTACAACTCGAAACTGTATATCGAAATTACTTCGCGTTTGCAACTTTGAATTTTAGCTAATTGTGAGGTACGTCGCTAACGAAGTTTTAATAACGCGAGAAATAATGTTTGTATAATAAAATGCAAAACGATGTTGGTTCAATTCAGTCGAGATTAATCAGATCACAAATAAACGCATACTCTTGTAGTTCTTACGAAGTGCACTTTTCCTATTTTACTACGTATCGTGGAAATGTAGGTATATATACACGGAAGCTAACGATCGAAAAATAGTACGAACGTTCAAGATTATTTCTGGAGCATTCTTCAGTCGATCGTCTGCACGTTCGATACCGCAATGCAAGTTTTTTGTGATCTATTAACCGACTTCGAAATACCCGTTTTTGAATAAATAACATCTTATGAATGCGACACTGAAAGCGTTCTTCGCGATTATACTTCCTGCACTGGTGATACTTATGAAGTCCACATATATTGAATCTATAATTTTAAAAATTCTTCATTTTTAGGTGCAAGTGAAACATTTTATTATGTTTGAACTGGAAAAATTACGCCGGCATGTACGAGATTTCTGCATTAGCATCCAGGTCGTGATTATTTTGTGGTTTTTATTTTAGAATCGAATTGAAGGAATTCAAACTGCCATGACGAATTTAATATTGTATCTGAATATATTATTCCTTTAGGTCAAATATAAAGAAACAAGTACGGGTGATCTACTTACTAAAAGCATATTACCGAAATAAATTTTAAACCAGAAAATACTGACATTTTATCACGATGAAAATAACAGCTTCATAGTTTCCGAACAACAATAAATCTCGACAAACACGGATTCAGTACTGTTCGATAAAGAAAGGCACGTTAACTTGAATAAAAGTGGGCTCAATGTAAGACACACCGTATCATTACCAGCTGGAAATTAATGAGACGTTTAAATTATCTTAAAGTGGGGTCATTAAAAATGACGCGGCATAAGGGTTGGCAAAGAATGATGAAAATCCTGTCAAGTGAGGAACATCAAGGAGAATTCTGCGCTGATTTTTGCACAGCCTACTTTAACGACCGTTCTCTATTTAACCATTTTTGCCTGAAGTATCATTGACCGCGTGACTATTCTGATCGACTGTCACGGTCGATACCGTGATAATTGTACGAATAGCGTCCTCTCCTGACGCCTTTTCTCAGGCGGCGGTTAAATTTACGATAGGCCTTCTTTCTCTCGGCATTGCAAAAAAAGGCTTAATTGGTCTATAAAAGGTATTTGCATAGTTGGAATAGGCAACACCATTCCCGTGGGGATTCTGTTATCCCAAGTTAGAATACACAATGGCATTCTCGACTTCTTGGTTTCCTCGAACTTCGTGCATCCACTGATGAGTTTTCATGCGAAATAATCCTCGTAATATCCAGATATTCTCTAACCCTTCATCATACCTTGGCGCGTTTCCTATACATCACTCGGTTCACCGCATCTTCGTACTTCGCTTCTTCGATCTTTTTAGTCGCTGTTTCTGCCTCCGTGCACTATAAACATAATTTTCCTCACATTCGTATCATGGTTCAGGTATTCCTCTATACCCCTTCGCCTTTGATCGATTTTCTTAGAAGATACTTACAACCTATGTTCGTCGTTAAGTTCCCTTTTCTTTTATTTCATTTACGTTTATGTAAACGCTCGAGAACTTCGTTTAACCCGAGTAAAACGTGAACGATTTCTGCATTATCTAGTAAAAGAAGACTTTAAGATCTAACAATTTTTCTTGACGCAAAACCTTCTTCTTATCGTTTCCTTTTCATTTTTCAAAGTCGAATTGCATATAATGCGCGCAATTTGCAGCGGCGAAAAGCTTTTACGTTTTCCTTAGTAAAAAGTGCAAAAGGTGATTTAATTTTTCTCATAACAAAAGTATTCAATATTGGTGCCATATTAATTTATAAATTATGCTATGAAAGTCCTCGTTTGATAGCCACGAAGCTCTTGAATTATAATTGCGGATACGGACCAACAGCTGATAGTCGGACAAGAGCGAAATGGAACAAGGAATGGTCAAAAAGAAAGGCGAAACGAGCGTGACAGCCATTTACGCTCGATGCCGTTTCTGCTGTTTGCACGAGAGCCAGAGGGCAAAAGGTAACTCAGCTGAGAGCCCATCAATCGCAGCAACACTCGCATATTTACATCGGTGAGAAAAATTAGCGGATAAAAATGGCCGAGAGCGATAGTAAATTGGAAGCATACACCTCTGTGTCCCGTATTGCATGAGTGTGCTAACAAGCTTTCAAAAAGCTCTGCCATCTTGCGGAATTTAGTGACGAAATGATTAATTACATTTTGACGATATTATAAGAGTATCACATTTCTGTAGCTTTGAAATAATGCGATAACGATTGCGTTCGAAAAATCTGCAAACGCGCACAGAGGTCCATACTTGTACGTTGACCTTAACGGTTCGGGATAGGTCATGAACTGTTTATAACATCTGTGCGTTAGAGCGCACTCTCTCTCTTGCGTGTTTTATATGCGAGGCCTCTCACTTTCATGCATGCATAACGTATCCGTTTTTTAGTGTTGCCCCGACTCGTTGCGGATAGAAATGGCACCAACGATAAAATCCGGAATGACGAGCGATGACACGGCAGTAAGAGTTCACCGGTAATAGCGAACGGCTAGCTGTGGGTGCAATCATAATAAAGACGATACGGTGTAAGCAAAATGCACCATGACAATGAAGGTCGTTACAACAGCACTGGCTGAGAGAATTAATTAAATGATAACATTGAAGATTAACAACGACAGATAGCATTATTCTAAATGATGCTGTGCATTACATGGTCATAAAAGTTAACGTTAAAAATCCAAGTCTACATCTATTACGATAAAAGTTATTTGCTAAGGAATCGTTTAAAAATTGCACATCCAATATTGTATTATGGGATTTGTGAAGCATCGAACTTCAGTACCCAGACATTCCTGCATCGAGGGAACTCAAAGCGTCGTGGTCATGGCCACGTCTGAAATAAATGTCCACACGAGCACGCATTCTTCTTCCTTTCCGTAAGTTCCTTTTCTTACAATGTGAAAAGCAGATTGGAATACAGAAGCGCATCTACGCAATCTACGAGATCAGAGGACGAAGATAGCAGCGCGAATTCTAAACACGACTGCAACATTAGACGTTCTTGAGGAGAGATTCACTCAGCTTATAAAACATGGAATTAGATTCGGAGATATCTGAGAAAATCTCAGGACTTAGAATCCGAGAGTAAAGTTGAGATCCACAGCCCCGGGAACTGCAGTAAAGTCTGACTGCAGTAGGACCTTACAGTATGGATCATCCGTGGAATAATTCTCAGAATAAAAAATTTGCTGAGTTCTCCATTGAAACTGATGTCCTGTTTGTATTCTACGAGTGAGGACAATGCTGAACTCTATCTTCATCTCGGGTGATCTGTCGCGATAGTACAGCTTCCTGCCTTATATCGCGCATGATACGGTAGTTTTAATGTTCCGACGGGAATTTGCGTTATTATTATGGGGATGTTCTCCGCCATAAACACGAATACTCCTCGTATTCACGAATGCATACTCGAGTTCCCGCTTATTGGATGAGATTGCGAGATGAACTTGATTGAAGCCTTACGAAGTACACGCGATTTTTTCATTTGGTGCACCGTTGAGAAATTCCGTACATATCTAGTAATTAAACTTTACAACTCACTACCGCCTAATGTCGGCGACACTGCAGTTCTAACAGAACAACCGAATAAATACCGTAAGAACGAATGTCGGTACAAATTTGCTGATGAGTGATCCCGGAATAGGCTACATTATGGTAACACCTAACAACAGCATTGGATCGAAGGCATGGGCTTATATCGCTTTGAAAAAGTTATTGACCTAGAAATGGGCCGTGCCATTATTAAACAATGGTGTTTACGCCTACTCGCTCTCCTCGATATCCGAGTTCTTGGTGTGCACTAATGCACCTTCCATTCACGAACGCGTACTCGAGTTTCTTCTTATTGGAAGATTGGCGAGATGTAACCGATCCGGATGCTGCACGTGTTACGGGGCTCGTATACACTTCGCTTTTTAGCATACGGTTCAACCCGGTTCTTTCGCGCCAACAATGAGGCGAGCCGAGGTTCTGGAGGAAGCTTCGGCTAGCGAGGTGAGGCGCTAATATTCCGGTAACAGTATATGCACGTCCGCAATAGCGTCGACCTACCGTTTGCAGCCTTGCTGTAGTTAATTTTGCGAACCTCCGCTTCAACAGCGGCGGCAGGAACGAGTCGACCTACTCAGGATAAATAATACACGCAGGGTATCCTGAAATTGTTTCACTAGCCGAGCGTACAGCTGGGGGCGATGCATTCATTAGGTCGTTTTACTGGCCAATAACAGAGTAGCAAACGCCACGGTAACAACGTGTCAGTCGTTCTAACGGGGCTTACCTCATCTCTCGCGATGCTCCTCGCCTTTTACCACTTTTTATTTTCGATATGCTCCACAGAAAAGAGTAGGTACGTTACTAGGAAGAAGCCCCCGCATAGCCCTGGCCGTTAACAGTGAATTGTGTCATCCACAAAAGCCACAAACGTACCTATTATAGCATTCTTCTTGCGGTTGGACAAGCCACAATGCTGACCGAAAGAAAAAATCGAATTTGAGCCAGACGACTTGGCATTTTGCGCGTTTCTCGTTACATGACAAGATGGATAAACAACTCTTAACGCTGTAAGGAAATAAGAGTAACATTTTCGACATCCCGTCTTTAAATCTGATCCAGCATGCAAGTTACTGCGCAGATAAGAAAAGTAAATAGACAATATTATATATTCGCCGACATGATTAAATTGTGATAAGGACAATTTTAAAATGCCGATGTCGTAAACACTTGTAAGCTCAGTGTCCCAGTACAAGACGAGAAAAGAGCGCACGAGCGCGAGTCTTCTCTGCGGCGATTTAGCAAGGCTCGCTAATCAGCGACACGCAGATCTTTCACGACGAGTCGTTTGTCTTGCCGAAGGACGTCGGCTGGGAAAAGGGGAGATAAAGAGCACATGGAAGGAGAGAGAAGATTGAACGGCCGGTCGGGCCAAGAATGCGCCAGATGTTCGGCTGGTACATCTTTGCAATGGAGACTGCGAGGAAACGTTAATCCCGGAATCCTGAAGTAGGTCACTATTCCGATTGTAATTATTATTGATTAACAACACGTCCTCACGTCATAACACATCTTCCCTCTTTTTTGCCGAGCTATACGTATAGTCACAAAAACCAAACCAAGGAAATCCGCTATGGTTATCTGAGGACTGAGCGGATGATTTAAAAAAAAAGTACCATTAATCTAACCTGTCCAGACAATCGTGACTTGATACGATATAAACAAAGCTCAACGATTGAACACGAACTTCAGATTAGCGAAACTGTTATTATTTAGAGAAGACTCCAAATGGTTTAAACCACCATTCTCATCCCCAATCAAGTTGGCCAATCTATCAACATCATTGTTATAAAGAATATCAAGGAATTCTCGAGAATTTGTTTTCGTGTTGACAGTGCTCTATTTCTAAATGCATTTAATTTTTCTAGAATACCTAAGCTGTATTCGGTGGTCGTAAAATTCATTTATGAATGGTTGGCAACAAACGACGTGTTAAGCTTATTTAAGAGACGGAAACTATGAGCTTTGCGGTAATGAGTTTGTTTAACCTTCCTTGCATAAATCAATTTCGGGAATTGCTTCGAAGATTCCGGATTTTCCGTTAGTCTTTATGACTGTTTCCGTCCTAGAGACAAACATCGCAGGAACTAGTGATGATGATTACAGATGAGAAATCGAGGGTTCCAGTTTTACTATTCGAATTTTACATAGTACCTGATTAGAAAATGGAATGGAATAAAGTAGAAAGACGTGTCTACTAGCTAAATGCTTGCGAAGGCATTAGTAAATCTAAAATTATCAAACATTTACCGATTGTATAAAAAAAACACTGTAATACATTTTTCTTCCAAATTTATTAATGAATTTATACGTTCAAACATTATGTGATATTTTTCCGGAATTTTATATATGAAAATAAAATATAAACCAGAGCTTAATAGACTAATCTCCGGTAAACGTACAGAAGACATTCCTCGTGATTAATCTAACTTCTAAATATGGCGTGTTGAGTTTTTCCTAAGTAATTGCACGCATGATATTTGAGAGCACAATGATTAACCTGACGCATCGTTTTAACACACTTTGTTCACTTTTCACACGCTCATTTTTTGCGGTCCAGATAGCTAGTGTGACATTAGTCCACAAAGAATATGACGGGTATTAAAATGACCGAGAGATAAACGTTGCGTTTTAATAATGGTAGCTATAATAATGATAATTGAATGACCGTTACATTATAAGCACTTAACGAATTATTTTAAGTGTATAATTCTATCCATTTGACGTTTCATAGTTTAAAGCGATTAAAAATTACTTTGTATGCGATTGTAAGCAACAATTATGTAAATCCACGACATTATCGTAACGTAACGATGAAATAGGGAATGCTACTTTATTTCGTATAATTTTTCTGCCGTGTTTTTTTTTTAAATTATCTGTTATATCATAAAATACCGAGTTCATCCGAGATAATTATACATAAGAAAAACTTTCTTAGAATGGTTTAAATGGCATGTATTCGTGTTTGTGAGTACCTTAATGACAAAGAATATTTTAATAACATAATTTTGTACTAAACTGACGTAGCAAGTATTTTTATTCATGGAAGTATTGTACAATATCAATAGCATTATGCTGATTAAGGAGCATGTGCTCAACTTTATATAAGTCAATGATATTTAAAATTAGGGTGATATATTTTATCTGCCAACTGAATATGCCATTTTAGATGAAATTAATCCTTTGTGTTAAAGTTTTAAATAAAAAACGTCGTAATGTAATTTTTATTTATATCAACGATCTAAAATCGTATAATTTTCCTGCTTTCGCGAGCTTAGCTTTTGTAACTAGAAATAATAGGAATATCACGAGGTGAAATCTTTGTAGCTGACTTGGATAGTATTTTGAGTTTAAATGTCGCGATTCTTTCGACTAAAAATCACCTATAACCCCTCGTAAAATATAGCTTTGTTACAAGGTGTTTCAACGATTTTTAAATATTGATGGCTTTCTATTGTTATCAAATTAACAATTTTGATAGTACAAAATTCGTTAAAAGCGATCGCAGTGCTATCTATAACTATAGTTTTGTATTCGTCTCGAAAAGACTTTTCAAATATCGATGGTTTTAAAAATATTTGATCGTTCTCGGACTTTTTGCCATCGCCGTATAAAGTTTTTAATTATTTTTTCACGTAAAACTTGAAATACTCATATTTCTAATTGTCTATTCTGGCACAAATTGAACAGAAACAAGTCTCCTTGCGGAATATTTTCGGAAGAGAATTCACGTTTATAGTGAAAAAACGATAAATAGAACCTTTAAAATAATGTTCATTTTCTCTGCTGGATCTCCTAAGTCCTTCGGTCTGGAGAGGGGGATAAGAGATTAGTTTCAGTTTTCATACAAGTCAAGGTAATTCATATTCAGAAAATAAAATTTAAAAAAAAAGGTGCTTTTTGTATGGGCAATATTATTTTCATGTAGGGATTTATAGAGGAAAAATGGAAAAAGAATTTGCTGAATTTTTAGGAAAAAACTTTTTTATACAAACTGCTGTAACACCGCTTCTATCCATCGATTCGATCGTCACAATGATCACATATAAATCCTAAACAAATATAAACGATACCCATAAGTTCAATACAAATCTGAGAATCTGCAATCCACCTGTTATTATCACTAAAAAAACATGGGTTCCTTTTTTTTTACATAGAATTACTTTTACAGTCGACTGAACATTTTACGCACATATACCTTAAAATATTTTTCGGTACTGAAAGCTGTAAAAATTCGATTTACCGGACTGCATTTAGTCCGTATGGGTTATGTTTTTCACAGCGCAGATTCATGTTACACGTGATCCGTAAAATTTCATTTTACTGACTAAAAGTAGGCCGTAAAATCGGATTTTACGGTTGTAGCACCGAAAAACATGTTTTTTAGACAACAGAATTGTTATTATTTCACCCTAAACAGACACGAAATATTTATAACAATTTTTTACAAGATGCGACTTCGACATTACTGCGTTTATATAAATTATTGTTATTTGTTATTTTTTAAACTTGATGCAGGATGAAGCAGTCATTTCCGTTTGATCCAGAAACCCTACGTTCTTTGTTCATCGACCATCACCGCCCCTTTATTTTCCATCTTTATTCAATCATCTTCGCTCTTTTCTCTTTCACTCCGATCGTTTTTTCCGCTCTTCGAGACCTACAAACTGTAAAATTTATTGTTGCAACTTGAACGCCTGCAATACTAGGAACGCGGAACACCGCGGCTCTTATGAAGAAAACGGGCGGGTTATTGCTGCAGTTCCCGCGTCGGATAATTACTTTCGAATCCTGGGGACTTCGATGCATTGCTGACCGATGCTGCACGTTTATCTTTAAAAAAAACCACCGGTTCCGCTAACTTGAGTGAAAAGTTCACTCCAATTATAATATTCCATGTTTACTTTCGAATTAAATCCCTATTTCCACCGAGAACGTTGATTATTGCTTTTATACGATGGTTCAAGTGGCGTGAAATGATCGTTTAGCGCGACTGACCGCATAGATATATCGCTTTTAACTTTATACTTGCACTGAACGTGTACGTGCAATGAACAGTTAGGTTAAATGGCAATATTGGAACAAATTAAAAATCCACTTAAGTTCAATGCATCTGATTCATGTTAAGATGCTGAAGACTATTTTCGATTATAACTAAGGATCAAGTTGAATCTTACTTTTTAAAAATATGATGTGCCTATTGGAGTGACATTTCACTTCAAAAGAAAAATCAACCGAATAATTGAACTAGGGATGAACCTGAAATCGAAATTAGTGTTTAGCCTCAGTATAAGCAGTTCACTATATATTTAACATTCAATCTCTTCAAAGAATTAGAAATGTGTTCGAAAAGATTTGAAAACCTTACCTACTTGTGTAGTTTTACCACACAAAATAAAAAGGGCAAAAAATGAATTTTTAGCTAGAACTCCTTGGAACTTTGGTTGTCACGACTAAATAATTGGATAAGAGTTTGGTTGTCAGTACCAAATAGTTCGGTTTTTAGTTGACAATAGTTAGCTTGCGATAACTAAATATGTTTGGTTGGTACAATACAATATATCAATTAGTTATTAAGCCATCTTGTTTAAATAACATCAAGTTTGGTTTAGTAAACACAACCACGATTCTACCCACCGAACCTTCTCTAATTGTAAGGTTTCTTCTAGTTCAAATGTTAAAAAGATTGCTTTATAAACCGAAAGTTTGTAAAATATGATAAAATCATTTTGTAAAACTTAAGATGTGCTTGTAACCAATGTCTTAAAATTTGGGCTATGTAAAAGTAATTCGAAATAAAAAAAATTGATTGTAAATTGATGGAGCAGCATCCAGAATAATCATAATAATTGAAAATTACTTATTTCTGATTAGATTATACGTACTTCCCACAATTCCTAGTCAGTTTTTAATTATTTCGTTCATTTTTAAAGTGCAATTCTTAACTGAAATTTGTATTTTGTAGGTAGACCGTTTTGAAAATTTTTTAAGGTAAAGTTGAAGTACTCGACCTATAAGGCAGCGTACTAATTTGAAAATTAAACATTATCATCAATTCTCCCTTATATACGACGTAGAAATTTTGAAAATTTTAATCAGCCATTTTGAAATTACATAATTTAGTATAGATTGCTGCCTTATTGACGTATTCTACAGAAAATAATGTAATTATTTTAGAAGTGTCATGAAATATATGTTGCACAAAAATAATATGAGAATTAGCATTCGTTAAATGCAATTGTTGTATACTTCAAGTTCAACGTATCTAACAGTTATTTATGTCAAATATGCGAAAATGTATTATTTTTTACCATTTTATTATTGAGTTTAAAATTCATCTTACATTTATATTCTTTTTTTTAAATTGGATATTTGTTTTAAAGATACTCGGAAAGCATTTATCCTTACGAATATACTTGAAGAGATAACAAATTATATAAATACTGTATATTTACTTTTCTAACGGAATTCAATTTTGCGTAAATTCGTTAATCGAATATTACCGACGGCTAGGAAAAGAGAACAGCGACCGTTACTTGAGATCAGCAAAGCTACACGGATAGACGCAGTCTCTTCTAATTAGAGTAACTGTCACTCCCGCTTTCACGGTTGATAAATTTATCAGAATGTCACTACAAAGAAATAAATCGATACACTCAGGAATTAACATGTCGCGTCATAAAATACTTATCCATAATAAAATAACGTTATTTGCATTCTTTTATCCATTTCTGGATTTATTGCTTGAAGTAAACATTAAATGACTTATTTTAAATAATCAATTTTCATTCATTCATATTTGTAAAGCAATTTTTTCAATTATTAAGTAAAAAATTACAGTGCTGAAAATATAAAGTATAATTTATAGGAAATAGTTATCTTTTAAAATTATTACTAAACTAATATCGCTAAATCTTCTTGACATTTTTATTTAGTAATTTTTATGAAAAAATGTTTTCTGTTTTAATAAATAAAAAGATTGTCATCATGTTTATTTATAGCCTCTTCTCTAGATATCTGTCATTTTTTCAAAATTATTGTTATTACTAATTTGTAGAAATTACACTGACATATATACACATATGATACATCGAGAGTTATTCGGATCTACACTAAAAAAAATGTTCTGGTTAAATGTGACCGTATTATTTTTTCTGGTTATAGTTTAAATAGAAAAATAATTGTTTTATTAATATTGCTAGTTCAGCCAACAATATTTCTGGTTAAACCAACCGGAATTCTAGTTATTTTAACCAGAAGAAATAACAAGGGCCTATTTTATAATCTTTTCTGATTATTTTAACTATTTTTTTTCTGAGTGTAATTCAGACGTAAATGTCAATTCCGGTATTTTAGGGAAGTAGTCTTAAATTTGCCACAATAGTCCATGTCCTTTATAAATTAGGTCAATACATACGCGTAACTGAAAATATGCCAACGTGATCAGCTGATGAGAATCGGATGTTTTTTTCTATTTCTAAATGCTTAAAGTTGCATAAATAAACTCGATTTCTTAATACATTCAATTAAAATTACCGTATATACAACTTTAATATTCGAGGAAATTGGTTTATTATTGTAACTAATGTTGATATTTAATCATATAACAATTTGTGTAAAAAACAAACAATTAAAGTACAAAAGTTTAATTTGAATTAACACAATTAATCAACTTGTGCTTAACCTTGTATTGACGTTTGGGTATGAATTAATTTATGTTCAGCTTACAATTTTTAAAAATTGTATATGCATCTACTTATCTGCCTCAACTAAAAAATAATTCAGTATTATTCAGGTTGGAGTTCCGTAAATGTTATGAGAGTTGGACAATTTTTTTACTTGTGGAAAGATTAGTGATATTTATTATTATAGCTTCTGTGCACATTTTCATGAAAATTTATCAAATTAACCATTGACGCGTGTCAAAATGTATGAGAGTTTTTTTAGCAAGGAATTAAAGAAATTGTGAAAATTACATGCCCGTAGTTTAAAGCAGAATTGAGTTTATATGCTTTTGAAAATTAATAATTCTTGTCGCATCAACCAGGAAACTACTTACAATGATTACAGACTGAACCATATTGTCCGATTGTACGATACAGTGTTACTCAAGTAAGGAAAAACGAGTAATCGTCTAGCAACTTCGTTAAATATTGTTATCAACATGCAATTACCCCCGTTTCACGCAAAGGTCATTACTACAAACTTTCATATACACGTCACGGATGCATTTTACGAGTCGGTCTAAACGATCGGATCGCGGTTCATGGATCGCAGCGCAAAAACTATGTAAACACCAGTTGGATCTATCGATCATAAGTCCAGTTGCAGCCGTAACGGACTCGAAAAATTAGAGAACTTTGAGTACTCGACCGATGAGTATCCGGAAATGAATGCGCCGTAACATCGAAGAAAAACGTGTCGTTCTGTTCTCGCGCCTTTACGAGATTCCACGAAGGAGTAAAAAGTGTTCGCACCGTAATCGTCTACAATTTCGATACTTTTCTATGACTTTGTCTTTACGACACATTACATTTCAAGAAATACTGCACGAAGGCCTTAAATCGCAAGGTGGTCGTATTAAACGATAGTGGCAAAACTTTTTTGCAATCATTTCGTTATCTGGCATTGACATGGATGTGAAAACAAAACATCCGAATACATACTGTAAGATGAGAAAGTTACAGTAAGGTCTCGATAAAAGATAGTATCATGAAATCGAGGTCATTAATGTAATATTGCTTAGAAACTTTACTATCTGATTAATTAATAAAATAAGAGACTTTTTCCTGCAATTTGCATTGTATGGTAAAATTCTTGAGTTTTAGACTTTCAATATTCATCATTTATAATTTCAGATTCTTTTCCATTAGCTACCAAATCACAATATTTCAAAATAAGACATTTTTTTCCCAAAATTTGTGACGTTGGGGTCCGAGTAGTTTCTGTCTCCTGGGCTGATTCCGAAGTCCCAGATTCACGTTTTTGTTTAATTTATCAATATAAATTGAAATTTTGTAAAGGATTTGTCGAAATCCACGAGGTTTCAGAATTCGAGTGATTATGCATGTGAGGAGGAATTTGAAGCATTTCTGAAAAGTTTCAAGCTTTTTTTAAATAAGAATGTTATTGTCCTTATGATGTCCACATGGAAAAATAAGACACAAAAACCAGAAGTTCCCATTACAGTTGCTACCCCGGCCGATAACGCCAGTTATAAAAAAGAATATTTATATTTTCGAGTAGTTCCAAGTATTCTAAAATATTTATACGAGTCTCGGAAACTTAGAAAATACTCTCGGATAAATTTCGAGTAAGTTTACGAAGTTTATGGTTGCAACTATAACCCATAAAATAACCCATATACGATAAAAATGATCGTTTTCAATTTCAACTAGTTCCAAGTATTCTTAAATACACACTTATATGAGAATTACTAATGTGTGTTAATTCGTACTAGCAGCAATTACTGGGCTTGTATCTTGTAGGAGTTTAATCACCACAGTTCTACCTTAATAATCGATGTTAAATTGAAGATGTAAAAATTTTAAGACCTATATATAAAAATATCATTTTTGTTCTAATTATCCATTTTTTCTCAGCAACTACTTTTTTTTAAAGAAAACTATAACAATGTTCTGTCACCAGCTCATAGAACGCAAATAGTTTTGGCACATATCAGCATCAGCTCAATTTATTGCATTGATACTTTTCAAATTTCTGTAGGTATCTGCTACGAGATTTTTTAATGCTCCCCTACTTAACGTTAGCCAGGTCAATAGCGCTCTGGTATTTAAAACAGCATTGTGTAATTGGATGCGAAGTATTGCGATTAAATTTTTACTTTACACTTTTTTCGCAATTTTATATACCATTGTTTTCTTACACATTTTATTTTGTTCACCATGAATGTAGAAAGAAGTTTTTCAAAGTATTTCTATATTTTCAATATTTTTTCTGTCATATTCTGATGTAAGCATGGCAGCATTTTAAGTAATAATTTGACGCTCAAGATGTATAAAAACTATTAGTTTTGTTTATAAATAGTCACGATATAAATTTTAGCAAAAATATAAATTGAATATCGTACATTTACCGTTCAAGTTTAGAGCCCTCATGTCAATTTTGAATACATTTAACAAGCATCAAATACCTACTATTTATTATTCCTTTTCTTACTATGGTTCTTCAATTAGTGATAATAAAAACTCAGTATAAAATTTTTCTTCCTAAAAATTAAATTGCAATATTTTTTTAACAAAAACGGCTTGAAAATGAAATTATCGTTTTACTCAATTGGTTTGCTCGCGTAGAGAAAACTATGTTTTTCCTATATTCGTAGTTTATTGTACGCTCGGTTATTTGTCAAAAGGCACATTTGTCCAGAAAGATAAATAAAAGTTTCTCGCAGTCATTCTTTTATTAAAAAAACGCGATATTTTAATTAAGTAATCGTGCTTGATAGAATTTATTTTTATATGTAATTCAACTCAATGATCTCAATCGACACAGTAAAAAGTCAAGAAAGAAAACAAGTCTTACAAATGGAGCCATATTGTATCAGACTCGAGTCAGGACTCATACTTCTCGACGACGACGTTCACGGATAACGGACCGTTCCATGTGGCGCCCCGAGTAAACGTCCTCAGTATTCTCATTACACGACGCTGACGCCAAGCGATAGTTTCATAATAGTAGGAAGCAGAGAACAGCACTCTACATATTCAAAATATTTTGTTCTTTTTGAATTTCCGGACTCGATTTTTAGTCGACTGATCTCAATAATTATAGGTAGCCGATCGGCATGCTTGACGACGTATTATATCGCGATTAAAACGTTTTCATGTTCTTATTGCAGTTCAGCGAGAGACGATGAAATATGAATGTCACGGTCGTCTTGAATGTTATAAGCAGTGTTGATGCGGGTGAGACTGACATTGATGCACGGTGACATTGATGACACTGGTTTCTGCATACCGTTAATGTGCCACGAGTATCAAGTACACGCGAACGCTTCCCCAGTAGAGTTGACGAGATTATGGTGCATGATAAATTATTCCCTGGCTCTTGGAAAAATATCATTCGTTAGCTACTGCCCCACCTAATCATCCAACATTTATATCCATGTTTAGTAGCATCTTTAATAACAATGTGAATAGGAGCAACGGCAATGCTAATAATGACAATAATCTTATCGTTACCAGGTAGGACCGTTAAATGTTTACAACATATGACATTCAGCACATCTGCAGAATTTAAATTTGAAAAAAAGTTTACAGAATCCTGTTACCCATGCCTACGCGGCGTCGAGGTGGTTAATGCGAGCGAGGAAATAGGCGAAGACGACTAGTGCGGTGGAAGCGAATGTACACTCACGTATACAGGTGACACAAGTGGGCCGGTGCTCGACGTAACTGATAATCTTACGTCTCGGCAAGAAGACCCGCTCAGAATTATTTGCATGCGACAGCTGTAACGTCGAAGTGGTCAACCAAGCATGTGATTCGCACTCCTTAACGTCCGCACGACACAGGCGTGACTGCAGAGTGCTGGGTAATATTCTGGGAAAACCTAGAATGAGAAAAATGGAGGAGGTCGAATATCCAGGGTGGAAATTTTGTCAGAGCAACCCAAATTGTGCTCTTTAAGGGGACAAATCGTGGCTGTCCTAATTGGGGAAAATGTTAGGTCGTAAGACATTGGCAAGTCTGCCATGAATGCGGTTGCTCAAATCGTATAAAATTTAGGTAATCTTATTCAAAATTACACCGTGCTTATGATATGGACCGCACTTCAATACCCTTCTAACAAAGATTGTTCTGGTCAGCGTATCACTGTTCAAAATGTAGTTTACTAAAATCATGTAAAAAACTGGCAGTCTCGTACAATACTGCAGAAATCAGCCAAATATAGTTTACTGATATTCAATATCAACGAAAATCATGTACTTTACGAGTGGTGGTATGCTGACGCAACCCCGGTTTTATGGCAGTGGAAATTGACAATTGAAAGAAACTCCAACAACAGCTGCTGGGAAGACTCTCAGGATGGTCTCTGGTTTATTGCTCCTACCAACGTCTAACACGTGGGAAATCGCCATCATCGGTCACTGGCATTTTGACATTCATGCGAAAGTGAGATGATTCGTTATTCCGATGAAAATCCACGTAATACTCTGTCTTTACTGCTAGGAGATTGTGGTATCGTTCGGCGATTCATAGAGGCTCATATAACCCTAAAATGCAGTAAGATGCAGGATGCATGCTGAACCGCGTGCTGGCGAATTATATTGCATCATGCTGTAAGAGTGTCGTATACGCGTTGCAACACACTAATGTGCGCCATTACGGATTCGCAGCCTAGAGTACCGCGACAGTGGAAAAGAAACGATTATGACAAGAGCAACGGTCGAAACGGATAAAAAGGATGATACCGCAAACTCGTAAGATTTAGTATCATCCACTTCGTTCGATTTTTACGCATAGTCCGGTGTAGGAAATGCACCGTAGGATTTCATTAATTATCGCTTAAAGATCGAGGAATCCAGCAACACGTGAGAGATTACTATCGTCTTAGCGCCGACATCAGTTGCATATAAGCGCGACGTTCCTCCGATTCGCAAACTTGGCGGGAAATTTAGAGTCTCGGTTACTCGCTACAAGGTAACATGGCACAACGGTTGCTGTACATCTCGTGTATATATCGCTGAATTATTAGTTATGCTAGGCATACCAGTGGCACACATTTCTTTGCGAGGACGTCCACGATTATCATGCGTGCACGAACTTGGCTACCGAACATGTCGTTCGCAGGGCATGTGTCGAAAAGAGTCTTGTACGGTACACGGATGCTGCAAATGAAACTGACCCCTAGTACCACCGAGTCGGTTGTACTCTTTATGGGATTGGGTCTTATCTTAACTGAATCGCATAAAGTTGATCGTATTTCACTTCGGCAATTATCGTCTTAATATTCCGTTTTCATTAAATCTTCGTCCCCAGTTTGAATTTGCTTTTGGCCTCAGACAGAAAAATAAAGTACATTACTGGAAATACAATTTGTTAAATGCTGAGCAATTACTTACAATTGTCAGTATTTTGCCATCATCGATTCAGTTTATCATTATGGTATTTCCGGAAATAGCGTTCTTATTTGATTTATTATTGTATCCTTTCTTTTCTCATATCTGGGTTAAATTGCTGTGAACACATACAAAAATTTATACAATAAATAGATGTCAGTACGTACATTTCACACACTAAAGAAAGGTGTTTCAATACTCAAGAATTTAAATGGTATTTTGGGAAATATTCGTTCATTTGTAAATATATAATTTGGTTCTATTAACTTTTTGATATATTCATGAGACATCACTTTCCATAGAATGAAAAATTAGTCACTGTTCTAAATGAACCAATTTTCATTTATTAACTTTTTGTTATTAACATTTATTAACTTTTTCTAACAGCTGCTAATTGTTCAATTACTAAAATGAATGTTTATCAACTTTAAAGAACGGTTTCTATTTATTCGTATGAAATCAATTCGAATTTTGTGCTCTGATAATGTTGGTATATTGTTGTGTAAGCATGCAAAAATGCAAGGATTACTGACCAGGGATGCATTTACCACTATTATAGATAGAATATATTGCCTATACTCATTATATGCAAAGCAAATTATATATTTATGTGCATTACAGAGTTCGAAGGTTCGCGATCTTATATGCAATTCAAAACTTACTCTCATATCGGGGGCCGAAAACACGAAGCATTGAACTGTGAGAATCGTTACACCATTTGGTATCAACGTCCGTTACTAGATTAATGAAAAAGTTAATCCACTTCGCGCTATTCAGTGACTTCCTTCGAAAATTATAGTTTTGTCCTACAATTCTTACGCGTCTAACCTTACTCTCTAAATCTGAATTAGTTAAAAATTATTAATTAATCATCGAAAAGTTAGTAAATTAAACTAAAATATTCAATATTTGCTTTTAGTTCGGTAGAATTTTATTAACAAATTAGTGGATTCTTATTATTTTGTGTTAATCTTACAGTTTTATATATGTTATCACGTAAAAAATAATCTACAAATAATTTTTGATTCTATGTCAATTAAAGTATGTTATGTTTATACACTAAGGTATATTTAAATGATTAAATAGACATTGAGTTATTATAAGAGAGTGATCTATCAAGTTTGTAACTTCTTCGTGATCGTGCACGATATGCATACTTATATCACTAACCGCATTCTGGTTAGTGGCATCTCGGTTGCCGATAACGGTTCGTCAGTGCAGAGCAAATTAACACGGTTTTTCCAACCTCATCTACTTATTCCTTTTTTTCCCAAGTCACAGTAGAGATGGCATTTTGTAACATCCGAAACGCTTTCATCGATATCTTAGTAATCAAAACGTTTAAACAAACCATCTTATTGTAACTAAAAAGGCAAACACTTCCTCGGCAACAGAAAATTGGTTCATCGCTTGATTTAGTCTTTTAGCTTTGATATTTTCTTAAACTGGACAGGAAACTTTTAAGTGAAAGTGTATAAATAATAATTAAACATAGATACCATAACAATAAAATAATTGAAACTGCTGAAACAAAGTTGTTTTTTGCATAAAATCAGATCTTATTGCAATCCACGCTTCCCGATGATTGACAATTTTACATTAGTAGAAAATATAAAAAGGTTAACGAAAGACAAAGAACACTTTTGAGTTATATTGGAGTAAATTTTTCTCCCATTGATGGTACATAAAAGTATAATTATCAGAGAAATGTTTGCTTTCTTTCTATAGTAATCGCACTTGGAGAGCAGGACGTTTGGTAAATCAACAATATTTTCGACGAATTCTTCGAATTCATAAAGTAATAACACGCCCAAAATGTAAACAAACAAATGTCTTCTGCTTCTGTTTACTTTATCGTTATTTATATGACATTAAACTTGCTCACATAACAAATATATAATAGTAATTCGACGTGAAAACGGTGAACCGACATTCCGCTTGAAAGTTGATGGAGATTTTGATCTAGTTGAAGGAGTCAAGAAACTAAGTTTTTCTTAATAACTCCGGTTCTATTGTTCATACCGGGACGAATGAAAAATGAAATTCTAGCATTCCTCACGAACTTTTGGGAAAGCAAAACAGAAAAATGGTATCATTTATAACTACTTTGAAAAGCGAATAATTTCATTTTCTATGCGTTTCTGTACGACTAGTGAAAATTGGGATATCGTTATTTAAATATATAAGATAAAGTAATTAATATTCTTTAACAAACTTTGACAAAATATATCCTGTCAAAAATTAAAAACAAATTGTGGTCTCCAATCGAATATATTCAATGGTCGTTTACAATAATTTATCATTAAAAATTGATTTAATGTAAGTATAAAATACTTCTGGGTATTTACCCATTATGATATATTATTCAAAAAACTTGTTTTGGAAAATTTATGAAAATTTTTGAAGAAAATTAAATGTAGCATACAATTTGGAATTTTGATGTTTTTTGTGTAACTTAACTGAAAGTCTACGAAAAATGTTATAATTTTATTTTTTATTCGTCTTTTCGTTTTTTAATCCACACCTCAATCCCTCAAACCAGATTAAAAAATCTCCATTCGACGGAGATGAAGGAAGTCGGTTCACCGTTTTGACATGGAATTACTCATATACATTATATTTTTCGGAGGCTGTGTTCATACTTCTGCTAGAAACTAATGGGACCATCGTATACAGGAACCGCTTCTAACTTGCAGAGGAAAAAAAATAACAAAAAAGTGTTAATAAATAAGCAAAAAAGCAGAAAATCCTGTTGTACTATTATCTCTCACAAGAAGAATAGAGACATACGTATTTTCTTCCAGTTTGAGAACATCCGATAACTACTTGTAGATTATTACACTAGCAGTAATAATTGTTTCCACTTGCGATATGAACAACTTATCAACAATTTATAGACCCTACTCCGTACAAAAGTTACGATAGCGTTGATAACAATACGTTTAACCAATCAGGATCTAAAATATTGTTGTCATCAAGTATAACAATGACGTTATTAGTCAATTATTAGTGTGAGTCAAGGTAGTCAATTTTACCGTAGCTCTTGCACTTTTTACTAGTTTTGTATAACTAATTACGGTATTCCTATCATATATTACTAGGTACGAATTCTCAATTATAGATGTCCTACATATAATCAGATTATTTCTAGACCTAGTTGACGGGACTACTGCGGTGCAATATCTGAATTGTCCTCAGAATAATGGGTTGAAAAACATTACCGATGTCCTGGCTGTTATTGAGACTTGTTTCGTCGAGGGTCATAAGTAAAGGACGAACTCAGCTCCGACTGTTATACATATCCGTTATCTGATAGATCGGTCATCATCGCGGCTATAACTGCAGCTTTCGCCCCGGACCTGCCACCAGCCCGCGTGTGCAGAGACGCGAGCAGCATTTAATGATTGCTACCCGTTACCTTGTTATACCTCTTCGCCGCGGTTGCGTTCCAGGATCATATTACGACCAGTTCGCTCATCCATGCGATCCTCAATGCAGCATCTAGTCATTTAACCATCTTTCCGCTCCGCAAAAAAATTACCATTTTGCCGCCCGCGAGATCGGCATCTTCTGGGTCAACCGACGCGGGGTTTCGAGTTTCAGGAAACTCGACAATGTCGTCATCGTTCGCGGCTTCGAGCAGCGCCCGGAAATCGGCAGCGTCTGACCGCTTCGGTGCGAGAAACGTTCCGATCTTGATGCAAAGAGCACATGAATAATGCGCCGAGTTCTTTTGGGATGATACCGTTCACCAATTTCATGGGATGCGATCGAAATAATCGCATGGTTTATGATCCGGAAGGATTTTTGCAAACCATTTAACCTAATATTTTGAAGATATCGGTAATATTGTTTCAAGTGTCCCAGTTTTGTTCGCTATCTTAGTATGTAGACATATGTCGCGAAAACTTACCTGACCAGATATTGTACATCTGCTGCAGTCGCCGATATATGTCTCTCTTGGGAATGCAGGAGCCAATCAGTAATCATTATTCCGTGAACATCCAATCAGATAGAATCAACGGTCTGTTGACTAGTCAGCGTGTGGTATGGTTCGCTGGTCGTGTTTGGATATAGAATAGCCTATAATTACATGATTCACTGATTATAAATATTATAACCACAACCAAGAATCCTTTTATTTTAATAATCTACTAAACGTGAAAACCGTAACCTCTAAATCTCACATTCACTATACACAATTTGATTTGTTTCTTTTTTTGATTTGACAAACTTATTTGTTAGATGTTTTCCCTTCGCGAATGTAACCAGGAAAAGGCTGGTTACAAATGAGGCAATTTGATGGTTTATAATAGTAGGAAGATATTTCGCGGGGTTATCGATCGCGTCACTGAAATCATGACACTAATGCGCGTTTCGAGGTGCTCCATTAATGATGGGATCGAGATGAAGGGGTGCCGGCCCCGAGGCTATCGAGGAGTCACGACTTCAGGAGCGGAGTCGATGACTAATTGCGACAAGAACCGAACTACCGAGCTTTCTTCTCCTTCTATCTCTCGTGAGTGCGAAATCCTGTCTCGTGCGAAAGACGGACTGTTGATCGATCTATCATGTAATCCGGTTTCTGTATCCATTCGGTATATCATTGAACGACATCTAACAAGAAACCTATACTACTGAATACGCATGAAGTAAAAAAATAACAAAGTGCCGGATAAAATTATGGGTTCATGTCAAATGTAGGTTAGCTTTAAGGTCTTGCTAGGATTGACCCACCCTAAACATTAAAAACGTTCAGAGTTATTAGTTCTGGGTCAGATCTAGACCTAGAACTAGACCTTGACCTGGCACCTAGACCCGGTTCACAAATGGTAGAGAAAAGCTTATATGTCAAGGCTGCAAAATTATGAGAAATATGAGAGGAAGTTCGCAGTGACCTTATATAACCTATAAATCTTTAACACGTATATTTATTTACAAACATACTATTAGCAATAACATGTTATTTCACGAATATAAGACCAATTTTACATACGTGTAGTATTATAAAGCCTCTTTGTATTTTCCCTCGGATAACAAGTGCATCAACATCTGTCTGGTATTATAAAAGTCGCAAACATAAACGTATACATGCAACGTTTGAGTTGTAAACTTTAAATGCTACCGAAATGAAAAAAAAAAGTATTAAATTGATTCGATTCTACGCCAATTGCATTTTTGCAATTGATCATTTTATGTACGCGTTTGATTGAGTTATCAATCCAATCGATCGACAAGGAATCCAATATAGCGATTAGTGCGGTTTGCCATTAAATGCGCTGGTTGCATCTCGCTCGAGAGAGCATGAGAAGTAGAGTCATTGGCAGCCGGGAAAGCATGGACCCTCAAGAAATCAATTCGATAAGGTCACCGGAGTAACGGATAACAATTTGCCAATTGATTGACTATCAAATCCATGAGCTTTTGTCAAGCACGGATAACATCACTTTTTTCTTTGATTAATTTATGTCATTTATCAATTTTCTAAAAAAAAAACGTTTCACAGTTTAATTGCTTCCCGTGCACCCAAGTGCAATACTGTATTACATTGCATGAGAGTCAGTCAATTGCGTGATGCAATAATTGCTACATTACACGAGCAATTTATGATTCTGTATATTATGAGAGGATTTTTCGTTGGAACTTCTTTTCTACATGAAGAATTTATTTATTTAAACGTCATTACGTTAATTAGAATACATTTCAGCCCAGTTATGTGTTACGGAATTAGCATTTTCTATCACTATTTTCGTAGTTCAGTGCCAAGGCCGTCGATTTACAAAGTAAAACGGAGTTTTTATAATTGCTGTGAATATTCGCACGCCCGTGATTCAACTGTAATTCTCTCTGCAGACAAAGGTCGAAGGTCGCGCGCGCTGCATTCTTCCGCTTGCGAGATCAGCAGGCAAATTGGTGCGTGAGAAAAATGAACGAGGGACACCACGACGACTTTTTCACGTCAAGTGCATGCGGTGCGCGTTAATGTGTAAAATTTGTGTATTGTACGAAATGCCGCCTATTTATTTACAGTATTCCGCTCGTAACTGTTTCTTCGCGTGAGGGATTGAGCTCTATTGGGAATTTTTCAGTACCATTTTTACATGGTGTTCCTATTTAGAACATTTAGTCCTAAAAAAGCCCCAGTCTCTGGACGATACTTGCGGAAATATGTTTATGTAACATAATCTGAATTCTTTACTACAATTTTCACATATATCGAACCATTGCTTACTGTGTGCCATAATTAAAATATGAAATTAATCCAGTCAATTATTTAATTAAAGCAGACGTCGAATAAAATAGTTACAGTAGATAACTACCTATATTCTGTTAAGCGATTAACGACCTTGTCGCAAATGTTCCTGTTGGTTTGACGTCGTAGCTATTTGATCGTACCCAACTGCTAACATCGCAGAGAATTTCTTAGTAAACTCTATGATCCAGGTACGCGTAGAATTATCCAGGAACAAGCACGGAAAATTTGCGCGTCCTGCAGGGGGTTTGAAATGGAAGACGAGTCGTGATCGGAGCGAGATTTAAATTATGAACGCGATTTTACATTTAACGAGCGGTACGGACTACGCCGATCTCCTTCTAACGGTAAGGAGACGCTTCATCGATTTGTCCGCTTTTCCCCTACAGAGCGAGTGAAAGAGAAGATTCATCCTTTACTCCTGTTCAGTGATGCTGCGATGTCCTCTTCCTCCTTCTCTAAGCTGGAGTTGGTTCTTTCTCGACCGCGACTCTTCAGGCGTGAAGAGATGATGCATCGACCGCGAAGGGCGTATACTGCCGTATCTTCCGCGCTGAAATCGCTCGTATGGAAAATAGAAGCTGAGCCGCTCGTGATTGACAGGGAAATCCACGTAAGCGAAGCTGTACGATCCTACTTCGTCGTTTATATCCACCTAGCGTAAACATATATTTCGACGTTTCTGCTTGCGAAGCCCGCGAGCTTAACCGATAGTAGCCCTTTACAACCTTTTTCAAAAGAGTCGCTTATCGTTACTTATCTTCCTAACCACCGGAATTTACCCTCCATGATCATGTGATAAAGAGTATGCTATGCATTACAATATCGCTTAAAAACTTTTGTTAGGAAAGAATGTGCCTGAAACGGTTATTACGCAGAAGTTTTATGGGGAATGTAATATACTCCTATGTACAGGAAGTAAATATTTTATCAATGATTTTATGCTTTCGTTTTTTAGTAGTTTCGAAACAATATCTGGTTTCAAGTAATATAGATAATGCTCCAGTGGAAATCTTGTATGAATTGATGCTAATACATAGTCCATTTCTGGAAAGTTCTTATACAATACAGACCACAATAGCCATTTCCAGAGATGAATTTGCAATTGAACTTCATCCATTAGGCCAGCTTGCAGGTAGTTCAAACCAATAACTGATTTGTATTGAGCATTCGTTTCATCCATATATAGTGTGACCGTCACATGGATAGAAAAATGAGCTTTAGGACTTCGTGATGAAGATATTATCTAACTAGTGTACTGATATAGCCATACAATTTTTCTGTCCAGAAACTGGTTATATTTTCCACCCGGCAATCCATAGATAATTCTGTATCCCGACTTTTTTTAAAGAACTGAAAGATAATAACAATATCCCATCTATTGAAGAGAAAATAATGCGTTCAGTGTATGTCCCATATTGGTGAACAAAATGAAACGTTCCACTCACACTGGCGCATAATCTCACGCATAATTTCGAGATGAGGCACGCCTACTAATAATCTCGGGCGCCGTAAAGATTGACAGGGAAACCTCCACCAACGTCAGTCCCGGGTCGTTTTTGTCGACTCTATTACGTATCCGGCGTTGAAGGCGAACAAGTCACTCGATTCTCCTGCGAATTCCTGGCGATCCGCAAATTGCTGTAATACACTGTCCGAGCAGCTAGCCTACCTGCCGACTATTAACATTTCACTCGCGTGTCATCTCGCCATTACGCAACTATATCTCCCGCCATCGGACACCCAGGGCATGCGCTCGTGCCTTGCGTTAATGAGGATCGCCACCTTTTTCCGCTACCAGCTCGCACTTCACTTTTTATACTGTTTTCCTCCCTGATGCAGAAACACCTTCGCTTCCTTAGGCGAGACTCGCGGGCCCCCAGTAGGGAAGTGCAATATTAAAGGTCGGTACAGGACTTGCAATATACACAATAAGAGCTAAAGTACATAAACATTAAATCGAGTACGGGAGTGTACGCGCGAAGGAATCCAGGAATCCGCATTGAGATGTAACGAAAATGCGGTAGTGAGGATTCTGAAACCTGCTACTTAGACATAAGCTGTATCTTTTAAATTCTTTAATTAAGTTCTAGGGATGATGTCTATTATTTTGTCAAGTTTGTAGGAATGCACCTGAAGTACCGAATGGAAGAAATCTGGTGGTTTATGGCGAAAAAGCGATAATTGCACGTACCAAACCATTTAATAAGCAGGTGTTGACAGAAATGAGTTTACTTATATAATGTTATTATCTTGTTAAAGTGTTATATATAACATGTTGCGATTTGAGCGATTATAACAAGATATAATTTTGTTTGAAATACGTTTTATAAATACATGTTCGGAGACATTTTTACACCTTTTGCGAGAAAATATTTCTTCTGGAATTTCGTCTACCAGTTATCGCAACCAATATAATATACAAGGAAGGCGGCGTTTATTAATTGACCTGTAAATATGTAGGATTATTTATACAGATGTATAGAGCATTCTACGTACATATAGGGTTCGTTCGGAGTTTCTGATATTAATTTGTGCTTACATATATCGTAGTAGCCATTTAGCCAATACATTTCTATTTAGCACCTATCTATTTTTCTACATGGATCTAGAATTATTTAGACGAAACTACAATCATTTCTGAAGATCATGGACTATACAACAAATTCTTAAAAAAGTATACAGAACTTTCTTTAGAAATGTCATTAGGAAATAATATTGGATGCCCTCTTCCTACATTTATACATTGATCTTCATGCGGCATTTATAAGAGATATACTAAACAAATTGAAAGAAAAATTGTTTGGAATCAGTCTAAATTCTCGGGACCGGAGATTGTAGGGGCTGGAGTTTGCTTCTCTAGTACTTTACGTGTGGTAACATTTGCTCCAAATCATTTTTTTTTCAGTTTTCAGCAGTCTGGAAGCTAGCTGACTTATGCAGTAATTGCAACAACTACATGAGTCACCTAGCTTAAAAATAAAACATAAGTTAGTACGCAGCCTAGCATAGAATTTTGTATATGTTTCTAACTGGGAGCAAACATTTACATGATAATGCTGTCATTAAATTGCAAGAACACCCAAACAGCACAAGACCAGCCCAGGACGTCCTCAGTAGCCCCTGAGGAGCTCCCGAAGACCAAAAGCGGACATTTGGACGTCCTCGGGACCTCCCCAGGACATCCCGGGACGGATTGTGCTATTTGGGCAATAATCGTATGCCCATTTAAAATCCAATTGCTTTATTATTCAGTTTGTTAGTATTATTGGATTTCAATTGCAGATATTTTAAAAATATTAACTTTAAAACGTAAAAGAAAAGATAAAAACACTAAAATATTCTACTAAAAAGTTATGGATATAAATTGAAGTGTGAAATGCAGGTAAGAAGAGTACTTTTGTCGTAAAGTACCAAACAGTAACAGTCTCTGAGAAGAAAAATGCGCGAAATAAGGCCAAGGTACGCCAGTTTACGGGACCGTTATTTTCTGTGTTCTATTCAAATAATCTTTACAGAAACTAATACCAAGTTTCCACCGGCAATTATTTCACCTCGACCAGGTTCTGGCATGATGCTTTTCCTTTGCGGTATTCCGAATAAATTTACCGAAACTAGGTGTTTCGCTGTAAAACTTCCGTTGTAAAGGCAATTTTCTTCGACATTATAAGCTTCCGATTGTTTTAAAACACTCCGCTCCGGTAGAGTGGGTCTCGGGTGTTCGAATATTTACGAATTTTACGAGCGAGATGAGACGCGCGCGTTTCCTCAGGAAAAAAATGATAGCGTAGACAGACAATTAGCATAGCAAATCGCTGACCCAGTTCAGCTGCCCGCTCGGAACCTAGTCCTGTTCCAGCAAGGCCGAGGCTTTAATACTTTATCGCCTCGGGTAACTCCAGAAGTCGCCTTTGCTAAATGCGATCACCCGCTGCACCTGTTCTGACTTAATCATGTATATTACACGTTTAATCGTCACTGACTCTATCTTTGTTTTATGTAAACAGTCCCAGTATAATTTCACGGATGCGCTCATTGCAATACTTGAAATTCCATCCAGTAAATTGTATTATTTAACATTATTTATGCATAACTGCGAATTATCGTAATAATCAGTCTCAATCAGATTACAATCTGGTCTAGTGATCGGCAAATGCAGATGTTTTCGTATCGACAGTACTCAACCTTTCTCATATAAAATTTGCATAGTATGGAGTTTGATGGAGAACAATGGAGATATTTAATGGACCATGAGTGGCCTATACAATTAAATCATCGCATATATCGGACTTGTGGTGTTATTTAGATAAACGTTTTAAATTTTGCCGAATACTAGATTTCGAACATCAAAATGTCTTATCCAGTTTGACTGTTTAAAAATATAAACAATGTCTTCAACGAACCAGTTGAGCAAATCAACCATCCAAACATTCGACGCCACTGAAAATAGTCGTTTGGTGTCTTGTTTGGTGTCGCTGAAAACGAATCTGAATTCTAAAACTCGAATCTGAAGTTTAAAATTCTACATTTTTATGGAAAAGAGACATGGTTTGAAATATGGGAGAAAAGGACACAAAGAAAAGGTATTTTACAATTTAATAAATCGGTCAAAATAATTCCATGTCTCATGCCTAGGTCGGGTACCAAGTCAGTTTTTTATACACAATCTGTCAGGGTACGACTATAAAGAAATGATAAACAAAGGTTCGTAATGTATGATACAACTGGTTAGGATTCACACATGTAAGGAAGAAAAATATCGAAATAAATATGCTGTTTAGTAAACGTTATTCACTCGATTTTACAAATATCCCATTACAACGTAATCCACTTATGATGGAGTAATCTTCTACATCGCGCTATTGAAATCACTCCATATATAATTGGTTTTCTACCCATTACTCAAGTGAAATATGGATAGGTGGGATAATATCACCAATACTTTCCGAACCGTGGGTGATGTCATAAATATTCGATTTAAGAAATTCTATTATTCGTGTAATACAAACGTAATATCTGGACTATAAATATCGTAAATTAACCATTAGGTTCCCAATTCACTCACATGCACGCGCGGCAAAGATCATACATTATATAAGCCAGTAGAGGATATAATCTGCTTTCATCGTGCAATTGCTCCTAAACGACGCGATCTCGTGTTCAGGTTAATTGGTTCGAATTATAAATGGCGGATTAAAAGCGGCGACGATAATGCTGTTAACGCCAGTAAGACGAGAAGGAGTACGAGTACGTAACTTGGTATCAAGGCTTGTCCACGCATGAGGCGTTGGACGACGAGTTTATTTCCGATCGAGATAAGGATTGAGGGGAAACTGAGGGAAAGAGAAAGGGAGATGCATTTAACGGAATCGCGGCGGTAAATCACTGCTGATTCGGCCGGGAAGATTCCTTTTATCTCTTTTCCATTCTTCTATTCTTTTTTTCGCAATGTTATTATTTCGTAACTACCACGTACTTGATTGAACTCGCAGGAGTAATTAATTTCCGGACTTCAAGGTTCAACTTTTGTATTCACCGACTGACGACTTTTTCCAAAGTGAAAACGTAATTTACATTGACGGTTATCATTAGGCTGTTTAAAAGTGTCAGTCTATTTTTTGGATTTCTATAAAAAATTCAATTCAATTAATAACTAGAACCGTTACATGAAAACTTCTGGAGTAATTTTACTTTATGTAAAACCTTACTATAAAAGAAGGACTTGGCTGGACTTGGACCAGCTACTCGACGAATGCTCCGGTCTCCTGATGATAGACCAGTGTTGGCACTACTTATAATATTTGCATGAACCTAGGAGTTGTTTATATTAACAAGCTAATTATTTCACCAAACAATGCCTTCGCTTTGAATTCAGATTAGGACCTCTAAGCAAGTGGACATATATGTTTGAGTCGAAAGTGGTGACATATTAAAGTAGTCGGTTCTTTTGTAATTCCTCATATCATAAATGGACAGACTAGAAATATTCCTTTGTATTAAACAATGGTAATGAATCAATTGGTTACCGTTTGTGTAAAAAATAACCTATGAAAATGACCTTAGATCATGGAAATAGTGGCGCTTACAAAATAATCAATATATCGCAGTCATGTAATTCCAGGATCCAAGGGTAATTATCACATATCGTGAATGGGTATGTTAATAGAATCTCAAAATAAATAATGCATCTAAATTAATAGAGAAGACCGAGTTCATGGTTATGGACCATCATGGTGTAATCCGTGAATTCTAATTGGAATTTCTGCACTCATAATTTTTGAAAATAATCCTAGCGTGGGCATTGCGGGATCAACGAACCGGATGGAGGATCCCGCAGTTTCGGAGGAAAGGCAACCGTTCGATCTCGGTGATAGCGTTAAACGTAACGGATATCGGGTATCTCGATGGATTTCCTGATGCGAGTCCAAGGAGTCGAGATTCACGAGTGGCGATGCCCACATGTACGTGTCATTCGTATTTGTACAAACCGGGAAGTTGACCACTCGTGATCCGCACAGAGACCCGGCTGGGAGTTCAATAAAATAATGGGCCTAGACGAAATAAAACAGATAGTCGCATACGGGAACTCTGCTCATCCTATTACGTTACTACGAACACTGGTCTTCAGCAAGAAAGGGTACTCTTTGCGTAACGCTAAATCACATGCGCGTGTACGTAATAAATAATTTACTCAAACCAGCACATAATTGATCAAGCATACATTATTAATGATTCGTGCGGAGCGTAATCATTGGTTTAATTGCCGGTAATAAGCAAACTGAGTGAAGTACGTAATTAAATGGCGATCCCGCCAGTCTCCCTGATTGATCACTCCATCCATCCATAGAGTTGTGATCTATCACGATCTTCAAATTGATTACAATCCATCACCGCAAAAATCTATAACCCAACTCCAATTACACAGATCTTGGGTGTATATAACAAAAATTGAAAATAATTACAGATCTGTTGGTCACACATCTATCACGTATCGTAAACTAATCAATCACGAAGTCTCAGTGCGATTGCAGGCGCCTTTTCAAACATTCTGGATTAACGAGTTGCCGCGAAAAAAATGACGATCACAAAACGATCAATCAACGGCCACGTACTGTTTCATTGTGGGTAATTACGTGCGGGATCCCGTTTAAAATATGCTTATTAGGATTGCTGAATGGAAATTACCGCAGGGTCTGTCCCCTCCACTGTTGACGGGCAACAATCATTTATTGTCGCCACTCGGGGGTAAACCCGAAGTGCGGTCGCTGCGGGAAGAAGTCACCTGCGATCTTTACGTGTGACACACTTGTGTATAATGCGTACACTCACCAACACGCTGGGAAGTTTGCGTTTTCTTTCATAGCCCCGTTTCTTCTTTTCCCTAGAGATGTATAACTCACCGCCGGCAATAATTACTATGAGCGACGCGTTATCGCATCAGGCTCACTTAAGCGCAACGGTAATTCGCGCTCAAGATCCTTCTCCCTGTCCTCCTCATTCCCATTTTCCCTCCTTCCAACCCCATTTCTCTCACTCTTTCCACCGGTCCAATCTCTGTTCTGGTTTTCTTCAGTTCCGAGTCCTCTTCGTCCTAGTTACGCCTTGTTATCTTTCTCTCTCTTGTGCCTTTCATTTCATAATCTTCCTTTTTCTCTGGTATGCCCTATTACTCTATTGTTTTCGCTATCTCACTTGCTGACGTGTATCCTTTATTTCTTCCTTCGCATTTTGTGTACGTTATCCCTAATCCTAATTCCCGTTTTCTTCTTTTTTACTTCTGTTCATATCTGCACTTTTATGTTTGAGTTTTATGACCATTGGTAGATGTATCTTCTCGATCATACTTAATGATTCATAAATTTTCATTTGCTGCTTCTTTTTCTTTTGTTCTCAGTTATGCATATATCTTCTTTTATTGCCTTCCTCCGTAATGCAGCTTCTTAGAATTTTATGTTCTATTTTCAATTCATATCAACGGTTTGATCTCTAAGATATATTTATGTTATTTTACTTGATATTGAAACACAGATTCTCTTTCATTGCAATATTCAATTTTTAGACGTGTTGTCGATATCGTTTCCACACGTTGAGAACGTTGTAATAACGTTACTGCTCGACTTCCTTGTTCTATTCTTTTTCCTATCTTTTCTGCCAACTCATCAATTTCATTACATTGTTATTTTATTACGCGCAATCACTATTGCGGTACGTTATGCTAATGCTTATCTGCTATTCATTTCCACATTATCGCATCGGTAGCATGCTACGAAATTATTCTTGACATATTCCTTAGCGTGAATTTATTGCAGAAAGGTTCTGTATTTTCACACCATTGCTCTCCACTGCTTTCCATTGTCTTTACTTGGCGAAAACGGATTCAATTACCATGTTTTTGTATATACATTTCTCGCTATCTTTCGAAACATTGTAATCGAATTCTATTAAAACGTTTAACTACATTGCATGTAAAGCTTCTTCGTTACAGCATTAAAAGAGACGAATCACATTCGGGTTCTACTAGATTTGATCATTACCAAGCAAGCAGGAAGTTGGTAGACTGTATTTGTAATTTTGAAAATAGGTTAGATTTATAACAAGGCGTGGGTCGAGTGCGGAATTAACTACATATATTTAATATTGGTTTTTCTTGAATTGTTAGTTTAACTTTTTTTAAATAGCACGTAATAGAATCTAACACAAAACACTATGACCAGAAGTACGGGCAATAACAGTTTTGAAACTTCTGTATTTTGTCAAAAATATTTTGAGTTAGTTACAGCTCGATTTTTTCCATTCTCACAATGCCCATTTTTTATCTATTTATAAACTTTTGTAACGTTATACGTTTCACACAATGAAAGTGCTTAATGGTTTGATACCTTCAAACTAAAGAAAAATCAATTTTCACAGCATCACCATTTCTCCTTTCGCCGAAAAGTCTAACTAAATTCTATCTGATTGTAAAACGTTTCCTTCGTTTTTCATAAACCGTCTCCAACTAAAATGGATCAACATCCTGCCTAGATTTTGATCTCTATCCATACGAAAAAATTGAAGCGATTCTTCCATTTGTAATAAATCGATTCTATTCGAAGTAATGTGTCATCGAATTTGAAATTCCTAAAGTCTATTCTGTTGGCATCTACAAAAACAGATATTTCTGTAAAAATGATTATAATTTGACTAAATATTCAACGTGTCTATCTAAGATGAAAAAAAAATTAATTTATGTTCGGTCCAAAATAAAGGCAAAGTTTTTTATTTCATCCCTTAGCTTTAACCTTCTGCAGACTAAATATGATTTTAGATTAGATTTCTCGATAAATAAATTTTATGGGATCAGATTGACTTGTAAATATCGGAATAGGTTAAAAAACAGATATAGAATTAAAATGTAGATAAACGACGAATACGAGCGCAATAAAAATTAATTCTAATTAAATTGAATAATCGGATAGAATTTCATTACAATAGAAATACCCCATCAATGTTAAAACTCACTTGAGTGCAATAAAAACACGTGATAGAAACATCAAACACTGAATGCCGGTCAAAATAAAACTGGAAGCAAAGATAATAGAAATGTCAGATACCGTCGGATTAAGCAGCTTTAGTTTTCCGAACGATTTCTGATAAATTCCGTGTATGAGTTAATAATTACACACCAATATATATGCAATAAACTCTCATTCCTCTAAGGACGAACGTGGATTCTATTTCCATCTAGAAAATTGTTCATTGTTTGGATAATTAGGATAAGTTTTCTTTATGCCTAGAACGAGTAAAAGATCAACAGGTTACATTTATAATCAATTTTGTTCAATGTCGTTCCAATGATTTATGAGACGTCTTCAAATGCATCTGAAAGGTTACTAAATATTTCTTTAATGCCCCGTCTTTAAGATAATGTCTAGAATCTAGACGATGAATATTAGTTTTTGAGGATGGACAACTGAAAGTTATATTAAAGTTGCTTCTCAAACAGTCTTTAAAAGGTAACTTCAATAAGGAACGTAACCCAAGTAACATTTTGTGCTTTAATATAGCTGCCATAACGTTGCTACGACAAAAAATGCAGCAATATCGCTGCCGCAGCATCTCTTTGCAGCTCTCTGACAGCGCTGCGCTGAGGTCGCAAACGCCAATGTGGGGATTGTCATCGGTCTGCGACAACGTTGCGGAATGCTGCCGCAGCTATTTTGCTGCCAGCAATTGCAGCGATGCCTCGAAGCTGCAGAACAGCAGCGCTGACTATACCTGAGCACATTTTTTATTATTTAAAACAAAAAAAAAGTTTTGAGGACTAATTCATTTACTACAACAAGTGTAGTTTATTAAAACTCCGGATCAGACCACTCTTTATTGTTTTTGACACAAATACATACGTGTAAAGTTTTATTAATGATACTTATTAAGTGTATATATATATATATATATATATATAAACGCTTATACATTATCAAATGCTTAACACAACTAAAACCTATCGATTCACACTAATACGCACTCTCGTTTTTCATCACCTATATACGCACACATTACATACATATTCGAACGCTTCTCGCTGATATTATCCTTGAAGGTCCTCTGGTATATATATGAAACTACATACAGTTCTACCGCTTGTGGGTAAATATTCAGTTAACAGCGCCACCTTCTGGTTGTGTGTCGAGACATCGATGTCTTTACCTTGGCCATCGCTGATTCGTTAGCTGACAAATTGTCGTCCGCAGGCAGATTGCAGCACCTCGCAAGCGTTTGCTGCATTGTAACTGCCAAATTAGCTGTCTCAGGCAGATTGTAGCACTCGGAGAGCGCATGCTGGATTGCAGCTGCCATGTTTGCTGTCGCAGGCATTTCGCAGCACCTCGCAAGCGCTAGCTGCATTGCAACTGCCAAAAAATGATGTCGCAGGCAGATTGCAGCACCTTGAAAGTGCATGCTTTACTGCAGCTTTCAGTTTTGCTGTCGCAGGCAGTTGGCAGCGCTTTCAGAGCATATGCCATATTCTGACTGCAAATTTTGCTGCCGCAGAGAATTATAAGCGCTGCAGGATGCATTGCTGTATTTCAACATTTACTTTAGCTGCAAAAACGTTGCGACTGCTGTTGCTTAGCTACCGCAGCAAAGAGTGTTACTTGGGAATATATCGTTCAATGATAAATCAAGTTAACTTGATTCCTAGTTACCCGTAAGTACGTCAGAAAAAGGACTACAAATTGTCGGCGGTTATAGCAAACAGACAACTGTTTTTGAGAAAATGTAATGTAAAAAAGTTACAATTAAGATACATTTTCCAATCTGATAACTTTCAGTTGCCTAACAGTTACCTGGCAGTTATATCTAAAACATAACAATACCACGTTATCGAATAGATGTTATTTATTGGTATGTGCTTACGTAACTCATATTTGTTAACTCTTATATGTCGTTTGAAACTTAACTTTTAATGCGGAACTTACATACATGAAACTAATTAGCACCTACTTATTAATTAGACTAACTTTTTTTAGATAACCAATATATTACAGCGTGTTTATTAGGATGTATGAAATCCTTCATAATTGTCGTTGTTATAACGAGTATTACAATATTATGGATATGCTCATTAGTTTCACTTTCCGTTTATTACCGTAGTCACATTTCTTGAACGCGTCTTCCGGGAAAGACTACCAGCAACTTTAATCGAGTTCCTAAAAATAAAAATGAATCTTTAACTATTTTCGACGAATTAATTTCCGACATCTACTTTAACATAACATTTAATAATATGCTCCATTCTCTTAATTTTCCCTTTGTGAACTTCACGTTGACTATTTCTTATTTTGTCTTATCCCCTTTAATTATATGCTTCTATTCATATTCATTTTCTACTGTACCTTTTATGCCCAACTGAACAAGTGTAGTGCAGAATACGTTGTACAGCTGTATGATTATCTTATGTTTTTTCCATTTCTCCCTTAACAATTTTTTAACCGCTCATTTGTTCCTTCCTTTTTGTCATGAATACTTCTCTAACATCTGGGAATTTTAGTGACTTACTACTTGTTTTCTTTCCGTTCATCTCCCACATCTCGTCTCGCGATTCTTTTTTTTTTGATTTTCTAATCATTATCCTGGTACGCAGACTATTGTACATCATCATTCGAGAAATACGTATTATGAATAAGAGATTTTTACAATCATGAATGAAACATTCCTGTATGGCTTCTTGTAAATTAATTTTATTATTGAAAATTAAAAATATCTTACTAATTAAATTACTGACTATTTTTATTGTTTTTCTCTATAAAATTGTTTATGATTGTTATAATATTAGTAGCAAATATATATGAAATGATTTTCAAGAAACACATGTCAATTCTAAAAATGTTCTTGATTCTGTATTAAACATCATTCAATCATTGTTTTATGGAAAAATTGAAATATGAAAATTAATTTATCTATTATTTTTATTTATTTATCATTAATTAATTGTCTATTTTTTGTAAGGAGTTTTAATATTAATAACATACTACAAGCATTTTGTAAATAAACTGATAATATCAGTAAAATAATAATGAAATTTTATTTCACTGATCGCGTGAAACATGAATCTGCGTTGTCAAAAACATAACATATAGGGACTAAAAGCAATCCGCGAAATCGAATTTTTACAGCTCTCGGTACCGTAAGATTTTACGGCGTAGTATGGAAAAATACCATTTATTTCGCGATGAATTTGACATTTTGTCAAGCAAGTATGTCATATTTATGTTATTTGACAGTTACAAAGAATTTTTATTAACAATTTGTTTCTCCATTTTAATCCTAAAAATGTGGGCAACGGTATAGTGTTTTTTGTTAATACTCCAATAACATTTCTAATTGCAAAAGACAATATATTGTTCTGCTTATCCGAAGATAGCATGAAATTATGACTTTGACCTTTCATACATTTATGGGGTTATGCGAGGAAAGTAAGCGACTCGTGACTTCCAGTCTTTAACATTTCTTAAAGGTTTGTAGTACTCTAAAACCTAATTCCAGTAATCGACATTAGATCTCTATTCGGGGTTTAGACTACTTACTCATAATAACTTGGGAAATGTTGATATGATCTATCTTCATTTGACCTACTGTTGGATTGACGCAAAATTACGAGAAAGGATATACTGCCTCCCATTATCGAAAATTGAGATGGATTCCTAACCGATAAAGTATTTTTTACCTGTGTATTTCTTAATTACTGAAATGTTACATTATTAGAGCTATTAAATTATGTGCACTTCTTTATTTTCTTTAAGTTTATTTACTACTGATTGCGTTATTCTTGAAATAACAAAATTGGAAATTTCATTTCTCGTCATAATTAAAGCGTTGAACAAAAATTTAAAATGTTAAACATTGAAACGTAGTCTACAGATTTCCAAAAATTTCATCAAAACAATACATAAGACTACCATCTTGTTAATAAATAATTGAAAAGTTACAAATGTATAAGAAATTATTATATACGACATAACATAATCATTAGTAGAGGAGTCACTAATGTTGATGACATATGAGAAAATCTTAGAATCATTTAAATTTTGTGTCATTTGTATGTTGTCTATTGATGTATATGCGGAAACATGATCGGTTGGATTGAAGCAACACCTGGCTTTATAGTTAAAATACACTAATGCGGATGTTAAGTGACCCCGTAATTCCTGTCATTCAGGTGCAATCACTCCGATATGCAGCAGTGCAACAGTTGGGTTCTAGCGTTCCAAAACTGTTGGTTAATACCGTTCTATCATATATTTTTGCAAAACGATGTGCCTTTTTTTATACGTAGTTCTATTAAATATCTTTCAATGACGAAAAAATAAGCGGTGCAAACAGCAGTGTATTTATTACGAAACTATAAAATAAAGGTTACATCAATTCCTTAATTTTTAATTAAAGTTATAAAAGGTCTATAAAAACTTACACATGTCTATAAAATGATGCCTTAATTTAAAAGCTTTGTATTTGAAACTCATTGGAAAATTATACCGTCAGTTTGGATTCAATACCGTTTGAAAAATAATTGTGGAATGATTTTTTACCAATTTCGATAAAATTTTGATCATCAATAACTTGAAATTATTTTTTAAATGATAGCAAGATCGATACATTGATAAAATTTTTCAATATTTCGGAAAATGTATTTGAATTTGAAAAATAATTTGTAAATCACACATGTTGTAAAAGACAGAACATTTGTTGTATTCCATTCAACCCATTAAGTTCGCAAAGGAACATGCACTGAAATTTGTAAAAATGATGTCGATTCTTTAAGCAACTTAGATAATACATTTTTAATTCAAATTTGAAATCATTAATATCAGTTCTGTCTCAAACGAACATGAATTTTGACTTATTATATTATATCCAATGTTTTAAATTACTACGTTAAAATTCGCAAGTTTATAATAAAAAAACTAACAAAAAACACAAGTAACCTTCGTCATTATGGAAGCTTATCTTTTTAACTTTATCCTGATTCCGAATATTTTTAGGAAATTCTGAGACTTTTATATTAAGAATATAGCAAAATATTACAAAACGATGTTGCATAAAACGAAATTACGCAACATTTTCCTAAAATTATTAAACTTTCAGGCAATATTCCTTTATAATTACTAAATTATAACAAAACATGAAATAGAGGTTGCAGCAGACTGCTCTTGGCGTAGTTGGGGGTTTCGACACCAGGTGTGGCTCCAACGTTCTTATTAGTCCGCTTCGTGACATTAACTCCCGTTATAAATATAAAAGTACATTTTCAATTTAGTCATAAGAGATTCTATTTCGGAGCTTATATATAATAAAACCTAAACGTTAGTAGTATCTACGTAGGACTTCACATATATAATTATATGCCGAGTGTAATTTTTTATACACATTCTGCAAAGTAGAATGTTTTTATCGTCTTTGCTTTTAATAACCAACCTAGGCAGAAAAAGATAGAATTGATAATCTCATTTCAAATAAAAAAAACAAAATTATAATGAATACAACAAATTAAACATAAAAGACATAATATTAAAATAAAAAAAAATGTTTAATTTGTATAATTTTCTGTTAAGGTAACTAAGAATTACTAAATTTTTACGGAATTTGTTGAAATATTAACCGAAATGTTTCGAAAAATGACAAAATTTTCGTGAACTTCTAACCCTTTGCGGCATAGTGACACTCCAGAGTGACACCTTTTTCTCGCCACTTATTCGCAATTTTCGAATAGTAGTTCACATTTTTAATGCCAAATATTTTACAGCCTATAGTCCATGCTATTCTTTACTATACCAAAGGCATAAAAAATGTTTATTGGCATATACATATATTGTTATAAATAAAAAAAGTCTGAAAAAACGCGTTTTTTTACAATAAATGTAATTGTGCCTAAGCTACATGATACATAATGTGAAAAGAATCTGTGTGGAGTATTTCGGGTCGCTAATTACGAATCCGGGGCCAATTTTCCAAATTTTAAAATGTTGGATCTAGATTTAAAAAATTATTTTTGACCCGCCATATTGCATCTGCCATTTTGAATTTTCAAAATCTAAGGTCAGATTCGTGATCAGCGACCCCAAAACCCCCCGAGTAGTAAGTTTTAGCTGATTTCCATGTAACGAAAAATGTATGCCGCAAAAGGCTAAGAGTAAAAAAATTCTGCGAGATTTTCAGAAAATTTCAATGAAAATATGTAATAGTGTAACTTACCATCATTTATTGAGTATTTTAATACTGTTCGCTTTAATATAATGTTGGTAACAAGATGTCAAACGTGCACCAAAAATAATTTGATGGAATGATTACTACAGAGGAAGTAGATGAAACGCCTCTTTCACAAATTGAATGAATGAAACGTTAAATTAAATATGCCTTGATATTGTCGAACAAGTTAATAAACTAAAAGCGTAAAAAGTAATTCTGAAAAATTTTCAATAGTTCGTATTGAGAAAATTTTATATTATGTATTAACAGAGTGATGTAAAGTCACGTTTAACATATTTTGAATAAGATTTTGTTAAACTCAACTAATTTTCTCAAGAAGATAATAAAAGTATTGGTTTTGTGTATATATTAGCTGCAGCAATAATGCTTTTCTTATTATTTTTAAAAATCCAAAACTCGTCTGCATACTTCTAACAATTAGCCACGATTTTTAGAAATGTTCGTTATTTTTGAAATTAAAAAAAACACTGAGGACCTAATCCAGAGATTTGACCCAGGATGTTTCGATTGCCATGCAAATGCATCTTTGTTCATCATAATCCATTTTATTTGCATATTTTTGCAACATATTTGTTTTTTTATAAAAAGAATAGAAACTTAGTATGGTTTCCAGAGGTTCTAAGCTTTTCTTATCACTTTTCTGTACTAAAACTACATTGGCTGGCGTCTACGCAAGTGTGCGTGCTGGACAGGCCTAATTTTCAGGAGCGTCGTTGCGCAGGTTCCCTCGTTGTCATTAACATTAACGTCGATCTTAATTGCGGTTACATGCAAATCTATCGTGGGATGCTGCGTAACCGCGCGATCAAAGAATCAAGCCGCGTCGATCCCTAGGCCGGGCGGTGACCGCGACGACACGCACCATTATCGCACTCTCGTCTCCAGGAGTTGCATTTAATGGCCAGGGATTTTATTCCCAGAGCCAATAGGCGAAACGTTTCATCGGTTTTATAACGACAGGATTGCGCGTTAATTGCCGTCGACGAGTCTTATATTACGCCGCACGCGTGGATCTCGAACAGAAGCGGAGGCACGGCTCGGAAGATTACGACCCGGCACGCATTTGCATATAAATCCATTTTTCTACAATTACGGTAATGGACTCCGGAAGTACATTGGCTAATGCTCTCTAAAAAGTTTGTCTAATTGCAATAATGAATAGTCCCGATAACTCACCGAGGATCTGCCAATCCGCAGCCTGAGTTATGTCTCGTGCTACGTTCGTGCACGCATGATTTGGCGAACCACATTTTTCTGCAATTATGGAAATCGAGACGGAAGTATCGTGCCACATGGGCAAAAATATATCTAATTATAACATAAAATGCCAGAGATTAATCAGTATGAGCGGCACTGGCTCCAGTGACCTGTCGAGATTACTGATTTATTAATCGCCTTCACTGAGTGAAGAGGGTTCGCGATTTGCGTTGTTGATATATTTTACTTTTTTTCTATTTTTTCTGCTACTTTATACTGGCATGTTAATCCAAATGATTCATTGCTTTTATGAAGCCGTTAACTTAATCAACGTAAATTAAATGGCATCATGTACAAATAATTAACATTTTGATATCTAAGTGTTTCAATTATTTATAGTTGACGTTTACACAAAGTCTTTTGGTATTTTAAAATATTTTTTTTTATATTTTCAGCAAGACTGAGGTCACAGCATTATTTTTGTTATTTCAGCGAATTTGTACGAAAGATACATTTTCCCGAAATTGAACGTTTTTGAAAACTATGTTTTTAACCAGGTTTTTAAATCCAGTCAATACATCACTCGCTGCAGTTTTCTCTAATTTTTTTTACATAATATAATGTGACATTTTTCACTGCAAATAATAAGACAACATATCTATATAAAAAGTGAAATTTATCTTTAAAATTTAGTGAATATTTAACACAAATATGATGTTACTAATTAGAAAGATATTCCTTTGTCGGCCGATACGAAATTCAAAATGATCAACAACAATCGGTTAGTTTATTGGTGTTGATAATTATGATGTTACTAATGTATATAGTGATTACATGTGAACAAAGTACATAATACAAGCATTTCCGTAGATTGGCAAGCAACGGACTGTATGCTTGAATTTGATTACGCTTTACATATACATAGAATGAATCGCGTTCGACCACTTGCGAGCGTAATACTATATACGACACACGTGATCAACGCGACACGTATATGCGCCACCAAACGAGGAGCATTCGATACACCAGCTTTTCAAGTTTCTCCGTCAGTGAATCATCCAACGAGTTCCAGTTTCTCATCTCATTTTTACATTGACAGTGAAAATTCTTACTGCATTATATACTGAAAAAACGTCATTATTTAAAAATTAAATAGTTGCTTAAAAATCATTTTACTGCGACGAAATCTCGAAAAACTACATTTCAATTTAAAAAGCTATGTTACATTTTCACTTTTTAAATTTTAAAACATATTATCCATTACTCCTTTATATATACTATGATGGACAAGATCTTTTTTGGAAATATTCTAAAATTTTGGGGACTTAAATATTTTGCAAATTAAAGAAAGAATATTGGTAATGATAATCAAGATTTTGTTTTGAATTTTTGAACAACTACTTTTTCGCAGTTAATGAACTTTCTGCTATTTTTTCACTTTTCTAAATAATCATTATTTATATTTTTATAGATAGGCTAAATTGTAGGAATTTAGGATTCATTCTTGTAAATTTTTGAAATTGAGGGAAAATCATTTTATTAGGATAAGTTACTGTAAGAACCGAGTACTTCAAAACGTTTTGTTCAACATGTGATGTAGGGAACCTTAAAATATTCTTATCTAAAAACTTTGTAAACTATGTTGGCGATTAAGCTAAAAAGATTAATTAATTTTTATTTTAAGGAAATTAAGTCAGCATTGGTTATTGTGATTGCAGTGAGAATAAATGAGTTTTATGATTGAAGACAATGTATGGTTAGTTACAATTTGTATAACTTAACATAACCGTATAATTTTACCTTATTACTTCAATTATTTTAAGACGTTCGATTTATTTACATTGTTACCAAAATAAGTAAAAAAAGAACATCGACACTTTTCTCTGATGTTATATCAATAGGAAACGAGAGTTAATTGCTTTGGAAGGCTTATTCATTACTTTGAACCAATTAGCCTAAAAGCAGACCTATAAATTATGCGAACCGGAATATGATTACTGTTGTGTATAATAAGAACGATGTACATTACCGACAGGAAACCGTAACTATGTACATAATATATCATACGAAAGACACTTATACAGGTTAAAGGAAGAAAGTAAAATTCGAATAGTATGACATTAAATTCAATCACGATTGAATCAAAGTCCACAGATATTTCTACGTGAAAAATCATCTTAAAAAAGTTCTTAAGAGACTTTATGACACAGTACGAAGGCTATAAATTATTTGTTTTTAAACAAAGTAATATTTGCAATTGATATAAATAGCCTAAGAATCTAAAAGAAACACCGGGAAAAATACAGAAATAAGAATGAACTCATTGAATTTACAATTATTCTACTACTACTTCTTAAAAAGAGTCAAATTTTCAAAAATTTCCACATTACTAGCATATATCTGGTATATTTCTACTGAAATATTCAGTTTTCAATTCCGTGCGCGAAATTCACTTTCATACACCGTTTATTGTGCATGAAATGCCCGAATTGCACACTATGCTCCACACACGCACATCAGTGCGCAAACAATCATGAGTAAAAAAATAGCATACGATACACCTGCAAAGTAGCTGATTTTAGCCCTCTTTTCTCTAGGGCGCAAATCACCTGCTTCGCGTACTTGTATGGTAATGTACTATTTTGTTATTCTTATTAGCCTAGAAAATACGATTCACTGCTTTCCAGGATAATTTTCATTCAATTACAAAGAATACATATATTATATTTGGGCAAATAATTTTATGCTTTAAAGTTCAATCGAATTGCCTAGCAGTAATCATTATTATTATTAATAATGTTCTTTACTTCTTAATTGTTTTTAATTTCCCACTTTTTCCATGAAAACGATAAATGTACTATTAATCATTTTATTTTTTGTTTCAGGTAAGTTGCAAGAAAGATTCATGGTGGCGCTATGCCGTAAGAAAGATTTGATTAATCTACATTGGTGATTTACATGCATGTACCGTCATAACTGGCATTTACTTTTCTTATTATTAAATTATAATTAAGTGTAAATGGGCTCGATTTTACTTAAATTAAGTTTTATTTGTTAAATGAAAATTAAAAACAAATTTAAAATAAATTTTTAGTTTATAATATTTTTTTATATAGTATATATTAGGGACTGATATATTAACATATTATAAATAAGGGACTAGGAAAAAAATAATTAGTTTACAGTCGTGTAAATAAGAGCTGTAAAAAACTGAAATAATTAAATTTTACATAACAGTTTAATTATTTTTTAAATGAATTGTTGTGTTATCATTGTTCTGTATTTATTTATAAAAACAAATTAGAGAAATAATGCAATTAAAATAATTAAAAATTAAAACAAGCTTAAAAAATAAACTTACATTTAGCATATTTAATTAGTTAAAATCGACAAAGAAACGGGGAGATCCGTTGGGTAATATTAATGTTTTCGATTCGGGGGGCCTAAAATGAACATTATCCGCCTCCTTTTGGGGGTGTGGAATACAGATTTTCCCTCGGGTGTAAAATAAAAACATCCATGGATGAATTTTTGAAAAAAAGCCGATACATACGATTTCTTATAATTTTCTACATTACAATACATTATGACAATGGAGAGACGATAGAAAACGACAATTTGTAAATACAAATAAACGCGCAGTAGCGGGGTGTACGCGACAAGGAATTCACTCCTGCAGGCGTTGATAAATGAAGACGGAAAGTTATTAAAGAAAATGAGTTAATATAAACAATAAAATATTAATATGTGTACAAAGTATCGCAATCACGATACTTCATGGAGAAAAATGGATATTGAACATTTTGAAAATAAATATATTTTTTTATACCATACCATTATAAGCATAGGACATCATATACTATATCTTTCTTTTCCAATCTAAGATTTACTTACTTACCGACTTCGCTGGTTCTCGTAGTATTTCGTGCTTGTATTGAAAATCAGTGCTTTGCGATTCTTGGCAGTACTCCAAATTGGAATCAGCGAAAGTCACTGCGAATAAGTGCATATACACTGATTATTAGCCTGTACACTATCGCTGATTCAGTCAGCTGTATGGACTGCTAATCAGTACTTTTGCACTTGTTGTTTTCGTTAAATTTAGAGAGTAACATAACGGTATTACTGCGGGTATTATTATGTGTACAATTTGATGTTTAGCATCTTGAGATAGTATTTAATGTAATCCGCATTCCAATGATGAATCACATATAGTAACCGATGTCAGCTAACAGAATACATAAGCATTTTAATAATAAATGTAGTGGTAATTTATTATTATTTTACTTCTACATATAATACCTAATACTACAGAGTAACCAGTACTGATGCTGAGAACCAATTGCCGAAAAAAAATTACATGTTTGTGAATTTTGAGTCACTATTGAATAGGCTGTAGGGTTTTAAAAATAATTACATATAAACTATTCTTATCAGTTGTCCAATAACATCTTTAACATGAAAGCCAACGTATCCTGCACTCAGAAAAAAATAGTTAACATAATCAGAAAAGATGATTAAATAGGTCCTTGTTATTTTTTCCATTTAAAATAACTAGAATTCTGGTTGATTTAACCAGAAATATTGTTGGTTTAACTAGCAATATTGTTAAAACAATTATTTTTCTAATCAAACTACCCAGAATTATGGTTATTATAACCAGAAAAAATAGAACGGTCTTATTTCACCAGAATATTTATTTAGTGTAAAAAAGACATTTCATGTTTCAAAGAAAAATCGTGAATTATTGCCAATTCTTATAAAATATATTGAAAACCATTCTGCAGTTCATATATTTTAGAAAATATATGCAGCAAACATTTACATCTATGAAAAACAATTAATTACCATAAAGTTCAATAGATTTAATATAATAATTACTAAAATACAAATGAAATAAACGCAGATGTGATACGATTACGATCACTGGTATTATCATAATTCAAGCCCTTGGATTAAATACCATTTCATATTATTTGTAGCTTTAGCATTTAAAGAACACTTGGTACCTCGACGAAATGGCTGCAAATACGTTCTTGAAGAAGAATTCCAATAAGCATCTAGAAATTCCTTTGATTTTACTTCCTGCATACGGTAATGATCCAACAGATGATATAAAATGATAAGTGGCTTGATGATTACTCTTAAGAATCCTAAGTTGTTTCTCGAAATCGCGCTGGGATAAATATCGAAAGGAAAAATGAAAAGTCGTTAATTTCCCACGCACTTGGCGCGAATCGCACTCGAGTAAAATTCAAGCGCGGAGCCTAAGTTTTACGTTCGTGTCGCTACTTTACATTACTCCGGCTATAAATAACTGAAACATTTTCGTAATATAATAACCCTTAATTCTCGTAATTTATGCACAGTCGTCCATCACGAAAAAAAAGAAAGGAAAAGCGCGCAGTGGTGAACACGCGTGCCTTTCTTTGACGAGATCGCAGCCGCTTGCGGTGAGATGAGCGATCGGTACCAGGCGTTGTTTTTAATTATTTAAATGCGCTTTGATTGTTTGCAATTTGCATAATTTAATTTCCGCGCGATGCGATAGCTTATTACAGTAATATTGCGCCCAAGTCCGGCTGTCAAAGTCGGAGGATTCTCACAGACTCCGTGAGGTGAGCCGCGAGCCGCGATCATAGTTGCGTTTAATCGCCCATTCCTTAACGACGGTGAACCGCGAAGTTTATGCGAGTAGCCGAGTGAGCGAGTAAAAGGCTCAACCGGCAATTACCCGGGACTTATGACGGTTTCCCTCGCGCCTCGCCCCGAGTGCGAGAAGATGCATCCAGGAAAAATGCTTCCTGAAGATATAATCGAGCAATTGGAGATGTTACCTCAGCTTCTTTTCGGTACCATTGCCCGACCGGAATTGGCCAATTAATTACAGTTTTAATCGATCAGTGACTAGCTACCACAGGCTACTTGTGCTACACGCTAATATCCCTTAATGCAAGTATTTCAAGTAATTACAATTATTCGATTACGTATCTTCAGTAAAGATAAAACTACCCTATCGAGCATCCAGAGTAGATATTTTGATATGTTGCTCAGGTTTCATGGCGGGCAGGAAGCTATGATTGGTTGCACACAAATTACGAGAAAACTGAATACTGGGATGTTTTCAGGGTCTATAACAGATGAAAAATCACTTTATTTATTTTATGTTTCAATATAAACGGGGGGTGCACCTCAAAAACCCGACAAATCATAAAATGATTCCATAACGGATAGTTGATAACCAAATTTAAAGAAACAACAATTTTGGTATTTTTTACACAAACTCATTTTTGAGTTAATATGTAAAAATCCTATATTGTAATATTGGCAGTTTATAACCTTTTAACCTTATTCTGTGAATGAATGGAACGTACGTCCTACCCTACCTAGAATAATAAACATTTTGAATATTTATATTTAATAAATTTAAAGTTAACTAAAAATAATATTATAAAATCCAAATCAACTTTACTGACATAATAGTTGAAACGTTATATAGCAGTAGTTTTAAATCAATTTGGGTTTTAACTTAACTTAGTTATTTTTTTGCTTAACCCTGTAACAGTTATCCCGGTAGAAATGAATCTAGTTTCTGACCAGTTTCTGTCCATTTTACATGTTTTACATGGTAAAGGTATAGGGAAAGTGGACAATGTACCAAAAAAACTGGACATATTTCTACCAGGGTATGTCGGATATCTTGATTTGAGTAACGGTTAATAATCTTAACTTATTATTATTTACCTGTTAGTATTAAAAGAACCTAGTCAAAATGATATTCAAATTGTTTCTCTTACCTTCCTTGAATTATACAAATTTCGTAATTAAATGTTAAAAATAATCTCAGCAAATCTAAATAAAAAATTGCTGAACGCCGTACAAGAAAATGGGTTATTTGATTTAGTAAAGGAGGATTTTAGAAACTGCACATGGAAATAAAATACTCATAGAAAAATACCCTAAAAACCAATTAAAAATGATTCTTGTTTTTCATATTTTCTAGTTTGAAGCAAGGGGTTCATATGACAAATAATTCAGAATTTTTTTTATTAAATTAAAAACGATTGAAAACAGTAATTATAATTATTTTCGAGTTATAAGTTACGAAGTTTGAAGTTATTAAAAATCGAAATTACTTTTTTTATGTAAGTCCTATCCTGTGCACTATTAATTTAAGAACCCTCTTAATCTTTCGAAATAATATTCTCTCCGCGTAATGTAACGAATGTTACTGGTGAATTGAATAAATGTTGCCTCCGGATGAAGTGTGTGCCTATTCTGATATAGCGTTGTATAGTTTTCGATAAAATCATATTTTCTAATACAAATAAGTTATATTTAGATCTATTGTTTTCTGTAACACTCTAAAATATACGCTGAAACTCGATCAGACTCCAATATGACCCTCTGGCAACCTCGTCGACTCTGACCGGGTAGCTTAAAGTAAATTTGTTGGGTGCGCCTTAATTTGATCTGATACGTTCCTAATTAGGTTATTTCAAGACTGATTTAAGAGAAATAGTTAGAACACTTGCGAATATTCGGAACGAGTTTGCAAAAGGATTCCAATCAGTAAATCCCAACAATCCACGCTTAATTATGTTGTTGGTGTGTACATTGAAAAGTTTAGTTTCGATGTAATTTGTATTATCTTGTGTACTGCAATAAATTTCATTTGTCTTAGATATATAGAAAATTGAATTGCATTTAATTCAAAAAGTATAGCATTACATAAATGAACAGTTCATGATTGAGTACTTCTATCTAGATCTTTAGTAAAACAACGAGGCCAGATTACGATATTTTTATTTTAGATTTACGATATTTACTATTTTATACGTGCATGTTATTTTATTAAGTTTATAATATCAATGATGTATTAAATAATTATTTTGTATTGTTTGGTGAGAACTTCAACTATTCGCAGTTCAATAGGGTGTTTAAATTATATTAATATTATCGATAGTAGTCCTGGAAGATTATTTTCAGATTCCTCCAAATATCAGCGAATAATCAATAATTTCTAGTCAAATGAGGTACTAATTGCACTATTAGCCCATTTCTACCAGGAAATTCATTGCTGTAAGGGAAAAATAAGTAGAAATGTGTACAAAGTGACTTTGTAGTGTTATGATCCGTATAATTTTTAAATTTTATTATATAAATATTTTATTTCATTTTCATTTATTATAATATATCTAATTTCATTGCATTAGACAAATTAATACTGAACGGTATTGTGGATTATTCCGTTCTAATGCAATGTAAAAAGGGATTATAGTTTTATAAAATTTAAAATAATTAAATAGTAATAGAATTTCTATTTGAGAACGAAATAGAAATAAGTATTCTCTAATACAAATGAACCGGATCACAACTACGCGCGACACATGCATACGCTCACCGGCCTAATGCGATTCCAAGAAATAGACTATTTCTTTTCAGTGACTATTATAATTTTCATACAATTATTAAATCGACAATTTCTAATTTTATATTTTAATTAAAAAGAACATATTATTATATTGGGATTTTTAATACTAAATAGTATTTTGGATTTATTCCATTCCAATATAATAATATTAATAATTAGTAATTAGTTATACAAATAAAATAAATTTATGTAATTGTGTAACATAATATGTATGTATCATTGTATAGGTTTGTAGGTCGTATTTGTGTGTGTAAATGCGTGAGTCTTCGGTATATCTGTTTATGTATTATATTATTTATCGTGTGTATGTACTTTGTAAGTGTGCAAGGATGATATTCTGACTTGACGAAAAGTTGAATGTGTCAACTGTCAAGCAGTTAATTTCTAGAGTCGGACCTGACTACATCCAGAAATAGCAAGCGACATAGTTTGTGTAATTTAGCTATTAAATTAAAGTGCTAATAGATTATCGAGGTAAGAAATATTTCGCGATAATTGTTTTAGTTAAATAAATAATAATAAATAAATTCGAACGTGTGTGGTGAGTTTTTTTTAGTGTTGTGTCGTCCAGATATTTAGATAGACTCAGGTATCATTTCATTTCTATTTTTTTTTGCGAATTCCTGTATAGGAATAGTGAAGGTATCCCGGACCATAAAATAAATTCCGTTACTATCGTAACAGTAGCGAGTTTGTACTAGACAAGTATACTGATTAGTATAATTTAAATTACATTTTGAATCAGCCTCTTAATCGAAATAATTAAAAATCAGATTATAGGATAAATGGACACATGCAATAAAGCACAACAAAAATCATATTTAAATATTTTGAATATATGGCATAAAGCGTTCTTGGTGCACAAAGCTAAAAAACACCCTAATCTCAAGGGAAATAGATACAATAACGCTGTTAATAAATATTGCGACGTGTATTAGACTTTGAAAGTAATAATAACAATAGGAACATTAATTAAATATTTAATCGCTATATCTTTGATCGTGGTGCTAAATGTATTCAGTCAAATAATACACAGCATTATATCCGAGTAGTACAGTAACAAATGTAATAAATATTGTTTGATACAATGTTATCATGCTAAGTATAATGTTCCTAATATAAACTGATCAATAAACATCGATTCTACATGATACCGTTTAAAGACCATTCTGTGAACATTGATTTATATGCAAAAACGGATAATAAAATGAGATAGGTAGAAGTTTTAATTATAATTTTGATATTATCGATAAACTGAAACTGACCACATGATTACAATTTCAAACGATCAATTTGTCTTCTAAAATTGAGTAGCTTGTTCGCGAACGAAGTGATCGAAAACGTCAAATTCGTTGATTTGTAAACTTGATGAAGATCTTAACGATAATCTTGATAAAATGTTATAAGATCTTTATATCCAGCGAAGGAAGATTCATTATTTCAAAATATGATGCAGAACGCTAGTTTAGATTCGATGGTATTTTTAGGAATTGCTTCGATATTGGAAAATAAGAACCTTATTTAATTCTTATTTTATATTCTAAATAAAACACAAAATGTTATTAATGAGGTTATTCGATATATTATATATGACAATTTCAAAATTTTCTAAGATTTTCAAAGGGCACTATTGCCTACAATAATATGTTTTAATTAAATCGATAGTAGTGAAATTAAAGAATCAATGATGTAAATAATTATGAAGGAGAAATGATGAGTAATGTTAGTCAACGTTTTAAAAGATAGTTAACGTGTGTTGTTAACGGAATGTTAAATTAACACCTTGAAATTAGCCTTTTAATGACTATTGTTCAACGTAAACTTTTGGGTAATTTTTTATGATGTCATATAGTCGAAAAGTAGTACTTACCTGACTTATTCCAAAATATCCGAAATTGGGGATTGAATAAAATAATTGATATAGGAATATTGTTCTTTTCTTGTCAAGGAATATGGTTTCCTTTATTGTCATTTATATGGACCTGTAAAATACATGATTATACATAATGTATATAAATCATTAAAGCAAGAAACAATTAAATTAAGAATTCTGCATTACGCAAATGTGGAATACAAAAAGTGACAATTATATTAACTATTCATGACCTATTCATCTTGAATACATATAATTTATGGATACTCACCACCCTAACCATTTTTAGAATTATTCGATAATAACATTTTTTACAAATTTAATGAACTTTGACTACATCTTTGAGCTTAATCCAAAATTTAATTCTCAAAGCACAATTGTGCTATTTAATGGTTTAAAACGTGTTTCAACCCCACAATTCATGACCATTTTTATTAATATTTCTTGCAAGAGTTGTATATAAGTTCGAAACAGTATAGATAAAAGAGACAAGGTTAAAGCATGAAACTGGTGGCAATTGAAACTGGTCAATTATTTCCATAGATGCTTGCCGTATATATATTTAGAATGGCGTATAAAACATTCATGACAAAATAAATTCGACTTAATATTAATAGTGTAGCATATTTATAAAACATTTTTCTTGGTCATTGCAATGGTTTATGTCATCGAACTTGCACAATATACACAATACAACTTGAACGTTAATAGGTGATTAAGTCAAAAGACTTACCTTTATCACCGGTTTAATCACTACTATAAATAAATAACTGGTACACATGCGGTTGATGGAAATAGAATTTTAATAATTTCATAGCAGTTCGATTTTGTTTCTCTCTAATACGCCTCTGGGATCGATCTCGAAAACGGCCATTAGAGTTCTTTTTTTTAATAAATAAAAACGGTGAAAACCTGATTTGGTCATTCTAAATTTATATCCCTCTTCATTTATTTTATAAATATTCAGTTAATTTCATTTAAGAAGCCTATTTCTTCAGCGTTTGCTAAGATTGATAACAGACAATACAAGTTACGAGCAAACGTTCTATTCTGTCATTGTTGATGTTTTGATCTAAATTCGTGTACTATATATTATCAGGAACGGGAGAAATAACTGGATTCAGAAAGTTAGCAAGTGAGCTGCCGGATACAGACATTCATCGAGGAACGTATTTATCTCAAGAAGGCTCATGATTTAGATAGGCGTGGTAAAAGAATGTATAAATACTCTTAGAGGTCCTATCATGTTATGCAAACTGACAATATCGCTCTATATCATTGAGTTGGTAGACATCGATATATTGCAGGCATATTTTTTGGCATTGAATCTTTCATCTAAATTACAATGCCTGAGAGTTTTCCAATTTTTGACTTAAATACTTAATAATACATTATCACTACAACTTAGCATTTTATATATATGTTATAATTGTACGTTTCAAATTATGATTAAAATTCTAAAATTGGAATAATTTTTTGGTAATACACACTATTTACAGTATAGTTGAGAAATAAATAGGTATTATTTATAACCAGTTTCAAACCATTAATAAATTCGTCTATTCGTAAGGAAGGGTATGCCGAAAGTGCATGCTATCTAATTTTAATGATTACTAAAATGATATCAGTTGAAACGTTGGTAAAATGTGAGACTACATCTAATGACTTTTGATCGGTAATTTTCTGGGACCCGTGATAGTTTTAATTTTTTCAGCTACCTTTTACATGATATCTTCATTGTAATATTTAGTAAAATAATAGAGAAATACTTTGTCGAACTATATATATAGTAGAATTAATTGTTGAGGTTATACTGGTAAGCGGTAAACCACTACTAACTTTGGGTGAACCGTAAGCTTTCAGAATGACAGAGAATGATGAGTTTTTGATTCTTAGTCGGTCTATAAGTTTTGTTGTTGATATATTTGTTCGTTTCCCAAAGTTATAATTATGAATAGATTATTTCAGAGGTGGTATACGTAAATTGAATTTTTTTGATGCACATGTGTCAGTAAGCTGTTTATTTTATTTAAGTGATAATTTTTGTTCGAAATTACTGTGACCCTCTTTACCAGCTTTAGCAATTATGATATTATTTTGGTTATCCAGAAACGTATGCAACGAATTCAAATCTTTTTTATTTCGATCACAATCACTTTAATTAGATTTTTGTTATTTACTAAAGTATAACCGTCTTCGGCAGTAATAATACCTCTAATTACCAAAATTATCAATGTTAGTTCTTGGTGTATTCGGTCAGTTAACTGAAAATACAAAAAAGAAGAAATCAATCAGAAATATGTGCTTACTATGCGAAGCCACAAAAAATGTAGATAAATTTGTACGTATCCGGTATTTGTACTATCACCGTCCCAAATTTTAGCTTTATACAGATCGGTATATAAGAAATTTAAGGTTAATTATTAATATAGAATTATATTTCCCTCTAGCGATGGTATGAAAAACAAGTGGCTATTGTTTACAATGTGCGCGTTTCGTCCTTTACTTGCTGACATTCCATCTTAATTGGCAGCAATAAAGTCATGGAGCCGGATTTTTTAAATATTTTATACATTTATTAATTTACTGTGCAGTTGTTAGCAGTATTTATTGTAACTTGATTCTTATTACTCACATTTATGATTATATACATTTTTGCGGTTGCTCTTTCCGATAAAATAGCCAGTGGTGATATGGTGATATCGTTCTGTTTATTTTATAATTTTTATTGTTGGTCGAAACCATTTTTAATTTTGACAATTTGACATCATTAGTAGACCTCAAATCAACTACTTGCAATTTTCTCTACCATGTGAAATCCGCCATCTTGAATTTTAATAATAAATTTATAGTTTTCATGAATGAAAACCATATGCATATTTCAGATCCTTTTCATATGTATTTTCTTCGATCTTTCCGAGATATGCCAACATTTTTTAATTTTGTACTTGAGTAATAAATTTCCAGTTTTTATCATGGAATAGCAGTTGATAACTAAGAATACTCGTACATTGATTTCCTTTCATTTACGGTTCTTTGCGTCGCAATTTTGGTTAAGTTTAGATGCAAACTTTTAACTCGTTCCGAGAAATTCCAAGGTTAAAATTCTTGACCAGATTGAGGAAAATCCTCTTCCAGTTTCTTCTAACCTACTTCTTAGGCTTTTCATCGTCCAGGACGCGTCCCATCTGCGTTGGTCTCGTCTTTAGCTCGCGTGCCTTTGAAAAATGATTATTAATGTCCATACCGCGAGACATGTCCAGTCCTGTCGTAAAAAGCGGAAATAAAAATGAGGGAAACATTATCATAAAATACACATCGACGGAACGGCATTTGTCCATAAAACGACGCGGTTCTTTAGCGTCCTTACCTACTTTCCGGGCCCGTTCGGGATTTCTGCAAGCGTAAAAGTATCGTAAAATATTCGCGAACGATTTTTCTGCTCCTTGTGCCTCATCTCGGAATGCGTAAAAGAGAGCCGTAAACATGCGAGTAATCTCGTAATTCAGTGCGAAACGTTTCAAGGCCGCGAGGGCGCCGCCGACGCCGACGTGCTGGAGGCGAAGCACGTGCCAACCGCAACCAAACGCGTATCTACATGTCCATGTCTGTTTATGCACACATATATTTGTATAGGTAGATATTTGTGCGTACGTGTACCTAACGACTCCAACAAAGTAACGGAAGGACCAGGACGATGTCGACGGCAGCATTGAACTAATTAACATCCCGTTTCGCGCGATGATAAGTAAAGGAATGCCCGGCTCGCGTGTCTTTTCCTCGCCGTCAGTTAAAGATCGATCATCGGATCTAGAATAATTACCGCGCTCCGCAATTACATAAATTGACAACTTGACAGCCGTATCTCAAAATGCAAATTGGAATTCCGCGCGAATCTCCGGATCCTCTCGATCTCTTATTAAGGTAATGGCTCTAATGGTTAAACCTACTGATCTGTTTATTTATCAATTATCGCCGATGAGACGTTTCTGCGATGCTGATCTTTTTTTGGTCCATTTGGCCTTTCGACAAACGGTTTATTAATGAGCTGGTTTAATTAAGAATTTGAGCAAAAATCGCCTCTAACGTAAGTAACGCAATCGACGCTAGGCGTGAAAGATGCAAAGTGCATGTCGCTTTCGAGCTAGATATGTTCATTAAGTATTGCGTTATTAACGATCTTACTTGACGTTAATTTCACGTCGCTGATAGTCGACCCTACGTGAGAGAAACTTATTATGTAGTCATGAGGAAATTTATGATGACTCGTCGAGGGTCAAGTAAAAAAACAAGTCTCATACTGGACTCGCGCCATATTTCACACGAATAGGAGCTACCTCGAAAAACCTAATGGAATGTTATGGCTGTAGAACTCTTCCTTGTTCAGATTTTTTTATTCCTTGCAAGCATCTATATACGAAGTGACATTTACACAAAAAAAATAAATTAATAAGACATAATATTTAAGACAAGTAACATTAGGCGTACAAGTATTTCGAGTGCCAGAACTGGCATTGACTAACTACTTGTTACTATTTCTTTCCAAGAATAAAAGTTTCCATTTGAAAAACGTTGGTTTTCACTTTTAAGACTTTTCGATGTCTATTAGAAAGATGTTAAAATTTAACTATTGTTCGATGCTACAGTATTTAATACAAAACCAATTAATGCACTATTTGATACATATTCTATAAACAAGAAAACAACAGCTCTGCATAAAAAAAGTTAGGTTAGCTATCGACATACACATAGCCGCAAATATTTCCGAAGATACTAGTATCTCGAATGAAACGTTATATATTGGTTAGTATTACTTAAATGCTGCCATTTTACAGCCTTTATTTCATGCTTTAGATTATAAAAGTAAAAAATTTGTTTGGAGCACGATGAATAAGAACAACGTAATTATCAAGATTTAAGATACTTCGTGTCGAGCTCACATATTCAAAATGTTTATTGTGAATTACATTCGAAATTTTTTAGTGTCTTCAAATTAAATGATTTAAATCCACAATTATTGTAAAGCATATTATTCTAAAAGAAATATATCTTCTTTATCAGGCTGTTTTAATAAGTTTATTAGTAAATAACGAATCTTGCTTTTATTTTCTTACTATAAAACTTAGAACCTTCCTTACAGAAATACATTTTTTGGAGGTGGAAAGTATTTTATGGTTTTAATCATTTATTTAAGTGATTTTTATTTATGTAATACAACACAGTTGTTTTATTATCATTTAAGTTCTAAGAGAATAAAAGTCGTTTATTACTTATCTGATACGAGATTTTCGATAATGAAAATAGTAAATCCACGATGATTGAATTAAATATAATATGCTAATTGAAAGGCATTCGGTAAATTCTATTTAAAAAGAACGTAATGTTCACAATTTTATATTTTACATCTGCGAGAAGTTACAGGTATTTTCCGTTTAAGTGCCGATAATAAATAAAATTACTATCGGTCTATCATCTTAAACCTATCATATTCAATTTTGAAAATCTAAGATCAGATACGTACATTACGATATAGATAGTTCCCGTCTTCCCAGCTTTATCGTGATCGGATACCTTTTTACAGTTCTATTGGAGAAAATCTGACGTCATATTCGTAATAACAACCTAAAAATCGTTAAACTTTGTTACATCAATTATCATTGACGCTACATTTTTTGCTAATGAAACTATACTGTTTGTAATTTAACACCATAAGTAAACTAACATAATAATAATAAATTATTTTTGTTGAATATTTAATTATTTTCATTACTATAGGTTTTGTCGAACTAAGGAAATAAAACTGTGCACAAAAATCTAAATAAAATTACTTCAAAAATATGAGAAAATGAATCAATCTTGATCGATACTGAGGTGTAAGGGGTTAACATTTTTTAAATAGACAAATACGTAATATCCACAAATTCATGTGTACACATTTTCAGAGGAGATTTAGAATAAATTATTTTAAGAGATAGTAGAAATAAACGTTTTTGGAATTTCCGTGCACATTCTTCCAAGTCTTCATTGAAAAACTCATACCATATATCAACAGTAAATTCATTTAATATATTTCTGAACAATGGATGATTTTTTTAAATGTATGTATTTCGGGAGTGACCAAAATCAATTGACAAAGTACACTAGAATTTTTCTAAGTCTTAACTAACCAATATGTAGGTGTAAACTGTCAAAAATCTTTCAAAATTGCCTAAAATTATGCAAATATTTATATTTATGATTTTTTGGGGGAAAATTGTGACATAACAATTATTTTCGAAGCATAGATAATAGTGTCCGAAATATGTGAAATTTAGAGAAAAATTGTATTTTGCCACGCTTCACTATCAAGTTTTCTAAATGGCGCTAATGTTATATTATAAAAATTATATATAACTTTGATGCAATATTTGATTTGTTTTTCAAAATATAGACATTGGAGCTTAGATTGGTGCTAAAACTATTCCAAGCTATGGGTGGAGATCGAAATCATGAAAATTATAATCGGAAAGACCCACACTTCTACAAGAACTAAATTAAAGCAGTGGAACTAAGATATTTTGAAATTTTGGCCTTTCGGAATTTTCCTTTTTACCATTTTGACCTAAACCGAAAGCTCGATTTTACTCAAAAAAGAGAAAAATTCGTCGGATAAAAAATTTGTACCTTAATTAAGTAAATCACTTTTATTCAAAGTACTTTACGACATTCAATCATTTATGAGATAATTACAAAAATGTATCATTATTTTAACCCTTTCAGCCGCGGCGCAGTGGTAACACAGATTACCACCTTTTTTATTCACAACTTTTCTGTCTAGTTTCAATGCTTTCGAAGCAAGATTCAAAAAATCTTTTTACAGTGGTAGACGGGGATTTTTAGTACATAACGAAAAGGATAATAAATACAATTACGCAAAATTATTAACAAGTATAAACAAACAAATTTAAAAAATCGTCGATTTTTGAAAGAGAAATCATTTTTGAATGAATTAAAAGGTAAATTACAACCAAATTTGGTACTCGGGGGTTTTTGGGGTCGCTGATTACGAATTTGGAAGTCGGTTTTGAAAAATTCAAAATGGCGGAAACAATACGGTGGGTGAATTTTTAAAAAATCATCGGATTTACTTGAAACTCGTTACTCGGGTGTTTTTGGGGTCGCTGATTACGAATCTGGCCTCTGATTTTGATTAAAAATGGAGGATCCAAGATGGCCGACAGAAATATGAAAATGTGCCCGATATTGATGAAACTGTGTACTCGAGAGTTTTTGGGGTCGCCGATTGCGAATCTGATCTCTGACTTATATCTGTCTGAGAAGCCAGTTTTATCTCTGTCAAGTAAATTTTCACATTTCCGTCACCCGTCTTGGATTTTTAAAATCTGACTTCAAATTCGCAGTTAGCGACCCCAAAAATCCCCGACTACCAACTTGTATCAAAATCAATTAAATTTTTTACATTTACGTAGGCCATCTTGGAGCCGCCATTTTGAATTTTCAAAATCTGACTTCAGATTTGTAATCAGCGACCCCGAAAACTTCCGAGTAACCATTTTCAGCTGTTTTCCGTATAAATAACGGTTAACGTTTTTTACCATAAAAATAAAAATTGAAAAGAAAGTACACCCAAATATAGAAATATTTGCGGATATTTGACATTCAAAAATGGTGAAAGAAAGCATGCATTTTTCAAAAAGGGGGCAAGAATACTGTTCACTACCCTGACTGCCTAATGGTGACAGCTTTTGGCGCTACGGTAGCGTTGATAGTTTTCCCATGCGTTTTTACAGTGATGTGACATGAATACGAAACAGGAATCGTTAGAGGGATAAACATAATCAAGCGGGGAATCAATCTCCGATTACAAAATGACGCAAAATGAAAAGATGGGAATGATCCATAATAAAAGCAGTCTCGCCGGAGGATTAACGGTAAATCCTCGAGAATTCTGAATCTGTCGAGGCTGTGAGCTAATGGAAACTTGAGAATCCATTGTGCCGTGAGGCCCGTTGGATCTGAAAGCTACTCGCAGGCATGACCCGGTGACGCGAACGAAAATCCAAATTGCGGTACTCAGGCTGGTGCATTTTCGTAAAAGACAGCAATAAAAGCGTAATGAGCTTCGGCGCCCCGCGTTCTTGGATTAATGATCGGCTGCGAAAAGGCGACGTGACGAATCGCGCGCAGGAGGAACGAACGGATCGCGTACCCCGTGGCTTCCTCCAACGCCGCAGTGCACATACGCACGAGCGATCCTAATCGTAATCTGCCTGAATAATTTCAGTGCGTAATGCGTGTTCGATCTCCCTGGAACATCTGAATATGCTTTCTAACGGTTGACGCAATGGGTATCCGGTTGCACCGTCCCCGTCTAATCCATATTTATTTACTTCCAACTTACTGCATTTTGTCGATTCTTCGCAACGGCTAACTTCTTATAAAGTATTCTTGATTTTCATCTAGGATCAATGTTTTTCGAAATTTTATCTGTCTGGAACGTTGCCTGGTTAGCCCGGTGAAAGTCCTGACTGGATATTATGAAACTTGCGCGAGAGTTTTTTAGGCATAAACAGGACTACTGTATATCCAGAACTCCCATTGACTGACTACCTGCTGCAGATTCAATGTAAAAACGAGCATCTTAACCCTTGTCATGCCAAAAGGCCAGAATTATTTTGTGATTTTCAAGTGAATATTTATCTGTATAATGATAAGCAAAAATTAAAAAATGTTTAATATTAAGCGAAATTTTAAAAAAAGTCGTTAAAAAAAACCGAAAAAATTTTAGGGTATTCTTTCACAAATTCTAAGATAATTTTGTTCTAAGGGAAATTTTGTCTAAAGTCTGTAAATTTCGACAAAAGAACTTATTCTTGAAATCTAGAAATGATTAATAATTGTGTTTCTCAAAAATTATAAACTTTAGAGAAAATCTTCTTAAAACAAAGATAATTTAATATTAGTTAAAGTTTACTCTCAGTTTTTTTCAGATTTTTTAAAAGACTTTTTTCACAATTTCGATTTTCTTAACTTTTGAAAAATAACGAATTGTATCGACACATTCAGAAAAAAATTGAGAATATTCTTTGACATATTCTAAGAAACATTTGTTTTTACATTTTTTGTACAGTTTGCAGTTTTCATGAAAAAATTTGTTAAGTTTTAAAAAGAAAATACTCACTGCGGTCTCCATTTTGTGATCATGATGAACTATTTTCTTCACCTTTATCGAAAGAATTTTATACCGGCAAATACTTTTTCTACGAGAAAAAAATGTTTTATCAAAAAGTATACCCGATCTTTTGCGTTTTTTTATATTTAAATCGTTATATTTAATTTTGTAATTGTGATAGCTCAATTTCGACAATTCCATTAAAAAAAATCGATCTCGAAAATAACAAGACACATGCATTTCAATTTTTTTAACTTTAATTTTCATATGAAATATTTGATTGAAATTGAAGTAGGAATGTGTCGAAATTCATTGAAGAAAGGCCAAAATTAAGTGAAACATGTAATTTATTCATGATTCATGCATACCAGGGCTGTTTCCAGTAAAGATGATGCAAAATACTATAATATACAAAAAAAAAAAATTTTTTAAATGTCAACTACAAATCAAAGCTGAGATAGTGTAAATAACTGAATAAAACATTAATTTTATAAGTTTTATGATAAATAACACTTATTAAAAACAGGATTATAAAGAAAAGTCACTTTGACAAATAAAATGTTTTAAATTTGATAATGTATTATTCAATTCAAATAAATGTTATTTTCCACAAAACCAGACAGATTAATGTGTAATTCAGTTATTTGGATCACTTTATCTTAGTATATTACTTCGACCCAGACCATGGGTCTGGCGAAGTATTGAATTTGGTCAGCTTCGGTAATGTACTATTCTTTGCTAAGCTGTAGGATTTTGCATCATCTTTAAGAGAAACGTAGCATTGAAATGCGCGAATTTGGTATTTTCTTATTGAAATAAATTGACAAATTTCAAAACATCATAACTAAGGAACAAAATATCGTATCGATATCTTACCAAAGTCGTTTTAATGGTCTTGAATTGTTATATTCATAAATTTGTTAGAGATTTTGTCATCATTAAAAGTCGAACGAAAAATATTTCTAAATTCAACATTTCGAAAATTTGATAGCAAAGAAACAATGATGTATGAAGTAAAATTGAATTGAATTGAAAACTAATTCAAACCTTTATTTAAGAACTTTAAAAGATATTTTTTGAATCTTTAATGGATTCGGAGATATTAACGGTTGTAACAAATTTGAGCGTTCACGAACTTTTAGCCGGTAGTTAAAACTACAAATACCACTGCACATTACTGACTAATAGAACTGAGTACAAAAACAACATCGCCTAAGTTGTAAGGTCTTATTCAGATGAGTTCTAGAAATGGTATCGCGTGAGAATCGTCATCATGTTACGATTCTTTCGTCAGTAGATTAGACCACATATATAAATGAATGAACATGTTCAGGATAACTGGAGAATGAGAGTGTGAATTCGTATTCGGTAACTTAAAGTTGAACATCCCAATTTCAATAAATCTAAATAATTTCACAGAAATTTCTGCATAATGAGTTTCCTTCTTCACAATCATTAAGTAACTCGTTACGTACATCTAATTGCGATCCATTTCACCCAGTTACTGTTATTCAGCATCCCCGCTAATTAGAATTGCTTCGAGTTTATGGTTTCAAATTTTGGAAGCTACCATAACGTCGCATTGTTTCATGGTTCACAAAGTGAAGTCGAATTAAATTGCATGAAGAACAGTTCTTTTGTGCGCTTTACGATCAATTTCTTACAGGAAACTGAGCAAAACACTTCGCGATGAACTCTTCGCGGAAAACAAAGGAGCGACCATGGGAAAGTGTTTATAAATTAACAATATCTCTCGTTACATGGATCGGCCTAAGTGCAGTTAGCTTTTTAAATTGTAGTTTTTTAAGGGGAACCTCCTCCAATAGTTCTAGGCAATTTTGAGTAATCACTCATTAATTAAATATTCTGTTATTTTTATATCTACATATTTATAAACATTCCAATGAAAAAGAAAACAATAACGCTACTAGTTTTACTTAGAAGCGTTTCCTGATTAATATTACGATGAATAATCTTCATCCCATGCAGAACATTTATATATGTGCCTGCAAGGCTATTGTTTATGTGCAATGAAAAAAGAAAATAATTCCCACAAAAACTACTCGATGTGTAGTCATATATAAATGTCCTATAATTTTGTTATTTTGTCATAATGAATAGCTTATAAAAATCTAATATCATTAAATCGTACTCAGTACATGAATGCTAATTTTCTTTGGCTTCAAATAATATGCAATTTGACTGATTTCAATTTAAAGAAGGCTCAGAAAATAAACTATGTTTTTGCAAAATCTGTTTATGATTATAAAGAAAATGTATTTTTTTGATAATTACTGTTATGACATGACGTCTTCTTCTCGGAATGTAAATATTTATACAATAATATAATTGTTACCTTGTAAAATTTTTGTTATGACGCTCAAAATTCTAACGTAGTAAACGAAACTAGTTATATCACAAAAATTTCTACAAAAGTAACAGAATTTTCTATTCTTAATAAAATTATTAAAAATTTCCCCGCAAAAATGAAAGCGATTTAATTGTTCTTATGAGGTCCTCGTGCCGTGACAGAACTGTTTATTTTAAACTGGTGTTTTTTTAAACAAATAAATTTGTTTTTATTTTGTAATAATATACTTTTAGATAGTTATATAAAACTACACCGTAAATATTTTAATGAATTTATTTTGTCACACTCGGAGGAAAAATTCAATTTTGCTCCTTACATCAATGGAGCAAATAGCATGATCTCGTATAAGAAAATAATTCAATCAAATCTTTTCGTGGACTGACAAAAAATGTAAAATTATACACTGCAAATCAGAATATGCTTAAACCAATGTCAGGAATATGCTTATTACATACAAACATACAAATAATCCTAGGTTTCTAGCCTAGGAATAATACATTGTGTTACTAAGGAACAAAATAGGTGTTTCCCGATGAGTGCTATTTTGTCGACCGAGCGAACCAAGAAATAAACCTCAGATTATTTAAGTCTGACCACTGCTGACTTTTTTTACTTACCACATGCAATTTACACGACATTCGTGAAATTGGTTTGAACACGTACTGATCTTGGTGGTTGTATGTTTTTATATTTTTTTGTCGGTCCATGCGTAGGATTTGATTGAATAATATAATAGAATTTGTAAGGTCCTTCTAAAATTTAAAAATATATTCATTTATTGAATAAGTTTTAATATTTTTATGTTACAATTATTTGTCATATTACCAATTCAGTATATAACAAATTTCATATAGTCATACCTAAATTCAATAAAAGCAAATATAGGGTGACTAACAAAACCGACAATATCATCGTTGCACAAGTTGACAAGTTACTTTTGGTCCTTGTCCATTTGTATTGTATGTAATGTTTTTTAATGCGACAGGAATGGAGCTTGATAATTTAGTCCCAAAGATTTCACTACGTGGGGCAAATTCTAGTTCTACCCCCGGAGTGTTAAAAATACTATTCATTTTTATGCAAATGTTTTATAAAATGTTTCTAAACATCTATTATCTATATAATAATAAATCTAAAACTGTGATAATGAGAGTGAATACATGTTAACAGAATTAAAAAAAGATTGTAAGTACGACCTTAGGGTTTACTGGATTTACAATAGTATACACTATTCACGTATTAATTGTTCATACGATATGAAATAGCGGTGTTTAATTTTTTTTATTCATTAATCAGTAAGTACTTATATTAAAGGTTAGTGGCGATCTTTATTAGAAATTGCATACCCAATTAAAATATTATAGTTAAAATGCTATAGTTTGAAAATTTCTAAATATTTCAAGCACCTTGCGTCGTAATCGCTCGGATTCTCAAAATACCAGGCCTTGTCGAAACATTTATAATCTTAGCTAGTCATGAAATTAACAACAAAAAAAGAAAAAAGAAAAAAAGAAAAATTATGTTCATAATTATACTAAAAATAGTAATAATAAAATTTAGATTTGACAATTACTTGGAACGGACTGGAACTTGAACATTTCATTTTTCCAATAATAACATTCATAGAAATAATAATTACAAAAAATGTATGCCACGGCATTATTTTTACTTTTTATAGATGTAGAGATGTAAAAAAATTAATTTAATTATTTTGCACAAAACAATTATTTTTTTCTGAAATCTAATATTCAATGTTCAAGAATATGCCCATATACACATTGAAAAATCATATTTTTAATACGCAGTAACTTTAGGGACTTTTCAAAAGTGACCCACATGTAAAATTCCATTCCAACGCAAGCGGTATCTCACAACCACCCTAATAAAATACATTTCTGATGTAGTATGCATAAAATTTGACATTACGTACATTTTTCCGTGCGCAAAATACGACTTTACTCATTTGTGTTGACCGGGCGGCACACTCATATCCGGCTTCGTTGGCCCCACGATCGCGGTGGTCAGCACTCGTCCGTAAAGTTGTAAATGCACTTGAAAAATGCGCACAAATCTGGCGCATACTACATAAAAAAAATAATTTTGGATATACGTGCGTAAAGTCGAACTTTACACCCTTGTATCGAAAACTACTGCTTTGAAAAATATCGTAAAAATTAAAAAAAGACCGCATTTCTGAGAACCTACTACGGATGATCCTGACGTGATAACCTAGCCTGAAAAGTGTCGTCGGAACTGGAGGCGAAATGGAGTGAGGATTTTTAGCCCAGTTACCTAAGTCATTAGGGGACTATTAAAACGTATCGAGATTTATGACATAATCTATTCTTAGGATCGGAGATTAGAACGGTCCTCCTACCGACGGAAAATAAAAGACGCCTATAGCAGCGGCCAAGAATTTCCACCTGCGTCACGTGTACCTTCATTATTAACGGCTCTTGCAGCTGATTCGACTTCATTCCTACGTCCGACGCCTTTCGTTCCATTTCTCGCGGGCGCGGTTCCAGTGCACAAGTGCCGCGTAATTACACGCGCGCAATATGCCATCTCTCTGCGGGTGGATCCTCTCGGAACACTCTTTATGTCAGGAGCAGATTTCCGAGATTCCGACTCTGCTTTTTTACGCTCGTAAAAATTTCAATTGCCGCCGCAAAATAGTTTTATTGGATTTACTGCGAATTACTTTGTAGAGTTAACAAACATTATCAACCCTTGTACGGGGGTCAATGCTTCGAAAAATAATAGGGTAAACCTTTCGAAAGAGTATTTACACCAACAACAAATATACAAAAGCCACTTTCACTACGCATTTTTGTCTCAACATTTTATTTAATTCTTTATTACAATTGTTATAAAGTAAATATTATTACTGTTAAATATTACTACAGTACGACCTGAGAAATTGACTGCAAGTTGAGGTGATCCCCACCTGAAATTGTCTTAACCTTGCATGCTTAACCTAGATTTGTCAAAATTTTGATTAGTTTCGATCAAGCGCTCTTTTTTTTTTGTTAGCGAAAATTATTACTACAATTATTTTTTTTTATTTTCTTTTTATAGATACATTAAACTGTTTGACATAATAGTGGAGGAAAGCGTTTCCAATATGGCAACCATTTCCGAAGACTTCTGTCGAGGCAATTTGAGAAGTCAGTCAATTTTGAGGGGTCAATTTCGCAGGTCCTACTGTATCATTTTTTGTATTTAACTATGTCGATCAACTTTTTCAAATTTGTCTAATATTGAGTTGGAATATTGAGTTTGATTCTAGCGAATAGACGGATAACATTATTTGTTTCCTTTTTTTGTATATTTCAATGATTATGATCATTAGAATGCCGAAGCATGGCTCAGGACCAAAGAATGGGTTGTTGGAAGCATCAGCCTCGTCATTGTCCTCACACAAGCTTTGGCTATCTGTAATTTTCTTACCTCATTGACCTATTACTAGTGTGTATTTATTGATGGCAGTTATCGAGGAAACAAAATATAGCATAATGTATCTAAGCGAGGAATTCGATATTGGTTCAGGAGCTAATGTTTCCGGTGATAGCAGAAGGAAAATGACAAAGAATTACGGGCAATAGGTGCGATATAATCATGGTTAAGCCTTTATTTGAACGTCAACACTTGGTACTAAGTTTTTACAAAACAGTTCAGGAGAGCCGAAAGTCAGAAAATAATATTTTTTGTAACGAGGCAGATGTTATTGAAGAACGCTTTCGTGGTAAGAAATAACTCAGATATCTAAAAAATGTTGCAAAATTAGAAACGCCAAAAAAATGTTGCAAATAAAAACAAAAATAGTTAATTTTGCAGAAATTTTGAAATTTTACGGCGTTTGTCGAAAGATTAAAACAGATATTTCTTGCAATGAAACAAGATACGCAAACCATTATATTTCCAGCAACAAAGCTGCGGCTTTATTTTCTTTTGCATTCCTAATAAAAAAAGGAGGAGCAGTCCTTCCAGTGACGTCGTAAAATAAAATGTGGTTATGTTTAAAATCTTAGAAAGGATATCAACAATTTGTAACGACAGACATTTCAACAAATAAAGCACACCTCTCCGATTCGCAGATATAAATGAACCAAAGGTTGCGACAAATCAGTGAGGAGTCAAGAATAATATTCTCACTGATTAAAGAAAAGGGAGTAAATCTGTGACGACCTCGTTACATAGGATTACAGTTCAAATTTGCGATCCTTATTAAACTAAAAGTATACCTTTATTGCTGCAATGGCCTATTTCCATCAGTATTTTCATGGGTTGTCGTAATAATAGTTACTATGTCATTAGTCAACTACTTTTTTGTGTAATCCTTCGGTATAAAGTACAATCTGAAATTTGTATTGTTGTTTCTGGCATTATCAATGTTGATTGTAATAGGTCCAGTGATTATACGGTACGAAAAGAAAATACATATAAGGATGATATGACTACAAACAAATAGTTGGGATTAATGCATTAGTAGTTAGAGGTAGACAAAGTATCGGTTATAAATGCTGTTACTACTTAAGAAGTTGGTTTATGAAACTTGTTTGATAGGAATCTTACTACTTAAGAAACTCTAATCTATTTTGAGCGTATTTTATGACAGAATAATTATTTACAAAGGCAGTTCTAACCAAAACTGCATAATGTACCAAATACGGTATTAAATAGATTATAATATAATTTATAAAAAAGAGTTAATCAATAAAAATTCTTCACAAGTACTGTTAATATAATGGTGATTAGTACTGAATAGTTAAATAAATAATAAGACCATATTGAGACGAACCTTCAAGATTTCTTACATATATTATTTTTGCCGTATTTATAATATATTTATTAAAAAATATGTGATCGATTTAAATATTCGAATACGCCACCTTCGAATTTCGACTAAATAGAATTTCATTCCCAATAATAAAAAAGGCGTGTTCATATAGAGTTCATAGATAATAATTTATAAACAATTAAAAAACAGTATTATAAAAATTTTATGCAGATTTCGAAAAAATTCAAAGACTATCGATTTTCGGGCATTGTACAATGAATAAACGTTATTTATTTAAATTGCTGAATGGGATAAAAATGACGCCACTAGAAGATTGTATGAAAAGCCAATTTTTCAATGTTGTTTTATTTAATCGTTAGTTTTACTAACGGTACCATGCACGGATCTCCCAACCTTATTCTAGGCAACGTCACAATTTACCATCGATTTATTACGTACGATTTGAATAAAGAACGTTTCCGATCTTAGCCAGTTCCTAACTTTGAAGATAAAAATAATATACAATTATCGATACGGTGATAAATATTTTATATATTAATAATCAATAATGGCTTCAAAATTATATTTAGTTACAATACGTTTTATGGGCATCTACGTCTAATTATATACGAATAATGTTTACACGAGCCTATAACTATGAATATAATTCAATGTCTTCTACGGATACCCTCAAATCTGTTACGCTCAATTTCAGAAGCATCCGCATCAATTTCATCTTCACGTCATGTGAATGATTTGAGCGGTAGCTCCTGTTATAAAGTCAAAGAGAGATTCATTGAACGACTTATAAGGCGGACGAGAGTCATCAGGAAATCCCGCTTCCATCCTGTCGCGAGTATGAGAAAAACTAATTATTCCCAAACTCACATCACGACAGGTGCTAGGTAGACCAATAACAATATGATTTTATCATCTAAATAAATGATATTTTGCGTACACCGTACTTTACAGGTATCATTAATGGATATAAATAGCCTTATAGTAAATTAATGATGCAAATAAATCTAATAGTTTGATTTTGTCCTACATTTAACGCTGAAGTTAAGATAAGCCTGAATATTTAAAAATCAGTGGAGTTTTAATGACTGTAGTCATCCAGTGCCCAGGAGGGTCAAAGTCATTTTGAGTTTATAGTGAAGAAATATCATATACCGCAGCTAAGCAGCAAAATAGGTGTTTACCGCCCAGTGTGAGTTCAACAGCTGAGCTTCGGGATATTCCATGAATATCCATGAATATCCATGAATATCCATGAATAAATATTCGTTTATGTTCGTCTTTACAAGTTTGCAGCACATCCAGAACATTTTATGTATATTCTGGATCAATTTCGAATAATATTTAATACTGCCTCAATAAAGAACAAAACCTTCCAGCAATATTGCACCTACATTACTTCGAGTCATTGTGGAAGATTCATTTTCTAAATATACATACCATAAAGTTCTTGGTGTACGTTGGAATGTTTCGTCCATATTTTGTTAAATATATAGATACATAGATACATCCAAATGTTCTCGAAATATGGATAGAATATTTTTCATGAAAATTTGAGATGTTTGAAGGAATATTCCAGGAATATGAAACGAATAATTGTGTGCAATGGAAGATGCACAGATAATTACTTAGCCCAACTTTAGCGTGTCTGACTACTCCGCGTGTATCTACTGACGACTCTCGCGTGTGTATTAACCCATGCAGCACAAGATGAGGAACGTTTTTTGAAATATGAATGAAATCTTTATCTGTTACAATTCTCATAGATGATCTTACTAGAAGGCACTGTATCTAATATTATACAAAATAACAGGGAAATGCAGTATGTGTGATTATTTTCGAGAAGCTGATGAAGACTTCCAAAAGGTCTAAATATTGTTAAAGAAATAAGAATCAAAACATAGGACTTTTATAGCAGTTCTTAAAAAAAAACATTTGAACTAAAACGTCCATTAATTTATTAAATAGTTTCAACTTTACTAAGCTAAATTAACTTACAAAATAAATCAGGACATTACTACTGGACTCGAATATCAAGCTGTATAATGGTTTGTGAGTTTTTTTAAACTATCGCAGGTGTATGGTCCATTTCTAGCATGGAAATCTCCTCTTATGGACATCCTTTTTTTTTCTTCGTTTTTTTGTCCGCTCGTTCACAATTTTGTCCGAATACTTAATAAATTAAAATATGTTTATCGATCGTTATATTTAAAGTAGAAATTAAAGTCGCTTTTTTAATTGGTAACTTTAGAATCTACATGCCATTCGGTCTCACTGAAAATCAAAAAAACTAGATTTTTATTGATTTATTAACTGATAGAATATACAACGTAATTACACAATAAAACTAATTACGTAATAACAACAATTTTACAATAATAGAATTCTACTTGTTTCTTTCTTTTAAATATTAATGTTGAAAATTAAATTAATATTGAAGTTGAAAATCGAGTTTTTTAGTTTAGTTTTTGATACTTTCTTGTATAGAAATGTAAATTGATTCATATACCATCTGAAAGTAGATATTTCAAGGAACAAATTTCATTAAATAAAGTTCCATTCTCTACTGTTGTGACATTAAATTTTTCACTGGAAAATATAGGTGTTTTATCGGTTTTTAAGCAATAAAAAAGAAACGAATTTATATAATTACCCGGTAATAACGAAAAATCGCTGTAAAAATTCTAAATCACCTATAATCACCTATATTTGTAGAAAACGATGACCTGGGATTTAGCGGTTTGCAAATTTTTAATCAAAATAGTTGTACAAATAAAGCCGTTTTTCTCTACATTTTTGTCAGACCTATGACCCTTTGAGGATAGCTGGGTATAACCATCATATATAATACTATGTAATATGTGCTAAATGTGCCCAAATCCTCGTTAAGCATTTCGAACACTCATTTTCTAGCTTAGCATTAATACTAACAAAATATGTACCTATGCATCGTTTTTTGTACAGAATTTTGTGCTCTACATTTTATTGTTTGAAACATTTGTCTCGTCAGATTGTGTATCTATGCGAAATGGTCAAATTGGGCTATGATTAAATAGTGCAATTTATTTAAAATCTACAATTTGTATTTCTTAGTCCTCTGTGCATGACGCTGTCCCTTAAAAATTAGTTACAAAGAACAAGGGTTGGACATATGCACCATAGGAAAAAAGTGTGCTGTAAAATAAAAAAAAAAAAAAAGAATTTTTTTTACCAAAATGAAAATTCTGTGGTTTTGCCCATATAGGTTATGTTTCAGGGCAAACATTACTTGTAAATATGAAATGCAATTTAGTATTTAAAGTAGTAAAGAAAGAAACAAAATTTTAATTACATTGGTGGTACGACGTTGGAGGGTAAAGATTACGGAACATTTAGAAGTACACAGCAGAGGCCATAGTTGAAACGAGCGGTCCATGTCGGGATGCACCGGTGTCGCCATAGCCTTGGACAGATATCCGGGGATCGTTGGGACAAAAATAGGAAAATCGGTGGACAGGGACCGCTATACATGAGGTAACACGTGTATGGCGAGCGGTTCGAGTCCCGGGAAGTCCGCGGCGCGTCGCGTCGGCGTGACTCACGACCTCGGGGAGTCACTCGGTACCATTTTTCCCCCTTCAACTAGCGCGGTATCACGGTACTTTTCGCGATATGCATCTCACGATTAAACCGCTCGCGGCCCGTTCGATTGGCTGTCGATGTAAGTTTGTTAGGCGCGAGATGCATCCGACGCGCCGCGTAATGATGGCTGAAACTGTACGCGGAACAGCGGTAATTGAAACCTCCTTCGACAATCGGCTACTAATGGTGTGGCAGGCAGTAAACTTGAGACGTTTGCGGATAATTCCAGGAAATTGGTAAATAACTCAGGCCTGCATGAAAATCGCGCGATATAGCGGCCATAAAATTGTAAAACGTAATAAACACTCTTCGTGCGACGATGGAAAAATTTCATTCCCCGCCGGGGTGAACGTTCCCTTCAGCGGAAAATCGTGAAACCCGACGCAGCCATTTTCATTCTAATGAAGGAACATTAACGCGTTGATCGAGGGGTGCAAACCATCTGGAACATTATTTTCTCGGTCTTTTGGAATTCGTTTTAAACTACTCGAAACATTTTTTTATTTTGCAGTATAGTAGAACGCAGCTGTATAAGACTTTTTACGTTATGTACCTCAGCCACCGGGCTTGGCCTTCTGCTGAAGATACTTTCGGAAAAACGAAGATTTGAAACGACAAACGCCGGGAGGGTTGGAAGCGGTGTTCGCACAACTACAGGAAGGGTGTTGGATGTAAATATTTTATTACAATTTTGCGAAATCTAGGGCCCAAGATAAAATTGATCATTAGCTGAATTGACTACGATTGCCGAAAATTACATTTCTTCCTTTTCAGAGTATATTCTGCTGAAGCCATAGAGTATGGGAATTTTTGTTTGGAAAATTGTCTCAGTGTAGGTTTAAGTACCTGACGAATTTTCAAAATTAACACCAACATAGAAGAAAATGTAATGCTAAATGTAATCAGAAAACCTTAGTTCGACTCCGGCCTCTGCCATCTGTCATCGGGAAACCTCTATATTTGTTTATAAGTGTCTAATAACGCCAAAGCTCAGGTGGTTCGGATTCCACCTTCATAAACTGTTGATCCCATCGCGATTAGTCCCATATGGGTTCAGAAAAGTCGACGTAAAATAATATAAAAAAAAATGTCAGATAGATGTAAAAGAACTCATCCTAACAGTGTTCTGTTCAGTTTGTATTTTTTTAATTTTTACATTTTAATATAATCCTTTGCTTCTACCCAGGTAGAAATTGCCCTTAATTTCTCCAACTTATATACAGAACTAAGAGTGTAAAATTTTGCAAAGAACACAATATGCTCAGCATTTATCTGGGAATGTATTAACATGTTTTATACTCCGTAAATATTTCTAACTTTTTAAAAAAGATTAAAGACAAATTTTCTAAAATAACAATTAAAAAACAAGAAAAAAATTCTTTATAATTATCGAGCATTTCTGATCAGTTTTTCTATTATTCTTTTATTTTTATTTTACTTTTTTTTCTTTTGCAATTTTTTTTCAAACCATATTCAAAGAGTTTTACAATTACTTTCTATGTTTGAAATGACATATGATAGTACAGCAGCATTCCTGCCTGAAGTATATCCTGACGGCAATCAGCTGATCATGTAACCTCAAGTATAACCGATATGCGTAACTCCGCTTGTTATGATGTATTTGTGTATATAGAAATTATACTGTACTGTCTGTAACGAATCATTTAAAAACTTGAAATTTTATGAAATATGAAAATCCAGATCGATTAGCTGAAATTGCGAATGGAAAAAAGCTTTTTTAAGCTACGAAGTAAATATTTCTAACAGAAGTGATAATATTCAATTTTTCAGCAAATTGTATACATTTTCGAAAAATCTTCTAATGCATATTGTTCTGTGTAATTATGCGGGCATTCTTTATAAAAATATATACAGTGAAAATAATTTGAATTTTGAAACTCACAAAACAATCTTGGTTATGTAGATACCACAACTAATCTTGGACACCCTACTTTAAACTTGGTACAATGAAAAGTAAAATATTTAATTTATTCTAATAATTTTAATTATTATTTAGCATGATAAATAACTTCCTGTCTAGAGGCAAAGGATAATTTTTCTTCCTGATCTATTTCTATAGTGTATAGTGCTATTCCTATTATGCATAGCAACACTTTCCCATCATAACACTAACTCATGTTCAGGTTAAAAAATGTAGTAACTAGAATAGAAGAAATGAGTATATTCGAAAAACAGATTACCTTACTCTCACTGGTACAAATTTACTCGAGGCAACTTATTTTATGGAGTAATTTTCCGTGGTAAGTACGTTTTCTCGGTAAAATGATTCTTCTTCGGAAGCATTTGGAATTGTATATGAAAAGTCTGAAAATCGTTGGACGATAATTGAAACCTCGGGATTTACAATGAGCTACCAATAGCACGTAGCAAACGTAAATCCGAAAAGCTCGATCGACTATCGTTAATAGCTAGCTGCAGAGGACTAGGTAATATTAATAACTCGCAAGAAGCACACTGGTAATTATTGCCCTTGCATCCTACGCATATTTCTTGCTCGCACACTGCACTTCTTTATACACGCGTTGTTCACGTACTATCCAATTCAAAAGTTCCGCCGCGCTTATAAATTATTATTCAGTGTTTCCTGTATTTTTACCATGCTGCTCATATTTTTATCTAACGTTGCTATTCGCGATTGTCGTTCTTCTGTTGACGACGCTACCACCGATTACCCGGAGGAGTTATTTAATTACCACCATTTTTTCAACATTGTCAACGGAGGAGAGCAGGTTGTGAAAACTGCGTGAATATCTGGATAATTTATTTCCACTCGTGACGGATAAATATCGCAGAATGCGTGCGGTGGGTATATTGCGCATTACGTGCATTCGACGGTTATTATGCTCATATTGTATTATAATGGCCTATAACATTTTCCACAATATAAATAAAGATAAATGGATTACCTTTGATGTTCTTCCGTGTGTATTTAATTATTGTATACTATTACTATATTCTACAGGTGTTTTTACGACGAAGCCGGATAATGACAGTGTATTATCATGTCGCTAGATGAACATATCGAAACATGATCGTTTCACTGAAAACAATTATGTATATTTATATACATATGTATTTAAAGGGGTTAATTAAAAGTGAAACATTTCCACAATTCGAATAAACATTCATTTGGATTTAAACAAGTACAAATCAAAACTCATGACCCTCTCCAGTTTCTTTATTATATAATTTTGCTGATGTATTATGGTAATTTTAAGATGAAAACGAAAATAATGGCGGAGGCAAAATTAAATTAAATTGATTCAAAGTTTTTGACATATTTTCTTTAAAATAATGAAAATGATTCACAAGATAGTTATTAATTTAATAGATATATTTTAATATTAACAAAATTCTCTTTAATAACTTTATCCCTTTGTTAAATATAATTATATAAAGTATAAATATATAATTGAGCAAATTTGCAAAAATAGTTATAAACAGTAAAGTTTTCCTTGTTTTTTATTTTGAAATCAATCTAGTCGATTCAACGCAAATATTACGCAAAAATAACGTTAAAATCGTAATACCGTTTCTTTATGAAGGCTCAATTTTGATGCTTACGCTTGTTTCTTAAGAGATAAATGAGTTTTATATACATAACATTGTTTAAAATTGAATCTGCTTCGACAAACAATGATTTGATTCATCACAAGCATCTAGTATTGCTAAGAAAATTTAATTCAAACTTTATAAATAAAGCAATCATGAACAATGAAATAACTTCTGCGACACATAATAATTGTCGAAAATATCGAACTCTCCTAATATGGTAGAAAAGTGTTTAGAAACAACATTATTACATTTATTCCTTAATTACAAATATAAGTACTCTCTTCCTATTCAAGTATGAAATAAATCTTAAATGAGAAAATAATTATTCTGAGATCGTCAGTATTAGTATTTATAATATCAAGTAACGGGTACCAATTAAGTGTAAATAAAACAAAGACTTGACGTTGAGCAAACTTTGTTTTCATGAAAGAATCATCCATTAAACTTGATCGATTTTTAAACGACTATAATTAGCAATAATTCCCATAATTCCATTTATATAATTCAATGATTCGTGAAGCTATAGAATCCGCCGCTCTACTTTTTTTATCGAAGAGAATACAGAATATTACACCACAATGGAATTAATATCGAAAATTCAATTCGTTGAAAAAAAAAACAATTTGCTTTTATTCAGCTGTAAACTACTTTAATATGGAATTTAGACAAATACCAATTTCTCTGAGAAAATCACAATTTCGCACGTAGAGTATTATTATTACTGTTAATTTTCCATTGAATAATTAATATGCTTCTTAATCAGGAAAAATTGCAGAAATCATTGATGAGTTTATATCTTCTGTCGTAAAATTACAATATTTCAGAATTGTCATATTTTCTATAATCAAACCAGTACTTTTTTTAGGGATTTTTATTAAAAAACATATTGTAATTTAAATATTAAATAGTCGCTTCTTTCTACATTCGCAAAGATATTTATTAACATCCGTTAAAATTACGCTGAAAAATAATTATAAGAACGTTACAAAAATACAGTTGCTCAATTTTAGCTCCACGTAATACAAAATAGCAGACACAGCAGTGTTTAGGCAAGATGAAAAGCAGAAATTCGTTTTTTAGCCTGTTTTGTTATTGTGCATGGTACTCATGGAAGTAGATTACATTTTATTGCTAATAATCAACCTTTATTTTATTATACTAGAACATTTAAAAAAATGCATTTATATATTTAAAAAATTATTAAATCTCAGGAATGTATCAAGTAATGTTCAAAGAATCTTAATTTGTTTTTTTGGATAAAGAAAATATTTTAAACAGTGTTAAAGAATGAACATTTCAAATATTAAATATATTTTTAAACACGAGAGAATTCATTTTTTATATGAATATTGAATATTGTACCATTTTAGTAACTTCTGTTACTGACGTTCACTTAAAAATAACGAAAATGTGCTGTATTCACAGTTAGTTGTTAGTCGTTTATTCATAATATAAAATAAAATACGCTTTAAAAGTACCCTGAATGCTCCTCAGCTTTTTTTAGTTTATATAAAAGATGAATAGTTTATGATAATTTATGATATTAAATGCCTAACTGAGTTCTCAGTTCTCAATTAAATTTTTCGGAATTTTTTAGGAAATCGTCTATAGTAATTGAAATTGCCTTTACAGAGCCTGATTTTGAAAAATATTATTCAATTATCTTTAACTTACGTTTTTTAGTGAAATTTCCTTTGTTGCCAACTAACTACTTTAGAACCCTCTTATTAAGAAATTATAGTAGGTCAATTTTGTGCGTACATGTCTTTCGCCTGTCAATTATTTTTATGCATTTAATTCATGTTATACCCTTAAACAGACTATTAATTTGTTGGAGTATCTGTAATATAATCTCAAGTAAGATATTTTATGAAACTATTATTATCTTCAAACTTCCTTTATTTCCTGTATCAAAAGTTTTATGAAAGTTTCACGCAAAGAAAAGACGGAAAGAGAACAAGAGTATTTATACTTGTTAAACATTTGGATTAAAAAACTAAAAAGAGCTTACACTATAAATAGTAAGAACGGTAAAACTTACTTTTTGAATGAACTAGCATTACACTGAACAATGCTGCATTTTACTAAATACTGTTCAATCAATGATATTATGATTTTGTCAAAGATTTAAATTTTTTATTCGTTGCGATATATATTTAATAAATTGTAATCAATACTAAGAAACTATTAAGATGGTCCCAAAGATTAAATCTCATTCATTACAATAAAAATTCAAACATTCAAATCTTTCTTCATTACATATAAAAATAAGACTTTCATAATTTTCTATATAGAGCAAGTTTTTTAATTTTTTGTAAGTACAAGATATTAAAAAATACAATCGTAAAAAAGAAACGATCTTCTTCAAGCTAAACACGTTAAAATTCCACTGTAATATCGGTAGTCGTGATAGCTGTTCATTCAAATCATATTATTCAATCGCTTTGTGAACAAATTTGAGTTGTAATCATTCTTCATTTTTCTCTTTGTCAATGGAAATCTTAAGTTTTCTGTTTTTCATAGGGCAGTTGGATTTCCAAAAGTATAGAGTATATTTAAAACCGTGAAGAATTTCTTTACGGCTTTGGTCGGAATGAAATGTTAGTAAAGTTTTTGTTGTTTTCGTTAAATAGTTACCATAAGCACTTACGCGAATCTAGTATCAGTGCTTATTTAACGGTTTATAATTATAGAAGCTTTATTTGTTCACAATTACTAGCCTGCCATTAAAAGCAAATTATGAGTTTAACGTTATGCTTTTATTATATAGAAGTAGACATCTATAATAACACTACTTTATTCTGTAGGAATGTTATTCTTAAATAAAACAAATTATTATTATTGTCTCTACGATAGTGTCAAAATGGCGCATTCAACTTGGCAGACTAAAATTGAAAATACTCGGGAATTTTCGAGGTCGTTGAATACGAAAATGCAAATAGCTTCAATGTCGCATTCGAAAACAGTTAGAAATTTCGTTTCGCTATTAAAAAAAGAAATTAAAAAATTTATTTATTGTGAAGAAGCCTTCTGTACGACAAATAACTTATTTTTTCAGTGCAGTTATCTGAACTCCAAAAGCAGTAAGCAGTAGGTTTTACAAGTTTTTATAGTTTGTGTAACTATTTAAAATTACAAGTAGTAACAACATTGGTTTACTGATTTACTATTTGTTTTGATTTTGCTACTTTTACGTACTGGGGGTAACTACTCTTTTCCATGTTCCTTTTCAATAAGTTACTGCAACTAATTAAATTTACCTGAGAATGTATTGAACTTTGCTGAGTAACAAAAAAATAGTCAAAAATACGAAGAATTTTGTTCAGGTTTAAAACATTGTAATTAAATAATTAAAATGTAAATAAGTTCCGCATTCTTAGTGTACAGTTCGTCTATAGATCTTAGTACGGTAACTTTGGACAATTTTTGCAGTGAACTATTCCCAGCTGTAATTGAGGCTTGGGCAATGTTTGTATTTCTAAAGTAGTTTTTCACCTGTGATTGAAAGCATGTTTTCAAGCAGAATTATTTTAAAATGGTATCGAAGGATAAACGTGTAATTGTTACATTTAAATTGTAAACATATTCGACTATATATAACAAAATAATGATAATTATATAAAAAATCACGTTTGTGACAGTCACTATTATATATAACATAGTTTATAAAAGTGTAACGTTTTCGGCTCATATTTGTAGCTCTATTTATGCATTGAAAACAACTTGAGTTGATTAATAAATAAATGTAGAATTCAAGGACATAAAGTGGACATTAGTACACTATAACAACAAATGCTTAAGATAATTACATCTTACTTTCAGTCAATTTTATTACTTAATTCCATATGATAGTCGCATTTCTTGTATTAATTTAAGTAGTGCTTTTTATGGTGTACGCATATATAATGAATAACGTTCACGTTTAACGTCCAGATTTTAAAAAATAAAGGAAAGGTGTGATTTTCCTTTGTATTCAGTCATCTATATAAAAAAAATTATACTGTGGACAACTGAACTTCGACCGTAGTTTAAAATATATAATGTAATTTATGTTGTTGTTCTCTAAATTTCTTGGAGTGATAATTCACTCTTTGTTTAGTGAAAACCGAGCAACACTCTGGAAAGAGTGTATGTTAAACTCTTTAAAAGTGAAATTTCACTCTAACAAAAGTGAAAATTCACTCTTTCCCTCAGAGTCGTGGAGTTGACAACTCTAGAGGAAAGAGTGAATTTTCACTCTTAAATAGTGAGTTTTCACTCTTAAAGAGTTGAATATTCAATCTTTCACGAGAGTTGCTTGGTTTTCATTAATTAAATAGTGAGTTCTCACTCCAAGAAATTTAGAGAGTGTGTCGGTCTTTTTGGAAAATAAAAAAACACTTTTCTTTAAAAAAAATGTATTTATTCTCTACGTTTCTTGTGTGTCGTCTTCAGGACTGATGATCAGATTTCAAGAAAAGTGTTTTTTTAATTTTCAAAAAAGACCGACACAACGACATAAATTACATTAAATATAAAAATTAATTGAGGAGTTGGGGTGCAATACCTGCCAAGTCCAAGTAACGGAGTTTCGAGAAAAACACGAAAAATAGATTCTAAGAAAAATAATACAAATTATTATATTGTAATAATGAGGATTACTTGCTTGATGAAGAAGAAAACATTTCCATGATTTATGCAAATGAATGTCTTATAGTATTAAAGATATTGAAGTTTAAAAAATGGACTTGGAAGGTTTTGATACAACATTTTTACTTGGCTAATTCTGTCTCATTTCTTATGGACTTGTCACTTTTTGAAGTACATTTCTCTGGAAATAAATTTATAAGAAAAGAGTAGAAGAAATGTGGTTTAAATTTAAGTGACCTTTAAGAAACGGAGTGAACATTCAGACACTCTAGTGAAATAGTGAATTATCATTTTACTTTTCAACAATACTACAATAACTTATATTATTATTACATACTTTCTAAAATTCTTATTAAAAGAATGAAATATCTTAAAATAATTATTGTTGACGGTTATTCAGTGAAATTTTACTCTTTATGGGGAGAATACCTAACCTGTTTAGGGTAAAAATAAACTGCGAATGAGTGAAAATTCTTTGTTCACTAGAAGGGCATAAATTTTCACCTCATAAAGAGTGAATTTTTACTATAATATATTTAGAGAATATGAACATTAATTTTTTTAATGGATAAATTTAAGGATTTGGCAGGTTTAGAAAGGGCAAGTTTTTGGACTTGGCAACTTTTTGATTTGCGACAGAAATTAATCCCTTCCTAAAAAGAATTTAACATTTTTTAAAATCTTCTTTTAACACTTAAAACATATAAAGAAGGTACAAAATATTGCACATTTGTGTTGATTTTAATTTTTTTATTTTTTGGGACTTAACAGGTATTGCACCCCAAAGCCTCAATTGTCAGCCCTAATAATAATTATTTTGAAAAATCCACTGTTGTCACATGCAATTAGCGCAACATCCCGAGCATCCTGTTCGTTTTTGACTGAGAAACATCGCGTAAGTACTATCACCATCGAGTAGGTCATCGAAGATCGAGACGCACCGAACGCCACTCATTTGTCATAGCTGCCGAACGAAAGTGCGCGGCAGGCACTTAGAAGCTCTGACATTTCAATCCACGGTGGAATCAAGCCCCACGGCGATAAACTTCTTAAAGCGATGTTAAGGAGGCAAGATATCGGCGAGTACTCGCAGAAGATGCACGGCTCCGGAGGATCGAGCCTCGCCGCTGGCCTTCGGTACTCAACAAAGCGGTTGCGAGTACTGCCGACGAGTACTTTCTCGTCTCTGCATAAGGGGCAGCCGATAAAACACTGACCAAGCGCATGCGTCTCTTCTTGCACTTTAAGGAGGTAGTCGCACGACAGTACCTCTCAAAAGTTTGCTTGGATGGTGAGCACCATTCGTATGACAGCTAAGGTATCAATGAAAAATTTGGGCACCATTGTTATCCAAAAACGACATTATAGAATGTATTAATTTTGTTTTAGTTAAAAATTATTGCAGTAAAATCTCACACTACTGAAACCGACGCTGATGTTTACTAGTGTGAGGTTCACACTGCGGAAAATTTGAACTAGTGTGAGGTTCTACTCCCATTGGGAAATTGCCAACGGAAACCATTGGCGAAATAGTGGGCCAAGGTTGGCGTTGGCTTGGTGAACAATTGGCAGCCAACATTGTACCAAGGTTGGCAAAAGCTTGGTGAACAATTGGCAGCCAACATTGTACCAAGGTTGGCAAAAGCTTGGGATGATCACGACGTTGCCAATCATTGGCAGACAATATTGGTCCATTATTGTCCGCCAAGCAAATGCCAATGATTTGTTACTCACTGACTGCCAAGATTCAGCCAATCTTGGAAACCAATTATACATTAATGTATGATGAATGTATGTAATGTATAATTTAATAATTATATTTATAAATAAGTGAGCGACGCGTGTAAACAATGAACAAACTCTTTTCAAAATATATAAAAGTTTTCTTTTAATTAATCTCTCAATTGAAGAATTGAGATGCATAAAAAACCTCCTGCCTACAGACGGGGATGGGTAGTACAGGGATTGCAGACAAATTGCATATTTTACTGTTCTTCTCTATATGTATATGTACAACGTGAAAAGTATTTCAGTAGTAAGAAAACGTATAATTATTACATTATATATTACATACATACACCATACATTAATGTATAATTGGCTTCCAATATTGGCTGAATCTTGACGGATAGTGAGTAACCAATCATTGGCATTTGCTTCGCGAACATTAATGGACCAATATTGTCTACCAATGATTGGCAACGTCGTGATCATCCCAAGTTTTTGCCAACCTTGGTACAATGTTGGCCCATCGATGAACCAATCGTAAATTTCCCATTGGACTGTATTGACAACATTGCGCATTTTTTTTTATATTTCATCTTCAAGCGCTTAAAGAGTCGAGCGAAGTTTTCATATTGAAAAATTAAACATACCGTTTTATAATTGAAGAATCAAAGGAGGTTTTGGAGAAAACAGAACAAATATATAATTATTCTATGAACAACCAGGAAGGTTTTCCTAGCCCGAGGCTTTTGTTAGGTTAGGGTAGAGTTTACTAGAGGGACTCTAGGTTAGGGCACCAAAGCGAGACTTCTCGCGCTAATCGCGATGCCCTGCGAAACGCGACGTCCGTAAAGCCCGATAATTTTATGTGGGTTTATTAACAAACCAACACGGATTCCATGGTTTTTTCGGCACCTTCCTTAACATATTTAAATGGTAACAACAATTTTTGGGGTAAAAATTAACCTGTAATATTTTTAAAAATCTCATAGTTTTCGAGTTAGAGCGTTCCAAAATTTTCATTGAAAATCATCATTGATGAAGCCAGTTTGAAATCATTACAATGATATGGGGTATGCAACTAACATTTTTTCATCAAATTCAAATATTTTGACTAGCTTCGTACATAGTTTCAATGAAATTCCAACATTCTAATAATATTTCGAAAAATATTAGAATTGCTGATGACTGAAACTTAATTTTAACCTCGGAATCTGGAAGCACGACCTTGAAAATTGCCTTAAAACTTGAAAATAGAAAATGTACTTTTCAATTTTTTTCAACTTTGATTCTGACACGACATACTTCATTGAAATTGTAGCAAAAAAGTGTCCTTCGGGAGTTAATTTGTTAAAGTGTGAAACGTTTAGGATGATTATCTAGGTTATCTTGTGGCCAGGTATTCTGAAATTTTAACCATCAATTAATATCAACGTCATTAACGTTTGGTGCAAAAAAGAAAGACTTCGAACGAAAATCTTTTTACGAGACTACCTCCTTAACGGTTGCACGCAATATCCGACAAGGACGAGGTAGGTTCCATACACCAGTCCAAGACACTAGGTTGGCTCTTCTTTCACTGCCTCCGCAGATGTATCCTATGTTCCCGGCTGCCCTGGTGCACCCACACGTGGGTAGTACTTATTTAAATGCATTGACATGGTTGGGTATACGAGAGAGGAAGAAAGAGATTGAAGGAGTGATATTAGAGGCGATGAAAGAGAAAAACGATGGGCGTTGGGACTTTATACCGTGCGGGCTGATACCGGGACGTATTAACCCATTTCTTGTGCACACGGCGTAAACTTTTCTTTCCACTAGACTTCCACATATATATACGACTTGTCTTCCTGGAAAATGTTTTAGGAGCTGTGAATTCCTTTTCTTATGTCAGGTTTATGCTAGGCATCACTTTTTTCCAGCAGTCAGCTATTGATTGGGGATGTGTAGAACAGCTATTTCTAACATTTATTGCTTTCGAATGACGAACGGCTTCCCGGATTTTAGAATTGCGTTTCCAGATTGCCAGTTCTTTTTCTAATTTATTTTCAGTCGTGAAAAAAATTATTTAATTAAACTTATTCGTGTATAGGGGTTATGAAGCGACATTTTAAAATCAAATACAAAAGGCTTTAACATGTCCTATTTTAATTGTGGGCGACGATAAATTGGGTATTGTCAGAGCATCCTGCTTATTACTGATCTCGAAGAACAGGTTCTTATTATCATTGTGTTTACGTGTTTGCCTTGTCATCAGGTGATAAATAATAACGCCCACGCTAGCATTCGGAATTTCATATATTGTTTTTCATTTTTATCTTCGTGGATTGCTAATCTATCTAACTTTTCGTTCAATGTATTCATTTATGGTAACATGAAGGATCATTTTTTATAACGTTGTAAGACTGTCCAAAGCAGCAAAGTAAGCAATTCTGACTCCAACCACAGTTGAAATGCCCTATTTTAATGAAAAATAACCAAATAACAATTTAAAATATGTCTTCTAAGTCAAAATGTATTTGAGGTCTATTTGATAGGTTAATTTGACTAAATAATGTCTTCAAAAATTTTCTCATATTAAAAAAGTAATTGAGGTATATTCTGAAAATAAAATTAATAAAATTTCGACTTATAAAATTGCCCTGAAGGTTTTTCACGAATAGGTTAATATGCCTTTGCTAAATTCCGTATTCTGAACTTGAAATTATGAAGGCATTGCTGCGATCCAGCAAGCACTTTCAGAGTACTGCAAACTGTCTACGATAGCAAATTTACTTGCTGCAAGACAACAAACACCAACAGTTGTGCTGGAAAATACCTGCGACAGCAAAAATGAAAGTTAAAATGTAGAATCTCAAATGCACCCTAAAGTAGCTGATGAGGGATTGGTTTTCGCAATTTTCGAAATTCCAACCAATTTGTTGGTCAGTGAATTATACAAATCAAATGTGTGAATATGTGTCTTATTGTTTAACAGGTCAACCCCAAATCATAAGATTTGATCAACACTTTTTAATTTTGATAATCTTACTACAAATTCATACTCAGCGACCTAAAAAACATCCTCTAGTACATGTAAACATGTCATCTACAGTTTGCGCTATTTTGTATACACGTCAACCAGTGGCATAGTGGTAAACACATTCGAATGTCAGTGAGTTGGAACTCACTGACATTCGAAAAAATCGACAAACTAAATGATGAAATATCTGTCGGCATGTACATCAAACACTAATTGAGAGTGTACGTGCTATAACGTATTAATCATAAGTAGTAATAGGGAGTTTTGCAGTTTGTTGCGTTTATCTCTTGCTTTTAATAGGTAGCAATTTGCATCCCATGACAAAGCTGTAGGCGTTGAAAATACATTTAATTTGAGCTATAATTCGTTTTGATTTGATGAAAACTGAGTCCATGGGAGTCTTTGGAAGTCACGCTTTTCATTCATCCCACCGAAACTAATCGCGAAATCCGAAAACATCCCTGGTTTTCCTCGAATAAAAACAAGTAATGGCACAAATTAAAGGTATTTTCAATATATGCAAGTTTGTCAGTAGCACTAAATTGTGCCTGTTACTACTTACGATGCTACATAACCAGAGGTCGGGTTTTACGTGTGGCCCCTTCATTGTAAGTATTTTCTTAACTTTGAAAGTAACTGCGCGGCTTGTGAAGAATGAATTTTGTTCAAAAATAAACTTAAGAAAATCGTTTTTGTGGTCCACTTTGTGATGGAATACCTTTTTCGTAATTGAAAACGATCATCCAGATTAGCAGAACATATTACACACATATAACAGTTTTACCGAGTAACGCAGATGATTATTATACTACCTATATAATGATCATTGCAAGTTCAGTAAATAATCTTACTTAGAACATAATACTCCTCATTCTTTCAATAACGAGATTTTTAATTTTTTAAGTATAAAATTGAACTTTAACCTCAAATCTTTTAGTTTATTTTATAATACAATAACTAAATCTGTTTAAAAAATTACAAGAAATGAATATAGTCATGCGGGCATTCAAGGATGATGATTTGGGACTTTTTTATCTAATTATATTTGATATAGTGTCATCTTCAGCTGTCATTTTCAATAAATATTGTCCTACATAAATATAATCACAACGCGTGTTCGTTAGTCGACACTATGTGCTATTATCCTGTCACGTTATGCTTCGCCATCCATCAGCATTGTCTGCTTTTATTTCTGCTATGTTTCATAACTTTGACAGTGAAAATTTAACTAACGAAAGGAATCTGAAAAAATAGGTGATAAATCAAGAGTGAAAATCAGTATTTCATTAGAGTGGCTCAATTGTCACTTTACGAAGAGTGTATTTAAGTACTTTTCAAACTCTCAAAAGTGAAACCAAGTTCAGATTCCTCTACAGCCGGTTGTTGTTTTCCATGTTTCTCATAATGTAAATGCCACAAAACAAATGTAATTATGCATCAATTTTAATTGGTTTGTTTCTTAGTCCTTTTTATTTTTAAAATTCATTGGTTTTTTTGCAGATTCTTATTTATCGGTTTAAAATACTTAGTGATAACATGTCTTTAAAACCAACACAATATAATTTTTCTCAGATTGTCATATTAATTCAGAATTGTAGCACATAAGCACGCAATTTTGGATACCAGTTTGTATAATAAATGGATGTGAGTTCTTCTTAAATTTTGAACTAGAGTGTTTAACTTCGACGCCACTAGATGATACTACAATCTAATGAAATTTACATAAACATTTTAATTTTTATTGGATTTGTAGTAACAATAAACTACAAAAAAAGCATACAGATTGCGTGCAAGTATTAAAATGCAGACAGATAAACACATAGCGAGTACTATTTTCTCCCGAAACTTTACGTTTCATATTATAATTCGTACTTGTCTTTTATTTATACATCATTTATTGTATTGTCATTACAAAAAAGAGTTGAAATGGCCATTAAAAAAGTATTTAGTCCTTGTCTGGGCACGAGTTGCAAATTGTCTGGTATTTTGTGATGTAGTTTTTCATCGACATTCTGTCTGGAGTAGGTATTACGCTACTAGGCGTTTTTGTGATAAAGGTAGTTCGCGTAGCTTTTGCTTCCTGCGTAAACAGTTTTTTAGTTTTCGACTTCATGGTGGTCGGTAATGTGGCTTTTTATTTATATATGTCGTATTGTATTCTTCGTTATCTGAATATCTACCTGTAGTCTGTACATTTGATCTAAAAGTAGATATATTTTGTTAATAAAAATGGAAGTACACAAAACTATATGGGGAATTTGTATTTATAGTAAATTGATTTACATTACAACGTCATTTATTTACTGAAAACCTAAAGTTATCTGGCAAAAAAATGGTTCTATGACTACTAAAAAAGTTCACATTTGTTCAAATCCGCAAATCTTACCACGTATTTTGCTTGCAAATGTTGTTATCATTGCAAGAACTATAATGAAATGCCAAGTTAATTTAGTGTACGTAGAAATGAGTGGAGTATCATACATAAATATACATTTCACTCAATTACGTAAAATGTATCTCTTCATCGTATATACTGCAGGAACACGTGATATCAATAAAAAGCACACACTTGTGCAATTCTTCTCAACATAAATCACATCGCCGACTGTTATTGTGCTTTAGTATGTAGCATGAATATAAGGCAGACCTACTGACCTTGAAATTTTTGCCGGTTTTTCATGCGTATATTAAAGGTATCTGATACCTTCCATCGAACGCGCTGTCATCTCTAGTAACAGTCCATACATTTTCCGCATTGAGAGAAGCGTTTGTGGGTGAGAGGATACATATTATCAGATTAACCTCGATTGTTACGGTAAATTTTAATTTATTACGCATAATATAAGATCAGTAGTACATTCTGAAACCTTGCCCTCACATTGCACTTCCTCTTTCATACCTATCGTTTCCTGAATCGATTCTGCGAAAGGAGTTCCCTTGAATGTTTGTTCTCCAATTTTATAATTTATGTTCTTCGTAATTTCTTTATGAGGTTAAGAGTTTACGACGCCTGTATGTAATATTATTATTTAGTGAATGAACAAACTTTTTGTACAACATTTTTAATTACTCTATATATGAATATGGATGAACTCTATTTTGCAAAAATATGTACTGAAACAAATCTACTATACGAATTTAACTATAGTTATAAAAATTAAATATACGTGTTTTTGTGTAATTAATTTCACGTCTATCAAGTGCAGGCATGAAAACCATTCGGCGCGAAGAATTCGCTATAGATATATGCATTCGGCGATTTGAAAACATAACAACTTAACACTTGAAAAATTAGCTAATGAAATAAAAAAAACATTACAACAACCGAAGCATCAAAAATCATGAAAATGTCGGTTTTTTATATTTTGGGTTTTTACACATCATATTTTTGAGATTTCGCGTTATTGGGTAAATCATATTGGTGCAAATTTTTTAAGAAATCGAGCATTTTTTTTCAGATACTACTTTTTATATTCGCATGCATTTCTAGACTTCTTATTTCGTGCTATTTTTAAGATTGAACTCTGAAGCCCTACTGCAAATCCAGGTGGGTTCTTCCACGTGGTCTCGACCTGGTAGTTTTAGCCCATTTGACTAGGTCGAGACCATGTAGGATTCTCGCGTTTTTACCTTACTGAAATATTTTACTGATAAAAATAACTGCATAAATAATGTTGACGTTTTCTATTTTGTTAGTAACTATTAACGTTGATCTGCAAAGAATTGCTTAAGTATTTGTTTGAACTAAACCCGCATTTATCAATATGCCTTCTGCATTTGAATATAAGTTACTCTCGTTCACGTAGTACTATATATGCAAGCGTAGCAAAGTGGTTAACGCGTCAGTGTAGTAAACGGAAAACCCGGGTTCCATCCTCGGTCGGGGTAAATTATTTTCAAGTTCATAGATTTATTTACGAGAGAAATTGTAAAATATAATATAATAATATAATAAATATAATATAATAAAATAATATAATATATGATCAAATGGGCCAAAACTACCAGGTCGAGACCACGTGGAAAAAACACCTGGATTTTTTCAGTAATGAGATAATGAAGGAAAAATGATTGAATGTGATAGGTGGAAACATAAATAAACAAATAACATTCTTTTAAGCATAGCACGTCAAAAAATGATACTCAATAATCCGAAATCTCAAAAACATGATCCATAAAAACGTGAAACATAAAAAACCGACATTTTCATGACTTTTGATGCTTCGGTTATTGTAATGTTTATTTTTATTCATTAGCTAGTTTTTCAAGTGTTAAGATGTTATGTTTCCAATCCCCGAATGTTTATATTAAACAAAAATGCATATGTCTATAACGAGTGCATCGTGCCGAATTGTTTTCATGCCTGTACTTGGTGGACGTCAAATTAATTATGCAAAAAACACATGTCATGAATTGCGTCAAATTTGAAATTAAAATGTGACCAGTGAATTGAAAAATAGTGTATTACTTATTTAACACAAAGATAATACACACCTTTATTAAGGGAATAACCCCTGACATGTAAAAAGCACCTCAAAAACTCGCTAATATATAAAAAAGCATTACATAATTAATACGTCTATTTTCGAAATAATTTGGATTAAATGAAGTACATCTTTTTTTGACAAAACTTCTATTTCAAGTGTAAAAACGACAAAAACTTCTATAAGCGAGTATCGTCGTTTAGTGCACGTGAATATTATAACTAATATAGCCAGTAATCTAAATAAAGCGATCCAAAAAGAATCGTTCCGAAATTTACATTCGGTGTAACTCTGAAAACAAACTTGTTTCTCTTAAAAATAAATCTCCTCATTTACATTAAAGAACAACATATTTCGTGAAAACAATTTTTCAGATATCAACTTTTAACACTTGCCCAATTGGAAATAGAATCTTACAAAATTCCGTATTTCTTATGTTCATAACAACCTCCGATTAATAATAAACAATTTATATTGTCATATTTAAACAAGCCTTTTTTGTTACAAATAAATCGTTTCCTGAATATGGCCATTTCAGTTATAATTGGATGTTTTGCAAGATTCTCTATATTACTTTATATGCTTAAGCACTTTCATGTTTTTGGACAACACAATTTTTGGACTCCAAGACCAATATATTAGCCTAATAATTACTTTCGATCCAATGTAATATTTATACCTACTACCACGTTTGGAAAGTCTTAATAGCGATTATGAGACATTTTTACACTTTTCTATCAGGCCCACCTTATTTGCCCTGTCGGTAATGTCACTAAAACCGTCTAGAACTTCCTGAAACCTTCATCAGGAAAATTCTCTCTTTTTTTATACTCTATAATATGTCGGATACACACGTACCTGAGCTATTCTCGTGTGGTTTATTACTCATCAGCGTTCGCTTCCCGCCGAGCAAATCGGATCGGCTTTTTGCGCTAGTCAATGCGGTTATCGGCCTTTTCGCGCGATTTCGCCGGCAAATGATCGGACCGATTCAAGGGCGTGCGGTTTCCTGTCGTCACTTTTATGCGACGCATTCCTTTTGCACCCGCTGCGGTTCGGGATCGATCGCCGCAAAAAATGATCGCTAATACATTCGTTGATACGATTGATACGCCTAGATATAATGAGTTTCATCGCTGGCCGTATATATTAACGATAATGACAGGTGCGTATATTAGATACGGCGTAATGTCCGACGCTATTATTTCCGTGTATATATATATATATGTAGGTAGTTGGTCGAATATAAACGTACCGGTCGCCTATGCGTATCGGACGTTCACGGGTTATTACGTTACATTTCACTCGGTGAAGCGCGTTTAAAGTCGGTAATACATCACGACTTACGTACACGTATTATACGTCAAGCGTAATTAAAATCCATCTTACGCGTCACGCGTCATAATGGGACATGAGACACTATAAGTCTCGTAATAAGGAGATTTGTAAACGTTCCACCGAGGAATGCCAGTGTTTTATCGAACCGAGTATATCATTCGCGCATCATTGCGATGTTTATTGCTGTTATAAATTTGAAATACAATCGCAACCGTTTCATTACCACGAACGTTAATATTACGTTTGTTTCACGTAATTTTCAGTCCTCGTTCATTTTCTATGGCCGACTCCGCTTTAATGGAGATGTCCGAAGGTAGAATGTGCCGTACATTTAATCGGCCATTTCTTTTGGTTTTGTCGTAAACGAAGCAATGAAAAAGTTCACAAGACATTAAGTACACATTCTCGTTCCTACAGTATAACATACATGTACACGAAATATACAAATAATGGCTTTCTTTTATTTGTATTGTTTAAAAAATAGTGATTTAATTAAAAAGTGCAATTTAACAGTTTACAATTTAAACAATTTTTTGAATGATATACAATTGAGGTTTGAAAAAGAACTATTTTGAAAGTTAACCTCAAATCTGAATTTGAGTTAACTGCCTAAAATAGAATTAAATATCACTGACACTGTATCGCAGTTTAGATTTCATTTTATTTCTCATGATCATTTTTTTAAAGATCATCCATTAATAGATTCTATATTCGTTTCGTTCTTATGTTCTATCGTGGCGCCTTACTAAGCGGCCGCTACGGGAACACTACAGCAACGAGTCTTAAATACAAATTAAAATTCATATACATATGTATGTATATATGCAGTCATGTATTTGACAAGCGTAGCAAGTGTTCCAATAACGTCCGCAGCGTAGGACACCATAGGGCGCCACTAGTTCTAACCTACAATATTAATGCTATAAAGGCTAGATCGTGCGGTTTTGGAAGTTTCGCAAAGTCCATTGTTACCCAATTGCCGTGAATAATAGTATAGGGTAACATACAACAGCTCACATCTTTTTATAGGTTTGGGTACCATCTTAAATTATAAAAAAGAGATGTAGCTGGTTGCTGCGGTAGCTAGTATCATTTTAAAGGTATCCGATGACAGATTTATTTTTATCATCAATTTCATACCATTCATTTCTCTCGGTTAGACTATTTTTTTAAAGATAAAATTTCTTCAGAAAGAACGTTTGACAATATTCTAAAATAATTCTTTACTCTATCAGGGGTGTAGGTTTATTGTTGAAGCCCTCGTTTGAATAGTAAACTATTTGTATGGAATTTTGTTTAGCGTATAACCAATAATAAATATTAAGCTTTAGTTTATTATCGCCAACTACCGTCTGAACTTCTTAGGGTATTGCTCTTCGTAAAAATAATTAAATTTTTAATAAGTTCGAATCCGTTTTCGATCCGTTCTGAGGTATTACACCACCCAAATGAATTGCACTTAAAATTCCGCCATATTAATATTTTAAAGACTAATTTCAATGGAAAAAATAGACGTGTAATTTACCACTTATGAGCTTCATAAGTCTCTTCATTAATTGAATCGGACGGGGTCTAATTAAATATATACAGAATTAAGTAATATGGTGTTATCGCTTGGAATCATCGAGATCTTTTTATCGATAGTATATCACATTTTATCGATTCGGCAGTGCAGATACCCTGCATTCGCAATGAGATCAGATCCCGTGAGATCAAGTGTTAATGAAATGTGGCCCGATTTATCTGATCATATCTAATGAAATTCTGTTAACTTCTTCAACATAATTAATAGCACTTAAATAGTTAATAAGCATTAATTTATATCAAATCTCCTTGGGAACTCTATTACAATCATTTCAGATATCTGGGCTTACTAATTATAATTCAATGAAGGACGTGCGAACTTCATCGAAAAGTACATTAATCTTAATTCCGTTATTATTGAAACATTATGCTAGAAATATTTTTGAAAACTTTTATCGCTTTATTTGTGATCTCTGGATATGATTATAAAACGAAAAACAGATATTAAGTTGTATATTACTTTTTTAATCACCACGTTATTCGGTACGTTTGTATTCATCGATGATTACTAGCCATCTGCTAAAATTGCCGATTTTATCATAATGTTTATTCCCTATATTTTTGAAACACATCAATCGTCGTTGTTAAATCCGTTAATGCATTTTTAATTCGGGTTTTTTCTATCGTAACTACACGTAATTAAAAAACTGGAAATAATTTTATTTTAATATAGTAGTTTATTGCTATTTTCTGGTTTTAATAGTCATCTAACTTCTCATTTGTTGTTTTCGTTGAAACGCAATATAGTTATTTTAGAATTACAATATAGTTTTTCAATGTATATTTTTATCAACGTCTTCAATTAATTCACACAGTAGACGTCACCATCGAATTAAATATCGTCATTTATTGGTTTATTCTAACTTTTTCATTCTCATGATGGTAATAGAATCGATGAATGTACACTCAGAAAAAAAAGTAGTTAAAATTATCATTTTTTTACTATGAATCATAATGTAAAATGAGAACTAGGCATGGTAATAGTTAAAATAACTATTCTGAAATAGTAAAGTTTAACTATTGTTTCATGATTAAAAATGCTACTTATTATAATAGACAAATAGACTCAACTATTTTGAAATAGTCAATTCAGAAAATTAGTACCTTCACTGAGAAAAATTGTATAAGATATTGTCATAAAAAATATGGTAAGGAGTCAATATTTACTTTTGGAAAATATTTGTAAACTATATATATCAGAGCATATGAAAAGTCCACTTTTCTCCCCTCGTTCTTTGTTTAAGATAAACAAGGAAACAAAGAGAAAAACAAAAAATCCATACTGCGGTAAGTTTGTGAATGTCACACTCTTGCCATTTAATGGATTTAAATGATAGAGAAAATCACATAAATTTTCGTGAACTATTAGCAGCCTTTTTGGGACTAAAGAGTTTTGCTAGAAATTTAAAAAATTGTAATGTTTTACTTAGAATTGATAATTCTACCGCAATATCGTATATTAATCATCACGGTGGAATCTAAAGCAAAAAATTGAGTGAACTGGCAAAAACCGTCTGGAAATGGTGTGAAACAAGAAATATTTTTATTTTTGCTTCTTATATTTCATCAAAAGAGAATAAAATCGCCGATTACGAATCTAGGCGTCTTGAGCCCGAAACAGAGTATGAATTATCAACTAGCGCATATCAAATCCCGCGTAGAAAAAATAAGTATGGGGGAAACTATCTGAAATACTATGGGAAAAAGTATGGGAGAAACTATATCCCACTGTAGTCGCTCCCATTATCTCGCCCAAAGACACCCCATACTTTCGGACAAGATATGGGACAGATATTTCCATCGGTATCCTTTAATAGATGAAAATGTATGGGACAACTATATTGGTTAATGCTTTGTTCAAGACTATGAAAAATTACTGCCCAATGTACGCCATAGTCGCAGTCAATAACTCACTCAAAGAAACCCCAAACCTTTATACGAAGTATGGGGGAGACTTTATACAAATTTTCCACTATACCATGCGAGAAAGTATGGAAGAAACTATTGCCCATTTAACAAAAATTGGTCTTTCTGAGAATGAAAATGTTTTAGAATTTGTTCAAGAATACTTTTAAATTTTTTCAGATTTTTTATGACGTTTTAGAAAATTTGCATTTTTTGAATTTTTCAAAAATCACGAATTTTAATAATACAGTATGAAAAATTGGAGGGTATTCGTTGAACAATTTTAAGACATTTTTATTCTTGGAAAAATTTCTTTAAAGTCTGCAGTTTTCAAGAAAAAAATTTGGTAAGTTTTAAAAAGAATTGTGTCATATTGCGGCCTTTTTTGACTCTGTTTATTTTTGACATCTCTCCCACGATTCCAATACATTTAGGTCATATAATGTATTATGCAATACCATTATACACACAAATTTCAATGTCGTGTAACTAGTCTATAGATACGCGTGCGTACACGACTTGCATAATGTATTATCGTATCTTTACTCCCGACGGTCCTTCTTACGACCACATAAATATCCACTTCAATAACGGGAGCCACGGGCTCGAAGAAAAAAAGCTGCGAACGCCACGTCGCCACCTGGCGGCATCAAAAATAGTGGTCGACCCACGGATAATTAACAAAGATTATGCAGGAGTCATTAACTCAATTCCAGGAATGTTTCCCATGTTCATCAGGATGTCTATTTTGATCATAAAATAATCGTAACAATAACATTTTTTAATAAGTATATAACAATTTATATAAAACGAATTCCGTTAATTCGTAAATGAAGAATGTCCTTTTACTCCATAGCTCTATATGTGTTCTGTGTTATTTACATAATGTGTTAGTTATCTACTCAAAACATTCATTATGACTTCTTAATAATTCCTTCATATATGTAATTCATATATGTATACAGCTAACACAGCTGAAAAGAAAAAAAAATACGGAATTTTTACTGTATTAGCAGCCGATTTTATTACCTTTATGTTAGAAAGTAAGGATATACAGATAATATTGTTATAATTAGGACATTATGTAGTAATTATGCATATGTAACATAAGGGTTAAATTAAAAATATGTCTTTCGCGATTTCCACAATGATTTTTGTTTAAAATTTTTTTTGTAAATTTACCTCTGAATAAGTAGAAATATTTTTTAACCTGTAGCAGAAGTAGAAAACCAAAGCCTGAATTACTACAACATTACTGTTTTATCCGCCGTTGGAACAATTCTAATGCATTCTGCAATGTGAATTGTTGATTTTTTGTCATTAATTATAATTTATGAAGACATATAAATGTAATATTTTAAGAAAGCTACAGATTCATTTTATTATATGATTTGAATAGTAAATAACCTGAGGCATCCGTCTTTCCGAGCAGATGGTTTATTTGCTATATCGAATATTCTGTCACTGCGACAATACGGTACCGTAGCGCATCTAGTGTCAAATATTTGAAACAGTATATTTGTTTTTTTATCGCCGAGTTACTAATAATTATTTATATCTCATAATTTACAACGGAATATATTTAAAAATGTGTTATTATCGTAATGTTTTTCCGAATTCCAGTAGTATAGTTTGTCATAATACGATGTCATTGTCTTCAAATTCCCAATTTACAACTGACAATTTACAACAATTTACAACATCATTCCATTATGTCATTGCTACATCTCCAAAAATATTATTAATTGATATCCTTATTTTTTTATTTGTGGATTTAATCGATCTTCTGTAGAAAGATATCCAAAATATTAGATTTTTATTTGAATAGAAAACCATATGTTTTTCAATAATATCTAAAATTTTTTAATTAACAACAATTCAGAATCTCTTAGACATGATTAAAAGTTTAACATCGTTATCTTCGTTAATACCTTTTATTTGCCGCATATTATTACTCCCAACTGACTATAATAACTTAGTATCACGAAGAATATTAATTATGAAGAAAATATGAAGTCTCTCTTAGCCTATCATTTATTACAAGTTTGTAAATGTTCTCTTTAGTACACGCCTCAAATATATTAATAATGATATCGTACAATTTAAATGAACAAAAAGATCGTGTTTTTAATCCTGATTTACGTTAAATTGCAGTCGCCTGCAAAATAAGAAATCCAAACATCAATATTAATAATTGTTTATTTTATGTCAATGTCAGTTTCCGTCACTATGCAAATTCGACAACATGTTTGCACCTGACGCAGTGTCAGGAATGTCAAATTCTTGGGAAAAATTCGGTACCTCCTCCTGATCTTACGGTAACAACAGTGGATGTGCGACAGGGATCGTTATCAACCGAGCTTAAAAGTATAGATGCAATTACGTCGTCACTTTCCACAGGCGTGACGAGCTTTCTTTTTCTACCAATATTTGCATTTTAAATATTCCGCATTGTATCGTCACCCTAAACATTCGATCCTACTGCATCCTGCGTCAACGTTCGTCTAAGCGATCCAAGGCCATAATTATCGATGGTTAATAATATGTGGCGTGATGAACACGTAGAGTTGAGGACGAAACGGCAATTTATCGGGATTTTCAATCCGCGACGACGAAAGCTGACTCCTTCGGCGACGTCGCGCACGGGTCGAATATTTCGTTTTTCATTCCCTAGCCGCTTGACCATGCTACGCAAATTGGTCTCGATCACTTTTAGCCCGTTATTTCCAGGCTATTTTCCTATGCCCCTCTAATAGATGCTATAGCCGAGACATTCAATTACACCGCGGATAATGTTTACATTTATTGTGCGCCCGCGTTATGGCGCAAGAGCCTTTTTTACCCTTTTTTATGGGTACCACCTAAGAAAGTAGAAATACTGGGAGGTTTTACAATATTGTAATGCAGTCACTGATAACTGTTTGAAAAGCACGCGCTTTTTGTTTCAGATTCTTCGTTGCGTGGATGTTGGCGGCGTTATCCTCCAGATCAACGGTGAGTACTAGTCATTCTTCTACATTCCTACACTCCTTGCTCTCTATTTACTTAATGTTTTTCCACGTTTTTTGTCATCTTTTATCAAAAAAGTCCATAGTTGTAGCGTTATTTGAATATTTTCAACATTCAAAAGAACTTCTTCACACATGTCATGTGCTTTTTGTTGAGAGTAAACTTTTGCCATGATGTCTGTCTTCACAAGTCAAATTTATTAAATCAAGGGCTCTTCCGCAGCCTAGTATAGGAAATCATGGTTCTAACGCAAATCTTCAAGAGTGTTGCGAAAATGAGCATTTAGAATGATTTTCCGATGAAAATTAGCACATCTTATTGGTTTCCCGCCAAAAAAACATACTCTTTGATTTTGCGATGAAAATTAGGATATATATTTATTATTATGAAATTATAACAATATACGTTCAGAAGAAATATATACGTACATAAATTACAATTGTTTACTGCTCTTGCGGGCCAGGGAACAAAGTTCCGAAAATCAACATACCGTAAGGCCAAAATTTCGATTTAGCATGTCTCCAGCGTGAATTTCTTCACTTTGCCTTTGAAAATTTGGCAAAAAGAAACTAAATTAAAATACCTTGGACTCGCGCAATATCGAAATTTTAGCCTTTCGGGATTTTGATTTTCGAAACTTTGTTCCCCGGCCCTCTTGCGTTTTAAAATCATATCTCATTAGCCTAAACCGCTTATTTTTCCATCTTACACATAGCTCTCGTAGAACCATCAAAAAATGTATTTTTTATTTTAATTTATAATTTGTTTATTATATATGAATTTCACAGAATATGTTCCTTATACTTACACACACATTTTATCAAAATAATATAAAGGTTGGATATAACGGTGACAATTTTTTTTCGAATCGCAACATTGATACTTTGAACATTTTTTGTTGGAGGCATTTTGTTAATTTGGAATATATTTAAAACGTTTACATTAGATAATATGGTAATAAATTACCTAAGATGGCCTAATGTGAGCATAATCAGGTCAAATGTTGTGTACTTCTTACTAAAAGAAATAAGTTTTTTGAAACACAGTTTGCTTAAATTTCTAATACTCATAACTTAAACGGACAAATTTCTTATCGAATTCGATATAATACGTGTTATTTAATTTCTACTGAAGCTTAAGACATTTAATTTACCTAATATACTATGACGCGAAGTGGAAACCCTACCTGATTTAAAATGGAACCCGTCCAGTAGAAGTTGCACAATAACTACAGCACCTAAAAAATCATTGCATTATTTTCAAGTTAAGAGTTTTATAAGTGTTAATTACAAGGTTCTTTTTTCATGGACAATGAAATGAGCGTTTTTGTCAGAAAAATCTTGATCCCTTAAAAAAAATTAATTTTATGTGCTAGTTTTCATCAAAATATTTTACAGGTACTATTATTGGTCAGCACTCGTTCTTATGTGCTTTAAATTCACCAGCTATTTTTGACGTGTCAGTTTCCATAAGAGCCGTGGATATGGTGACTATTTTACGTATTTCTGCGAGCGTACTCAATGCTTCTATATCCATCGAATAATCACTATCAAGAACAATATCGACTTATCTATGGTACCATCATTAAAATGGATGTAATTTTAAGAAAATACTTTAGATTGAGGGTTATTGCAAACATTAAAAAAATAAGAGCGTATTAAAATAATTACAAGCAAACAGTCATTGAAATGCCTTAATAAATATTCTGAAGACAGAGAGTCACACTATCTGTTTAATGTAATCTCAGAAGAGACGGGACAACTTGTCATAATTACTCAATTGGTGATATGATACAAAAAATGCAATATGTACTTTAAACTGAACTAGTTGTTAACGTATAAAAGTTAAATAATTTATGTGTTAAAATTTGTAAACTACGGATCTAAAAACTTTTTTTTTTCAATCTTTGTTTGCCCCTAAAAATTCAATTTAAAAATTCAATTTTTCAACTGTCATTCGTCCATTAAAATGTGCACAAAAGATGCTGTCAACCATCAAGTAAAGCAAATTAGTTTCCAGATAAATCTGAACACGTATTCATATTATGAAATACAGCTTAATATAATTTAATAATTAAATAATCGTCAATTTTAGAAATTTCATCTTCAAATTGTTTACAATATATTTTTAAAATACGTATCTTTGAAATGAGTGAACAAAACATTTTCGAATTTATATTTATATATTATATATATACTATAATAGAATAATTATACATCTTTATTTATTTATTTAGAATAATAAAAGTTTTAAAAACATTTATTGACGTAAATTTTGCGTGTCTCGAGTCATGTATGCATATTTCAATTGAAACAAATCAAAAAAATTAAAATATTTTCGACAGTACTACCGTCATCTTCATGGACTAAAATGGCATAAGCCAATCTTTATTATAGACATCTTTGACGCGTTGTTTACACCCGTGTAAGATATTCCGATGCGGGAAATGATAAAAAACGATAAGTGAAAAAGAAACCTTGAAAAATCGTGTCTTATCCTGTCGTAACCACGTGTCATTTTTTATTTTTGAATTTGCAGTATTTTCCGATAGGTCATTCGAAAGAGCGGGATATCGACCGCAACATTTTTTTGTATGCTTTTTAATATAAATAGGTACATTACCTATCATTTTTTTAAAATTCATGTTAAATTTTTGTACAGTTTGACATACTTGAAATATCATATTCACAGTAGATGAAAGGATATTATGCGATTTTTTCAATTATTTTTCATTTAAAAAACGTAGGGCTAAACTGTAAAGCAATTTATAAACGTAAAGTCTACAATTGTTGTATTCACCTAAGTATATTGAATTAATTTCAAATACCCCTTCATTAAATAAAATTGTTTTTCAACGGTAAAAGAAATTAAAATTTCTCTTCAACGTTTCATGTAGTTGAATTTTAACATAATTTGGTAGCATCCATGACGTGTCTGGCAATAAAAACAAATTGTCTTTAACCTTTCCTTCGGGCGAAACAAGATTCATTACACTGTAAGTCGACATCTTTGATAGCTGGACCCGAGGGCAATAACATTGCCTTCGAAGCATTTTATAGTAAACATTATTTTCAATCATCGCTCTTGCTACTTTTTGTGTAAATATTAATTTTCATAAGAGTGCAAAAAGTACACATAAAAATGAAAATTACTCTATAATTTCATTAATATGACATTAATTCGTTGTGTGTTTAGTCATATCCCTCTATCTATATTGCAGGGGTTTTAATCAAAATGTCTCGGATAATTCTTCACGAATATTTTCAAACAATTTTAAAAACTAGTGGTATTCGTCAAAGTTTTTTGCATTTTTTATTATGATCAAAGAAAGCAAGAAAATTGGGGGAAACAAAAAACGTTTATCTTTTAAAAAAAGACATTTTTTGTAACACAATTATATTATGTAAAATCTGTTATTTTTCTCAGGCTATAAGTCATGACAATGCTGACCTCGATTCCACGGCTGAAGTTTCGGCGCTGGAAGATGCTACAGAAGACTATTGGACTTCGAGTGGGTCTGGTCCAGACGAAGACGAGATGTTGCACAATGAAACAAAAGAGGCACTAACGCATGAGGCTAGTGATCACGATGCGGTAAGCAAATATTTGAGAAATCAAAACACCTGATTAGCTATTTATTAATATTCTTCAATAATATGCACTTAATTGGAATGTACAATGTGATGCATTCGCAGTAATATGCAATCATTTTGGGATAAATGGGTTTTTATCAATCGTTGTTACAAAAAAAAGTAATTAATAACCCAATCGGCAAAATAGGACGAAATTATCTCTTTCCGGCATTTCACTTTATTTACCTAAAATAGAAGTCGAAAGACAGGGATAAAAGTCGAAGTCATTGAACGGTCGAAACTTTGTAACACAAAGCATTGTGGTAAATTGAACTTAATTAAAAGAAGATCTTGGTATTTTTCTGTCATTATAATTAAGTAGACAATAATTAATATTGTAAACAATAAGTTGTAAGTAGTTGAGTAATTGTGATATCAGTTCACGCGACATTCGTAATTATTATTTTAATTTATGTGTCCAGAAAAATCTTTTTACTATTGAGAATGTTGAAAAACATCCCTGTAGATCTGTCATTAAACTGTTAAAAAATACATTTCGCATTGATTAAATTGTACTTAATTACGGCATTTTGACTTGGTCGTGGATGAATAATTTCTCTTGCTGCTTTGAAAGAAAGTGAATTCATGTCCTTAGAAGTTTCGGAACATATGTTTCCAGATACACATGAATAAAAGGCAAGATCATTAATAGACAAGTTACATGCTTGAATAGCACACATTTTTTTTTGTAACTATAATAGGTGGATTATACGAACATTGATTTTCAACAGTTCTATAAGTCAATACATTGACAAAAATAAATAGTTAGTTTTATCACCCCAATAGTAGGATCTGATACAACTACGTTTTCAGTTAGTTTTACTATTTAATAGTAGGCTTAGATACTTAATCTGCCAAGGTCACTAGATAGTGCCTGCGTCTTATATGACTATTTATTTAAAAGTTCCAACAATTTCATGTTTGTGTATGTTTTCATTTTGAAGTCTTTCTCGCAATACATAATTTGTTTGAACAAAGCAGTTTTGTTTTCCATCCATCTTTACACGAGTGGTGTCAGGACTCAAGTTTGCTAATTGACTGGCTCACTCGAGTGCACTTCTTTCATCTTGAAGACTCTCTGTAAATATTTACAGTGATGTTTGGTGGCATTTTAAGAGCATCCTTTCGCGAGGCATGTTCCCATACAGAATCAAATCTTACGACAAGGTTAAATAACGTTGATGCAAGCTTATTAACAGTATGCCAACCTTATTTAAATTTGTTATAAGGTTCGGTTCTATTAGGGTTGCTATTATGCGAAAGGGAAAACCACGTCTGACAAAATATATTTTTGTACGTAACAGGATTCATATTGCCTCCAATATTGACAATTATGAGTGCTTTATAACTTTCAAAACTTTTGATCATAACACTTCTTTTGTCGAACAATAATTAAAATGAAGGGCTTATGACCTGCAAAGATGTTAAATTCTCTCTCAGTGTGAATTTTTTTAAATTTTCATTACCGATTTCATCGTTGATCATCAGCCTCGTAAAGTGAGATTGGTGGGATCCAAAACGATTTGCTCAACTCCGGCCCTTTGTCTCTCTTATTGAACAAATTTTTTCCATGTTTTCTCATATTGAGAGAGAATTTAACATCTTTGTAGGTCATAAGCCCTCCTTTTTAATTATTGTTCGACAATAGTAAAAAAAGACCAACATCAAATTTAATTTTGTCCGTATTTCTTATTTTGTTATGGCTTAATAAAATGTTGCTAGGTATGCATAAATTGTTTTGCCATGTATGTCCGTTAAAATTGGTAAAAGTAGATTTAAAAATTGGTGAAAAACAACGAAACATTCAAAAACGGTTTAATAAACGTTGCAGGAAAACATGAATTTTCTGCAACTTATGTTAGGATAAAAAATTTCAGTAGGCCAAACGAGAGACAGTAATTAATTGTTGCGGAGCATAAACAATAACATAAGTTTGTAGGATAAACGTCCCCATTAGTACGACGTCACGGTTTTATAAAAAAGACAAGCCTGCAGTAATAGGCACGTTTATCCTATTTACCACGGTGTAAAGAATAAAAGGTTAAAGATTATGAGGAGTCGTTAGCAGTAGAAGGCAGAATCAACAGCCACGAGAACCAGCGACAAGGAAGTTCGTTACTTATTAACTCCATTCTTTTTCGAGGACCGTTTTCCAGAAATATACCACGACATTCCGATCAAAGCGTGATAGTCAATCTTGTTATGAATCACATGAATTAGGAACATAATTTAGAATTATCTTTGATAAAAATGACCTTTGAGTTCGTGTACAAGCTTTGCTAATCATACTTGACCTCTTGGGGAATGTGCAGCTATATGTACTTTATATTTGGATGGCCCTGAAATATAAATGCGGATAGTAACAAAATGGCGTACGACTTTACTTTAGATTGATGCCCCACGTAGCAGTGCTAAAACGGAAGATTTAGTTTTAATCAGCTAACCATCAAAAGTTTCTTTGAAGTCGCAGAAAATATCGAAGTGAAATAATTTTTAATAAAAACAACATGCAAAAAAGCCTGTCAAACTCATTTCAAAACCTGGAGTAAATACAAAAGCATGACATAAAATAGAACGATGACAAAATATTCGATATTGAAAATGGGTTTCATGACAGATGAATATCAAAAATATTTATTACAAAAACCATTCAACCTGATATTCGACCCGTGGATATTATTGATGGTCATACTTTATTTTTTTGAAACATCATAAAGATAATGGCTGTCCATTGATTAGAACTGAAAAACCGAAATATAGCCAAAATGCGGACTAACTTTGTGGGGCATTAGTCAAATAAAAATTATTCAAAGAATTCGTAGTTTGTTCTACTAACAAAGTTACTTTTGTAAGTAACTCGTTTTTTCCGTGTACAGAATAATTTATTCAAACAGTTTCCAATATTACTAGTGTTGCAGTATTCTACGAACATCGACATTACATTAGCATTTTCCGTTTTCTGCAATGTTTTTTGAGATTATTCAGAAACTAGAGGATGGACCTAGATTCCTACTCAGCAATTAATAAAATATGCAAATGGGTCTAACAGTCGGTTGTTACATTTATGTTCAACATTTAGTTTTCTATTATTTGTTTTTGAAACTCAATTTTGACCCTGAATTTTGAGTTTCCACATAAAGTTACGTATGATACAATAAGTTTGATCTTTAGTATGCACCATTTCTTTGTAAACTGATGTAAGTTCTACTTCTAGATATTTTGGTATTTACCAAGTTGCTTTCAAGTTCACTTCGTTTCGACATCGGCATCTGTGTGACATGATAACCTTTAACAGTCAACAGTGTAGGGTGGATTTGGGATTAAAAATCACCTCAATAAATATGTTTAATATCAATAGAAAAACAAGACCCAATATTAAATTAAATTATTATCATATGTTTTTCTTGCAAATTAACAAATAATAATTCAATTGGTTTTAAACCAGGTTTTTGACCGACCAGGATGTGCTTTTCCCTTCAGTACAAGAAAAAAATTTGTTGGAAAATTTTCCTCCCAATATGAAGGTGAAACTGAAAGACCCAATATTGGTACCCCTAAAATTCCTACTTCGACTGTTCTTTCCAAACTTTGGCGTAGAAGGACCAGATTATATACATTTAATTCAAAAACGGGATCCATGTTATGAATCATTAAATTCTGTGGTTTCATCCAAATACTGACTCGGAAGGACCAGTCGATATAAATATTGAACGCCGTACATGTATTTGAATATTTACCTGCAAAATATAGAATATTAAAACGCATGAGATAACCCGGAATGTTTCGCCAGCAATAAAAAATATCTCTTGGAACATCATCCGAACTGAGCAAAAAAGGTGGAATCTCTCTGGCGACGTGTTTCCCGTGATACTTCTGCGGAGTCTTCAGGAGTCCAGCACTCCGGTCGATGCAATTACTTGCCGATCGAAAAATAATAAAAAGAGGTAAAAAATCGCCCTACCAGTAATTGGGTGAAAGAGGTAAGAAAGTGGCCGGCGTGACCGTAGGTGGCTGGAGGTGACTGGAGGTGACGGAAAAGAAGAAAGTGAGAAGAGGTGAAAAAATCCGCACGTGCAGCTGTGCGGTGCCGAGCGGCTCGTTACACTGGTGTCCAGTTATGTGTACTTATGTCATTAATAAGCGAACGGTCCGCGAATCGCGGGAAAACTGGCATAAGGGGATCGAAAAATGCCGCGCCTCAGTATACAGTTCCTAGAGGACAATTTTAACGGGCTTTAACGACGATATCTCACGTGATATTTACGAGGTGAATGGGTAATTTATTCCGCGGAGTTAGTGTATTCAACGCTGCTTTATACAGGGGAGTGTGTCACCTTTTTCATTTTTCTTCTTCTCGCGTATTGCATGACCGTTCTTTATCCTTTTTCTCGCGCGGACCATCTGCTCGTAATTAACTATGTTGGAAGAGAGCGGGCAGTAAGATTATTTAATTACGGAAATTAATGATGCAGAGTAGTGCAATTCTGAACTCACAAAGATGAGCAATTTTCTTGAGGATTGGTCATAAATTGCTCAAATAGTACGTAGCTCTTAAAGAGATCCAAAATAAAAATAATTAATCTCCCAAATGTAAAATGTAAATCCCTCAACGTAAATCAGTAACGGTTCATTTTAAGCTGAAGTAGAACTAATGTAGACCACGCTGAGTTTGGATAAGGTTAAACCCAAAATTCATGATCCCCTAATTTTTGATATAGCATTTTATCTTACGGGCATATTTTCTTGGAAACAATTACTAACCGAATATTTATTGCTGTAAAAGATCTGTTTTAAGAATTGACAATTAATAATGTTTGAGCACATCGCCTAAAATAGTTGTAAAAATTGAGATATTTTTTTTTAAGTATGAACACAATAAGACAAATTGCAATTCATTTTTCATTATTGTTGAACTTCAAATGACCATATTTCTGTAAAAATCATAGATAGACAAATTTCTTTACTATTGTTCCAGAAGATTTTTTGTACTTTAATTTACTTTTGGATAACGTTAATGATCAATAACTTGCAGAGGAGTTATTTAAAAAAGAAGGAAAGCTTTCTTCTTACAATTATTTTCGAAAATGTTCCTAATTACATTTAACAAAATGATTTAATTAGTAAACACAATACTTTTAAATGTTAAAATATACCTTTTAACGCAATAAATGTGTCAAACGTTATTTTAGAAAAAATGTGTCCAAAAGTTTGCAAACAAGAATCAATATAATGTTAAATTCCTACCACCGATTATTTTCATATTTCTCTAAAACCCCATGGAGATATCCAAAATACAATCATGAATAAACTGGAGAGAGTCATGATTTTTGGGTTAAACTGCATCTAAGCTTGCCATGGCAGACATCTATATGGAAAAAAGGATTGGCTGGGGCACCAAGAAAACAGTTTCACTAAGAAATAAATTACGATCCCTGAAATTAATCGCATGCATTGATATTGGAATGATAAACATTGTAGTAGACCATTTTCGTAACTTTTTCGTAACATTTTCAAAATGGCGGCCAGAACGTCATGATCATTGAATTTACATCACGATTTTTATTTTTATAATTTTTACTTCTTAATATTACTATTCTATAATATTACTTATTCTAAAAATTAAGGAAATAGTTACACAACCAAAGGAGGATGCCCACGAGTACATGTGGTTTTATCCCTCGAAGTGTAACCTCTTAAATTACCTAAATCAAAGTAAAGTAAGCAGTAAAGTAAGTAGTAACAGTGAATCCGTTATACAAAAAAATCGATTATGTGGACTGTGAATACTTAGATTACTGCCTTTTCCGTGACTTCAACAATGATTTTTTAAACTTTCCCACTTGATCAAATAATGGCATTTGGTATGAGGTGTTACATCTCATCATACTCCATCCAAACTGAGTAGTTTCAGGGGTTACACCATGTGGGACAAAACCACCTATACCCGTGGACATCGTCCTTTATCAGTTTTGGTACTCAATTATTGGGTTATAAACCAGGTTATTTCTTAGTTGAACTATTTACTTACTGTCCTATCCGATTCCTCTTCTGGATCCGAGGGGCCTAAGTATGGTTGCTCAACCAATTCCTTTTTTTACGTCCGCGCTTGTTGAAACAAATTGAGTACTTGCATTGAAAAATAAAATGCAATTTTGTTGTGTTTAATATGTACTACGTAATTATTTGGCATTTAATTACTTTACACTATTTAGGAGTATGCGTAGATAGAATCTAACTACTATATCCCATTACACTGACTTGCATTTTTGTTGCAATTTGTTCCTTACGGGAAATACCCAAGCAGTCAGAGAAGTCCTTTCGACCAAGCTAAAGTCAGAATAATGTCTTGATTAAGTCAAATTTACCACTTTTCGACCCAAAAAATGTCTTATAAGTCAAATAGACTTTCAGAACTTGAATGTGAGTCGAAAATTACGTAAATGTAACATAAAAAATGGCTTTAAAATCTTGTACCTTCAAAGACATACATTAGGTCAAAATTTATAACCAATGTCTTGAAAGTCGAATAAATTTACAGATCGATATCAGGTTTCCGTTAAGTAAATATAAGCTCGCACGATTAGTTCATTTCGACCTTGAGGATAAAAGGTCTTAACTGGTCAATATGCCTTTATATTTCGACCATCGGGATAAAATTAAAACCGAATGGCATGCTGTAGGTTTAACCTGAAAGTCAAATTTTCTTAAAATTTTCGGAAATAATTTTCTTAAAATACTGATTGTGCTATTGGCAATAACTCTCTGCCAACGTAGAGGAAGGAATAGCTGTTGATTCGCATTCGGAAAATTTGAAAATGATCTAGAGGCAAAAAATTTAAAAAACGTTAAAGTATCCCTTATCACCGAGTTCTATCAGTATTCAATTATTCTTTTATTTTCTCCTTCTTTTAAAACAATGACGGTCTTAAAATGGGAATGATTCGGTTTTACCTTGACTTGCACATTACTATTTGCTTACATAGGTTAGGAACATATTCGTCACGCCGCAATTTATGGATTACGTAACAGTTTGAGAATCGATAGTTAATGCAATATCCATAATTGCCCTATTGGTCGATATTTCGGCTCCACGATAATATGCAATTTTTAAGATCGCACGATTTTATTGTTTATTTCAACTTCATGTTGTCATGAATATCTAAATGCATGTAATCGTAACGTGGCTAGATTTCGTTATTATCTCAAAAATAAAAAGCACATATTATTTCGATAGGTTATCGCGGGCCGCCATCACGATAACAGCAAAATACCAATAAAACATGGATTTCATACAAAAGTTACTTCATGTGAAAAGGATACTGAAATTTTGAATAAACTGTGTGCACATCATTGTAATTTATAATTCTGTTCTTTATTATATTTTTATAATAAATTAATCGTAAAATTAATATCTGGCTGTCGTATTTAGTATAACTTTTCTTTTAATTGTAAATCAAAGGTTACATGTTATAGACGTTCTCTTTTTTAACAATGTGAAAAGCCCGAAATTAGTCGACAAATTTTAAAAATAAAACCATGAAGCTCCTGACTACAGCATACACTTTTTAACCAGAAAACAACATTTTTATTTTTAATAGTGCAATCACATTTACATTTTAATCTATGAGCGGTATACATATATAAATAGGAAAGGCGAAAAATTACTATGCATTCAGAATAAGCTACCATTTATCGCAAACAGTAAGCAAAATTATACCGGAAGTCTGATTAATGCTGCGGTGCGAGCATTATGACTTTTCATTACACAAGATATCAGTAATTTAATACTCGGTATGTAGACAAATTCCTACGCACTTTAGCAATGAAAGTCGAGCAGATATTAATTTCTATCTATTAGTTTACTGTTACGTATTAACCAAACATTTATATCGACGTTAATAAAATAAAATAATCCAAATCTCATACAGCATAATTTTTATTTAGCTATCAATTAATTATGTTACCTATATGACGATAAGAGATTCATTTATAAACGAAGCTTACGTATTTTTCAATTCTGCAAAAATCAGAGGCTTCACGAATTTGTAATATAAACTATTAAGAAAAATTAATCCTTTCATCATTATATTATTACGAAGTTCTAATGTTTTCACTTCAACATTCGAAGATGCTACTCAAATAGTTTCCTGTCGGTAAAAAGTATGAACATTACTTTATAAGGCTGAATTATCTGTTACTGGCAATAAAACGTTAAAGATATGAAACTCATATCGTGCGCGGACGTGTTAATTAATATAGGTGATTTTTCACTAGTTATATCTTAACGTAGTGTATCACTATACTGCATTACACACTTTACAGCGCAAATCTTTAAATAGATAGCATAATCAACAGAAATGCATGGTTATCGTGCACATTGTGAATAATCCATTACTTACTATAATTAACAAGTAGCGACAATTTTTAATCGGTTTGAAAGTGCAAACTACCAAGTTCCCATTTGGTAGAAAGTTAGTATTTTTGTAAAAAAACAACAAATTTATTAAAGTCGTGATTAAACGCATGTTACTTCTAATTAATTCTTATCGATAACATAATTTACTATGTAGCCTGGAGAACGTGTCCTAAAGCTATTCATTCGATATTGTTGATATCAAGTAATATACATTAAATTCATCAGTGATATTATAAATGTTACATTTTTAATGATTTTTGTCTGCTATGTAGATTTGAAAACTACAATATTTGCTTATTGTACAAATATTATTTAATCGACAGGAAATTGCTTAATCTTTGGGTCTGGTTAAAATATATGTAGTAAATTGGAACATATTGATTTTATCAAATTTGATCAACATCTAGTTTGTCGGAATTGTAGTGGGATCCAGGTAAAATTAAGGGTGTGCTTATTGTGCATTGTACATCTTGACATTTTTGGAATGTAGAAAAGTCATTAATATTTATAAATAGTATTTATTACGCTTAGATAAGATTTACATCTGCTTTGAATATTATAACAAAAAATATTTGCATACAATATCAGTAGAGTTCAATAATGATTCAATGATAAATTAATATTAAACACAACGATCTTTCATCCTCCTCTAGATAAAATGAAATGTACTCGTCCTAACAAAATCTTGCCCGTATATAACTTTGAAGTGGAAGATACTCTTTTTTTAATTATCTTCTCACGAAATTAACTTCAAGAAATGCATTGCAGGTAATTGAGATATTTACAGATTGCCATAAACATATTTTCAAATATAACAAATATTTTTTTTGTAATAAACAATCCGAAAAAATCCAAGCCGACACTTTGAAGAAAACGATTCTTTTCTAAAATACACGCATTCTTTCACGTGTGACAATAACAAAAATTATTCAGATTCTTACCAAATTCTAGTAACTTGGATTCTTAATAATCGAAAAAGTATGGTTATGCGTGTATAAAATAAAAAATTCGATTTACGACGAGAAAATTGCAAAAAAAATTCTAAAAATTCTGATGGTCCTCGTACATAATCATTCAATACTTATATCATTATTTAAATCTGAAAAACTCTTTCTAAGATCTCTATTTCAAAGAATTAATGATTTTAAACAAACGAGATTTTTTTAATGATAGCATTTCATTGACTATAACTTACTTGAGCCGAAAAATCATTAAAAATTAATAAAAAAGACCTAAACAGCATGGCATTTTTATTTTATTTTGGACAATTTTTAGAGAAATAATCATTTCTTGCAATTTTCTTGACCAGAATCGACAGAGCATACTTAAAAATAATAGGAAAGGTACCATTAAAAAATTGTTCTATCGCATCGAAAAATTATGATGAGTTGGACATACCTGCTTTGTCATGTCGGGATGAAAAGGGTTAAAAAGTAGGAATTTCATAAATTTGATTTTGTACTTTGATATAGAGTACACCAAACTAAACACTTGGACCAATTTCTAGGTTTCCTAAGTCACGTAACCAACGATCTTAAAAACTGCGGGCATCTGTTTGCACCAAACTTTCCATTATTTTTCAATTCATTACGTCGATGGTCCAGGAAGATAGAGTGCTTAAAAATTGCGTACTGTAGAACAAAGGATTCAATGAAAATAATCTAAAAAATATCAGGAACCTAACCCCGCATTTACGTATTTAGGAACACGATGTTTTTAGTTTGATAACCTGCTAAATTCTACATTGGATTTAATTAAATATTACCTTGCTCTCTTAATTAATTAAACCAAGCCTAAACTAATAAAAAACTGCTTATAGCGAAAAATGGGTTTACTGATAAATAGTACGAAAATATTAATTCATTAGTAAAATTCTATTCATCTACAGGTGGATTTCGACATTTTTAGTTTAGTAGTTTGTAGAATTAGTAATAAATTAGTAGGTTTTTACTTTTTATTAGTAAAAATAATTACTAATTCATTCGGTGACTCACTTTTCATTTTCTTAATGGTAGTTTTAAACTAATTCAGATTTAGAGAGTATGTGCATAAGTCGTCGCTGAATATTTAAGGCAAAAATGTGAAGACTGCAATTTTCTTAGAAATATTCGGCATTATTCGGCAAATACATTGTGGACAAAAAATATTTTCATCATGTGGACGACCATTCATTTTCAACTTTTCCTTCCACAATAAAATGACAGACTATATTTGCCTTCTCATTTCGTGTAAATGTTAGTTTCCCGGGTGGAAAATATCAGAAGATTGACTGGCAATACCCAAAATATAGATAGTTTTGCTGCCCAATATTTGTTTCCTAAATTCTAGTAAAAAACTGGGCATTTACCTAAATCCAAACCAAGTAAAAACTATCTGACATTATATTCCAACATTTTTGGGCATCAATAATGGCTAGTTCATGGGTACATCAGAATTACCACAAAAAACCCGACCAGTATTCGGCGAAAATGTTGGCCGCAATCTGGTTATTAGCCGGTAATAATGGCCATAAACCAGGCAAAAAGTGGTCAATTTTTCCACCCGGGTTCTACAAAAAATCAAATAATTAATTTATTAATTAATTACATTTTGTTTTAAATGTTTTGAATAAATGTTATATTATTAACTAATTGTCATTGAACCCGGAAACTCCAAGACTCAAACTTATAAAAAAAAAAAATTGTATAGTATTCATTATAGCGAACAAATTACATTAAAAGAATCAAGAGAGTATTGCGAATGAGTATAAAAATAATGTTAAAATCAAACACAAATTAATTTCATAACTCCAATGACTAAATTACATTACAAATAGAAAACTGCTCACATTCTTCAGTTACGAAATAACGAATAGCGCAAACGGAAATAAATTGTACCTTTTTAAAAATTACAAGGAAAATAATGTTGGACACCATTGGCGAGATAAAAATATTCCTCGTATTAAAACTTTTTATTACAGCAATTATCCGAGATATCGTGTGTATTTTAAAAATTCCGAATGTATGTTTTAATTAATACCGTTCATTCTTCAATATCGCTTGCATTTCGTTTTGTAGTATTCACGGGCATTCACGTTGCGACTCTCGGCACATCCGCTTTCGGGCTGCGCACTCTTGCGGAAAGGTACGAACTCGTATAGTCGCTGCTTTTCATTTCGAAAAAGTGAGAAAATAGACTAAATAGATGAGAAAAGAAGATTCTTGCTCGTGTACGCACGTAAATTTTTGCATGTGTGTAGGTTTCCGCCGCCTTTAATGATTTTACTCCTTGCGGTAGCTCGGATGCGTGTGTAATATTATCAATGAGATTCCGCTCCTTGATACGTAATCGCACGCGCTTGCTGCCTTATTAGCCAATTTGCTTCATCCAATACTCAACTTCGCTATCGCCTCCTACGACGTATGTTTTCCGGACGCGCCCTATCTTATCTTTCTTGACAGACACGCTGTTTCGTGATAAATGCATTGGCACACGGCTAACTTTAATCTACCCAATGGCGCTCAGAGAACTTACTAACTTTCTTATAGTCCTTTTGTCGGCGGATACTACGCGCCTAAATGATACGGATCTCAAACGAAACACCTTCTAGCAATTTTATGAGATTTTAAAAAGTTGGAAAGTCGACAATTTTAATTTTTTGTATATATGAATTTCACTGTTATAGACTAGCACTATCTAGAATATAAAAAATCGTGGCATTTAGCTGTCATTATCATTGGATTCAGCGTTCCGCATTAGCACAATCATTCATACATTGATAAAAGTGCAAATAGGTATCATATTTAATACCGATGTAGAGTCCATATAGGTTCACATCATGACCGGTCTAAATAATAGGTGATTTATTTCTACAAACATCAAACATATTCTAATTGTGTTTCTAAATTACTTAAGTGCGATCAGAAAAGAAATTCTAAACTTAATATATTGAATATTTTAAGTTGTCATATTTAAGTGCGACCCTAAAATCATGTTAACCCCTATTTTCTATTTTTTTGTTATCATTTACAATCTGGAGATTGATCGTTATTTATGAGACATACTTTTAACTCCACTTACCTACACTGAACAAAATTTACTTGACAAATTCAACTACCATGGAGAAGTTGTCGAGAGTAGTTAAAAAAATACTTTTTTTCTTAGTATAACTTTGTTGCTGTTGTTAATTTTACTATTATTACTTAAGTTAATATTATTTATCCAGTAAACGAAAAACTATTCCGAATGATTGGAGATCAAGAAATTATTATGCATAAAATACAAACAGGCATGCACTAATGTAGTAAAAAAGCAACCGCCAATAGCTACACTAAAAATAATTCCACTAAAAAAAGTATCCAGAAAAATTATTAGTTGATATGACTACTTTTTAACAACGCAGAGTAATTCGATACGCTTCAAGAAAATTTTCTAAAATGCAGTTACTACAGTAAAGAAAGTAAATCAATAAAAAATGTATTCCTGCTAATTTCAATTAAAAATGTATTGCTCCAGCATAATGAATAGTTTTTAGTGTACTAGGTAGTTAGACTCTAAAAAAATGTTTGCCAAAATGTCATTTATATTTTTATTGATATATTTTTTGTTGATTTAAATCCTTTATCGTTGTAACTATAACCCATAAAATTACAAACATTTGTTTTTCGCCAAATTTGCTGCTTTAATGGTGATTGTAACCGTGCTGTATCGTCTAAATTAAAATTTGTCGGAACATTTGATTCCACGATTCTATGGGTGAAAATAATATATAAATTTCAGAAATCTCATAACCACTTATCGTTTGTTTTGCTCTTTTCATCATTTACGCCTAAAATTAAGAGAAAATTTATATTCTGGAGATTTTTATGATTTACGTGAAAAAAAAGCCGCTGTCTTGTATATCTGAAATCTTTCACATAAAATACCATAAGAGGTTAAAAACATCGGTTATTCATTATTATCATTATAAACAGATAACGAAAAAGAACAGAAAATGTATCTCATTTTTCACATTCATCCCGTCAAATTAATAATATAGTGTCAATACGTTCCATCGCAACACGAACAGAAACCTTTAGAATTGTAGAAAACATTCACTTCAACTTTATAAATTGTACAGTACAATGTGACAATCCAACGATTATTTCCATTAAAAAAAATGCAAATTATTCTGATTTGGCAGGAAGTTCCTGGCCTAACCTGAGACAAAATAATGTCTAAAAAAACATTTAATATGAATTAATAAGAATTTATGCGCATAAAAATCGAAATGAAGAACATTACTTGTTGATTTTCACTATTGTCACCAACGTATTAGTACTAATTAACTCTAACAGCGCCGTTAATTGTGTAATTCATTAACAGGATGTAGATAACACATATAGTAGACATTTACAGTGTTACCACACATTGACAAGTCCATTTAGATGTCATGAATGTGCAAATATCTCACTGCATTTTAGTTACCATCCCGGCGGCAGAAAATATCCAAGCAGAGAAAACAATTTTAAAAACAATGTTTTCCTTAAATCGTGCAATCCGCAGATGGGAGAAAATAATGATTATTTTAATTTGAGAAGTACATAAAAGTTAAATATTTCTTTGTTTCTATTAAATATTGAATAAGGATACGGCTGTGTATTACCTACCTACAACCTACAAGTGTGTATTACCTAATTACAACCTACTACTTAGGTTACGAAGAAATAGATTAAAAATTATTATTTTATGGCTTTGCGAAGAAGTAGGAGACGGAAAACACGAGTACATGCAGTGAAAATATTAGAATTAAATTAATATTTATTTATGATAAAGACCCTTAATTAAATCTTTTCATTTTCTATGCATAATGTTATCGTGAAAATAGATGAAATATACCTAGTTTTTGTGCATTTAAGTAACATACACTTTAAAATAAAAACATACATCAGGTTAGGTTAATTCCGACAATCAAAAGTATAAATATATTAAGCAAACTAATTAATTCAAGGAATCTTAGACATTCTTAAATTTGACTTTTAAAATATTTTAACACAACATTTAGTTGCTTGAAAACTGCTGGTTTCGTATTAAATTCTATTATTTACAAGACGATTAATGATTTCACATGCTTGCATTAAATGTTAAATTTTGTATATTTTCAACAGTTAAATTTAATTTAACATTTTGATATAAATGATTTGTTAGAGCTGCAGATAGCTTTTTCCTCTACAAAGGGTATGAAAATGTATAGTTGAAACAAAATTAAATTACTTTGAAAAAAGAGGTATATTCACATTTTAAAATCCATTTTACAAACCAATGCATAAGGTAAGCATTTGATGTTATATCAATAATTCATTTCAATATAATTCTTATCTTATTAATGAATATTAGAAATCATACAATGACAGAAAATTAAATTTATGAACCGATCGTGTAAATATTAAAATAATATGTTATAAGTAATATTGGATTTTAACAAACATTTCTAGGACTTTGAGACAATTATTTAAAGGCGTACTTATATTTTAGTACCGACTCTAGTTGACATAAATCTTTACTGAAAGAGGCTTACATCTACGCTCGTGCTAGGTATCCCATTTTTTAAATTTGTGTATATAAAATGCGCAGCAATGAATTTTAAATATTTGCAATGGGGGATTAGGTGGGGGGGGGGGTGAAAATGTGGATCACCAAATTGACATTTTATTTACTTTACAAATTTTTACATGATTTATTTATTTATATTGTGAAAGAAAGCCACTCGAATCCATAATTTCGAAGAAATTCATTCTTTTAGCAACGAGAGGGGACTGATTGGACTTATGGCTTACCTGCCATAAAGACTTAATGTTGTATATAAATGAAATAATAGGGTGGAAATTCAATGTTTTTATTTGAAAACGGTAAAAATTTCTTTTTTCATTAACGTCAAGCTTAAATTTGAATTTTTGCTACCCAAAAATGTCCAAACTGATGTATTGTTCATTAACAATATTATTCAAGAATTGTTTTTCTTAAATAATTTCAAGGCACATTCATTCATAATTAAGTATTTAAAATTTGTAATCGACAATACGATTTTACCTATAGTGGGCAGTTACTAATTAAGTGATAATCAATCACATAACGAAGGTGAACTGTTTGCTGCATAAAGTGAATAGTCTTTCATTTTTTTGAGTTTAAATTAATATTAAATACTCAACTTCTCATTATTTTCTGATTATAATTAAATATTTTAGATTATCTGTCAGTTAGTTTTATCTCTTACTTGATTAAACATTCCGAATTTATATAAACATGTCACCTTTTTACTCAGTCAGGCATCACTGTAGTATTTATTTTTAGTTGCTTGCAACAAATCAGATTATTTGCTATAAAATTGAGTAATCACTTATCTGTATCACCAACTTTGGGATCTAATATATATATCGAGGGTAGTGATAGATTTTGCATTATCTAAGCAATCGTTCTTCTATTTTTTTTTTGTTTTTTTTTTCTGGTGTTTGTTATTGTAAATTTGTGAATAAAAACCAGTTTGATGTGAAAACTTGTTAAAAAAAATATGTTTAAGAAGAAAACTATTTTTCTTGCATTTAAGTAAAAAATCCTTCTCATGATTGATGCTGCTAATTTGTTGTTAGTTGTTTTCCAATCCATTAATAGTAATAGAGCTTCTTTTCCATAATGTAAATGAATCAAATTATAGAAACTCATTTCCCTCCACTCGACGTATATTTTCGTATAAATATTCATTTAATCGCTGATTATTATAAAAAATCGTTCATCTACATATTAGTTTTTCTTAGTCTTAAGGTAAGTTGTTCAGTTGATATAATTATCAAACTGGTAAAAATGTTTATTCTGTATCTACCACACAGACTATAAATAATAAATCAAATCAAATCAGTTAGAAAAGAGAAGCAGACGTATGAGCTCGCGTCTTATTCTTGAGGATACGACCTGACCTTACGGTGCGAACTATCCAACGAAAGTTACGTGTCGTTTCCTGATAGCGTGTATTCCCGCATTGCCAATCTTATGAGACTCGCGTTAGCCGCTCCAATCAACATATGAACACAAACCAAAAAGTTTTCGCACGAGTGACCCTCGTAGCATTTACCGAGCCTGTCGGGTAAATGGTGGCACGACTAATGACTTTCGACACTTTAACCGCACGACCGTTTATCATTACATGAGCACCAACGCTACTTGAACTTGAAGGACTGTTCTTGCCAATACCTTACGCAATGACCCGCACGGAAGAACTATACTTTCCGAACCTACGAAGGTTCACTGCCCGATCGAGCATTAATTTTCCATTTGTCCATTATTCATATTAGCGTAATTACGACCAACGGTTCATGAATTCATTTTTTCGCTGCCTACGTATTTTACTTCAGTTACTTTTTCCATAAGTGACAGTCCACATCCTTTCAATAAATTTAGATCTAGAAATTTTCAAAATTCAATTGATCTTAAGGTTCAGCAATTATCTTTGTATGCAGACAAAAAATTCGCAAAATCGATAATCGCAGATTCGCTAATTGTGAAGTTCGAAAAAATGGATACTTTATCTGAAGGGGTCAGCAATCAAGTAAATTGTTTTTTTCTGCCAATTTGCACTGCAGTTTCAAATTAGCCTCCAGGAGTCTTTTTGCGAAACACAATTCACGAGTAAACATGTTGAAGATAAGAACGAATGCAAGAAACGCGTAACCATAAAATTGTATTCAACATGAGACTCGCGGCCTTGTCGAGCTTCACACAGTAGCTCGCGGTGATTTCATGAAAAACGGAGATGACTGGTCACACCTCGATCGACTAGCAGGTAGATTAAAGAAAGGGAATATTCGAAACATCAGCCGAGCATGCGGAAGAGAAACACGGGTGCAACAGCAGGAAATTACTCTTCTTTTTAGTCATGCCGCTAATGCGCTGAAAACACACCGCCCTACGCGATTCCATAAACGATGGGACATACTCACCTATGCGAAGCCCTAACGTACCTTCGCGATACAAAAAATATTCCATTTTTATTACATAGTCACGACATGATGAGTCGTAAATTGGCGTCCTCGACTTTTTAGAAACCTACTAATGTGACTCCAAGAAAATAAGAAGTAGAAAAGTAAAACTGATCCAAATTGCCTACAACCTAACAATGTTTTGTCATAATTTCGTCTTTGCATTAACAATAACGATCATTTTTACTCCATTCACATCAAAAATAGGCAGGGCAATTTAAATACGTGTTTCCCTTTGCTCGTGTCACTCGCGTCTTGGAATGCACTTGCAAATCATTGACAAGCCATGCGGTCGCTTTTTCCTCGCTTTTGGATCTCGTTTTTTCTTTCCGGTCGCACTCTCTCCGGTATGTCTTGATGAGCTTTCCCCTTCCGATCTGTCGGATTGAAGGAACGAATGAAGTGAAGCTGCGAGGAAGTAAAGAGGGACGGAAGGAACGAACAGACTCGGATTAGCCCGACTGGTTAACGTGGGAGAGGTCAGGGTCTGAGAAAGTAAATGCTCTCCTTGAGTACTTCGACCTCCTCGTTCAGGAGGATTCACACGATTGCAATGGCTCGCACACCAAGACGAAAGACTCGTCGGCGTGGCGCGATCAATGCTCCTTACAAATCAACGCATCGTCGTGTTCACCCCTTGCGGCGCGTATAAAACTTTGCTTGTAAATGCACAGTAATGCCTCGTAGCAAATACCGCGAGTTGTAACCTTTCAAGAAACGAGTCGAAGCGACGGACTCGTGAAAAGTGCGTGAAGGAAGGTGCGTGTCATTTTTCTTATATTCGTGTAGTAATGTCTGTTTCTCCTGTCCAGGTGGTGTATGTTGGAGAAGGCGCGGCGTACGTTCCAGTACCTTCATTGAAGAACAGACCGTTGAGTCCGAACCTCCAGGCTCTTCAAACTCTTCAAGGTCTGCAAGGGCTGGCAGGAAGTTCTGGAGGAACGGGATCAACGAATGATGATGACTGGAAGAGACATCCGGAATCTTGGGATCGTGAGCACCGACGTTACAGGCCCAACACGACTAGAGTGCAACGTAAGTCAAATTTTTAGTTACTTCTGGAAATTTCAGAACTGACGTTTTAATTATGTTTAAAGCAGATAGTCTTTTACGATTCGTTATATGTAAATGCGGTATGTTCTTTTTTTTTACCAAGTACAAGATTCTGTACTCATTAACATAGAGCTCTAAAAAGAGGCACCGTTAGTACACAAACCGTTAGCAAAAACTCGGTGGAAGGTGAATAGGGAGTGATGCCCCGATCTTTTTTCGGGTACTTGCTTACCGCTCATTACAAAATCATGTGACATAAGATTCCGCAATATCGAGATAAGATTACATATACCGTATAGCCGTATTACGGCGTGTATCACGTGGAGTACTGACACTCGCGACTCATGACTAACAGCTGTCAGGACAGTAGGTCGCCGCGTACGGTTCTGCGTGAGCTTCCTTCATTTCCGCGTAACTTCCTCGCGATAGCCGCACGCGTGTCTGCGGCGATGCATGATGTGTCTGGCAAATCGGACATTACGCTAGAGAGGAGCGTTAGAAGATTCAGAATAGGACGGCAAAGTAGTGGCGCTACCGTTATAGTCCGGCAATTAAAACGGCGTTGGAAGGCTGACGCTATTCTAACACCAAGAGTCCGGCTCGGGTTCCTGCACGTCTCAATAGCGTCATTATCGTCATCATCGTCATCAGCTTCATTATCGTCATCGTAATCGTCATGATCATATAAAATATATATAGCGGTTACTCGGAAAGTCGAGCAGAAACACGAGGTCGTAATAGCACAGGTGAGGGGGATGGATTCGGGACCGTTTGTCCCAGTTTTCGAGTCCGAGATGAAATGGCAGCATTCGTCGTTCTGTTAGGTTAGGTTCTCATATAGATCTTACTGCTAGTAATATGTGTTCTACGAACCTGGTTATATTGTCTGATGACATTTTACTTCCTTGTTGGTAATATAATGCTAAACAAAGGCCTTTTACCGTACTTCAGCTAGTTTAAGCCTCTGTTGTTGGGTTTTGTTATTTATTTATTTCCGACTAAAGCTGCACTAACGATACAAATTACCTAAAATAGCATGAAAAGTTCAACGTTCTGTAGATATGGCTAGGTTGATTTGAGATGTGAGGGTACAATTTTTGTTCAACTTTAGTATATTAACAAACAATGAAACTGTAATTTCAGTTTTATTATTCAGGAATATAATAATTAATTAAAGTTTTCTTATTCAGACCCGAAAATTATTATTGTTTACGCTCTATAAAGTTAACTATTGAGTCCATTACGGATAATAATTCACTCAATTTATTAAGGCTTGACAACCCAGTCATTGATTATCGCATTTGCGACAGTTGTTAAAATTTTACTAAGGAATAGAATTTATTCTATTGTTTCATCTTATAGTTTGAAATTTTGAATCGCAAAAACAATTTTCCTTTTTGATTTAATACAAATGTTTAATAAGTTCAAATAAGATTTTCGGTTATTAGAGTGTCAAAAATATAACGACGCGAGTGGCAAAAAGGGTATAAGCAGGTGGTATAAGAGGACAAATACTCAGAGTATTCTGATCTATCGAGTAAAGAAAACATCGACAAAATAAAAAAATAACTAACCAAAAATTACATGTCAAAGAACTACTTCATCAATATTAACTATAAAAAATGCCATTTCACGGTATTTTTACAAATATTTTTGGTATAAAATATATCGCTATAATGTTTGATGCCGAAAGAGCTGCATTTCCGCTAAAATAAGAATTAGGAACGAATTACGTCTGGCATAATTTCGAGATCTAGAAGTCATAAAATTTTTCAAAAACTCATCATGACTGGACTTGTGTCATGAGGTTATGAATACGATATACAAACTTGTTCTCAATAATTAGAATGACGTTATGTATATAACATTTGGAGTTGTATTGTATTTGATTTGACGGAATTTAAAAATGTTGATCAGTACAGTTTTATTATATTTCTGCTTTGCAGTTTACTGTTATATGTATATTATGTATATTATGTATATTATATTTTTATTAACTTATGACGTTATAATAATATCATCGTAGATGAAAAAAATAAAATTTTCATTTGCATTCCGACATAAAATGATATTTAACCTATTAAGGCCCATGCCAAGCACATCATATGCAATATAAACAATTTCGTCAAAAGTGAATTCAGACGAAATCTGAATGCAACAATTGATTATGCGGTATAAATTATGTAGATAACGCGTGACTATTGTTATTATTATTTTTATATTGATAGTTATGTACGGAAAAAAGAGAATAGTTGATTTAAATATACCTGAAAAATAGCTAGTTTTTAAAGATGACAAACCAACTATTGTTGAATGAACAGTCTTAAATTTGTTAAATATTTACTTGAAAAAAATGGTATAATTCAAAATCTTTTTTGATATTTTAATAATGTCATGAAGTTACTTCAATAATTATTTTCATTGCAACTAAAAAAAAAGGAAGTTCCGTCATTTTTGTTGTTCATCGAACTATTTTCATAATTATTATGAATTTTTTAAATCTTTATATATAAAATGGCATACGTCTATTACAACTGATTTTCAGTTATTTCACTTAAATCGATTAAATTATAATAATAAGAATTTCAAAATTCTTCTGTTTGGTATTTCAAAGGGTGACTGGAAATGTACCTAAAACAGATAAAAAGCATATGCCAATAGATTTATTCACGAATGTAATAAAGAATATGAGGTTATAAACGTCAAAAAATATTTAAATGTTTATATATTATTCTATAAATAAACACAATAGTATATTCTTATCATGAACAATGATGTCATTTATTCACTATATTACATCATTTTTTCGAACATTATTTTACTCTGACATCAAAAACTTTCTGCTCAAATCTGCTCATCATTTCGAATGCTCGCGACCGGATATCGACAGGTCTCTTGTTCAAGTCCGGACGCATATAATCTGACGAAATTCAGTCCTCATTTTTAAAAAATAAAAAAATGATTAAACAACTGGAAATATGTTTGTTATTTCGACTAATACGACAATAAAAACATGCTTTCCATCATTAATTATGTTGATTTGAGTAGAAAAGCTTGTGACTTCAGGAATAAATTAAATACCTAGTTCAGATTATGTTTATTTCTCGGTGGTGAATATTCTGAGGATGATGGTAATATTTACAATTATCTTAATAGAAGTCGATAATTGTTTACTTATTGTTCTTAGGAGTTGTATACATCTCACAGCTGGAGGTAAAATTTCATTATCACCGTATACCTAATCACGACAAAGTGAACATGAAAATGTACAATCAGTTTTATATTTACTTCTGTAGAAAAACATAACTCATTACAATGCGTATACGTGTATCTGCAACTGTAGGATCGCATACTGGTTGCCATGGTAGCAACACTAGAAAGCGGATGTACCTAAAAATATGTCACATTTCTGACGCAATTTCTTCCGGTTTATCTATAAAATCATACGTATAGTACTAGGTTATGCGATGAACGATCAGGTTACACTTTTTATATCTTATACATAACTAGCCACAAATATGACAGATACACTCGACATATTAGATGTTGACAACGGGCGGAATCGCGATGAAATAAAACGCCATGGTTTCATCAAACCCGAATCAACTACAACTTTATTTTGATAACCTGTAGATGACGTTACCGCACGTAAAACTAGAAAAGACCGAATTGGAATTGCTTTTATTCGACATTAATTACTACCATCAAATATCTGTCATCAATTCCTCACATAATTTAACATATATTTCTGTTAATTTGCCAATTGTCTCTATAATACGAATCCATCAGCGAAACCCAACTGGCTTTTCCAGTATCGTTACCAATTTGAATGGACTATGCCGACAAAACCCACGTCAGGTACCATATACGGTAAAACACTGATTTTTTTTTATAAATAAACAAGACAGTATTTAGTTTAAAAATATATCTAAGAATATCCATGATGTTGTTACATTTTCTATATGAAACTGGTCACATTTAGTATCTTTAAAATGCTCAGGACACACATTTACCAGCCAAAAACTAGTCAACAATTAGGCGGAATTTTTAACGGGTTAAACCCACGGAAATTCAATCCTGAACTCGAGACTCCACTTCTCGGTCCTGTTTAAGGTTTTATAAGTACGAGAGTACTCAAGGTTCAAGCACAGATCTTCGTTGTAGATGACCAAAGAATACTTGGCTTTTAGGTCAATGATAGATATATTAGATATATTTTTCCAATATTTTGATTATTGAGATATATAATTCTAGGCAGTTCCTCATCTGAGTGATGAGTAGGCCGAAATAACCCTACTCACTAATTTTTAACTGACAGAAAATATTGCTCCAGTTATAAAGCACTTAAAACGTGAATGGCATGCCGATCGGATCACGATCGGTAGTGCGATCCTGACGATGATAATCTGAAGAACCGTTCGCGAGGGAGCTAAAAGCCCTCACGTACGATTCGGAAGTGATATTCCAACTGTACAGACTTGGATCGTGATGGGACTTAACAAGGGTCACCTTTAGCATTGTTAGCACGGTAAAAATGGCTACCGAGACGGGATGCTGAAGCCGTGCTCAGAGGATACGCCACTTATTCCACGATCTTGGGAGTTCAATGGAGTCATAAAGCCGCGGCATCGTCGCCGCGGGAACTCGAGCCCACCCGGTGGAATCGTCGATTGCACTATGAAAGGCAGCCATTATGTTTAATGCATCTCCCCCCATTCCCTCGCTGCCGATTTTCACGAGCGTATGAGCGCTTGTTACCGACTCGCTCTCGTAGTTCGTTAATCTCCTTTTTTTTTTATTTCACTCGTCGTCTCCTCTTGCCGCCTCTTTTTAACGTCGCACACGCTGCGGGACGTATGTGGCATCGCCGGCACGTGAAGGCGCACGAGCTTTCATCTCGTATGCGCGTTCAGACTAACAAGTTTATTCCCGATATAAATTGACTCATTAGCATTTGTGTTCCGAGTACAGGAAAGGCGTGTAAAATATGAGAGAACAAAAGGGAAGGACGATTTTTCCGGCTAATCCGACAGTCCTAACGGGTGATTATTATTCAATCCTCAAATGGAGGCAAGAAAAAATCCTATGCCCGCAATAAATATTGCATAATTAACTTTACAACAAACGCAGAAAGTACAATGGAGAATCATCGATGCACCGTGATATTGCAACCATTTTTCATTTGGATGTATGAATATTCTCGGCATTTATCATATCTGATACGGAAAGGGAACTGCCGGGATGATTTATTTCTGCTATTTACGCATTTATTTGTAATACAAATTAGAAGGTAGCATTTTTAATTTATTATATAAGTTTTTCTTTAACCAAACTCATTTATCATTTAGACGATGAAAGCTATTACGCATCTTTGCGATCAACGTAAACGTTATCTTATTGTATGTGGGTTATTGTATTGATAAATTTCCAGCTGAGAAATTGATACTGCTAACTATCTTACGATGGAAGAAAATTAAGTAAGGTACGTTATCATGAATTATGGCAGGCTACTCCTATGACATAATGAAAGAAATATGACCATATACGGATGTACAGTAAATGGAAGTATAGAGAGGACAGATAACATCTAGTAGTCATTGTTCTCTTTGGAGGTCAGTAATTTCTGATTGGTGAGTTAAATTTTACCTGCAGGCTGTTTTTTTCCTTGGCAAGTAGACCTAATCAATAACACGTAGCGTATGTGCTCCAGATTAAGTCTTGTACAAAATGATATTCTCTCCTAATTTTTATTTTGATACTGCGAAAAAATTGCTCCTTATATCCGAATGTTGTATCAAACAATTACACGCCAGCTATAACTTTATTAATCTTCCACATCTTTACTTGTTTTCATCTTTACGTGTGATGACTTTGATTTTGTTCTTTTTGAACGTCAGAAGTAATTATCTGAACATTTTGTTGAGAAATCTTTTTTGTTGGCAGAGTATTTGTTAAGTGTGATTTTGATCTCATCACTTAGGTATAGCGGTATTATTTATTTAACGAGAACCATCAACCTCGCCCGTTCCATCCTCAGTCTTTTAAGGGGTCCAATTTCTTTCACAATGGTAATTGTTACATCATCGTATGAATTTCAATATATTATCCAGATTATTGATTATGCCCATTATTTTGTGGTCGCGTTTGCATTGTAAAAACAAATACTTAAAGTCTTCTTATTTATTTTATATCTTACCTTCAGCCAACTTTCGTACTTAAATCCATATTTCAGGCACATTTCTTGTCTTGTCTTATTTGTTTTTACACTGGCTGTCACTATTGGAAATGGTTCATCTTTTTCCTCAGGAGCTACGTGAGGATAAGTCTCCTTAAATGTATAACATTGAAAAATTAACACTTCACAGATTGATCTAGTGAAAAAAATTGTCATTTGAACGCTAAATGTTCACTCCATAAAGAGTTAATTTTCGTTCATTAATCATTTATCAAAGTTCCGCAATTTAAAATGTAAATTCTCATTCCAAGAAATTTGAAGAATTAATTAAACCATTTTTCTGCGCTTTCAGGGCGGTGTTTTTTTTTCAATATCACAGTCATGATTACTTATTATTTCGGTGACCGCTCGAAATCCCCGATGACAAAATCACCGCGTCAAAATCCCCAAGTACAATAATTCCCGAAGTCAAAATCCTCTACTCCTATAATCCCCGACTTCAAAATCCCTTATCACAAAAAACTCTGAATTTACAATTGAAGCTCTATTAAAAGTTGATATTGTTTATTTTGTATTTAGAATTAAGATATATTATAAGGTTAGGTTAGGTTAGGTTAATTTAGGTAGGTTAGCTTTTCTATGCTGTAGGATAGTGAAATCTTTCACCACTTTGGTTGATCTTTGGTGGAACGCTTATTGTCCGAAATTGTGATACTCGAGAGCGCTACACCTTTACTCTTCCACCATGGACTGAGGTAACTTGTAATAAAAGTAGATGTTTTGAAGGGTGATTTTGACGAAGAAGGGGATTTTGAATTCGGTGGTTTTGAACTCGGGGATTTTAGTGGTAGCGGATTTTGAATTCGATGATTTGTCGCGGTGATTTTGTTGTCGGGGATTTCGGACGATAACCAATATTTTAATGTTGACGTTCCCAGTCAATGAAACGCTTGTTGGCGTTATATTGTTAGTTAAACGAATTTTCTGGACTCAATCTTGTGCATCCTGTAAAGAACTATTCCAAATGAACGCTCAAACTTATTCCAGCGAAAGTTCGGTTCAATAAAATTATCAAATCAAAGCATGATAACTTATATTCGGAAGTACCTTGGCAAGGCGTGTTCTAGATCATCTTTCATCCTAACACTTTCATAGTTGAAATAACCAAATTAAGTTACGGGGTACAAACTGAAATACCGTTTAATTATTGTCTGTAATTTAGACAATAATGTAACCCAAAGGGAATTGAAAGTATTCAAATATCAACAACTTGAACCTGACAGTCGTTAACGAACTGAACATAATCGAAGAATATTATTTAAGCGCAAATGTTTGAGCGATAATTCTTAAATGATTCAATCGTGCATAAAAACTATATATAATTGTTAAAACGTCTGAAGCGACAATTGACTATTCTTTACATAATCTTTTACACTTTTTGCCGAGTTCAATTTGCTCTACCGGAAGTACGAAACTTTTCATTTTACAAATTCTGTTATATTTTCTGAATTTTCTGACCGAAAATTTTACTTTCTTATGCTTACACTTATCTTATATTAGTAAACTTCATTAAAAATTATTATATAACTGCTATAGACATTTCTAATTTATAAATGTCGACAAAAAATATGCATAGTCAGTAATGGTTCATTTATGCCTTACAAAATGATTCACAAGTTTTAATAAAAATCCTCGCGAATTTTAAGGTATTCCGGAAATCACCATATATTTTTTGAAACATTTGTCTACTGTAGGTCTGAAATTCAGTCTGGAAAATCGTTTGTTCGAATAAGAATATTCAGAATATTCAAGAAAAAATGTATCTAAAACAGAAGTGTTTTGTGATATCAGTTCCTCCGATGAACGCTAGGTGACGCATAAGTGCATAAATAACTTCGCTCAGTATTAGTACAAAAGTGCAATAGAAATCACATATTGTTTTCAGAGATTAATTTGTTTTCTTTTTTTCATAGTCATTTTCAGTCTGTTTAGTAGTAGAGCCATTTAGTATGCTACAATACTTTTAAAACAACATCAAAATTAAAACTAAAAATTTCAGTCTGCTTAGTAGTAGAGCCATTCAGTATGCCACAATACTTTTAAAACATCATCAAAATTAAAACTAAAAATGCCAGGAGTATTTTTTAACTCTTTTTTTTCTCCTCTGATTAAATCATTGAGTTACTTGCACAACACCCGTCACACAATCACAAGCACCGTAAAAAACATCACAACTACATTCGAGATGCCTTATAGGCCATATACATGTACGGTATTGTCAACGATAGGCAAAGTTTCATATGTTTAGTGTAACCTTACTCATACATTGTATATCTGTAATCAATAAACATTATAAAAAAAAAAAAAAAATTTTAAAACTTGGAAGTGTTAGTAAATCCTTGTAAAAATCGATACTCGGTGTTTTTTTTGGTTAATGAAGACAGATTTGTTGCATTATTTGTTATTTACAAAATCCAAAATGTCGGACCAGATATAAAAAGTATGATGTATTCTCAAAATGTAATGATAGCTGCGAATTATTTCTGTGGCCTTCAATATTCGGGAAAGCTTGAAAATATTTTGTACCATAAATATACATTTCAATAATCCTCCTTGTGTTACATAAAATAACTTGTCTACAAATGAGTTTAGGTCTTATTTCAAAGCCATAATAGACGTACACCATTCATTTGAAGACTAAACTTCATCGCCTTTATCTTATCACAAAAACCTCTATATTATGTTCTCTTAGACGACTATAAAAACATTGTTAAATTGAATCGTTGTGAACGTCTTTTTGGGAGGAAAGATTCTTCTTTCAATAACGTTATGTTTTATTTCTGGAGACATATTTGTGAGTTGATTGGATTTCAAGTTTGCTTTTGCATAGTGTTTGAATGTTACCTCTATACATACCTTAGAACTATTTACAATGCTTTGTCTGGAAATGTTTGATAAACATTAAATTTCGTTAAAGAAAAGATCTTCTATCACTCCGTCCCGTAAACTTATCTTCCTAGTGCCAGTCGCGAATACCAGTCGGACATTCGGAGAATATCGCCGTAAGTTTACGCAACTTTCTGCATTGTTTGTGCAGCATCGTTTTACCGGACAATGAACACAAAGCACGGGAGCGCTAATAAGACTCAGCCAGCAAAATTGTCCATGGCCCGTAGAGATACAGGCGATGAAGATTCAAAATAAGAAACGGCAGCATAAGCGGTTGTATCATCGAGGCGACACCAAGTGTAACTATCGCCTCTATCTCAGCTAACCGTACATATACATTCGTAAGGAACTTACGTACATAAGTGCGTTACGTCCTCAGTACGAAGTGCGCCTGCAGGATCTTGGAACTTTCACTCGTCATCCGTGACTGGTTTTCCGTTTGTACCGGCCACACATGTTGGTGGGTTTTCCTTTTTCCCGACAAATTTCGACAGTCTGATCCGATGCGCCGTTCTCGATGCGAATTTCCTCTGTTCGACATAAGCGGCCTGCACATCCTTTCGTAGCTACGGGTTTTCTTTCCATGCAACTTCCACGCACCGTAGATTCCATAAATTATGTCTTCCCTTACGATTTTTACACGTTGTTAAATGTCATCACGCGCAATTTATGCTTACTGGAAATGCAAATTTGCGAAATACTAGGAACTTTCTGTATGCGGGCTTTAGGGTTATGATTTTTTTAATTTCTTTTGTAAACGAGATGTTTACTGCATTTTTAACGCACTGAGAATTCCGCACCTTTGAACCCAAGTTGTGAAGAATCTTGGGCGCGTGTCTTAATAAAAGATATTATGTTTCTCTTATGAAATATCTTCATCAGATATGATTACCAGAGTGTTTGAAAATTATTAAATTTTGAAATGAAATATCTTAGTCATCTCTTATGGTTTTTTAGTTTTCTTGCTATACCTTTTTTTAATTATTGTAGACTTTTATGGATCTTCGTAAACTGAGTTTATTAAGGTAATTGCTTGCCATTTCTGGAAAGGTTATTATCGACTAAGTTTGAAATATCATTGTAATAAGGAAAATATTGTTGCAAGACAGTGATTAAAATAATCGGCTCCATCGTTTTACATTCTTATGCACGGAGAGAAAAAAGTAGTTATTGGAACTATTTTACAAATATAAATCATGGTATTAAAAACATAGTTAAATGAACTATTTCGATAGTAAACAAGCACGTGACATTGTTCCGCTTACTATTTCCCAATATTATCTTACATAGCTTCGAATTTACCGCAGTTTTACGATCCAATACTATTTTAAATACTTCTGAGAGGTAAAGAGATTCAATAAAATTAATTAAATTAAAAAAACCTATCGTCATAGTAATGATAGTTATTTTATAATAGAAAACACAATATTCTGAATTGTAAATATAACGTGCAAGCATCTGCAACTCTTCACGTTGTTAACCCTTAGAGGGCCGGCATAACGCCATATGGCATCATGCTCCAACTGGCCGACATTTGACCTTAGTTTGGTCATAACTTGGGGGACCCAACCCCCTTTTCTATGGAGAAATCAAGCTTTTCAAAAATCTCAAATGCCGGCCCTTTAAGGGTTAATGCCAGTTATACTATTATATGTTACAAGAACTTCCACACTTTTTCCGTGATTCCATTTGTTTCTCTCTGTATAGTTTACTGTTTCTCAAGTATATGATTTTATCATTCTTTTCGAAGTCGATTTAATTTCCGCAAGGCCGGGTGCTGTTTAGGTCCATAACTATATGCAAGGACAGTTTTCATTCATCATACTTTTTTCAGAAGTTTAATTGTTACTTATTTTCCTGATATTATTACGGAATAAAATATTTTTGCAAGTTGTGTTTTTACAAAAATGGTACGCTCATAATTTTAACAGAACAATTAATATTGGAATACTTATTAAAATTTATAATTGAAACCTTAAATTCAGTTTGACCTGACCATATACTAGCGCAATGAGAAATTGAATATACCATTTAAACAAAAACTTTAATTAACATCTGGATTCTAGTGATTATCAGCGAACAGATATGACGTATTATAGATAAAGTCGACATATTTAACAATGTATTTATAAACAGTAAAGTAACTAACGAAATTGGATTACTGCTCACTTATTGACGTAAGATCCATGGCTTTTTCAAAAAATGTCGAACATTTTTTTGATAACCATTTTTATTATTCTTACACCGTCAATTGTTTGTAACACGACAGGTTTTTGTGAAACTGTGAACTAAATGGTTAATTTGATAATTATGGATTCCGTGAGTAGTAAGTTTAGTGGCAAAGTAACCATTAAATAAAACAGTGAAGAGGTTCTCGATGAAGTACCTCTCTCTGACTCTTAGTAACTAAAGATTAACAGATAACTATTATATCGACATCAACTCTAAGATATTTGTATTTAATACCTTTTATTTAATCGAACTGTATACTCCATATTACTGATACTAGCATAAAAATTTATGTTTCCGTAATCCCAATTTATTTTTCAACAAACTTCATTATGCCAATAATTGAAACGCGGGATGCCTTCAGTCTGCGGCTATTAGATTTTTGTTTGCATTGCAATCACTCTTGTTAGAACTTTATATACCCATAAAAGAGTATTTCTTGATGGCTTTAAAATTTAACTGTCAATACACTGCAATAAATATGCAATAATTGTTTTTACAAATCTGCACTATCATCGTAAAACTGTGAATGTAGGTGTACAATTCGTGACGGAATTTTTTTAAAATGACGTTATATGATAATATTGCATTGATTGATACATTTGAAAAGTCATAAATTTAATAACCTGGATGCCATTAAGAGCTACTTGCAGGCATTTCGCTGCATGATTTCTTGCGAATAGGTGTATATCCTTTAATAATTTCTTGTGTTGTTTCGTATTACATTTAACGCTTAATTTGAGCGACAAGTACGTGCAGTGGAACGCTCCCTACTACAAATGACAAGAAACCTGCAATTCAACGTTGTCCCCAGAGGCATTCCTTGTGTTATTACATATGTATAATTTTAGCGCTCAAATCAGCTTTAATCGTAACCTATGGCAACATCTTCCTAACGATTTATACCATCTTGTCGAGTCGAAAACTCAACTATTTTTCTTCTATAATTCGCTTATAAATATCTGACGGTTTTGCCTTTCTTGGAAATCTGAATTTATTATATAATTTGATGTGAATTGAAACTGTTATCAAAACTAATTCATTTCTAATATATTCTGTAAAATGAATTGCATGAAGTTGTTCGTACTTCATGAATTTTAATTATTTAAAAATTAATCAAGTTCCTTTTGTTACTTTTTTAATCATTCACGTTGAGATTCTTTTAATACGTATAGAATTACGATTTAAAATTAATATTTTATTATTCCATAATGCTTGCATAATATCTCGAGCAGAAATCTTTCTAATCTTGGTATTAATCAGAGCCTTATCAAGTAAGCTTCACTACCACGGGTTCCGGACTTAATCATGAGTCAATAAGTCCTGCCTTATCGGGACTTCATGAATAAAATCTAGTCCTAGAATGATGATTATTCCATACTCTGTAAATTCCTTGGAGTGAAATATCACTCTCAATAGAGTGAAAATTCCACTCTTCGTGAAAGACTGGCTCATTTTTCACTCCAAGGAATTTAGAAAGTCATTCACGAGTTACAAAAATGTTGTTCGTGAGATAATTACAGGAACAAACTGCAGTATTCTTGTGAATAAAATAATTGTTTATTTTATAATAATGACACCAGGCTGCATAGTCTTTAACAAAAAGATCTAACTAACTATTGTTTTAATTTCATATTAATAAATCAAGAAACTCTAATTCAATTGATTAAACAAAAACACTAAATATCTACTGCAACACAATACTGACAAAATGATTGTTTTTCAAAAACTTGATAAAAACGTTGAATTAAATTAATTTTATTGGTTTAGTTATCTTGTATCAATTGTTAAAAATTGGATACCTGTGCTAACATTAAAAATCCTGCTCCACTGAAACGTTACGCTCGTGTTCAAGGTTTGAAGAATTATCAAAATATCTCCACGGGATATTTAATAATTCGCATGTAAAACGCAAGCTAATATTTTAAATTATGTCGTTCCTTATTTAACATTAGGAATCACTTTTCAAACGATTGTTTTGTAATTAGGAAACTCATGAACATAGAATCATATACAATGCACGTACTAATGACTTATTTTACAGACCTAGCAATAAATTTCATTATTCGACATTGTTGAATCCATCCCGTTCAAAAGCTTGATTTAATTGCGATGTGAAGGAGGTATTTCCCATTTATTATCACTGTTGTTTTAATAGTACATCTCAGAAATAAGAACAAATAGATCTCGGTTTTAAACAGAAATAATGAATTGCTTTAATCTCGTTACGTTCTTCTCACATTCATTTCGATGTATTGTTCAATTTCTTCTATAGTTTTATACTTGGCTTTGAATGATTTTTAAATTTCAGTGTATTGAAGTTATACTGCGTATAAATTTTGAAAACTGATTAATTAACGAAGCTCCGCATATAATATAATATCACCTTTTTTTTGAATATATTGTGGAATACCAAATGAATAATGGGATATAAAATTCTTTGATTAAATAGCCCAATATTTTCTCGTAAACGAAATGTATTTACCCCAGTTCCAGTTAGAATAAAACAATAAATCGCGCAGAGTATTAGATTTACTCGAAAATTTTAAGTATAATAATGTTTATTTCTAGTTTTCAGATTTCATACTGTGACGATTAACTTATGACACTAAAAAGTAACGTTTTCTTGAAAATAGACTATAGTTTGAGCCAAAAACGTCTTGTTCGTCAATGTTCTGTATATAAAAAGTTTTTTTTCGCGTTTCCAAATGTATGATATGCAAATTCGTTTTTAAAACTGGAGCAGTTAAGAATCAGAAGGATCGTGATACCCCCTAACGGCGACTTCACGTATCATTTTATTATCCTATGCGTTGCAAACAATATTATCGCTTGTTGTTGATAATACGAATTAAAAAAACTCCCGACTACATTGTAGATTGAACTTCTTCTGTAATTACTCAACAGCAGTCATAACAATAAGAATTTTAAAATACTTTATTCAAGAAACTTTTTTCTTCGTGCACAAATACATAAACTACATAGGTTATCTAATAATAATGAAATCCATTTCTGATCTACGATATACTTTTCGTACTGTACATTACAACAGTCATCAACAAAAACCAGTTCCAGTGTGTGATGACACATGATATACTGATCCGCATCTCGTAGAGCATCCTGGTTCTAAGAAAAAAGTATGTGCTGTGGATAAACACTGTTGGTTTTATTTTATTATTTTTGGATTTTGTAACTGAAGAAGGCCTTTCTAGGATGCTGCTTGTAAAAGTCACTCCTCCTGTTTTCCTACTTTTTCAAAATTATGTATGCAGCACGAGCGGTGCTTCAATTATGTAATGTTAGAAATTAGCAGTAGCTTATTTACTTAGAATCATTTAATGGAATTCTTCAATCGGCCATAGTATAATAAACTTGAACTGATCTTCTTTTCGAGTTTCTGTATTCCGTAATACTACGAATCAAATTTATATATGCAATTTAAGTATTCGAGTAGGGTGTCAAGTAACTCTAAATAGGTCCAATAAAGACCAGAAGATAAAAATAAATTATATTTGTGGAACTATTCATAAGAATAAAAAAGAAAAATGCAATCCGATTTAGCCACTTCTGATCATGATTCTGAAGAATGTTAATTTAAAAAAGTGTTATTGTAACAAAAAAGTAGAATATACATTATATTTTGAAACACATCCATGGATTTCAAATCCATTTTATTCGTTCATTTAAATATCTTACGTTAGATAACGTAGTATATGTTTATGTTAGTCTGCATAAAATGCTATTCTGTGTACACTTCAAAAACTCGACAAATCACGAAACAGAAACTTTAAAAATCCCACATTCAAAAAATAGCCATTTAAAAAACAGACTTTCAAAACATGTGTACATTTTTTTCGAGTGTTTGAGGTGCACCCTTTAAATTTAAAGTAATTCAATTTTTATTTGTTGATGTTACATCAATTATATTTCATGAGTTTTATTTTTCATCAATAACAGTGAATACTTAATGGTAATGGTAAATATAGGGACCATCAGCAAATCTCTATGAATGAGAACTCTCTCTTTATAGAGCATGTAAAAGAGTCATTCCAATCGGTGCATTTCCATTTCTAGTGTGAGGTGGTATTTATTCAAGATATAGATTTGGATAAATCAATTAGAAAAATGATATACTCTGTGTGTTTAGGTTGTAAGTTATAATTCAATAAATAGTGAAATTCCATTCTTGGAAACGTAGAAATTAAATGTGGGAGGAAATAATAGTATTTTTCATCTTACTTAACAACATTATCATCCTTAACGAATGCAACATTAGTGATATAATCCAATGGTAGCCAAATAATTTATTAATCTTGTATTGTATGGATGTTATGAATGAACAGTTAATTTACGTAAGGTAGAGCAAAGCATTTTCCCGAATAATGTATTAACAAGCTTAAATTTTTCTAAACTTTTCAAAAAGTGAATTAAAGAAAGAGATAGAATAGGGATATAAATAAAATTAATCTAAAATAGTACAGAGAGAGAGAGAAAAAGAATTAATTGATCTATGAAGAAATTGTAGAAAAAATGTTAAGACATGTAAATAGTAAAATTAACAACATGAAATATTGTAGTTGATATTTGAGGTCCCGTACGAATTATTTAAATACTAGAAAACAGTAATGGAACATGGAAATAGTTAATTAAGCTACTTTTTGTACTAAATCGTTCTACTACTATAAAATAATACCACTAACTATTTTATTTCTCTTTGTGTACTTCCCGGATCAAAAAATGATATTGAAAACGTAATAAAGTTGTGTTATATTGCAATAAGGTATTAATAATCTATACTGAAAATCGCTCTACATTAGAATACTATTCTTTTATATCACTACGTAATTAGGCATGATTGGTTATCATTAGTACTGACTACTAACTCCCGGTAAACGGATATTCCCCCGTTATAAATTATATTCTATGTTTAAGGAATATCTGTAATTTATCAATCGCTCTATCACATTACAGTGTTACGAACAAATTACAATAGCATAAGCCTGCGATTACGAGGAATGGGAAGTTTAATGCATACAATTATTATGCTATGATAATAATAACAGTCACGTTCATAATCCACAATGACATGTGAAATGTGTTTTGCAGATATCGAAGCGGAATGTCAGGATGACTATATGAAAATTCGAATCGGATTCAACGGATCGTTCAGCGGCCTTTTATATTCAGCAGGTATGGTATATTTATGTTACATATTCAATTTGTGATTGGATTGTTACTAAACGGGTGAAAACTCTTTTAATATCATTGCGAATATGCATTTCTTATATGATAGATTGGTATGACGTTGCAATATTTGAACATGTTTCTGTAATTAATTTACAAATGATTGTTTTCAATTCAAATAATTGCTTTATAATCATAATTAAAATTAACTGGTGAATTTAATCAATTGTATTAGACAATGATTTTGTATCATGCGTGAAACATTTGCTAAATGGTAAATTGATTTTTAGAACTAAGGGTGTTTTATTGTTCCTCATTTATTTTTTAATAAAATTACATTTTTTTCACATAGAAGGGCATTTGTTTGAAAATGTTTACTTTTTCAAAATATTTTAACGACGTGTTTTATTATTTGTCTGATTAAATGGCTAGTGCCACCAGCTTCTTTTTTCAAATTTTTTAATATCAGTACGAGGTATTCCCGCGTAAAAATGGTAGGTATGGTTCAAATATGTATAAAGTCTGGGCATCGTATGGCTGACATGTAAACAATAGTATCGGTAATATATGGCTGAAGTGCGGAAGTAGTATGGCATTCACATATAGCAAGTATATGGCCACAGATCTCGAGCCGTACAATTCCCAGATAGTATTAAAGTTCTCTGGAATGTATAAATTAAATCTGGTTAACATCTGGCCAGTATATAGAACGGCATACGTATGGCAAATGTATATGCAAAATACGTAAAATACATAAAAACAAGTATGCTGTATGAATGGCAGAAGTCTAACAAGAGTCTGTCAGCAATACAGCGTTTTAAATTTTAGATTGAAAGCCAAAATATGGAATACGTCTGGCAAATGTATGTCCAAAATACGGGACATCAAGTACCCTTTAAAATTGGGACATGTCCGGCAAGTGTCTAGGAGAAATATAGGGTTTTACACTTTCAGATTTAGGGCAAAAATATGGATCACGTCTGGCAAACGTATGTCCAAAATATGGAAAATCAAGTAGGCTTTAAAATTGGAACATGTTTGGTAAGTGTCTAGCAGAAATACAGCGATTTGAATTTCATATTGAATGCAAAATTTCACCTCTAAATAGTCTTTTGAAACATTCTCCTTAAAAAAGCCAAAAATCATTTTAAAGAAAAGTGGAAATTGCCGCATTAAAATCCGATACGCAACAGCGCAAATGAGATTTGAGGTTACAATATGTCAACCAAAAATCAATTTACGAAAGGGTAGCAAAATTCTGACTTGTTTAAAGTGAAATTCACTTCATTAATGACGATTTCACCTTAAGAGAATTTTGGAGCGTTCCATAACTTTGCATTCAATATGAAATTCAAATCGCTGTATTTCTGCTAGACACTTACCAAACATGTTCCAATTTTAAAGCCTACTTGATTTTCCGTATTTTGGACATACGTTTGCCAGACGTGATCCATATTTTTGCCCTGAATCTGAAAGTGTAAAACACTATATTTCTCCTAGACACTTGCCGGACATGTCCCAATTTTAAAGGGTACTTGATGTCCCGTATTTTGGACATACTTTTGCCAGACGTATTCCATATTTTTTGGCATTCAATCTAAAATTTAAAACGCTGTATTGCTGACAGACGCTTGTTAGACTTCTGCCATTCATACAGCATACTTGTTTTTATGTATTTTACGTATTTTGCATATACATTTGCCATACGTATGCCGTTCTATATACTGGCCAGATGTTAACCAGATTTAATTTATACATTCCAGAGAACTTTAATATTATCTGGGAATTGTATGGCTCGCGATCTGTGGCCATATACTTGCTATATGTGAATGTCATACTACTTCCGTACTTCAGCCATATATTACCGATACTTTTGTTTACATGTCAGCCATACGATGCCCAGACATTATCCGTATTTGAACCATACCTACCATTTTTACGCGGGTTTAATTGTATCGAAGAACAGATTAGATTTATTAGAACATTTGAAGCAAGTAGCTTGCTCAAATATTTGAGTACATAATGTGTCATAACGCGACCATCATCAAATGAAAGAAAATGTATTAAATATACCTTCAAGGGGTTTCAATATGCTGTAAAGAAACAATAAACATACGGCTGATGCAGCAGAAAAGGAAAGGAAATATACATTTTTCGACAATTTTGATGGGAGTTTAATAGTAGTTGACGTACAAAATAATTTGTTTTTAATTAAATGCACTATAAAATAGTGACTACAGAGCATGTAAATAATATCCCCCTTAATTTTTTAGGCATCTTCGTGCTTTATGTTTCTCAAATTATTTTTGTCACGTCTTCAAAGAAATAGATTACCACGCTAACTATGTGTTAGACGGAAGACCATCCGGTGTCGTCCCTAACAGCTCCTTCGTCAATAAGCGAAATTATATGTTCCAACATAATATTCTACGTTTAAATAATATATTTTTTATATTTCTGAAGGCTATTACATTTTAATATAGTTCGAAATGGTTAGTTAAAGCTTCTAACTCATTATAGCCAATTGGGGTTCCTCCTCAGGGATTTCTATAAAAAATCGAAAGTAATAAACGGTAACTGGACATTTGAAATATAGAAAATATTTTTTTTTTTATATTATTTTACGTCGACTTTTGTGAACCCATATGGGACTAAATCGCGACGGGACATACAGTTTATCATTTAAAATTTTATTAAATATTCGATATTTTGTGGCATAATCTCTAAATTTTTTTTTATTATTACATTATCAACGGGCGATATCCCCCTTTTACACATTTTTGACGCTCAATTTCGATTTCTTATATTTGCGAGTCTTCAGAGATGACGCCACACTTCACATTTGTACGAAATGTAGGAACTGCAGAAGCCTACACCAAGTACAGCATCGTTTTTTATGATAAACAACACAGCTTGACATACGCAATGACGTTTCGGACGTACTGCAATTGCCACTATGAAAAAATAGTAACTCCATGGGGAAAAATTCGCAGGAAAAAGAAAATACTACTGTTGATGAACTAATTATTACGAACTGTTTCCATTAACTTATAGCCTTATTTCAGTTGTCTATTGTTTTTTGACACTATCACTTACTTCATATTCTGATGGTTCAAAATGGATCATAACTATTAAAAATATTGCATAATACATATATAATTTCATCTTTCCTTAAATGCAAGTGATAAGGAGAGCATTGGTAAACACCCTGCATAGTAAGTATTGGAATAAAAGTTAATTTGCACACTGCAAGACAACATTCAAATTCGAATTTAATTGAGTGTATTCAAACGCAAATTTCTTAATCACAAGTCGTTTCTTCCCCAGGCATCGATCGTTAGTGACTATGAGTTTTACAATTTTGTCTTTCTGTTCTTATTAAATTGCCCCAACTGTAGTCAGTTGCCTTAACGAATTTCCTGTAAGCAAGCGCCGTTATCCGTAATCCTGGCTTTTGCAAGCGCCGGGAGTGAATGGCGATATATAAAATATATTATCGGAGGAATCCCACGGGGGTTTCGTAAACACCGGTCGCGGCGTCATTATCATCCGATATATATATATATATATATATATAAGATCATTGGTCTCTCTCTTTTCCTCCCGCTCGGTATAGGATCTATTCATGGAAATCGCATTTCATCGCTCATCACAAATTACGGATGATCGCGAACCTGCGATATCAAGAGCACTTACACTTACCATCCGCCGTTATGAATTATTGCTTTTATTTCGATGCTTCACGATCACGAATTCAATCCAATTTCGAATGGAACAATGTATGATCAATAATAAAGTCGAGAAAAATCCTGTGCTGTGAAATTGCAGGATACCTTTGATGCTGGAACGGATAGATCTTGATATTTTGTTACATTGTATCGACAGCTTCTTTTGAAAAGCGAAAGCTTTCTCGTTATGGAGTGCCTCCTCTGATAGAAGGTACTCGTAATAACGAATTACAGGATTGGATGCATAAATGAATATACAAAATATATGAATACCTATAAAAGATAAAAATGTATTTTGAAATTAGGCGAAAAAATATTGTCGTCGACGATTGAGCAACTATTATGGTCTAGTCAAATTGGACAAGAAGGGATTTTGTGATAAGTTTAAAATTCTTTTTTGGGCAAAAAATACCGTTTTAATGGCATGCCTAAGTTATAATAATAACCGTCTTTATTGCTGTAGAAGCTTTACAATTGCAATATAATTCTTTAACCTAACTTTACGATTTGAGTGGTAAACGAAATAAGTGCTATTTTTTCCAATAGAACATTCGTTGTCCTAATTTCAACCTATTTAATTCTGGAAATCTAAAATTTAGACACGGGTTTCTGCACAAGAACTTTTAATCCAAATGTTGTAGAAAAAATTGAAATATCTTCAGGTCACATGCAAAAAAAGAAAGTATCCCGGTCTAACAAATAAGTATACAGTCCTATAAATTAGTTTGTAACCCGTTTCTATTTGGTTTGTAACACTAAATACTTATTCGGCAAGCCAACCCAGTTTTTACGACGTACAGGTTTCCCCCTCCTCTATCAGATGGATTACCAAACTTTGAATTTTTTATTTAATAGTTGAATCAAAGCTCGCATTTACATTTTCGAGCAATAAGCAGTTTTAATTAATTATTCGCATATTTTTTCATAATCACATTGTTCAAGTGCATTACGGAAATGGAAAAATCCTCTCTCAAATTAGATATTTTGTAGTATTCATTACTATTTTTTTTTAACTTAAATGCATTATCCTCCAGCCTTTTTATAATGCCAAATCGATAGGAAAAACCGTACAGTATCTGTCAGTGGGGATTATTGGCGTAAGCAGAATTCCAACTAACATGCATTAATTACCTCTTGAGACAAATACATATGTAATAACAATTAATATTCCTTAACATTTAATAATTGTTTATTCGTTTTGTTTATATCCATCCTTTTCATATCGTATATCGCTCAACGAACAGCAATATAACATTGCATCTCATTTCGTGAAGTTTCATTATGAGGATCTAATCTACTGAAAACTATTTTAAATATCGAACATTATTTGGACCAATTTATCTATAATTAATATTGAAGATATGATTTAAATTGGCGCGTAAAAGGTAAGGTAAAAATTCATACAAATTCGTAAAAACAGTAATGTAAAGCGATTTTGCGTGGAATAGAGTGAAACAAAAGGCTGCACGTCATGCCAATCTTTTGGGAAATTCGCGGCATGATGAGATCATAAAAGACAATCGTTTTTAATTACAGGCTACTCTTATGATCCGGACTGCATGTACGTTAACGGGACAGGGCGAGACTACTACGAATTTTTCATTCAACTAAACCGATGCGGTACCCTCGGTGAGAACACGCATCATCAGGACAGTAGGAAAAATCCCACGGTAAGAGACCCGCCATTATTTATTGCACTTTATACCCATGTGAACGAAAATATGATTTGTCGGAACTATATTCATCAATTATTACTATTAGTTTTAAAAGGAAGAATCTAATCTCATACAGAATAAGCTCGTCTCAGGATGTCCTCAGGAGCTCACCAGGACATTCCGGGACGAATTCCGTTGTTTGCTATCTTACATATAGCTACGTGTGCTGAAACGTTTTTAAAACATTGGAATTAAAAATAAATAGGAATACTATTTCTGTTAAAATATAATTTTTTACATGCCAAGTGCAAATTGCTATTTTGAGTAAATAGTATGTTAGAATTCAAGGGCGGAAACAAAAGCATTGAACGGTGGGTTACGAGGAGGTCGAGGGGTTGAAATTACTAATTGCCAAAGATGAGTCTTGTTTCGACCGTGGTATTTTTTTAATTCTATTTTCGCGAGATCTTAAAGCATGCCATGTGTAAATTTTTCGATTTTAGTTTACTTATTTGATATGTCGTGATTTTGGTTTTCGGCGCATATTTCTGCTTGGAAAAACGATTGGCCTACCAGAAAATCAAAATTACTGCTGCGCACACGTAAAATTTTCACATAGCTGAAATTAACGATTTTTTTCCGTTATACATGCATGCAATATCATGATTTTCAAGGAGGTAGGACCAAAATTGTTTCTCCACCCGTTAAATGACGTTACCAGACGGAAAAAATTTGTTCGTCCAGTCTTGCCAATCTTAATAAAACTGGCTAGTTACCCGTAAAGATGTGTTTCTTCATGCGGGTGCGGAAAATATCAGATTTTTATACACTAAGCCAAAAATAATTTCAGGAGAAAAATAGTACGTTCTCGTATAAGAAAATACTATGTATAACAGGAGAGAATAGGCATTTATTTGCACACTCATGCTTGTCAAACTCACACTCCTTAGCAAGAACCTACTTTTCTCCCTAGTTTCACAATGTACTATTTTCTGTATTCTCTCTCTCTCTCTCTCTCTCTCTCTGAGAAGAATAACGTTTTTCTAATATTATTTCTGTAATGTCATTAATGTTATTTATCTGAATCCAGAAAAACCTAATGTGGAATACGGTAACCGTCCAATACAATCCGATGATTGAAGAAGAATTTGATGAACATTTCAAAGTTACCTGCGAATACGGCTATGACTTTTGGAAAACTGTTACCTTTCCGTTCCTTGATGTTGAGTAAGTATAAATTTCTCTTCAACTTTAAATACTAAATGACTAGTTAACATTAATATAAGTCTTCTTAATGATCACTTGAAGTCACCTTCCTGTTATTAACAGTACATATTTTTAAAGCGCCTTAAAATATTCTTGAAGAACATTTTTGATGGTTCGATATAGTTGTCACGTAATGTCAATATTACTTGCTTAAGATACACATTGCAAAATATACGTTCTACTTTTATTATAAGCGACCATTATGAAGCTTGTAATGATAGTTAAAAGTTCAATAGAATTCCATATATGCCTAACTTTTTTAGCTGAATTCATTTATTCATATTTATATTTTTAACAATTCGTTAGTATCATGTAATATAGACTTTAACGATCTGAAAACATGAAGTTTTCGAAAGGCCACAAGTTGTAATCATGTTTCGTGTCATTATTACGTTCATAAAAAGTTTCTTTCTTTGTCCCCGACTCATCGCTCATCTTTTAAGTGATATACTGAAACTCATATAAGAAAAGCGTTTTTGATGGGTCAAAAGTAAATTAATAACACGCCTCAATTGGTTCACTTGTCACCCGGCTTAATTAGATGAGCACGGGCGGTTTCTTTGCGAAAGTACCGCGCACTATATCAATCGCGACTCTTTCTCGAGATGTATCAAAAAACATTGTGGTATAGGCAATTAGTAAGAAAGGTAATGTCTTTTCAGGGTCGCAACGGGGAATCCCGTAGTTTTTACGCTGCAGCCGCCGGAGTGTTACATGGAAATCAGGTACGGTTATGGCACGACGGGTACGAGAGTAGCTGGACCAGTTCGTGTCGGAGACCCGCTGACGCTCATCATTTACATGCGAAGCAAATACGGTATGTCCTAGTTACAAGAACGTCAATTTTATTCATTAAAGTTGTAACGAGTTTATAAGAAAACGGCCGGGCCCATTCATCACTCGACGTCCGTGTAACAAATCATCGAAATAATAGTACTTGAAACGATTCCCGGTAATTCAATTGCCGACGTTTTTGAGCGTGTTAATTAATAACAATTACCATCGGTAATAATACACCCAGACAGAATCTAAATATTATTTTAGAGGTGGATCAATAACAACATTAATAACGTTAGTGTAGATAATTATCATGGGTGTAATCTATTCCGGTCTCGAGAGTACTCAAGTACTTCATTGTATTATATGTTGTACTCGTTAATGTTATACATCATTCAATGTCAAAATTCACACTACTGAAAGAAGATGTAATTAAAGTAATTCGTATTCAAGGCAAATAGCGTTCACAATCAATAATGGTCAAAGCGAGTAGTTTAAAACTGTTTTCCTTTTCGTCGAACGTACATTGTTTCTTCCGTGAACGCAGTTTATTACGTTACTATTTTGTTCGAGCAAGTTTTCTAGACAACTATCTTGACAGTTATTTCTACAAATTTTTCAAAATTTCCGTTTTTACTTTTAAATGTTCAGAACTTATTTATTATTATTGCTGTTGATAGCTATCCTCAACTTCTGCGAATGAATTTCAAGTAACGTCACCCTTAATTAAAATGTTGAAAATGGATCTAAAATATCATAAAATTTCCCAAAGATCTAGATTGGAGAACGTGTGAATAATATGAACTGAGGTGGAATACACACTAACATTTTCATTTTTTTGTCAAGAGACCTCGATTAATACATTTCAAACAAATCTCTTCAATTGTCACAAATTTCGGTAAACATCTTGGGTCGTCATTTTGAATATTTAAAGCTCGACATCAGATTCGAATTTAGCTATTCGGAGTTAGCAGATTCTGACCAATTTATCTTTCGGTTACACTAAAATTAACTTGAAATATGTAAAATGGTTTCGAGCTATCGTCTACAGCAAAGAAGTATTTACCAATAAAATAATATATAAAAAATGATTATAAAAGACTCTCGTTATATTTGCCTGCTTGGTTCCTCGCCTTCCCCTCCCGTCACAGCAGGCCCTTCTTGAGGCTCCAGCGCGTAAGATGGGGGTAAAAGAGCGGCGACAGACAAATATAACGGGACGGAACTGGGAAAATAGACTGGGACGTATATATAGCGAAACGCAAATATGCAGGGACTCTATAACTACAGTATGTAATATATATAACTGATAAAATATGGAATCGAATGTTAGCATCTACACGGAAAGAATGAAATAGTTGGAACTATTAACTAGATAGTAGAATAAGACATAGCCATAATTTTTAGTTATTTTTGGTATGTAATAGTAGAACCAACTATTTCTTTTTTTCCGAGCAGTTGCATGATTATAGTACATATGTACTCACGTATTGAATGTTAGAATTTCAAAGCACTAGACGTTTCGATATTAACAGCGACGTTTCTTTTCATGTGTGGCGAACAGTTCTCATTTCACAGAAGTTAGTACTTGTTTGAATAATGCAAAGCACTTAATGTGAATTTGAATTGCATATTTAATACACACTTCTACTTATTTTATGTATTTCGTGCATTTTAAAATTTAATAATTTCAGGATAAATTTAGTAATGAAATTGTTTAACAATATTGTAAATGTTAGTATACGAAAGTAAATAAATACTTGACACAAGAAACATTGATGTGAAAAACTGCTTTTATAGCTTTTGTCGTATAAAAGTCTGCTATTCACGTATAAAGCCTTAAATACAGTTTTGAAAATAACCATCTCTGTAATTCGCGATGAAAATATTATAGGCTCGTTAATTTCTTTCTGTGTTTATAAAAGTATCCATTTATCATATAAGTGTCAAGCATACTATACTTAAGCCACTAATACTACGATGTACTGCTGGTAACCTCGCCAGTCCGAATTCTCCCTTTGGTGCATAATACATCATTCTATACGTCATTTTGGCTAGTGATTTTCTCCATGATTACATTCCGATTTTTCTTTAATAAGAATAGATATGAATAAGCTATTCATACCATTTTATTTTAAGAAAGAATAATTCATATTAGTGCTATTTGTAAATTCAAAAGATATTTTTTACGTGACAAAAGAACCTAAAGCAATAGACAAAACATTCGTTATCATTATTGTGTTAAAATATTATATGCTATATTGTTTTATATTGCAGTTATAGGTAACTAAAACTTAAGGTTTTTATTTTTAATTTGTAATCGAGACTTAAGAAAAGTGCATATGTAGACATTATGATTAAATGTGTTTGAAGTGATATTGAACCCAATAGAAGAAACATTATTCGTTTTTCATTGTTTACTTAATAATATATTTTAAAATATTCTTTTAAGGAAAGAAAGATGCCATCAAAAAATTAAACAAATACGTTTTCATAAACTTGGAACCTAATTACTCCATACCACAACTAATTTGGAAAGACGTGTGTTGCTTCGTACTAGAGAAAATATATTTTGCATTTTTTATATTGTGTTAAATTTAGTTTTAAATTATAGATATTTACTAAAAAAATATTTAATATACATTATAATTTTTTGATAAATATTGATGTTTATTTTTGTTATTTTTTTTTTGTACATGTGCTTTTGTCGCGTGATTTTTGTTGTCCTTTTTATCATTATTCTCTTACATTATTATTTTACCTACGACCCAACTAAGAAAAATATTCATATGTGTAAAATATTAGCTTTTGTTTATTTTTGTAGATTTATTAGGTAACATTCAACAATAATTATTAAGAAAGCTATAGAACATTTTATTTACATGATAAATAGATTTAATTAATTTAATTTGTTGATTGACAACATTCGTATTTTCTTAACCTCTTACATATCATAACATTTAGATAAACAATGACATTATTTCTCGGTAAATTCGGTTCTTGTAATATAAATAAAGTACAATAAACATACTTAGATGAGCATGGATACAAGCTACTAAATTACAAAATCAAAAATGTATTGAACGAAGCCGCAAATTTGTATCCTACCTCCTCCAAATCTACGATTTACGAAACTGCTTTAATTTTAATTAAAATACAATATTATAGCATGTTCGGAATCCCTCTAACGGTGACTGTAGAACTAGAAATGCCTATTGTCTGGTAAAATAATGTTTCGGTCCTAAATAGATTTTATGTATACTAACGTAAATTACGACATTCAACAGTGATTCGACATATCTGACGTTTATACAAACAAAATATATTCTATAACCTCGAAGTTCATTCGTTTTTGGAGTGAAAATTTACTTCTCAGTATAGTTTGACAAAATATCAAATTCAACATTTTAAGGTAGTTAGACCCCAGGATATGGTATGTTTGGGAAAAATAATAGTAACGTTTTCAAGAATTTATTTTTGCTAATCATGACATTGTAGAATAGAGAAAGTATTATTGTTTTTGAAAAAATATTGTAACCTGCCAAAATAATTTGATAAACAACTTTTGTTAATGATTCAAACCTTCTTCTTATCGCTAGTTAAACATTTTGTAAAAATTAATGGATTGTAACGAAAATCCATTCATTTTTAAAAAATTCTTAAGTGGTCAAAATAAGAAAATTTGCGTCATTGATAAAAGTTGTTAAACAAATTATTTTTGAGGATTACATTTTTTTTAAGAATAGTAATGCTTTCCTTGTCAACAATATCATTAATAATGAAAAATAATTTCTTGGAAACGGTATTAAATATTTTTCCTAAACATACTATATCCCGGGGTCTAACTACCATAAAAATTCGATTATTAGTAGCATGATGAATCGTTGAATACCCATCCGAAATAATCGTTGTTGAAGCTACAAAGCATTCATACGTTGAAAAAAAGACATCCTAGGTGTAGTAAAATGAATTTTTCTAAGGAAAATGATGAAATGGAATTTTATAGTAAAAAAGAATTAGATTTATAAAGAAAACAAATTTAATAACTATACTAATAAATGTGCGGTGCACTTAAAAATATTTAGAATAGAATCCAAGTTATGATTGAAAATTTAGACGTATCTTGGGAATTTAAAAACAACAATTTTATATTTTCTCATAAATGATCAGGAAATTAAGTGAATTTGGCTTCAGGTTCCTAACATATAATAAAAAATACAAAGCACACAAGAAAATTGTTATTTATGTATAAAAAATTAATTTTGTTTAGCAGACGGCTTCGACATAGTAGTCAACGACTGTTACGCCCATAACGGTGGCAACAAACGAATTCAGCTGATCGATCAACTTGGATGTCCCGTGGACGACAAGCTCATCAGCAGATTCCGGGGTTCGTGGTCGGAGAGCGGCCTCTTCGAGACACAAGTCTTCGCATACATGAAGACCTTCAGGTTCACGGGCTCCCCAGCACTCTACATCGAGTGCGACGTCCGGATGTGCCACGGACGATGTCCGGTAAGTGTTGTTGTTACGCTCTGGCGATGGTCTCGGCTGCGTAACGATGTTCGACACAGAAAACGACTTCACCAGAGACAATTTCGACGACTCTAGACTTCAATTCGACTTGGCGAACTTTTCAGTATGCCACTAGAACGTTCTCGGTACATTAGAAAAAGTTCAACTTTCGTATCTCCATTTTACGTTTCAATTTGGCTCTTTTTTATGGCGGTCAGCCATTTTCTGCATCCTTGAAGACCACAAGACAATTTTTAATTACTGTCGTTGTTCTCTTAGCTTCCTATTCTCTTTAATTAGAAAGCGGAATTCAAAAATATAAACATTGTTGTATTTTGTTAGTCCTTTTCCAGGTTTCGCGTAACTTTGGCAAGTTTAACCATACTTTTTATTACCTTTGGCCAATGCAATAAAAAGAAATTCGTAATGTTATGATAACAAAGTTGGTACATGTTTGCGATGTTGCGAAATTTAGCATTTTCGTTTTTCATCCATCATTGAAAACAAAGATAGTGACGATATCAATTGCCATCTCCACTTTATTACAATAGGTTACTTGAAAAAATACGGAATGAAAGTTTAGAAACATTATGACGTAATTGTTTATTCTCTTTCGACGGTGTGTAGAATTAAATTACGTACACAACGCATGGAAAAAAGTTGGGCTTATTACTTGAGTAGTAAAATACAAACCAGACATCTTTCGTTGTTGTCCTTACTATTTAGATATTAAGGCCATTCATTTAAGTGATAACATCAACTACAAAAGATGGCTGGTCCATATTTTACATCAATTTTTTCCGAGTGTCGAACATCTTTAACTATTTGTTAAACATATGCAGTGCCTTTAGGTTAGGTGTTTTTTAATTTTTCTACTTTTCTCATTTCCAGAGCCAACCTTGCCATTGGAGAAACGCAAAATCCGTGGCTAAGCGTTCCATTACCGAAGAAATTGCCGGTCCCTCGACACCGGCTACGAGTTTGTCGGAAAACGTCAATCTCTTCCAGTCGCTCCGCGTTCTACAGGAGGGTGAAGCCGACACGGAACTCTTCCAGAATATTACAACCCCTACACGCACCGGTAAGTTGATTCTATTATACTGAAATTGCGAATACGAGTACAAGGAAGCCAACTTAATGCTAGGCATCTAAAAATATCTCTTTACGTTTTGAGTTACACAAAAGATATAATTTTCATTCTTTCTGAAACCTAATTTCTAATTTAATAATTAAAAAATAGTGGTTAGTTTTGTTTAATTGTGGTTGTTTGTGATTGTGTAGGTACAACAGACAACATAGACAGAGTGTGTTTGCGGTCGAGCATCGTCAGTACAATTGTTGGCCTCGGATGTGGTCTTCTTTGCATCATGGCTGGAACAATGTTGGCGATGTGCTCCAGAATGCGACGTGTTGCTCGGGATAAGTTGCTTTCGGATAGCATAAGCTACATGACCCACAAGGGCAGGATTAATTAGAGCGATCTCTCCAGACGAAGACGTTGCTGTCTGTCGCCATTTCCTTTTAAACTAGAAAACGGACACTCATTCTCAAACCGTGAAAACCGATTCGCGGCAACGGCATGTTAGGGAACTGCCGGAAAGATGAAGTAAAACTCGGACGACAATCGCAAAACAGCGTCGACTTTTATAACAGTTTATACTTACAAGGAAACAAGAGCTTCGAAGTTTTCTGAGGAAACGAGCAATTATTCGCGTGTCATGTTCATTTATCTCGTATTTTGCGCCCATCTACTTCATGAAACATCCGTATTTTAAGCGATTATTCGGTTCGTGAGTTTTTCATCCGAACATCCCCCATTGGCATTTTCAGTAAAGACATAAGTTAGAAAATTTGAAATCAGAAAAATTCAAAACTCTTTTACGTTCCACAATAATATGTACTAGAAGCCTTCTCGTCTTCGCCGCTATAATTATAAGCACGCAATTGTATGCATACTAAACGTTCCATAATGCCTAGCGCATTCATGTGTCCGATGGCAGTGCAAACTTTTCATCAGTAGGGCGCGCACTGTGAAAAATCGCCGAGCTAACGAAACTGAAACCCGCATTAACCTAGTACCTAAATGTAATCCAATTGTAAAGATGAAAGCGTAGAGTTGTAACCGAGACCCTAGTTTGTCCCAACTGAAGTTTAGTTGTGCCAAAATGGAGCAAACGAAGATAGAACGCATTACCGGAGCATGTGGGCGCATGGAGAATGTTTTTCACAAAAATATCTCCGGGTAGCATGTTTATATCAATAAAAAGTAGTGCAACCGTGCGCTTATGTTCATATCCGCAATTTTTGTGGTTGATACAAAACGCTACGCTGAAGAGAAAAATGTTGTAGAAACATTAGCATCACTAGCTTCAATCATTGTCAAAGTAAGATGTTCACTTCTGCATACAACACTTTCGCCTGAGGACTTCCTCAGGAGATCGCCGGGATATACGAATGTCTGTTTTTATCGTCCAGTTAACTTCCTCAATTCGTCCTATGATTTGAAGATGTCATGGGAGCAGCTTGATGATATAAGCGGACATTTCAGCCCTGAGGAGCGCATGGGGATGTCCTCAGGAAGGTGTGCTGTATGGATAGGGATCAATCATCATAATGACACCGATATTATTGGTGAAAATTGTTCTCCATAGGGTTGCTCCCGTCGCAGGAGCAAGAACGAACCTGCAGGGTCGAGATGCGTGAGAGTACAACGGTATCGATGCAGTGCCTTATTTCATAAATCATCTGCCGCTTCTTCAAATCTCGCGCCTTATCGACTTCTCGATCGCGGTACTTAGCGAGATATACGGCAGGCATATTCTCATTATAACCCACCGTTATTCGGCATATTCAGAAACGTACTGTTCGCATAAGTGCACTCTACTTCCGCCGCGGTATTTAGTCCTCGACCGGTGCGTAACGAAATAATTGTCAACGTCAACTTACCAAACTCACCACGAGGTCCAGTTGGCCGCAACGACTTCTATGATTCGAAAATTTTGAAATGGGGGCTAACAACGAAATTATTTGTTCCATTCGAAATGCGAAACTTATTTTAGGAGTCAATTCCATTACATTGACTGCGGCGCAGTTTCAATTATCATTCCAATTTTTATCATCACTTAGAATAATAGCGTAATCCATAGAGTACAAAAATTAAATGCATGATAAAATGACCATTTGAATATTTTCATTGAAAATCTTTTACATTAATATTTTGAGTTAGTAATAATATTCAGTTTATGTAACTGATTTTTCCGACTATAAAGTGCTCTTCGTAAATGTGTATTAAAATATAAAGAAGTCGACGATTTTAGAAAAATGTTAGATTTTCAGGGTTACAAAAAATGACGGAAGTTTTCTTGAAAGAATACCAACATCACTTTTCAAATTGAGCATTTTTGTAAATTTCTGTAAAATTTAAAGAGTTTGTAAGTAACTATTATTGATAGTTCAATAAAAACAAATAATACTATATTCTCGACTTCAGATGAAATATTGTTCTCGCATATAATTTACCGTAAGACCATAACTCGCTGGTAGATGGCGTTAATAACCGATTTTTACATTGCATCTCAAATGCACATAAATATCGTGTATTTGCCAGTAGAATTGAATATTACAATAGAAAATTAATTAGTGATACAAAAAACAAATACCCGAAATTAATAACAAAAGCATATTGACAAAGAGCACTTTATTATGGAAATACAAAGACTATCAACTTAAACTTGTTTGATGTATAAGGAATTTCAGCACCCAGGATAAAGCTATTAGATGCAAAGAAAATGACCTTTCATTTTTAAACTTTTTATTCAATAGGAATCCAGATTTATTTTTAAATTATGCTATTCAAAAGATAGTTTTATTATTTGGTCGATATTGAAAGAAAACTTTAATTGTGTATTTAGTATAATATCGTAAAATAAGTCAAGACACGAATAGCAAAGCATAAACAAGAAGAAGTTCTTTAACAATATAACAATACTACATTTTACGATATTATTTATAATGCACAACTGAAATGCATTTAAGATATAATTTTATATTAGTATATTTCATATACAATCATTTTTCCATTATTTTTATCTAAACCGAAAAGGAATTAAGTACATTTTGCGAGACCATGGATTACAAAGTAAAGCAATGAAATATTTTGTAATGCACAAATTTATATGCAAGAAATATTTCTTTGTTTACCATTAATCACATATATTAGTTCACATATAATATTCGTTTAAGAAAAATGAAATTCACACTTACTCTTAACTTAAAAAACTTAGATATTAAAGTATCATCATTTATTAGTAAATAAGCAATGTAAATAATCTCCTGGCAAGTATATTTTATAAAAAAAGGAACCACTATTGGAAAATCGTAAATTTTAAATATGATTTTGTGTAAATAAAGAAATAATTTTAGTATTATAGTTATATTTATTAGGTATTGCGATTTAATATTTATCAAGGAATAATAATGAAACGTATCATTCATTATTGGCCATATATCAACGAATGGTATCGACAGACGTACAGATTAAAGTTCATCTTCCTCAAAATTCAATGGAATTTTATGCGCCATAATTAACAATTTAACTTTAATGTTCTAATACAAAACTCCGCATAATGTAATTTCAAAAGAAAAATCGACGGCGGATATAGAATGCCTTTCAATTTAAGCGACTTCGCGGCGATTCTGAATGTTCGTGAATAATGTTCTTAATTTTAACAAGTAATATACATCTAAACGAACCTTAGCATATTGGTAAATTAAGCGACGCGTGTCTTAATTTAACAGTCGAAAGCCACCTCAAAAGTACGGCCAGCGAGGATTAAATAATATTTCTTCGTTTCGGACATATTTCGAATTTTCCGATAGGCAATGCCAACTGCGCACTTCAAATTTTATTTCGAAAAACTTAAGTGTGCCGTGCCACATTTAAGTTTTTTGAAATAAGTGGAGGCACGCGGAAAGACAATGTAATATTTTTGAAGAATTTTGTTCTTGAATATTAGTTTCCCCTCCTGGTCGTCCGAGGCAGATCATTCATTTCATATATTTAATTTAATACAACTTGGGGTACGTCGTATCAGTATCCCTTTGTTTAATGAATTACTTGTAAATACAGTGTATTAGCGTTGTATGATGAATATATTAATATACACGAATATGTCGAATGTCTCGAGGTTTCCAATAAATATTGTAGAACTGAGATTATTATCACTGCCTTTCTAATTTTTCATTTTAGGGTCAACAACAATGGAGCGGCTATGTTGATATCTGCAATTCGTTAATGACCGGTTGAAATATTCTTAAAATTCTGAAAATGTATTCACTACAACCGATAATGAACTGAATAAATTCATAATAAAAAGCTAACATATACTTATTAGTCTACATGAATTTCTTAGTTTATACTTTTCATTACATATGTATAGTTCGCATCACTAGAGCTTATTAGTGTATTTTTAAGACCAGCAACGTTTTCAACGTAACTGACGCATGACTGCGTATTTGGATGCAGTGGTTATGAATATACTCATGAAAATTGACGCTTTGTTGATTCTGGCATTATGTGTTTCAACCACTTCTACCTTGTCTTGATGGTTTCATTAAAAAATTACGGAGAAAAATGTCTATATCTTTACAAGTTTAACTAAAGATATATTTCTTAAAGTATATATATTAAACAAAGGTTTCTTCGTGTTGTTTTCTGCAAACTATTCGTTGTCAGAAGCGAAAACTAATTTGAGTCACATGAACCTCTGTAGTCATAAAAATGGCCGAACTAAGTCCTTTTAGAACTAATTCCTCCATCAGCTCGATTAACCTAAAGAACATCACTACTGTCAGGTACACAATATCTTGAAATAAGACGGTGACCTATCAATTTTTTTGCACCATTAAATTGCTTATATTGTTAAATACCTGTAGTTAGTTATTTTTGAAAATTGTGGGGTACATGCATTGATATTTTTTTATTATATCCATTCAGTACATCCTGCTGTGGCGTAAAAGGAAACGAGATAGGACCGATCACAAGCCAATTAACCTTTTCCCCTGAATTTTCGATTATTTTTAATTATTTCGAAAACTGTGCAAAGTAGACAAAAAAGTTGGGATGAAAGGTTGTAGAGCATGACAAGACCTTCGAAATGAGATATTATAACTTCAGAAAACTTCATCAGAAGCCGAGTTATTAAAAAAACAAATATTTTGTTAGTTTTTTCTTAAGCCTGCACAATTTTCCTCTTCATACATCATTACAACAGTTAAGCTTTTCTAGACCCCCTTACATGTCAAAAAAGATAATTGCGTTTACCAGTTTTGCAAGGCAAAATGACAATTTGACTGGACTATGAAGGTAGCGCTGAAAATCGCTTCACCCGATTGTGGGTATAGACAACTGCTGGACGTATGCACGCACACGCGCACTCAAGTACAGCCACTCACATACGCTAACATATTCCTACATCTCCATACACACTTGCACGGATGCACGCATATTTATTTTCTACGTAGCAATAACCGTTGTAAATGTTTAAGATAAACAAATTTAATATCTCGCCAAAGCGATAAGTTACGATATTATCTAACAAGTAAGTCTACAGATTTATACGAAATTTGGGTATATTGTAGAACATGAAAAACGAAGAGACATGCATTTCTCATAATGGCGGAAAAGCACATTTAAGGGGTAAAGCTCCCTAAAAATCATTTTGGGGACAGTTTACCTCCTAATTTTCATCCCTCTTTCAAGATGCCTAGGCCAATATCGTTCCTCTATTAAAAGATACTCTCCTACCAAATGTCATTAATTGCTTAATAATCTCGAAATATAGGTATCGCCATTTTTTTAATTGTGCGCCAATTTTAGGGGTGTTTCACCTCTTCAATATATTTTTCCGATGCTAAAAAACATCTAAAATTCATAAAAATCGAAGATTTCCACTTCGGTAGATTTACTTGTAAGAAGGATATTTAATCAGGAAATGATTCAGCAACTTTCCCCTAAAGCAGATATTCGATCCATTTTAACAAATTTTATGTTCGGTTTTACTTTCCAGCGGCTCTAATTACTTGATCAAGGTGAAACTTGGTATTCGAGAATTTTTGAGGTTGCTGATTAGGAATTTTACCATAGATTTTCGAAATACAAAATAGCGGATCCAATATGGCCGACTAAAATGTAAAAATTGACTTCAACGAGGTGAATCGGAGTATTTGGGGGTTTTCGAGCGAATTCAACATGGCGGTCCGAAATGTAAGAAGTTATTTGACCGAAATCAAACTGAATACTGAGTAATGTTACATTTTCAAGATAAAATTTAGCAGAATCGACAAGCGGCCACGAATGCGGCCATTTCATAGTTCGTCTTTTACGACCTCGAAAACTGTTACATTTTGGCTGGCATATTGAATCCGTCATTTTGAATTTTGTAAATCTAAGATTAGATTCGTAATCTACGATCCCGAAAACTCTCGACTACCACGTTTCATTTCGATGAAGTAAATTTTTAAATTTCGGTTGGCCACCTTGGATTCGCCATCTTGAGTTTTGAAAATCGGAGAACAGAATCAGAATCAGCAACCTTGGAAACACTCGAGTACCCATTTTCACCTCGATCAAATAAATTTTTCAATTTTTGTCAGCCATCTTAAATCCGCCATCTTGAATTTTGAAAATCTGAGGTCAGATTATTGAACAGCGACCCCGAAAACCCCCTAGTAACAAGTTTCAGCTATTTTCCGTGCAAATAAAAATATATTCTTCAAAGGGTTAATAAAGTGGTTACATGCTAGAGTAATCATTTTCATTTAGATTTAACGATACATAATATACAAGTGTATCATGTTATTGTATGTATGTTTTCCAATGAACTCGTTATTAGCCAAGCCGCTGAACTTTTTATTTTAGTAAAGAACCAATTTTTTCAAGCCTCCTGAATTGAAAAGAACTATTTGTAACTTGAATCACACGTTTTAGTTATGATTTGCACAATTGACACATTTACTTAGTCAATTACTGTCTTACTCAAAATGTTGAGAAATAGTAATTTTATTTAATTCTATTATTAAATTATTATAGTTGTACTAAATGCATAGTTATTATTTTTAAATAATTATAATATTAATATTAGGTAGTATAAACTGTTACATTTTAACTTGAACATACAATCAAATTTTGAATGATTTATTTGCAAGCGTAGTGGAACACATAACAAATAAATTATTTCTTAACTAGATATAGATATTATGTATAATTTCATAAGAATACCTAACAAATAATTAAATTTAGTCTTTACTTCAAAGCCCCATCAGTTTTAAGTTCTTTCGACTCCATGTTTTTTCTTTATTAAGAAATTTAAATCTCATTAGAGATTTATATCTCCTGTCGATTACATGTACCCTAAATTGCAAGATTTATTGAATGTACAGACGAGGGTGGGGGAAGACACTTCCCCTCTTTTGGCGATATAAGAGGTTCTTCATTTGCGATATCCGAGTTTGCGATATCGTAGGTTCTAGTGTAATTGAGAACTTACCGAGAATTTTCGGAAATGAGGGATTTTTGTTTATTTCCGAAAATTCTAGGTCAATTACTTTATTTGGCATTTTCTACAGGATGCAGTCTTTATCAATTAAAATTACCCGTACAAAGCCCGAATTTTGAAAAATCGATTCAGTCATTTATTATTTACGACTTTGAGTGAAAATTCCTATCTTATCGTTCCAGCACTTTAGAACACCCTGTAAAGGCAATTCTAACTACTGTAGACGGCTTCCTAGAAAATACCAAAGAAATTAATAGAGAACTGACGAGAATTTTAGGAAATAAATAATAATTACTTATTTCCGAAAATTCTTGGTCAGCTTTCAATTAATTTCTTTGATATTTTCTAGGACACTGTTAATAATGCTTAAAATTGCCCTTACAGACCCCAAATTTAAAAAATGTTATTCGGACATTTTTAATTTTCGTTCTTTAGTGAAATTTCCTATCTTACCGGCGAACCACTTTAGAACCCCCTTAAGGCGGCTTTATGGGTTCTTGTGACATATTTAAGAGATTTTTAAATATATTAAAATGTATTAAATCTAATACAACTCGATATACATTATTATTCATAAGTTGAAGCATATAAATATATGTATATTTTGTAACTCCGACATTCCTGCATGTTTTGTTTTCCAATGAAGTTCGAAACAAAACCTTTTATTAAATTTTTTGCTGTTAAAAATAAAAAATTGCATACATATTAACCATAAAAAAAAATATGTTTTATCTAATTATGATTGGGATCTACTACTAATGATCTGATTTCAAAAAGACAAATACATTTTTAATTAAAAAATATATAATTATAATATATCACGTACATTAGACGAGAACTCTGGCAATAAAACAGCTACCTGCATCTATCGGTCGTTAAGCGTATCCTCTTACAGTGCGCTCGACCTGAAACCGAATCTGACCTTCAGCAGGTAAATCAACGGTCGGTAATGTAGAAATGTGTACAAATGTTACTTCCAGTATCAACGGTCGGTAAGTTAAGAAAAGGAAGCTTCTTTAGCTCTCTGCTAGATGTCAGCCACATAACCAATCGAAGCATATGGCATAACGTAAATTGAATTCTCAAGACTTTGTTAAAATACGTTTGTCTATCATTGAACGTATTTTCTGATAATTAATGAATAAATTATTTGATGTATTACATACTTTGAATAATTTACACGTCAATTAATTAATGGTATTTTAAATGTACGAAGAATCAATACTTCCAAGTTGACAATGCATTAATAATTTCTATTATAATTTACTTTGCAACATTCACAATCAGGTAAATTTTATGGAAACTGTGTAACTTGTAAACTCATAGAATTTCGCTTGAAAATGATAATTTACGTAAATATGTTCTGGATATTCACAAATAATGAAAAAAAAAACAATTTTCTGTTCCGCCATTAATCTAATTCCATTTAACTTTGTCTAGCGATACCGACAAGGAAAAACGCATAATGTACGAGAGATCGGGAGCCAACATTTTCCCACTTTCCATTAGTTTCTTTCTCATCGCATCAGGTCAGAATTCTAGAGATCACCGTGACCAAATATTCTTCCCGGCTAAATTGGAAGAATTCGAAAATCGTAACGAATTGTGTTTTTAAAACACGTCAATGTAATTTCTTGTCAAAACGGAAACTGACCCACGATTCGGTAAACTCGAAATAAGAAGGCGGAGTAGTATTATTGATACACCGCAGCCAATCAAATGCTTGGGATCATCCATAACAATAAAAAATACATTTACATTTTTCAGCTATGACTTGATGTATCTCGAATGAAGATTTTTGATCTCAGACCGAAAAATTTTATAATTCATATAAATTCTATCAAGATGTTGCCAGCGTGAAATGTGATATGTATAGGATTTCGGAAAAACTTGCCATATTTTAAATTCAGAGTATCAATCGTTAACATACCAATAAATTTTGATACAAGGTTAAACTGTATTAACAACGATTGTACATAACGTAGATTGTTATAAAGTTAGGACATTCTTGCTAAATATAATTATCATGTAAGGAATGCGTGAAACCGAATGTAAAACGTTTGTGGAGACTTAACTAATAATTTTAAAATGTTTAACATAATTTTGTAAAATAAATACATTCCGAACAAAAATAATCTGTATTATATATTGCGGACTAATCAAAGTTGGTTCCCTTTTTTAATTTCACATTCGATGAAACGGAGTGGAAAAATTCAAACAAAATCTCGAATTGCAAAATTATAATCAATTCATATCTCCTAAGTATATGCTACCTTTTTTCTGTTTTCGTTAAAATCATAACAAGCCAGATTTTTGTTAATTTATTTTGATATTTACAATCTATACTCGAATCTGTTGTAACAGCAATTCAAAAAGAAAATTTCATTTTAATATAACAAGTAACTCTTGGGTAGCCTAAAGTTGATCTGAATTGATTTTAATTTTGATTTTTATTCGTATAAACCACGTCTAACTAAATATTGGAGAACTGTGAAACATGGTTTGAGTAACTGCGCTATCGATGTAAGATTTTACAATGTTATGGAATTTTTAGATTTATTTAGATCTCCTTTTCATTAAAACTGACTGAAGAAAACATTAATAAAAAAACGGAATCAAACACGTTTATAAATTTATCTTTATGATGTTGAGAAATCTTTTTTATGCACTTACTACCCGAAGAATAATGAAATAAATAAATCTTGTCAGGGACTAAATGAGGCATATGTATAGACTGTACTAGACTTCAGTAGAGATGGCCATAACCTACATCAGGTAACATCAACAATTGAGCACTAATGATCAACCTATGATTGGCGCATACGTAAAGAAAACCAGTAAAACATAAAATGTTTCTTAGGTTTAAAGTAGTTTCGAATAAAATTTAATTTCACAGTCATTAAATTTAGTATACAAGAAAATTAATTGTAAATATTTTGCGCCGGGATATACGCTTTTTATCGGTATATTAGCTTTTGTGTTCGGGTCACTTTTTAATTAATATGTATGTATCACGTTTATATTTCCGACTGAAACATTTGTGTTAAAAATGGATCACGTTTTTTATGTATTTATTTATAATTTTGTGAAATTTTATCTCATTATTTTACATTTTTCGATTGCACAGAAGCGTAATTCTAAAACAAAATATTCGCATAAATATAAACGCATCGTGTTTTTAACGGAAGCATTATTTTCATAATGACAATTATTAATTAAATAATTTTCGAATATTTTCTTGTGTTTTGAGTATCTGCGCATGTATCAGCTATCTGATAAGATATAAATATAATATAAAATTGCAAGAAACATTAAGTGTAATACTAATAAGATGTAGTTTCGAAACGAGCTGTCTGAAAATTTAGTAATGTTAATTCTTAGGGACCAAACTTTTTAAGACAAATTTTATCGATTTTTAGCAATTTTTATTCTAAGTGCCGGGATATATTACGTCAAAATTTAAATGTATGGACTAATATGGATGTCGTATGCATTTGTATTTGTTTTGAATTATTTTTTATCGTCACTGATGAAAAAGTAAATATTTCTATAATACTTTTTCTCCACTTTTTATAAATATTTCGTTTAACAAGCAATTATTGCTGGCTACATTTTCTGCAGTTACTTTAGGTTAGGAATACTTGCGCAACATTTAGGACAAGCTTCTATTCATTATAACCACTTATTGGGATTTAATTCTGAAACATAATTTGATATGAATTTATGGAATATAAATCTAACAAAAAAAAAACAATTATTACATTTAATGAAATTGTTTAGTAAATAAATTGCATAAATATAACTGGAAATATTGTAATTAAATTGATTGCTTTCAACAAACATGTTAAAATTGTTTCATCGACATTTAATGTGTAATTTATATTTAAATTACATCACATTTAATGAAAGGTGCAAGAGGCCTGGAAACACTTCATTCTGCAAATAAAAGGGGAAATAATTTCCAACAAAAATTAGTTAATTTTTCTGAAATTCGACACTTTTTTCAGAGTCAAGAAATAATTATTACTGGAGTTTCCGAAATTTAAAACATAATAAGCATTATAGATCAATGACAGATCAATGAATTTATATCAATGAGAAGTGTTTTTTCACTAACACAATAATACTAATATTCTTATGTAAAATAATAACGTGAATATCTCGGTAAAAACAGATTTCGAACATGTAGGTTTGCATCCGTGATGACAGTGTCCATTCGCCGTCCAAAACAGTTGGACCATACAAATCCAAAACTGATGTAATGATACATTAAAAAAAGGCTTGAATAAACGATATAATATAATAATATTTATATAGTCATTTTAAAAATAATTAAAAACTAAAATTACTCAAGTCTTCAAAACTGCAGGTCGTGAATATTTTTAGTATGATTCTGGTCACTTCTGCAATTGCACAAAGCAAAAATAATTTTATGCTTAATAAAAACCTGATTTCTGCTAAAAACAAACAGTCTGGAAATGAAGGTGTATCTCAAAAGAAGTCTGACCACAGCACGTTTTTTTTTATTTCTGAGGTTATATACATTTTGGTGTCTTTGTTTAATGTATGAACTATCTAGTTCTTTATTATGGCATTTATCTCAACAACGTTTCAACTTGACAATTGCCTTTGGAAACTTGTACTGTGCTTACAGATTTCGCTAATAGATGTGTGAAAAAAATGATATCGTCAATTTCCCAGATGGCGAATTCCTAATAGCATGTAACGCTAATACTCATTACGTTAATCCACCAACAGTTTAAATGCCCTCTGGAACATAATTTATTTTATATTTGTGATAGACAGGAATGTGATTCATTCTTAAATTTCATTATAAATAGCTAACATTTCAAAACTAGTTGCAATGTACAATTAATTTATTTTATAAATCAAAGGTTCCTATTTATTATATGTTTGAGTGAACTTCTACCTAACGATGTTTCTTTTAAATTTCTGCTAGAATAGTGTAGTTATAAGAATCAGAAGTATAGTAGAGAATACAAAGTTCGAAATAAAAACAGACTATCTGTTACACGGAAAGAAAAGTTGGCTGTGGCTGCTCATTTTTGGCAACCACCTCGAAGGTATGAGTCAAGGTTTGGCAGCAAACGTGTTCGCCACGAGTGGTAATTATAATGTACGAGTGTTAAATTTTTCATAAAAACTTCTCGTAGGGAAAATTTGTCGAACTTAATGTTCAATAATATTTTTCGAAAAACTTTAACACACAAATTTCAGTCTATAAGTAAATAATATACAAATTAAATTTAATCTCAAGCAAATCTGAGTGGAAACACAGCATCAAATTTGCAAAAAATTTATTGTTATCAATAATAAATCCAACATTTCGCTGAATTGTTCAAATTGTATAGAATTTGTACAGAACTGGTGTTAATAGAACCTTTATCAAAAATATATGCTCAAAGTTTAAAAATGAATACTCCTGAAAAATTAAATCGATTTCAATTAATCTACATTTTGTGTGCAGTTTACCTAAGTGTCAGATACAGTATTCTAAGGATTTTTGCATGCAGCATTTTTGATGATGCACTGTTTAGTACATGCACTGTTAGAAATTTCTGTAGTAATTTTCTGAAACATGTAACCGAAGCTTTTTACGGTTACCGTTTCAGAATTTTACGAAACATGAACAGAAATTTCGGAAACGGTAACCGTAAAAAGCTTCGGTTACATGTTTCAGAAAATTTTGTTACAGTTTCAGAATTTTCAATTACATTAACAGAATAATATAAGGGGAGTAAAATTTGTTTGCTTTATCATATTTTTTTGTGTTTCTATGATTTATTGTCCTTCGTTTGGGGAATAGAAGGCTACCCTATTATTAGAAACAGAAAATTTAATAAAAACAACACTGTTTTGTAAATGTGCATCAAGGTAGAAAAAATACGATATATATATACATATATATATAGAATCGACATTAAACAATTCAACAAAATTCGGATAACACTCGTTATACCCAGTAGGGTATAACCATCAGTAGATAGTTGACCGAGGGATCCTTTATAACCGAATGAAAATTCCATTTCTGCGATGGGTGCGCGACCGCACCTAGCGACTACAAATCGAAGTAATGTTACCGTGTTTCACTGTTTCCTTTTGAATTTTCTGTTTCAGTTTCGTAATTTTCTGTTACAGTTTCGTAATTTTCTGTTACAGTTTCGTAATTTTCTACTACAGTTTCGTAATTTTCTGATAATATAACGTAATGGTACTTTCTGTTACCGAATTAAACATAAAAGTATCCGAAATTTTCGAACATTTCTAACAGTGTGAGGACATTTTACTGAAAATAGGAACATGGCGGCCATTTTTAGAAAGGTTACCGACCATGTTCTCATTATGGCAATGAAGTAGGTACCTAAAAAGAGAATAATTTTTCCAAAATGAAGCATTTGCATGCGTGTTTCATTCGGTCACATAGAACTACTATTCGCGCATGTAAATTTTTGTGATGCAACATCGGATACTCTCAACAGAGTTAATTATTGCATCCGATTTTAGATGTTTATGCTTATTTCACGTCTGTATTAATGATGTAGTGACCTAATTCTCTCAGATCTTTTCGTAAAATTCCAAATCATACAATTTATTACATCGGGCACAAAGTCGATTCCATAGCATAAGCTATCTATTACGGCACCAATCCATTAACGGTCAATTGCAGTTTTTGTAATCGACTTATCGGTTTGAAATAATGAAATTCGAAGTCAATTGAAATAACTACACTCCATATCACGTCAAGAGCGAATGGTATAATTCGGAATTATTTTCAAAGAAAGAGTTCCCTCTTATAAGCACCATTTTCAGCTCCGTGATCGTGGATAAATCAGTGCTTAAAAAGGTAACGGTTTCATTTATCGTAAATCGCGGTAAACAAAGAGCTCGAAAAATGCCTTTCCCGCAAAATTTATAGATTCGACGTTTTGCGACCTGAAAAACGGGGTTACGTCCAAACGACGTCGAAAGCCGGTCTTTACGTGTACGAAATCTTTTGCCATCCTGGCGAAATGCTGTTTCCTTTCTTCCTCCGTTCACCTCCCCGAAACCGGCAACCCTCTTCTCCCTGTCCTCTTTTACTCGTATTTTAACAAAACCGCGTTGTTTCCGAAGTGGACGACACGAGTATGAGGCTCCCTCTCCTTCCAGGTAACGAAATGGGACCAGTTCTTCTCTGGCGGCGACTTGTAAAATTAGTCAACTCTCGATCGGACTCGCCTTGATCTCGACTTTACCTGCTTGCACGGTTGCTCGATATACCGAGATGACAAGGGGCCCCGACTAGCATCCCGACTCGGTAATAATTCTGACAGTGATCTATCTTAGCAGAAAGCACGTCTGCATCCTACATTTAGATAAATCCGCGGGAGCGCGGAACGAGCATTGCATTTTCCTCTCGCTTCTGACATCTTTACGTTACACTTTGAAGAAACAGCAAGATTTCTTTTGTCCGCGGTATATGTCGTGTGGTTCAACAACCGTTGCGGCGCACTCTAAACGTGCCGCCTCTGATGATGATGCTCTCTATTCAACGAACATGCACTACCGGGAACATCTTTTCACTTCATTTGAATTAGGGAAAGTACCACCAGCGTTGATGTAATGCACTCGTCGATGAGATCACAAACAGTCTTGTCACAATCTTCATTATCGATGATTATCCACTTTTCAGAAGAATTATCTTTACTTAAGGCGAGAGAGTTTTAACACCGATGTTAATTTCACGATTGAGTTACGATAAACCTAAATTTCTATGGTTGTCACGTTACAACATTTACTTCTCTGTACATCAACTTATATTAAAATCTAAAGGCTTTTAGCCCTTTCATACTTGAAACTAACCACCCTTATGAAAATATAATACGTAACTTCAGAATTTAATTATTTGGTTTGCATGGTAAATTTGGACATTACTATTGGGAGTTAGCTAATCTTAACAGTTTTTTAATTTGTATTCTTAATAAGGTAGTTTTAATTTAGAAAGAGTGAAATACGACTGACATTGGCTCAAAATTGACACCTTGTCTAGTGCGAATTTTTTTCTCCTACCAAATTTAGCGACCTCGCACAACCGAATATAACACGGAGAAAAATGACTCCGCTGGATTAGCTGATTCATATCAGCTAAAATTTTCGGCTGGAATTGCCGAAAATATATGCAATTTTAGCTGTTTTGATTCCGCTAATGTAGCCTTAACCCTACTCAATTCGCGCTTAGCTCTAAATTTCCGCTACATTAGCAGATTTGTTCCGTTAAATTTGCGGACTTTTTCAGTAAATTTAGCTGAAATTATCGGCTATCCCTAACGGAATTCTAACCGCTGGCCCTATAGGATAAAATTGGTAGAATCTGCGGATTTTTCGGCTGATTTTGCTGATTATTTTTCTCCGTGAACACTCTTGATTCGAAATCTTTACAGAATCCATTAATTTTTATCAGAATATGATTCGGCAGTAGTAAAATAGACTTCATCAAATGCTTATACAACTTACGGCGGCATCAGAATCTGATCAAGATTTCTCCACACACTATCCCTGGTAAAAATCTAAAATCGCCACACGCATGGGCATTGCGTGCCAAATTCGCATGGGCCACGTCAGAATCGTCACGTTTTGTCCGGCAGCGCCATGCGTGCAAGTATGTAACATAACCTCATTCTTCTTCGTCGGTAAAACAGAAATTATTGTATGATTATGGATTTTTCTTTGAAACTGTCGCCAGGGACGCGCCACGTAAGTGCCATACTTGCAGACATGGCGCTGCCGGGCAAAACGTGACGATTCTGGAGTGGCACTTGCGAGTTTTCCACGCAAGCCCCACGAAAGGAAATTTTTACTAGGGATGTATTAGACATTTTTGGTCGATGCGAAATCAGGCTTCAACAGATGTCCAGTAAAAGTTCGCCATTAATTCCTTATCACCTAAGAGCAATTGATCAAATTTGCTTAATTATAAGACTATAACTTGTTAATTAACCACAAAGCGTTATTTAACCTTATAAAGTTTGATGCTGTTAGGGTACACAACTAAAAAATGATTTAACACATTCCAACGAACATTTTTTATTAAATATGTGTGATATTATAATGAATAATTACATCGAATTTTTATTCTAATGCGTTTTGTAATAAAAATTCCTAAAGATATTTTTCATGCATAATATTGCAAAAATGTTAAAACAGTCATTTCGATGTAAGCGTGAAATGATTGGTTTTGAAAAAAGCATATTCATATTCAATAATTGTTTCAATAATGTTCCTACGTATTTCAGCATTTTATCAGAAAAGTTTCAAATTTATTCTGGATTCTTGAATTCCTGTTGAATATTATTCATCTCGTTACAAATTTAAGAACAAACTTTTATGTACTATAATTGATATTCTTTGCAATGATTCCAATAAAAGTGACTGAAAATATGAAACATAAACTTTTGTATTGAACATTCGTATTAAAATATATGCACAACGTCCCAGACAATCGCTTTTGATTATGAGTAATTTTATATAAGCTCATGTTTGACTCTTAAATGATATGGGATCATAATTATTGGTCGTGAATTAATTTTCATACTATAATTTGACTTTAGTACACACCTGGTATGAACTTCATTTCTGTTGCATGGTGACTAAAAATGTTAATAAAATGCATATTAAAAGTGCACGAAAAGATAAAAATACTTCAACGATGCCCCGAGGGACAACCGTGAAAAATAAAAAAATTCCGCAGAATAATTGCGGTGAAGGTAAAAGAATTACTTTTGTAGTTAAAGTTAAAATGTTGGATTTGTAGTTTCTTAAGTCCAACTAACAAGAGTTCTGGCCGACATTTTTTCGGCAAAAATAATTTCTTTCATCCATAATATTTAACACCAACGATTCTAAGTTTAAAATATAAACATTCTTAATAAATTAATGAATCTTTCATTAAGTAGTTAAAATTCCTGTATTAAAAACAACTTAAACACAAAACTCAACCGAAATAAACATCTAATGAATGAATTTATATGCTCTTAGTTATTCAATAATAAATAAATATTTGTCGAGCGCCTTAAACGAGCAAATCACGATGTTGGTGACGTATACTTTTAATTTTTCTAGCTAATCTGCATAGTTTTTGATGGAGCAGACGAGTTTTTGTCCTCAGAATAAATCACGGATAAAATTAATTTGCTTTAAAATAATCAACATTGCATGTTAGCCATTTGCAATGCTGGTCAGCCATTTGTGATGTAGAAAAAAAAAGTAAAGAAGTATTCAGGTGAAATGGTGACTCGTAATGATTACATTCTTTTCAACGAGACATCTAAAATAAAATTGATACATCAAGATTATAACGTTTTTGAGATTTCAAGATTTTAACGATTTTCATTTTTATATCTATAATTCTAAGTCGAACCTGAAATAAATGAGTGTACAGGTTACAGACTCGATTAATACGAAGCTACTTCAACAATGTTGCAATATTTTCCACGTGCTTTCAAAATGTTTCGTTTGAAATTTAATAAATTAATAAAAAATATATTTTTGCTATAGTTGATAAATATTGATATAATACTACCATATTTCGTGCACTAATTAACTGCTTAAGTTACACTAATTGTCTGCTTAAAAATAATTTACGTTTGGATTTGCGTAATTTTATATTCTTCATTTAAATTTCCCTTTTTTTCTAACTTTGAATACATTGTCATCAAAACGGTTTTTAACCTATTCCATGACCAAAATTTAGTTGCATATACTTACATATAAACCCCTTATTGATGACTGAATCATTGCAATTCGGTATCTGTGACATAAGAAATCATGGTCTCCAAATTTCACCCAAATAAAACCACGTCCATTAGAAAATTCAATTAAGAAGCCTGGGAAAATCGCATTGCCTTACAATTTGTATATATATCTCCCCGTGCATGCAGAGAGATTTAAAGAGGTTTAAAAAGAAATGCCGACATTTCCGTCTTCCATGTTTTATATCCAGCGGTTTACCACCCGTCGAGACATACTCAAATCTTACTCGGTACATGATCACTTTTCAGCGAAGATGTACTACTGGGAACATCTTTTCACTTCACTCGAATTACGGAAAGTGTCACTAATCTCGTGGGTATTTAATCGTGGTCAGTAATAAAAATAACATATAACTTTTACAAAAGGAATTAACCACAACATCTGACATTTTCTAAAAATGACATGGTTATTAGATGAAAAGGATAGTTATATTAGTTACAATTTAATATTATTGACATTATTAAATAAATTTTTTACTATCCATCACATGTTTCATCATTCAAATAAAATTATTATTATATTAACAAACATTCAATAATAAAGAAGTCAGTAGTAATAATTAACAGCAAATGTCCAACAATCACTTGTTATTAATTAAAATACCTGTTATTATTCAATGAATTTGCCTGTGGTTAAATAATCATTGTTTGTAAATATTACTTTGTGTAAGGACTGTTCACCATTACAGATGAAAAATATATTAAAATGTGAATTAATGGTTTGTAAAAGCCATAGAATTTAAAAAATATTTCAATTAATTACATGCAGCATTAGGAACTCATAATATGGGTTACAACAAATTTGTTGGAAAAAATTAGTTTCTGACTGAAGGAGTAAAATGTTGAAAAAATGTACTAGTTGCATATAATTCTAGCTTAAGTCATCATTGTTAACCAACAAGAGAATTTGAAACTTCATAGTCTGAATTTTTCACGTATGCTATTTTCGAATCTGCCCTATGTTTTGATACAAAGGTAGCCATTTTACGCGCAGTGGCTTACAAAATTTACATACAACATCGAAATTTGAATTATTTTCTGATAAGAATGAAAGTAATTATTTGTACAAAATGGTCATGATTGACTAAAAAATCGAAGTGAAGGCTTACAGTATACACAGCTATTTTCCTGCTATAGCATATTATAATTGTAAACTTCTCAACGTGAAATTGTGGTAATTGGTATTATATATTCGAATGCAAGCAAACAATCCTAATTATGAATCCACCCTGAACTTTTTATGCGAGCTCAAAGGCCCCATTTCCCTTTTGCGCTAATTAAACCTAATATGCGTGTAAAACTTAAGTTCCTAAAATTCGGAACAAAACGAGATGTATCTCGATAAAATTAAAATATAGTAATAAATAAATAACCATGTAGGCCTAACAAAAAATATTCCAATTTTTAGCAACCAATAATATGTTGTATAAACGTCAAACAAATTGACATATTATTAAAAAAAAAAAGAAATTTGAGGTAAATACTGTTAGAAACCTGTCTTTTTGATGGCATGAGCGATGGATCATTTAAAAGATATATTCTTACCCTTTCAAAATTGTTAAGGAAAGTGAAAATTGAATATTACTTGAAGAAATGGATGATTATATTCTTCAATTTATGAAAAAAAAAACAAGTTTTGGAGTATAACTCCAGAATTTTCAAGAGTGGAAGGGGATGCCAACCATGACATTCTTTTCATTTTTTACGGCTTACATAATTTGCTATGCCCCGTTAAAGGCTTTTTTTTCATTTTGTAACACGGAATTAAAAATTCAAATAATCATATATGATTATATATATAATTCCCTGATACTTTTTAAATTTGACAATTAAAAAAATATTTTGTTGCCCTACCCCCTTTAAAATCGCGATATTATATATGCATGCGTAACCGATCGATAATCGCCAATTACGGCCACCCGAAAAGTTTTCTTGTGAGCGGACAGATTTCTACTTGGTCAATAGTTTTCCGGACAGAAAAAGTGTCAAATGACAATCAACGTATTCAATTACAGGCTTTTGGATAGCTGTTGAAAACCAAAGTTTTTGAGTACTTGACGACCTGTCAAGTAAGTAACCTGAAATTGAAAAATGTTCATGGCCAAAATTAACGATTCGCGGACAGTTTCCCATGGTTCACAATATCGCGAATTGCATGAGAGTAAGATAAAAAAATATCATGAGTTTTACGGGCGAAACGAGAACGCCTACAGCGAGCAACTTATCGGTCGCTGCATTCACTATCGTATCGCCCTAGATACACAATGTACTACTTTTTTAACTTGTACCCAAGCTGTAATAGTATTTTTGGATACAAGACCGTTAAATCTTGGCCGTGTGTCGAACATTAGTTTTCGGTACTGAAAACTGTAAAAATTCGTTTTCGCGGACTGCATTTATAGTCCGTATATGTTATGTTTTCACAGCACAAATTAATGTTTCATGTGATCCGTGATATTTCATTTTACGGACCAAAAGTAGGCCGAAAATCGGATTTTATGGTTATAGTACCGAAATAGTATATTGTGTATCTAGGGCGGAAAGGCATGTATTACGGCGCGGGCGATACTGCAGCTCGAGTCGTAGGCAAAGACGAGGCGAGCCGAAGGCAAGCCGAGTCATGCCGTAGAGGAGGGTTTCAGCATCTCCCGAGCGTGTAATGCATTTCCGCCCGTGGTACACACGATACTTTTTGTCACACCTGTCGACAAAAATGCCACCCTACTGGCCAGCGGTAACGAGCAGCGGGCGGTAATGAGAACAGCGGGCTGTAAAAATTGAAAAACGCCCGTGCGCATGCGCAGTTGCGTTGTCGCTGGAATGGCTCACTTTCCGTTCGCTTAACCTACATGGAAAAGCGATAGTTTTGTGCAGGTGTGACAAAAAGTTATTTTCTGATGCTCGGTGACAAAATATTAGTTTGCTCCATATATTGAAGGGCAAAATAGCACAATCTCTCCTCAGCGTGCATAATAACTTTCTGGTATTCGGAGCGGAAAATACTATTTTACTCCGTATTTCGCGGGAACAAAATAACACGCTATCGTATGAAAAAATAGTATGTGCAACAAAGGAAAACAGGTGTTTTTACACTCGTGCGCTTCGGTCGGGCGTCAAACTCGCACTTGTGGGGCAACAACTATTTTGGTCCACAGTTGCACAATCTCATATTTCAGGTTTATGTGATGGGAAACGCAAACTTTTTGGTGACACTCGTTGGTTTAAAAATACTCATTTTATAAGAGAGTATAGCTTTACACATTTTTAAAACCTTGTAGAATCTGTTATTCGGAATCGATTTTATCGGTTTGAGGATTTTGTTTCCTTAAGTTAAAAAATAATTATTTGTATAAATACAAAAATATAACTTGAACATGGAATCGATAGTATATTTTCTCTCGCTCTCTTCTAAACGTAATTCGGAAAATGTACATTGAAGTAAACTTTTTTTATAAGTCGTCTTTTTCATCAATCACATTCATTTCGTCAACATTTCGAGAATCTCTTAATAAAACATAACTGATTTAACTAATTAATTCCAACATTATAAATAAATAACATTAAAAGGATAGTTAGATAATATATAGTACTTTTCGCACCAAGAGCGAAAAATTAGAGTTTTACACCTGGGTTTGTATTTACACCCCCGACGGACGGCAAAATTGGCCCTAGGGACGAGGAATCACCATATGAGGTGTAAATGCAAGGCCCAAGGTACGAACAATATTTTTCGATTCCGTAGGTGTGAAAATGGACAATTTTTCAAACGGTGATTTAGCAAAATCCCTATCTAATACACAGGCCGCGAAATGGCCATTTTACACCTATTGAATCTAAAAATGTTTTAGATTAAAATGATCAATGACCGCAGGTGTGTATTACGTGATAAATAAAGAAATAAATATAATATATTTTATTCGCTTCACGTAAAAATTTTTTTTCTAATTGTAGTTGTAATTTTTAAAATATATTTCTAATAGTAAACGGTGGATTATATCATCCAAATAGATAAGTGAAACTTACTTACTAATTGATTAAAGAACACTGTCACAATGATGACATGCACGAAAATGTGGCATTATGTACACATAACATGCACGCGAGCACATATTGATAGTTTGTGCATTATGAAAGATAGCAAAAGAGACAAAATATTTATTGTTGTTAAAATTATCAAAATAATATAATATATTAATTATCGAAAAAAAACATTATTTTTTTATTCCGTCTTTTTTCAGACAGGTACTATTTATACTAACTCGAGACTTGTGATATGCACTTAAAAACATACCACACAAGACACTGCAATAAGTTTTGGGAATTTTCAAATTGTACAAAAGTTTGCAAGTAAAATATAACAATTGTCGTTACGACCGGAGCAATTAGTATCATTTTTTAAAACCTTATAATTTTGTCCAACAATGTGGCATGTTTATTTGAATCATTTTTATGTGTAGAAAACACTCATGCCTTACTTTTGTTAAGCCCTTGAAACTCTCTTTTTCTAAACAATAAGAAGTGAAAAAATGTATTTTTTTAAGAAAATTTTATTTCTTTTCTTTTATCGTTATACTCTATTTCAGAAGATAGGATATCTTCTAGTATTGTAAGTACAAAATCATGAATGATGATAGTACAGAAAAATATTTGCGGTCTTTCATAAATAATAGTACATTGTGCAACTAGGGAGCAAATTAGGTGAGCAAAGCGAGGTCGACAATTTGAATGAGCCTGCAAACACCTGTTCTCCCTTGTTGCACATATTACTTTCTCATACGAGAGCGTGCTATTTTGCTCCGGCGGTATAGGGAGGAAAATAGTGTTTTGGAAATAGAGTGAGAGAAACTTATTTCGCTCCCAGCTAAATTCATTTTGCTCCCAAGGGAGAGAATGCGCTATTTTGCTCCCGCAATATAGGGAGCAAAGTAGCATTTTGCGCTCAGAGTGTGAGAAACATAGTTTGTTGTTTCTCCGTTAGGAAAAAAAAATATAGGACAGTTTCCGACACAAATCTTTAAATATAACGTAATTGAATTTGTTTACTGCGAAACTAATTATTCTCCGTCAACCAAAACTATTATATGATATTTTTATCAAATATTTTCATTATATATATTTGTTTATCTACTATTTTAATTCTCTTTTTTTATATGCAGTTTCTTAAATATTAAATAAGTAATGCGGAATTAGTCATACATTTGAAAGACATTATTAAATGTTCATCGAGTTATTTTGAGATTTTTTACTTACATTCCTTTGATTTAAATTGAAATTCAAAATAAATGACAATGAAGATCAAGAAGAAATATGCAGACATTATTCTGAACGATCCACCATCTTGTTTCATCCATAATACCACGTAATAACATCGTCGGAGAACCATTTTATTTCAAAATTAACTAGCCGACGAAGATAATGAACTGAAAATGACGTCGGGCATTTCGTAGATAATTGCATAATAATAAGAATTCCCTCGAACGGCAGTGTTCCATTTGAACCTGCACGTCACCCAGTGAACTCGATCGAACCACCCTAATGCGTTGTAAATGGCCACGGGTACATGCGTGTCTCTCGCGTATCAATTCCCGAGTAGGTATACTCGTACAGGCGTAATATATATAGCTGTATAACCGACGAGGGATTTTACCCGAGACATTGCTTCCGTATCGTAATAAATGGCGGAAGGAGAGACCCTTAAGGCCATGGAGGTGTATCCAAATGAAATCTCGCGAGTCGATAAATATTCGGTTATCGCGAATAATCGAGTTATCGCGCGATAACTAGGTGCGGGCGGGACAGGCTGCTTGCACCAGGTCGAAGAGAGTGCAGTACCTTTTCCCATATAGGTATATCCGCCTACTGAACTGCATATAGCCGAGCCGCACGGAATCGATTTTTTTTGTCTCTTCAGCAAACTATATATGCATTTTCATATACGTCATTGCTTTTGTCGTATTGATAAATCTGATAATCCTACTGGTACCAAGTATAAAGCTACTGACAGCTCTTGATAATATATTCAAATCGTGTGATTATTTTCGCTTACTTCGCTCTGACTACCACGCGCGACACTGAGGTTTCTTGAGAGATATATTATGATTGGGAGAATGAGTCATAATTTTCATAGCGAACAATATAAATTAAAAGATTATTAGAATATAAGCATTACACTCAGAAAAAAAAAGTAGTTGAAATGACCATCTTTTTCAATATGAATCGTAGTGTGAAATGAGGACTAGGCATGGTAACATTTAAAATAACTATTCTGATATAGTAATGTTGAACTATTGTTTCATGATTCAAAATGCTACTTATTATAATAGACAAATAGACTCAACTATTTTGAAATAGTCATTTTAGAAAATTACTACTTTCACTGAGAGAAATTATATACGAAATTATCATAAAAAATATGGAAAGGAGTCAATATTTACTTTTTAATAATATTTGTAAACTGTAAATGTCATAGCACATGAAAAGTCCACTTTTCTCCCTTCGTTCTTTGTAGAAAATGAACAAGGAAACAAATAGAAACACAAAAAATCTATAGTTCGGTAAGTTTGTGAATGTCCTCAAGCCAGTTAAAAAATGTATTATGCAATGCCATTATAAACACAAATTTCAATGTCGTGTAACTAATCTATATAGATACACGTGCGTATACGACATGCATTATGTATTATCATATCTTGACGCCCGACGGTCCTTCTTATGACCAAATCAAAATTCGCTTTAATAACGGGAGCCACGGGCTCGAAGAAAAAAGCTACGAACGTCGTGTCGCCATCTGGCGGCATCAAAACACACGGAATGCGGCAGTCTTTACTATGGATTTAAAGTAAATACAAATTTTAACTATGAATAATAGTAAATATAAAGATTTACTACGAGACATCGTGTGAAATGAGGACTACACTAGATTATAGTTATTTTAACTATATTTGTCATATTAATTTAAATCATCCTACATAGTTGATTTTTTTAAATATGAGCAAATATTTTTCATAGTATTTTAACTATATTTTTCCAACTATGTGATATGGTCAATTTAACTATGGATTTTTCTCAGTGTATTTAATGACAAAAGTATTTAGCTATATTACTATATAGAAGGTAACCAATTAGCAAAGAGAAATATTCCAAAGGAATTCTTAAAAATATAACGAATGTCCGTTATATAGTTATTAACATTTTGCGTAGTATGAAATATATACCACCTTTTTATTCGTCCTTTTTTCATTTCTAAGTACATTCTTTTTCGAGCCATTCATTTTCATGGTTATTTCCATATCGTGGCATGTCGAAGAACCTACAATAATATGCCATTACTGAATATTTGCTACCATTTCGTTGACATAAATAAACAAATGCTAAAAAATAACACTTTAATTACGGAAAATTCATTGGTAGGAAAAGCATTGAACGTATTTATACAAGCTATCGTATACAAGGGTTTTTAAGGTCGCAGATTACGAAACCGTCATCAGATTTTGAAAATTCCAAAATGGCGGATCAGAAATGGCGGACCAAAGTCCAACAAAATTACTTGATAAATCTGAAATGAGGTAATGTGACATTGATTCTTCGCGATAATCGTAAAATTCGAATAATAAACATAGATATATATGACAGTTGTTACACTTTATTGTGTTTTAATACTTGTAGAATGCCATTTGTAAAATAACTATTATCAATTATTTGCTGTCGAAAGCGATAAAGTATATTAAGTTAGTTTAATATTGATAATATATAGATAATTACATATTTTATATTTGAATTACATTTACCCGTTTTGGTTTAACATATTTTTAAGACTGATGTTATATTCATATATGATCTTCAGTTTCTATTTGACGATTTATATTTATTACTTTTATTTTGATACATTTTCATTAGGAGTTTGGTGATATTATTGTGTATTTATACGTCAGTATTAGAAACCTGCACGATGAAACATATTAATCACGCATTGTATTTTTAACGCAATCTTATTTTCGGCGTTGAACATTTTTTTTAATTTTGAAAACACATAAAAAATCAATGATGTAATGTAAAACTGATGCATGTTTATTGTTTGTCTATTGAGGGATGTCGATTGAATAAAATAAAAAGATTAAACGAACTTACATGTCAATCATGATGAAGAGGCGCTAATACAATAAATTCTTTCATAACAGTTGAAATGTTATTTGTAATAATAGAATGTTTGCTACGGTTGTGAAATTATTTATTTATCGAAATTCGCATGTTGTCATTAAAGTATAGCACAAATACTTATTTCGATCGTGTTATAACTCAAATAATGCTGCTGGTCTGTTTAGTTTTATGGCAAATGAGTGACAGGTCTGGATAAATACTTTTTATATGCAAACTTAGGTATAATACTGAAGTCTTTAAGTTACATAAAAATAATCTATGCATATTGTTTCTTAAGTGCCAAAGTCTCTTTCCGATTCTATGTACCCGAAACTTTTTCGTGTAGTTATAGCTTATGTTATTATTTTCTTTCATTGTTTTTTCTTATTTTAACATTTTATTGTGTATTATGGTATTTTTTCAGTTTTCGTGTTATTAAAATTGCAGCTTTTTTATAAAATATTTGATAAAAACTAATTTATATTGTTTTATTTATTATCATACTTGGCACTATTTCGGCATTGTGAACGGACATCACGCCTGAGAAACTCCAAAATATTTCATCCAAATATTGGAGACTAAACCAGTCAGTAGGGAGAGCAGAAAATATTTGTAAGCCCCTGCAATTTCTTAATTGAAATTTCTTAAATAATTAGGTAAACCACAAATGCAAGTTTGATCTTCATTACATTGATTTAATTATATTTCTTGCGATTAACATTTTCACGGCAAGTATTTTATCAATAATTTACGAGAGTATTATGTGAGATTGAATTAATATTTCTTCTATTCTGGACTATTTCGAAAATTAGAAACTTGTTTGTCCGACATCAATTTTCGGATAGTTCTCGTGCCATGAATGTACACGTTTGAAATAAGGTTCTCGATATATACGGCCGCACGAAAACGGTGTAGTTATATGCGTAATGCACCAAACTGGGTATACCATCCTTGTCTTAAGATAGTGGTGATCGAGGCTTCGCGTGACTTCCAGCAGTCCTCACTTACCTTAGATTGTCTGCAATGGCGATACTTCAGAGAAATACAATCCACTCGAAACAATACATTACCGTAGAGCAATTGGTCGCTTAAGAACGAAACCAGACGCTGCATTATCCTGCTAATTTATCGTTTTGCCAGTAATAGCTGGAGATGTAAGGACGAAATACTGGAAACAGATAGAAAGTTGCCAACCGTGAAGAGCATACGAATGGAGGAATCAATTTCACTACGAAACATGTTTGAGAAGATTTCTTAATCTTTCTAAAGGCATTGTATTCGATCGACAATTCGTGCATTTTAAAAAGAGTAGTTTCGTTCCTGAGAAAGCCGAACTATTTGCAAACAACAAAATCTTTATCTTCGTTTTCTTCCGTAAATTAAATGAGAAGCACGTTTCTGGAACAATTATTTTAGTTTGTGAAATGAATTGTTCCAATGGTTATTCATTTAGGAGTCATCGTAATTAATTTTCAATTGACCTGTGACAGAGCGTTACTCAATTTATGAGCTGTCATGTTCGCCTGAATTAGTTCTATATGTAACTTAGTTTATTATAAATCAAGCTTTACGATTATTAATTTAGGTATGGTATGAAACACTTATGTTATAATCACACACTATATTCAATATTATAATATATATATATATTATATTACGCTCTAATTTGTTCTAATGTGAAACCAACACGAAGGGAATGTTCATTCGAAGGAATCGTGAAAAATTAATATATGTCTTTGAACAGAATTCCATTGCTATACAAAATAAAATAACAGTGTAAGCGTGTAAGTTTTTTGCGTTTAAAAACTCAAACTTCCCCGCACGCTTGTCCTCAACTGCCGGAAAGCTTGGAAAAATGACGACAAAAAGTGGCAATTAAGCGGTTTCATTTCTAATCAACATAGATACCAAAATTCACTGAAGTAAAGAAAAACACCTCGGGAGCAAGAATACTTATTTTTTGCGTATTAGCCATTAATAAATTAAGAAAATACCTACTGAGAGTAAATAACTCTTAAGCTAAGGTTAACTTGGACATAATCTGTTATTTAATTTTCAACTTTTATAACAAACTCTCTTAAATATAGAACATTAGTTACAAAATAAAAATATAGAACACGTAGACATAAAAATTCAACAACTACCCTTTTCAATATTGGACGGAATGCGTCATTTGTTATACTTATTTTGTACTTGTTCCATTATTTAAGGAACTGTTTATGGACCGACACCAACTTGTTCAACATGAACCGAAAAACTTACAAAATCGTTTAAATGACCCATCACGACCGTGAATTTTCAACGTTGTTGATAATCAGTTACTTCAACATTCTGTTAAAAAAACTGTTATAATTTATGGCATTCTTTTAGCATTTTTCGGCACGCGCGGTAGTCAAATGTTTCTCCGTAATAACTTTTCAGAACCAACTTTTTAGGCCAAATAAAAGCTTTTTCACATCCTAACAAAGGTTCTAAACTCGTCTGAAAAGTTGTTTGACGCAGACATTTGTAATACAGTTGGAAACTAGCACTATCGCGTTTTGTGAATGCCCTGAAAGGCATGCATAAATAGTTCATTCCTGCGCTTCATTGACTGAATAAAAAAACAATATAGATGCTTTAATTATAAATTTAAAAAAAACGGTTTGAAGCAACTGTATTATCTGTAACGTTGGAAATCCATGTTCTGGATTATAAGATTTCTCAAGTTTTTCGGTTTGTTGTTGGCTGAGGAATATGGTGTAAACCGGCTAGAGAAGAGCTCTAATGTGAAAATGAAATAAACAATTATGTTCAAAACAACCCAAACTTTAGAATTATTTATCCCCGTAAATATTTGATTCATTTATTAATGGCTGATAATGAAGAAAAAACGAGTATCATGGCTCCGGAGATTTTCATTTCAGTGAATTTTGGGATATTTTATTATTGCAAACTAAATCCGTTTGCCACAATTTGTCGTCATTTTTGTCAAACGTTTCGGACGTGGAGGACAGGTGTGTCCAGTGGAAATTTATTTACACCCTGGCCAGACTATGAGCTTGATCAAGGCCTTAATACATTTTTGCTCGGGTTTCTAATATGGCCGTGAGCATTAGCTGCTGTATTGTTGTAGAAGAATTAATTTTACAAAATAAAGTTTCAATTTTTATTTTCGCAACACTTAATAGAATTTGAATGTTTAATTCTATGTGATAAATAAAATAATAGAAAGTACAAAATAAATAATACTTACACCTTTATGGATTATCAAGTTCTGATTAGTTTACTGACCTGTTATTGTTATGAAATTTCTAAAAAAGTTAGCAGTTTGTAAAAATCACAAATAATATTAGCCTTATCAATGCCTGGGTTTCTTTTCGATCCGGAAATAAAACGAAGGCTTTATCAGTTATATTTGAGTGTAGACAGGTCATGCCCTGATCTGGGTAGATTCATGCCTACCAGGTCAAGAATTATTTCAAGAGCCTGAACAAATGCTGGGTTGGGAATGTAACCATACTTATAACGCGAATTTCTGTATTGATGATTTCTATTAAATACACCATAAAAATAGACATCAAGAAATAAACCGAAGAACGAGATACTAAATTTAACCCCTTAATGCCTAAAAACCTATTCGCCAATCTACCAAATCGAAAAATTATAAAAATCGTATTAAAACCAACTAATCACAATTATATTAATGACATAGGAAAATAATTTAGCCGATTTAATTTGAAAAAAATACGAAAAGTCGGAAACGTATTTTGTTCCCGATCTGTTTTTAGCTCCGTTTTATTTATTCTTTTGAACACGGTGCAAAAGGTAAAAATATCTAGAAATACATGATTTGTTTATTAATTCTTATATAAATCAAATTAAACGATTTTTTTCCCAATAATTAATTTGGATGACTTAAATTTCCCCAGTCATTGTTCAGTACATTGCCGTCATTTCGGTATCAATAAGGTCGGATTCATCACATTATTTGAAAAGTACATCTCGTACACAAATGTGAAGTATGGCGCCATCTCTTAAGACGATCTGTAGCTCTCGCAAATATTACAATTCTATATTCAAAACACTGTGTAAAAGGGCGATTCCGTCCATCAAATAATAAAAAAAAAAGTTATTACTAAATTTTTGTACATTTTAATCAGGTATTATATCAGAATAATAAAGTGTCTCTGTGCATATGGAACTATAATTTGTTTTTTTTTCTAATTTATTCGTATTCTATTTCGACAGATAGTATTTTTTAAAGGCGAATACAAATTAAATCTTCAAAACTACAAATTTAAATTAAGGTTATGTTAATTGAGATTATGTATACTTATGAAGAAAAATACCCAGTTAAAAACTTGTTGAAAATCAAGTTGAAATATTGATTCGCGATAAAGCTCTGTATAAGAAAACAACTTGGATATCGGTCGATAAGTTAAATATAGAAGAGTAGACATATTTACACGCGATGTTATTCTGTTGTTGCAAATGAAATGTAAAACTCAGCATAAAATCGTAGGAATGAAATGATTATGTTGTTGAAAGAATTAAAAGAGACGTTATCACATTAAACCATATAGAAAAATGAAGATAAAATGACAGATATTTCTGTGAAGTTTACTCACTTTTAAATGTATTGCGTGTTCTATTTACACGAAGAAATGAAATCAACATAAATATTAATGAATTGTAAAACAGTACAGCTGCAAGGCATTCCATAAATCTAAAATTATTCTGCTTGAAATAATGTAATTGTTACATGAGTATTAATTCTTTCTGGCTTTGCTATACGCTGGAAATCGTTTTGCAATGGCAAAAATTGGTCCTAAATAATATTTACACTTTACGACATTAGAAGTTATTTGGTTTCTCGCGATTCGAACACGTAACGTATATTTTACAAGAAATAACTTTCTTCGATAATTAAACATCCAATTTAGAAAACAAAATTATTTTTATACGATCGTATCTTTCTGCATATAGTTGCGTAATTATATACTGGTTATGCATGTATATTATATTTTCTAGTTACCGTCAAGAAAATGATCACTTTCTGATAAAGGCAGACGTGGCATTATCTTTCCGCAATTTACTACACATACATGAATAAGCTGAAGAAACATAGGAGGGAAGAAAGAAGAGAAAATTATAATGAATGTGTGGGTGACAAGAAAAAGAATACATGTATATCCAATATCGAAAACAGAAACTTAAAGATACGCAAACATTTAACCATATCGGACTGATAGAACAGATAAGAAAAATATGTTTTGCCTTTAATTATTTCAGACCCTTAGGGAGAAGAAATAGTTGTATCAATATTTGTGTGTAATTATTACCAAAAAAGTACTTTATGCCAGAGTAATACATTAAAAATAAAAATTTATATATTTAAACATTTGCAATCAATATGTCTATATTTACAAGAAAAAAATTGTTATTTTTTCATACGTGATTTCATTAAACCATATGTTATTTGCTTCTGTAATTTTCAATTTACTTTCACGCGTTTTTTTAAGTAAAAAGGAATTATTAAATTCTTTGAAAATTTAAGAGGTCAACCAGCTCCTCAATTTGCGTGAATTATAATTTTATTATCATGAAAAATTACTCGCCAAGTTATCTTATAATGTGCTAACCCTTTCACGCGTGCGTTTCATATGAACACTATAATTTACACACATTTGCATTAATTAGGCCGAGTAATGCGGTATTCAACACCACGCGGCGATGCACGTGATGATGAGAAATTACTAGTTCGAATGATATTGTCGGAGATTAACGTCAATAACATTTCCTATTATAGTAATCAATCTCATATTAATTGCGTTCGGGAACTTATAATTGATTGCATTCTGTGCTACTAAAAATCGGCATTTCGTTCTGAAAAATAATTAATATGAATCCACTGAGATGTGAAACCATGCGAATATTATAAATAAATTTTCTGCTGTGCTCATTTTAGTAAAGTGCTTTTACTAATTGAGCTTCGCTAATCGTAGCTAGGATTGTTACGGGGATTAATAAATCCACAACCGAATTAAAATTAGGCAGAAAATTTAACGTGTGTTATAAAACTGGTCGGAGTTAAACGACGGAATTGTCCTAGCATTACTTATAAGAAGAAAAGTAATCAACTATTTTCCGATAAAGCCCATGTCTTTTGTGGATTAATTTAAAAAGTCTTGATGATTTGTATTTAATATTTATACACAAGGTTAAAATATTTTGTTCTAAATATAAGTTCTTCTATAATGTATATAATTGGATTCAAGAAATATTCTTCAGAAAGTGCCAACATTTGTATCTTAAAAATAGTATCTATTCTCAACATTGGCTCTTGGGCACGATAAAACTATATTTTCGACAAAAACATTTATGGAAAGTGTATTGAACATTTTCTCCACTCTTGAGAGTATTTATTGAAACTGTTGTATAGATGAAAATAATAAAATAACATTTATAAACTTGCAAGAACTGTAACGAACTAAATATTTCGCCTTACGTGTTACAGAACCTATTCGGATTGACTATGTCCTATTTCTATAGAACAGGCCAATAATTTTAGAGCAGAAATTTAGTGAAGATCACGTAACTATTCACACAACCTCATATTTCGAATCGATGAAGTAAAAAATTAAATCGTTGAGTTATTGAAATAATACGAAATTTCATTGTAAATTTTATTATAACGTGCAACATTTAAATTAACGTACATGAAATCGTTGGCGAAATGAAAATTGAGATTAAAAAGCAGTGAACAAGAATATTTATAATAAACAGTTTAATCGCCTAGTCGCATGCATGTTAACTGCACAACATATCTAATATAGCGACGTCAAATTCCATATTATTGCAAGAAGATTTATTCGTTTGCATGTATGCAATGGAGTACACAGCTACACATCCATAAAAGTTAAAATTATATTATTCACGTACATCGTAGCCGTAAGTTTTAAACGTAATTAAATGTCACTCCGTTTCAGTATCAAATCAACATGCAATTCCATTTATATATCCCTCCCACACAATGCGCGTATTCTATTTCTCTCATTAACTCACGTCATGTTACTCATTTCAATATTCGTCAGAATAAACGAGTGTGTGCTTAATGTAAAAGAAATAAAAACTTGATTACAAAGAAACGAACCTAAATCTAATCATGACCTTTGTTATCTCGAATGTGTAACTAGTTTTTAAACCAAAATTTATAATCGTTTCATAATTGAGCATTATTGAAATGTGAATTATGTATTATAATATATAGCTTTGTTTAAATATGGTGAATACAGCGGGTACTGATATTTAAATTCGGGTTATTTATTTACGAAAAAAATTAAATGGGTTATTCGTCAATTCAGTCACTTCTGAAATCGACCACCAACGATTTGGTCGTGATATTTTTTACAGATGCATCTCTGAAATATCTGTGAAATAAACTTTATCAATTTTTTTTCAGATTTTAAACATTTTCAAATTACTAATAAGCATCGAAAACACGTTTCAAACAATTATTTTCGCTATCTTGAACTGGATGTCGAGAATCCAGAACAGTTTTCAAAGTATGTCTCGCGCAAGACTGCAATGGTTGTAGCTAGTATTTGGACAGTATTATATCCAGGAAGATATACACTACATGAACTGTGTATCCTACATTATTCCAGAAACTGGCCAGTTTCCTCCTGGTGCCGGATTATTGTCATAATAACTGGCCACTGTCTTGATTTTGTCAGTGTCCAATTTTCACGTGGGAAAGAATTCTACCATTTTCATTTATTGCTTATTAAGGTGATGTGCTGGAACAACGAAAATTTGACATGAAAATATTAAAATATAAGTCGTTGCGAGACCCGTTACCACGCCAAAAAAATTTCCATTGCTTTTATGTTAGTATATGAGTATGATTTATATTTAAAGTAAGGAGTTCTAAACTTTAATTACCGTATGTAAAAAATAACATGTTTTTAATGCTACATGATTCAATTTGCAATTTAAGCAATAACACGATGATTTACCATTTATCAAGGAACTCAACATTTAATTTTCTATTTTTTACATTGTTAGTGATTAGTGATAGGGATGCGGATAAATGTAATAATAAGGGAAAGATATACAGCATGTTTGGTGAAGTCAGCCATAGCTACTGGTACCACTTGATACGCAACACCTCCTTCAGATGGTAATTTCATCGCATGATCTCTTATGTATAATCATACATTACTGATCAGAATGCCTTAAACTGCGAAGAACCTTATTACGTCGGTTTTTACAGGATTCCTGTCAGTTTTTTCACTTAGCGTGAACGACCAATCGCTGTACCATTCGCATCGCGTGAAGTTAACACGCTTAAGTACAAGGATGAGGAGGAGCCGTCATTCAGCACTCGTAGTCGTCGATATCGACTAAGATCAATGTCGATCATTTCATCCGAGCGGTGCATGATTATGACGGATGTCGTCTTTTTTTCGTCGTTTGGTATACGCTAGGAACAAACGCAACACCCGGTAGTTAGCACTGTCGATCTCGCGCCGAGTCGCGGAAGACCTATAGGGCATTTCCGTCGCCCTGCCGTTCCTTCCAGCGATCTTCACGCGCGATAAGCCGGTGGCAAGTGCTTTACCCGATGATATATAGACGTACAATTAAGCAATTATGCGCCTGGTGCATCTATAGGCGAACGATCCAGCGACGACGAGGCATAATGCCGGTACGCCACGCAACTTACTCAAATATGGCTGCTGCGTGTACGGACCCTGGTCACGCACACTAGCACAGCCCAGACCCAAGCAATACCAGTACATGCCCAGTACGACTGGGTAACCGCCCTTATGTATTTAATACCGTGTTGCGCGTACGTAATGCGCTACGCGGCATTATTATGCGCGCGCCAAGAAACAAATTGCATTCGCGACGAGGATACTCGTTTGTGCTTTTTATAGCCTTTACAACGCGCATATGTGCCTGGTGTGGTACTTTGAGCATCCTGCGGACGCTGCTCGCCTTTATGCAAATGCTCCGTATGCGCGCTAATGTAACCGTTCGCGTTTTACCTAATGCGAGCATGCCTTTTTAGTCGCTCGTCGGCATCGGGGAATTAGGAAGAGCAATTGCCTCCGAGGTGCTGCTAGCCTTATTCGGTTATTTGCGCATGCGCTCGGCCTATTCTACGGTAATTGAAAACCGATAATTATAGACGAGTTTAGCTATTTCGCGAGTTAATCTCCTAGATACGCACGCTTCGAGCGCATATTTTACTCCGTAGGTAGATAGGACAGTTACTCGAAAGCAGCAAATCAATCGGACCATGTGGTCAATATGACAATCATATTGTCTCATTATAATAATATTTAGAGAGGTTAGTATTAAAAATGTCGTTATTGCAACAGACATGATCATTCGATGTACCATCCAAAAAGCTGCCAATAGTACGGATACAATTATAACGACGTCAAGGTACCTTTACATTACAATGAGGAAAATATAATATTGGCAGACAAAATTTAGAACTAAGTATGCGACAATACATTTTCGAAGTTTGTTGGCGTGTTGAATCAGAATTTGACATTAGAAGAGACCCAGAACATCAAATTTTCGAGATACGCTGTAGTAAAAGCGGAAAAATTACTTGTCTTTATCTCCATAGGTGCAGGTTAAACTGGACACACATGTATTGATAAGTACATTAGTCTTTACAGTTTATAGCATTGCAAATAGGAAGTGTGTTTCTACAATTGAAAATTACGAAACTAATATGGCTCACGAATTAAACAATTTATCGGGTTTGAAACATCTAAAATGAATAATTAATACAGAAGCAGTGTTCAGATTTGCAAGTTGTAGAAGTGTCCAAGCACGAATTTTCAACTTAGCCCGATGCTCTTCTCAAAATTCATCCACCTTATTGGGTTCGCCATTTTGAACTTTTAAAATCGGTCTTCATAGTCGTGAGCAGCAACCCTGCAAATTCTAAATATTGCTGTATCCATAACTACATATGTGCTTATTTTCGGAGGACACGGCAGCCAATGAACTACTCAGGTTAGCAAATTCAACAGCGGCTTCCTTCAAAATAAATAAAGGTTTCTTTGGCACTTTAAAATGGATTTTGAAGAGGAAAAGTAGTATTTTAAGATATCGTGATAATCTTTAAGAAAATATATTTATTTCTGGATGTTACATGACCTAAATGCAGAAAAAATGATGTCCTTTGTACTTTTGTATCAAGGTATCTCTTAACCCTGATGTACTAGGTTACTTATTTGTGATCAAATTCGGGTTAAATCACGTCGAAAGCCGCCGTAAACGTTTGTATGTTTCTTAGTTAGTCATATTTTGTCAGCCAGTGTTCTATAATTACATTTGGTTATATTTTATATCCAGTGCAAGTGTCCAGGAGGTTTCGATGACAACGCATAATTGTCGGGAATCGAAAACTCATCTTCGAGTTCAACTAAATGTTGAATGTATTGAGTTTTGAGGTTGAATATAATAAATCTGGTATAAAATTTTAAAAATTAAAAATGACGGAACTAAAATGATGGTTATCGCAGCTGACCTGTATTTTGTCGTTTCGAACTAAATGCCGATTAACATACGCGTTTTCAATGCCGATCTAATGGTAGTTAAATCTATGCTGGAAGTTAAGTTTACTAGTGGATCTTGGCTAATAAAATAGAATCCGTCATCCAATTTGACCTATCACGTCAGGTTTTTTAAATATCTGATCCCGAAATTCAATAATATCCTAATTAATGTTAAATGTCTTTGTTGAACGAAGATGAAATTGTTATTTTTTAGCTATCTTTCCAACAAATATATCTATGCACAGATCATAGTTTTGACAAATTTTTTATTGCACATATTTGTTCTCTAAAATTGTCATTATTATATGTTTTTGGATCACTTCTATTTTATGACAAAAATTAAAGACAAACTTTTTAGAGAATCGATGCTCTACCATTATGGTGCGCGACCTCTGAAAGTCGCATCAATTGTTTCATGACGTACAGAATCCAATCTCATTAGTATTTAAACGAATCTTTCAAATATACACTAATTAGTAATTCTTGTATCAGTATAATTTTTAATATTATAAGAACTCGAAAATGTATATATACATTATTATATATTAGATGAATATTGTTATTAACAAATATTGCTATATTAATTTCAAACGAATAAAAGTATTTACTCGTTAAATTGATTTCTTACGTGCACTAATCAAAACCACCATACCTGATCGTTTCCTCTACAATACGATCTTTCAGCCATACCGTTAGCGATGCCTACTAACCTCAATTTATTAAATTATATATATTACGTTATAAATTAATATCTCGTTTTTGTGAAGAACGATATAAATATTTGTAGAAACATTTTATATATTATCTAGTGCAAACCTTATTCCGTAGTTTAATCCAGAATTCGTTACAACACCATTTTCAAAAAATTATCTCTATATGTATTCAAATGTTTTCATACACATAAGTAATTTTGAAACAATTCTTTTTATCCTACCTTTTTGATACAATTTAAAAAGATTTTGTTAATCTCCTTTAAGTTGAGAACAGTACCATTGTCGCCGTTTAATGTAAGTAATTAATTTAGTCCAGTTTATGCTAGCCCAGAAACAATACCAGCTCTAACTGAGTACATTGACCTTTATTTTTATACAAACCGCAATAAACATACAAACGTCACATATTTGTTGTAAATGATAAAAACTGCATAAATCAAAAATGCGCCGGATTACTTTCACAAGATGGAAACGACGATAGAATAGTTCGCAATTTTTGAATCATCTCAAAATTAGATGAAAAGAATCACTGTCATTGAATCTTTATTTATGGTAACGGGTTTTTCGTGATCGAGTGACGTTGACGGATTGTCGGAACCGTTATTCGATTTTGTTCTTTCAAATGACACAATAGCTTCACTAATCAAAATATGGAAACAAATACTTTCACTAACAATAGCAGAGTGGAATCGATCACCCACTGCTGTGCAATAAATAGAAAATCTAGATGGGCGGAAACACCGTTAGATAGAACATTGCAAATAGATTCTGAAATTTGATCTTTACAAAACATATATATATATATATATATAGGTATATGTGTGTGTATCTGTTTTTGTTTCATGTGATATTGTTTTAATTTAATGATACACATATTTAATAATATTATGGAAATGTATACCAACAATTGAGAACAAAGTTATTCAAGTAAAAACAGATATTTTGGTAATATCATATTCAGCACAATGAAATCAATATTCATGTATCAAATGAGTATTTTTTTTTAATTCTTGGTTCAATTTATATAATGCAATGATAATGCATATAAAAAAAATAGAAAATGAAAATGTTTTTTTTTAGACGATAGCGCACTATATTTATTATAAAGAACACAATTTCTCTATGTATGCTTTGTGTACCGCAAATTCGTTACGGTTGTAACTTTTAGTGAATTTTTTTAGAAATCCATATGAATTGTTGGTACCCCAAGCGTACGAAAATTAGGTCCGTTATTAATTTTTGCACGTGTATGCCCTATAGGTTCAATGGTGGTAGAATTTTAGTTTCATATAAATCTAATTTTTATTTCGAATTCTGGTGGTTCAATAATACAAAATCGACAGGCATTCGTATATTAAATATGAGCAATTGTATATTAATTTTAGACTGTTTGGTTCAGTTCAGTTATACCTAATAATACACTTATACCCAATAATACACATATATGTTCTAAAAACTTTTACTTTCAAAAGTTATACTGCGACGTAACATATAGTCAGCACCTGTTAGAATTTATAAATTACCTACATACGTCGTAAAGAAACTTTCATAATAATTATTAGTTTTATTTTCATATTTGTTAGGTCAATGGAATGCAAAGAATGAGGTCAGAAGTTCAAAAAACATTTTAAATCAATAATTTAAGAGGACTATGTAAAACGTTTGAAATTCGTGTTATTACTTCGAGCGCTAAATCTATGATTGACAACTTTCTTAGTTTTTAGTCCGTAATTAAAAAATTAATAATAACAAAATTAATAAATTGTTGTAAATGATATAAACAATAAGAAATAAAAAAAGTAGCACCAAATGATTCAAAATATTCTGGAAAATTTGTCTGACGCATTTTTTGGATAATAGCATTTTAAGCATATCATAATTTAACAACTTTTAATCACTATTGATCTCGCTTTAAAAAAACATTTCCAAACGTCTTAAAAGATAATATAAATTACGTTTTTCGAAATGCTACATCAGTACAATTCCATTTTACACCTCCATGAGCAGTAGTAAAATAGTCAGGAGTTTCCTAGTCCTTCGAGTTGCAAATTTGAGATATAAACTCGAATTTTATACTCATTATGGAGAAAAATTTCGTTCGTATCAGGAACGGAAAATGTTTACTCCCTTAAAGAGGTTATCCGATATCCTTAGTCCAGCTTTACAGTCCCTCGGAAACGTTCATCACGTGCGAGTATTACAGTTCATTTTACTCCTCGAATCAGAAACTGTTATTTTTTTAGTAAGATTATAAAATTAAATTTTAAAGTTTATTTCACGCCCTTGTCACAAAAACAACTGTTATATGACCCACACAAATCATGATTCATACTCGTGTCTGTTTATCAGAAATTGGTCTTTACGACATAACGGTGCAAGAGGACATATAAAGTATTTTATTTTCCCTAGGAAAATAAAACGTGACGACCTTTTATAATGCAATTTAAGGCGATTTACTATTTACTATTAAGCTATTACTATTATAGTGCCTATGTCATATAAAACATACACTACACCAAGGGGTTCGTTATTTCTATCCCTAGGTACATAATGTACTATTTTGTATATTATGCCCCATTTGCGGGAGTAGAATTTCATTTTATTCCTTCGAAAATTACACGGATAAGAAAGGAGTTACCCGCTTTATCAAGTTTTAATTTGTTGTCATATCTCCAATGTTACACCGGTTATGATGTAAATGTTTGTTTGTAGGACGGGCGTAAGCTGTTTCACCTCAAAAGCAAACACCTGTAAGGTGTTTAAAATTCGAGCGCATGTCATCAAATTAAATCCCAAAAGAGAGCGAAACTCTTATTTTATTTATGTAATTTTAAAAGGAGTAAAATGCAATTTTACTCCCGCAAATGGGGGCGAATTTCTTGCATTATACATTTATGCTTCTTTTGTAATTCAAGCGCATTGTAACGATTTTGTGCATGAAAAAAAAAGTTGGAACTAGTAACTAGATTGTAGGAAAAGAAATGGCCAACGTTTTCAGTTAATTTTAGTATCTAAATAGTGTCCTCGACAAATTAGGTAGCCCAGCCTGCCGCCGAAATAATTGCAGCAACTAAAAATCGTCGTTGCGCCAGATCCTTCTATTTAGATAGTAAAACCAAATTGATTTTTTCCATATAAACGTGCATTTCTACATTTTGAGCGTATCGTAGGCGCTTCCATTTTTATCAGAATTGAAAGCGGATTTACCTAATTTAATGAAATTTTGAATAGTTTACGTGTATACATTTTTAATTATTAGTATCGACCAGTTTCATAATAAATACTATCAGTTACAGTTTTGGTTAATTTCTGGTCTTAATAAAAATTAATTTTTTGAATATAAATTAAAATTAGTATAGGAAAAGAGCCGGCCACAATAATATAAATAAAATAGGGAACTGTTGGAGGGTAAATAAAATAAACATTAACGTTTCGACCCTAATTTGAGTCCCTTTCAGAAAAACCGGAGAAATTTGTTCGTATTTATATTAAATACATAGACACATAATATGTATGTGTTAGTGTATAGTACTGAAAATCAACGGGTTAATACGTTACATTTGATTTACTTATTAATTTAAAAAACAATGGAAATATTTCTGGAAGATTCGAGACCTCAAATCGGATGTTTACGTTGTTTTTCTCTTTTTTGATAAAGAAATTGTCCATGTTCTATTCTTGTAATCGAAATCATGACCAGTTTCCAATCGGTGTAAGGTTAAACCAGAATGTTGTTCATTATTTTTGGGCTAAAATATTCTTTTTGCGTTATTTTAATCGAGAATCAAGAGGTCTGTGGTCCTAAGTAGGATTTATTACATTGAAAGTATGGTATTTCGTAAACGACTCCAACATCTCCCTATTTTACTTATATTATTTACGCCGTCTCTTTTCTTATGCTAATTTTAATTTACATTCCAGAAATTAATTTTTATTAAGACCAGAAATTAACCAAAACTAAAACCGATAGTAGTTTACGTGTATATGCAAATGACTTCATAGTCAGGTATATTAAATTTCCAATATATGTTTCTAACTGTACTTAATCGTAAATACTTGTAATGAAAAAGGAGATAAACATTTTCTGTTCAGATTTCAAAATCTACGCCGTTCATACTTTTCACGATTTCCTCAATTTCTCGACGGTACTGTAAGCACGCGCTCTAATGTTATTCAAACGTAACTTCCCCAAGACTCGGAGTGTAATGTGCAAAAGCCGAGTAACGAATTCACGTCGGTCGTAATCGTCCGCCTCGTTATATCCGCGTTGTATCTCTTACCGATCGATTCTTATACAATTAAGGGATTCCGTTTCCCGCCGGTAATAAAGCGGCACACGATTTCTCTCGTTCCGCGTCTCTTGCCGCTTGGGACTCTTATCAGCTCCAAATTGGCGCCCTCTTTGCCATGCTAATTCCGCACGTAGCTCGTTCCGCGCGAGAAATCGACCAACACGCATGCGTACTCCAAAAGTCGCCATCAACTCTCAAAACTCGATCCATTCCTTGAAACTTCTCAATTTTTACTGTATAGAATATCCCCCATAGACCATCGCTTCCTATCGCAGAGAAATGTTTATCTAGAGTATTCTGTGTAGTTTTTATTAGTATAATGCGCTTAATTAATTCTCTGATATATTATCCATGATTACATTGCATTCCGTAAATATTTTATTTCTGCGAACATTCAATACCAAATATGCAAAAGATGTCTTGAAAGCATCTAAAAAATATATTTCAATCCAAGGGATTTAAAGATATCAACAAAATCTCTAAAATATGTCTTTTAGTCGTTTTGTACTGAGGAGATGTACAAAGAAGGCTTCCCAACGGGCACGAAGAACCCAAATGTTTTAAAACTTTTTTAGAATGTTCCAGAAACGTTCCTAAAACGTTTTATGTCTGCAACATGGATGAAACGTTTATAAAACGTTCCGTAAAAGTTGCAGACAAAAAACGTTTTAGGAACGTTTCTGGAACATGCTAAAAACGTTTTAGAAACATTTGGGTTCTTCGTGCCCGTTGGGTTCTTAATAGTACGAAAATCGTAATGTTTAATTCAGCAAATCCAATACTTTATTAAATATGAAAGAGTGCATCATTTCCATGATGAACTCCTATAATGGACTCCATGAAATCCAAAGATTATTATATGGAAACAATATATTTATGGATTAAGAAATAGCCATAAAATAAAATATTTCTTTATAGTTCAGAAATAATTTTTAAGTTATGCATTCCGTCGTAAAGCAATGATTTCCTAGTTACAATCTCAAATGATTGACGTCAACAATTTCCAGTTTTGATGGACACATAACTGACTCCACGTCTTTATTTCACACGACAAAATAGAACACGACAATTGATCGCACGGATAAATATCCATAAACAAAAATATCACTGAGACAAAAAAACCAGCCCAAAAACTATTGAACATTACATACGGGAAGTCAGTCTTTAGTCGTCTCCATTTTGGCCCCCCTGGTTTGACGCCGGATGTTCTGGCTCCACCGTTTTGGCATCAAACTATTTAACCCTGGTTATTGTCGCGAGAATTATTTTAGATAAAAATTCGTATACTATAATGTGGGAGACGCAGAAATGGGAACGCCACCAAACTAACCTAACCTAATCAGTCAGAACTCCGCTTACTCCTAATAATGTATACATTTGTCGTGTGCGAAATGTTATTTTAAAAAGATTAGGTTATTTGTGCAACCCGATTATGATTAACATTTCACTTAACCCTTTGCGGCATACATTTTTCTTTACACGAAATGAAACTTGCTACCCTGGAGTTCAGATTTTGAAAATTCAAAATGTCGGATAAATTATTGCTGACCAAAATGTAAAAATCTACTTTAATCAGACGAAAATGAATCAGCCACTTTGAATGTTCGAAATCTGAGTTTTTATTCTTAATCACAGCACCCAAAAACCCCCTAGTAACCAGTTTCGTCTCCCTCATGAAAATTTGTACTTTTCTGGCCCATCTTCGATCCGTCATTTTGAGTTTTCAAGATCTGAATTCAGATTCGTACAATGAGAAAAAAAATCCACAGTTAAATTGACTATATCACATAGTTGGAAAAATATAGTTAAAACTACTAGGAAAAATAGTTAAATTTATCCCTTTTATAGTGGATTTTACTATAATTTTGTTACACCAACTATCTCCACATCGTTAAAAAATCAACTATGTAGAATGATTTAAATAAATATAACAAATATAGTTAAAACAACTATAATCTAGCGTAGTCCTCATTTCACACTATGTCTTATAGTAAATCTTTATATTTACTAGTATTCGTAGTTAAAGTTTGTATTTACTATAAATCCATAGTAAAGACTGCCGCACTCCGTGTGTTTTGATGCCGCCAGGTGGCGACTCTGCGTTCGCAGCTTTTTTTCTTTGAGCCCATGGCTCCCATTATTGAAGTGGATTTTCATTTGGTCATAAAAAGGACCGTCGGGTGTCAAGATATGATAATACATAATGCATGTAGTATACGCACGTATATCAATTGACTAGTTACACGACATTGAAATGTGTGTGTATAATGGCATTGCATAATACATTTTTTCACTGGCTAGAGTGTGACATTCACAAACTTAGCGCAGTATTGATGTTTTGTTTTTCTCATTATTTCCTTGCTTATTTTCAAAAAAGAACGAAGGGACAACAGTGGAATTTTCATATGCTATAATATATAGAGTTTACAAATATTTTTAAAAAGTAAATATTGCTTCCTTTCCATATTTTTTATGACACTTTCTTATACAATTTCTCTCAGTGAATGCAGAATTTTCTGAAATGACTATTTCGAAATAGTTACGTCTATTTGTCGATTATGATAAGTAGCATTTTGAGTTATGAAACTACAGTTGAACTTTACTATTTCAGAATAGTTATTTTAACTATTACCATGCCTAGTCCTCATTCATAGTAAAAAAATGGTCATTTCAACTGGAGTGTAATCCGCGACTTTAAAAACTATAAGATCCCCATGAATCAAAACGGTCTGTTACGGACGGAATCGATGTTTTATCAACCGCGGTAAGCTTCGTAGGTTTTTCCCACAGAGGTGGTTTTCCCTACGCCATTACACACCCGAATGGGTGTACCTCTCAAAATGAAGCAGGCCTGTTAGATAAATTATGTAAAAGGCCCTTCGAAATTGTGACGATCTCGATAAAAGAATTTGTATTTCGAATAGTATAATCGATATATAATATGATGTTGTAGTCTATTTAAATGTTCGAGAGTTTGAAAAGTCGAACGAAGATGTGAAAAAGTGTCGATCGGGTTGAGAGAGAACGTTTAGGGACGTCGTTGGGTTAGGAAGTCCGCGTCGCGATCGGGTCGTCACCGGTTGATCGGAATAAATTTGAGATTTAGTTTTGTGGCCGATCAAATTGCGCGTTTTATTTCTAGCTCTTCCACCAGTCGTTTACACAGTCTGTTAAACAAAAATGTGCCCCTGAAAGGCTTAAAAGTTTCTTGATATTCTGTTACTGTAGCATGATTTGTCTATCTGTTACAGGATTCAGTAAAATACTGGCAACCTAAAAGTGTGAGAACAGTACAGTTACAGTATTAAAGTAGTAAAATATTGGATAAGTTGAGCGTAAATATAACGTTAGATACTATGAATAATCCATATTTAACTGAATCAGCAGATAGTCGTGGCTATTATGTAATGAAGAGACTTGAATAACTAATGAATATAATACTCACCGTCTGGTGGCGGATATGTATCCCGATCAACACATGCACTATCTGTCGTCGCGCAAGTTCTCAAACACGAAATATTACTATACAAAAAAAGCACTTTCCAAATCGGCCATACTATTAGTTACTAGCAACCACCGAGCAAAATAATATTAGACCCAGATAGTCGATGCATATGTATACATAAATTTGTTGAAATTAAAAATCTACACATATAAAATATTGCCTTGTCCTAAACGAAATATTACTTTTTATATAGTGGGTTTGTCCTTTTTACCATTAAAAAATTTCACTTTGTTACTAATATAAAATCTCACCTTAAAAAAACTATTGGTACATTAGCCTACAGTGGAATTTCACTATTATTCAGTAAGATATATCACATAAAGAATTTTAGACTTATGGTGCCAGGATCACATTTTATATTCAGTACTATATATGAGCACTGAATAAACCTATTTATTAGGTCTGACATATTCAAGATGGGATATAGGATACCCTTTGTTTGATATTTTCGTTAACACAACTGGCTTTAGCATTAGCGATTAAAGCAAGGAATTAGCTGCGGCACAAAATTACCAACCAAGGCCCGGAGCAATTTCCTTCACGAATTGGCCGAGCGTTCGACAGAAAAAGTGCTCATAGCTGGGAACCGAACATATCCAGGTCTCTTCGCTCAGCTGTTGGATGGAATAAGGAGAGCCGCCACGGAATTAGCGATCGCGGCATGCTTGACCCATAGGCGGAGTCTCGGGCACCTTCTCTGTATACGTAGCCATCTTACTAACGAGCGCGTGGATGCTCGTTAAGGAGAAGATGCGCGCAAGTAGTTAGGTGGTAGTATCGCGTTAACGAAATTTACGAAGCTCTGCGGTAACGAGTCGAGGTAAAACCTTACGTCATTGTGAAAACACCACTACAATTCACGTGGGCTCCAGAGATTATACGATGCCCTAACGACCAGGGCTTATAATGGCGAAACCATGCTGCAGAAACGCGCGCATCTCACCACCCTTTACTTACATCCACAGTGAGTTCGCGGCTAATTAGGTGGTCGCCTTCTCGATCGCTCTTTGGATCACCGTCATTTTTTAACACACTTTCAGCCACTAAACAACCGCCCAACGGTGGGTGGATCGCAAAATGAAGGATTCTGACATTTTCTAGAGCAAACTCGATTTTCGCCTCGTTAACCGAGTGCACACAACAATCCTGAGCTTCAACGAACGAGTTTTGTTCACTACAATCCTTTGCGCGAGATCTGAACTGTTCCCACAGAAGGAAACGACTGACCATGACCTACATTTAAATCATTCTGTGTTCATTAGAAGTTTCTATGGCAGTTATAGATGAAGAACGCTTAATGGCGTAGAAGACTTGTTTGGAATGAACAACCAAACAGTGTATCAAGAAAACCAATCTATAAGGAGATGTAGCTGCAGAATAAGGAATCGAAGTTTCCCATGGACATAAATTGCATCCAAGCACCTGAACGTGGACAGGCAAATTGTACTGCGTGCAACATTTTGTAACAAAGACGCTATTTTATAGGACCTTATTCAAGCTGGTGGATGGTTCAATCAAAAATAAAAGTTGAAAATTTAAAATCGTTGTCTTCCAGTTAAGATCTTTCAGCATCGTTCGCAGTGATGTCCGCGCACGACATTCTCGCATCCCATTCATCTGGAGAATAATACTTCTGGGGATCCTTTCGACAATGGGTCCTCATTTAAATGTCGAGTTTTGCGCGCGCACGAAACTGCCTGGGAACCATTCTCAGCCACGGTAGTTTTCGATGATCGACGGTAAACACCGCTCCTTCCTAACCGCGAGAGATTTGAGAATGAGCGGGATAAAAAGACGCTGATAAATTGCAGGTTCGGCCGCAAGGGAGGCGACGCTCTCTTCTTATTTTCTTCCGCATGCGGTCTATATACTCGGGCATTTTACAAGCGTTCGATAATAACAGCCAGTTGTCAGCGTGTAAAAGGGCTTTTACCATTCGTACAATCGCAAAACCCTTTATTATTAATTCACTGGCTACCGAGGTACGACGAAAATAACAGCAAGCTCGGGGAAACTGACGCCGATGTCGAACCATACATCGCAAAGACTAAGGCCAGCGGTTAGGAGCCGGATGTACGTGTGGAAAGTTTACGAGGCGATGACAGCGGAGAAACGCCGTTTTATTGTACGTACGGTTCTCTCGTTTACCATGTGTGACGCGTGCGATTTCGCAACTTCGATCCGTGTAGAGCTGCAATTGTCTCGAAATATATTTATTGCTCATATTTAGGAAACATGTGTCTGCTTGAATATTCGATGGCGTGCATCAATGAAATGTCTTTCCGCCTTTTTAGCCACGTTAAATAATATGGACTAACTGAATTCTGACCGCAATTATTGGTAACATATGTAATTTTATTAACGATGCCAATTACGATAATGGAGTTAAGTAACTTTCAGAAGCAAAGCAATATTATATTTTTAAGTGTAACTGTGTTATATAAATATGTATGCATTTATATTAAGCTATGAACATTGTTCATGTAAAGGTTTATATTTTTCCTGCATATAATTATAAAGGTCCCACATAGAAGAGAAATATCCCGATGACATTCCCATAATATTACTTTTGAGACATTAATATTCAGGAGATGTTGTCAGGAATATTCTAGAGACATCCTCAGAACGTCTTATGTCCGCTTTTTTTTATATTAGTTAGTCCATATTCTAGTGACATCTGCAATATTCTATAAACATGGTAGAGACGTTCTGAGGTTATTCGCTGTGATACAACATGTATATTCTGGAGATGTTCTGCAGATATTCTTTTGACATTCTAAAGACATTTCGGTCGTAAAGAAAGCTTACAAAATAGAAGGAATTATTACAGATATTTAATTTGATTTTTATTATTAACAAAATTTAATTTTGCATATTATGTTATGGGCCAGTCTGCAAAGCAACTTCGTAAAAGCTGTGACTCGCCCCTTGGAAGGAATAATGTACTCTCTTTACGTGGCCAATAAAGACGTATTTTATTATTATTATTATTATTATTATTATATATGTTTCGTTAGATGTGTTAATTATTACAGAAATAGTTATACAATTGCGCTCGCAAATAAAGCTATGAATCTGAAAATAATTTACCCCGACCGAGAATCGAACCCGGCTCTTCCGTTTACTACGCTGACGTCTTAACCACTGCGCTACGCTCGCATTTATATTATTATAGCGTGAACAAGATTATATCTAGAAATGCTCTGCATTATCTCCAAAATATTCTAAGAACCATATGTCTAGAATATCGCATATGAAATATTTCCAGAATGTCTCATCTGCAATGTTCTGCAACGATTCTCGCAAAACATTCTAGCTATGTTAAATTTGAGATATAGTGAGACATATCAAATGAGACATCTCTAGAATATTCTAAGAATAATACACAAAGAATGTCTCAAATTATATATTCTCAGAATGTCACACCTGCAATGTTCTGCAATATTTCCTGAGCAACGTTCGGTCGACATCAAGTTTGAAATGGTGTGAGACATTTCGAATACTACATCTCTAGAATAATCTGAGAATTATACATATGGAATGTTTCAAATGAAATGTTATCAGAATATCTCATTAGCAACATTTTGTTTGAGCAATTTTCAGAATATTCTGGAGATGTTGCAATTGCAATATTTCAACTGTAACGTTTGTTATTCAATATAACGTTTGTTATTCCAGAATAAAACATTCTGGGGGTATTCTGGAGATTTTATTTCTATGTGGGGTCATGTCAGTCACTAATCAGATCTAAAAGAGTAAAATATAATATACGTATATAATGAATGATTTATGTTAACTTCTTTATTTACACATGAAACATTGATTATATAGTATGATATGAAAACATGACCAATATTATACAAATAATAATTTTCACATCAATGACATCAATGACACCTAGAAATATGATGATTTCGTCACTATATGACTGCCAGCGAACATGTTACTTAACCTTGACCGGAACCAGTAATTAACATGGCATATATAATTTTCAATGTAACACAAAGTCCATTTTGGTGTCAATCGCTGAAAAAATAGGTGATCGCATTAGATGTTCATAAATGTTACATAAACCTGTATGGCAATTAACGTTTATCGTTTCAGTAACCCAGATTGTAGGTTCTAAAATATAATCAACGTTTATATTCATTGTCCAATGCTCCGATGGATGACACGCCTATGTTTTTTGTTATGGGTCTACTAATCATCGATATTTTCTAGGAAAAGTTCTCTCTACATATAGGGAACACCAAAATGGGGAAGACATTACTTAGGCATTGATACTAATTTGAAAACAGTAATGTTTCTCTTGTTTTGATTTTTTTTTTGTTGACGGATGTTTTGAATTATTGCGTAACAGGTTTAAATTATGTATACATATACTCGAAAGCCTTAAATTGAAACTTCACATATGTGTTTACTCAGAGAAACATTCATAAAAAAATGTTCACAGATTACCGATCATGATTGTCCACTCGAGAATTGATAAAAAAATCGGTAATCGCAAGCAACGCAATGGTTAAATTATGAATCAATCGTATTTCACTGCTTGCGGGAATTATATTACAAAGGGTTCAATGCGATACAGATTGCAATTTAAGGGGGTTCTACACAGAAGAAAATAAATCTTATAATTGTTACAAATTAATGTGGCTTAAAATTGGTCCATGTACAGTGCATACGTTTGTTCTTTTTTAATCGGGCTAGTTTTTGCTTCATCTTAAATGTAGCCCATCAATGGTCTTAAATTAAGACTTATTTTTTTCAGTGTAATGTGGTCCTGCGGTAAGGTAGGAAATGTCACTAAAAACGCAAATTGAAGACGACTGAATCAATTTTTCATAATGACTACAGACGTTTAAGTAGAAAATAACAAACAAATTAAGAAATTAGTAGTGATTGTTATTTATTTCCGAACATTTTCGGTCAGTTCTAAACCTACTTCGTCGATAATGTCACTTCCTATTCTTAAAAATGCAAATCAATGAAGTGATAAGCGACGTTTTTCACATTTTATTTTAGGTCGCTTTTATGCAGTTCACATGAATACAGAACAGAAATCAACGTATTCGGTTCATCAATGAGCAGGAATTCGAAAAAATTAATTTTTGTAGTATTCAAACAGATCCCGTTGTTACCTACAAACTTTATTCTCGCGAGTTCTCTTTTATTATTATTTTAATCGTTTGCTGTTTATATAACTAATGTAATACATTACTTTAAAAGCATTCTAAAATATGAAGTTTTTGCGAATTCGCGATTTAACGTATGTTTTTGAAAATACGGTCGGTACTTCACTTCCCTTTAAATACCATTGATTAATGTTTCCATTCCGTTTATTCCCAGGTGTCTACGGTTGAATAAGCAATGATTTTTTTCAGAGTAGTAGAAAATTCTTTCGGGCAACCTCGAGTTAAATATTTTTTTCATCACACTCCTTCATATTTGGCAAATCGATTTACTTTTTTTACGATTTTATCGATTTAATAATTTTTTATAAGCCCATTAATTCCTGAATGAGCATTTTTGCCCTATAGTTGACTGTATTTTGTACGAAAGAAAATTTATAAAATTTGCAGGCATATCTAACACAAATTAATTGAGTTTTCAGAATCCTATATTGGAATATTGGATTTTTTGAAAAGTGTAACTAGAAATACTGTATTAGGTAACAAATAAAGATCTGGTATAAGTGTTTGACAAGCACATAACGAAGTTTTTATGTTGTATATTTTTAGTTATTTTAACTATTTTTTTTCTGATTACAAAAATTCGTCTGCTCGATCAAAAATAATGCAAATCGAAAAATATGATATATTTTCTAAGGTTATTAGTTCATCTCCCATTTTTTGACATTGAAATCATTTCAGAATTCCTTTTTGAAGAGAAGAAATTGTTCCTCAAATTTTAAATTGTGCGCAGATATTAATATTTTAAAAATAAACACAAAAGTATATAAAAACAGTTCTCAAACATGAAAAAATGATAGACTTCGGAAAGAGTGTTACAGAATAAAAATTCTTAATATTGGTCAAAGAATGCACGGAAATTATTATAGAATGTTTTGAAAACTTTTTTTAATTCTTTTAAATTTCAGGATTTATTCCGAAATTTATTATTTGATATTTTGTAAAAATTGTAGCCTATTTGACCAATACTAAAGACTTTTATCAAAATTTTTTTCAGAAGATTCTCACTTCTATATAAAAATGTCATTTTTTCATGTTAATATGGACCTTTTTAAGTTCAAGTGTCGCGGGAAGATTTCTTTACCTCAAGATACTTGTGTTCACATTGAATGAAATATTCAATATGGGAGAACAATAATTAACGATAAACTTTTAAATTATGAAGAAAAATTTTGTTACTAGAAGAGTTTAAGTTGTAACAATTGTATTTTTCAGTTGTCTATTTTTATTTTTTATTAATACCTTTGCCGATGTTCTAACGCTTACGTGCACTTAAGTTATTCTAAGTGGCCGTCCTTACCGAAAACATGATAAAAACTATTTTGCTTTTTTTGTTGTAATTAAACTAATTCGACATTTATTATTGCTTATTATTACTTAGCGAAAACAATGCAAGCAAATGTGTATATGCCTTCTCTTTGATTACATTTCAAAACTATACATGTTTGAGTACATCCAATGATTCGAGGTATACTTACAATACTACCCAACAGATGTCAGAACCATCCTGTTTTGTGGTGGCAGTACACAATTCTTAAGATCTGCATTTATTGTCAACGAACAGTTGCCATTTTAAAATATTTTTAGCATTTACCAACCGATTAAAATATGTTTATAATAACACATAGAATAATAATAAATAAAATAATAATAGAAAAAGTAAATATTCGTTTAATTTTTATTACTATAAGTATATTTCCCAAATTACAATAATTACAAGACTTTTTCATTCGTATTTATTTCTTTAATCAATTGAAAGAATAAAATGAAGTCAATTGTATACATTTTTCGGAACATTTGTTAATTTCACTTCCGCAGTATCAGTGGAAGGAATCGTATAATATATTTATAACTGTTAGTTAGTTTTATAATTGTTATGAGATTGTTTTATATCCGATTAACAAATTTTAATTTGCTTAGTCAAGCGAATAATTAATGTGTCAAGAAAAATATATATTTATAAGGGAGTTATATTGTAGTATTATACTAAATTTTTATATTGAGTAACTTCTATAATAACTTCTATAATTGTTTATATGACGAATAATTCGGCTTCAGACAATATTCTTTACTTCAGATAATGTCTGCTTTATTTAAAAATACGTTGTTTTATTAGATATTTAATTAGGTATTTTTTACTTGAGTGATCTTAAATTGAACATCAGAATGTTAATTTAGCAAGTTACCTTTTTAAATTTGATAGGAAAATGAAGTATTGAACTATTGATTATAAAAACCTGAAATATTTTTTCCGACACACGGTGAGAAGTGAATCACATGAAGCAGAAAAAAACTTTTAAGAGTTTTTCACATAATTTCCAAAAATTGTTTGGAAGTGCAAAGAATGTTTGTTCTTCCACAAATTTCAATATTTGATGACAATTCTTTTTTTTCTCAAACTTCCCTTAACAATTAAGGGCATGGATTTTGTCGAAAATTACAATATCAAAAATAAAGAAAAAAACGTTTATTATCATTTTCAAGTCAATTTTTTCAAGTTATTTGTTTCACAACGTAGGCTTAGAAAACAAATATTAAAAATTTGTTTAATTACTACTTAGTGCAGCTGAAATTTGAGGTATGGGTCCCCTTAAATATATTAACCTCGTATATTGGTTAGTTTTTCAATATGTTACATTGAACACCATAGATAGACTGAAAAAATTCTATATATAATATGCACAAATCGTTTATATCAGTACAGGTTCAAATGAACTTAGACAATGTATATTATACGTTTAAAAACGAATGGTTCCTTTTTTACTACATTAATTTGTGAATATATTTTCTTGATTAACAGTCACAAACTCTTTCTTACAAAATTTAGGACAATACTTATTGCTACTGTAGATTATTTATAACAGCTCATATTCCATGTTAAAACAATGTGTTGATAATATTAAATATGTAATAAAATTGTAGAATATAATAATATATATAAATAATTCCATTACTCTGCAAAAAATAAATAAAATACAAAAAAATTGTAGACATTACTGTATAATCTCAAAATAAGAACACCTAAAACCCCCATTATAATCTATGTTCGCAAAGTGGAAAATTGTAAAAAGTGAAGACAAAGAAAATAGAAGAATTAGTACGAAAAATATATAGTCATTTACGTCGCCAAAAATAAATCAACAATAGTGATTAAAATAATTACATATAGGCAATACAGATATAGAAGGCTAATTGCGCTTACGAGAGTATTAATTTTAAAATGACGGATTGCGTCAATCATTTTCAGAAGTCGTCGTCCAAACGTCTAATTATATTTGGACGTTCGTCCTATAAAAAGAACAGTGCATTGCTGGAAATATACGAAGCGCATGTGCACATCTTGATAAATACCATGAAAACAAATTATAATGTAACTGCACGGACAGCACTAAGGACTCGAATCGTTATCTCGATGATTCGCAAGTTTCAGCGCATAATTTTGTTCCCAAGCAGTTTGCTTTGATATTACCAGCTACTATAGAAAATAATGGGAAACTTAATATAACGATGACAATATTGGTGCGTGTCTTATGCGCGTTTGCAAACAGTTTAATTGCGAGAATTTTTGTTATCTGGTGTTATATTGTACCTTTTAATTATTTTAAGTTTTTATCAGGCTGTCATTTATCAAATGTAAATTTAGGACATATGTCGTTGATTAATTTTAGTAGATTTCTGGAAAATTGTTTATAACAATGAATTATTTAATTTAATAGAGTGTGTTGTGCTGACAAATGAAAAGCTTACTTTCCATAATCCGACAAATCCACAGCGACAAATTTGAAAAAATAACAGAAAAAAATTGTTGTCTTTCAGTTTGGGAATTTGGTATTTATTTGTTTATCGTAAATTGACAGAAAGCTTACAATTAATGATATTCGCGATATAGATGCCGGTTTATAACAGCGTGAAACATAAGTTTGACAAGTTTTGGAAATGAAAGGCGGATTTGGGCCGTAATTACTGTTTGCTGTAATCAATAAATCAGTTAGTGTTAATTATAAAAAATATTGACATCACTGATTATCGACATTGCTACTATCAATTCCGATTCTGAGTACATTATAGTACACTAGTAAGTTGACAATATCGTAACCCATTGCGGAATTCAAAGATGGAACATACGTCTACCTTCGCGTTTTGTATAGCATGTATTTTACATGATGACTCGGAAACAAAACTAAATATTGAATGAGTCACAGTGTTTGGTTTAAATTAATGTTACATGTATTATATATTAATATTAACTTCGAAAATAAAAACTGGATTTGCCATTTTTTGGACAGAAAAATGACATTTGGAACACTTTCGAATAGAAACTTATTTGCGTTAAAATATTGTAAAATGTGTTATTAACATAGTAAACAAAATCCAGTTTGGACAAGTTTTGAGTTTTGGCGGGTTTTAGAAACTAGCTCCGTTACAAAAATCGACTGAGAACGTGGCAGCGGAAGTTTTCGTTTAATTAAAAATGTTATAAGGCCTCAGTATATTAATTACATTGGATTAATTTATTTGGATCCAATGCAACAATTTTATACAAGAAAAGCGACAGATATTTTCTTATAAAATTACATGTAGCTTAAATATACACATATCAAGAAATTGTAAGGCATCCAATGAGTTTTATCTGCGAAGCTTAGAAACAAATATTATTAATCATATTCATTAGTAAAAGAATATTTCAATTTCTTCTATAGTTGTGATGAAAAAAGCATATTCATATTTAGAATATTGCTTGGTATATACTAACATTTATTGGTTTTAGTTTCATTCATTGGGTTTACTTGTTAATATCGCAAAGGGGATAGAGTTAAAATGACAGAAGTCTGGCAAATTTGTAGTTTTTAATGAAAATTACATTTCATTAGTTAAATTCATTTTACAGAAAAATTCAGTTTGTTACCTTAAATTAGGGTTATAACCGTAACAAATCCATATATTATTATAAACAACGATTACATTGAGAAAAGCATTATTAAACTGTTTACGAATCCAAAGAATAAAAGATTTTTATAAGTATGTTAATTTTGCTTAACTATTGCGGGAAATTTCAATATAACATTTTTTTTAAATTATATTTATAGTTATTTTATTGTACGTGCAAGCTAATTCGGCCGCAAATAAATAAAATAAGTAAGTAAAGGGTTATGCAGCATAAAACAATTTCCAATAAGATAATGATTTTATCAATAAAATTGTGTTTAATTTTGAAGTATTTGAAACCAGAGCGTCGGAACAAGTTGTCGTCTTCCCCTCATTTTTAAAATACATTACTATAATTAATAAAGTGTTCACAATTCAAACAGATAAAATTGTTTGTAAAATCCGTCAATGTTGGTTCAGTCGAACTTACTGAATTTAACATTTATGTAAAATTTATTATAATATGCGAATAAATTGAATTTTAGTCCTTAAGTATAACATATTTTCGACATCACCTAGAACAAAAACTGTCAAAAAGAATAATTTTGACATGGAATATCGATTTTAAATAAATATTTTTAAAAATTCCGTTTGTCAGTTTTCGAGGCAATTTTGTAATGTCCTGGGGCGCCGATTAATGTGAGCGCTGATCACTGATGTCTTGCCGCATGCACTAACAGTATCTTTTCTAAAATTTTATTTTGTTCGTATATGTCTAACGTTGGAATCTTCAGTGTTGGAAAAAGTAAGAAAATCAGTTTTAAATAAAACTGAATCGTCACTTTTAAGAAATCAATATCAGAAAAAACGATGATTCACTATTCCAAATAAAATTTTTATCCCAGAAGAAAATGTCGATTAAAAAATAATTTTTATTTTATTTTCTAGAATTTGTTTATAACTGTTTAATACGCAAAATGCCGATCAAGTATTTAATATGTTCAAATATTCCCTAAGAGGTAATAATAACATCTGTGAAATCACATATATTTCGTAAAACCAGCGTCCATTCCAATAAGCGCATCTGCCATGATCCCATCTGTGCATGTTTGTTTAGATACTCTAAAGTATATGAAATAATCGGTTATTGACCGCCTGCTTTCGGAAAAGCTAATAATTTATCTTATTTAGTGCATGCCTGACAGATTTCAAAATATTTCCAATTTGGGAAGTAAATACTTCAAAAGCACAAAACGTTCGCTATTCATCTTGAAAAACTAACTTCTTTAATACAATAGAACTATGTTTTATGAATATTTTTTTTCACAATCTATTTCAAATTGTAAACTAGATAGCTAATATATAAATGTTTATTATTTTGTAATAAAACATCAATGACAGTGAATCGCGAATAATGGAAATACGTGTAAAATCCCCATAAGCACCGAGGAAGGCAGAAATCATACGAATCTGAACAAATTTACATCTCCGAAATCATATTACCATGTACCCCGTTGAGTTAACCAGACCTTAAATACTCGTTGCTAACAAAGTTTCAATCTAAGCGTTATAGCCTTCGATAGACGTCGATAAGCTCCGTAAAGTAGGGATCGGATGCAATTCCATGCGAATACATCGAGTAACATGCTAACGAGAAGAGGGTCCATGAGATAAAAACTCAGCGTGGAAGAGAATGGACGATGGAGAGTATAAGGATGAAAAGCTGGTGGAAGCAGTTGGCCACACGCGACGTTGCAAAACATATAATTCCTACTTAAGCGTTCAGTATAACCGAAAGCGCGTGGTCATATGACGGGAATGAAGAAGTGGAAACGAGGGAAGGTAGGAAAGAAGAGGATGGAAAGTGGGAGGTAGGAGGGAGAAATTGCAGGAGACCAGAGCAAGAAAGGCGGATTCCCCGGTTTGGATCTGGTAGTGGGAGAATCGACGTTGAAGAAAGACAGTCTGCCTTATTCGAAACTATAGGATGGAAAGGGATAAACCGTGGGAGGGGAATGGGAAAGGAAGTGGGAGAGAACAGTCCAAAGTTTCCTCGTATACGCTGGGTTGAAATCGAGGTGAGAATCCTTTGGGAGAGTCGTTGGAGGCGTTGCCAATTTCGTATTTCGACGAGCAGCTGCCAGATGTCGAACGAGCGTGGCTGAAAAGGAATAGCCCGAAAGCGGTATGGAGGCGTTCTCAGGAGAGTGACCGCCTTGTACCGCCCCCTGCCTGCCCTCTGCAGTCTGAGCGCTGCAGACGAGTCGCAGCGAGCAAGTGGATAGCCGGTTCAACACACCAGGTCCGTCGAATCGCGCGTCCACCCGGTTCTTTCATCGATTCCGCCTGACACGGGTCTATTATTCGAAATTTCGCGACAAAACTTTTTATTATTAAAATCGCAGTTACGGGTACTTGCGAAATTGAAAGTTGACATTCGTTAGTGCGTATATGTCAAAAAAAAACTTTGACAGAAAAGTGATAATTTTGTTTACATCGACGGAAAATTGACAAGAAGACATCTGCAAATAATTCTGTGGACTGAATAGTGATAAACGCAGGAAGATAATGGACAACCAATTTTTATCGGACTGACTGTTTTATAAGTGAATCATATTGATTAGTTTATCCAGTGCTAACACAGCGAATTAACAAAGAAAAAATAAGTGTAACTAAAAAATAATAATTGTAACAGAAAGTAATGGACAAACGCAAGTAATTATACCTAACGTATAGTTATGAAAGTACAGGACCTAATGATGTTCATTTGATACTATTTAAAAAAAAAATTCATTTTCGTTTATATGAAAATGAAACTTTTGTTAAATATAGAATATTCGAATTTATAGCTTTGATGTGGTTAAATACTTGATATCGTGCAAAGTCTGGAAGCGACGGAATGTCACTAAGAAATGAACGAGACATTACATTCTAGATTAAGAAACGGTATAAAAACGAAAATGAATTATGAAAGAAGAAGAATTGCAAAGCGACCGGCAAAAAGACGCCAAGAGGTCGAGCTGTAATAAACTGCCTAATGTTAAAGTAACGAGGTACTTGACCGCTTTTTATACGAAGTTTTCAATCTTTGAATGAACTTATATCCGTAAAAAATGTCAAGCAACCCTCCTGTAGGTTCACCGGGTCCAGAAGATTCGGAGCAGAAATCTCAAGACATGGAAGAACGAGAGAAAACGATGCGACCGGCAGAACATACCGCTGACAGCGACTGTGAAAGTGACACCAGTGAGGTGCTGAGCGTCGGAAACGAACCGGCGCCAACACTAGTCGAGTTTCGGAATTGTGAAAGTTCGGAAAGATACGGTAGCATTATTAGGACAGAGTTTCGTGATGAGGAAAATACGAGAATATCGTCGACGTCGTCGCCGACGAGCTCCATGAGCTGCAACGACTCCTATCGGCGAAGTCCTCCGGGTTATAGTCAGCCACCGTCCTCACCGACTGCCTCGTCGGTAAGGTCACCCGCATCCTCCAGTGCTACGGCCTCGTCTCCAGGACGACCGGAGCATTTGCCGGAACCTTTGCTACACAGATATTCTTCAGCGTCGCAACATCTGCTGCACAGGTATGCCAGTAGAGACACTGACCTGGAGTACTCGGCGAGGCATAGTTTAGGTCACGAAATTATATACCCAACTGCCGAACGGCCGCACCGGACTCCGATAAGTGTACCTTTGATACCGCGGCTATCTCTGTCACCACCTTCCGCTATGACGGTATCGGCAATTCAAGTCTCCACGCCGATTTTGCATCCGACTGCTTGCAGAGATGCCCGAGAGGCATCAACGTTTCTGCCTCATTCTCAGCACGTTCATCATAGCCATTCTAATTCACATACTAACCATCTTCATCAAATTTCGCAGGTACAACATATACCCGCGACAACTGTTCATCAGCACAGATTGTCAGTTAATAAAATACTTCAGAGAGAACCGGACAGTCCGGTGTCGCCTAGTCCTAGAGAAGAAAACGGTACCAGCAGATGCGCGTCAACTGCCAATGGTGTTCAAAATAATGTTAACGCTACCAATAACAACGACAACCATATCAATAATAATAACAATAATAATAATGTACAACATCAAGCCAGTCTGAAATTTAGCATAGATAATATATTGAAGGCCGACTTCGGAAGAAGAATAACAGATCCTATGGCGTTAAAAAAATCGAGGAAGCGAAAACTTCCGACTCGACCGATCGATTTAAGTAAAGACTTTTTGGAATCATGCTCGGAAAGTTCGGAAAGAGGATCTAAAACTTCTACAACGAATCCGTCACCAGGGCTGGGGACGGGAAGTGTAGCATCGACTCCTCTGGCACCCGGTGGTGGACAGCAGTGGCCTGCTTGGGTCTACTGTACGAGGTACTCGGATCGACCATCTTCCGGTAATTCAGCATTTTTAGAATTATCGATATTTGATGTTTAAGTATAATCCATATGAAATATACAATTCAAACGCGAATACGGAGTCGGATGATATGTCCCGTAGTAAGATTTTCATTTTCTGACTCTTTTTATGTTACAAAATAATTAAGTACCAGTAGGTGAACCGAGCTAGGTTTCAGACAAAAATTCGGTTTTAGTTCGTTGCACAAACCAGTTTATAAATTACCCAAACAAAACGTTTTTTTCCTATGGACAAAAATATTATATAGGTAATGTTAAAAGTAATCGTGAAATTCTTGGATGAAACTTCATGTTAAACTATTTCATAATCCGCTGTAAAACTTCCTGCAAATTTTTTGACCTTAGGTATATTGAGAACAAAAAGCAATTTTGACATTTGACATGTCCGGAAGTATAAAAATTCGCAATAATGAAGAGATGATTCCTATCATCATAAAAAACACACAATCGAACTCGGATATCGAAAAAAAAATTTCATTGAGATGATGGTCTAACTTGTTTTATGTGCGTTTATTGTGCCGGGATCATTTCCTCTAAATCGAGCGCTCCCTGAAGGTTGTAATTTATTCGTATGGAAACGCACGGGACGGGTAATTAGCTATGAGAACCATATCCAGTGTATACATAGATAATGAGATACACCAGTCGTTAAAGCGTTCGTTACCTACATGAGACCATTAAGCAACATGAGCTGGAAGGATGAAAATCATTGGTTATCGATAGAAATAAATCCGAGGGAATGTAAATGAACGTCTGAAATTGTGTTCCAACACGAATCAAACATCGTGCAAAATAAATTGTCAAATCAGTCTGGGATCCTCCTTCCTTCAAGTTACTTCATAGATTTTGGGTTTCCGACTCCAGAATTGTTAGGTATTGCTGGCGAAACAAGATAAGAGATCAGGGAATAGTTCCACAGAAAGCCCAAGTACCAATCGATTGGAGAACAATAGATATCGGTAATAATTACCCTATTTCCAAACTCGTAAAGACTGATAGTTTTAATTACCAAAGGAGACTCTGCATTTAGATGTTGATAAAACAAAAGCCAGCGTTATCTCAAACAATGAAACCAAAAAACGTTCTAAAACAGAAACGAACTCGCTACCGTTGTCGTCAGCCAACACGTGGTCTTGGTGTGTGTTGCATAATTGCAGAAACCAAGATCAATCGAACGGACACGAGCGGACAAACCTCGGAGATCGTTGCATTAGCGCGGCTTCGCAGAGTCCGTGAATGAAAGCACCGCGAATAAATCGAGAATAGCGAAATAAAGAAACATTAATTTGCGGACCCAGTTTACCGTCTGTCTCGGCAACAAACGCCAATATAGAGACGCGAGGGGCTGTACCATATCGAGCGGTCTCGCGGGATCCATCGATCTTATTAAGGTTAAATTAAAGGTGCTCGTTCCCCGCGGTTGAACACGATAACAAACCCGATCCAGGCAACAGACTTCGCGAACGTCGATTTTATAGCAACCTCACGCACACATCGGGAAGGCTAACAGACTTCACGTAGCACGGTTTGCCTGAAATACGGTAATTCGAAATTTATGCAGTACAGGCTGCGGTATATTATATATTCAGCAAATATAAACTGGAACAACCCGGTAATAATACAACTGTTTCTCGGATGTAATGTGCCAACGAACACATTTTGTCACTTATAAGCTGTGATAAATTTCGAACCACTGTGATATAGTATAACAATCTGTGCACGTGCAACAACAGCAGTTAAACTCTATGTTTTCCAGCCTGGCAAACATGACTATCGTTTACATCTGATTATTCACACTTCTGAATTTACAACATATATGACATCTGTAATAATTATTTCTGAAGCTATATGTAAATAAAAACGGTGGATTCGCATGACGAGATATCGAGCAACTCATATTTAATATCCCTACTTTTTGTGACATCCAACTAATTATCCATACTTATTAAATAGCACATCATTCCTATAAATCATTCGAAAAATTCCATCGGATTCATAATAAGAAGTAAAAGTAATCAATGTTCTACCACGGCAAGATAAGAAACGCGAAAAGTCGATTGTCCTTCCTTGGAAACGGCGTCTCCAAGAGCGAGGGCAAAAAGGACCCGCGCGGGAATCTTCCGGGAAAAGGTGTAGTGAATCTTCAATTGCGCGCCGCATATATCGTAACGGTGGCTGCGCCGTCGATCATTACAGCGCACGAGCGATTGCGCAAAAGATCGCCTAGCAATCGTTATAACGAGTAGGATTCGAGTGTGTTTATTACAGCCCACGAGCGATCGAACGTTTTCCTGTGATTTCGTTCGCGAAGAACGCAATTAATCCTTAATTGGAGCCACGTGCATGCGCGCGCATTCGTATATTCGTATTAATGGGCTTTTATGAATTACTTCATACAACGGTGGAGCAGGCAAAAATCAGATCGTTCGCGAAATACGCGGAAACGCCAGAAATGGGCATGTCGACATTTTGTATCGTTTTTGCGCGAAAGGCGACGCGTTATGGTTTATGGAAATGCGATATTATACGGCGGAGCTCTATTGTTCCGAGCCCAGAGGTCGCTCGGGTCGGTGCGGTACGAGAAGTAGCTAATAGGCTGATTGTTCTCGTAATTGCCAACTCGTGGAGGTCGCTCGAAATTACGCGTTTATTTCTGATTTCCGCGGTTAAATGCAAACATTGGTATGTAATTGTAATTGTTATAAAAACGATAGCATTTTAGGGTTAGGGTTGGATGAATTAAGAAGTAGTGATAGGGGCCATTAATCTGATCTTCAGATTAGTCTTAAATTTAAATAATATTGTTTGCATAAAGTGCGATGGCTATTTATTGGTGTTGGAAAGAATTTTCAAAAACCTTTTCAGGTTGGCCTATTTTATGGGCATTCAATGCATTGTTGACCGACGGTTATGTAACCGTCGGATTTAGTGGGTATACTTGGAGACATACGTGTCAACTAAAATTTTGACGAAGGAACTCACTTAGACGTACTAGCCCATTTCGAGCGGTGCAACGAGTATAAATGAACGCATAACGACGTGCCGTTAGTACGTATGGGCGATTAACAAGCGAAGGAGTTGGTTGATGGCACCGCGGGGGATCCACTTACTAGTCAGGAGTGCCCACGGTTTTCGGAGTGAGTGACTTATGAGCGTAACATAGCAAGGTGGAAGATTTTACGCGCCCGACGCTTTGGTTGATCTCGCAACAGTTAATGTCGAGTGAATTCAAAGTTAGTTCTGGCACTAGATGTGGCCGTTTCGCGAGAAATATTTTAGGTCAGTTTACGAAAATCGTATTTCAAAATGAGACTGCTCTTTGGTAAATAGCAATATTGACTCTTCAATAAGACTAGAGTTTAAGTAAATCCGGCTATTCTCTTTGTTGAAATAATAGAAAAAAGAAACTCCAGTAAAAACAATCTAAATTCGATCGTATTTGGCTTTTAGTATTTATGAAACAATTCTGTACTGCTTTAGAGTTTGGCAGTTTCTCAGAGCAATCACAACACTTCACAGTAACTACTTGCCCTGTCAATCCCTTTGTCAGTGAAATTGTCAGTCCAAAGGAAGACCACACTTTTGCCGAAAAGGATAGAAAAGTTAGGATATGAAATTTGACAGCAACAAAGGCACGGGGTGTACATGCCGCATGCTACACGCTGCATGTCGTCAGGAAAATTTCAACGGAATAGTATATCGGTTATAAGGAGAATTTATCTTGGAGAAACGCCAAACCTTGAAGCTGCAACTTACAACTGTAAGGTGTGGCGTGAAATACGGTGCGAAATAATGCTTGCCCGTATAAGCTCGAGTGAAGAACGATCAAGACTTGCACACAAACCCGCGTAGCGATTTCACATGAACAGATGTCGAATTTACGGAACTTTATGACGGAGAAAGCCAACGAGATGCTGCTATATTGGCCATTTACGGCCGCGCCAATTTTGCCGCGTTGAAATTATATTCTGCAGCCGTAATTGTACACAGCGACTCCGTCCGTATAATTATGTGATTGCTGCCGGAATTCCTTAAAGTATCTACTTGCTCTTTACAGTCTTACGAAGAATCTCGATGATTCGTAATTTCCAAAGTATAATCGTTGCATCAAACGTTGGTTGCAGATTAACGTTTTGCAGCCTTACTGAAAAGTGAATTACGGCAACTCGGACGAAATTCAAGTTTAAATTGAGCGCAATTGTTTTACTTCTCTCATTTAGACAGAACGTCCGTGATTTAAGGTTTGACGTATCTCTTAAAAGACAGAACATTTGATAGAGGTCAATTTCTTTGTTATCAATCTCAGAAGTACAACCCGCCGGAAAGCAGATTAGGACAATGACGGAATTGCGCACGAGTAGGTGATATCCCCGGAAGGAATGTGCTCGTTCATCATAATGATGCTTGTTGTACGCAGCTGGTGTCATACTGAGTTCAAGGGTTCTTTCCTATCTGAATGTCTCCGAGCCATGATACAAACGTCGACCGGAAGTGGACCTGTCGACGGTCAGACAACGAAGTGATGAACATGCCTTTAGGAGCATGGAAGGAGAGAAAGAGTAGGTGTATTATGATCCAGAATGAAAGACTCTCAGAGAACGTGGGCTGCCTCCTTGTACGACGACCTATCAAGCACGAGTGATTTGAACACAAGCGACCTACTGAGGACAAATGAACACTGTAATGTGTCATGAAAAATTAAAAGAGTCCTACAATTATAGTCGATTATTTTTTATTTTCACACCGAGTGTATGCAAACGCGATTGCTTATAAAATTCTCAATTAAGGATCGCACTTAAGAAGGAATTTCACAGTAATAATGCAAAATACGAATACATCATTATGTCCTTAAACTTAACCTAAAAACACAGTAAAATTTTGAAACACACGCCAAGTCGTAAGGCACGTTCGAAGACGAGTAATCTGGAAAACTCTTCGCGTTTAAATTTACCATAAATTCTTTCTTTATTGCGCTTAAATGCGTAACGGCACTCGTCGCGTAAACGGCAGAGTTGTAAAATAGCAAAACAGCATGTTGCATTTTGTATAAGTTTGTATTTTTCATTCGTCGGAGGTCGGTAAAATGAAAATTTTTATTTCCGGTGTGACGCACTGTTGAACGGTGTTATTAGCTGGTAGTCAGGTGGACAATCGTTGCAATACCAAGACGGTGGCGAGTCCAGAGATACGTCGGGCCACCCACGCCATCAGTTCCGAAAAACTGGCCAATCTTCCATCCGAACAGCTATAAATTATCCCGGAATGACTGACTGGTCTTTAGAGAAAGATAGGCGGTAGAACGGCGAAAACACCCACCTACATCGAACGCGTACGTCTTCCCTTCCGCTGCTCCGAGCGACTCCGCGCCAAGCTCAATTTGATTCTATACGATTATCACCGTGTCGCAATGTGAAATTTATTCGCGAATAAGCTATTATCATCAATTTTCGCATTCCCCCTTCATGAAAATCGTATTCATTTTCACATTCGCATATATATCCGTACGAAATCTTAATGCAGATCTACAGGTAGATCCAATCAGACTCTGTTAAGACTAAAAAATTGTGATTTACAAATTTACACTTCACTTTTATTAAATCAACACGATAGTAATATTCTCAGTCTGTTTATTCCACCATTTCTGTAGCAGTAAGAATTATAGTGACAACAAAATAGTCCAAAATATGTTTACAAGGTAAAAAGGATTTCGCTACAGCCTTTAACAATAAAACTTATTTCCAAAATATATATTTTTTCCAATTAATTTAATAGTAGCAACAAAATATTTCTGAATCCTTAGTGAGGTATGCCTCTGGTAAATTTTCAGATTTCTATATATGATATTGATTGGGTTCTTCTCGGCAAATCATTTCTTGGTATGTCCTGATAGATGTGTACGACATGCACCAACATTCTTCTAATTGTATTTTTAATTGAAAATGGTCACCCAAAACAACACAATCCGTTTTTTTTTCAATTCTGAAAGATTACTGCATAAGCAAATAAGCGTTACGCTCATGGACTGGTAAAATTTATCGCTGTGATATTGTTAGATTATATTGACTGGATTTAAGGTACTATACAGTACTCCTTACCTTATTCTAATTTCCCTTATTCTAATTTTTTCTCTTCTCCTATTCTAATATTTCCCCTCGCGCGTTCTCCCCACTGACGTGTGTTGACGTGTGGATTTTCTAAATACAAATTAAGGCGCATGCGCAACAAAAGAAAAAGAGACAAAAGTGAGACTACAAATCTAAGTAGTGGGGGAGGGGTGAAAATTAGAATAAGGGAAGAAGGCCGCCATCTTGCCTGACTGGACAAATTAAGGACTACTGTACTTACGAGCTGAACTGATATTTGAAAATGTTCAAACGTCGCTATTACGACGTATGCATATTCTTTAAGAAATATAAAAGAATCTTTGAATGTAGTATGCTCAAAATGTCCAAATTCACGTTACCAACATAGGATACAACCATACTTGACTTTAGACGACTACAGTTGACTAACAGGTTGACTACAGAAAATTGATTTTAGTCGGCTATTCGTCGAAAAAGGAGCCTTTCAATATAGTTCCATTTGTGGCCGTCTGGCGCGTACACGATGCACGCAGGACTGATGTGCCTTCATCCTGTCTCTCGCTGTAGAAATTAGTTTTTATTCACTCAAATCAAATGAAAAGTTTGCAAATTACACATACAATGTCCTATGAGGAAAGTTGATGGTATAATATACATACATGAAACTTTTTTATATAATTGACTATTATAATATTTTTGTAGGCTAAATGGTAAAGTTTATTCCGCACTGAGGGAAAGGATTATTTACTATAAAGAAGGCTTCTTAACAGTTAAGAAATCGTAAATTTTAAATATGGCTAATCGAATAATTTTTTAAGTATAAAATAATTATTCATTTCATATAAAGCTAACATTTCTTTGATAAAAACAACACATTTTATATCTTAAGAAATATTCATTAAATGCAATCAAATATTTCTTAATAGTTAAGAAACGATTTTTATACTAGACATTAGTAGCTATAAACTAATGATTTCTCAAAACATAACCTTAAATGACAACACGAATGTTTGTTTTGTTTTTTAAGGACGATTGAGTGACATTGCAATTCGGTAGTTGTTATTGTGAAAAGAAATAAATTAAAGACATTATTCATAAGTCGTCTTAAGTCCTGAAAATTACAGACCGATTGGTTAATGTTAACACGCGCCGAACTACGCTTGAAAAAGAAACAAAAATTGCATTTTTTTTAGTTGTTTCGTTGTTATGGGAAATATAAAGTGCTCTGAAATTTTCTTTTTTAAATTATTAGCCTGACTTGTAGCGTGTAGAATTTTTTTTTACTTTTTACGTAATTGTTCAATAAATAACCACGAGATTTTTTCCAGAATATATCTTAAATATATAAAAAATTTACATTTTTCACGATGGTCAAATTACTGATTACATCATTAGAAATTTGTAGTCATACTAGTATTTCAAACCATTTATTAAATAAAATACAAATTAAAAAAATGTCTTTATCGAAAATTTGTATAGATGTGAAGACATATTTGCAACAAATTCACGGATATATCTTTTAAGGAAATTAAAAATTTAAAAAGAGACCAAAATATTTTCTTACTTAATTTTTTTAGTTGGGTAACATTAGAAATGATATGTATACAATAAAATACATTCACCGATTATAAAATAGTATATAATCCAGTATTAGATTTTTGAAGTCTTCGATTGGAATACGATCTTTGGTGGAATAAATTTCACACATGTTTGAGATAATTTCAATCGTTATATGGTTTGGAATATGCTAAGACTCACATATATTTATAATACTTACGATATGATTGATAACATTTGTCATATGTTGGTACTAAAATTCCTTACCGACATACTAGTGTAAATTACAAAATAACAAAGAAGATGGCAATTTTTAAAATTATTTTAGGGCTTTTGTTTCATATCCATAATAGGGATAGATTAAATTAGTACGCCTACAGTTTTTTACCACATTTTACAGTTTTCATGGTTTTCGTAACAATTTATAATATAATTCTGATAATCCTTCTTTTTTGACCAAGTCGTAAGTGAATGAGTTTTGAATAGATAGAATATAAAATATTAATAAAATTGATGAATGCATACTCATATCAATTGCCAGATTCATATTCGAAATAACTAGTAAGCGTACCTTTTCCGAATTTGCGAAATTTAAACCGAAACCTTGCGTTGTGCAAATTCCAAAGTCAGATTACCGCCAGTAAAATCTCAACTCGAAAGGTATTTCAGGACTGTCTTACGGCCGGTTTAGGATGAAAGTCAACTGTTTTATCCTTCTATCGTATTAAAGTATTAGATTACGCATCTTATGAATCCCTTTGGGCGATGTGTCAGCCGCACGAAGAACAGAACTAAAGGGAATATTAATTACTCATTTAATTCAATCCTTTGCCCTCTAGGAATAACGGCGATTGTCCGTCTGCACTAATCGACTCTTAATTCTCTTCGGAGTGAAGTTACATATGTACTTCTCCTGAGTACTTTGTTTCTGCTTACAAAGAGCTATGTGAACGTTTAACGGAAATCTGATGAGTTCATTAATAACTCTTTCTGCTGTTGTACCGAGACCCGTTTTTGAGCTGTTGTTCTTTGCTTTAAAATATTTCCCTTCCTTAATAGCCTCCAGCCACACTGAGTGTGTACGAACGACCAGGACAAATATTTAATCGCATTTCGATTGTGACCGCTTTCGAGAGAACCAATTTTTTAAGACACACCTTATTTATACTTTTTTTTTTAAATTCAATTACGCTAATTAAATTGGTTGCTTCGAATGCAAATTCGAAAACGTTTATTACTTTAAAGTCGTTGACACTTTACTAATTGAAATGAAGAGAGTAAACGAACGTTTACATGTAATAAAATCTTTACATTGGGACCACCCATCGAATACGTAGCAGATAATGTCACTACCCCAATTCGGCGTCAAGAAACCAAACTCAATTGTATTCTGTGCGGATGATACGTAAATAAAGTACATTCCTCGATGCCAATTGCCAAGTTGTAACACGTGTCACCCTACGACTATTGCCATTGTGCAACCCCCCTAACAAAAAATCAACATTCACCAGCCCTTCGATGCCATGACTCGACGGCTATGTTCAGAATCCAATTCCCGCCGCCTCATAAGGGCCAATAGCGAAGGGTTGTTTTAATGAATTTATATAGACACTGTTAGGGGATGCCTATCCGAATTTAACGCTAACTTAACGCTGTGAGGTCGAAAATGAATTGGCAAAGGGGTTCACTAGTTAGGAAGTTCCAGAAATATTAACCTAAATTGTTATAACTTTTTATCGTTAAATGAAATCCGATTTAATTCCACTGTATTACATTAGTTTCCAAATGTACTATCAAAATATAATGAGTTTCAAAAAATTTTTAATAATTTTATGTATTCACTTAAAAATCATACAATAAAAATGAATCAATTTTTTAATGTAGTTCTTAAAGAAGGGACTGACAATGTTTTCATATTTTTTTGTGTCCGTAACAATCAACATTGCCAATATGGAATAGTAGCACCCTAATTTTTATTTCTTTTTGTATCTGTTCCCGGTTTTATCTTTTAACCTTTTACCCAAATGATATTGAATTGAAACATGTTATTGTTGGTGATTAAGTCCAATAACAAATCCAAGGAAAATTTTTCATATTTTGGTGTTCAAAAATCTGGTATCATTTTTTAATTTTACTCGAATAAATGCCTATGTGTCTATGAATAAACCTTTTTCCGGTTTTAAAAATTGACAGTTGTAAGGCTTCGTATTCATAATGATGATTTTTCATTTTATAGGCTGATATGATACATGCAATGTCGTTTTGCATCTCGGAAAATACAATTTCAATTAAACGTGCTCATTAAACACACTTTAAATAATCACGCCCGGTATATAATCAATTTTTCGATGAGGAAAGAAAAGTGTTAATAAATCGTGTAATTGAATTTTTTAAAATCCATATGTAATTCTTTAGAAACTGTGTTTTTATGTTCACCATAACATAAACATAAACATTTTCATTAATTTAGAAAAATGTAGTATCATTATTTAAAAACAAGGAAATTTTTGTTTAGCTACAATTTATAGGTTTTAAACAAATTTCCACACTTTTTATTCTATCACCACTGAATTCCTCGTCATAAATTACTAAAGAAATACTGTATTCAAAATTTTTAAAGATGTATTGCATAGAGTTGATTTTGAAGATGGTGCCTCCCCTTAATATAAATAAGTAAATTTAAAAAATTCCGTTTCTCGAATAAAATTTAATCGCAGCTTACTTAAATAGGACCAGTTTTATATAAAAAAAACTTTCTGAAGGTGTCTAGTTGGTAACGAAATCACATGCAGAAAAATTGTAAGCAAATTCTATCAAACCCCGGAAGTAGTGATTATTGCGCGGACTTTAAAAAACTTAAAATCGCGATTATAATTATAAATATAAATAAAACAATTTACATGAACAGATATACTTTGATTAGACCGTGGAGAATACTTCTTTATAATTCGCATCTAATTTCGTTGTTAATTGTAATTTATTCTAACATGTGGATATATACAAGCGTAAAAATCAGTACTTTTTATATTTTCATGTTTCTGTCTCGAAAACTACAGTAAAAGTCCACTGAACCAGTTGTGACGAGTGCATAATTTCCTAGAAAAAATTCACGGAGGGCTATTGCCTAATGATAATAAATTAGCAAGAATGCTGCAATTTTTTATTACATTATAGTAATAACCATTTTAAAACATCTATCAATTATATTCCATATTCCCCCGGTTATCCATGGCTACATTATTACCTTTAGACTACATCCTTCGTGGTCCTTTTTATAAGAAATATTGTGTATTGCAAAAACATTTCAGTACACTTTTGATGCATTTTGCATTGTTCTCATGCAGAAGCATAAAAATGCACAAGGTACTGATTTATACTGGTTTAACAACATTGACAGATCAATACAATAAATTATTAGTTACTAAAAGTGACATGAAACAAATATTTTCTAAGATATAATAAAAGTGTAGCTATACATAAAGATTGTCTTTTTTATATTTCAAATTTAAATCGCTATTTTAAGTTTAGTCCGTGTAGTAACTACTGCATCATGGGTATGGTAGAATTTACTTACAATTTTTCTACGGGCAGGTCAGTTCCGAAAAATTAAAAATGTTGGATTACATATTTATGAAACTCGTTATCTAGAATTTTTTTCAGTCGCTAACTACGTATGTGAAATTATCATACACTCTTAAAAATGCCATGAAATTTAATACACATTCAATGTATATATCATGTATATATAGATATACGTTGTGAAGAATTAATGTCCATGTGCTGGAAGAGTTTTACAGATTAGAAAAATCTAACGTGGTGCATGAATTTGTTATATTTGAACGGCCATTTTTAATTTTCACTCTTCTGATCATACCAATAATAAGTAATCAGAAACCCAAACATATACCCCTCTGGATATAATTGGTAGAGTCAATTATTGCAAAAACGGTCCGGCATGTTGGAATTGCCATTGTGAAACTTGCACATTTGAGTTCACAACTCTAATGTTGTAATCATTATTCTTATACTATAATAATGTTGACACCAATCCGAATCTGAAAATCGAATATTAGCCTCAAGTTTCACAAAAATGTAAGAGATATCTGAAAATATTTACATTTAATAATACAGCGATTGTATATTTAGAACTCTATATAAAACGCGTAGAAAAGTGCCCAGAATACTTCCGTTTCAACAAATGATATTGAAATTTCTATTCTGGATTGTCTCGTCTGTTAAAATAAATTTTGATTTCACTGCACCTTTTGAATATTAATCCATTAACACCCACGAGTCCACAAGTTTTAATTAGATTTAAAAGATTACTTTAGTAAGAAATGCGTCGGATAATTTGCATATAAATCAATGACGTAATGTTTTCGAGATTGCAATTCAATATTCCGAGATAAAAATTTAGCGAATAGGGAAATGTTTATTTTTTTACTATTTTTTTCTTGAAATATTAGGACATTTATTTTTTGTCGCTAATTTATTGTAACGTCTTCAAAGTGGCATCTCAATGATAATTTATTTGAATAATTTCTGTAAACGGTAATTAAAAAATTATGAGCTTTTTCCAAAGTATGCTACGAATAAAAATTCTTAGAATTCGTGTAGTTATATCCTGTATTTTTTTTTATTTTTTTTAATATTTTGACAAATTTTGTTTATTTTCCTTTTTTAACTTAACAAATATTACAAAAAATGCTAAATAAATTGCACTGTATTCATGATGAATTTAAAGTATTTCTTGTTTTCCGCAATTTTTGTCAAAAGTTGATATATGTCGAGAAAAATATGAGAAACTGTATCGTTTGAGATTTTGTTGTTTTCTCTGAAGATTGCATTACTACAGCAATGGTTTAAATAAAAGTTAAATTTCTGGACTCCTGAGAGTTAACAGGTTAAAAAAAGGACTGCGTAATTCGTCATTTTATTTTATCATTTGTCATTAAATCAATTTTTATATATGACACTTCACTGTACTTTACCGAATTGTTTAAAAACAAATTCGTCTAATTTGGGCCATATGAAAATACTACTCTGAGTGAAATTAACATTAAAATGCGACGGCTACTTTTTTGCTTCCAGAATCATCAGCCTACAAAAATTAAATTCAGTCGATTATAAAAGTTTATATAGACTCCAAATGATCTCATTAGGACTCCGAAATGTTTCTCCAGCATCTCATTGTGATATAATGCGACGAGCGATAAACCGGCCCATAATTCAATTATCTTTTTAATTCATATTACGGGCCAATCGGAGGTCAAAGACATCGAAGGAACATTAAGGCTCTATATTTTTGAGGATAATTTTAATTACGTAGGTAATCGGAGCCTTCAAACTCCTTGTTCAGGTGGTTTATGGCGGTCCCGGCTGATCGGAGTGTCCCCTAGTAAAATTGTCAGCGGCTAATGGAATGGACCCGCGGATCTTTAACGCGGCATTTACAAGACGAACGTTGCGCACCATATCCGTCTTGTGTGACGAGTGAGATTAGTAAATCCACATTATTAGCTTTAATGAGCCGAGACGCCGCGCCGGCCGCTTCCAGCCCAGGGCGATCCGCGACGAGGTGTGTGGCAAAAGTCGGCTGCAGGGTGGCCTCTGGTCCACTGCAGTATTACTATTAGTCGATCGAGTATGAGAGAGAGACCTGCCGAAATCTTTTTTCAAATTTCGTCCCCGATCTGCATGATCGCGAATAACAGCTTGATTTGCATATTTGACGCAGATACACCTGACGTGTGCTCGTCTCGTGTCATGTTGCGGAAAAAGTAATGATTTGTGTCGTTTTTAATGAGACGAATCGCTTTATAGCCTCACCCTCCCACCTCTGATCCCCGCAAACTCCAACATTATAAATACGGTAGATTTCTCAATGTCCGAAATTGAATAATTGAATTTGATGCCCGTTTCGAAACCTGTTTAATCAACGTTATTTTTTTCAAAATTGCAATCGAAAATCATATTAAAATGATGGATTCGAAAGTAACCGTTCACGTCGTTAATTTTACATGTGACGGTAACTCTTTCATCTTAATCTTGTTCCTTCGGGCGCCAATCTCTGTCTTAATCCCGATATTCCTTTAGGTTTTTCTGATCGCTGTCAGTGAGCTTGTCTTTAATTTGTGTATTTTAACGTCACCACTAAAAAACTACTCACGTTTCAACAGTACCGTTGCATGATTTGCAATGGAACAAGTAAACACGTCTACATTTAGTTTTAGTAGAACAATAATAATTTTCATTCAGTTTTAAACTGTAACTTACATTACAGTAATAAATGGCGAGAACCGCATTAGAATAAATTTTGAAAAAATCAAAATATATGTTTCTTAAAAGATACTTATAAATCGATAGTGTTGTTATAGTAACTTTCTTTAACTCAAAACTGAAGGGGGTTATGTTTTCGAGGGTATTTTTCGATCAGTGTTTGAAAAAAAAATTATAGTTTTCGTATTACGAAATATGTCTGCCGGTAATATATAATGTTTATCGCAAAACTTCAGCAATTACAATTGATGTTAATATAAATACATTACCATAAACATGCTGTAGTCTTGAGTCATTGATAACAATACAGATATAATTATCGATGAATTACATTGTTCAACTAGTGAGAAAAATCGGTGTTCGCTGACGATCGCGATTGTGTCTCATAAATGTGCGAAGATCTATTCTCCCTTGTTGGACATAATATTTTTTCATTCGAGAACGTGCAACAATTTTCCGCGATATAGAGACCAAATAGGATTTTGCAATAAAAGTGTGAGAAACTTAGTTTCCTCTAGGATATATTTATTCTGCTCCCTTGACAGAGAAAGTGCTATTTTGCTCTCGCGATATAGGGAGCAAAATAAGATTTTGCGCTCCGAGGGTGAGAAATATTTTTTAGCTAGACGTTATTAATTCTTTTATTATTATTATTATTATTATTAACGTATAGTTTATTATCTTATTCTTCGACAATAATAAAAAATGAACAAACTTATAAAAATCATTCGAAACTTAAGTTGTCGGTGTAACACATTGGGTTTTTATATTCAAACTACTCAAAAGAATGTATACTTAACATTACGGGCATGTGATATTACAACATTTTTTTGATAATACAATTCGAAGTTTATGAGAATTGTCCACGTAGATTAATTATTAATCATTCAATAACTAAAATTTATTATTGCACAGATCCTTTAAACTAAAACGTTATTTGTGTTATATTTAATAATATATATTTAAATAAGCTCTCTATCATCTTCTTTCTTTAGACTGTACGTTGAAAAATGATCCATATCCAGGTCTTAAATTTGCTATATTGATTAAAAAGATTTAATCAAGAAACTAATGTATATTATAGGAATACCGCTAAAATAATGAATTTTTCATCCTTGGAAATTGCAACGGAAACGAGATATAGCAGATAAAAGTCAATTTCTTCATTACCATGTTGCATTAAGCGTTCGTGTACCGAGTTTATTAACGTGTTGATTAGTAATTCCTGATTAATCTTATACAATTTCATTTATATGTCGTGCTACATTATTTGGTCGAACATTTATTAATAATCTACGATGTACGCTTCTTCAGGACGAGTAGCTTTATGTGCATATTTCCGAACACATGATTGGTGCATTATATATTTTCATAAAGTGTATTTGTATACCTGTCGAGATAATATTCTTGAATAAATTTTTGTGACAGATAATTCTACTTTTCATTATTAGCAGTACTAAATATGCAAACGGAATATTGTTTTAATTAGTAACAGTTGGAATGAGCATCAACTTCTGGAGAATGAAATTTAATGAGACTTATGAATACCTAGGTTATTCCAAGAAATATCTCGGAATAACCTAATAGTAGCTCGCTTTTATAAGCATGTACTTTAATGTTATCTTAAATGAAATCAATCATCGAGTTTTCAATACCCTACCGAATTATGTCATAATTGATAGTAATCAAATGTAATTATGCTAATCTTCTATGTCTGAGTAAGTAAATTAAGAGATTAGCAATGTCGACGTGAGGATTAAATGAATAACTAAATTACTTAAACATTTATTTATGCAATCTATATTTCTAGAAACAAATGTGTACAACATAATCAAAATCAGTATAGCTTGGGAACAACATATTTATACTTGTTCAGTTTATAAAATTAGTAGGTATACAGTAATAAATTCAATACTTTTGTATATTTCCAAAAAAAAAAGACAATTAGCTAAAAACTATTAAATAAAACACTCGTACAGTTATGCCTATGAAGTAAAATTAACCACCTACATTATATTATAAGAATGTCAGTTTATCAAATCTGCTTTAATATCTAGAAATGTAATTCGTATGCACACAATATAAGTATTTAACAAATTAGTAGCTGTCAATTTAAATACAGAATTCATTGCTGGGAATATATGGCTTTACGTAGTAATATTGTTTTTAAACTCTGAATCACAGATCAGGATGTACTCTGACGGTATTTTAATATATTTGACGGAAATTCGATTTTTGGTTATTTTTTAGGTTATGAAGAGACTGGAAATAATTTTTGTAGTTTTTTTGCACATTTAGTGCTTACTCTCGAGTTTCAAAGTGAGCTATTAATCGATTATCTAAAATTTTATCTGACCAAGTTATGACCATTTGAAAGTATGACATTTAACCTGTATATTTTAAATATTAATTTCGTATGTATTTTAATCTAATAGTAGTATTGAATAAAAACTTATCAGTTTCTCAAATATTATTAATAAAATATTTATTTTTAAAACATGCGTCACAAGATCGATTATATTCATTTCGATAATATTATGTCATTAATCAGAAACATAATATTGAACTAATGACAATAATACTTGAATATGGTCTATTTATTGATACTAGTAGCGCCATCTCGAGAAATGCTTTTCAATGACAACCAAATTTAATTATTGCAGAAGATTTGTTCTTAACATTGTGCGAACTGTTATTCATATGACTTTCTAATGAAAAGGACTGTTGAAAATAAATAAATGAAATTGTGAATAATATTGTATAATTATGATAAACTGGAAAAAGTGGTTTTAACCTAATAACAAATTTTAAAAAGTTAGCGACAATTGATAGATTACCAGATTGGTTGCGATTTTAATTCTTGTTAACATCTCATTCATTTCGCATTAAAATTTGTTATGGGTCTCCAATCTAACCAAATCTTATTTCCCTGTGGATATTCATAACAATAAATTAATCACGTTCGGAAGAATTGAAATGGCTCGAGTAATGTCCTTAATCGAGACAAAATATTTCCATAGCCTTCTTTAAATTAACGTAAATGAAAAATATTTCCTAAATCGGATCAGTCAGAAAAGCGAATAACATTCATAAAGAAATTACTAAATATTTAAAAAATGCAATCAACTCTTTTATTATAAACTGTCTGAAAATTTGTAAATTTGTTGCAAATATTCATTAGTGCCTAAGTTCCAATCAAAATTTGTATTCCTTAAAAGGTTTACTATTTCAGTTATATGTTGTTTTCTATAATCTAATTACATTTCAATTCAAACTAACTGCGTATTATCGCATTGATACATTACTATACATATGACACCCCTCCCCCTTATTTTATGATTTTTCAATATTTATACTACGGGCATCCTCGTTGACAGAAAAAACGAAGGGAACAGCTTAAAATATTAAAAGAATGAAACAACATATAAGTATTTAAAACAAGGGATCGCCTGATATAACAATACATTTTATAGTTCAAATTTCTATCAAAACGGCACAACAACGCAGCAAAATCTTTGAAATAAGACGGTTATTATAAGTAGAGGGCTGAAGTTGCTATTTCACACTTAGGAGAAATTGCGCTAAACATATAGCCAAGTGTGAACGGAAGAAAGGTATGAAAATCAACGAAAACACGATCAGTCCATTACAGGTCGTAAACAACACTTTACGCGTGGTGAAACGTGTTTACCGCCCTTGGGCTGGCTTCACCTTGAGCTCCATGAGATCAGATTGAAGATGCATACTTTCCATCACATTTCCATTCAGAAGGTGGTCTTTTCGTGCACGCGAGACAAAAAGTAACTTGTGGATCTGCAATATAATTAAAATTACTATTAATACCACAAATAGCCATAGATGAATTGATGATTTGCATACATGAAATATAATAATTTATATTTACCTTGGGGTGATCCAATAATTGTAGATAAATACTTTTGGTAACACGTCTTTATTTCACAGACAAATAATCAGAAGAGAAAATATCAGGAACATTTGATCAAACGTCAAATTATCACAATGATAAAATGTCTCACATAAAAATATCAGAACGGCAATAGATCACATTGATAAAATATCATTTTGACGAAATATCTCCCGATTTAAAAATTTCCACTGGCAGCGATATTCATTTATGAATTATTAGGAGTACGCTGAGTTCTGACTGGATAGGTTAGGTTAGTTTTAGGGCACGCATATGCTTTTAGGCATTATTAGAGGTAGGCAGTTAGAGTTCTGAGTTGTTAGGTTAGGTTAGTTTCGTGACATTGCCATTTCTCCGTTTCCCCCATGTCTCTATACGAATTTTGATCAAAAATAATTCTCGCGACAAAATTTTGTCGTGTGATCAATTGGGTTCTATTTTGTCGTGTGAGTAGTCACGTGATATAATAACGTGGAGCCATACTTTGAGGTTATTTAAAACCCAATAAAATAAGATATAAAAGAATATTGCTCGCTAGTCTAAACTTAAGAAACAATTGCATTGTCTATATTATTGTTATATATTATTTTACAAATTTTGAATCGTTGCTTCAAGCTTAGATTCCCAGATAGTGAAGTGTTTTCTAAATCAATAAAAATGTATTAAAAAAATGTTCTTGACTTTTTTGTTCCTTCTCCCTAACCCTGAATTAATTCGTATTAAGATTTTTCAAGTACTTCTATGGTTTTGATTAAAACCATTCTAAAAAATTCCCTATCACGAATTCAGCAATGAAACATCTGCGCATTTCATGGAATGTTTCATAATGTCCTTTCGGATGAAAGAAATTCGCTTTTATGGTCCTGTTTTACTCCAAAAAGAAATAGGTTTCTTCCGGTTAAGTAAGGATTTCAGAAAATAATGTCCATACAACGTATCGTATCTTTAATAAAAGTCTTCTGAAATTAAATTATGGCATAATAACAAGGTTGTCGTAATGAACTCATTAACGTACGATAATCTCGTAACCGCACTTCGTTAATGCCAACCGAAAAAAAAATCTATTTTTCGAAATCAATTGGGTTCCGTTTAAAAAGCTATCAGCGATCGAGTCTCCGGATAAGAATGAAAAAAAGGACAGGCAGTGCGCTGCCGGCCGAAGAGATCGTCCGGTAGACTCTTGGAAGACGACGGAACCGCGAGACGAGACAACGCGCTCCCAGGTTCGGTTCCACGGAACGCGGGGGCGGGGGGTTCCAAAGGGAACAGGGGAAGGTTCCTCTTGTAGTCTATGATTATGTTCTTGACTTTCGCGGTCAAACTCCCTTCCCCTACTTTCGAGAGTGCCCCTTAATGCCATAAGCTCTTCAGGTTCGTGCCGCTATTTATAGACGCTTATTACTTTATTGCACTCGTCTTCGAATACGATCCGCCCACGTCGCGATCCGCGGCGCGTCGACGACGTGCGGTAGTTTACTTTTCTAAATTGGAGGAATTCGATATGAGATGCAGAAACTATTCAGGGGACTTCAGTGAACTACAGTAGAGTCCCGGTATATTTGCCCGCTCGATTCCTCGTTTTGCCCTCCCGTCTCCGTACGTTTGTCAAAAGAAGGGGGGCGCCGCTTCTCCCATTCCCATCAGTCGCGTTACGTTCGTGACGTCACAGCAGGCCCTTCCCAAGACCCCCGCGCGCAAGGTGGGGGAAAAAGAGGGCGGCGACAGACAAATATAAAGAGACGGAACTGGGCAAATATACCGGGACTCCACTGTACTGTATGTTAAAATTTTCCGAGCATGAATACGGTTTATTTGAAATTATCATATCATGATTCTAAATAGTAGTATCAAAGATATTTAAACGAAAACATTACAAGACAATTCAAGGCATACCCACCCAGAGCCAGTCCCCCCCCCCCCCCCACAATTGCAACCCCCCATAGAACAACTTCACTCCCCTACATCGCGTTTGCTCGAGGGTCTGAGAAAACTACGGTAAACCCTCTCTTTAAAATTATTATATCATTAAATTTCACTCCCATAGGCTTTAATTTTACTCTCTTAGAGTCACATTTACTCCTTTGCGGTTGTTACGGACAGAATCGATGTTTTATCGACTGCAGTACCCGGCGTAGGTTTTTTCCCACAAAGGTGGTTTTCCCTACGCCATTGCACACCCGAATGGGGGTACCTCTCAAAATGAAGCTGGCCTGTTAGGTAATTAAGTAAAAGGCCCTTCGAAATGGTGACGATCTCAGTACAATTATTTGTAATTCAAATGGTATGATATCGATCGGAGCATGTTTTATTTCAACTCGCTATAACATATTCAATTCTGAGGATTTTAAAAAGAATAAAAATAGAAATTGTTCGTTACAGTTTCTTTCGTCTAATGAAGGAAGAATAAATTATATATCTCTAGAAACAATGAAGTTATTCAGGGCCTTAAAGCACATGACGCGTTGAACATCAGATGCCACCAACTTTAAACATTAATTACTTTTTGACTATTAGAGCAGACAAATCTTTCCAGAAAATTTATTTATATCTTTATCAACAACTTTCTCGCTGAGAGTTTTCGATTATTAGAAATTAGTTCGATAAACAAGAGCCTGAAGATATATTTTGCAGTTGCATAGAAAAAAATTAATAACTTTATTGTTTATTGCGATATATAATTTGATATTTCACCATTAGATGCAGAAATCTCTAAGGATCAATTACATTTTTAATTCGTTTCAAAACCTTCACAATATTGATTATGTTACTGCAAGTTGAAATGAAAATAGTCCAGTCTATAGGGTATTTAGTCGCCTCTTTCTTTTTCCGTGTTTATTGACGCCATTAGAGTATATTTAACTCCCAAGAACTGAAATGTAGTTGAACCCGGCCTACCCCGTTTTCTATTATATGGACTGAAATTTAAGTCCAATAATTGTAGAGTACAGATCGATAAAGTTGAAGAACTACTTTACCATCTGAGAATAACCTCTGGTGGTAAAGTAGCTTTCTTCGGCGCCACATTCAAAAAACCTATCTGTGCAGTAGCGGCCGCTAGGCACATTTTTTTCAACAGTCACGCACCGGTCCAAAAGTGGTACCTCAACCAGGAAGCGTAACTTCAAAAACGACTGGGCGTAGCGTTCTATCCTGTAGTTAATATTGGAGTGCCTAAAGTTACTTCCAAAATGCCTAAGCGGTTGCCCGATAAGGAAGTAATCTACACTAAGCCATATGAGAGAAAAACGGTTAAACACGGTACTCGATCCCCTGATAAAAGCGAACGAAATTAATTGAGAAGCCTCAACTGGATTTTTATCCGTAGCATATAAAGAATTATATAGCTCAGCTTTTGATCATTCATAGTTTTAATATTTCTTATTCTAAACATTGGTTGGCGATTTTAGAACCCTTTGAAGTGATCACTAAATCGAATCGGATAATATTGACAATTTCTCACCAAATTAATGTTTTCATAAATCATAATTTGGTTTAGCGCTTTTATACATTTGAAGCGAGAATTGTAAAAATGTAATTTCAAATTTATTCTTGTAAATTCTCTAGCAATTATGAACCGATTTCGGTAAAAATTGACATATTTTCATTTTAGGCATGCTGTATTTCAGAACAATTAGATAATTTAGAACTCAACTTCGGTCAATTCTATAGTATGAAGTAGTTATTCATTAAAAAGAAACTTTAATTTTGCTTAGAAAACTTGAACCGATTGTGTAAAAATCAAAATTTAAAAGTAAAATCATATGATCCGATTGATTTATTCACTATGTACATTTAAACGTAGTGTGCTCCAACACAATATCGAATTTAAAACTGACAATTCAAAAAACAATTTAGCCTCAGAATTGGATTTTGACGACCCTTGTGTCGTGATGGTCGTCGAGTGTAGTGGCTATTGACATGCATATGTATGTATATATGTATATGAACTAACATATGCGGAATTCCACAGAACTTTCAAAATTGATTGTATTTACATGAAAAGCATACAAATTTATATTTTTTCATATAATGTTCATAATATTCAAAGAAGATGTTTGGAAATAATCTCTGCAAATTTCTCCAACATTGGAGATTTTTTACGCGTTTTCACAAGAGTTTTATTAAATGCACAACTATTGAAAAAACCTTTATCCGAATAATTTGAACTTCAAATATGTTGTTTTTGAAGATTAGTAAAACATTAGTTATTTCAGAAATTTTCTAAACGATAATTTAGAAATTTTTTAATTTCATTTGAACAAAGAAAAATTCAAATATTTACGAAACACTCTGAAAAAAAGATTCATAGTTTTGGAGGAATGGAATTTAATATATTATACTTCAAGATTTTTATCCTCACAAACAAATCACAGAGAACAAAAAGTGCTTAGAATTCACCAGAGAACATACCAACATTATATCAGAATTTTTCGTAAATATTTGAAATATTTTCAAGAAATTCAAATAAAAAATTTCTCAAAATATAAAAAACGATTAAAAATCGAAAAATATTCTTCGATCGATTCCAAGAAAATTTCGTTCCAGGCATTCTGTCAAACGAAGTTTATAATTTTGTAATAAGGGCGGCGTGAATTAATGCAAGTAATTCCTAATGCTTGAAACACATAGCTTTCAAGTTTTTTTTTATTTCGATTTTGATAGGTAATACTTTCTTGGAATTGAAGAGACCAAAATGTAATTTAAAATAATGGTGTAAGGTTTTTTGAGATGTTTACTAACAGCTTTCAATTATATTATAAAATTATATTGATATTTGGGGGTCCAATCATATTTAGGTCCAAGTGGCTTCGATAGATGTGTTACAACAATATAGTGTTTCTTATATGTATGAAAATTGAAAATGAGCATTTTCAAAACTTCGACCCCGACAACAGGCCAGCCGAAGTATTAATAAATAAAAGTTGCAATACACTTACTTCATGTACTTGTATTCTAATAGACTATTCGATGCATATTACATGTTTACTGTGTTTTACTAATTACTGTCTGTATTATTATGATATTATATATACAATATATATACATATAATTCGTCAAAGATATCTTGAAAGTGTCGAAAAGATCTATGACGGATATCTTATAGATATCTATAAGACATCTTTTAGATATATCGAAATAGTTATTTTCGCATCAAGGGCGTAAATGAACTTTGCGCCCGAAGGTGGTCACCGCGCCCGAGGGGCTGGCAAAGTATACCCCTGGGGGGTAGGGGGTCGAAACGTCGAAATTTGATGAAAAACAATAGGGTAATTTTTTTGCCGCGATGACCAAATTCAATACTTTTTCAGACAATAGTCATAAACATTTTAATCCAGTTTTAATGGCATTATCGTTGATTTTAAGAAGAAAATGCATCCAACCTTTTTTGTAGAGAATTTCGTGCTCTATCTTTTTTGTTTAAAACATTTTTTAATAAAATTTGTATTTTTCAAAATAAATGCAAAAAACTACAAAGAAACTTAATTGGGGCTAATTTTTTTTAGTAATGGACGGGTGGATCTGCCCCAAAATCTAATCAGATCTAAGTTATGCCAAGACGCGTATTTAAAAAAAAAATTTATGTCAATACGCTTATCCGTTCGCGAGTTATCGCGAGACAAAAAAACGGGACGTACGGACGTACGTACGTACAAGATCACGGACACAAATTTTTTTATTGTTGATTTGGGTTCCTTAGGGTCTGAAACGTCGACATTTGATGAAAAACTGTATGGTAATTTTTTTGCCCGAAGTGACCAAATTCAATACTTCGTCCAGACTTAGTCTGGGTCGAAGTGAAATATAGTAGAATTTCTTATGTATGACAAATCGAAGAATAATATGTTATGTACACATTATATTACCCATGACACCATATAAAAACAGGTTATCAATTAAATACTTCTTTAATTACCTGCTAATTCGTTTACATTCTCCTTCCTTTCAGTTTTGATCGTCTACGACTATTACTATCTTCTTATTTTATTCAAATTTATAGCTAGAAATTTAATATATATGTATTAGCTAATGAGTTACCTCTTAAATTTCTTACCTCCCAGTAGTTACTTCTTGGATGTTTGTAGTTACTACTTGTTTTTCTATTACTCACATTACTTGTAAATTATTATGTCTAGCAACTACTCACCGTAAACGACTCTGACGTTACAGTACCTTCTGTGCTTAATGTTTCTTGGGTAGAGTAACTGACAATTCCAAGCATCTACTAAGAAATCAGATGGACATTTTCTGTTATGTAGAACGTAATCAGTGATTTTTATTCTTTCGTGATGTGTCCTAATGAAGATTACATTAGAAAGAATTGTCATTTAGTTTTTTGTATTGTTATTCCTAAGAACGTGGGAAGTTTTTCAATTAACATATATCAACAACAAAATGTTGTTTGAATTTTTAAATGTATATATATTATGATTATAAATTCATTGAGCAGATTTTTATTGAATAGTTTTGAAAAATGATATTGATCGGTTTAAACTATAAACTAAATTACTGAATTAATACATCAGAATAATTATTTAATTTTGCTAACTTCGATTGAAACTAACTTTAAAATAAACTATGATATATATATTAGCAAAGATTTATAACAATTCGAAATGTGAAGTATATAATTTGTTTCTTTTAAGATTAACGTTGTTTAATGGGAATAGTTAGATGAACTGCTTTTATAAATTTTGTTTATTTTATTATTTTGCAAATATTCTTTACGATTTAATTGATTGCTCAATGAAAATGTCCTTTTCTACTTGATGAATTTATTAACAGTCCAATAAAATTACGTGCATAATATAAAACATTCTCAAGTATGATGAAGCATAAAATGGTAATTTTGTTAATAAACTTGTTAAGCCAGTATAAATCAAACACTATGGATAGCATGTTTAAAATTGATTGAAAGACAGTAATTGCTCCTGATTACGAGGTATAGATTAAATATTTTTTTGAAGTTAATTGTTGTAAACAAATTTGAGCGTGCAGCTGCGATTAAGTGAGGCAATAAAATCGTCAGGTCCCCCTTCGATACTTTGCGAAGATTCCGTACTGCAGGATGCATGTACCCTCAAGGTCGCTACCGTCAGCCGTGCAAGCCATCTTGCTTGAGCAATAGTGAAAACTACTGCAGGTGTCACATCTGACAAAGACCTTTACTAATTGCACAAGAATTATGCCTTTACTTGGCAAATAAACATTGTTGCCAAATTGTCTTTATTCCATTGACAATTTATTTACAGATTGTCTAAAATTATGTTTCATAGAGTTCGTTATATTTCGTCTCCGAAAATGTAATTATGGAATATGTTATAGCAAATGTGTACATTTAAGATTGTGTACAAAAATGACAGCTTATGAAGATATTTGCTTGACCATTTTTAGCACGATTCCAACTGCTTTTTCCTAAATGTTCTGTTGAACTTAGGTACCATTGAATTTTTTCTTTTACTATAAAAAGAATTGTTAACATGATCTTAAAATATAAATTTTTCTGTGAAATGCCGTTGAGTTTGCTTAACCTATTAACGCCTGAAATTCGATTTTTTTACTTCGATTTCATATATTTTGATCAAACTCGAGTTTCAACTATCAAGATTTCCAATACGGTGTCAAGTTCGAAAAAAAATTTCACATGTAAATAAAGAAATTTTAAACAAGAATCGTATGATATCATCCACGTAATCGAACAAAAGATTCGGCTTAGAACTCATTTATTTAATTCAGGATATCCAGAATTTCCTTAAATTAACGCGAGATACTCCGGAACATAAATTAGTATCTGCAGTCAATAAATAGCATCACAATTTTTCTGACTATTCTGTTTATTGGTAAAGCAAACCGATAAACCGATCTCGCTTAATCAACAAATTGGCAACAACTCATCCTTACAGAAAATTAATAACGTCGTTATTAGACATGAGACAGGGCTAGGCTTGTTTGACAAGAAAGACCAGAGATATCTTGCGTAGGTTGCACAATCAACGTATGACATTTGTAGATAATTTTTACAAAATTGACAATATTGTTCATTCAACGGTTTTTTTTTATATTGAGCTCAATGAATAATCGAAACCAGTTGTGAACAAAATCTTATGAAAGTCACCCTATAAAGATTGTTATGTATTTATACTGGTTAAGCAAGTGTGTCACTAAGAGATGACTGAGGCTTTTATCAATCGCAATAAAAATTCCTAATTTCCATTGACACGGAACGACCGAAACTGTTAAAAAAATCGGTCATTGGACGATCGACGAGGGTGGGCAACATATGTAATGCATAATGCAATGTCATTTATGTCGAACAATTAGTGCCGTGGAGAAAGGTGAAGCATGGCGTAACGCCCCTTCAATGTAGTCTTGAACCCCGCTTAATTTTCTTTCGCTGGACAGACTTATCGGTCGATCATCTCTACCCTGGGACTGCTCAGGCAATTCCTCATTGACAGAGTGTATACATCTGCTCTTCCGATAAATAACGTCCTGTCTATATAGAAACTCTTCAGTTGCTCACACCAAGCTCTATTGCAAAATGTTCTCTTCTTTACTTATAAAAAAACTGCAAAAATAATACTTATGAGAAATAATGTTTCGATATTACAAGCCAGAAAGTTTAAACTTGTGTATGTATCATAAACTTATCTACTGTTTCCTACATCGAAGAGAAAGGTAAATTATCATGACTTAATTCGGCTGGATTTTAGCATAATCTCGTGGCAGTATTCCTGACGTGAAATGCTAACACTTGGTTTTATGGTGATGTTATCTTAATAATAATGCAATCTCTTGCTTTTATAATCTTGTTTTAATGGCATTCTTTACTTTTCTTCAGAGATTTCGTTTCATAACATCGAAATAAATCTTGGAAACATAGGTAAATCTCGGTATCATTATTAGTTATTGTATCTTTATTTGTAGAATTAACCACTTCAACAAAAAAAGATTCGACGATATATATTATTGAATACGGAACTTGATAAACCTATCAGAAATGTCAGAATTTCATTGAAACTGTTAACTTTTCCTGCTTGATCCAAATTCATCACTTAGTTCAATTATTGGTACTTGATATCGGATACACTGTTACCATCGATCTTGAGTGGGTGAATAAAAAACAAATCAGACAATTCGTCTTCAATGGCAAGCGTACATAATTTTCCTTGAACTCTAACAGAGATAAATTGATAATATGAGGATCAGATAAACTTTGTAAATTCTTAAAAATTTGAGGATGAACTTGCCTCCAAAGTGACGAAGAGGATGTTAATTTTCATGGACCATACCTGAGCGCTTCTTAGCAATGCAGTTCATGGATGCTGTTTGCAGATGGATCTCGATGAAACCATTAGTCACAAGAATTGAATGGCTTCATTTCTGAGTCTCGTGTTCAGAACTACTCCACACAGTCCATCTTGCCTCGTGGATTTTGGAAAGGGTTTATTATATCTCTATTCGTCTCTCTGCAACGACATTCATGTTACATGTCTCATATTCATTCACCATTACATTTACATAACACTTGGGCATCTCTTAGAAAAATATCCGGATTTCAAGGAACTAAAATGATTTTACTGTCGAAGTAACTTAAGTAGGTAAAGACAACCCGCATACATCAAACATCCAACAATTCCACGTGAATATACCTTACATAAATCAAATCTCTATTACAAGGAATATTAAAAAGCTCATTAAGTTTTATTAGTCATCATCTCGATGGAATAGAGACGTAATTAAAAAATAAACATATCATTTTTCACTCGCGCAATGTCCGCTGAAGAACCTGCGATTTCCAACGATCTCGACCTTACGCAACGTCTGGTCCAGTTCAAGCCAGAATCTAGAAAGAGAATACGAGGGAGACGGAGATCGCGACAGTGCTCGAAATCGCGAGAGACGGAGAAACCGAGAGAATGTCCGAGGGAAGGACGGAGTTGGTTAAAGCGAGAAGGAATGAGACCCATGGGAACACGTGCGTTCTGAGATATAACAGTGCTCGGGTCGACGATCGCTTTTTGTCTCGGCTCGAGCGAGTAGTTCCTCGTCCGCTATTCTCGTTTCGAATGGACGTATAGAAGCCGGCAGCAACAGCAGCGATCCAGGCGAGAGAGAGCATTACGATCCATGATCGCGAGAACCCATCATGAGCTATCTTTATGATCGACGTCGTCCAGCTCTCGTATACGAGCCTAATAAAGGTTGAAAACTGGAGAGACCGCAGCCCGGCAGACGAGACACTTAATCTTTCTTCATTGGACTCGGAGTGCAGGAATTTTTACGACTCGACGGTCGAAACGCGCCAGTGCAAAATTGTGCCTGTTTAATCACAGCCCATTCGAATTCGCGCGAGTTCGTCGCGACGAGATATTCGTTTCGTCTACAGTGGAGTGTCGAGTCGTACAAAAAGATTGGTTGTTGAATTGATGCTTTATCGTACCCAAAAACGATCATCCACCGGAATCTAAAGGCTTTTTTTTAATCACCTTCCTTAATTTATGAATATGCGTAAATAATAGTAACCTGCGAAAATAACGTTTGTATGTTGTGGTCGGTTTGATGGTATTTACGATGACGTCTATATAAGATGATGAGAAAAACATGTGTATCGACAAAATCAATACAGCTTGGAATAATGCGAGTCGATTAATGGAGTTAGCAAAGAAAATTACGCGATGCGCTCGAATACTTAACGCACTCTGCGGACCTTGATAGAGCGATTTCGTACAGCGCACTTCAAGTATAGGCTGTCCGCTAACTGGAACGAATGAAACCAGTCCGCGGCTGACAGTGCAAACAGACCCGCAATTTTCTCAATGACCCCGGTACTTAACCAAAGTAACCGTTGGCAGTAACGGACCGCGGGCTAGCGATTAGCACGGCGTACTGAGAGAGGATACGAGGATCACCCTGAAGGCGCGGCGATCGCTTTTCCTGTAAATGTCCGAAAAAAACTTGGTCTCGACGACGTGAACCAGTGTGTGAGAGACGGAGGCACAGAGACAATAAGAAGGAGATGAGCGAAACCGAGCAAAAGAGAAGGAAAGAGATAGAAATGAAGAGAGAAATTCGGTTGGAGAGAGAGAGAAAGAGTTTGAAGCATGTGAGGGGAGATGAAGTGGAAGCTAGTATCTTACAGCAAACCTGCTGCGAGCTCCAGCGGATCTCGAGGCGATCTCGAGGAATGTCGTGCTTAATGATTTATTTAGCAATTCTGACAAATTTCAACCAGCCTTGACTTTTCCATCGTATACTTCGTTTTCATTCACTGTGAGATACGAGCAAGTAACTTCTCCAGAGGTATAAAAAGACTAGTACACCCCGCTAGCTCTGATTGTGGGAAAAAGTGCAGAAATTTCCAACTCGCCTTACTTCTTCGGAAAGTCAAATGTCACAATCCTTTATTGATTATTTCGTTATAATATTTATATTTTATCACAAATCCAATTTTACTGGGCAAAAGGACAGCAGGGCATGGGTGTAGTATATAATGTATAGATTTGGCGGCTACAGAAATGGAGTTGACATTCGGAAAGTTTTGGTATCCTCATTCCTCCAAACACGAACGATAGTGTCAATATTCCATAATATTCTAGTTTTTTTTCTATTTTTTGAGGTGTTCCATCGGGTTGAAAAAAATCGTTGATGGCCAGAAAATAGGATGGTCGTTTACAATATTTGGAGTACATTAATAATCTCCTAAAAGTTTTGGGTATTTTATGATGACGGTAGAAGAAACTTCTCCATGATTAGAAGAGAAAAATTATCTACCACCATTGTACAAAAATACCCAAAAATAAAGTACAGATCATGTAAACATTTAAGTCGAATGGATTACCAAAAAGCGCGAAAGATGAAGAAATTATACCCCGAACAGATCATAGCTAAGCCTGCAGCAGAACCGAATTATTTATGGTTTTAACCCGCATTAATCCAGCTAAAACTACATCAATTTTACCTAAAATAATTTTACTTGATTAGTCCCAACTCACTTAAGTGTACAATCTAAACGATAATTAGAGACAGATGAAGTAAACCAGGGTTTGGTTTCTGCAGATGCCTATCGTCGGATTTCACCCATATTTACCTACAAGATTCGGCAATGGGATTCGCTCAGTGGGTTCCATTTAAAAAGTTGTTTCCATTAGGATCACAGGTCTGGCACTTCCTACTCTACACTATGAAAATTTGTAAATATTTTCAGGCAAGTTTCGAAGGGTTAACTGATCCAATGTTACTTCAAACACCTTGTATCCTCCACTCCCTGTCAATATATTTACCTCTCTCTCCCTCTCTCTCTCTCTCTCTATCTTTCTTCTTCTCAATAACTGTTGCCAATTTTTCTCATAAATCATTAATATTGAGCGGTTTAAATAGAGGAGAGAATTGATGGGAAAACACAGGAGAATCGACAATGTGGTGGGAGGCATAGGGTACTTTCTCTACCACCATGTAGTGAAGCGGTAGGTCTGTTGGACAGCGAACACGAAAAATCGGTAAGTAACAGCCCCGTGATTAGGGTAGGATTAGGGATACTTCATACCATTTGGGTTACATCCCTGAGAAGAAAATTTCAATTATTTATTTCAGAACTGTTTATGGAAAAGTATGCAACTTTCGTAGGATCTTTTGACTATAAAAACTGACGATGTCTAGATCTTTTAATGACATGTTCCCAATTGAGCTTGATAAACTACAAATTAAAAACTAGTGTTGGCGTGGTGCCTTGCTCGCTTCATTCGCTCAGAAACTTCGACCCAGTGGAGAGTCGGCTATTCCTTAATACTCGTTCGTGTACTAACAGCTTTCCATTATATTATAAAATTATATCGATATTTGGGGGTCCAATTATATTTAGGTCCAAGTGGCTTCGATAGATATGTTACAACAATATAGTGTTTCTTATATGTATGAAAATTGAAAATGAGCATTTTCAAAACTTTGACCCCGACAACAGGCCAGCCGAAGTATTAATAACTAAAAGTTGCAAAACACTTACTTCATGCACTTGTATTGTAATAGACTATTCTATGCATATTAAATGTTTACTGTGTTTTACTAATTACTGTCTGTATCATTATGATCTTATATATACAATATATATAAATATAATTCGTCAAAGATATCTTGAAGGTATCGAAAAGATCTCTGACGGATATCTTTTAGATATCTATAAGACATCTTTTAGATATATCGAAATAGTTATTTTCGTATCAAGGGCGTAAAAGAACTGATGCGCCCGTAGGTGATGCACCCGGGGGCTGGCCATGACTACCCCTGGGGGGTAGGGGGGCGGGTCGAAATGTCGAAATTTGATGAAAAACTATACGGTAATTTTTTGCGGAGGTGACCAAATTCAATACTTTTTCAGACAATAGTCACAAGCATTTTAAACCAGTTTTTATGGCATTATCGTTGACTTTAAGAAGAAAATGCATACAACCCTTTTTGTAGAGAATTTCATGCTCTATCTTTTTTGTTTCAAACATTTTTTAATAAAATTTGTATTTTTCAAAATAAATGCAAAAAACTACAAAGAAACATAATTGGGGCTAATGTTTTTTAGTAATGGACGGATGGATCTACGCCAAAATCTAATCAGATCTAAGTTATGACAAGCCACGTATTTTAACAAAAAATTTATGTCTTTACGCTTATCCGTACGCCAGTTATCGCGAGACAAAAAAACGAGACGTACGTACGTACAAGATCACGGACACAATTTTTTTTTTTTGTTGAATTGGGGTCCTAAGGGTCTGAAACGTCGACATTTCATGAAAAACTATAGGGTCATTTTCATGCCCGAAGTGACCAAATTCAAGACTTCGTCCAGACCTAAGGTTTGGGTCGAAGTAATATGTCATAGAATATCTAATACAAATCTCCTGGAATAGTGGAAGACATTTTCTCATTGCGCAGACCTTCACCGCAACGACTCTCTCGCGCTAGTCAAAGTTTTTTGCATCGGCGTTACCGGGAATAAGGTTGCCTTATATTAGAACGAATTCAGAGTACGTCTCAATTAGCGCTCGCGCATAAAAGTCTAGGAATTGGCCGGGGATATCCTTTTCCGGCCAAGTGTGGGAGTGTGCCGCTCCGCGGACAAAGTTACTCGTGAGCGGATTGCGCATACCCACGTGGGCCCCTCCACCTCTTGCCCCCTGCGATTCACCCGTCGGTCGCAAACAAGCCCCTACCTCGTCGGGACGGGAGTCGGCCGTGTTCGACGACTTTGATCGAGACGGCAAAACGGCCGGATGAACGAAGCGGGGACTAAGATCACCAGGGTGGTCGGCCACGTAATATCGCTCCTTAATGACGTGATCTATCAATCGGTTCCACTGTTTCCAACCAACGTGAGTGCTTTATGCGCACTTTCTCCAGTCTGGAATGATTAGTTTGCACTCGCGTGTGAAATATATATTCAGTTCAATTTTCGATTAAATTAATAACACAGGACCACAGAAAGAACAATGTTTGGGAGATGACTTATACCAGGAATATACGATCTTATGGATTTTTGGTTACTAAAAATTAATCCATTATATAATTTGATTATCATAGTAGCTTTTTAACAAACATGAAATATTAAAATATAGCCATTTGGGATATGGACTAATTAACGTGTAACGCCACATATGATACCCCGTTTATCTGGACATGATTGCCGATAAACTAAACCAGAAATTCCTCTTCCAAAATTAGATCTGAGGCTTGGAATTTGATTGGCAAGCCATCCAAGTTTCGAAAAAAAAATCACTATCTTTGCCATAACTTGGTTCTTTTCGAAGTTATGTTAACCAGTCAAAGTTCATATTAAAGTTATTTTTTAGCTCTACAATTGACCTTTGTTGCTCTTTAACCTACATTGAATATTTCTGTTGTTATAGCCATAAAAACGGTGAAAAATGTCAATTTTTGCAATTTTTCTCGTCCAACTTTTTTCGCTAAGCAGCTAACGAAATATCACAATAACGAAGTTGTAGAACATAAAAAATGAACAATTTGATCCATTATCGGAAGCTATTCGATCAAATTTAAACCCACAGGGAGTATTTTAAAGTCGCAGAATTGTCGAAAAACGTCTTAATATTCGCAAAACTCGTTTTTCGACAATTCTATGACTTCAAAAAGGTTCCTCGTGGTTTCAATTTTTATCGAATCACATCGTATTAAGGGTTAACTTGTTCGTTTTTTCAAGGCCTACATCTTCTTCCTGTGTGATATTTCGCTAGCTGTTTAGCGAAAATGTTAGACGCGAAAAAACGCAAAAATCGTCATTTTCCCCCCTTTTTTTGGCTACAACAAGAAAAATATTCATGGCACGTCATAGAGATGAATTGTAGAGCTTGAAAATATCTTCAATATGGACTTTTTAGTTAAAATAACTTAACGGGGTGTCATAGGTGGCGTGACACAGCGTATATTACAAATATTTTTTTTTAGTACGCTGTTTTTAAGTACTATTTAACTCCAATACTAATATCCATTGTGCTGATGACGTCAATATTATTAAGTTCTTCACCATCACTAAAAAAACTGCAATGAAACAGAAAACTGTAACATTTCCATTTTTTTTATGGAAAACATGATGAACTGTTTATCTCAACTCATAAAGCGTTGATTAAAAATAATTATTGAAAATAATTAATTGAAAATATAATAAATTTTGAGACCAACTGACACGAAAATATACGATCTCCGAAATTAAGCTGTTACTATAGTTATCATAATTGGATTATAACCGCGACATAGATCCCAATTGAAATACGTCATAAAACATTTTAGTACTTAAGATTAGATAGCCACGTTATTAAAGATAGTGCTGCGGCCTACTATAAATCTGAACATACAAATTTGAACCCTTCTATATGTTAAACGTACGCATATCAATAAAACAAAATATGAGAAAAATTTAATTACTTAACAAAATAATAATTGTTTGAGGAAAGTAAATTACTTTAAATTAATTTATTTCAGTAATTGCTCTGACAATGCAATTTTGAATCTTGTATCTTATATATATGAGAATAGTTTAATTGTATGTAGATAAAAAAGGTATTAACATATTGATACTAAATATACAGAATAATAGTAACTAAGTTAATTACATTTAAAACAATACACTCACTGACGTACGATTATGTTTTTTATAATTCCTCTTATTCACGTTGCATCCGGTGATTCACTGCTTGAGCTGTCGAAAAAAGATTGACATGGATTGAAAAGAAGTCTCAAGCCTGAATCCCATTTCTTCATTTCATCGAAATTTTTTCTATTTTAAATTCGTTCCAATTTACTTTAGAAGCATCAGCGTTTCGCATTTTAAGTAACTGTGCATAAATTCTGAAGGTTACTGAGTATTCGTTTCGAACTCACAGAACTAATTTAACCGAACCGTTGTAGACATTATAGACAAGAATGGAATAGTATCCCTAAGAAAATTCCATTCAACTGATTAAAAAATACAAAAATATGCAAAAAATATTCACACCTGTTTTATAAAATATTTCAAATTATCATGAATAACAAAACAAGTGTATGAATTATCATTTTTAAATATCGCTAGATGACGAAATTTTATTAAAGCATGATTAAAATATATGGGACTTTGTTGACTTCACAGCCATTTTTCTTCCCGAGTGTCTGACAATTAATTATCGGCGAGCAAAAACTAAAAGTATGCGTACATTAAGAGCATTCTACCCACTGAATAATGAAGGAAAAATTACCTCCTTTGGTCTCACGCTTTATACGTAGCTATTTTTATCTTTGATTACAAATCTTTTATTTTCAAATAAAGCCCATAGTTTGATTATTTTAAAAAAGTGCGTTGGTGGTATGGAATAAAATTATTATTTATTAATAAAAATATATAATTTATCCCAGGTCTTGAAACAAGGTAATTAAATGAGTTAAATTCATGAAAAATACATATGACTTGATCTTAGTAACAACATTTATGTAGAAATTCGCAATTTATTTTCATCTTGGGTGTCAAACATTATGTTTGTTCCAATACGATATGTCATATGTAAGCAAACATTTTTTCTTAAAAATGTTGTTAAAAATGATCTTATATCATCCGACTATAGATGTGTATTAATAAATATTTATATTTTGAGTGCATATAAATATAACTACATTAAAAAGTAAAATAATTAAATAATATTTTTCTTTTTCTGTTCTAGGTAAGTCCCAAGTGCTGACTACATTCATTAATGACGAAGAACAATCGTAAGGTTTAATCATTAAAATTAGCATGAAATATTCTTCATACGAATGTCTCGCAAAACTTGTTGGTATTCAGTTTAAAAAATTGTTTTTTAACACTTCGGGTGTGGAACTCGATTTTGCGCCCTGCAGTGAAATCTTCGAGCGGAAATTATGGAGCCCTCCTCCATCGTATTAAAAAAATATATCGTATGTAACACAAGCGAAATATATCTTCGTCTAGTGTGAAGGCTGTCACACGAGCGAATCGAAGGATTTTGCGCCCTTGTAACATAATATACTATCATTGGTGGGGCATAAGCTGTATTTAATTTGTTAAAAACCGACCCACGTTACATCGTTTCATAATATACTATTATTATAAATTACTTCGATGGTTAAAACAATAAAGTTACTTTTATCACAAAAAAGATATTGTTGTTAACATAAAAATTTACATTCAAATCATATCGAGAGGTATATTTGTATTTCTAAATATTTGTTGGTCTCCCCATAATCTTTTGATCACTTCAAGATTTAAATAAAAGTTTAATGTCACTATTGCGTGCAATTGTTCCATTAAAAACAAATTAACTATTTAAAATCATAAAACACTCTAATGGACGATTTAGTTTACTTATATTCTTTATGTCAAGCATCTGACAAATTGAAATATTGGTAATTTAATCAATACCGACTGACAATATTATAGCGCATATTTACTTACAAAAAATTCGTACGAATGCGTCATCGCAATATTGTTATGAAATTATTCATATCATAGAGTCATTGCAACCCATTCGTTGTACTGGAATTAAATTGCATATTCTACATCAGGATTCTATATTTCATAGCAATTTTTATCGTCTATGTGAATTGCTTTCATTTTTTAGAAAAAAAAGTAGTTACGGTAACTACTTAAATAGTAAGTTATGGCACACTCAATTTCTTTTCATTGGCATTACTACTTAACTGGTTAAGTATTTAAATTGTACGACCAACTACCAAAAGTTACTTGTGCGGGGACGTAGTGGTACGATTTTAACCCCTTATTCTTTAATATCTATAGCATTACTATTGATGGGTTTTAGCCCTAATTTAACGTACAAATTAATGGGCACACTTGACAAAAAAATTAAATAAAATGTTGTCGATTGTTCGGAGTTTTGTTTTTCAAATAAGACACATCTATGTCGAATATGATCTACATCATTTCTGATTATACATAATCTATGATTAGTTAAGATGTAATCCTCGATCAATCCAGAAGTAATTGAGATTAGACTTGATCTGATGTACTTCGATATTACAGCCAGCGTTATTTTTCAACCTTTCGTTTAATTGTACTGCCTTCAATAAATCTCAACTTCTAGGGATTAAACTCCGAACAAATTATTGGAAAATGAATAATTTTATTTTGGATTCCATACTTGCAAAACTCGAATGAGAACTAAAACAATTTGATATGATTGCGTAAAATATATAACTTTCTATGGAATGTGATCATTTTATAATTGAATTTTTTAAAGGCTGCTAATGGTGACTGGCGATCGAATTATATTGACATTAAATTCGAATTATTATTATAGAATAATTTGAAATTATTAACAAATTTTGACTGTTACCAATGACAACATTAAACTGAACAGTTTCTTAAGTTCATGCATAATAAATAATCAAACCTCCTTTTTTGCATGTCACCGAGCCATGCGTAATGAAAGTATGAGAAAAACACGTATAGACGGTAAAAAATTACTAACGTATCATTTACTGATTGAATATAGAGCACTTATCTCTGTAAATCAGTGAATTATTACTAATTTGAACTCTCTGTTTTAGAATTAAGCCAACAGGGTCCAATTAACATAAATCAATAAGCGAATGGTTTTCTTGATGAAAGCCAAATTGATATATTGACTAAATATATGTGTACCGAAGTGCACTATCTCGCAATAAAACTACATTCAAGAAGATCCACAGCTCGTAACTCGTATCTCCGCCTCCTGTCGGAAACGCCGAAGGCGCTTGCAATTTTCGCAAAATATCATCGGAACGTAAAATTTACCGGTATGGACTCTCGTTTCATAAAAGTTTGACGTGTAATCTAGGAACGCGAAAGTGTCCGTCGCCGAAGTACAACTCGTCTGTAACTTACTCGTAAGTTATTTAAGAAAAGAGGAACAACATTACAGTGGGAGACCGAGCGTTTAATCAGCGGCTTTCTTTGACCCGTCGGCGTCGCTAAGCTACCGACCGCAAAGTCGCTGATGTCCTGATGTTTCGAAACCGATCTCCGCTCCTTATGCAATTTCTCTTTCCTCGCATTAGAAGCTAGACCTTGACTTCGTCGAGTGCAGCCTTGAGAAAATGCAACACCCAACGAAGCGGTAGTTTCTTTTTCCACCAAGTTCAAAGTGACGCACGTCGTTAACTACTCGTACGACCGAAGTACTTTGGCACTTAACCTTTCGGAACCACAAGTACTTTATGTACTTCGATTTTTTAGTTCGATACTTTTTCAACTTATTTACTGTCATTCGAAATTCGAAATAAATTTCAGGTACGCGTTTTATGAACTCAGTAATGTTCATTTTTCTGGTAAGAGTGTTCTATACGCTTTTGCTTTCGCAGCTTCGTGGAAAAAATCACGGTTCGCCATCTCAGTTGGCTATTATGTATTTTCTATTTTAGATAAAGTATTTACAACTTTCTGTTGCTCTTTCATTATTTGTTTGGTCATGTAATATACAACAAAATTACAGTCCACATACATGCTAAACTGGCATTTGGTAGAGTTCTTGATACTCTAGAAATTTTATAGTTCAAATAGTTTGAAATGGAAAATGTATTTGACGGAGGTTTAAAAAAGAGCAACTCCAGGCAGTTAGAACGTCCAACGACTTAATTTTAACGGCAGTTGATATATATATATATATATATATATATATATATATATATATATATATATATATATATATATATATATATATATATAATGTAAATTGTTTATTAAACATAAAGTACCAAATATTCATTTTTATTATTGGCGCAAATTAAATTCAGGTAATCAATAAGCATTACTTTTAATACAGTTCATTATATTTTAATAACATTTTCCAACCAGTTTCATTAGTTACAATTTCAATAGCAATTGAAAAAGTTATTTATTTTTTCACATATTAAAAATAATTTCAGATAATAAATAAAAATTTCAAATAAAAATGAATTTTGAAACTGCTTGTCATGAGTAAATAATAATATTCATTTTTTCTTGAACACCTAGCAGTTTCGAAAGATATTGTAATAAACTAAACTAATTTTGAACATTTACTAAAATATCAAACATTCCAAAGGTTTTCTGAATGAATTTTTCACACAAATTTTGCATGAATAACGACTAACATTGTTTAGTAGGATTAATATTCACGTTAAAACTTACGGTTTGTATTGCGATTAATAATACCTATTACTGTCACAGCTTATGAATACTAAATATCTCTTGAGAAATTTAGTAAAATTTACATTTCATATTTATCGCGCTTACTCGTGACATTTAATAATGAGCAAACGTCATCGTAAATGTAATCACAGTGCCGATTTAGTAATCACACCTTTTAATTAGTTTGGTGCGAGAGTTGGAAAAGCTAACGTCTAATTGGCGAAACATTTAAGTAAAATACGGCATGTTTATCTTTACTTAATTATCACTCTCTACAATCGATTATAATTCCCCTCCCAACGCGTTTACAATAATTAACAGTTCAAAATGGCACTATACTATAGAAAGTGGTTAATATAATATATAACATAATTAACAAATTAAAACAAAATAATTATGTCTGCCTTTAAATCTAGATAAATAAATATTATCGAATTCTTTAGTTTATGGATATTTTATCGGTTAAATGCAATATAAATATTAGCGGTAAAATGTAATATTATCTAAAGCGCGTATTCGATCTGTAAATTTTAATGATTTCGACTATTCGTATTTAATGATGCGAAGTTGCATTTTTTATCGGTTATCATTCCAAGCATTTTTCGTAAGACGAAATATTCGAGTACCGTTCGTTGTGCTTTCCGTTCACGTAAGAGAAGGCAAACATTTTTTACTGATAAAGGCATCTTAATGATAATTACGGGACGAAGGCAGTTGCTAGGAAATTCGTATTCCCCAGAAGTGTTAATAAACGCTGGGAATCGAGTATATCTGTTCCTTAAGTATACGAACACTAAATTGTATTTTATTATTTCTACGTTGCGTCGTTTGAATTTCAATTTTCAATTAATTTCATTAATCATTAATTTCACGATTCAGCGCGTGCGCGCATAGTAATTTGTTTAAAGGAATGTACTGAAAGTAACGGTACGTAATCTTGTGCATTACAATATACAGTAATTTATAAGGCGGTGTGAAAATATTATTTTATTAATATAATTTTATTTAATCAAGACTGACTGTGAATTCTGATTATAGAATAATATTAACATTTATTAAATTTTAATAGAAATATTTGATAGCATAAAACGTATTAATATTTGTTTATGGTAATACTTAGTTTATGATTATTAAAATTAAAAATAATTTTACAAAGTAAAGAACAGTGATAAGTTCAAATTTTATTTCGTAATAATTTGCGATTTGTTATTTTTTTCCATTGAAAATTCACCCTATATGAAGTGACTTAGTCTGAGTGAAGATAGTTACTCTCATTCTTAACGAGAGAAATCTCACTGTTTATAAAATGAAAACTCATTTTGCATGGAGTGAAAGATCACTCTTAATGAGTGATAACTCTTTCCTTCGCTAGAGTTGCAAAATGTTCACTACCGATACATTCATTTTTAATAGAGAGTGCTTATTGAAAAATAAATTCTGATTTATTCCTGAAAAACATAAAAAAGGTACTTTCAAATCAAGCGATAAAAGTAACAAATATAGTTGTTTACATAATTCTATAAAAAAACAAATATTTGACCTGATTTTATAAACCTGATAGAAGAGAGGAATTAAAACCACAAATAATGTAAACTGAAAAAAAAACATAATTTTTAACTAAAGAATTAAAACGTTATTAATAGAACAAGAGAAAAATGATTAGTCAGGTTCTTAACAAGAGCATTTAAAATTACATATTTGTTCCAAATCCTTGACAACTTGCGTATTTCGAGCACTTACCCTACATTCGCCATATTATCTGTTACTTGGAAACTCTTTAAACTTCGGATAGCCGTTTTTATATAACAATCCAAATCCCAGCCGTATTGGAAGGATATTACAAATGTTTTCTGGCAATCGCAATAAACAAATTATTTTTTTTACTAATTTTTTACAAAGATTTGATGCAAGTAATAAAAATAAAAAAAAAATTTGTTGACTGAAAATTTTTAAACAATAATAAATAGTTATTTAGATAACAATTTTCACAATCAACAAAAGTGGTTTTAAAATGTTTTAATTAATTTAGTGAATTTGAATAGTCTTTCGTCACCTTATAAGTTTTACTTCTCTCTCTCTCTCTCTCTCTCTCTCTCTCTCTCTCTCTCTCTCTCTCTCTCTCTCTCTCTCTCTCTCTCTCTCTCCCCCTCTCTCTCTCTCTCTCTCTCTCATACTCATCATTATCGGCAATGAGGGAGATAGTTAGAGACAGACAGGTGTGGAGAAAGAGAGAGAGGGAGAGAAAGTGGGAGTATGAGAGAGGGATAGAATGATAGACTGAATAATTATTTAAAATGTTAAAAAAACTTTATCAACGCATGCCTAAAAATTAGGGACGAATTTTTCAAAATTTTTCGAACAACAAATTGTTTTTTTTTTTGGTAAAAAATATTTGTTATTGTCTTTCGTCAGAATTTCTCGTCCAAAATGACTAATGACATAATTGTTTATTATTTTCGGAACCAACATTTCATCTAGATGATTATGTACCTGACGTTCTGTACCTCCACACGGAGCATTTATTCATGGAGCATAATTCGAAAATACAAAAAATATCGTTACCAAAGTTGAAAATGAACCCTCGTAAAAAAATTAATTGTAATATCTTAGTTAATGAAGAGTTTAGACCAATCCCTCGAAGCAAAATTCGTATACCTGGCTGTACCTAGCACTTCGAGAATATTAGCAGTTCTAATTATTACAATTAAACCTAGCGTTTTATTATGTTTTATTATATTGTTCGAGATTTATTAATAAAACTTTGGAAAATATAATACGATATATTTATCTATCTTCAGTAGTATTGAAGTTTGTAAGATGTTTTTTAATTGTGATAAGATTAAAGTGATAAGATTTTCTAGTCCAATTTCCACCAAGATTTAATTGCGCGGGTAAGGTACAATGTTCGAAATCTTTTAAAAATTGCTGAAAAAAAACAAAAAGATAATGTAGAATTGTTTAGTTTAAAACTGAACCAACATTTTCAAGCCGTTCGATTGTAGTTAAAAATCAGCGGGCTCCCAATTGGAACTTTCACATTTTATGCTTAGTATACGTTGTTCTGTTGGCAGACATGCTATTGTAATCAGAGACCGGAAGTATCACTTTCAGATCATATACTTTGAACCATGCGAATCTGGTCGATTCGTGCCCCGATTCATCAAATTATCCAAACTAAAAGTCTTCTAATTCGGTACTCCCGCACTGGCCATACCACTTCTAACAAAGATATGCTAATTTTTTGTCCATACATCAGACGATATTATTAAATTATTGTCAATTAAATAAAAACTTTAGTTTAATTTTTACTGACATTATCGATTGCCTTCAGAAGGCTGTGAAGAAAAACAGACTAATAATGACTTCCTAAATTAAAATTAGTTAAACAGTATTTATTTAGATAGCATTATTATGAGTATCGTCAATCACGCAAAAAGCAAATATCACGCGAGTTTGTTTTGGATTAGGACGCCATCTAGTGTATGCAAAGAAAATTCATATATGTTGATCACTTTAAAAAATTAAAATATGATTCCAGATTCGTTAAATTGAAGGTCTCAAGTATGGCCTCTTTCAGATTAATATTTTAAGAGGTCATAAGTAAGATTTCTTTCAGAACTTTTCAGAATATCACAACTAACCTCTTCAAAGCGGTATTTGGAAAATTGCTCTTGAAACCATTTTAAAATACATATGCTTTTTCAGATCTTACTTGCCGATGCGTAGGACCATTATTACCAAAAATTGACGAGTGTGCCTGCATCCATTATGGCTATCAGTACAGTAAAAAGTAAATATATCTCATTTTCTGATAGAACCGCTTTGATTGCGCCATGTTCGGTTCAAACAACCAAACAACTCGTTAGGAAAACCGAATTAGTTGCAAGTACCAAATGAGTTCTCTTATCAGAACCAAATCTTTTGTTTACTATAACAAAAAGGTTTGGTTGGACACTTACATGCTTAACATGTTATATATCAGTTACGCGCTATGCCAACAAAAAAAATGACATAAAATATAAAACTAAGAATAAAAATACATAAGTAACTATTCGACGCTGATATGAGTGCTCTTTATCAATAACACAGCTCCACAAAAAATAGTAGGTCCGAAATACCATACCAAACTACCTGCACATTTTCCGGTCGCCGAATCTGAATGTCCCTTTGACCTCATCAGGCTTAGGTCAAGGGCAATTAAAGGTCAAACATGGAGAATATTTATACGTTTTTAGGGTCTCAGAATCCGAATCCGATATCGTATGACCGTGGCAGATCATAGTCAAGGTCAGTCAAAGGTCAGATATAGGGTCAGTATGATATCGGATAAAACCAATATTTCCTTGAAACTCAAAAATCCTTATTCCACATCTGCATACAAGTTCAGGATCAACGACCTTAAAATTGCAGATTACATTGTTTTAACTTGTAAATGATTCAAAATGTAATTTTGTAAAATGGTACTAAAAAATACGGGCAAAATGAAATAAATAGTCTTCGAAATTACATAACGAAATTAATACAATACAAAATTATTTAACTCTGGAATTTACTCAATTAAGTGTGTTTCATTTGACCTCGGTCAGTTTTTTATGCGTTCTACTGCTGGGTCATTTACCCACGGTTAGCCACGGATTTTTCGAATGACAAATATTACAAATGTACGAGTCACCTATATTTTAGGTGACAAGTGTTCTCTACATTGCCCAGGGGTATAATTACATATGTTTGATTAATTACATATACAACAGCTCATAAATGATAATACCTTGAGTTTTCTCCACAATTGACGATCATTTTTTTTTATTTTGTTAAATTTTAGGAAGAAAATAAAAATACGCCGCTTTAAGAGAAGTGACCTCAGTGATATATTTATAAATAGGCGCGAATAAGAAAACAATAGCCGGCAATAGGATAGAAGGAAAGCGTGGCATAGCTCGTGCGATCATTAACGTCTTAAAATGAGTGAAGGGTCGAGCGTTAACTCGAGACGCGACTTAGGCTCTAGTCCCCGGCTAAGCACCGACCGGAATTCGCTCGGCTAGATTGAGAGATATTCCCGAGATCGGTGCGACCGACGGTGGTCGTCGTCGGCGGCGGTGCGGCGGCCGCAGCGTGGTTGTCCATGCGTGAGCGATAGTCGTCGTGTTAGTGCGTGTGTGTCGGATCCCACCGGCCGCAAGTGCCATGAAGTGCGCGTGTGTTAGTGCGACGGGGGCCGCGAGGGTGGGAGAGCGGAGTTTTTCTGGTGGGGGCAGGCCTCTGCGTGCGGTCCCTTCTTCGTCGGACCACCCAAGTAGACCGGCTTGCGCCGAGCCTGCCTCTGCCTACACCTACACGAGCCCGGCCGATACGCACACCGACGCAACCGCGTAAATACGTGAGCTTCGATTACACACGATCGCTCCGTCACACGACGGGCTCGATACGCCGCTCATGTACGGAGTTACGACGGCGCTGCTTGACGCACTCTCCGACCAAACACATGCGCGAGCAACTCTCTTTTCCTCCGCGAGTCGCACATGGCGCACGCACGCACAACACTCCGCCCGCCGTGCTTCTGCAGCCATGCTATATGCATATGCGTGAACCGACTTTTGCAACGGCATCCTACTCACCGATATCAGGAATCGTGAAGTATTTTTTTTATCGTGGGACCGTGATTAGGACGACTTTGGATGTGGCGTCGATGAAGATGAGAACGTGATTCGCCATCTGGAGTGCAGAAGTTTAGCGATCGTGAGGTTCGGGATCATTTGAACTCTTAGAACTAAAAATTGGAGTAGGTTGGTTTGTAGCTGATGTTCAACCTTTTCGTGAATGAATTATAGCTGACTCATTTACAACTTTATGAAATGGCATCACACGGAGAAAAATGAGGATGAGGACGTGATTCAACATCTGGAGTGCACAAGTTTAGCGATTATGAGGTTCAGCATAATTTGAACTCTTAGATCTAAAAATTGGGGTAGATTGGTTTGTAGCTCATGTTCACCCTTTTCGTGAATGTTATAGCTGATTCATTTACAACTTTATGAAATGGCATCCCACGGAGAAAAGTTAAAGACAGAAGTCGTATCATAGGAGACAACTGCTGTACGAAAGCAAGAGACCTGTTTGGCTTTCCGCACCGTTTCTCTTAGTTTGATACGACAGTCGTCTCAAAACAATATAATAGCTGTTCCAATGTTTACATGCAGCAGTACTCTCACTATTCACAATGACCCGGGGGTAATATTTATATCATGATTTGGAACGACAGTTCGCCTACAGTCCGAGCCACCGGTGTCTAACATTTGGTACTACTGTACTGCAGTAGGCAATACCGGTGATCTCTTAAACTTCTCTCAGTGCAGTTCGCGGACTTTTAGTGAACTACAAAGCCGACAAATTTGAGAACCAAGAACCAGAACATACTTTTCCGAAGGTATTTGACGCGCTGAATTCGAATTCGACCTCAGAATAGCCCCTATACGTCAGGTTTTTGAGATATTTTAACCTAAAAGTGCAAAATGTACGATTTTTCGGTACATTTGAGGTGTTGTAACTTCCAGGCAGATTTTTGTTTCAAAACGATCGACACGGTATTTCAATGTACTGTTTTTGCCCTTCAAAATCTGTTTTTTAACTTAAGAAAAATCTTTCTTGATCATTGAGATATCCTCTGTTGAAGTTTCTGAGTTTGGCAAATTCGGCAATATTCATAAACTCAGCAGAATCAGATTAACCATACTCGGCTAATCGTACAGATTCAGTTCGGCAGTGTTGACTAATGCAGTAGAGCCTCGATATAAGAAGCTGCAGCTATAAGAGCAGATCCATTTAAGAACCACATATTTCAAACCACACTATTATAAAGGCATCTGACAACTATAAACATGGTTGTTTATTATCTAATCGTCAAAAACATCCCATTTCCATATTCTACATCATAACAGCAGCTCATGCAACATAAATACCTGTTTTGTCTTCCTGCACTACTCAAGGCAAAATTATTTACAACATTTTTTAGTAGCGTAACAACATACTCATCATACATACCCGGAGGGAAATTTCTAACCTTTCCAGCACGTGCCAAAAGATGAAACAAAAGCACAATGGCTTTCGAACTCCCAACGCATAGAGCTCGTGCCATCCTTGCTACCTATCGTACACTTTAGACATATCCCGTGGCGAAATTTACTGAAGTGTGATGCTTTTCTGACATGTGACTCTTATCCCAATTTGGAATCGCCAGATCCACGCGGAAATAGTAAGAAATTTCGATTCTAGTTGGGTGTCCTACCGCCAACTAATTTAGACATTCTAGAAACTGAAATGGTTTGAACGGCGTTATTTTATGATGCTCAATGATACTCAATGCAACAAAAATTATTTGAAGATTAATGTTTGGTAACTAAGTCGTCATGCACCTGCATTCATTTATTTGTGAAACTAAAAAACATAAAAATAAACGAATTTTAATCAGGAAGGATTCTGGGAACGTGATATGTACTATATATTACACTACGGATTTACGTACCTAGTAAACTACAAGAACCCAAAAAATAATAAACAAAGTCTCGAATTTCACACATTTATCTCATTTGGTCCCATATAAGTCCCCTCATTTAGCCAACGTCCTTCTGCAAGGTATTTAGAGAAAGGTATAATTTTCAGTGACCAGTCGAAGAAATGCTCGCCGCGGGATATTCCGGCGAATATACAGACATATGGCGGGTACAATTATAATAAATATTCAGTGGCTCAAACTAAAAATGTCGCCTCCGGTAAATTACTCGAAGACGATTCATATCGCTATAAATGAGAAGTCGAATTGTTAGTGCTCTGACTTCGATTGCAAACATATAGTCTTGTTGTAGCATTTCATACGCTCGTACATTGGTACGTGCTGCTAACTCAAGTACATGAAGAAGCGAGGCCAAGACTGGAGTCTGATCTGAATCATCGAATCGGCTGGATCTTATGAATGAAACGTTGGTCTTTATTCGCCGCCAGCGATGTCGGACATCTCCACGATTGTACCAGTTTTCATAGTCGGTGCATGCGGAATGGAGTTGTTTGTCTTGAGTAGTAGTAGTTCTTTATGCATATACATTCCTAAACTAAAAATCAATAAATGATTACAAAATTTATTATATCGTTGTGTATTGGTATTGTTTACAGCTTCTTGCTGTATCAATAGGAATATCCACATACAATTTTCTACCACGGTAGTGGTAGTACATCGAGGACATTTAGTACATCGATCAGTAATCAAAGCATATTGTTACAAGATGAAAAATGAAATGAAAACAAATTGCAAAAATGACAAAAGTCGTATATAAGAAATTTTCAAACTTAGAATAATGGTTTAAAGGAAATAAAGTTTTTCGTTTAAAGCATACTGTAATTTTCACAAGGGGCTGCTTGAGAATGGAGCCTGCATTGACTGCTGCGAAGCCAACCCGCTAGGGAAATTCTTTCGGATGTCATAACATTAGTTATAAATGGAATTTTTCGACGAGATAGTATAAAAAAATGCTCCCAATTTGCTCCACCCAAAAATATAAAATTTAGAATTTTTTTTGCTTTATAGGGTAGGTCCGCGGGACGAAGAACCATAATCTAGTAACCAACCACCTTAATTTAACCCTTCGGTTACGGCTTAAACTAGAAATGTCAAAGGTGGTTAGTAGGGCGGAGCGAATTGGGAGCTTTTTTTTAATACTGTATCGTCAAAAAATCCCATGTCTAACTAAAATTATGACATCCCGAAGAATTTCCCCTAGCGGGCTGGCTTCACAGAGGTCCTGCATTGCGTACCGTTCACAAATATATGACGAATGGCGGACTCCATATGACGACCAAAATGGTCAAACAAATTCGAGAGCGATTTTCGGGGGTTTTTAAGATCACTGGATCCCCCATTAAGACTGAACCTTTGTCGATATAAACAAGTAAGTATCTCTCATTATTCACAGTTTTCATATTTATCGATCGCATTGCAATTCCGAACGGTAATTTTGTCCATACTTAACTTGGCATCACAAGTATAGGACTTTGCAATAAATATCAAGTATATCCATTTAGACCAAGAGTAGTATTGATAATTTACTTATTAAAATTATGTTAGTATACAACGATTTACGTGCTGCAATAATAGCAGGTTAATACAAGTACAGAATTGAATTTCTAGAAAGTTAAAATCAGCTGGAAAATATAAATATATTGCAGATTGAGCTGTACAGAATTTAATCAGTTTGGTGATCATCGTGCTATTTTAAATATTTAAATATCACGACCTTTACAAAGATTAAACGACAAAAAGGGTTCTGATCAGAGACCCATGGTACAGCCTATATCTATTAAGGTCGATTCACAAAAAAATGTTTTCGCATATATGATGGTAGAAAATTGCAAATTATTGATTGTAGATCATCAAATTGTCAAATAGTCAATCATATTTCAAATATTTAATATCTTATAATTACTGATTGGGGATTCGACAGGGAAGGCCGTAACACTCAATTACTGTCATCAGTTATATTCGAATATATTAAAAGAAATTTATTGTTGTCATTATGTGATTTTTCTACAACGTTGTGATAAATTATTGCTCTCGGTTGAGGCATCAATTATATCAAATTTTTCTTATGTAGAAATGAATATGGCACCGGTGAATAATTTGTGTGTTCTCCATAATATCCATCTATTTGCTTTCGAGTTATTGATTGGCTAATTAACGACAAATAAAAGAATCTCTAATTCCAAAGATTCCCTCAATTTAAACAAACTATTTCTTCAATAATGCATTATATCTATGTAGATTACTTTTTTTAAGAGACTGTAAATATTTTTGCATATTATTTGCAGACTTTCTAGTGTTTTAGGTTAGACCTGGCTTACTTAAATGTGATAGTATATAGATATTTTTTTTTACATATTATTTTACGTCGACTTTTGTGAACCCAAATGGGACTAAATCGCGACGGGATATTTTTTAATTGTATTTGATGAATTTTAAAATGTCGATCTTGCTAATAATAAATAAATATATCCTATGGATGGTAAAGTATTTCACTTACGTAAAAAAGATTCTTATTAACAATAATGATTATTTTCAAGAGTGCATTCAGTTAATAAAATCATAAATTAAATTTTAAATTGTAAGTAAAGTTCAATGTATATATTAAACCTATCAACAATTAAATTTTCCTAATTACCAAGTACTTAGTTGGTTGTAGTATTTTGTGCAGTACATGAAAAGTGCAAAATAATGCCTGAAATAATTTTTCTTCCGCATAAAATGTCTTTAAAATTTATTTGCAAATGAAGAAAGCAATAAACCGAGATAAACGTCGATAGGCATAACTGTAAACATTTTAGATTAACCATAAAATGCGTTAAATACGTCCGTTGAATAATAATTGTCAAACGGTGTATAAAGAGTAGTAAAAAATCAATTAAAATGGCACGTATTTAATTATCCCTCCCGTAAATGAAATACGCATGCGCTGCGCATGGCGTGCATGCATGAAGCAATATTTTTTTATCGCGGAATTCAAATGGCAATAGAATTTCTCTGGTTGGAAAAGGAACTGTTTCTCGAGGTTCCTCCTCTAAGGTCTCATGGGCAAAAGTTCACAGGTCGTTGGTGTAAAATCTTGGCGTTACTACCGGCAAGGTAACCAGGACTCGTTGTGTTATAAAGTCGCGAAACACCTGTTTAACTCACCGCGCCTCGCGGCGTTGCGCGGAACATAATTCAATTCCCCCGCTAATGCTGGCGATTGATTTACAAGCAGGATTTTTATGTTTGCTCCGACGCTTCGCTACACTAGCAATTTTAGAGTTTCTAAAGGGATTGGGAAGTGTTTTGCTGTAAGAACTGTACTTGTATTAACCTGCTATTACTGCAGCATGTAAATTGTTGTATACTAACAAAATTTTAATAAGTAAATGACCAATACTCCTCTTGGCCCCGATGGATATACTTGAAATTTATTGAAAAGTCCTATACTTTTGATACCAACTTAAGTATGGACAAAATTACAATTCGGTATTGGAATGCAATTGATAAATATGAGGTTACAATCTTTTCCATGAAACCTTACGCATAACAAATTACATCTTTAACACAGAAAATACAATTTTTATGTGTGGAACTCTTTATGCGTTTACCATTTACGAGAAAATTTCACTAGACGATTGATGCACCACCACGCGGTGGTAATTCGAATTAAATATTCCCGACTCTTCATCTGTAACACGTGAGAAACCACCGCCATACTGGCGGCAGTATAAATACACTTTTCAATCAGAGGTCATAACGAAGGGTGTGCTGAAATAATTAATTAACACAGTTTTTAATACTCATGCTAGTTGTTAGTATTCTAATTCTGTAAACTTTAACTCCTCAATAACTTATTTTGCAAAGAAATAGAGATATTTTATTTTGCTTTTCCTAATACACAGGTTTCCTATAACATGGTTTTGTTGTTGTTAAGCTGTGGGTCATTTCCGACCTAATTTTGTGCGAAAAATCTGAATCCGAAGTCAGAAGTGGCCCATCACGTCAGGATTTTGAGATATTTAAGGTTATGTACTCGAAAAATGCAGTTTTTTGCTATTTTTATGGGTATCTACAGAAGACACATTTTTAGGAGTTGTTACATTCATTGGATCATATGGTACTACTCTTTGTCTTTAATATGAGAATCGCAGAATTCGATTACGACTTTTCTTTACCAAGATACGTCAATTTGAAATTACGGTATACATGTAAACAAATTTACCTTGAAATGCCCTCGGAGAACAAGCTCAAGGTCAAATTGAATGTCATGAAACCTTTATAAATATAAACAACTATATAAAATATGGATATTTATAACTAAAAACACGTTTCAATATTGTTACTGTTTTTTTAATAACTTTTTTATACTTTATTGTTTATTTAACCATTTTGAATCCGCCTTTTTGAATTAAAAAGTTTTAATATCTTGACCTCAAATTCGTATTTGGCAACGCCAAATATAACCAGTACAAATTTTCAAATGAAGATACCAGTAAAAAATATCTATCTCAAAGTATTTAAAGAATATGCTCATGGCATTAATGGGATATACCTCGTAATTTCAAAGTGGCCGTAACTTTGCATGAAAAAATCGCAGGTGATCGAATAAAAGCTCATTTTGAAAGGAAAGTTAGTACTAAAAGATGCAAATAGTACGGAAGGCCAACAAAAATTGTTGCATCCTGCACGTAACATCAAACACATCAAAATAACGCGTATTCCGAGTACATAACCTCAAATATCTCAAAATTCTGAGGTGACGGGCCAATTCTAATTTCGGATTAGAATTCTACGCACACAATTACGTCGGAATTGTCCCGCAACTTCCCAGCAACATCCAAAACCCCCTTTTTTGTAGACCTGTGTATTACAGTGTGCCATGAATAGAAATAATGTTTGTTGTCTTTATTGCAATACTATATATAGTGTGGCACTTTGCATGTAAGGTAACGGAAGAAAAGTACCATAATTTACTACATTCGTTTAATGAATTTTCATAGTGAACAAAATGTTAATCCTATTATAAGTATTATGTCAAATGCATTCGAAACATTGCAAAAGGACAAAAACGTGCTTAAACTGATCAGAAGTCTGTTTTTTTAACCAGAAAGTATTATTAAATAGGTCCTACCTATTTTTGTAGTATAGTTGCAAAGTTTTTCGCCCATACTGAACTCATTTTTATCATATATTCGTATATGTATGACATGAAAATAAATATAAAAAAAAATAAACAAGTGATGACAAAACGTTGCGAAAACGAAGATTTTTTGTTCCACGTATAAGAGAAATAATTCATATGTCCCGTTCACTATGTTTAATTCCACCATTTTGGATTTTGAAAAATTGATATTGTCATATTCAGTGATGTCCAAAACTAAATAAAATGGTAATTGATAGAATACGTTGCTTCATTATTCTATAATAAAACACGAAATTTAACGCCGCTTTTACTAATAGTGAATGTAAGCCTGAAAATCTGTAACAACACCTAACGTTCTTACCAGAAATATAAATAACCTACCATCAACGTTAAATAATTTATTATATACACGGAGAAGATTTTCTTGGAAATTTTACCATTTAGACAGGCTGGCAGAATGAGAAAAATTTCCATTTTTTCTGATAAAAATAACTAACTATAAGTTTAGAATATTTACGATTTAGTAAAAATTACAATAACACCTAATATTTTCTATTTTATTTTCCTATTGCTAAAAAATGGCAAATTTTCTACATTCTTCAAAGTCTGTCTCAAAATAACCATATATAATGGTAAAATTTCCAAGAAAATGTTACTCCATGTACATATGCATTATATAGAAAGCAATGAAATTCTCCGTTTTCGAAAAAATGTTAGCGCTTCGGAGACGTTTAAAAATCCAATAAGCGAAAATCAAAGTATGTGTATATATATTGAAATAATAAGTAAAACAACCGGGAAAAATTTTGTGATAGGTTGGAGGGTGACAAGAAATCCGTATTATAGTGAAATTTGAAAAAGTGTACCTCACAGGTATTCAGTTTTTTTTGAAAAATAAATATTGTTTTTCGAAAATTTTACCAGCTTACCTTATACGATTATCTTATTCTCTTACTCAACAAGATACTTGCATAAGTTATATAGACTACAGTAGATTACGAAAAATTCGAAAGAATAGATAAATCAATCATATTCTATATTAATTGTCAACATAAGTAATCATTTTCGTATTAATGACAGTCTACTATGATCGTTTCATTCAATGAAGTAATTTAGAATTTTTCCTGCATAGATTCATGTTCAGCAAGTTTTTAGCACGACAATTTTACGTAAAACACGCCCCTAAGGGAATCTCGTGTCAAAGAATGAAAATCACTTTACCCTGACAGAAACTGTGGATGATTATGACGAAAGATTGACAACAAGCGTAATAAAGCCGGCGAATATAATTGGTCGTTACAACCACATATTTCGACGTCTACACAGATAGCCTATAATTAGCAATGATTAAATATTTAAATTACATGTGCGCAGGTGAAGCTTACTGCTGAAGTACCGGTAGTCACTAGTTACCTCATTGTAAACTTTTTATTTATTCTAATCGTTTTAGGACGTAGGAGATGACACCAAACATTTGTGAAGGTAAAATAATTTTAACCATGTCATTTAAATATTTACTCGTTTGTCTTTACTTTAGTTGCGTATTTGCATATTTTGCTGTCCTTAAAACTTTACTTCTTTCAGAAAATTTCATTACACTATATTTACTACTTTTATGTTGGAAAGTAAGCGGAAAAATTATATATTTGCACCAACTATACTTGTTTCCATGTAGTGGTACAAGAAAAATGTTATATTTTCAATATTACGCGGCAACATAGATTAAAAAGAGATTGGTATAAAATGTTTACATGAAAACAAGGACAGCAAATTAGCGTAATGATACATATTACAAATCCTGTACCAAAATTTTACATATAATATGCATTTTCGATCAGCTTTTTTATTTGTCTAAACAAAAAATGTATCCATCATTTGCGGGAATGTTTTACCCTGGCGCCTCTAGTGAGCAGTTTTTGTAGTTCCAAATAGACGTCATTCAATGACATTTTTATTTTATCGATAATGTTTAATATCTAATGGACCTAACATTGTTAAAACTCGTGTCTTAGTTTTCTCGACAAGCAGCCAAGTTTAGATTTCACTTGTTATGTCTATAGCATATTATTTTCTTTATTTTTTAAATTTGCTGCCGTCTTAGACGGAATATTGTGACGAAAGTAATTATTTTAGCAATATAATGGTAAAAAAGGTAGTTTAACATTTAACATTTCTTTGAAAATTTTACACCTAATGTTTGTGAATTTTTCGCAACATTCAATCGTAATCAATCTCTCATTAAACTAAGGTATCAGATATATTGAATTCAATAATAAGTACTTACTAAGGAATCGACTGCTACTCTTTTATTAGTTATTTCACGTAATGAAGTACACATTTTTCCTTTTTATGAAATATTTATCCATAAAACCATTTCCTGCATTTTCACTCGAAATTCTGCTTTTTGGGCGTTATAGATATTTGATTTTAACGTTGAGAACATAAAGATTTGAAGCAGGTATATTAATCTTATATATACCTATGCAATAATACATCAATGTCAAGTAGTTCACAAGCGTTGCACGTCAGGTCATGTTCATAATACAAATGTTACTTTCAAGGCATACAGTACGTAGTAAAGGTAATCCTCTTGACCACGGAAATGAATTTGATTTGTGATGAATTGATCCGAGTGGTTCTGATAAAGTTGTACATCAGGTTCGAGCGGTTGACTCACACAAAAGATATTTAGGTGCATTTTCTCGATGATCAGAGTGGAGGCGTATTGTGCTTTTGAAACGCCGGTATCCACTTTAGTGTTCATTAAGGCAGTCCTAGAATTAGCATGCTAATTGCAATAATGAGCGGCACCGAACCTCCCCTTTTGCGATACATCATCGAAGTCAGGCGGTTCTCAGTGTATCCAAGTTCGACCAACGTCCAAAGGCCTGACTTGAGAGTGTCTTGTTTCTTTCTCTTTTTTTGCAACTCAGTTTTCCACTTTGTCATACCGAGAAAACAGTATATTAATGGTTAACCTACAGATATTAGCTGTGCATAAATCTATATATGATATAGGATATTTATATGTGAAGATATTCAAATCCCAGTATATTAAAAATTGCTTGTTAAATTATTTTCATTTAAGAAACTTAAGAAACCAAAAAATAGCGCTATTTTAAGTTTTTGTTATGCCCAGTATTTTTTGAGACACGAGCCGATGCTGCAACCTAACCTTAAAAAGTTTTTCGTGTTTTATCACTTGGCATGCAGACGTTTTTTCGGTTTGATAACTGTAGTTTACTATTCATGTTATTATTATGTCGAATCTTTAGGTATGAAGCATCGAACACACTAGCATTGAACCCTTTATCTTAATAACTCAAGATTTGACACATTAATAACATGGATGTTAAATTCCATGTATCGAATAATTGCTCATAATTAACACATATCACTCCTTAATATCTCCTTTTATTCTGATACTTGTGTAGTATCTCTCTCCCAATAATGAATTTTTAATCATTAAAAAAAAGGTTCAGGTCACATTAGAACTAAATATTTGCCATGTTTAACCTATTAAGATCTTCAAGAAATCTAATATCAGTTATATGTAGATATGCAGATGTTAAAATTAGAGATATGGCAAAAATGGAGATGTAATCCGACCTTGCTAGGTCTAATTTAATCGAGTGTGATATCTTTTGATCTGAATTTTTTCGCCCGTTGTAGACTTTAATCTGTTTAATTCCTTATTGATATACTGCAATTAAAATAGACATCTCCATTATTTCCACATCCGAATAGTTAGAACGAATACACAGGTTAAAGTCTAACGTTTTTATCATACCATTAGATACGTCCCTATGCAGCTTATATTGAGACATGACTAGTAATTAAATAATGTATAACCTACTTGTTACCTTTGCCTTTTTCAATTATTTTGTTATCTCTCTCTTTTTTTCAGCACTTATTCTTTGTTGTCATGAGTGACATACTCTTCGTTGTCGAACTGGTGACGTCGTCAGAGAGACAAAACCTCTTTCTCATTCATGAGCCGTATAATTGTCAATTTTATTCTGCTATTCTAATATTCATTGTCAAAGATTTCTTCGTCATCATCAATATCTCCAAAATATACTTTATTTATATATTTATTTCATACAAAAAACCTGCTGAATCGTTTCCAGATCTTCCAGAAGCATCAGAGGAATTTCAAATTACAAATACCTCAAGAATATGATATGCAGAGTTTTTAATATTAAAAAAGTGTGTAAAATTCCATTAATTCCCAATTTGTCATTGAAAAGCTGCCCTATATTTAATTTCCAATCTCGTCTTGTAATAGCGAATTTAATTACATATGGAAAAAGGTTGTCTCGTGTCGTTGAAAACCAGCCTTTCAACACTCCTCCCAATGTGCGAAGATATCCAATTTAAATGCATGCCTTATATATACGTGCCGTAGTAAGACTGCATTGGATGATGTAGTTCTCCGTACCTAATTACTAGCTCGAAGAATAAATTTGACTTACTAAAAAATGATTTCACCTTCCTCCCCTCCTCATCATTCCATACAATTCTCATCTTTCTTTCTCTATATTTTTTGGTTGTACCCTGTTTTTGTCTCAAAACTTTTATTCTAGTTCGGCATCCCGCTCTTTCTCGGGGTTTCTTGAAGAAGTCCTTCGTCCGTCATCCTTCCGTTCAGGAATTAAGGACAGCCAGGATGAAGAAGCGCGCAAATATCACGGCAACCTTCCTTCGATTTCGCGCTCGTCAACTCTAACTACCCACTCTCTTGGTGCTCGAGCGTGAACATGACGAAAATATCGACGTTCAATTTTCGACGCGTAATTCGCCGTGAAATATGCAATTTCGCGTAACGACCATAATGTTCCGCGCCGTGAGATTTGCAAAATTATGCGAATTAACGTTTGTGTGCTTTAAGCTTAGCTGGGGCCAAAAACAAAATATCGAAAGGATGATCGACCGCCGTCATGAACGCGAACTGAAATTGCTATACTTCGATAAAAATTCAAACATGCCAAGCCACAATTACGGAATAATAATACGGAATTAAAAAGTAATGTCGGGCACGAGTTCGAAAATATCGTATCTTTATTACTAGTGAATGACTGGAAATCTATATTTTGAAAATGTATATTACGTTCAAAATAATTGATATTCAATTAACACAAACAAGAATTCTATATTTATGATCATTTTCTAATTTAAATTATATCACAAAAATCCACACTCTTTACATGAAGAATCAATATGATTAGTTGAAGTTACTTTGGACATCAGGTAATTCTATGGTCTACAAGCCATCACAAATTCACTTCAATTTGTGGTAAACGTACTTATGATTATACACGAATGTCTAACTGCACAGTTCCAATTGTCAATAGTCTCTAAGCCAATATCTAATTTTATTAGATTGTTCAGTTGTTCGTTCATGTCCACTCGTTTGGTTCTTTTGAGTTGTTACAATTCACCATTTTCCTCTCTTCTACTTTATCAGTTTCAAAGGATCATGTCGTTTATCAGATTGGCGGATGATTTAAACGCGGTTGAATTTCATTTACGAATTTCTGCGCTGCGTACGGCTCTTTGCGGAAACTTATATCATAAAACGTTGTTATTCAGCAAATATCATTATAGATAGCAAATGTTGCGACTAGAAAGGATATGACAATGCCAATAATGGTAATATCACTTTCTAATCTATATAAACATTGTCAACGCACTTATTTGTTCAGAATAGGCCTTATCCAGTGGTCAGCATACAATTTTAATGCAGCGCGATTTTTGTTTATTTGTTTTAAATTAATATTATTGTTTAACATTTTCACACCAGTTTGAAGCAGTTTTATAGTTGCTCGTCAGTACATTCTAACGTAACGTGAATGTCGCAAAAGTGCGATTCCGGTGCTGCGAACTCGTTCGAAATTCGTTAACTAATCACCTAGCTGGAATTACTAATTGCCCGTAAGCTATACTAGTGTTCAGCGATTTAAGGCTCGAACTCGAGTAATGATCGATAATTAATGAAATTAGAGTCGAGAACAAGTTGAACCTATTTGCGAAATATAAAGTGCTAGAATCCCGCCAAGCTTGATTACGAACCGTTGCTGTTAATCATGGCGCGTAGTTATTTTCCCGTATGCACAAAACAGATATCTAATTAATATAATTAAAGTAAAATCGGAACTAAATTAAACTAAAAAAATATCTAATCCTCAGATAATCATGGATCAAAGACAAAATAAAAAGGGATTTTAAAATTAGAGTTTTTAGATTGTTTGCTCAGAAGGAAAGGATAACCAGAATAAGTTTGCATAAGAGCGCTTTCACGAACTGCACTTGCGTCTCCTCTCAGCTGATCTTCCCGTTAATATTGCAAAATTAAAACCTCGTAATTTATGGGCCGTTTGAAGTAAACGACGACCTGGTGCTATCCTCTGAATTATGGCTCCCTTAACTAGGCTTGAATTACGACATGCTGCGGTGTGACCCGTCCTCCATCGAGTTTCAGCTCTTTGAGTTGTTCTCTTCCTCCTCCTCCCCCAACTCTAACGTCTTTTTGCTCATTGCGGTTCGCTTTACCCCTCGCAATGCTACATAAACGCGCTTGTCTGGGTCGCGGAAATCAAAGCGGTTGGCTACTTCAGCGGTGTGCATATTTGCGCAACAGTCATGAACGGTCTCCGTCAGATCCCAACATAAAGACCTCCTGTACAAAGAATATTTACACTATGTAAATGAATACCTTTTGAGGTTTTATCCAAAATAATAGTATCATTTGGTTAAATAATATCGGCACACTTTCATGAATCCGTTTGATGCACGAAACCATATATTATGCAAAGGTTGTCCTGTCATCCTGTGACAATGTAATGTACAGAGAAGAAAAGAGTTTGAATTACGACCATCAATGGTATCTAGAGACACGATAATCTTGCAGGAATTCTACCGTCGAACAGACCATAATCGGTCGACTGCAGCTACCGTTCTAGCTTCTATAAATATTCTACTCGTTTCAAGAACCACCATACAGACTATGGCAGAACTATATATCGACACCACCTGTTCGATGAATATATCTCGATTTACCGTGGAGTCTAGGTAGATAATAGTCCCTTAGCAGCGCTCGATATTCCATGGACTGGACGTTGAACCACGAAGTTTCATAGACACGGCTACTATAGCCGCAACAATTGTAAGGAACGTGGAAATACGAAGTAACTGGTGATAGAGGAAGCGAATGACAGCTAAGAATGGGTGGAACAAATACTAGAAACAAGAGAACTCCATATGTCAACACGTACTACGCGATTCAAATCCGCCCATTTCCTGACCGGAAGTTACGAACTGACGTCTACAACCTGCCATCTCATTAGGCTGATGAAAAATAAAACCACTGTCATTTGTCTCGTATCTTCATTGAGACTCCTTACAATGTAGCGGAACATGTGGTTTTGGCTCTAAGTAGCGAGTCCATTCAAAACTCGCGTCTGACCCAATTTTTGCCACGCAAAATCGCTACAGGTGCGTGTAAATTTTGGACCTTTTATGAAAGTTCGTTGAGAAAAACGAAGATCTTTATACGACCGAGCTGCATCCAATTTAAGGATCCAGAGAACAATGTGCGTATTCGTGAGAGAGCACGCAGGCCGCATCCTGCGCCACTTAGTCCAGTTGAACAGTGCGGCGTAATGACACAGGCTACAGTTTAGGGATAGTGGCAAATATTCTTTTTGTATAGGAAACTATACGCACGCCCTTCCGCAGTTCACCCGGTATCGATTCTTGACGTTCGACGGTGGGTTCGTCAACAACATGAAGATTCCAAGTAGACTATTACCTAATCACACATAAGTACCGACATATGTGTCGTCGTCGCTGTTATGCATTACAGCTCATTAAGTGCGTTTAATTAAACCCATCTTTTCTCGGTTTTCCCGTCAGTTGAAGTGCGGCTTATACTCTTTGCTTCTCCTATCCTTCGCTTCGTCTTTCACTGATCTGCAGTTACTCCTCTTCAGTCGGACGTGAGAGTGCTAATTATGGTTTTAACTTCGTTTCCAGGTATGGCAGGAATTTCTCTCGACCGGCGAACGAGCTATTTGCCAGCTCGATCGACGTTCAGATAGAATGACTGACGGATTAACGAATGAAGAGGCTAACAGGTTTCTCGCGCTTCAAAATCGAGCGGAAAAGCGAGGATGTTAGCGAGATACATTTGTACCAGGGAATCAAATTTCAAAAGGTCACTCTATCCGAGTACGCAATTTTCGAAATTGCTCCCCGTTTCATTTACACGGTTACACTGATTGAAACGCCGCAAATTTTCGAGGTGATTTATTACTTTGAGGGTACTGCACCCATTATGCCAAAGTGGTTTTACGGTATTACATAATTAAATTGCGATCAAATGCGACAACTCATGAACTTCGGAACAATAATTAACTGCTTCCAAGCTGAGACATCGAGTGAGGTAATTTGCTCGTACTTTCAAGTAGACAAATTGGGATTCGCACTTGCAACTTAACGAATCAATGTATCAACAGCATTTAGTGAACTCTTGACCAATCGCTTGATGCAAGTTCCCAATGCCTCGAAAATACACTTTCGCCGTTTTAGTAAAAACTGCCTCTGAAAATTGGACACGCGAAGGAGGGAAGTCTGGTATACGCAACTGCTCGATTCCGCGAGAAGTAATGGTACTTGTTCGCGGGGGTAAATGAGAGCGAGGATGTGTAAAAGGCAATTGCCTTACTGCGTTTATGGTCGGATACAGTCAACGACTCGCATAACTTGAAGCTTGTGACGGACACACACACGTTAGATACAACCACGATTCTACGGTATCTGTAGTAGTATCTAAGAACGTGCATGCGTATCAGGCGCAGGCTTATGCGAAACCTCGTACCGGTGATAGATGCGTCACATTTGTTTGGACTCGGACTGATGCATTAATCAACATGGAACCACGATTTTATCGGAGCGTTTACCGTCAAATGAGAAGATAAAAAACTCTTGACACATTTTTATTGCCTTCGTAAAAGGAATATATATGGCTATCCAGAGAACGAGTTTTTCACAAATGTCTTCCTTTATGCGCGTAAAAAATTTAATTTGCCATGTCCGTTCAATTCCCAAGCGTGTAAAACGATGTAATAGAAAAAGTGTCGTTGAGTAAGCGTGAAATTAGCCAAATTCTGAATAAAACCGAAACTGGATGCCTTAATTACTCCCTTATTTAGGGTTCAATCATTTGATGAAATAAAAGCGATAGAACGTTAGAACGGAAAGTGAAAACAAATGAAATCAATTTCTTAATTGTATATCATTGTTTGCGTTACAGCGCGCACAGACACGGGATTCACCTTGTCTTCGACAAATATATAACAGGGCGAATTAATCATCATTAACAGAAATAAATACTGGGCTCGACAAGCTGTGTAACGATTGTACGAATCAATGATTTCGTATTATTATTCTCAATAAATTTTGTGCGAGGTCGAACGTTATTTGCAACTTCGGATGGACTGTTACCCGCGTGATGTATATGATAAAATCGTCCTTCGTCGAACAAGCGTTAGTATGCGTTCCAGTTTCGGATTCAACGATTGGGAATCAATCGTACATGGATTACGAATGATCGCTCGCTCGGTAGACCGGTCCAGAATATCGCTTACAGATTGCCTATATGATGGATCGTTACGCGGCGCGGCGTGACATCGGATGTAATTGGTAGTTTCAAAAGAGAAAGCTCGACGATGCATTCTTATGTATACATATTTACATGCCACCGTTGACACCGTTTTAATTGCGTGACAACGACGAAATAGATGTTTTCTTCCACGCCCAAATGTAAGGTTATACATGGCTTAAAATCGCTAGTATTTTCCGTTCGTCATCATTTATGATTGGACACATATTTTACTTGGATGTCCATGAAATATTTGCAATTTTGTATCATTGTTGATATGCTGATAGAAATTTGAGGATGTTTATTTGACTTTTATTAGCTAGTATACCTCTGTAATTCTTACTGCATAAGAAATTGTCTTTTTTGGGAAAGTTTTGTTAGAAATGTTAGACGTCAGTTTGGAAACATTTTCTTTTCTTAAATTGTTCTATGAATTTAAAAATATACAAAAATTTTCAAATCCTTTACGAGACTCTCGGTTTCCATCTAAATATCCTGGTTATTTATTCTGTCTTTCCTTTTCTTTTTTCGTCAATTCTAACCTAATGATTGTGACCGCATAGAGTAAATTTAAGTGTTCTGTGAGACAACATTTTCTGTTGAAGTAATGACTGAAATGAAGTAATGAGTGAAAGGGGTTGCCTCATATTTACATATTAGTGATGTCATAACCGCTTCCAGATTGTAATTGGGAAAGCGCACCCCAGCATTTATACGTTTTTGTCAGGACTGCAAAAGAAACCGGCGGATACTACCGCCATAATGACGCAATTACGATTAGGTCAGAAAATTAAAAAATGTTACACGATATTGGTATTTTTAAATAAAATTTGAAAAAATTAGCAATTGGAAAAATGTCTTATTGAAGGTTTTTGATTTTGGAAGTTTTTTCTTGAAAGTTTTTGATGTTGGAAGTTTTTTCTTTAAAGTTTTTGATTTTGGAAGTTTTTTCTTGAAAGTTTTGGCTTGGAAGAAATATTTTGGAAGTTTTTACTTCCCCCCTAGAAACCGTAATGTTTATTAAAATGAAATCGCTATGTTAGAAATAAAAAAGTATTTTTAAATAAATAAAGCTAAAACGATAACATATAATTATGAAGTTTTCACAATTGAGCAGTATAATAAATAAACTAAGAACTTACTCTTTAAAGTCACAAAAATGCGGGTTTAAATTCTCATCATTGAATATTAGCATTCAGAGTACAACTTATAAAGAATAATTGATGAGTCCCATGGGTATATGTAATTACACGGCCATTCAATTTTACGTTCGATACGTGAACATTTAGTATGCAGACTATATCGGTAATTTAAAACAATTCCGACTTTTTAAGGGAGTGAACGTCGACCTCGAGCAAACAACACTTCGCCCATGATCATTATGATCAATATAATAACACAGTGCGTGGATATATGGTCATTTCTCATGATGTATTTCTGCGTTTATTACTGCTCGCGAACAGGCTCTTGAGCTCATGTGGCGGTTCTCTTTGGTATAGATCGCATCACAACAGTAGCTACTGCCCGTAAAAGTGGCACGAGTGCGACTTCTCTGACGAGTCAATTCGTTGCGTGCTACTGACCTCGAAATCCGATGATGTCACGATTCGCTCTTATAGAAATAGTTTAAAGGTTTTGATACTGCTCGAACTAATGACTCCACGGACGATTTCCATACTCGATCAAAAACTTTTTCTTCCCGATAAGGTAGAATCCCAATCTACTCCGGGGGAATACACTCCAGACAATCTTAATATATTGTCTCAAAATAAAATCGAAAAGGAATTGATAAGCCTGAAATTGAAAGTTAGTCAAATCAAATAGCAGTAATGTTGATGTATTTTTTTACATTATAACACCATGTTATGGGCTGATGAAGGATTACTCCTTTATCGCTGTCAAAACAGCGGATTTTAGTTAGTCTAAAAATATAACGAAATAAGTTAGAGTTAGAGTTCAAGCTAGAATAGGTTTTTACATCAACCATTGTTTTCAATGTTGCTCAAACTTTATTACTCTGCAGATCACCGACAAAAAATAGGTGATCGTATAGGATCATCTTGTTTTGCATGGACACATCTGTTATCGGAATCAGAAAATAGCAGGTTTGATAAAACCACGTTATTCAGTAGTATAGATGCACTCCCCGCGAATAAAAAATGTTCTCCGGGTACAATTCTCAAAATTCGTTACAGTTGGCCAGAAATCGACTTGAAGATGACCATGCGATGCAGGGTAGGTCCTCCAGGCAAAAGTACGAAAACGGGAGAATTTTCGCGATGGATCTCGCGGGGACAGAAGCCGATTGTTTGGCAGGATCGCGCGAGTAGCCTTCGGGATCCGTATCGAATGCTAATTAAACGGGTGTCGACTGTATCAAAATACCTAACGGCTGGTGCCAGGACGGCCATAAGCGATCGGTAAAGGCCCGGTACAGTTTTCGGGGAAGCCGCATCATGGACCCTAATGTATGCCAGTGGGCTAGCACGGTGGTCCCGCGGCACCGTGTGGGTGGTCCGCGTCCTCCTCGGCACGGCACTCCTCTATATATGTGTATATACATATACATATAACATATATATAACATGCACTCACAGACTTATATATACATGTATATGTGTTACGGGCCCTGCTATGTGCGCTATATACTCCACATAAGCTCCGTAAAGCTTCTCGGTACGTAGAGGCCACACCATGCTGCAGTCTCGTGTCCCGTCCCGTCTCGTCATCCAGCCATGTCCCATATCCCACCGCCGCCCTTCGGAATCTCCGAGTCGATGAACGGAGCGATTCGCGTGTATCCAACTTCGTATGGCTCCCGTGCGTGTGCGTGGACGCGCTTTTGTTTGTGTCCGGCTACAATTAAGCGACTTATGAGGCTACTCATTGACGGCGCTTAACCTTGCGGTTCTGTGATGTTCCCTGAATGTTAAGATGCAAAGAGCAATTAACGTTCGGGATGTTCCGGAAAAACTGGATGCGAAGTACGTACCAGATTGCAAGTGGTCGTTATACTGGTGTCGTTTAATCGCGTACGATAGCTTGCTAACGAATTTAAGTTACAATTATCCTGACACCTGTCGGTGCCTTCTGAGCTTTAGAGATATATCAGTACACTGACGAATTTATTCGCAAAATTTTGGGGTTTAATAGGAAGAATTATTTCAAGCACGAGATCGAAATAAATTTCATTTCTATGACGTTTGGGTTTTTTCCAACTATAAATTTGTTACTGGTAATTGATTTTTGTTATGTGTTGACAATTAAGCAGACTGGACTTCGATAAACTGTTTTTTAGAAACGAAAGTTTTTGTTGTATATAAGTGCGATACTGTCAATGTACCGACTCAACCCATTTTTCATGGACTATTTTAACGGTAATTTTATATTCGAATTACAAAAATCTTTTAAAGATTTTTTAAAGTAAGATTGTCGAATCTTCGACTTTAAAATCTGCCGAGAAGCAATTCAATTTCAAAACCTCAGCATCCAATATGGCGGATGAAAATTTTTTACCGAGTTATTCGAAACTAATAATATTTGCAAATATTTATCATTCTTAAATAGGTAGAGCAAGATTATTTAACTTTTTGCATACGAGTGTTCCAAGGCAATTCTCGAATTTAAAAAATGGCAGACAAAGATGGTAATTTATTTCATTTTCTTAAACATTAATGTGTGAGGCTATACATGTAAAACGAATAAATTCGAAATCGGTGCCGGGCAAATTAGATCCGCCATTTTGAATTTCGAGTATATTTAATGTATTTGAACTAGCATCAGATATGGTTATTTCCGGATAAATTAAAAATCGTCTCAATTTTAGTTTCGACTTTCAGCTGTCATATTGGATATTGCTTTTTTGAAATTCAATTGCTTTCTGAGAATATTTCAAGGTGACAGGTCCGAGAACACAAAATTGTCACCGTGTAAAGATTTCTTTAATCGTTTAGAATGAATAAAATCTTATTAAAAATTGTTTCGGTTATAATCAATAATAACTTTCGGAATTGGTTTAGTTTTTCGGTTGAAGATAGAATCGGAACGAAAGAAAAAATATAGTTAATCCAACCATTTTACAAAAGTAAATCAAGGGGTTACAAAAAAAGTATAATTAAATATTTATGTGGTAAACCAAACCAAAATATTGTTTCCTATTTCCCGATCGTTAAATATCCCGCTGTTTACATAACCTGAAATTTAATGTAGTTTTACATTTAAAAATTGTATGGTGTACTGTACAATATTGTGAATTGCAAAAACAAACACTCAACAACAAATTTTCACATTGTTAATTCTACCGTTATTATATGTTACAACTATTTCAACCTTCTTTTAAATAGTTCCATAACCTTTTTTTGATGCTCCGCACTGGCCAATGAAAGTAATCGAACTGTTTTTGGTCTGCTAACCAAATCTACGGTTACGTGACTACATCGAACTATCTTCATGTAGATAAGAGAATGGTTGATTCAATTTATATTAGTAGCTGCTCCAAATAATTTGAAATGGATTAGTGGAGTAAAAGTAGGAATTGTCATTGATGAGGAAAACAATGGATAAGATAATGTATATACAGTAAAATCACACTTAGGAAACACACATTGAAATGAATAATAGCATGTATTATTTCCTACACAGACTTGATATAAGAAAGCAGTTCATATAATTAGCGGACTGCCGTAATATTAAACCATAAACCGTTTACTGTTAATTATACATAGGCTATTTTTGATATATATCAATTAAATCCTAACCTCAAAGGCGCAACATCTAAAGATTATTGTTTTTATTAAACTGTTTATCTTTCACAAATTGCCTTCAAATAATTGCACTATTACATTTGGCATAAGCTTAAACCTATATTAACAAATATTATAATAATGTTTCGTTACGTTCTTGTATTATTTTTTAAACTATTGAACAAAACATAACGTGCTGCATGTCAGCATAGTATTCCAAATAATATTGAATTTTAAATTGGTCATACATAATCTGTAAAATCATCCAAATTTAAGTTAAAAAAAAAGAGGAAACAAAGAAAAATTAAAAAATGCATTTAACATCTACAATAGATGTTTTCCTTTTTTTAAAATTGAATTTATAAATTTTACAATGATTTTGCGAGCCTGCATGCTTTCTTTGAAAATATCAACAACTGCGATAATCACATATTTGACATATTTTTCAAAATATTAAGTTTGCAAAAACCACTGTTTGAACAAGTTTTAGAGATCTTAAACTGATAATTTATTGTTCATTATAATTTAACAACAATATCCATAATTATTTTTTACTGTACTTAAATAGATAAACACTCAAATTATGTAAAAAATAGATATAAAAATATTCAAGTTATTTGAAAACTGATGTTAAACGAAAATGATTCCAATGAATTTAAAAATATTTACAAACATAAGATTTAAGTTTCATTAAACATTTGCTGGCACATTTAACTAATCATATATATAGCAAATCATTCTACCCGCATGAGGATAAACTTTAATGTATAGAATTAATGACGCATAATCATAAGTTTAGGATAGCAATGAATTGCTCATGCCATTATACCACAATAACAATAATTTCTATAATAAATATTTTCTGTTCCCAGGTTTAATATCGCAAGTATAATTTGAAAAATAAGAAATATTATCGAAGGTATAATTAAATGCATCGTATAAATGATTAATGTAATTATAAACTAATAAATTAAAGATCGCAATAATATTATACTGCTCATAATACTTTACAACCTATATATTCTTCCCATCTTTAATACTGACTTACCGTTCTCACCTAGTTATTCGATTTCTAATAACTTCACGCTTCCAGCTGCTTAACTTCAAATTCCATCTCGCGTAATTACCCAGCTTCCGGTTACTTTCCTTATGAAATTACTGGACTTATAATTACATCGCTCTTTTTATTACTCTAGTTTTACCTACATCGTGTAATTTAACAAAATAATAAATCAAAATAATTATTATTCTAATTAATTAAATAAATAATTGCAAATGAAAATGACCATTTTTTGTAGAACCAACTGTTTACAACATATAGAGTAATCAGAAACTTGCCTACCAGGGCTACATTAGTATTAGTAATTTTTAATTATTTCTCAGATATAAATTTTACAATACTTTTATCGTAAAGTATATATTAGTTGTTATTGATTTCAATTATCAGAAGACGTTCTGATTTTCGCCATTAAACAAACATCTGAAATAGCTTCTGAATTGCGATAATGACTCCCTGGGAAAGTACTTAGGGGATATCGGCTGGCACCAAGGTTTCATTATGAAAATAAATATCATAATTCTCCAAGCATATAGCAATAAAACAAGTTCGAGTTGAGCTGATGGTATCCAAGCATTGTATGTGTCTGGAAGTACAGGATTCAAATGTACACCATGCTTCGCACGGCGGCTGCCTCGGCATACAATCATGGTTACGATGTTAAGGATAATACGTGCCTAACTAAGGCCTGTGCTTATATATCCGCCTTTTAGCGAAACCTTACTTACCGACAGGGCAACTATGCCTGTTTACTGCCTACCGTATGCTTCTTTCCTTTAGCACGAGCGTGTGTGGCCGCTCGCATATCGCTCAATTGAGTGCTGGACGGCCGAAAACCGGTCGAGCACTCGGCGATGACGAAAACCGCTTTGTAGCCTCCGGTTACAGTTTTGACTTTTGACGATTCAATGCGATTTTCTATATTGCGATGAATAGTTTCAAAAAAGAAACAGAACGAATACGATTCAATAGCAATGAATGACGGAGAATGCCATAAGTCTTCTGAGATAGGAATGTATTTTTTTAGTTTTCTTTCTTTCCAAAATCTTTTAGATTATCTCATATGAATTATGAGCGCACGATCCATTTGCAAAGTCAAATTCTTCCTACAATGAATTCAACTCTCACTTCAATGAAAGGTTTCTATTTTTAAAAGTTCGTATTTTATGTTCTGGAGGAAAATTATGTTATTCTTCTTTTATAACTTATTTTTTGGCATTAAAAAATTGAACAAGGTAATACCTGAGTTCTTCTGAAGTAGTTATTTTTTTGTGTAGTCGAAAATGTATGCTTCGCGGAATAAAGACACCACATTCAAATTAATGTAAAGGGTAAGTTATTAAAATATCTCGAACATTTGTCTAGGCAGCTTGGCTAGTGAGCAGAGCTTGATTCGATAGTTATGAGCACGCTTTATAAAGCTTCACTGAATACTAGCTAACCATACCCTTATCAATAGGTCATTGGTAATGTTTGATTATGTCCTGATCAATAGAGCTTACCATATTAAAGGTCGTTGTGAAATCTGATCAGATTTCGATACTAAAATCAGAATTGTATTTAATGTTTTCTAATCCTGTTCGTGATATTTGACCTACGATAACTGAAAATACGTATAAAATTGATTAGCATCAAATACAAAACAACACCTAAACCATCGATAAATTATAATGTGTACATTGGTTGACAGATTAAATCGTCACTCATCTCAAACCCTCCATATGTACAGTTGTCAACTCGCATAACGATGTAATTTAAAACTTCCTTGGTAGTAAACAAGCTGAATAATTACTAATCCAAGACAAATTCAACAGAAATGTCTTAATCGCAAGACAAATTGAGATGTGCTCAGTTTCTCTTTTGCTTCTTTGCATTTTCATTGAAACGTCATTCGGTTTCCTTTATTCCTCAACCTCGTGAAAACGATATATTCTCGACGTCACCTTCCTTATTCTCTGATTCCTGGTGAAATTTCAAACATTGGCCTCAACTATAAATGTTTTACATGTCGCAGATTTACGATTAAGGGCACACGTTAACTAACGAGAGAACGAGAATTCAAATATAGCATTACTGGAGCATACACCATCGCGAAACTAAATTTTGAACGTGGATAAGAGAAGGGGAGACGATTAAGTCCATGATTTTTATTAATATGTTGGAGGACAAATTAGCTGGTTGATTGTTGGTTTTAATTATAACAGCCGCATCGTGCTCCTCCTCTACTCTTTTCGAATAAGAAAAAAGCGAACTAAACGGAGCCACATTTGGCGAACCACTGTATTAAAACGTCGACTTCTTTATTAACGGAGCCTGGAACATATCTTGCCTGTTTCCTTATTCTTTCTTTTTTTCAACAGCTCTTTCTTTCTCATCGTTCGTGTCCTTTCAACTCTTCTCATCTGGCACTGCCTTCTTTGCTTCTCTATCTTTCCTGCACAGTATATCGTGTTTTCTCTCTCACATATTTTGCAACATTGTAAATAAATATTTTCTATACAATTTTTCAAAACCTCAATACAATTTTTCAACAACAAATTTTGGATATATTTATTTAAAGATTATCCTTTTCTTCCTTTCTATCCTGGGATAATACATGTAGTAAACCTTTTCCATACGCAAAATCAAGGTTAAACGTTTTGCAAATCTCAGCAAAGAACCAAGTATTGTGCGTGCTTGGCTAGTACTTGTTAATTAGCGATTACGGCGAGTAGCGCATAATTATAAAAATAGAGCAAAAACGAAGATGCACGCTTCGCTGATTTCTCGCGGGCGTTTTATCCCGTCTAGTGTGCAAATCACAGTATAAAGAGAGACATAACGTTTCCCCAGTGATTACATACAATGTTGCATGCAAAGCAGAGTCGCGACAAGTAATTTGTCAGTTTTTACCGTCACGAAAAAAAGGTTGAGAATTTGTTACAGGTGCATAACATGTGTTTCCTTTACAGTACTTATAAGATATTAGAACTGCGTGACAAGCACTTTTGGAGACCGCAAAAAATGTTACATCTTCCAAAAATAAAAGTCGATGGAACCTTTCGATGGTTTATTATAAAATAAATTGATTTTATAGTATTACAATGAATATAACGCGAAGTCGAAATTTATCTGTTTTGTGTTGGCGGTCGTTCCGAGATTTCTTTAGTGATGAGGCATAACTTTCAAAAGTCAAAAGGAGCCACCAGAGAGGCGAAACCCATGGAGCGTATATTGGTATATGACTGGAGCGAGTCCGGTAATGAAGATGTTTCTCTAGGTTAGGGGAAGTTTGACGTTTTTATGGGTCAGGCCCCCAACTCCTCGTTTTTTTTCGACTCTTCATCTTTCTTTATTTTTCTTCCTTTTCTCATCCGAAAGGCTGGCCACGGCGAGCCGCACTGGACCGGAACGGACTTGACGGGTCTATCATCCCACTAATTCTATAATAGGAGATTTTTGGTTTTACGACTCTTTATGGGAGAGTTGACGACCCTGCGAGAATACGATCATGATGGACCGATTGCACACCGGTACATTTTTAAAATCTCTCGGGGCGCCAGCGTCGGAACATGAGCTCCAGTGCGATACTGGCTATCTAATCCGAAATCTGGTAAACTAAATCTCTGTGTCGCGACCGTCTTTTACAAACAGCAATCTCGAAATTAATATTTTTAAGATGAAGTACATTCGAAAATACGTCGTAGATGTTCTGAAAATGAAGGATGGACTTTATCCTTTAGAAAGATTTTACTTAACCCTTAATTACTTCGACCCAGACCCAGAGTTTAGACGAAGTATTGAATTTGATCCGTTCCTGGCAAAAAAATTATCCTATAGTTTTTCATCAAATGTCGACGTTTCAGACCCCAAGGAACCCAAAACAACAATATACGCACGCACGTACGTCCCATGTTTTTGTCTCGCGATAACTCACGTACCGATAAGCATTTCAATATTAATTTTTTTTAAATTCGTGTCTTGGCATTACTTAGATCTGATTAGATTTCGGCGCAGATCCATCCGTCCATTACTAAAAAACATTAGCCCCAATTACGTTTCCTCGTAGTTTTTGCATTTATTTTGTAAAAATACAAATTTGATTGAAAAATGTTTCAAACGAAAAAAGTAGAGCATTAAATTCTCTACAAAAAAGGTTGTATGTATTTTCTTCCTAAAATCAAGGATAATGCTATACAAACTGTTTGAAATGCGTATGACTATAGTCTGACAAAGTATTGAATTTGGTCACCTCGACAACAAAATTATTTTATAGTTTTTCATCAAATGTCGACGTTTCAGACCAAGAAAGCGGTGAAGAGTGGGAGGGGGGGGGGGGAGGGGGGGAAACCACGTCGACACTGAAACAACCGTAAAGATATTTTTTAATACGACGGGCGTGAGGCTCGATAATTCCAGTCCAAATATTTCGCCATAGGGCGTGAAATCGAGCTTCGTGCCCGGAGTGTTAAATATGTTATTTATTAATATTTCGGGTGATATATGGTGCGAGTCGAAATTTTGAAAATACTCAATTTCACTTTTTACACGTTTAAGGAATCCCTTCCTCCACTCCCCGTCTTTCCTACCTAAGTTACATAGAGATGTTCTCATAAGCGCCACTCTTTCTCTAAATATGTTTAGACCCCCTAAATGTCGGTATAATGTTATAATGTAACTGAAAGCTATTATTAAACGAACGAGTATTAAGGAATAGCCGGCTCCCCACTGGGTCGAAGTTTCTTATGCGTTATTTCTTTATTTCGTTGCATATCATTATTTAAACGCGACATAATGGAAATGTAATTTTAGAACCTATTTTTTAAAACTTCTTTATCTCTCTGGAAAGAATCAAGTTCACATCATTTCTAAATATATATGTACCAAACTGCTGCAACTTTATTACCATGTATCAATGTTAAAATCTGAATACTTTATATTTACTTAACGACGTAAGTATATATTGACAAATAATTCCGTTAGTTTTTTCTCGCCTTAAATCCCGAAAATATGTATTTAGCAGCATCATAGGCGTTCCATTATGTCTGACACCTCAAAGTGCCTTATAGCAAATATTTATCGCTTAAATGGATTTCGTCGTAACAGAATGTGTCGATGGAGGTTCGATGAGTGTCAATGGACCTTCATCGATGGATTTTAATGACCTGTGGTTTATAGGGATAGCGATTAGAGAAAAAGGCAGACAACAAACCTGTTAGGAAAGCCCGAGAATATCCGAGAATCCCGGGTAGCACAGTGGCTCATTGAGCACTCCGGTGGTAGTCGGAGCAATATCGTTGCTGTTACGACAGCAGACGGTCGGATTCGGCAGGCCACTGCTGGTGGTCCATGACGTTCTACAAAGACCCGTTGTTGACATTGCGATCATTTTATTGACATGGCTCAATTACCACGACTGAAATGTTCCACCTTCCGTGGCCGATTTAACATGACGCGATTCCTCTTTACCGCTTTCTTTGACGCGCCCGTTTCTGGCATCTTCGTCCTTCGTTCACTTTATCAGTGGTTCTTCCTCTTTTTATGTCCACGGATAAAAACGACACTCGTAAAATCGTGTGGGTGACTTTATCACCACGCACCGATGCGTTGTTTTGACCACGTGTGGCCAAATTGGAAAAGGACGAGGAACCAGAATAGGGAGATAGGGGGAATGGTATAAGAATGAAAATGCCAGACCGCGGCTTTAACTCAAATTTGTGAGACGCTTATCGTCCGCGGAAGCAGTTTTATGGAGATTGCATTCCAAGCTCTTGGAGATATTATTAAGAGGTCGAAAGGACTTTCCTGCAGATCTTCGTTCGGGCTTGTTCCATGTAAACCATAGTGACGTGAGAATGAGACCTAAGAAGACGAAGAAGAAACCAAGGTCAATGATAAAAAGAAATAAAGCAACTGAATGAAGTACGAGGGAAGAACCCTGGTCCAAACGAATTTTTTTATTTCATGTAGGGTCACATTTTTTTGTTCGGCTATAGCGTTACTTTTGAAGTATCTCGCACCCTATTAGGCAGAGACTGCATGACCCTGGGTGTGTCAACGTCTGGAGAGACCATCGTCCCAAAGTTTTGCATGGGGTGACCCTTAAAAGTCAACGAGGCCCGTTTATTTACGAAATGCAGAACGTTGACACCTAAAGCTGTATATTGTTATTATAGCTTGGAATATCTCCAGTTTGCTGTTTGCAATATTCTATTCTTTCTTACTTATTAGTCGTCCAGGGATATTATTTGATAAATCATTGCAATTAATAATTTAGTGCAGGAACCAATATCAACAATAGTAAGCTCATAATTTATATTGTAACTGGAAACTGTTTAAACCAAATCTGTAAACTGTAATTGAACATAATCGTTTGTACCATATTCCTTAATTCTGGTAATCGTTTGTCTCAGTAAATTTGCCCATCAGTCGGTGACTCGGATGTAGTAAATTCTTGGAGATAAGTTAGAGAGGGAACCCGAAACTCCGAATTCCTGCCATCGCTGTTCTCATTCCGAAGTTCAGCTAATCTGTTAGACCCTTGCGTGTCACCGACGAAAGAAGCTTATTCGAGGGTCAAATGGATTTTGGTAGCTGGTATCCGTTCCATCGCCTCATCGTATCGAGTGATCCTGGATTATACTATCGACTTCTTCAACCTGATTACACAGAAAACGTGTTAGAATTTAATATGTACATGATCTTCTACTTTAATCTTTCGAAATATCATTCGCATATCTAATTATACGGACCATCTATGTCAACCAAAATGCATTAGCTCTAACGTGGATATACTTTGATAAAGTGCTAAAATCTTCCTTTTATTTTTAATAAAATGTTTATGCCACCATATGTGATACTACTTCAATGTCACTAGTAGACAATTTTAGGATAGCCCCTACTAGTGGAACTACGGAAACGCCCATACTTGGAAAGTAAATATCGACAACATCGCGTGTAATTAGGTATTCCAGGTTTAAACGATGCCTGACGAAATACTCAGTCATCGTGGAAGTTGGGTTCTTCTCCAGTTCCACATTCCCAAGCAACCACTAAGAGACCTCTCTCAGTGGACTACTCAAAATTTATAGTTCAGGGGTCAGGTGCGATGAACCCTCTACGATCAACACCTACGCTGTGCCTCCTGTTCGCGAGGCACAGTACCGTGGAATGCATAAGTGCCTAGGTGCCAAAAGTTAAAGTGAATATACGTCAGCAATAAGAATCGCGGATGCAAGCTGGTCTTCCATGGTCTCTGTAGGCAATCAGTGTAAGTCACTAAAATAAAAAAGATGAGTCTTTCTCGTTTGTACGTATACAACCGCGCTTGTAATAATTTCCGGCGTTGTCCCTTATTGCTATTATTCACGATTATTGCCAGGATTATGGGAATGTTTCGATCGGACAGTTATATTGGAGACTAATTCAGGCTTCGCTGCTTAATTTTAAAGAAGCACTTGTTTCTTCTTTTATCCTTCGAAATGAGAAATGTTATGACTGTGGACACACATTTTCGATATTCTATTATCCAATGTCCTGGGTGGTCGCACGCATTTGCAAGATTTTAATATAGATATTTTTACCTCTATTTGATATGCAGCAATGGGAAAACAAACGGATAAGAAGAATTCAAAATTTAATTATTTTGTTTAAATAATTGGGAAAACAAACATTGAATACCATTGTCATCTTTCTTGATGGAAAACCGCATATTCTTTAATAAAATGATTCTTTAATAAAGACTATAAACATTTGAAAGTTGTTGGTAAATACGTAATTGCTGATTTGGAATTATTAACAGTTGCATACGTATAAAATGCAAACTTATATTTATTGAATAATCAACGGATACTTGTGGACGGAAAGTAAATACTCAAGGTGCGTTTAAGGAGCAACAGTAGACGCTTTTATTGAAGTGGATATGTTACACTCGAAATGTCACGAACGTTCACACTTCATGTATCACAATGCTTCTTTAAATACTCCCAAGATATTCTATGGATAGTTTCTTTGCACCACGTGAATAGTTTAATCAGCCTCTTTTTTCCAGAACTGGTATTAACACCTTTAAACTGCTCCTCCATGACCAAATACTATACGTTTACATGAAGCAATAATAAATTTCTCTTATTAATTACTCTGCATTCGTAATCCAATCCACTTAATTGAAATTGTACGTCTCGATCTCGTGAAGGAATGGATATTTTCTGGATTAATCTCATTTACTCAATTCGCAGCTTAGCGGTTCGTTTCTCGTCGCGGCAGGAAATCGCTTAATTTCGTGGCTCATATGAGGTAACGGCGAATTTAATATTTGCGAATCCGGTACGACAGCGGCTTCACGGGCCATTTGACGATAATGAGAGAAGGAAAACGGGATAGGGGACGTGCAAGAACGAGAAAAGACGATTGATGCCGACGTGTATTTTTGCGAATCTAGGTGAAGAGATAGAGAACGAGTGGAAGAGATAAATACGAGACATGAGAACGAAAGGGAGAAAGTTTGTAGTTCTAAGGAGAGTGAGAGAGATAAAACTGTTTGAATACGGGGTGATGCACGGACCCCACGTGCTGCTTGATAACGTTGCATTTAGTACGGCGGAAGTAGGTTATATTTGGCACGATGCTCGAATTAGAGTCGCTAGGATGTTACCGGTCTAATATTTTATTTTGCGATTCGACTTCCTAAAGCAAATATTTAATTTAAAGCTATGTAACCGCAAAAATTCGGAGGGATGTTAGTGTAACAAAACGAAATCTTATACTGAACCGAAACGTAACAGTCAAATAAAAGCAAGGTGTATTTTTTTTTGCTGAAGATCGCGTAACGTCAGGCACAGTGACTTGTTGTTCAACCGTAAGAGTTGCTCGTCAGCGTATTTCTTTTTTTTAACTCGTCGAGCGGTCTCTCACAGTAGCCTGACTGTCAGATGCTGCGGGGCTCGTTGCAGGGGACATTATTTGATAGCAGAGGGACAGATGAAACGGAAAACGATGCCAAGCAAAACTGGAAGGGAGCGACAGTGTTGGTGGTCCTACCGCTACAGTCAATGTCGAACAATGAATTTACTTCATAAATCTCAATTCTGCCGGACTCGGCTCCAATTAACTTTAATCTCACGGCCGCTGTCGCACTGTGGTGAAATTATTCTCTCAATATCTAATTAAATATTATCCCGCAAGAAGGTAACAATATTTTGATTAAATATTAGCCTGTTGATTTTTATTAAATCATACAATCACTGAAATATGGTAATTTATTATCTTTGAAAAAACAACATGCATGAAAAACCAGCGGATTAAATGTCGGAACTACGAAATGATAGAGTGTGCTAATGTTCCTTGTGATGTACATGTTCCTTGTGTGCAGCATATACACGTCTTACACGTTGGTCCACTTATGCCAGCATACATAGCGTACGCCACTTCTCCAAGAGATGTACGAGAAGTTTTCGCAGAACTCGGTTTCTTGGAGATTCCTCTCGAGAATCTGCTTGGTATCTGTTTGGCACAACTCTTCGGCCTCCACCGTTCGGACAAATTGCTGCCTCTCTTTCGTTTTGTTTCTTCACTTTATCGGCTCAGCATACTCGAAATTCGGTACATCGAGAATAAGTTGAACGTTGCGAGAATGGAGGCAAAAACAGTCCAGTCGGTAATATAGAACATGGGAACAGCATCTCAGTAAATTTGACTGCGCAGGTGGTACTTATCAATCATACACATTTGTTTTAATTTTTCAGTTCATTAATTCATGAACCTCTGGAATAAGTATTAACAACTTTAATACTTGTAACTCCGGATTACAGATGTTTACTTATTTACTTGTTTGAATTATTAAACTGTTGATAAATAAAGCAATTTTACGGTGGAATGTAACGAGAAAGTTTCATAAACAACACATGTCGAACTGGACAGTGTTACAAAAACGGCCGATTCGATGCAAGGAAATTCCATTGTGGAAAAAGTAACCCCTTTGGATTAAATGGAATTCGCGAAAAAACCGAAAGTTTCAACTGCAACTGGATATTTCTTAGAGCGTAATCAAGAAACAATTTTAAGAAGTAAAATACTTAATTTTCTCCAAGAAAGGTCTGATTGAAGCAAAATGTTTCCAGCCCTGACATCGAGTAATCACTCTGCATCGAATTAAACGCTCGCTCGGCCTTTTAAATGAAATACTTGCGTCAAGCGCGTCAAAGTACTTGCGTCAAGCTAATTTTAATAAGTGGCATTCTTGATGTATATATAAGCGCAAACTTGTACAAGTTTTATTTTAATCGTGACCTTCCTGGAAATCTGGCCATCTGCAAATAGTGGTGAAGAAGAAATAACAAAATTAAAATAAGTTTAAATATGCGAAATATTTCTGAGCCCATGGGCACGTAGCTGTTCGAAATATATCGAATAGTTTTTTGAAAAATATCTGATTAAAGTGACTAGGCGCCACCTTAAGTTGTTATAAGTCAGAAAAAAATACCAAACATGCAATCATAATATACGTAAACATAATAAAATAAAAATAATAAATCAGCAGAAGAGTCCCGTCAATTAAATGTACCTGTATACAAGCTTATTAAAGGATACTAAATTGAAAAGCAACCCACACAAAACAGAGAAGAAAAAAGAAAATGACGGACACAAATGTAGCCTTAGTACCGAGGGAAGGATAATTAATAGCTTAATTTCCACCTTTCAGGAAGTCGTTTCTAGCAAAGGCCGCCAACGGCGAAGACGAACGAATGACGAAGGAGTTCTCACCCACGAGACATTCGAAACGTATCGAATGTCGCTTCTCTTTCTCTTTGCCGCGGTGAAATACGGCCGGCTTTCCTTGGTAACGCTATAAAAACTTAACTGTTGACGATGCATATATATAAAACGTAAACGCTTTTCCACGCTAATTTATGATAAAGTCTCAGAAACCCATGTGCAAATCGATAAATGTCCGATAATCCACGCCTTCCCCGCTAACGACACGTATAAATATCCGTTCAAATTAGCACCGTGCAGAGAAGCATGCGCAAAAATGCCGATTAATTATTCAATTACGATTATTTTAAAGCCGCTCCGATAGTCAGTCAAGTTATTCAGTATGCTATCTGGCTAACGTTATGTAGTTAAAGCTTAATTGATTACATTTTCATATATGATATATTATAATAGATTATATTTGTATCGGTTAGATGCTTTTTCAAATGGAGAGCCGAAATACCAGGTGAGGGTCATCATAGTTAGATCACATTTTTACTTTTGCTAGCAATGGTAAGCCAAATTGAGAAATATTTTTGACAAATAATTGGTCCAAAATTTAGGAGCTATAAGAATTTACAAAACAGTGGTGGTTATGGCAAAGGACTAGAAGATGTATGAAGATAATCAACATAAATAATTCATAAATGACAAAAAAAAACGTTCAATAACTCTTGGAAATGATACATGCTGTTTATGGAAACATAAAACCGTGATGAAACATGGCCAAAGGATATTGGTACTTTTTGGTGCCGAAACAAGTACTTCAAATATTCCAACGTAATGTGATTACAAAATTTTAACTGGATCAACAAGTACTATCTATAATGGTCCAAATAATAAACGTATGATATAAACATCAAATAATGACTTCTATTTTCAAAACACTTTCAAGAAGAACTTTACACTTCACACGTTAATATACTTCTTTATTTACATCATACAAATTTATTATCAAGTAATATTAGACGTTAACAGGAGATAACGAACGTCAAAAAGAGAGCAAAATAGATGCTAAAAAGATCGGACCCGATCTTTATAATTTAGAAACATCAGCGAGGTTTGGGGAAATAGAAATGAAAAGGGTAAATGCTACTAAACTTCAAAAACAGGAGAGAGAAATGTGAAACCAACCAGAAGGAAAATACATCACACGTGAAGGAAATATCTTGCAGTACCTTGAGATACTTCTTTTCTGCAGCATGAATTAATAAACTTAAAATAGGAAAAGAACTCCTTGCAAAGGGGAAGAGAACATACAAAGAGAATTTTCACATACTAATTTGAATAAAACAACTTGATGTATTGCTTTTACAAAGCGTGCATGGAAGACATTGTGGATTCTGGGACAAATATAAATATTCCTGCTCATAATATATCTTATATTGATGCAGAAATGTAGGACCTTCTTAGGTATGGAGAATTTTTCATAATCAAAACTTCATCAGATCTTGGAATTCATTAGAAAGATTGAAGAAGATACTGAAAAGAGATACCTGGCTGGGAATCAACAGCAGCAAAAGGGTAGGAGAAAGGTTGGATAATAGAATGTAAGGGTTGACGTGAGCAATTCCGCCATGATGGTTACTATCTATCTACGAGACAATATATTTTAGTCTGCATGTTGATTATATCTAACAGTCATGGGTTAATTATGATTGACGTTGATGTGAACTATGCTTAACTTAACTATAAACTGGTGCAGAATGAATAAACTGGAACTTGAATCATATGAATATAAAATAATCCAACCTAAAGGTTCCGTTTTCATCAAGACAAAACCAAGATTTGAGATAAAAGGGATGTAATCAAATTTGAGCATCTCGCCGTAACCTTCGAACGAAACATAAAGGTAAAATAACGTGTCATCAGTGTGGCAAACAATTATACTAAATTTTGGGAAAACTGTTGATGATGCACAAGGGATCATCCCTTCAGATGGTCAGCTTCACGGCCAATGGTTCCAACATTAAAAAACTCTCATCAGCATTTCAAAACTTACTATCGACATTAAAAAGAAATACAGTTACTACAATCAATACCTCGAAAAATGTTAAAATCATTCGGATTCCGTCACACCCAGATATCAAACCATTACGAAAATAAGATCCAATTTTTGGCAATTTCCGATGTATGATAATCATAAAAAAGTCTTACTTAATAAACATTTGGTCATCGTGCTTTCTTTATTTTGCTGTACTTTGATAAATAAAGGAGATATTCCATCAAAAGTGATATCAGTTTAATCAAATCTAAAGAAATGTAGTAATCGAAATCTAACATTTTTCGTCCACGAACCGAATGAATGGAATTTAATTTTGAGCCAATCTTCAGCATGTGACAGTATTATTTTAATGTTAATTGATGTCACACTATATATACTCTTCCAACATAATCATTTCCGAGCTACATGGTTGCGTTTTACATTCCAACATTGCGTTAGACTCCTACGAAGCAATGTCACTCTTAATGAAGCAGTCGCATCGAACGAGATGGCTGTCTACTGACGTTTCGCGCCAACAACTATAGAACACTTTCGAGCAAATGTGACGTTTACGTCGGCGGTACATAAACACTCCCAAAATAATCCAAATGTTGTCTAGGATGTTATCTGTTGGTTTGCAATTCCAGCGAATGTCGAGAAGCTGTAGAAGGTACGCGACAAAAGCGAGGGTCATGAATATGTATGGTGGCTACTGTCAACGTCGCGTGTGCGATATAACTCGGTTTCTATGAATACGTACGTGACGAAAACAGTGAATCCCAGCCAATTGGACACGCAACCATGAGATAAAAGCCAGAATAAGGCCGGGTTTGAAATCGCAAAGCGCGTAACATGTCGCTAATTTCTCCAGCCTTTAAATCATCAGAGAGATTTCACGTGTGTCCTCAGTTTTGATAGTTATGGAAATACGCCTTTGTTTTTGTTTGAATCGAAAATTTCCATGAGACTAAATGCTATTTCGCAAACGCTTTGTCCCAAATAATAAAAAATGTCCGCTTTGTGTTTTCAGAAAAATAAGTGTTTACGCATTATAAATCTGTTGTGGTATTGTAATGAAGTTACGAAAGTGAGAAAGAAGTATTCGAAAACGTCAAATTTTAGTTCTTTTCAATAGATAAGCCATACATAATTTACCTCCCACGAAACACTACAAGCAATAGAGTCGTTCGTTCAAGTTACAGTACCCAAATTCCCTGTCAAATATTAGCCACAATAACTAGTAAATTTATTCAAAATAAAATTTGTTTCCCTAAAATTCTAAGAATGCAATAACTTTCCTGGGAAAATAAACCTGCGGTTCGCCACGTCCGAGTATCATATAACAATGACGCAGAAGATTCACAGGATGTCGCTTGTAAAGTTGTCTTGAATAGCTCGCACGGGGGCCCCGACGAGGCCCTCGGAGTATTCCGCACCACCGACGGCATGCGCGCGCGCGAACACGCGGGTGGGTCCGAATCACGCGTAGGCGTCTCGTCGCGGGACATGCAAATTACCCGCACCAGATTCGGCGATACATCTTAATTTGTGGCCGGACGAAAATATACGCCACCGGCTTATGCGGATCATCGCGTCGCCTTGCAGGCGTGCTGCCACGTGACTGACGACTTTAAATTAGGATGCGCGCGCAATTGCTCGGCGAAATTGTTACTTTGTGCTCGCGTCGTCGACGTGATCACAGTCCCATTTTAACGGACAAGTGGGCAGAAATAATGGGTCGGTACCGGCTCCAGTGCTACTGAATGCCCTCCAGAGAGATTTTTGTTGTGAGTTGATCCGCGTGCGAGGGCGTAATCGTCGGACGCGAGCTAAAGATAAAATTGTGCCAGAATTATTCAATTAGAGTTGTCAATTCTTATCCTCTTGCTAATTTGAATATATTGACAGTTGAAAATGTACCAACGAAAAGTGGACCATTTTTAATATGAACCCCATGTAGTGGAGGTAGCTGTGAAGATGTGATGATCATTTATAAGTTATTTTTATAAACAAATATGAATTTTTCGATTTTCTTACTACCTTAAATTAAGAGCGAAAAGAACAAATGCTATATACAAAAACTACATGTTTTTAGGTAGAATATATACACAGCTGAAAAATCTAAATTGGTATAGGAAGTTTACTCCCCTGGTAGAAATTTTGCTGGTTGAACTAGCTATTATCCTAGCAGCTGGGAATATCTATTTGGTAGAATCTCGGTAGAAATATGCACGAATTCTAGATGAAAACCCGCTAGACTAGTAACATATATTTAATGTGACATAAAGCAATAATTCCAAATTGAAAATATCATATCAAATTTGTATAATAGGTAAGAATCAATCGGTTCGACAAAACGAGCAGCTTTGTAAACAATCGCGAAAGCATGTGCCCGCGAATCAGCTGAGAGCCAGCCGCCATATTGGGAGTTCGATCGAGAGGTATTCGAGATTCTCGAATCGAGCCGAGTTCGATAAGTTGTAGGAGCTTGTAGCACTCATGTTAAAATATATTAGCTGTCTCAATGTCTCGCGTCTCGGTAGATTTACGCCACAATTCATATCATTTTTAGTAGGATTTCTACCCATATTACGGAGCTGTTTCTATCCAGATCATCAAAATCTAGGATAATTCTGGGCAGATGCTCGTGACCATCTCTACCAGGGTGGGACAGCATTTTGAGATTTTGAAGTTTCGCTGAGGAGCACTAGGCGGTGCATGAATTCGTCAACAAATTTTCTCACCAATTGCTTGAAACGTGATACTATGTTTCTAACAGTCGCTCCCGATATTTGTCAGGGAAAAGCAAATTAAATTACGACTTCCTTGTCTGAAAATTCTTTTATTATTATGGTCATTCCAAACTCCACGGCAATGGACTTTGACATTGTTCTTGGATTTGGATGCCACCTAGCGTCCTAAGTATAAAATATATTATACTAAACATAGCTCTTGTCTCGATCGATTGAGATACGACACACCGTTCACTGTCTTATTTATTTCAATTATTTATTTTTATATTTATATCTGTTTGTTACATATTAGTGATATATTTGTTATATACTAGTTGGACCTGACGTCTTTTTACATTTTGACAGAGATAATCTATTTCACAAATTTCCATTTATATGCAATTAACAACATTAATATAAACAATAATTCAGAGTAGTTAATTCATGTACGATTACTATTTTATTTATTTTGTATAAGTATAAATCTTCTTCTTATTGGTTTTAAATTCGAATAGAAGCATAGAATCTAATATCAAAGAATAATGTAATAAAGCAAGTAAATGATTTCGTCCAAAGGTCCCGACGCGACGTCGCGAATGCAAGAAGCGTAAAAGAACAGTGTAAAAAGAGGGTTAAAGTCCTAACCCTCGTGTCGGCGATGTAAAAACCCCTACCCTAGGAACAACCCACGCAAATGTCGGTGGGTCGACCCTTGCTTATATTGTTACTTATAGGAGCTTACGAGTTTTCGGCACGCAACCGAAGCTAATGTGTTAATATAACGTATGGAGGTTGCCCGGTGCACGGTGCACTCGGCACTACGCATATTTATGCATGCGCACGAGCATGTGGCTCGTTGCAAAATCGACCGGGCGAATCGCAGCGAGTAATAACGTTTGAACTTCGCCATTTCCATGTTATACTTTTCGGTACATATCTCACAATTCTGATTTTCAGTACATGCAATTCCATGTATTTTTCGACAGAGATTAAATATTTTGAAATCAGCATTATTACTGACAAAATATACGACCTGTCTTTCTTAGTTGTACATCAATGTAACTGTATAGTTCTGAGGACCATACAGTTTTCCTCCCAACTCTGAAAGTGCCCTTAGGCTCATAGTATAATTATTTTAACTATAATTCTGATCCTCACAACGACACCGTTCTATTAGTGAGTTACTCTTAAAATTGTTACCATTTTCGAGAAAGCTCTTTTATCATTGATATATAATCAGATTTGATTCTATATATTTTAACAGCACAAGCAGTAGAGTCATGTAAACAAAATCCTTTATGAATTGGGTTCCCAATTTTTAATAAATATTACATTTAATCAAATTCATAAAGCAAGACCATCCTGATCAAATCCCGCTAGCTATTAAATGTGAAAACAAAAGTACAAATCCTACTAGATCATTATGGAAGTCGATGTGTAAAATAAAAACACGCAAGAAAATTTCTCAGTTTAGCATTAGACTTGTATTAACCTAACCTGGTATGGACAAAGGATTTCCATCTTTGTCCACAATACATCATGACATAATTCTTTCGGCAACGCAAAAGTAATAATCTATAATCCCTATGATGCTTGAGGGAAAGACACAAAACGCTGTAATAAATATACTCCACAATGAATTTAATCATGTCGACTGGATGGCCCATATTGCATCCCCCAAATTACGACAACGATATGACAAGTTCAGCACCACACGCAATCAAAGATCGAACATAACAAGACCCACGATTACAGGAACATATGTCACGCATGGGTCCGATTGAAAGGACCTGAAATTTGCGTCCATCCATTCGGCTAACCGCGACATTGTGTCGACTAAATTCCACGCAATATATTTCATAAGTTGTGGTGAGAAACATAACGAGGAAATTGTCGGCAATCCATCACGAACTGCGAGTAGCAATAAGACCCAGTAATGACCAGTTGATCCTGGCAATTTAAAAATGTAAGAAAGCAGCAAACGGCATCCGTATAATTGAACGGATGATATTGCGCTTGATCGATCGCAACCAGGAAGGAAGTCGAATATCCGTTGCGGCATATGTTCGCCATTTCGCAGTTGGAGTTGGTTGAGAACCGCTTTGGCCACACACACTCTCCTCGGTGGCTCCAATTAAGCGGGCAACATTAATTTCAACCACCCGGCCCGACCCCGCGGTTATCTCCTTCTCTCCCTTTCCCTCTCTTTCCTCTCTTGGACATCGTCTTCCTATTCCTTTCTCTTTTTATCCAGTTGCCTTTCTCTTACGCATGCTACTTTGCCCATTCTTCTTCATTTCGTTTATCCATCTCATTCTTCTATCTCGTCTCCATGCTCCAATTTCACTGCATTAGGTAAAAATGGAGCCCCCACCTCTAAATCAGTATGCAAATTTCAATTCATTTCTTATTTTTCATCAGAATTCAATCTCTGGTACACCAGTTTCAAAAATAAAGATTCTAAGATCTAGAAGTTAGAGATTTTTTAATTTGGACCAGAAAATGTAGTCCTTTTCTGCTACGTTTCTCTAATTATTCTAGTTTCATTAACTACAGCATCACGTCAAGACTTTATTTACTCCGTTTGCGGCCTTTTTGTGGACTCGCAACTCGTCGTTGCAATTTCGCGTGTCATATTTGACGACGTCGCAAAACGTCGAGCAGACGAGGGAGTTCATGAATGGCACGAGATACTCTGAAAGGAACGAAGAAAATCAGGGAATGAGAGGGAAACTGACGAAGACATCGAAACAGAGCCAGTGATGAAAGGATAGCGACTAGGTTAGAGGGTAGGTGGAGGGAAATGGAAGCTGAATCTAGGCGATGTGACATCTCGCGAAGTGAACTGACGCAATGCGACATCTTTCGCGCGAAGCGTGGAAATTAGCTTGCAATCGCTATTTCAGGAATTGCAAATTAGCGAACTGCCTCGCATCTATAAGGAGATGCTTACATCACGATTGCTGCTCGAATTTGGAAACCTAATTGCCGGTGCGCATACCAATAAGATATTCGAGCGAATCAATTTGTCAAAGTCACACGTGCCGTGATCGCGCACGTACGAATTATTGCGATTCTTAGTCGTTATCGCTTTACCATCTCGTCGGGTGTTCTGACTGATGTTCATATGCGAAATTAATTCGTGACACCATATGTAACAACTGCGAACAATTTATGAGGAAAACTTTCGTGGTGCATGTGTTTCGTCTTATTTTAGTAATTTAATATCCAAGAGTCATGCTCGTGTGGAATTACGATGAGAATATCAGATAGTCGGAATGTAATTTATTTATTTGTTTAATAAAAGTGTCTTTACTATAAATGCCAACCGTATTCAAAGACTTTTACAGTGTTTGCAATGGCATCTTAACTTGGCGTTTTCATGAATTAATTTTGTGTAGATTGATTAAATCATTTACACCCATCGAGTAGTAGGACTATTTAGATATATATATCTCTACATATAGATAACTACAAATTTATCATAATCGTTTGTAAAGAATTGTAATAGTTGGTACAGTTTATAAGGAACATATTAAGAAAATCCACATTTGTTGCTGTATAGAACTAAGATTAAGTACCGTACTGCCCTGGTAGAAAATTAAGCCATTTTGTACTAGGGTGTGTTAATAGTTAATATTTATAGAAAAATATAAAACAAAATAAAATTAAAAAGTAATAAAAAATGTACCTGAATACTTGCTATGTTCACGCCGTTAATTTCGGGTGACACTAAGAGTGAGTTATAATTAGGTTTCCTCTAACCTCTTTGGATTATAGTTCACTTTTTTTATTTTGACATAATGAATTCAAATTAGACTGGTGACGTAAAAAATCTTGAATACGAAAATTTTATCCCATTTCATTCTGAAATTCGAAATTCTGAATGCAAATTCGTAATTTACGACCTAACAATCCCAAGATAGAAAGCTATATCTAATTCGAAGTAAATGTTAATATTTTCATCCGCCATATTGAATCTGCCATGTTGAATTTCAAAGTTCTCACTTCAAATTCATTGCACTGGATCGTTTTCTTCTTTCACTAAATTAGATGAAGCTTTTATGTAGGTGTACAATTTTAGATCCTTTGGGAAGATATACATTTGTGTTTGAAAGGGTAACTAACTTACCATTTATGTAAGCAATTGCTACTGAAGTGTTCGAAAATTTAGTAAAAAACATTAAACAAAAATTTTAAATTACGTAATAAAAATAACAATTTTCTTCGTCAAGTGTAGACATTCAAATGAAACAAATTCTTTTTTGTAAAGGAGTTCTGTTAAATATATAATACAGTAGAATTTCAGCGGCGAACGCTATAGGTGATGTCGCAATCCAAAAATGATGTCGCGCAACACTTCCTTCGCGCAGAATTTTGAATAGAATGCCTGATAAATGCAGTAGATAAAGGCTTTTAAATTTGTCAATAATGTAACGAATAACAAACTTTTTCATCTTAACACTCATCCAGTAACCAATAAGTAATTTTAAATATATTTATTTTACTATTTAATATCGTTATAGGAACTACTTGTTTTTGTTTCATGTAAAAATCAGAAATAGGAGACGCCTAAAATGGGACATGGCTATTTTGAAAAAGGTTTTGTTTTATTCTAGAATTCTTCTTTATGCTTTTATGTAGTGTTTAATCGACAATAGAAATCTGTCCTATTGTGTTCAGCAAAATGTAGATAAATAGAGTGCAATTATATTAGGATTCTACATTATTTATTATTTTTATCTTAACTTTTAAATTTTTTAATTTCTCATGGATATATTTAAACTTCATAACACAAAATATTAAGAAAAAGACATTCGATTTTGCGATCACACGAGGATTTCACCTGCGCCTATTGGAACACACACGTAGACAACATATATCGACAGTGAATGCTTATGGATAAGGCACGTAGCTACTTTACAATTAACTCCAAGTTAAGCCTAATCAGAATTACTCAAGCACATGCTATATTATCGAATTTTTATATTAAATGCAAGAAACGTTTACGCTATGATATGTTTCTACGTGTGTGGTTAATAATTGTGAGCACGCAGAACCTTTATATTTTGCAAGGTAAGACGTTATATACGATTATCTTGCATAATTCGTGTAATTACTTATCGGTACACTGTGCGATAAGATGATTAAATTATAATTCCTTTCGTTATGCCATATATTAATAATTCACGATATTTATCTTTTCTTGACGTTTCTTTCTGTTCTGAAAGTCATTTATAATGCGTCCGATTGCTATCACTTTTATAGCTTCCTGGATAGTCGAATTCCAACACATTCAAGGAGTAATTAAAGGCGAAATTCAAATAGGTCTTCGTTAAATCGGAATCTATTAATGAAACGCCATACCGAAATCGCAAGTTTACTATGATGTTAGTAAACATAAAGATAAATGTTTCAGTTTTAACTTTATTTTAATTTTTAATTTATAAATATTTTCCTAATTCTGATGTCACCGGAATTAATAGCAATTCATCATTTTCTCACCCTTTATGCCTAAGAACGACTATAATCGTATACGCTAAATCGATACATGTCCAAACACTTTTGTTAATTACATTTACTCAGAGCAACGGTTAGACGCCTGTGAAATTTTGAAACTGAATTATAAAGTTGGATGATTTTTGTCAAATAATTTGTAGAAATCTCAAATGTCGTTCGTGAAGATAACTTTTTCAGTACAATATATATGTAAAGTGACTTAGTCTGTAGTCCACGAGAATCGGTAAAAATTATCTTAACCCGTGCTTATAGAATATTCAGAGTATACTTATACAGTGGCATTAGAAATTTTAAGCTGCTAAGTTTTCATTTTTATCAGGGGTTTTATTGTGTCAATGTGTATTCTATATTTGTTTGAAAAAGTGCAAACGACGGTCGTGCAAATATTTTCATTAAAATACGTCATTTTTGTGATTCATATATAATATATAACAGCTGCTGGCTACCTGATGACTGGTGTCCTCAACCAAATAGAAGTTTCATGAAAATACCGGTTGAAACGGGCCACGGCATTTTATTTTAGCTATGTGCTGGAATTAAAGCCTAGCTGATAATTTTGATAGATAAACACTAACATACATTTTTGTGTAAATTTTTATTTTGTATCCATTCAAATCACATAGAATCTAAGATACTTATGATCAGTAATTCAAGGTGGGATTCGTATACATTAGACTTGTAACATACACACGCACACACACATATATATATATATATATTCTGTAAAAAAAATGTGTCCTTAAATTATAATTTAAAATTAATCGTGTGAATTAATTCTGTGAAAATGTCGACACATTTTATATTATTTATAAAACATTAGTTAACGACTGTATAACAAAAATTCTCATATAATAAAAACAAAAATGTATTCAGACTCAATTTCGTTCGCGGTTTCAGCGTTAGCCGTTCTTTTAATCGATTGCATCTAAAAAAATAGTCAACCGTGTCACATAACCTGTTGTTACAGAATACAAATATCAATAAATTTCGAAATAATATTTGCATTTTATACATGAAAATGAACATTTAGAACTATTTATTAGTTATTTTATTGTAGCATTTAGATATATAATAAGGGATCTTTAACTAATATTATAAATGTACCTTAAAAAGTGATTAATGCCAAGCGTAATTATGGGTGCATAAATCTGCTCAGGGCGTCGTAAAACTGATCCTATATGACTCCCAATTCAAGCTAATGAAAACAATAAAATACGATTTCCAAAAAGGAAAATTTCTGTGTTTAGACATTTAATACGATGGCCCAGGTTATTGCTTTTTGAATATTGATCCAACCATGATTATCACTTACAAGTCACTAAAAATCCTGATGAGGAATGGTTGATTGAATCTTAATGGTGTCTGATCAGATAGTAATTAGTTGAGACGTTGGTTGTCTTAACTATGAGTGTGCAGTTTTCGTAATTTACGAAAATAAATTACACTTGATATAAACGATTTTCCAATATATAATCTCTTGGAGGGTGTACGAGGCAGGACCATGCCGCAAAGCCTCGCTGATGATTCTATGGTCCGAGATGAAACCCCACAAAAAGATACAATATGTATATTTTTAATATACATACTGTATATTTCCTTTCGTTCGATGATAAACAAATTTTTCAATTTATATAATTAAGTTACTTTCTCAGTTTTTAAGGTAATTGTCACTCCGCGAGCACAAATCGGTGCTGGAATGAAGGTCAAATAACATCTATTTTAATTGAGTTCGATTTCCGAACTTGGTCCTATTTATTCCGCTATTCCAAGAATTTCTTATATATCAAAATTACTTTCACTTATGACAAAAATTCCGGAAAATAACATTCTTACTTGTTCGATAATTAAGTGTACTTGATAAGGCAGGTATTTCCACAGCCTTGATCAATTTTCAGGGAGGAAAGTTTTCCTTTGTCCTTACTTGTGAACTCTACAGACTGTTTTTGTTAAAACAAACAAAAAATTCTTAAAGTTAATAAAAAACATTTGTGGCCACTCGAAAACTAGTCGGTAATTTATGTGATGCTATTAACGAAAGCCTAACCTTGAGATAATTGAAAATCACTATATAAGTTGAATCAAAACCCAAACAATACAAATACAAGATAACCCAAAGTACAAAGTTCATTGGCGATGCTCTATCAAGATAGGAAGGATTGTAACAACAAGGTATTTAGGATCTAGGACTTCCATTTCAGAATTATAATTCTTATCGCGATTCCTCACTTGGTATCAATAAACCAACAACAAGATTGTACGGTGAAATTTCTATTGCTGGAGATAAATGGATATATGATATAAGTGATTGTGAATGATCGCGCGTTAGTTAGATCCGATTGCCAGATACATATTCAACGCTTACGTGTCTTGGCTCGCGGCTCAGAACGGCTTGTTAAATCGGTGCACGATCTCGCTAAAGCACATACTTGCGCATATAGGTACGTATACTTTGTACGTCGAGACGTGCTCTCGCTTGGACCCCGTCGTTAGGAAACGTTCGAAATGATGTTTTATATGCGATCGTGGGAAAGACTCGCGATAGACCACGATCCGGATAAAGATCCAATTTATATACGCCACTTAACGGCCAGCAATTAATAACAATACACCGGGACAAGACGACATAAGTAATAAAATCTTACTGCCTGTGTTTTTGGCTCGGATGTACGAATCGCATCGTTCCGGCCTTTCGCTACCGGGCTATTATCGTTTCATTCCTGTACATGTATATTGTGTAATGTTCGGTACATACCAATTATTGTTATTATGAGAGGACGGGCTAATATGGGAACATACGACGAAATCTTATTGGTATTTTTATGTACTTGATCGCTGAGACTTGACAGCAGGTAGTCGTTTAGTTATTTCATGCGAATGCGCATATGGCTCCGAAATTCCATTTGGAAGTTGACGTATTAAAAACATAAGTATGTTAAGAAATTATGATAGTTTGATACAATATATCATAGTTTGACTCGTTGGAAATACCTCAAACAATCAGTACTACGAAAATGTAATAATTTCAATATATTTTAATTCGACCTGCATAATGCATCCACGACTCTTAGCTGTGAACTGAAGAACTACTCAAACGTTGATAGATTATTATTGTTATATTACATAGACAGCCAGTCACATATTTTTATTCATTTTTGCCATATTTTAGATGGCGTTTCTGAGTGGGCAACCACAAAATTTATCGTTACTATTTCAAGTAAAATTGAAATAATTGTGGACATACAAATATATATTTATACACGTGTATGTACAATAGTCCGTTAATGTTGACCAATTATTTCAATATCACAAAACAATATCGTCAACATTAATAACAGTGCCATAATGCTCAATCAATTTTTCAGTAGTTTTAAAATTCTCCCCCAGGATTCGATGATGTATGATTGTGTAGGAATCAATGTCGTTCTATTGATATTCTCTAATTAGTGGACTGAAAATACATAGCCTTTTGTACTTCAACCACGCATAAAAAGTGTGCAAAATATTGAACATTATTTAAAACATATCCTGTCCTTACTTGAGCATTGATATAAAATATTAATAAATTTTCCAATTAAGGGAATTGAACTCGTCGTGTCTTTTTTTTACTGTGAAATGTTACAATAAGCCATAGTAAATGTAATTTACTAATAAAGTCCTCAACATTAAATAACTCTACGAAGCCTACAACTATAGGTCTTTAGGCATACTTAAACGAAACGCGAAATGAGGTTATGTTAGGTTAGTATGTTTTACTAATCTGGACAAAAGTATTCGACAGGAACGCTATATTTTTTATATATGTTAATTAACATGATTTGGCATGTTTCACGATTTAAAACCAAATGGCGACTCGGCAGGTAGTTAACTATCTAAGATCGTCATTGTAGAGCTCCGAGGCCGGAAAAGATTCTCTTTCTATTTTTAATCTGGAACGCAATCCTAACATATTTTCATTTTTATATCTAAAAACTCGAGAAAGACGGGATTTTTTAAGATCCCTTTTTGCAAAAATGGTAGACATTTGAAGAAAAAATGCTTTCTTTTTTTACTTTCTTTACATTGAAATCAGTAAAGAAGAAAGCTTTTATTATGTCCCTTTTTAAAGCCTCTCTTAGGCAGCAAAAATATGATCTTTAGAAAATTCTGGAGTGATGTAAACAATATTATTATTGCTTTTTTAAATATTATCTACTAATGCTTTCTATTTTGTTATGTAACGATTCAGTTATTTTAGGAAAAATGAAATGTAATATTGTTTTCAATCTGCTTTTTTTTTTAATTAAATGCAGTAAACGGGATTTTTTAATAAGATGTATTTAAAAGTGAATAGCTAGTGAGTGGTGGGGAGAATTTGAAAAACTCAAATTTGGTATGTGAGTCTTTCTTAGTGAGGATTTCGCATCATCCAAAATTCCTCTTTTCCGTGTTTAAGTTAAGCATATGAAATGCCACGATATTTCAAAAAGTGCCAATAGATTATTTACCCAAATTACCTATTAAACCTTGGAAAACTAATATGTGTAATAATAAGTTGTTTTCTAATATCACACCTAATTTCAAAATAATTTGATATATTGTTATTCGAAATAAAATAATTTAATACAAAATATTGATAAATTGTTAGGTAGAACTAAAGTCAAAGCTCGTATGCAATTGGCGTTAAATGTGTATAAACCGCTTTGTCAAGAACAAATGCAGTAATGCGCAATTGGGCTGCATGCATAATCATTGATGCATTATTGTCGATACCCTCGTAGTAAGGATTTAAACCAAAATGAAATGACACAAGAAGAACATAGTTTCTCAGAATTAATCAGTGAGACTTAAATCCCATCATTTGATTGTCTAAAAAGTAAGAATTTAATAACCAAATGTTAGACGATTCTAAATAATATATGTTTATTAAATTTCCTCACCCAGGTGGCAAAATGTAAATTTTGCGGGTTTCTATTTCACATGCCGAAACTGTAAATATACCATTTTTTTTCATTTTCTTTTCATTTAATGGATAATTTTAGAATCTCCATATATTGTACTTGATGTAATAAAATGATTACTAAACTAGTAGCTAATGAATAAATTTGAGATTTGTAAGCAAATTACACTCTGTTATAAATGAATTTTGTAGTGCATGTAAAGATTTTAAAGTAAAATGTCCCCGAAAATAATTATTCCATTGATAGTAGCGCCACTGTAGTTAAGTCCTGTTTATTTATAGTTTTATATGTAACTAATTCACGTTATCTTATAGGTCGTGTGCCTAGAGTAAGGAACGATCGATTTGTTAGCCGAGGTTATTCCTTCCTTCATATAAAATACTAAGTGAGCTCTCATGTATATTTGCGGATTCGTTTTCATCAATATAATGTTTCGTTCCTACTGCGCAGGGAATAACGGATAAAGTAGGAAGTAGTAAGCCATCATACTGTTTTTATTATTACTGGAATCAATTCCGCAAATAGTTAGAAATATAAAATAAACACCCCTAATGATTTTCCTACTTTCAATCAGTGATGGTCATTTTTATTTTTCCGTTCTATATTTTCTGAAAATGTGAGCACAATTTTATTCGAATATTTATGAGGAATATGATTATTATTCGATTTTGTTGAAAATTACGAAACATATATACATATTTTAAACTATTTTCGTTATGTTATTTATCAACTGATTTTAATTTGTGTCTTCTCTTTTTTGTTCTCAGGACGAAGTAAGTAACACTGCATTCATATAAGGACATTATAAGGTGGAACCAATTGAGACTATACGCCGGAAATGGCGATTCAGAACGTGAGCTTTTTCAACACGATTTTTAAGAGTCTAGCTAACGTTGATGCTACAAAAGTGTGTAAATAAGATTAATATTATTTCGACGCATATACTGAAGAAGCTCATGACATACTATATCTATTTTAAGTTTCATTCATTTTTCTGTATCATTTTAATTTTAATCCAAAATTAAAAAAAGAAGTTTTCTCTTCCCTATATTAATTTTAGGAATGGATATTTTTTAACAAATTTCAACCAACTGAACATTATAATATACTTATGTTTTTTTATATTTGCATGCGTGATTTTCTCAGAAGTCTTATTTTCAATATTTTTAAATAAACTAATAATTTATCCTCTCTATTAATTAAAAAAGTGTTCGTATATATACATTTAGTTGAGTGTGCAAGAGTAATTTTGTTTGCTACAATGAAGAAAATTAAATTTGTTGAATATCCGCGTTTTAATTACTTAATGCAATATAGTTAAAATAGTTTTCCATTAAAAAAACTCTTTTCGTTGTATTTTGATCTTTAAATGCATCATAATTATATTGCGACATACGATGAATATATCAATGGATTTTGAAAATCATTCTTTCTTATTATGAATAATGGAAATTATCTTTTGTATTGTAAAATAATATGTTGTTGACTATTACAATCGTCAACAATTAATAATTTCGCTTTCGTTTAATAATATAACGCTTTCATGTCACAGTTTCATAGAAAAAAGGATGTTCATTTAAAGTAAAAAAATGTTGAGGAATTAGACAAAATGAAATTAAATTTGTTTATTATATCATAAAGAAATTAGTATAATTAGCAAGTTTCGTAAAGAATCATCTAAAAAATTAATTGCGTCGTTATTAGGCAAATCATTCTAAATTTTAATTTAGAAAAATTTTGTGAAATGTATTCAGAATGATTACAGATTACATGTTTGTAATAATTTTGTTTATTAACAGTGGACAAATATTCGTTTTTATCACTATATTTGCAATGGTTGATTATAGAATAACAGTGCGTACCTGGTTGCAGGTTATTCAGGCGCTCGAAATCTTCGCGATTTCAATCCTTCAATACACTGAATACCTGCAATCTTAAATGTGGATTACTCTTGTTTAATTGTAATTATTTTGAAAAACTCCTTTCTGGACTTTATGTCCAGAACCTTTTCTGTTAAGCACCAAATTTCGTACAAAACAAAAGATAATGGAATAGCCAAGAGCAGCATTGGAATAAGCAAAACATTTAATAGAGATTTTATAATGTCCATTGTTAACTTGTGATTACTATTATTATACTTTTAGAAGATATCTTTCTCAAAATTAATTCCAAATAGACATCTAATACATGTATAAGAATTGTTTCAAATACACTTCTATGTATATTAAAAATTAATTCATTTATCGAGTTTGATGAATCGTAATAATGAAATCTAACAACTAATTATGCATTGTACTAAATAAATCAATGTAACTTTTTTATATTTAAATACGAAAGTCAAGAAATTGATACATCAAATAATACTAACCAGCACTGTTAAGTAACTGCATTGTACCATTCGCGTAGAACAAAGAAAGTTGCCTTAAAGTTTCGATGGAGGCTACAAAACATAATTATGAATTTTGAAGTGTTGAAAACAAACTGTAAATATAGCACTCCATTACTATGTACGCTATTGTAGACTCATAAAAGAGTCATAATACACTACCATTTAGCTCACAATGCAGTTCTCGAAACAACACAGGAAATTTCCATGGAAATTTAGATGAAGCTTAGATAGAATAATTCAGACGTTTTAAGAAAAAAAAAAGGATCACAAACTTTGCGTTAGAATAGTTAAAGATATTAATCTGTTTAACAATAACATACAATTTTGTTTGTAAAAATCTTTCCTTTATATTGCTATTTAAATTTGTATTTAAACTTAAGAAATCAAACGAGAAAAAGAGTATAAAATAAAACAATATAATTTTGCCAATTATAAGTTGCTTAATAATAGAAATTACCCTTTTCCATAGTAAAACTATATTTATCGTTTGGTATGTGGTTTATAATTCTAAATTACCACAGTAAGTTACTGTACAATTTTTCATTTCCTCGCTTAAATCGGAACAATTTTAAATATTGTTTGATGGGGTTCATGGATGTTTACTGTAAAATTAGTAACTTCTACTTTGTTCGCTGCGGAAAAGTTAATTATTGTTACATTCGAACCGGATCGGTTTAATTGTCTATGGAATACTTTCAATCAACAAGATAGCTGAAAGATAACCGATAAGCTGAACAAGAAGTTGCCTAGTATCCACACATATATAATACAATAATATTTATGAAGTTTGGATAAATAATATCTTTGTTAATCGTTTTTTCTTCAAATAATTAATTAAAAAAGGAACAATCTTCCTCATCATCTTCAAGAATAAATTCTCGTTTTGATTTATGCAGTCATTTGTTCTATCAATTTAAAATGCACGGTATCAAGTCTTTATTAATGTTTAATCAGGTCAACTAATCAATACAACCAATTCAACTGAATTAAATAGAGAAATTTTACTACTTTTTGGTGAGTTATTGCTCAGCAATTCGTGATACGCCGAGGTTTTAAATTGAGAAAGTTGTTAATTTGAACTATTACATTTTCTAATCAAGTCGGTTTTGGACGAAACCTAGTTTGAATATTTTATTTGTTCATCATTTGAAGCGAATGGCACTACTAAACCAAACCAGTTTGGTTAAAAGGACCAAACAATTCTGATTATCAAAACCAAATTTTTCAATGGGGATCGTGCCTATGATACTGTTTATCTGTATCTGTACTGTAGCTAGCGGTCATCTTGGAGAGTTATAAGGTTTTTCGAAATAAATGAGCTACTCTTCCAACCAAACTCGTTCAGGAACCATATTCAGTCAGACAAATCAAACAAACAGGGATCAAACCGTTTACATTCAGTCATTTAGTAGCTGACGAGTAAATAGTAGTAGAGCTAAATGGTCCTATCGGTAATAGCTGTTGTAACTCATTTACGTCGCACAGATTAAATTGACGATAATCTATAAACAAAAAATTACTCGGACAACATTCAGTTAAAAACTAATCAGATTGTCATGTTGTTTATACGAGCTTCTAACTTAATTAAGTCGCCATTCTAATATTGACAAAGACTAAGATTCTTCATACTACAATCGCTCATAACGTCGACGTTATCGCCATTTTCCTGCTAACGCTGAATCATGATTGACTTAAAGGAGAATAATGGAGATTATTGTTGATAAGACCTTGCATAATATAGACGATCGATTAATGAATGGATTTAATAGTTCATGGATTCTCTTTTAAACTTCAAAGGAACTATGTCAGTATCACATTGGGCTCTATTCAGAGCTTTTTCTCTAACGCAAATTGCGAAATATTCTCAACTATAATAAAAATGGTTTATACGACTACTATATTAATGGAAATAAAGGATTAACCAAAATCAATTTGTCAATGCTGAAGAGGATTATACTATTCTATTCGCTTGGCTGCGCGACGAAATCGTCCATGAAAAAAAAGTCGAGTATAGCATATACGTCTTGATTTTAGATGCCAGGGACATGTATTCGCGAGTTAGGAGCGAGTTTTTGTCTTTCGCCCCATAAAAATGTCTAAACGATTTCAACGCGTCGCCAGAGGAAGTCGCGACTCACCGTGGAATCTCGTCGTATCGATTCAGATACCGTCGACGATTGCTGGAGGCTGCTCAGATTCGTGGAAGCCCCTCGCGCGCGCCATGTTTTCCTTAGATGCAAAAAATCCGCTCGGTCATCGCGCGCAAGCTGAAGCCAATGCACTTTTTTGCTACTCGATCGAGAAATTGCTAATTACGTCGCCGCGGTAGCGATACTCCATAGTATATATATATATATATATAGTTAATCACGGAAAACGAATTAATCGACACTATACCGATTTCTGCACGGCCCATATACTTCCATATCACATTTTAGTTTTTCTTAATTTGACAAGTTGATTTTTATTCATAAGTATAATTCGCCTCTAGTTTCAGAACTTAGAGGATGTTATCAAATTACAATGAGTTTGGCTTTGTAATATTTTGTCATCAATATAACTTTTATGACAACAATATTTCACGACAAACGTGATAATATTTTAAACTTGCAGGGCTCTTCATCCAGCATCAATAAAATTGATTAGAATTGATGTTGAATACATCTATATGTTTGGCAATTTTCCTAATCTGTGATGTTTATAAAAATCCTTCAGCACCTTTCTCATCGCCATGATAATTTCATTATTTTATCATTATTATCCTTTACTACTTGTTTATTATTTCGTAAAAGACCATTAGTTGTATCGTACAAGAGAGATTTACTCTTAGGGAACTAACCTAATGTCCTAAACATTTTTAACACCAGTTGTTCATTATGAAACTCACGCTCGATTTGCATGATAACTACAATTTCCTTGAGCTTCGGTAACCATTCGGATTCCACTGTGAAGGTTAACCCATCGTAATTAGAAAATTAAATATGGCAATTCAAACATCGACACAGAGAAAACTAGGTGTTAAGAAAAGGAAAATCACTATCATGATATTATAGCCGTTAATAGAATTACGTTTGTGATCACTATCCGAGATATTAGTGGCAGTGATACGTCCATGTTATAAACTTGTTCTAAACATCAAGCTAGTAAGGTGTACTACCTACGACAGAAATGAAAACAATCCGGTGATGCCTTTTCTTATTTTAAAGATACAGGTAGTAATGGTAGCATCTACTTTTCTCTGAGAAAGAACGAGCAAAATGAGGCGTAATTTTTTTAAAACATTTGCATCAAAACAGTATTTGTCATTCAAAATTATTTTCTAAATGCGGACAAAATATGTGTATTAGTTGTATGTTTGAAGTTTGTAAAAACTAACATGGTTACACCTAATACAAAATGTGTACATGGTTGTACTAAAAATTAGTACATCGTGATTTTTAAAATCGCGGTTGAAGCTTCCATTTTGGAAATTTTTCCAATATGGATAGTGGAAATTCAATAAGGCATTACAATGTTATGAAATTCCATATTCTGGTGTGTTGGAAGTCTCCAGTAATAAATCTGAAAATAAAATTCAAAATGAAAGCATTATTGCGAATTTCATAACGACCAATATTGTTAAAGAATAAAATATTTGATAATGCGTCAAGAATTATCTTAACCCTTTTCATACGGAAATGAGAAAAACATGTATTCCATTTTCAGCGCAGTTTCTCCAATAACAGGAATTTTTGTTAATTGTTGAAAAATATCGTTTTCAAGTATTGTCTATCGATTCGCGTAAATGAAATGTCTAAAAACAATTATTTATTCCATAATTTGTTGGTGTTTTTTTTTTAATATTGTACAATTTTTTCAACTGAAAAGGCTTGTAATCAATAAGATACGTAAATAAAAATTAATATCGAATTTTGAACATAAATAATAAGCATGTCGAGAATTTTTTAGAAGTAATGGCATATTCAAAATGGCCACGTAACAAAACAAATTTAGCACACATACACGGTTTTGGAACAAATTAACATAGATAAATTACATGTAATGGACCGATCGAATATATCACTTTAGGGTGTTAAAGTCGTTATATTTACACTAAACAAAGAATCTAGTAATATTCACTAAAAATATGTTTACTTCTTAGCAAATCCACATCGAGTAATTTCCATTTCGTTTTAGTAGAATTTATTATCAAATATTTATTGGATAGAAGTGCACTAGTAATTTATTTACTTTAATCAAATTGAATTGTCTGAAGAGAAGAAAATTACTCCATTAAAGTGATTGTCTTGCAGGACATACATTTCCTTCAATCGAATAATTTTTTCAGTGGGAAACTATACAAGAAAACATGTAATTCCCCTAAATTGACGAATATAAGGAAGTACACAATTTTTCCAAATCAATTCACACAAAAAAATAGTAATAGTGGTGTCCCAGAAGCCGTATGTTAGTTTTTTTCGAACTCACCCACATCGATAAAAAAATATTTAGAACCTACTGGAAATTTCTCAATCAAACCAATCAGTGACGGTTTATAAGTGATTTCGAGAAAAACATGTTTAACCATCAGGACGAGTACACTCGTCCAAACTGCATTGTTTCCATAGGTATGGGAAAAGAAAAACTCGTGCTCAGGAGGGTTAAAGTACTACATCAACAAATTGGAGATGTCAAATAATAATTTTTTTAATGTTTTCATAATTATACTGAAATTTCTAATTATCGAACATTCAAATTGATTAAATAACAGTTTGATGACATGAAATTCAGCAGCGACATTTTCCAATAAGTTTAAAAATGTCGACTCGATCCACCAGGATTGTTCTGTACCGAACAGCCAGGATGCTTTTGCACTGTCAGAGAGATAGTAGGAGCGGCTATTTGTGTTAAGAATCACTTAAAAAAAGGACACACATGTACGCAGTCATGAAAATCCCCTGCCGCGATTCGATTCAAGATTTCTCTCGAGCTGCTTCTTTATATTCGCGACGAAGTCGTGTTGATTTGTGATGTTGCAATTCCTCTGCAGCTGCTGATCGTTTGAATTAATTACGTCCCGACGTCTTTCCCAAGATTGAAGAACTTTGTTAAATCCACCAGATTCCGCAGCTGCGTGTATTCCATGATTATTGTACGTATTGAGCATCTTGCGATTTTCAAATTCCACGGTACTAATTTGTCCCGCTCACATATTTTCAAACGACTTCAATCTCAACTTTTTCCAACCAGTTGAGAAATAAGAATTCAATTTAGTAGTTATTCTTAAATTCTTGGTTAGTCTAAATGGTTATATCATTCCATTGAGTGAGTATTTCTCCGTATCTGATTGTATTATATTCAATGGTTTACTGAGCAACAAATAATTTCAATTTTAACTATAATTCTAAATTGTATTTCTGTTATACCGTAAACAATTGATTGAGTAAGAAAATGTTGTATTAATTGAATTGAATTTCAAATAAACATGTTCTATCATTCATTAGATTATGGGTCTTTTGGGATATGTTATATTTATATGAATTATTCCGAAATAACGTTGCTATAAGTTTAGTTTCCTATTCTTCTTAGTATAATCTCCACCTTCTTTCTTGTCGTCCGACATTATGCTTTTAGACACTAATCTCAAGAGATTTGCTCACTATTTTTCAATTTCACTTGAAAGTAATTTTTTTTTTAAATGTCCACAGCTTGTGTTGAATATAATATACTTAAAATTGATATATTTAAAAACGTTTCGTGCGATGAAGAAAGTTGTTTTAAACAAAAATTAGGCGTAGATTTGACAATTCTTTTTATTTTAAAGAAATAATACACATTTTCATAAATCTTAGGGAAGACAATGATTATACTACAGAAACTGCAAATGTGAGAAAATTAGTTGTTAATAACAAGTGTCGATCTTGAATACAAACAAACTGCCATGTAAGGGAGAACCTATCAATCAGTCTACTGGCACGTAATGAAAATGTATGCCTTCGCCACTTAAATTTGAAACCTTGAATATATAATTCATATGTACATAATCGCACTACCTCATACTTTGCCATAATCAGACAGTATAACCACCCGATTTTTAAAGGTTACTAATGAAACTCAGAAAAGGAATTGATCTTTCGTTGCTTAAGAAACTGCCAATTACAACATTGCAACAAAATCGACTCAAAATAGAATAATCAACTAAATTTCTACGTTGTTGACTTGACTCGTTGTTTACTTCACCTCATGGAAAATGTCCCTTACTATGTCATTAAACCATGGACGGATATACCATTAAACCATTAAGCGCAAATGTAAATAATTATCATAATGAGGCAATAGAGTGGAAAAAATCTTATTTCCGTTTGCGTTTCACTATTATTTTTTTCTGTTATTACATAATTAGCCATTAATTTATCGCGTAATTACAAAATCGTATATCATTTCGCATACTCTGGAATTAATTCATCACTTTAAATTATTCCTAATAGAATCGATTAATATGTAGAAAACTGCTAAATTCACTGTTTAATCAATTATGTCAATTATAATTGTAATATAAGTTTTAATGTCTATCATACCTATGTGTTTTAATTCCAGTTTAGTTTTTAGATATATTAAAGTGAATTAAAACATTTATTTCGTCAAGTTTATTTTAAATGACTACTTAATAAATACTTACTCATAATCATGATAAGGGAAAAGATTAATTTCTAAAAATAAATTATAAAATTAAAACTTTGTTAATGTCAAAATCACTCCATTTTCTTAATATTAAAGAAACTGTTATGGATTTACAAGAATCCATTACAATAACTAAAGCAGGTACTGACACCTGTTTGTTAATGCTAGCATTACTTTGAAATGTCAATTGAATGAAATAATCGTTACTAATTATTTAATCCACGTATACATCCATGAAATTACTTTTAATTTCAATACGTCGAGTGGGTCAGTAGAATTAATTCAATTAATGTATTTTTGTGCAATGGTTAACATAAACATTAATGGATATCAGATTTTTTGAAAATTTTTTTTTAATATTAATTTACGTCGACTTTTGTGAACCCACATGGGACTAAATCGCGACGGTACCTGCAGTTTATGACGGTGGAATCCGAGCCACCTGAGCTTTGGCGTTATTTTTTAACCTGGCGAATAATATTTTCGTTTACTAGATTGCCAAATAAAGAAAATAAAATAGGTACCCCGTCTTCATCATCGTATTTAATTAATGGAACCATATTACTGTTAAAACAGAATATATAGTTTCCTAATATTTTAATCAATGAATAAAATAAATTATTAATTGGAAAAATACTCTCAAACTAGATAGTGTGGGGATTTTTTAAGAAAACATCTCTTAGTGCAGTTTCCGCTCTTGACTATTTAAATTCTTTAAGTTCTTTACGTCATACATTAACAACCAATTAATAATTAGGCTATCCTATTAGAAAATGAATCCAGTCTTTGGCTGGATATATACAGTTTACAGTTGTCCCATGTTAAAGGTATATAGGGTGACTGGGCAGCGTAACAAAAAACTGGACAGATTTCTACTAGGGTAACAATAAACTCAAAGTAATATAGACTTATTAGCTTATAACATCTTTCTCTTACGTTTTGGACAAGTAGTGAATATTTTATTTTTTTAAAGATTTTTGCTTTAGATTTGAATAAAGTTCTCTTCTGGTATGAAAAAGTAAAATGGTAAATTTAAGTCGAAAATTCTTTATTAACTGTTAAAAATGCATCGGATAAAAAAAAAGTAGTTCGGTGCTAGAAACGGCAGTGCTTTTATTTCGAAAATTATACCACCGGAGGTAATTTCTCGCTGATCTCAGGAACAAGGCGGTAAAATATAATGCGAACCAGGCATAACAGCGTTTATTGCCCGACGAGCACGTACCAGTTGTACATTAACTTTACAACTGAGAAAGTACTGTAATCGTCGGTCTTCGGAAGGATGAGGGAATGGCCGTCGATCGTCGAAGTCGCTGTTAACGAGAATCACGACGCTAATCGCTAATCATCGAAATTGATCCCTGCTGATGACACTCGTCCGTAATGACTTAACGACTTAACAACGCGTCAGTCCTCGCCCCTTACCCCGACATCATTTCGAATGTCGCGATGAGGCGGATAATAATTATTTGCGATAAATCAAAGCGCGATGATTTACCGACCACTTCCACATCACGTGTGTGTATTTCCCGAGATTTCCAATGTAACGGGAATTAGGATTATTGCCGATTAACGCGCGAAATGTGAGCGTAAAAGGGATTCTTAATGTAGGGGTCAGTTTGGTTTCTACGGGGAGGTTAAAGAATTACCGACGAATGCGTTTTATCGACTATCGGTGAAAACGCGAAGATATTTGCTGGCGGTAGGTAAATAAGCTATTAAATAAAGGTAAATAATAGACATAAACCAGGGAAACAACGTGCATAAATTGGAAATATAATATACACGGATGCATCAACCAGCGTAGGAATGGTTCGTGTTCGGTCGACGATGTACCACTTATATTAACTGTTTACACAAACTGTAATTACAAGAAGTATGGCGCTTATAGCTAATGAAAATCTAACATTGTCATACTAACTTTAATTTTATTGCTTTAATGTCTACTATACGATAATTAATGTATACATATACATCTTGAACATAAACAGTTCAAGAATTTTTTCAAAAACTGAACTACTTTATGTATCCTGCTGTTGAGTAAACGTGAAGAATTTGAACTAAAGTTAATTTTGATGTAAACTTGATATTGAAGTCAATTTTGTGTATTTTTAATTCAATTTATACTATTGGCTAGCGCTTCATCCACGATAAGAGCGGCCTGATATTGATCCTCATTTAAATACAAAGGAATCCTGAGTAATTTAACTTTCCTAAGTTAATTAAATATTAAGTATTTTACTTTAGATAACGTAATAAAGTGGTCTTTTTGGTTATCTTTGGGTACTTTAGAAACCATTTCAAGACATTAATACTGTCAATGCTACCAATTTAGATTTTCTTTGTTTTATTTGCTTTTCGTAAATATCCCTTTTTCCATTGCCTAATTGAAAAAATTGCAATGTCGGGTTTACGTCTGCAGGTTGAATTACCAATTTAGGGAGATTTTGGGCAATGGTGATGGACGAACTTTCTTCATTAAGAAATGGATAAGCTTCATCCACTATTGTTAAAAATTCCCTTTGACTTGTAATACTGGATATAGATGAACTGAGAAACTGGTTGGATTAGGTATGAAAGGAATATGGAACTTTACAGAAATCTAAATAAATATCTACATAGACTGAAGAAATATCTTCCCTAGATACCAGATGGAAGGAAAACTAGGAAGAAATACCAGTTCACTTCTTTGCGAATGCCCCGCAACTCATGCAAACAATGATGAAAATAGCAAATTACGTCTCTAGGGCAGAACATACAGCTGTGCAACGAGGGTGATGAGAGGGTCCAGGGGATGGAAACTGCTGTTTGCCGAATGTATTTCCACCATCTAGAATCTATAAAATCGCCCGGCTGGATGATATGCGTCTCCCCCAGTGATATGTACAATACTTTTTGTCACACTCGTATCAGAAAAGTCCGTCTTTGTGGCCTTTAAACATTCCCACTTTACCACTTTTTATAGCTTTCCCAACATGAAAAACTCATTTTATTTATACACATCCGCTCTCTAAATGATGTCGATGGAAGGCAAAACACTTTTTCCGATAGGCCACGTCTGTCATAACACGAGCGGCCGGAAATGTGGATTTTTCATGCAGGTGTAATAAAAACATCATTTTTCCACTCCGCGGAACGGAGTAAGGTCTTAAATCTCCAGAATATAATATGACCGTGGGAAAATCTGGATATCTGGCTGAACCTTGAATAATACAAGGATGATGTCATTAAAGACAAAACCATACTGAATTTCTTGATCTACATGCCTAGAATCTGATGATTTGCCAATTTTAATAACATTTCAAAAGATCTTCCACTGCTGTAATATACATTTGATTTAAGCCAATGTAAAACTATGAGATTTCGTGTAATCTTATTGAGAACAAAAAACTGATGATGAACTAATTTGCTTGGTTCCGCTAATATCTTTTAATTACCGCCAGAATGTTCGGAATATACGACTCCTTGTTATTAGCATCTAAAGTGGGAAAAGCTAGAACTGGATGGATAAACAATACTCGGAGTATGGGGCTTCCACACGAAACTAGAATCACAAGCTTCTATGGCCACACTAAGGACACACGAAAAAAAATAAGTATGTAAATTATAAATACTTGTTTGCAATCATTGAAGTTTGAGAAATATTGATATAAAACGATTCTAGGCCATCGTAATCCAATCATCCGATTGTCTAAATTCTAAACATTTAAAAATCCAATAGAGTCGAGTTTATCTCCAGCAATATGTTATAAAGTAATGATTACCGCTTCAAAACGATTTTCTTTCCAACAATTTTAAACGTGGAAAAGTCGATTAATCCACCACGAGTCGTCGACGTCGAGGTCGGTGGGTTATAAGTAATTAAGCAACGGCATACTAATAGACGCGCATACCAAAGGCAAGCGAGTTATCCGGAATATCGGGATGGTCGATTCGTTTGGTGAAGAGGAAGAGGATCGTCTGACGGTGCTCACTCTAACGTCTAACTCAGGGGCGATGGGAATTAGTGGTTCCAACGCCACACGTCGTCGGTATGCGGGATACTTTGGGGGTTAGGTGCTTCTGGGACGAGACGTCTTAGCATTATTGGTTTCACCCCTGAAGGGAGTTTCGCACACGAAGTGTCGGAGGTTGGGGCAGACGTCGGAACGAGACTTCGCTTAAGTAATTAGATTGCTGTTCGTTACTTCAGTCATTCCGAACTGAGAGGAGAACGAGAAACTTCCGCGGTGACCCGAAAGACGGAGTTTCAACTTACGTATAATCCTATCTTGTACATTTCTTCCCAAAACCTATAATGTCGCCCATATCTTGTTGGCATTTTAACCCTTCAAAGTCTATGGAATTTGTATAGTTAGGAAAATTATCTGGAAGGACTCAAACAGTAATCGACACTGAAGTTTCATTTGGAATAAAATGTTTAAATCTGGTTAAAACATGTATCAGGAAGTCCTGCGTTAGTGAGTACTAGGTGCGTATTAGATCTAGATCAATGTTCAGATTACACCAAAGCACTTTTAATCTTTTCATTAAAAGTAATCATTTATTGAATGTGTGAATCTCAAATTCGAACTTCATGAAACCAAATAGACAAGCGAGCATGATGCTGAATCACCTTTAATGCAGTCTATTTAAATTAATAAGACCGTGATTAGGTTAATGCATTAGAGCGTTGAGGGGGTGTTTATGTTTAACAGAAGGTGAGGTTAGTCAGGTTAATCCGAAGTAACTCATTAGGTAATTGTGCTTTTCATAGTATATGAAAGCTCTTGTACATCCCCTGGTAGAGATGATCACGAAAATCTGCCCAGAATTATCCTAGATTTTGATGATCTGGCTAGAAACCAGTTCTGTAATATGGATAGAAATCCTACTAAAAATGACATGAATTTTGGCGCAAATCTTTCGAGACGCCAGACATTGAGACACCCTATATTTTAACATGAGTGCGAAAAGCTCCTACAACTTATCGACCTCGGCTCGATTCGAGAATCTCCAATATGGCGGCTGGCTCTCAGCTGATTCGCGCGCACATGCTGTCGCGATTGTTTACAAAGCTGCTGTAAAGATTAAATTTTCATTTCGAAAGAAAAATCGTTTACCTTTACATCTGCTCGTTTTGTCGAATCGATTAATTCTTACCTATTATACAAATTTGATATATTTTCAGTTTGCAATTATTGCTTTATGTCACTTTAAATATAAGTTACTGGTCTAGCGGTTTTTCATCTAGAATTCGTGCATATTTCTACCGAGATTCTACCGAATAGATATTCCCAGCTGCTAGGATAATGCCTAGTTCAAGCAGCTCGTGAAATGAACTTTCACTTTATATTAATTTCTTATCAGCACTACTATTTACTGTGTTGTTGGTGTATTCCTTTTGGCTATGTACTATAGTATGAATAATATTGCAGTTTTGTATTTTTGATGGCTTCGTTACTGACGCCGCGTACAATCCATTTGGTCAATTTCATTTTTGGTTTATTTTAAATGGGTTTTGTTATTAAAATAGTGATTACATATAGTATTTAATCTAATAAGCCGTTCGATGGTATTTACTGATTCTGCAGTGATTTAATCAAGAGCGAATTAAATAACAAATAAATCCTGAACACTAAAAAAGTATCATTTTCAAAATTTTTACGATTATGAAAATCTTTTATTATATACTAGTTAGACGCACTTTTCTTACATTTTTTACAAAATACTGAAGCGTTCCTATAAAATTACAGCATATTATACTTTACAGTGGTACCGTTATGTCAAGTGAAAACAGCAATTTTCATTCTTTAGTAATTCAAAGTGATATTTGGAATGTAACAATTCACGGCAAGTGTTTTAGAAAAGATAATAAACATTGGTATTGCAGCGAACATCCGTCGAAGGCCGTGATTTATCGAAATGTCCGTAGTAAACTCCGAAGAGTTTCTCGACTCGTACAACCCGCAACTGGGGAAAGTGAAACTCACATTTAAATACGCGTAAACTACGGAAGGTTGCCATTATACACCTGCATTCATGCTTGCGGAAACATAAATAAATATTCGAATATTCAAATTATTTATTACTTATAATCTCGTAGGGATTCGTGAAAGGGAACCGCAGGTTTCCGCTCGATAAATGATACAATTACACCAATAATTATGGACTGCATAAAAGTATCGTTGAATATTTTCAGGAACGTTTTTAAAATAAAGGTGTTAATCCGTTTTTATTGGACTTGGTTTTTATCGGCTGAGAAAATTATCAGTATTTAACATACTTATTCACTTAATTGGAATATTTTATTATCAAAAATAAATAAACTTTAATTTCTATCAGCGGTTTTTTTAAATGAGAGAATACCAAACAAAATGTAAAGGTATCAAATAGTGAAATGTATCTGCATAGATTATAAAATGTATTTTAACCGTAATTTTTACATGCAATTTTTTAACTACATATATTACCTATAGTTGAGGTATACTTTGTTCTATATGGAATGTAATTTTTCCTAAATCCGCACGCAAATTAGGCACAAAAATATGTAATATTATTATGGAAATATACAAATTGTGGAAAAGTGCTATATTTTTCATAAAAGATTTGGCACATTGATAGTAGATTCTTATAATTATATTTTTTTTTCCATTATCTACTAAATTTGCCAAAATCAATTATTATTTTTCAAAAATGCTTGCGACTGCATCCACTTTTCTCCATAATTCAATTTTCAATGTGCACATAATATAATTAAATAGCAGTGAGTTCGCGCGATAGTCATTAATCTCACTTAATCAACGAATCACTCAGTATACACGTATTAATAAGCCGTACGGAATATTTTCTAGGAAGGTTCATGACCTGGCTAGAAAATTCTCGCGCTGCATTTGCCCACTGATAAATCGATTCATTCAATAATGTGCCTCTGTTAATTCAATGATCCACAAAACACTGGAATGTGCTAACGTCAGGTGTGAATACGGTCGCAAAACAGTTCGTAAATAGAATGGCAGTTTGTCGAACACGTTCTTAATTAAATTTCTTCACTAAATCATTTTGTGAAATTGAATCTCATGTGCATAGAATATCATGACACGATAAGAAATATAATCTGATGACCACCATGATAACATGATACTTTTTGATAACCAACTGTCAAACCCCATGATGAAGCAAAGTATTGGGGGATTTCGTGGTGTTTTCTTGTGGCGTTTCCATCTGCAGAGTTCTAAGTGTATGTTACAAGCATTTAATTATATTACACAGGTCAACATTTTGTTGTTGGGAAGCTGTCGTTCATTTCCGACGTAATTTTGTGGTTAGAATACAAATCCGAAGTCAGAAGTGGCCCATCACGTCAGAAATTTGAGATATTTGAGGTTATGTACTCAAAAAACGTGTTATTTTGCTATTTTTGAGGTTACGTACTGAAGACACAACATTTTTAGGAGTTTTTCCTTTCATTGGATCATATGGTACTACACTTTTTCTTTAATATGAGCGGCGCAGAATTCCCTTATGACTTTTCTTCACCAAGATACGCCAGTTTGAAATTACGAATTACATGCAAACCAATTTTCCTTGAAATGCCCTTGGAGAACAAGCTCAAGGTCAAATTCAATGTCATGAAACCTATATAAATATAAACAACTGTATAAAATATAGATATTTATACCTAAAAACACTTTTCAATATTGTGACTTTTTTCGTAACTTTTTTATACTTTATTGTTTATTTAGCCATTTTCAATCCGCCTGCATGAATTCAAAAATTGTACTATCTTGACTTCAAATTCGTAGTTGGCAACGTCAAATATCACCATTAAAATTTTCAAATGAAGGTACCAGTAAAAAATATCTGTCCCAAAATAATTAAAGCATTTGGTCATGATATTAATGGGAAATTTTTCATTGTAAAGGTAGCACTAAAAGATGGAAATAGTACAGAAGACCAAACAGAATTGTTGCATATTGTATGGAACCTCACACATGGCAAAATAACGCGTTTTTCGAGTACATGACCTGAAATACCTCAAAATCTTGACGAGATGGACCATTTCTGACTTATGATTCGGATTCTACGCAAACAATTATGTCGGAAATGACCCGAAAATGCTTCCAAACAACACCCAAGACCCCCTTTTTTGTAGACCTGTGTTATCAATCAAATTACGTAAAAAACAAACTTCTTTTCTCCATCTCGCACTTCACTTTCTGAATAAGGTAAGAATGACCTTAAAGTCAAATAAAGTGTAAAGAGTAATGTTTGGGGTCTGGGATCGTTACTATTTGGTACAGCAGTAGTTCAACACATTTCCAGCTTTGTTCCGTGACCCTTTTTTATTTAGGACCACTTAAACAATCTTCCTCCAACACGGAAATTGAAAACCAATAGCTAGAGTAAACAGCATCGAAGCACGTGCATGTTATTTTTCAAGATATATGCACATGCTCATCGTGGCAATATAGTTTTCAGTATTCTAACAACCACGAAATAAATGAACCATAAATATTCGTAGATGTAATTCCTGAACGGAGGAAAGTACACAATTAGAATGCATCGATCTGTCTTGCTGCATTTCAATTGGCTCATTTCAGACGTTCGCCAATTGAGTCCTACGTACATCGAATTAAATGGCGGCAAACTACTTTGAAGTATGAAGTTCCATGAAACATTCAAAATAGCCGAACGTCGTTTCCTGTCGAACTCCCGCTGTCGTTTCCAGAACACTCCGTAGGTAATGTACTGGACGTCGTTTCCTCGTCGAACTCACGCGAGAACTCTTCGACGCGTCGCTGATCCAAAGCGGCGATAACGCCGCGGTGTTGATCGTTACGATTTGATTTATTCGCAATTACATCCACGAGACCGCGTGGCAGCGTTTACGTCGTGAATTATTAGCGGACATGGGTATACCTTAGGACACGTCGGCGGCATTATACCTGGAAGATGCACTCGGTGCATATATGCACCTATTTTTCGTTTTCCCCGCGAGGGTCGACCATCCGTGAGGCCACGGATGCGTGTGTTACATTGCATTCGCTTATCTCACACCAGCTTTAATAATGTACCTGATTTATGATAGCAGAGAATAATAATGGCGGATTAATTTACCCTCGATAAAACGTTATCACTGGAGACAACATCCCGTTGTTAGAATCGCATATCCGTAATACCGCTTACATCTACATCGAAAATGTTGTTTAAGGTAATAAGAACAGAGCTCGTATTAATCAGGCGTATCAACTAATTGTTCTGTAAAAAAGTGATCACTAGACAATTGATATATGCAATCAGAACATAGCGATTCGTTTGAAATAAGCAAATTAAATTTAAGTTTCAATTTACTCATAATACTGATATTGAGTGACGGATGCTGATTAGTTTAGTTTGGTTTTCAATACATCCTGACAACATTCCGATGTCAATGAAGAGAACTACTGGCAAGTACCGGAGGTCAGCACTATCTGGATATCGATAAATGCCGTGGTGTAAATGAGATGGAAATCGTGCAAATGTTATCAGATAGAATTGATTTGATCCGTCCAACAGTATTGAAAATGAGACATAAATCGGACAGATCTCTATTCAAAACGTCATGATGGGTATACAGTCAGTATTGAATTAGTACACTGACATCAACGATGTGCGAAGTTTCACCTACTGTTATTACCAGCTATATCGTTCGGAGCTTCATACATTAATGGTCATAAGATATGTCTAATTTTGGACATTAATTTCATCAATTTCCCCTTAATTGTCATAATGATTCATCCTCTAGGGTATCCGTTTTGGCTGGTTTGGAATTGTTTGTTGTTTATTACGAACCCACTATGTCCTTTTAGTAGTTGATTCTTAAGTAAATATACATGGAATAGTAAGTTAACCTTTCCGGTAAACCAGAGAAGATTAAATCCCTTTTGCTTCTATCGATTTTCAGCCGATAGCTATAGAGGTCAATATCGTAGTAAAAATAAATAGTTCATAGTACCTTAGATACATTAGGCAATTGAAGGGCCATCGCGATATTTATTTTGGTGTGCATTGTAGCATCGTTAGTAATTAGATAACCCATTCCCGAGACAAATTATAATAATTTCTAGGTCTATCTTATGTTCGTCTTCAATGTTCAGAAATTTGCGATTAAAAATTATCAAATAGTTTCATTTATGTACGGTGAAGCCATTGGCAGTGCAACTAACGAGCTGACTATTAAGATGTCGAAAATCAACATTGAGATGGAAAAAACAATATTTCTGTTCAAGTCATGCGAATATCTCAAAAGGAAATTAGGTGTCGCGTGAGATGAAGTCAAAAGATGTTGAAGTTGTTTGATTACTTTTGAACAACTGAAAACAACATGAAAGGAATTTGTGTACGATATTGATTCCATTTGCCTTTCATGTCATCAGTTCGATGAAGGATTGTTCGGGATAAGCGCAGATAATCAATGGCGAAAATAACTATTGTCATTAAGTTCAGCACCGAAGGAAAAGTGACAACAGTACAACTACATGTACGGTGTCATAATTCAACAATAGTAATTCTCGCTACCACGGCGGTCAGAAAGTACCTAGACAGATTGAAATGGGAAGTTCTAGTACATCCACCATATTCTCCAGGCATACCTTCCTCTCACTGGTACTTGTACCGATCAATGATACACGGCCGCGGCCTACCTCACGTCACTTAAGTCGCTCATTTTTTTCAACTTGGAATTAATATGCTGGCAGTAAAACAGAATTACGAAGACGCCAACAAGTATACCTAATAGTAAATTTATACATCAAATAAAGGCACTAAAATAATAAAAGATAAAAAAATAACTTACAGTAAAGAAATATCTGTTGTACAGATGTGCGTTAAGTATAGAAATATAACCTTTAGGAAATGAATAACGTTTCTTTGCAGTTTTTATCCAGTGTAGTTATTTTCCATGTTAAAAGGTACCTTTAGTATTTATATACTGGCAGGATAATACATACTCAAAATATATGAGAATTTCTTGTTACTTCTAGGAATTATTTTGTGAATTTTTTTATAATAATATATTTCAAGATTAAATTTTCTTGTTTAACATGACGGCATTATCTTGTATCATCTGAAAGAGACATATCCACTCCATATAAATACAAAATTTATCAATCCTTCACGACTGTATAGTGATCTCTACAGCTATCATAGAAATCCAACAGAATAATATGTAACATAGAAGGGACGTACACGGCAGCTTGACAGTAGTTTAAACTGGTAATACTCGCGTGTTCTGTAGGCTACATCTGTACACATTGATCAATTTTCCATGTCTAGAGGTGCGACTTTTCCTGCATAGACTTCATGTTTTCATTAAATTACATTTTTATTTCAGTATTAAACACATATTCTAAGCCATCATACATATTTTATTAATAATTTTGAAACAACGGAAACCTTTTCATCGTTTTCCATGTGTAATCAATGTGACTTGAAAAGGATGGAACGTAGCATTATTACTACCTCGAAGTGAATTCAATTTTCTTTTATAAATTTTCAAAAATATATATGTTCATATTTTTGAAAAGTAAACGAAAAGGAAAATACATTGCATTTGGTATTCAATGATGCTTGATACGAATGCAACCTCATACGTAGAAAATTCGATAATCGACGGATCCAATATGGTGACCTGAAATTTTAACGTCTACTTGAAGTTGACCTGAAAATGCTTATTCGGGAGTGATGGGGGTAGCTGAATTTAAATATGAAGTCGAACTGTCGAAATTCAAAAATGACGACCAAACATTTTTGAACGTGTTATGAATTAAACTGAAAATATTTTAGGAGGTGTGCTTTTGTGTACAACTCATATTTCCTGTAGTAAGAATAGAATAATTAATCCTGTAAATGATTGATCTAAGTATGAGTGATTCTTGAAAATCGAGCTTTTCTTAAGTCAATGTGTTGTTCAGGATAAGAGAATAAATTGCCAAAGTAAATGTGGTATTGGAGAACCTTCTTGGTTGTTCACACAACAGTTTCGCAAAACAAAATCTCGAGTGAAATATTCATGTTACAGTTGCTTCAATACTTTTCCTAAATAAAACAAGCATTAAAATGTACAAATGTACATGATTTACATCAAATAAAAAAAATGTAAAACTTTCAGGACAACAAAATTCTGGATGATCATGTGCCCCCACGCGATAAGAATTAGAACCAGATTTTATAATACACCATTTTATATTAATTAGCTCACAGCCACTGATACTACCATCAATCTTTTACAAAATATAGAATTTTATAATTATTATGATATTAAAAATGAATGGCGCATTACAAATTTTAAAATTGTATGAATAAAACTTAAAAGTATAACTGTCAAGTGCACTTTTGGAATACATTTTGGCTCATCTGCAACCTCCTAATATCAGGCAAAAACTTGATAATTGTTGAACAAGTATCCTAAGATAATCTCGTTGTTATACATGAATGAAAAGATTATATATAAATTACAGGTCTAGTCAATGTTCTCAACGCCAAATGCGTAATGCCGGCGGTTGGTTTTGTCAATGTTGTTATGCCGGAAATAAGGGTAAAATGTCAAGTAAAAATTCAGTACATTTGGGTGTTAATTGGTTAAAATCTTATAGTAGAAGACGAAATGCGATGAAATTGAAGATAGTAAAATTCTGATTAATTCATTATTCCAGAATGTTTAGGATTAGGCGTCAGTAGGTTTTTAGATCTTATTTTTCCGAAAAACGCCCGAATCCATGAAAATTGTTTGATACTTCATTAGCAATTCTTCTATAGTTTCCTAAGTATATCATTATTGCATAAAAACGATTGGGTAGGGCATTGAACCCCTTAGTGCTCTCAAATCCAGGCGAGAAATTGGTTGGTAAGTAACCAATTTATTTCCTAGTGAAACTACTTACTTCGGTGTCCTAACTATACTTTTTTTCCGTCTGCAAACAAAATACTATAGGACTTAACATCCCAACGGACACGAAGAACCCAAATGTTTCTAAAACGTTTTTAGAATGTTCCAGAAACGTTCCTTAAACGTTTTATGTCTGCAACTTTTACGGAACGTTTTATAAACGTTTCATCCATGTTGCAGACATAAAACGTTTCAGGAACGTTTCTGGAACATTCTAAAAACGTTTTAGAAACATTTGGGTTCTTTGTGCCCGTTGGGATTCCATGAATTGGAATAAAGTAAATTTGATACTTTAATCATCACATATTTAATGCAGATATTTCGATAGAAAATCAAAGATTCAAATAAATTTCTTTTTAGTATTTGATGAATATAGCATACTCTGATTGAGCGATAAATAAGTTGTAGACACAAATTCAATTCAGTTGACTTCTCTTAATTTTCCCATGATGCCCAACGCCTTCGTGTACTTTCCTTTCGATGCCAAGACGTCGATTCTTCACCAACGTTGAGAAATATAACGATCGGGTCGCTGTTTCGTGCTTGACGCCATTTACGACGTAAGTCGAATCTAATACCCGGCACATCGATTGTCTAAGAGAGCATTTACCATCCTACGTTTCATAATGTTATCGTGATTAGAGAAACATCTTTCATAAATCTGACGGAACGTTAGGAAGAAATAATTCATGTTCTCGTATTACCGCTGGGATTTTTTGTAATTTGGTAAAGCAAATTATGGGATTGCATCGGAAAATTTATTTTTCGAAGATCGATTAATCGATGAGATTTATGGTGTATTCAATAGCTCACAGAATTTGGATAGGCAATTTTCGATCTTGAATAGAATTACCCATTAATCAGCGTTTCAACTCTAATTGATTTATCTTTTATTCAGTTTTATTATCATAACTCAATGTCCACGCAGATAGATCATATTACATGTCAATTTTTAAAGGATTTTCTATAGAATTAAATGTGGCGGAATTATATTATAAAATGAACGTATAAAATCGTTAGATTTAGCCTGCCCCTTTGAAGACTAAAAAAGAAGAGCATATTCAGAAACTTCCTATCGGTCATTTGGGAAATCAAAATGTTTTGTTAAAATAAAAAAAATTCATTCCACGACCGTACGGCAACAATCCAATTTTTGCAACTTTCTTTACCAAAGTTATACAAATTTTCAAATACTTCGGCAACTTGGTTTAAACAAAACCAAAAATGAAAACATTAATTATCGCTCGTATGTACCATATAATTAGATGGGTTTTAAAATATAGACAATACTTCAGAGTTGAGTTTAGAAAACGTCAACAATCACGTCATGGCGTTAGATTCTATGCGGAAATGTCAGAGACTTCTATTTGTTTTATCGACCTATTTCTCCGTCGAAATATCGCCTTACCACACTGTGTGGAAATTCTCTGATGTTGGCATCAATCGTAAATCAAACACATTATTATGGTGAGCTCACAGAACATAGTAAACGAGCCGTAAAGTGTTCATGATGTTGGACAGGCCCTTATGAAGCAATACTAAAACCATAATTTGATTTTACCATACAAACTTTAAATCTTGCATTTTTCGTTTATCTATGTATTTTACAAAAACTATCGTATAAGTCAAAACTTCAGCATATATTGTAGCATTATATAAGGTACTATATAAAAACAATAATTCCGGAACGATATGAATTCAATTCACACTCCATATATCAAGGTGTCTTTGTTCATACTTATCGGCATTTTGAAAATTGGCGTAAATTGGTTAGATTTTGATAACTAATTTAAACATTTACCCGTCAGAATATCATTAACAGCTTTTAAACACGTTTTTTTGTTTGTTCCAGGTCCACGAACAAGGCGTACTAAGAAATCGAGCGCCATGATCCATGTTCCGGGCATTAACGAAGAGAAGCGAGCCAGAACAGCATTCAGCACGGAACAGCTGACAAGGTTAAGACGAGAATTCACCGACAATCGATATCTCACGGAAGTGCGAAGACAGCAGCTCTCCAGAGAATTAGGGCTAAATGAAGCTCAAATCAAAATTTGGTTTCAAAACAAACGCGCGAAAATGAAAAAGGCCAGCGGCCAAAAGAATCCCTTGGCCATCCAGTTAATGGCTCAAGGACTGTACAACCATTCTACAGTTCCACTCTCCAAGGAAGAGTTGGAACAAGCCGAAGAACTTCAAGTTAAAAAGCCGAGACTTAACTAAGTGTGGAAATAGTAAGTCGAAGGAACAATTCGAGTTACTGAATGCGGTTTAATTTGCGTTTAGGGTACGAACGACTGTCCATTCGCATCTTGTTTTCACGAAAATTCGTTCAGTAAGGGTATTATTATACTTGACATGCATGCTACGTTTCATGGCACACGTCAGGATTAAAAAGAAACAGTTTCTGTATTATCTTCTATTATTGAAACTCGGTACAAAATAAGTTCAAAATCTAATTAGCATGGAGGTTTTTGAATGATCGCTAGGCGGTGATCGAAAAATTGACTTTTTACATAATCAAGACTGTTGTCCACTAATAAATGATTTTAAAGTAAAATGTGCAACATCGTACTAAATTCTATGTGACCGTGTACGTACAAGGTAACATATGGACCTTTAAAGTATAAGTACTCTTCGAAACAGTAGAAACTTTTCTGAACGAATTTTTTTGTTACCGATTTGTAACACTAGCTATACCAGTTTTACAAGAATTGAATTCTAAAACTTTGTAAAATTCTGACTTAATTCCAGAGCCAGAATTGAAATAAACTACAAAATTAATGTATAATACAATAGCAGGTAAGCACAACGAAGATCCAAAAGGAATTTATCTGCATTTTAAACCAAAGTACTAAATTTGATCGTTACATAATTTAACTTATTAATGAGTTTCTATCGAACAGTAAACATAATTTAGAAATTATGTGCGTGATAAAAAAAAAGAAATTCGGATTGATTTATAAGTATGTGTTGAAAAATTTATTTCTACGCCATGTAGTTATCGCGTTTAACGAGCGCTTGTACCGTAAAAAACCGAAGGTCGGACTTTCAGAAGAAAAGAACTCCTGATAACTTCTGCGCCCGATGCTGCAATTTGCTTATGAGTTTCGAATTTTTCGTCCAGCATTGTTGCGATATCCTTGTAAAAATTAATATGTAAATCGCCGCTAGTAGTAAACGAACTTCAAATAACAATCGCTCGAAATGTTACCTCAGTGTTTGAAACTTTGTAAAAGACAAATAGATAACAACACAAGGAAGCAAACAGTGCCATTTTATGCGACGCGTGTTATCGCATAACAATGAACATTATCTCGCGGTTTGGTTTCTACCGCCCAGACTTCGAAGTCTGTTGTAGTGAGTCTTTTCAAGAGGTGATGCTGTTTCGGAAAAATGCCGAGAAAATCGATTCTCAAAAGATACAGCGCCGTTTCTGCTAATTTATTGTAAAAATGTAAAATAATTATTCGACAGATGTAAGTGCGACGTGCAATAGGATCGTATATATATATAGAGTCTTACCTTAACAAATAACGAACCGCTTAAGCGATAAATAAACGATTCGAACGAGATCACTTGTACATATGACGTCGCACCTAAAGCGGTGAGATCGCTTATAGACTGTTCAAAGTAATTTAGTTATTTATTTACCGATATACATAATAAATAAACAGAGACACGTGCTGGTGCAAACGTCCACCTGCACATACGAAGTACGTGTAAAACTATTTAAAAAGTGATTAAATATTCCCAGTATGAACTGACATTACGTACTACTTCATTTTACCTGAACCTTCTCTCTATTATCTATCTTGACAAGTTACTTTAATATGAACGAAGACCATCGATTTACAGGTTCTTGAAAATGCAATGTAATCAAGAAATTCTGAGAGTACCATCGTATTCAATACAACAAATACTTGGAAAATTGTTCATAGCATACCAAGGAAATCAACAAGTAGTCATTAACTGTAATGATTTTTTAAATGACAACTTCCGGAATAAGTAAATTGCAACCTGGACTTTTCAGTTACTTACAAAATAAAAAAATGGAAATTACTATCTTAGTACTACTGCAGTAGTACCTTACTATATAGTACGGATTTTCAACCAAGATAGAGGCAGCATGCGTTAACGACAAAGGTATGGAGCTTTAATGTTTGTTAAAATTGAATGCATTTATTTTATTCAAATTGAACAGTTCATCAAGCGAGGCATAAGAGGCTACACTTTAAAAAGACTTAAAATCGGCCACTGCATAGTGCATAAGTATGCCCTTGTCTATGTAATCTGATTTACTTTACATCTTACTTTCAGTAAATATTCTTATTTAATTCTAGCGTTCAATCGAATTTATTCTTTTTTATTGAAAATTTGCTTCTTCCGTGTATTTGGGTTTGATATTAAGATTATAGAATAACCTGCTAAAATAATATTTACTAACAGGTCTGTAGGTACTTTATATGGTCAAATCCACAAAACTTTTCACTTTTGCTGAAAAAAGGTTGACAAAAAATTTAATCACACACTATTCCTCTTTCTCATATTTGTTCGTGTATCCCATTAGGAGAAATAATATATACCTTAGTAACTTTTTTATTTAGGGCCGTTTGAATGTGTATAAAATACATAGGTATTATTATTAACTTTGAATTTATTTTCACTCTATTTATTAATTACATTTCCTCTAATAATACGAACAAAATACAAGAATTATTTGCGGCCCACATAATTTCTGTTAATAAATGATCGATTTATGGAATCACCAAAATCAAGAAACATATTAAAAACTTATTAGAGATGTGTGCTCTACGATAATGTGAAATTTTTTATGGTTGCACGAATTTTATTATTTATAATTCAACTTTATCTCGTCATGGATGTACAACGAGCACATATTCGAAATATAGCTAGATTTCTTCATTTTTATCTCAGGAATAAAAAGATCTATTATTTCATTGGGTTATTGCAGGCCGCAATCATGAAACAGCAAAATATCAATAAAATTTCACGTAAGAATCAGTGTGGGTTCTATATTTGACTGATGTCGTTATGAATAATATTTCTTAACAATTACTACTATAAACAATAATAATAATAACAATAATAATTCGTAATAAAAAGAACCATTTTTATTGGATTTATTTGAATCCATATGGAAAAGAAACTTCAGTAATAAAAGTGTGCCAAAAGGGGAATTGCAGGTGAACGCTGTGTTACTGTGGTTGATACAAGTAAATAAAATTATTTACAAATAATTAAGAATATTTTCAATAAATATGTTTACCACATCCACCCATGATTTTTTAAATTTCGTTGGAATATGTTAAGATTTCCAATTTCTTTTTTTGTTGTGAAAATAGCAGAGATGAAGTTGAGAGGATACTAGATAATTTTTCTGATATAAGTATAGACCAGTAATATTTCTGGGATGTTTGGCATTTGGTCTCAATTTCATGTAAATAGAAATATTCAAATATTTTCGCCCACTCCTGTCAAAAGATACACACAAATATATATGTGATGTCTGTTCTCTGATTGCCTCGGGGAGCAAAAAATATGTGGTTAAAAATTTATTTTACTTAATATGTATAAAGTGTCTTGTCAATAAGATATGAACAATCACATTGCATTCGTTTTTTCATTAATGACTACAATCATTAAAGAAAACAGAAATATAAATCATTTACTTTTATTTTAATGTTTTTATTGTAATGGGTGGTAAAAATTTCGAAAATACATTTATCCGAAGGTAATATTTTCCGAATTTTAACAATTCCGAATGCCAATCATCCGTAAGCGAATAAATCCGAAAGTAAATTTTCCGATGGTTTAAAATTCTGAACGTAAATTGTCCGTAAGGTATACAAAGTTCCAAATGACAAAGTTCCGAATGACCAAGTTCCGAATGACAATGTTCCGAATGACAAAGTTCCGAATTAATGTATGGTGATGCGACCTTTTATATGTCCCCGACTAAATGAAGTTTGATTCTTGTGTATTTTGGGCCCCTGAATCCGAATTTTTGGGGTAGAATGCCTGAAAGTGGTGCAGTTGATTGTTATTAACATATTTTGGTAACAATTTAAAAATTTAAATTTTTCGGTCTGAAATAATTTTGTTATATTCGTTGGGTCATTTTGCTGGACAAGAAATGTCTCTTTTCTCAAAAAATGCATATTTTCGAAAATAAAAATTGCCGAACTTCAAAAAAATTCCATTTCTGCCATATTCAACATATTATTAATAAAAAATGGTTCCATGAAATTTTAATAACCATCAACGGCGCCACTTTCAGGCATTCCATCCAAAAAATTGGGATTCAGGCGATTATAATTTCCGAAGAAATTTAAGATCCTTAAAAAATTGTGATTTACTTAAGTAAGCCAATACTATCTTACAAAATCGGGGTACACACAACAATACCTACAACCGATAATAATTACATTTATTCTGATTCAGCTTGCATTATGTTTTTAAACAAATTTTATGTCGGTTTTTATTACATTGCCCAGTTTCCCTTTAAATTTAACGGGATACGCAAGTAAACCAGATTGGAACTGTCTCTGGTTTAATGAGCTGACGGGTGGGAATCCAGTTGTACGTAGATCACGCCTTAATTATTGTTATCTAATTTTAAGTTCGTTTCTGCGATTTGTAAAAATATTTGCTGTAACTTCGTACACATTTATTTCCAAAATTCGTATCCTTGAAGTCAGAAACACGTGTGTACGGTTCAGAGATTTCTGCACTGAGAAAAAAATCCATAGTCAAATTGACTATATCACATAATTGGTAAAAGATAGTTAAAACTACTATGAAAAATAGTTAAATTTACCACTTTCGTAGTGGATTTTACTATAATTTTGTTATACCAACTATCTCCTCATAGTTAAAAAAATCAACTATGTAGAATGATTCAAATAAATATGATAAATATAGTTAAAATAACTATAATTTAGTGTAGTCCTTATTTCACATTAGGTCCTGTAGTAAATTTTTATATTTACTATAATTCATAGTTAAAGTTTGTGTTTACTATAAATCCATAGTACAGTCTGCCGCAATCCGTGTGTTTCGATGCTGCCAGGTGGCGACGCGGCGTTCGCGGTTTTTTTTCTTTAGTTCGTGGCTCCCGTTATTGAAGTGGTTTTTCATTTGGTCATAAGAAGGACCGCTGGGCGTCAAGATATGATAAGCGCAGTATTGATTTTTTGTTTTTGTTTTTCTTTCCATGTTTATCTTACACAAAGAACGAAGAAATAAATGTGGACTTTGCATATGCTATGATATAAATATAGTTTAGAAATATTTTTAAAAAGTAAATATTGACTCCTTTCCATGTTTTTTATGACAATTTGTTATACAATTTCTCTCAGTGAAGGTACTAATTTTCTGAAACGACTATTTCAAAACAGTTGAGTCTATTTGCCTATTATGATAAGTAGCATTTTGAATCATGATACAATAGTTAAACTTTACTATTTCAGAATAGCTATTTTAACTATTACCAAGCTTAGTCCTCATATCACACTACAATTCATCGTAAAAAAATGGTCATTTCAACTACTTTTTTTTTGAGTGTGCAAATTTTTGTTGTAAAAATTGTTTGTCCTAGATGAACATTTTACTTAATTTTTTGGATACTGATTTATGAAGAAAATTAATGCCAAACTTTTTACAGATTTGATGAGCCGGGATCCCGGCATTATTATTAATTTTTTAATATCTATTTGTTTTAATCTTGAATATTAGACATGCACAACTTAAAGAAAAATAATATATATCCTTACCTTTGCATCAAAAATGATTTCCATAAGGATGTTTAATAACGGGGTTTTCAATAACAATAATCTAAATAACAAAATCATTTATTTAATTATCAACGTGCAGTTTATATTAAAATAACATGTTTATCTTCCTGAACTTACCGTTTGTATTATTTCATGAATTAATTACACCAAATAAATTGCTAAGAGGTTTCAATGACAGGTCACATGTATTATATATTTTTTGGATTGCTGAACACGCAAACCTCAAAAATTCGGCTGATTTTGCGTGACTAATATTTTATGTATATAAACCGATGTACCTATAATTTAGTATAAAAAGGGTGACAATTCAGATTTTAAAAATCCAAAACGTCAGATCAAATATGGTGGTCGATTTTTTAATCGAAAATATCTTAATTTGCCAACAGTTAAATTAACACTTCGAATCGTCCATTTTTTATTGCAAGAAGAATAACTAAAAAGGCCAATGCTTTTGAATTATAGTTTAGATGATAATAATTCTAAATAACGTAGCCAAAAGACAAACAAAATTCCTACAAAAATTCTTGACATAAGTGAATTTTGTTTTTCGGTATATTTCTGAGTGAGTGGCTATAAAAAGGATCTCTCTTTTGCATCCACGAATTTTAAAATTGACAAGCAACTTAAGATCGTGTTTCTTCATTCTTTTGTTTTTTAACAAAATAATATTATTTTTGAGATTTTTCATGTAACAAAAATAAGAAATAACAAACAAAATGCAGAGTATTCGGAATATTATTGAGACAAATAATACGACAAAACAAATATTAATAACATTATTTTCCTGACAATAACAAAAAGCAAAAATAATATAACAAAATACAATAACAAAACTGCACCTACAAAATGAAAAACTTGTCTTTTTGAATAAATTTGTAGCGATTTATCGCAGGTCAAAAATAACATAAAGTCATTCTTACGTGTATTTATTTGAAAGTATTATTGTCTGGTTATGTGAACTGATTTGCAATTGTATACTTTGGTTTCGGCATCATCGCGAGAAGATTGTATTGTTAATATTTTCATTTCATTTTGCTATCCAAAATGTATGTAAGTGCGCCGACAGCCAGCACACTTCCCTTACAATAAATAATGTGAAGACTAAGTTACTTTTACGATTTAGAATATTGTAAAATGTATCATACGAAAATTATATTTTCTATGACAAGAGGTGTTTTTCGTTGAATTAATGTTATTACATCTATTTTACTACTGATTAATATTCAACGTGGCTACTAATTTTCAAACTGCGGTAATTTTCAGGTTAATGTATTGTTTACTACAGAAATAGTTATTTTTATTTAATTATTTTTTATTTAATGAGTAAGCCGTAGCAAGGCACAACAATTCTGAGACGTTATTCAACCATCCCAAATTATGACCCCATTGTTCAATTTTCATAAATTGCATCTAACATAGTAAAGAAAATTACAAATAAAAAAAAGTGCAGAAAATGACTTTATTTACTTAAAAAATCATAATTTATTATATTTTCAATAGTTTTTAATGAAATTTTCTGAACGTACTTTGCAGATTGCGGTCTTGTAAAAAAAAGACTATTGATGTACAATTTAAAAAAAGGTATTTATTTAGATGAATCAAGTGTATAATCTTTAAAAAATAAAATACATAATTTTTACTTACATACTTTGTTTATTTATACATAAGTTTTAAATATAAGATATATAACGGAACAAATAAAGTAATTTACATCCTGATAATCGAAAATTTCTGAAGCATCTCTGCTAATAGTTTCACCTTCCTCAGTATTTTCTAATTACTTGCGAATATTACGAAGTCATAAATTGTAAGCCATCTCTAAAATTATAAATAATATATGTCTCATAATATTATTGACAATCAATAATAGATGTACAGTACGCATTATTTACCGTGTTATTTCCATTATTTATACTACACGAATCATGAAATAAAAGCTTTTTTATTTTTTTCAAAGGATACATCGTAGTCACACTGGGGTCCGCTGGACCCCGTCACGAAACCGACTAACTTTTGTAACATACCACGAGTATACTGACGTTTGTCAGACAACGGCATTGCCAGAAATTTATTGTTAGTACTTTAAATTACCGATAAGTGTTCCAATATTTCCATATTAAAACTAATAAAGCGAATTATTTACCTTTAAATTCATCGTGGGGTCTGCTGGACCCCCAGTGACTGGCGAAGATTAAGTTTCCTAATTCAATGAATACTGTTCCACGACCTTATCCTGTTGAAAAAGGCAAAATTATAATAAACTGGAAAGGATCTTATCTGTAAGTATCGGAACTATGCGAGCTTAATTTTAATGAGTCGCTCAATGCCATGAGATTCAATTTATCAAACCGCGATCGTAAATTACCCGGATCGACAAGAAGGGCCCCACATCAGCATACGAAAGTTGTTCAAAATACTCATTCCTTTAAGTAACAACGATTCAATTTCCTATGAAATTCCAGAGCCAGGCAATCTGTACAAGAGGGAAATCAGAAACGGAAATCAATCGACAGATTTTCCCGCACTCGAGTAAAAATAAAGGGAGGAAAAAGAGTGCACACGTACGCAAGAGTGAGACGGAGAGAGGGAAAAGTAGATTGCGCAAGCGGGAGGGAAGATACGGGGCGGGTCGATTCGCATTCGGCATTTGGCGCATGCTTCCGCGAACCCCGCGCAACCCCCATGAAAATCCCCTCTTAGCGGCCTGATATCAATTGATTTACAGTCGAAAGGTGGCCATCGCTGATATCGGACCGGCCACGCCCACCCTGCAGCCCGACGCCCGCTGGCAGCTCCTCGCCACGTTTTGCGATACGATCGTGGATAGCTCGCACCTCATTTAACCCATAACCATCGGCCGACACCGAGCGGAACTTTAATCTCCGGCCGGAACGACCCCTGACCCTTCGCTATCTCAACTTATTTTCTACGTGGATTGAAAAAGAAGGCATTTAAAAGTCCCCTGATGAAATTGCATTCGTCGAAAGTATGGAAAATCGCTTTCGATTCCACCCTCTCGAGGATATCGAACAAGTTTTTGCGTTAAGTGGAGCGCGCCTTAAACTGACGCGTTACTTCGGCCTCTTTCGTTTCATTACTTTGATTCGACGGGCTTTTCTACCTAGGGGAAGCTACACAAAAATTAGTTCCACTCGACTGAGCCAACGAAGGATAAACATCTATTTTTAAGCAAGTTTTACAATCGGATTTTATGTCCTATGCTGATACCATCCCGATAAGCACACTTTCAAAAACAAGTATTCATTAAGAATTCTTTAATGTCCGCTGTAAAATCAATATTAACAATATTGTACGGCCTTAACATTACATCGTATTGACACTTCACACAGTTTTGATTATGGAAAAACATCTTAGCTATTGAAGTAAACCTTAACAAAAGAAAAGAAATCGAGAACTACTTTATTAAAAAGTCTAAACACACCGTGAATATTAGATTCGAACAATTAAATTTACCAGCAGCATACCATGTTGTTATATCACTGACCGTCTCTCCAATATTCACTATTGAAATACTTAATCATTGCGGTCGAGAATTGAAATATGCCTGAGCATTGTTATCAGAAGAATATTTACAATATTCAAAAAGTATTCAAAAAGTAGTTTTTACGTGTGAATATATGAAGTACAGAGCTGAACCAGCCATTAGTACAGTGTGTTAAAACTGTAATAAGAGTATTCATAAAGTATTCTTTAAGAAGTAATTTATGAAATATAAAATACAACCAATTGTATGTGACATGAAGTTAGGTGTCAGTTGATTACATTTGTTTATCACACGCTTCAGAATAGTACATTACGATACTAGAGCGCGAGTGACCTACTGAAAATGAAATACGCACACAAACTAAATTTTGATGAATGAATAAATATTGATTACATACACAAAAAAACGTTTCAAGAACTTGCTTGCTGACTCGTAATATCAATAGAATAAATACTATTACGCCATTTTGAAGTGTGCATTCGTTTCTTACTTTATTACTTATAGCTTCTATTACTGAATGTATCAAAATATATTAAAAACTCCTTGCAGTGTCGATAGCTTTACTTTTTTATAAAATAAAATTGCAAGTATACATCATAAGGCATACATAAAAAATAAATACCATATTCTAAATCGTAGAAACATAAAAAATGATATGAAGTCGTACGAACCTATAATCATTCGAGATAAAAGTTATACAAAGGTTGTGGCAGTAACTAAAGTTTTATAAGTGTTTCCGCGTGATTTAGGTCACACAGCCCAACGCCAATACAGTAGCTACTCTCCGACATCAAAGTAGAAGTTATAAACCCACAGAAAGTTAGAGACTTTGAAAAAAGAGGGGAATATTGAAAGTTTGACGAAATTAGGCGTCGTTCGTGTTTCTATAATTATAAGTTTCAACGCTAGGGTAATAAACGGCGAGGACGCATCATACATTAATTATTGTGGTTTGAAACAAAAAAAAAAAAACAAAGAATCCCAGGAGGAATTGTAAAATGAAAAGAAATGATTTAAAATGCATAATACATTTGTCATGTGGTAGATTCAGTCATTAAAAATTCCATTTATTACCTTTTTTTAATGAAATTTAAAGACATGTGTGGTCTCACTATTTTAATTGATTCATAAAATTACTATTTTAAATGAGACCAAATTTATATCAATTTTTGAGCAAATCATATTTCATAATTCATATGGCAGGTTTTAAAAAATTAATGTTTTTCCTTCAAATATTCATAAAAAACGAAACAAAAAGTGACATACAAAATGTTAATTTTTGTTTCTTCAGTAAGAAAATATTTACTAGAAATAATTATGAAAGCTTAGAAAACGGAACTGTAGTAAACAATAATTTAAAAAGTTATAAATTTGATAATTTATTGTACTCGAGTAACAAACGTAAAATTAGTAATAACATGTACTGTCTACTTTACAATTATTACTATTGGATATTCGCGGTTAGTGGATGTGACTACTTTAAATTGCATGTTTATCTGGACGTTCGTGCGTTCAATTCTAATTGCCATAATCATTTTCCAATATAATTAGAATTTATCTTAACTTAGTAACGCTTAGGAAAATATAAGTAGGGTTACTTCAGAAATTGTTATGTAGTATTGACTCTACGATATTATGTTAATGCTGAATTCATCGTAACTCCTAATATTATTACTAATGACTATATTTTTATGATAATTTAGGTATACGTTTCCTCTCTAATAATTTTGGAGCGAGAATTTATGCTTTATAATGTAAAAATTGAGCCACTCTGGGGAAAAAGAAATTTCTCGCACTTTTATCCAGATGCATATACTGCATTGAGTGAAAATTATTTAAAAAATTAATTCCTAAAATGTAGAAAGTTACTCTATCACAAGTATTTTAATTTCCAGCCCATAATATGAATGAATTTTGATGCATTCCTTGAATTACGACTACAATATAGCAGATCAATATAACAATAGTATAGATTTTTGTATTAAGTAAGGTATCTACATGTTTTAATTTAATATTTATAACCATAAATGAAAGTACTATTCCTAAATTTTATTCACTAAATACTATTACCAGTAGCATTAGTAACATTGAAAGTTAACATATTTTCTATGCAGTAGTATAAGTTCCACAAAACTGCCGAATTTTGAAGTACTAATCAAGCTTATTTAAAATAAAACATAAAAAATTAGCATAACATTAAAGTAAAATGAATCAAAGGATATAAATCGGGTATATAAATTAAAGTGTTTTTTACTTAAAACAATAACTATTTTTCATAAAAACTCAACAAGTTTCATCATTTTTATTAAGAATTCACTCAAAAAAATATGAAATTATTATTGCTCAATGCATTGAATATTTTTAATGAGAAAGCACATTTTTATGCGTGTATCATGTTATATAATACTAAAAGTTGATGTGCATAATATTTAATGAAAACTATAAAGTAATATTAATTAGAAATCCAAAATCGCTGCTCTTTGATTATGTTATCGTTCCAGAAATAATTTAAATCGTTCTCCAAATTATACCACTCCTGTATTGGAATGTACCTAATATTTATACTAAATAATGATGCTATTGTAGTTATGCTAATTTTCTCGTTGCTAATTTCTGGTTGCTAATTGTTAAATCTAATTTGTTGTACCAATGCTAATCATTTTATCAATTGTGTAATTCATGAATCCTAGGAATATTTTAAGTTTTAAACATTGTAAAACTCATTGAAATTATGTTACTTACTTAAAGTACAGTCCCACTAAAAATTACAAATCAATTTTCAAGTTTTGTAATTATTAATATTTTTCTAACTGTAACCTTCGAAATATTGAAACCCGCGTAAATTACTAAATACAACAACTGTAATACTCGTGTTTTGTAATTTCTCTATTACAAATGTAGATTTTATAATAGCCAAACTGGCAATTAAAGTTTTAGAAATTTAACTTTATTGTTGCAAAAGATTTTAAAATAATATTGAACTCTTTATTATTCAGAAAAAAATTGTCATTTATCATTTATATGACATACAGTTTTTTTAGAGATTGTTCATTAAAAAGTAATTTGATATATTTGCAAAATATATTATGAAAAATAAATAACTTGTGCATGAAAGTTTCTTTCAACTTTCCGCGGTTATCTTAATCCGCCATTTTGAATTTCCAAAAACCCCCGACTACCCAATTTCAGGAAAAATGGTTCATTAGAAAAATGTGTGCAGGAATGGGTTAAAGATCGATATTCAAGCTAAAAAAGAGAGCACGAAAAAAATCGTGTACGAGGTTATGTATGATGTTTATAATTAGACGCAGATGCACTCAACCAATAATATAAATACAAGTATAGTAGTGAGCGGCCATGACAGCACCAGTTTTTATTGATGTCTTCTGGCCGATCAGTTTGTCAAGAAACTTTCTAATAGAATACGATTTTCCACAAAGAGAATACAATTTTATATATATCTTAGAAACAAAATAATTTACAACTAATATACATTTTCAATTAATCAGGAATTCGTAGTACAAAGGACAAATCTTTCCTGCGTGGGCTTCGAAAAGAGGTATCCAAACACCATCAATATTTATCTCTATCAAATATTAAAATACGATGTACCCGACAGTGTGAAATGTGCAAACGTCGGAAACCCGACAGACTTAATCAACCTCTCATGTAGCACTTCACGGACATGACAAAAATCATGTTTCTTCAAATACGCGACAGTGACAAATATTCGGCATGAGAGAATACTGGAATGCGAGATGTCTGAATAGTAAAATACCACAGGAGGGTCCAAATTTAGAATACCTCAAACCCGATGAATTCAAGCCAGTTGCATTTGCAAAAATGTCAAATTACTCTTCCATTTTCGAATTCTTCCAAGTGGTCAAAACATTCAAAGGGGTTTTGAAATCTTACTTTCATCAAAACTTCCACTGGTGATAGGGCTGACGGAACGTAATAAAAAGACAAATAATGATTTTTATATAATCCGTCATACGATAACGCGACTCTTAAGAATTTCGACATCGACACATCAGTTTGGAAGATCGCGGACCTTTGTCACCGAAAGCCAGTAATTAATAGGTAGTATTAAATTACGAGATATCTGAACAAGGAAGAAATTTCAAAGAAACTGTTGTGGCCACCTTCGTCGACGACTTCCGCTTGCTCGCATCCTCGAAAAGAATGATTCTCAGTCACGGCCGATATCAGGTATCGAAGTCTCGAGACGACGCCAATATTTTCGACTGTCAAGTCTACGATTTAGGAAACGGAGATAATCGTCATCCGGAGACAAGACGAATACTGATGACAGTAGCCAAATTTCAATTTTCTCTCTAAAGTGCTGATCGTGATACAGTTAAATTATTCTTCGTGCTCTTTTTAGAATGCATACCGGTTTTCTCCAGTCGTCCACATTTGTATTCTTCAAAAATCTCGAACACGTCCCTTTTTCAATATTTCGAAACATATTTATTATATGAGAGTTTTTATTTTCCAACTCTCGAAACGAATATTATAACCATGCGACAGCCAGTAATTAGTCAAAATCTGTAACGACTTGATACGTTATTTCCTTTCACCATTCAGAAGAACACTAAATTAGATATGAAAAATGATTCTCAACGAATACATATATTTTAGAGTATTTAATACCAAATTAAAATATTTATGATTTTATTGTGCTATTGTTTTTGCCGTAATATTAGAATGGGAACTTTTTCAACATTGAGAGATCTGGTATAGCCAATGACCGGAAATGGGTGATTCAGCCTGCGTAAAAAATCTCACTCACGATGTAATGCTATTTTGTGGTCGAGCGATGGTATACAATAAATTTAAACGCTATTACGTATTTTTACGCAGGCATTGACGTATATAAGTTTATATAGTGGAAATATAATAATATAGCCTCATTGAAACATAATAGCGCACAATAATAAGTATATTATAATAACAGGTTTAAATAACGGCACATACATGTTTTTATATGTTCCAAAACAGTTAATATTAATCGTTTTGGTTCTTACTAGTATATACTATATTCTCAGAAGAGAACATATGCCATTTTGGGTTCAGAGTGGGAGAAATACACATCCGCATTTACCCAAATTATTAATTCCATTTAACCCCAACCTATCAAAATGAAGACAAGAATAGACAGTTTTTAAATACGACATTATTATACCTTTATGTTCCATATAGATTTCTTCAGATTAGTTTATAATAACTGAGTTAATCTTGCCCGAAGGTGAATTAATTGACAAGCTTTAGATGGAGTGAAACATTTTATCTTTCTACGGAATTGCGTAATTTCAGTAAATTTATTTTAAAAAAACAAGGTTTTGCAAATGCAGACAAAGAGACTGTCCATGTAGTAGGTGACAAACATTTTCAACAAAATTATAAAATATAACTAACTTATCTGTAAAGTCTCCTTTATGAACACATCAAACTTCAAATGTTTGTTCGATCAGGAATAACTTTTTTCAATGTAACTCATAGAATGAAACATTGATGAATTCTATTTAAAAAAAACAACGTAACTCTGAAGCTTCAAATTAAGCGAGATTTATCCCATCTTGACAAGGAATAAAAACTATGCAAATGATAACAAAATGAAGAACGTAACTAGGATGTCAGCTCATTCTCGACGTTGTATTAAAAATATGTATAACTTTTGTATCACACAAAACAAATAATTTATTATATTATATATTTATTATGAAAATTATTTTTATATTATTACGTTAAATGTTGAAATACGATTTTTAATGTTCACAAATTAATTAGTTAAACTACCGTATTTATGGTATTTTTATTCTCCATATTTATGGAAACTTAATTGTTTATTAGTGGAGATTCGTCCCGCAAGGTCATAATTTGCCATGAGCATGCACGTCTATATAATTAAGACTTTTGGGCAATTTCGATCATGTAATATTTACAAGGTCCTAAATAAAACTTACGGAGAGGTCAGTATGATGTCATGTAATATAATCCCTTAAATTATTTATGGTCATATATTAAATATACACGATCACTATTAACAAATATAGAATTCTCAACTAGTATTGTGAACAAATACCGGTACCACTATAGGACGTCATGACAGCAAAAAATCATGAATTTGATCATTATACATTATGCCAAATGCACATTCTTGCGTGTCAATACTACGTGTATACACTGTACTTCTGAGATGTTTATTAATTTATAAAAATTATTACAGTAATATCTAACAAATTGTTATTATTTTATCGATGATACATGTATGCATCATAAGTTGTCAAGAATGTAAGACACGATGGTCATGTTATATCTTTAGTAGAAAAGTTATATATGTTCCTTTCGTTTCATTGCAAATACTTTACAAATTGTAAAGAAGCATGAGACTTATTAATGAGGTACATTTAATTTATTCTTTAACAAATCAATACATGTATTATTACACTTCAATTCAAATTCGAAAACCCATTCAATCCGATGTATAAAACGATATAAAAATTTTAAAAATAATGGCACGAAATAAAAATTTTAATCAATTCAATAAAAATGTTTAGAAAATATTGATTTTCTTTGAAGTTTACAAGGAAATATATTATTTATAGTTGGCTTTGAATTTTGGGCGTAGGTAACGGTTACCCTAATTTGGTCAGCATTTAAAATGTAGATAACCTAAACAAGAAATAATGCATATAAATAGTTAAACAAATTTGTTGTAATATAAGCTATTTATATCTTGTTCTTCTTTAAAACATATAAAATAGGAAGTCCAACAATAGACGGATACCAATCGTAAAAATGTAGTAGAACTGAAATGTTCCAGTAGGGTTACTTCAGTAGTCAATTTTTAAAAATAAAATAAGAATTCTCAGCAATAAATTAGTATCAGAAAATATAAATAAAGGCTGCAAAAATAATTCGTTAAATTATATCCAAATATTCCTGTCAATATAGCTGTAAAATTTAATTTTTGTACAATGTGTACTGCTTACATTCGATTATAAACGTTCTTGTAAAAATACATTTCAATTTTTTAAAAATTTATGTTTCGATCCTTCCATGATGTGAATATACTGAATCTAAGAACGATAAACCACACGACAAAATTTAAAATGATTGATTACATAGATTAAATGTGAACACTTTTCCTGATGTATAATAGAAAATAATTTATAATAAAAATGCTAAGAATCTGTAGATTCTAGAATATACAGAATATAAAATAGTAGGAAAGAGGTTCTACTATTGAAGAAACTAAATTGATTTTATCGACTAGAAAATTTGGATTAAACGAGTCGTCATTTTTGGCATTCAACATTTTTTGGTTCGGTTGTGAACACCACTAAAAAATCTACTAAAAATAGAAAAAACTGGGGTAAAGCCAGCCCAGCATGTACAGAAATGATAATTTCTTGATTTCAAAAATCTTTAACGATAACACAATAACAGAAGATAGCACTATCGATACATATTATTCTTCATCCTCTTCACAATGTTTACATTAGTCTGAAACTATTCAAAACGTAACCCGCAAGGAGAAAAGGGAAACAAACGAATACCGATCGGAGAAAACTTGGAAAACCAAGGATCGATTATAAATTATTCAATACACATACGATAATATTTTATAATTTCTCAAAAAAGGGGGTTCACAACCGAATATTGTAGCCACATTAAAACCTCATGAAAAAAATTTTTCTTTTGCACATTGTGGTGGCTGTCGCTATTAAATCACTAAATATAACAATTTTACTCTGTAACTGTGCATTGTGCTTATCTTTTCTTATGATTACATTTGATTTGTATGGCTTTTAAGAACACTGAAAAATAGTTTTTGTGGTGACATATACTTCAATTTGTTCACAGAAAAAAACGCAAGCGTTTGTTATATTATCCCTAGAAATAAAATAAAATAAATGTCATCATAAGTCCCTTTTAAAATATCCAGATTGTTATTGGTGAATAGATTATCACATAATGTTCCGTTTTTGTTCCATATATCTCACGTGTTTTGATCGCTTAATTAAATAATAAACCATTTTACCAAAATTGGTCAGCATAATATGTATGAGGTGTCACTTTTCATTTTCTAACAAAACGCTTTTCCAATTTTTCACGAGCTCGACAACGAATAACTACACGAAAACTGGATCTAAGATGATAAATCGTAAAGAATGGATGCTTATCTGCAACATTCCATTCATCTGCAAGGTTGAAGAATCGTGTTCGACGATGTATAATACGTCTCTTTCAAACAGGAGCCTCTCAATGAATTAGGGTCTTCTCTCGACGTCAAACTCTCATCCATTCTCATTTCTCAAGAGAATCTTCATAGTTTTTCAAGTCGACTATCGACGCACATTTTGACGCGGTCGTTCCGTTGCTGTCTTTTGGGAATATGTATAAGTCTCGAGGGTTATGAAAATGATTTTACAAACGCCTCTGTCAAAACACTATACAATTACATCTTCATATAAACCGCTTCGAAGAAGTTCTTTGTAAATATGCTCCAAGATACCATGGTTAGATTCGACTTTGGCAGGTTTTTGTTATTCTCATTCCAGTCCTATAAGTGAGAAATCACATGAAACATACAATGAGAATTCACTAGATATGGATTCTGAGAATTAATTTTTTTCGTAATATAGTTCTCAAAATGCTTACATTCGGTATTTATTCAACACGTTCATACTTTTTTCTCACCTCTGATTTAAGTGAACGCCTTTTCGTGTCAGTAAAGCCGGAGCAAAGGTGCCGATTCCAGTTGTCTCGGACGTGTGGGCGTTTTCTCTGTTTGCACGCTTTCAAAGGGATTATTCATTTTTTTGATGCAAAAAATATTTTATCAGGTTAATATTTTTTGTTTTAAATCTATTCTGATGGAGCATTTTTTATGTTCAGCGAAAAATTTGTGACAGATGTACTTCTTTGTAATTAGGTGTTGACAGGTATTTTTTTTTATTAATGCTACATTTCGGTGATCTAGATGTATCAATCATATAATTTCTCTCTCCGCAAAAATATATATGAGTGATTGTGACGAAAAAGGAATTTTTTAAAATTGGAAATTCAAACAAATTGATTTTCTTTCTTTCTAAATGTTGTAATGAATTTTATTCCATTTTTTTCGTACTAAAAGTGGCAACAAAAAATATCAATGCCATATCCGACGTAAAATTTCATGTTGTTTCAGAATTTGTCAAAAGTATATGCTTAAAAAGTTATGAACAATTTCACAAACAAAGTTATTTTTTTCTTTATAAAAGTTCTGATACAATATTTGTACCCGAAACGGTTAATAGACGTACTCAATTCCACATATAAACGTGTTTTCGAGGTGTATATTTTAAGATGTACATAGTACAATTTTGATAACAAAGGTGAAAGTATCCAAAATGCCAGGTCAGGCACTAAAAAATCGTCGAAAACTTCAGGAATATCTTCTTTGATAGGCTATTTCATAAAAAGTTCGGAAAAAGTTTTTAGAATTGACCAAAGAATACTATGATTTATCGGAATTTGTTAATAATTTTTTACAATTTTAAAAATCTGAAATGTTTGAAAAATTAAAAAAAAAATCATCAAAAAATTTTGAATAATGTACAATTTACAATAGTAGTTGCTAATTTAATACAATTCGTTTAAAACTTGTTAACTAAAATGTACTCATTTCATGTGTAGCTGAATAAACCTAAAAAGGTTTAAAAAAGGCTTAAATAAAAAAAAATGTAATACAATTGTTCTTATATCCATTAATTATGATTGTCTTTAAAAGGCCAAAATTAGTAGGATAATTTTGATGAGTTAATAGTGTTTAAGGCTATAAATATATGCCTAGTACACAGGGAAACGTCATAGGTCTCACGTATCATAGCAATCAAAATATTATATAATAAACAATTCAGCTTTTCATTGCTTAGTCAGAAAGAAGTAGCTTCGGTCACAATCCATATGATGACTGATTTTCGTAGAAACAATGTCCATCTATTCAATATGTATTTTATTGAAGATTCATTTCATTGCTTGAAAGTATTACTTATCAACATACTATACTTGATACAATATTAAGCATTCTATATTTTATCTTTTAAAATAATCACAAACCTGATTGCATTTCAGTTCATATTAACCCTTAGTTCCGACGGCTATTTTAAAGCATTTTCCTCCCACTACTTGGGTCAAATATGTCCGGACTTTTGAAAATGCTTATAGAAAATTTATGTTACGAGATAATAATGAAGTAGTCCAAACGATTGATAAAAGAGCTAAAAAATTATGAAACGGCGCACATTGGGCATGGGCTTAACATAAAATTATGAAGAAAAATCATTTCATTTTTTGCATATTATACAGCATTTTAGATTCTTATGAAACCCAAATAAAATGATGTCATTAGTTTCGTAAAATACCAGCAAACCGCGGTAGAACAATATCTGTCGTTTTTACAGATCTTTTATTCATTTTTTTTACATACAGTTGTGTGGCAAACACAAGACAAAAAATCTGTACAAAATGGCAGATTCATTGTACACGGGTTTACCGGAAGTCTAAAAAATATGTTCTCCAGTTAGCCAGGAATAACGTACCTAAAATGTCTAAAATGTGTCATAAAATATGATACAAACGCACCTCTTTCAGTCTTGACTTCACGTCACCTTCGAGGAAAAACTTAAAAATAGAATTTCAAAAATGATTGTGAGGAAATAATATCCAACGTTACATCAAAATATACGGAAATCACCAGCGGTCAGTGACTAATAATCGTACCAGCTGGCATGTCCGATAACCGCACAGAGAATCCGCGGCATGGCCGTCCTATACGTCGCTGTCAGATTAGGATCGCGGACTTGACAGACTCGCGCTTCTGTCTGTCAGTGAAGCCTCACGGGGTCAACCGCGAGAGATCCATAGAGGCGATTGTTGTTCTTTGTCCTGGAATCTTTACAAATGATTATTCCACAGCGAGAGGCCCGAGAACGAGAGGGGAAGAAGAGACCAGGCACGTTTGGCATTCCAGCCACAGAGATGTACGGGGGTCAAGGCTCGAATTATGCATCCATCTCCGCTTCCCCTTCCGTTTTGCAGTCTTCGGTCCTCATTTTTATAATTCGTCCCACGGGACTCACTAGTTGGGCGAAACGTCCCGAGCTACCAGGATGCGACTCGACCTGGCAAATAAATGAAGAGAAACTTCGAGATTTTAAATAATGTTCAGCAACCTATTACTGTCCAATGACTGAAAAGATACCGTCGGGATTGCAATTCCAACGCATCCACCTATGGATCAAAAGCGAAGGTGAAAAAAAGCAAGAAATTTACCTATGTCCCCATTGTAGGACATGGCCTGAGTCGAATTCTAGTTTGGACAACAATGACTCGGTCGCATAATAGGCTGCTTTACGATGATCGATGTTAATGACACTATATATGAGAGGCATAACTCATGCATAAGAGTTTCTTGCTTGTTATACTTAAAGTTCTCAAATATGAAAAATAACCCAGCCTATAGGTGAAGCTTAATAAAAACATTTGTCTTACAAGGAATGGAGGTGGTTTGGATGGGACAAACTAATTTGATGCTCAGCCCTGAACTGGATCTGCAATTCTCCAGAGGCTTCGTTTGGTACCTCGTTTGAAATGTTTATTTTTAGATTGTCCCACTGCAGTGACCTGCCAAGCTATCGGTTCAGGATTAAGAGAAGGGTGACTTCTAAGATGGAATCTAAGAAAATTTTCTAACTATAATCGTTGTTAGTGAATGAACGCATTAATACTAAAGTAGCCGATGTCGATGAATGTGGTCGTCACTGGAAACCGAGGATACTAAAAGAAGATCTGATGCTGACGGATATTAAAATTAATGGTCGTCTCCGTTCGCTGACGTGTCACCTTATACCTCCATGCGTCATTTTGATTGACCAATAAATTATCTGGTAATGTATTTTTCGAAGCGCGTCTTGTGATTCTTTAGTAATAGCATAACATTTCAATATCAAGTGCTCTGATCAGCGTTACCTTCAACGCATAAACAAAAAACGCATTTCCCTTGCAAATAAATAATGTCGGCCATGCTATTGACTTTTAAGTATCTAATTTGACTGATTCATCATCCGCAACAATGAACTTTTTCTCATCCAATTGATATGAATGATTATAAGAAACGATATGCGCAATCGAATTTAAATTGTAATATATATAATTTGGATAACTCGTTATATAGTTTTTATGCGACCGAGAAAAAAATTAAGTAATAACCAAAACTGTCATCAAATAATTGCTCAAGCTCGACGAGAGATGACGGATTGAACTCTCACATCCTTCAATAGATTGATTACAGATTCTATTTTATATAAAAATATAAGTCTTCGAACATCGTTGAATTTTAAGTACACCGTAAGATGATACAGGGCCAGTATCGGTCGAGGCGACAGGAATAAGAATTAAGTGAGATGGGACCGGTTCCTCCACGGACCGTTTGTGACAGTTTTCGAGTGGTCGAGTCAAATCGACGAACCGTAGCCACAAGCAATAGGTATTTAGTTTCTCGATGTCATGTCTCTTTTTACGCGTCCGCGCCTTTGAACAAGTCATGACTCTAAATACGTCCATGCAGATACCTTCGTCACAACTAACCAAGTAATAAGTTCGCCCGATCGTGCCTGGTGCTTATATACGAGATTGATTATGACGTCAAAAATATATTCGCAATGACATTTCGAATCTGGATTCTTTTGGCTAGCCTAAAGATGCCATGCAGATATATCTATGTAATTTCTTTATTCGATAACTTGAAGTAATAGAAAACAAAACGGTTTGAGAATGTTTGGGGTTGATGGGTGGATTCAATCTTTTTGGATTCTTAGAAATAGCTATATAACTCTGGAACATTCGAAGAGTTTTAATGATTTTACCATCCACATGTAGGTAATCTACTTTTTCATTCAAGAGGAGTTCGACATTCAGCGGTCGACACGCTTTTGTATGCTCTTCAAAGTAAAACGAAAACCAAGGTGCTCTTAACATGGAGGGTGGCTGTTTCAGGGTTCACCTTGCATAAACCGCCATGACGACTGGTTTGCTGAACAAGAGATCACAGGAACGGACTTTAAGATGGAAATCTTGAAGAGTAAAGTTGACGCACGACTGGTTTAACTGTATTGACTGCAGGTTTTGTGCCCTCTACTCATTTATTGCACATCAAATTGTAGGTTAAGATTAAGTTCGCTGGACAGCATTGCATGTTTCCTCTGCTATTGGTGTCATTACACTATAGTCATGTTGTATAAACACATTTTTACAATAGAAAACTGTCTCAGCTAACTGGCGTATATGAAAAGAAGTCACAGCATTGATGGATCAGAATATCAACATTAATATTGAAAAGATGCCCACAGTGCTACCGAGATGATTACTCCCCAGACTTCCTCAACCATGTTCTACTTTCTATTTTTAGATGATTGTAAATGAACCAGAACAATAGCCCGTCTTCAAACAGGTCGGAATCGCAGGTTTGCGACGAACGTCAGTATTGCAAAGACACGAGCATGAAGTACCGTATTAAAAGTAGTCGAGTTCTCAAAGCAGTTGCTATTGGTATTTACTAATGGTAATAGCGAAGAGGAATTCCCAGATGACCGGCGCAACCTCCGCGGGCGATGAGTCACCAGCTTCGGAATCGAGAGACGAAGGTAGAAGAGCAATGACGATGAAGAACACGGAGGTGTAAGGGGGGTCAGATCGAGGGAACTAGTGGGAAAAAAAGAAGGATAAAAAGAGAGGCTGAGAACATAAAGATGGTGGAGGGAGTCGGCAAGTGGTAGGATGCGGCGGAACGAGAGAAGCCGGGAGGAAAGAGGTGGGATACGAAGCCGGGACCACACACGACGCTCCACGCGTCTGCGACTCGGTTACATTGCTTAATTGTAAACGGCTCGGTGGTTCTCATTTTGCGGCTACCTCTATGCCGACGGATTATTTTCTCTTTTCTTTTATGCATCTCCGGATGACTTTTATACAAATGCATTCTTCTCTCGAATAACTGAACATGGCCTGGAAAAAACATGTTCTAAAAATATGCTTCCATGGATGATACGGGATTAGCTAATCGTGACCTAGTAAAGCAAAACGGGGATGTTAGTTACCTTTAGTGCCTTTAGAGTTCACGTTTGTTAACAACTAAGTTCCATTGCGATGAAATGATGGAATAATTAGGTCATGGTACTATTACATTGTTGATAAACTTTCAATTGCAAAATTCAAATAAAGCTATTTGGATGCCATAAATCGTTGGAGGACTCTTAACAATGTTCGCTCGAATCAATCGACGATTTCTGATCAAATTAAAAGAGTAACGAACGCGCTACCGTCGAATCGGCAGCTTCTTTGATCCACGCCTTAAAGCATATTTCCGACGCGGCACTTCTGCAGTCGTTCTTGTATGCGCGTATATATACTTTCGGAGCTGCCCCAAGGCGGCCGTAAAATCACCTTCTAAAGCGGCGCGGAAGGTTACGCGAAGGGGGTTCCTTATCTACGACATAATTAATTTCATCGATCGCTATCAGTCGGCACAGCGGCGGTTCCAACTAATTAAAGCCTCGCACATTCGCACACAAATCCCATCGTGGAAGTCCCAGCTCCTGTCTATTGGAATATTCGCAAACATCCTTCACGGAAACACACGCACGCGTACTGCATGTGCAGAAGTAGGTTTCGACCTATAATGGCATGTAAAGATACTCACGCATACTGTTTTGTCTAATTTATTCATGTGCAAATATATTCAGGATTTTGAAGATACAAGATTCTCTCTAAAAACCAGTAGCTCTCTTCAATCGAAGATCTACAGAGTGTTACCGCTAGATCTGAATGTAGGTGTAAGCATGTTAACTTGACCAAAATTTGGACCGGGCTATTTGAAGTCTGAATAAGGTCCTAATTAGGTAGGGAATATTTGATTAGTATCCGCTCGCAGTGCCTGGTATCAAAACGAATGTTTTGGAAAATATTGAATAGTTCTAATACAATGACGTTTGATATTTTAACGCCGATGTTTTCGGTTAGAAGGCTGACTCCCTGAAATTGAACTTTATCACCGCAGTCGAGTTTTGAACAGGTCCTAACTGTAGTTGGATTATCATGTTCTAATATCCAATCGTATATTTATAGGTGAAAACCAAAACCAGATCCCGATAAGGAACGTGTCTATAAAATGTTTGCTTAACCACAGTTATGTAGAATCTGAACCGCAATTAGATTACATTCGAGACTTGGCTGCAGTAGGAGTTTGATTATCTCCAATCATTGTGTTCCATTCATATATAACCTATCCTTAAACCTGATTAGCAATTAATGTTTCGTTTTGGTATCTATGGACATAACGAGAATATTCCAGAGTAACAAATCCTGATCCTTGAGGAAAGGCATCAAATCTTCGTAATCGCAACACTATACTAAAATTTGATAATTATTACTGCATATAACAAATGTAGATTTCTGTAAGTCTTGGATCTCAAAGCTGATAAATGGTTGATAAATTTCCGAGTCGAACAATCAAAACCTGTATATTATCAAGGGAATAAATTTAAATTTCTGTTTTCGACAGTTCTTGTCTATCACTTGTTACCACAAATGTTCTTGAATACCCAGATAAATATCTTGAATAATGAGATCGTTTGATCATTCACAATCTAGTAAGGTCACGAAAACTTACTTATCCATGAAAGAATCTACCGTAATGAAAAACATTATTAATACGATTTTACAGATTTCCTGTAGACAAGAAGGACTTCGTACGTGCTTGGAAATTCAAAAACATTGACCTTCGATAGGAAACAAACCGTGCATAGTCTTCGAAACGAAATACACACTTACGGATTTTACGTACGTGCCGAAATTCTCTGGTGTTCCCCTTTGCCTCAATCTCCCGACATTCTTCAAATTTCATCGGCGCCTCGATCCTCATTTCTCTCGGCATAACAACCAGCTTACATAACCTCCGTCCATAAAACGTAATGGACGCCTAGACCACGGCGGCTAATGAACCGCGAAATCGGATTTGCAGCTCGGCTTCCTACACCGTATGCGTACATATCGCCTTCTACACGACCGTGAAGTGCCTGAATTCTCGTCTCGGCGTCACGGGAAATTCATTTTTGTTTCATAGGTGTAATGGGATCTGATATTCGAATGATGGTTATTAACGTTCATATTTTCGTTTTTCTACGGGAATAGTCTTGAGGACTTATTACTGTTCCATTCAGTAGTATATGAAGTTCTATCGAATGCTCCGGATATTTGGTTATGCAGTTTAGTTTTGAAATGGAATTGAAGAACTGAAATGAAAGAATGTTTATGTTCGTGATGAAATTTGAGTTATTATTATGGAACGATGATTGTTCTATGGCTTCTACGTGTTTGATAGAAAAGAAAATCATTTGAGACTCCTCAGACTGGTGCGCTTTCAGTTATCACCGAATTCATGACTTCAAAATAATACGCGGAATTTCTAAAATATGTCCATGTACGTACATGGAAATAAATTCATCAAATTACACAGGTCTAAAAAAGAGGGTCTTGGATGTTGTTGAGAAGTTGTGGGTCATTTCCGACGCAATTGTATGCGTAGAATCCAAACTCGAAGTCAGAAGTGGTCCATCACGTCAGGTTTTTGCTATATTTGAGGTTATGTACAGGACGCAACAATTTTTTTAGCCTTCTGTACAATTTGCATATTTTAGAACTACCTTTACCCTCCAAAACGAGGTTTCATTCGATCACCTAAGATTTTTTCTTACAAAGTTACGGCCATTTTGAAACTACGACATATATTCCATTAATGTTATCAAACAGACAGTCACAATACTGAAACGTGTTTTTAGTTATTATATAGGTTTCATGACATTGAATTTGAGCTTGAGCTTGTTCTCGAAGAGCATTTCAAGGTAAATTTGTTTACATGTATATTGTAATTTCAAATTGGCGTATCTTGGTGAAAAAAAAGTCGTAATGGAATTCTGTACATCCCCTAAAGGAAAAGAGTAGTACCACATGATCCAACGAAAGGAAAAACTCGTAAAAATGTTGTGTCTTCTGTACATGACCTCAAAAATAGCAAAGAAAAGCGTTTTTCGAGTAACTAACCTCAAATATCTCAAAATCCTGACATGATGGGCCACTTCTGACTTCGGATTCTGATTCTAAGCAAGAAATTATGTCAGAAATGTCCACAGCTTCCCAACAACAAAACCATGCTGACCTGTCTTATTATATGATTTATAAGGAATATATTGCACTAATGGAGGAACTGTTGGAGATGCGGTCAGAAAAACACTCCAGTCAATTTAGTTGTCACGACTAACTCGAGTTCGTTGTAACCCGTGTTCTTAGGTTTCATAAGAAATTATCAATTCCTTGTCAGTCAGTAACTACACTGAAGAAATTGTACAATCATTACAGCCAAAGTTTGCCGATCCAGTAACTCTCTTCTCCTGGCCAAAAGCAGCACAAGTTCTTGGTATATTTGGATTGTCTTTGGATGTTTTGCACTCAGTGCCTAACATCTATATACAGAAAGACAAGTGGCTGACGCAGCCCAATAACTATCTTTTCTATGAATGTCAGTATACCTGACCTCAATTTATGCTGTCACGGTAAAAGTTATTTTATTCTTTTAGACATGTGCTTTTCATATACTGATAACCGATGTCGAATACAGCCTAGATTGCTTGCGTTAATCATCCACTACCAGACAGCAACTGTTCTTTTGCGTATGGGTTATAAAATTACTCTCAGTGTATCATTCCTTAGCTGTAGTTGCTGTACTTTAGCATTTGTAGTTACACGGAGAAAAATGACTCCGCTGGATTAACTGATTCATATCAGCTAAAATTTTCGGCTGGAATTGCCGAAAATATCTGCAATTTTAAGTGTTTTGATTCCGCTAATGTAGCCTTAACCGTACTCAATTCGCGCTTAGCTCTAAATTTCCGCTACATTAGCAGATTTGTTCCGTTAAATTTGCGAACTTTTTCAGTAAATTTAGCTGAAATTATCGGCTATTCCTAACGGAATTCCAACAGCTGTCCCTATAGGATAAAATTGGTAGAATCTGCGGATTTTTCGGCTGATTTTGCTGATTATTTTTCTCCGTGTAACTTTTTTCCATGTTGAATTGCTGTAATTCAAGAGAATAAAGTTTATCATAATCCCGTTACCAAGTGCTTCGCTTTAATTCGACATCAGTCAAGGGCCACCTTTTGAAGTCCTATTTGTTTAATGTTTCATCAATAGTAATGTAAACGCCGTCCATCACTTATATTGCTAAATGCGTTGTGTTATGTACTTATTTCTGGTTATGTTATTGCAAAGCTATCACTAATGACCACATCAGCATTATTTTCGTTTCTGTTTCTTTTTACTGAGGATTTGTTTTGAGCATGCACAACCACTTTTAATCACAACAGAAATTGATTACTTCAGTTGAATGCTTCAACAGACGCACAAATAATATGAACAATACCATCTTTTTCTTACAATGTATATTCCGCGGTTTTGCACGTATAAAATATACGATGTTTGTGTTTCAATCAGGATTCATATCTAATAAATTAAGTTTATAATATTTAGATGCAATAATCTCGATAGGATTATTATTTTCCTCATGAGATATGTATTTCTGTGTTGATCAACACACTCCTTTTGATGTGATTCTAAAATCTCAGTGTATAATATACACGAATTCACAATGGTACCAAGAAATAAACAAATGCTATTTGACTGACATTTAACTATATTAGGTTAATAGCTATATTATGCTAGGTATTGATTGAAGGTATGAAAACCACTACCAATGCATCTTAGAAAACAATTATCTGCATTTATGCTCAAATACATGTATAATTTGGTGATCACTTGTATTTTGAGATTATAATCATATTAATAGGATAAATAAATATTTTGAGTATCCATAATCAGAAATTTTGAATAATGCAATGGTACACAAAACTATCTTATATACATATAATATAAGCGTCATTATATATGTTTTATATTGCATTAAGATGTTTTATAACGATGCTAATCATATAATTTTTGTTAAAAACTCAATGTTTATGAAATTAATACGGTAAAAATTAACGGTTCTATAAGAAAGCGAATTATAACATTCGTTGATATTACTTCCAAGTAATGGGATATGGCTGAAGCTTTCTTAAATTGTTTGAATTACGCGGATCAATTTCTAGTAGTGAATAGTTATTATTTTCAATTAATCCATGTCTATAAATAATAACATGGGCGATATTGTTATGACATCCCAAGACAAAATGGTTAACACGTTGACTATTTTAAAATGATTAATTTCATTCGGTTACTATTTCGACTAATTGCTTTAAAAAAATAGTAAATTTTAAAGAATGAAGCGATCAGTGTATAGTCAGCGCACAGACCACCACGAGAGTCAAATCTTACGGAAGATCGAAGTCACGTCAAGATCGTTAGGATCACCGAGGTTATAATACTACACGCCCCAGACGTTACTAATTTGAGATAAAATGTTGCGATGCCGAAAATGATGTGACAAAATCACACTCCTCATTCTTGTGTACTGAGCTGACCACTTCATGGCATATACGTATGTATACCTTATCCTCCGGCGACTTGATGGATTAACGGGAGAGTCGCATTCGATAAATTCCGCCGTTATCTTACTATGGGGATTTACTGTGTATATTTCCGAACACTTAAAAGACATTGATGGACTTTCGACAGCTTTTATTTTTCACTCAATCCCTTGCTTATCTCCTTTGAAATACATACGACCGTCATGGATTCATATCGAAATTACATATTCCACAAAACATTATAGAAAATAGATTTCTGAAAATAGAGTCTAGATATCTTGTCTTCGTTATTGATCGTTTCCAAGTTGTATTTGGAATTCAAATAATGTTTATTTACGTGTTAAAATAATTTAAAGAATGTAAACTATTCTTTTAAATAAGATGCATGGTGTTTACACCTGTAGATATTGGCTTAGGGTGGAAATAACTGAGAGAGGGGATCCTCTAAATAAAGTGAGCAAGATGATATTAAAATTGAATGGACATCTCCACGCAGTGAGCTTGATCTACTAGACCAAATCAAAATACCATACCGAAGTTAGTATTCGACTACTTTTTGGCCTAAAAATTGTTTAGTAAGTTAAATAACGCTTCACGTTCCTAATGCAGGCCGAAAACTACATAAATACAACCTACAGAATACGGTGTATTCCAATAGCACAAAAACAATAGAATATGACATAACACAAATGTTGAGTTTGAGCTTTTTAGAGTAAAATTAAGTCTTTCGAAGAACGAAGGATAGTCCCCAAGGGTTATTAAAATTAATTTTCAATAGTTTTGGTTTTTGGTGCAGTCGAAATTATTAACATTTTTTTGATGAAAAGGCGTTTCGGCCAAGGACAACAACTTACTAACAAATGACTTACTAACGTTTTTAAAAAATTTAACAAAATTTAAAAAAATAATAAAATACGTTTTTTGAGTTCTTGATGCTTAGTTCCCGGAGGTCCTTTTTTCACACAAATGTAAAAACAACTTTCGACCAGTTTTGGGTCTTCTTAAGGACTGTTGGACGGGCTACAGGACGATCGGAAAAACATTTAATTTCTACATTTTTTTAAACCTCCATTATCTTTTTTTTCTCTTTTTACATAGGTTATTTAAAAATCTTGTACACTGCATACTATAGATTTAGACGTATACCAGCTCAACACATAAGTCAACCCAAAAAAGTAAATAAACATACCCGAGCAGAAATTCGTTCAGGCCCTGATGAGGGCCCTAATAAAAATCTACTCGGGTATATATTCGTAAAAGTATTTTGTAAAAGATGAAACGTTCTAATCCTACTTTTTCTCTATTTGTTTGCTACTAGTTACCCTATTTAGGGCAACCAACTTAGTGATCTCTGATCCAACTCTCTCGAATTTTTTTCCGAGGGAGTGATGAACTCATACTCCTTGTATCAAAATAATGAAATCTAGTTTTTGATATCAAGTGTACCCCAAAACATAACTTCATCACAACAAACATAAATAAAGTCTCAAATGGCGACAGTCAATATAAGCAAGGTAGTAAACAAAGGAGGAATTAAAAAATAAACGTCACTATAATCTTAGTGGATGCAATGTATGTTAAATTATTGTCTTTATATATGGCCAGAAAAAATTACTTTACTATTGGGAAAAATTGAAACCAAAACCCCAGCCGGTTACATTAAGCTGTAAAAAAGGGTTTCGCACCAGGTTGCCATTTTGTAACTTCCTCGTATGGCTTGATCAAAAGATTTACAAGATATTGAAAAGTTAGTAATCAACGATCATATAAACCCCTAGATACCAGCTTTTATAGAAATTCAAGAATTGTTTAAAAATTTGACCGCCATGTTGGATCCTCCATTTTTTATTTTGAAAATCTCGATTTATACCCGTAATCAGTGATCCAAGATTAAAGTAAACCCGTCAATAAGAATTAAACTTTAGGCTACGTAAAATGCTTAATGTGTTTTGAGGTTCGAAAAAATCCTGACGTGATGATGCAAAACGTGGTTTATATTCGTGGGACCCGAAAACATAATACACCTGGTCTCGTCTAATTAAATTTTTTGAGGTCCTGCGTAATTGAAAGGATTTAGGTTCGAATCCCAGTGCAGCGAATGATTCCAGTTCGGTCCTCGTTTTTTCGCAAAAAATTTTTTTTTGTGATTATTTCAAAAAATCGAGCAGATGTGATTCTGACTTCAATAGTATATGTGTACGATTTCAGTAGCTTTAGAATGCATATCCCATCTTTGTTCAGCACGTGGAAATTTATAAACAATTTTATAATGTATAATAAATAAAGAATTAAATGTATTTGGATTTAGATATTAGTAATTTTTTATTTATGCTTTTATGACCCGTTATCTTGATTAAAAAAAATATATATTTTATTATCAATTAACTACAATACTTCTTTACTTACTTCGCATGTTAATTTGTTATACTTTTATTTGGTTTCGGAATATTGCGAGTATCGTAAGCGAATATTAAACGGTAAGTTACAAAAACTTGTTCGGCTAATGTTCAAAAACCAAAATAGAAACAAAAAGGGGACGAATTAATTATTCATAATTAGATCAAACGTAAATACCTAAATATTATTAATTGCGTACCTACTGTAAATTTATTTTTTGAGATTTGAACTATTGCCTGCTTGGAAAATCATAGTCACAAAATTTTAGTTTAAAAATAACGTCCACTTTCACCTCTCTTTTCAATAAGTCATCTTCTGTAGTTAAATAAGCTGTGTGGACGAGAACGTTCTTCGACCTTACAGAAGTTGGGAAAAGCAATTAACTTAATTCGTTAGTTGAATAATTAATATAAAGATATTACAAGACTAACGAAATCAGAAAGTTGTTAAATCGCCTGTAAATTTGCGAGATGTGGAAACCGATAATAATGTTTTGTTAGGTTACCTGTTTTTTTCTTGTCCCTTTGAGCATGAATACATTTAAAAATTTCGGATGTCCAACCAAAGCACGTATTTTATAAAAAGATTTTTACCGATACCTGTCCGGTTGTGGCCAAAGCAATAAGAAGTGTCCCCACTTGTCATACGTACGTGCAAGATCACGAACAGGGAATGTTTTCTTTGTATCTGTGGACTCGTATTGACAATTTTTTGTTGCAAATGAGGTTAAAAATAATTTATATTTTTATGTATCAGTGGCTAAATACTTGGACCCAACTTGCAACGTGGATATAGTAAAGGTAATAAATGATCCAAGTAGTTTATTATCATGAGTAGTGTGAATGAGAGAGAATAAGGTTAAATTGGAAGTACGCAAAAAGTTGAAATACATGACGTTTCTACCGCGTCGAACTGCCGATATACTCGTATTCATTTAATGATTTTAACGAGGCTTCGATCAATTATTTTAGCGACATTTAATTCGTTGAAATATTTCACTTTTCGCGGAATTGCTGATTGAGTGGCAGCGCAAGAACGAACTTGATCGTTTCCAAGTACGGCATGTACTTGCACGAAAAAGAATAGAATTTATCGAGAGCGATAGGCCCCTTCTATTGGGCGTCGAAGATGATGAAACTGGCCCGAATAAGCGGCGTGATCCTGATCCGGTTTTTCAAGCTTCCGCGAATCGATATGCCGATACAGAAGGCGAGACCAGACCATTCGACGCCGGAAGAGAGAAACTCGTTCTCCGCTAACATGCGGAACCATTTAAGGATTGTGACTATTTTCTTAATTTTCTCCTTAATCAAGTTGCAAGTGGAGTTTATTTTCATCGGCTACGACTTTAGCGATTGAAGGTAATTCGTACCAAGATTGAAATGCTGTAATTTAGCAATGACCAAATTCGCGATAATGATCGCGCGCTGTATTAAGGCGTACTAGAACATGATTACGAGCCTGGGCGAGTTAACGAGAGAAAAAAGTCAAGCTTTATGTTTACGTTTGGTTTAGAATGAGATTTTTTTTACCACCCAGGAAGAGGTATTCCTACGTACATATAATTATATGAAATAATTATCAATCATTTAGGCTTGTGAGACAACATATCCATCAGTTTGTACGAAAGATATTAGTGGATTCCATAACACTATGAAGTGTAATTATTAATCATGAATTAGTAGTCCAGGAAAACGTCTTATTTGACTATGCATGCGTATATAGCTGGCACAAGAGAATTTTTTGTGTAACGTTATTGAGGCCGATGCTTATATAATGTAGCTCTACGTGGGTAGCACCAGCCTCGTGGTTAGGCACAGGAATAAGTGGTGAAATCATTAATCGATCTTGCCAATAACCGACATTACATGTTTCAACGTAACATCAGGATTCTACGGTCATTTGGTGATTTGGATATTACGTGTTATTGGATTTTATGTATCCAAGTTGATACCGAGGAAGATATCTCATCTTACTATTATTTATTTAACGAGAGTTAACGAGAGAAAAAAGTCAAGCTTTATGTTTAACGCGATTCAAGAGAGTAGAAGAAGCGGGACTCTACTGTAATAAGAAATTTGTTGTCTTACAATATTATAAAATATTCTAAAATTGCAGATAATAGAATAAATTCGGAAGCGTTTCAGTTAAAAATGGGCCAAAATGCGGAACTTTCCGATCTAAATATGTAAAATTATGGTACGTTTTATACTCGATTACTTCCACATTTTGATCTATTTTGAACCGAATTATATCCAACTAGAATCATGTTGTCTGAAACAACCTACGTTGAAATTGTGTGAATTTTGATAAGAACATGATCCTATTTTAATCGATACGAGATACAATTTGAATCCTTACAGTATCAGCGCAATTGTGTGTATATAAAAACATACAGTGAATATATCGGAAAGATAGCCCATTTAAATGCAATTTTGATCCAACTCCCATTAATTGTCGAAAATAGTGATCTTATTTTTATTATGGTTTTATTCGTTCGCTTTATGCCAAAATTATTTAAATTTAGATAATTTGTTTTTGTCCTCAGGCCGCGAAATGAATTTTTGCGTCCCATATAGAGGCCACGAAATATAGGAATGTAAGGCCGAAACCGCGAAATATAAAGATGTTTTAAAGAATGAAATATCCATTAGTGTTTATAAATTCGTGTTTATATATATTGCAAACAAAAAATTTGTCTGTGTTCAAAACAATAACACAAACGAATTCTCGTGTCTCTTCTTCACTGTCCCTGTCAGTTTCTTATTTCAATTTTATCAATATTAACAGTATTCAGGTTCAGTGCATGTCATGGTAACCACTAACAACGTTCCTTCTGCTTTTAGAAATGAATGTGATTCATCTTCTACAAATAATTTTGCAACACTAAACGTGAAAAAATGTTACAACCAACTCAGCGGATTTGATTGTGCCGGACGGTTTCTCTGATGATAAAAAGGTGGATTCACGAACACTAGTTATAAAATTAACAGGAATCCTCTTATCGGATTTAGCAAATGCGTAAGTAACTATAAATATCATACAACACAAATCAATTTTTGTTTTGCTTTACAAAAATATCATTACAAAAATATCAATACAAAAATATAAAAACGATTAAAATAATTTACTACAATTTTTGGTTTCCTTAAATCCTCTCAATCACACTCTTTTTCAAGTATTGTATATATGATACACATTATGTATGTATTATTTAGTAGTTATTATTTAGTATATGTATTATTTATTATAACACAATTTAACATAAATTCGTATTCGACGGCCTTTGAACGAGAAAACAGTATATGTACTATTTGATTCCAGTACACAATACGGTGAGAAGTCTATTGTTATGGCTAAAATATCAAAGGTTGGCAGAATTTTATATATATAATATAATAACTGTTTTTACTTCAGATAAATATTCACTTCTGAAATAACTAGAAATAAATAGAAGATTTTTCCACATCCCTCCCCTAAGAAATGTACGTTTAAATTATAATATATATTTTTTCTTATTACAACATGAAACTTATATGTAATGCATCCGGTTCCTAAAGGAAAACGTTTAATGAATGAATGCGGGATGTCTCTCTGGCCAGATTGTAGATGACACCCACGCCACGATGAGGTCAACCAGTATAAATCGATGATGATCATGATCGGAGAGTTTTGGTTGACGGTTTCCTCTCAGACAGATTCGTATCATACACAAATAATGAGCACATCCAATATGTTGACTCAAAACATTTTTCAGAAATGTTTTCTTTAAAAAAGAACAAATGCATTTCAGTCTAAGTGGAATTTAGAATAATTTTAATTTGATGAAAAACTCAATATATTTCTTTCTGTCGTAAATATTACCTCTTATTTATACTTCTTATGATTTTATCAGGAATTATTTTTCTGATGACAGAGTATGATTAAAAGGATATCTATTTTATACTAAAAGTCTTTGAATAATTTGTATGAAGTATGGTACCATTTGACTTTTATAGTTAAATATTTAAATTATGCAGCAAAAATTTCAATTTTTTAAAATTATCATAATTTTTTGGGCCTATAATGAATTTAGGTCCATGATTTTTTAGGATAACGGATTTTTTCAATGATAGTTTATAATATTTTTGGTGGACTTTTCATTCAAATTGCTTCTGAAAGGTATTATTTAAACTTTGGATTACTATTTATTGAGAAATTTTAATAGATTTTACTTAACCAAGTCCGGTAAAATATACTTGTGAATTTTTCCTTGCACATTTCGCTATTAATTAACTAACTGTTTTTCATCGGATAGTAATATGTTTTTACAGATTTTGTTCTGCAATTAGAAGCGAATTATAATACTGGACTAAAATATTATTCAGAATATGAATAAGTGTTCTAGGTATACACACCTGTAGAAAGTTTATGTTTTTCAATGTTCTACTCAAATTCAACGCTTGATTCTTAAATATTATTTAATGTACCGTGTAATAAAAAATACATCCCGAGTAGAAATTTATTAGGGCCCTGATCAGGGCCTTTTATTAATTGTATATAATTCGTGCTAATTATCAAGTCTACATAATAGTAATTCAGATTAATTCATAATCTACTATTACATTTAGATATTTTCCTATGTGACTGCTAAAATTATATATCATCACTATTTTAAAGTTCCCAAATTCTTTTACTGATTGTTAAATCACGTCACATCGCATAAAATACTATTCGTTATATTGATATTTTAAGTCAGTTAAGGCGGAGTTCTCCGGAGTATTTTTTAATTTTGACTGGTAAAAAGATATTTATTGCTTTTGGGTCATTATAATGATTTGATTCAGATCGTCTAAGAAAGGATAGGAGATGGAACTGCAGTTTTGCGCATATTGCAAGTATATCTCATTAGAACTAGACAGCATGGGACTTTTAACCAGACAAATTCTCTTAGTGTACAAATAAAGTCTTCAAGTTTTCCAAAAACGCGCTCGTGGTTTTGATGCTGGTTAACTTGACTCCTTGATTTGTTTGCAACGAACTTAAATTTTCCGATAATTTTGAAGCTCTTGTATTATTATATATATACCAACTAATACATATATATTACTTTCAGAAATATTCGACGGATCCGCGATCTGGGAAATGCAAATTCTATTGTTTAAATTTTTAGACATTTCAGCAATGCAGCTGACACTTACAATGCAGGAATAATAAAATCATAGATGACATGCATATTAGCCTGAATGTAATGGGAGCGCAGTGGTTAAGTGATTATGTAAACCGAACATTTCTTAGGTCGTGAATTCGAACTCGCCACTTAAAATGAACGTTTCTTAGGTCGTGAGATTGGATAACCAACCGGCCATTTTTTCCATTTACTTTCAGTGTTGTCTTGAATGATAATAGGATGATAATAAGTTGATGAAAAGGTATAGACTGCTGACTAATTGTGGACGACATCGATTTTATGTATTGCGCATTTTACATGTATTATTCACTTGTTTGGGTTATCCTGTTGGGGGATGACGATACAAACTTTACTCATTAGCCGCATAAATGGCATAAAAAGCAAGTAAATGTGACCTGGATGTATGAATGCATGTACACCCTTCTGCAATGATTCTAATGTCTTTGACAGATATTTTTTCATTTTTTAATATAGTTGTATGGCAAAATAAAACATAAAAGATCTGTTAAAAACTACAGATTGTATGAATACGGGGTTAAATATTATAACTGTAAAATGTTGAATATATAAAAGCTCAGTTGTTAAAATAATGTCAGTAAATTGAATACTTCTTCGCAATATTACAACATATTGATCCGTGACATAACAAAAGGTGTCAGTCTTAAAAATTATAGTAGTGATGTGGAAACATCGACAAATTTAAAAAAGACGGATTTAAGTGTACTGAGTGCTAAAGTCCAGAAATATCATATAATCAGTTGTAAGGACCCAAGTAAAAAAAATGTCCCGCAATAGTCTCGCCTTAAGTCTTGCGAATATGTCTCCCGAAAGTATCGCTAAACAGCAAGTGCGATACTTTAAGCGATACTTGATGCCTCATGTATCGTAAAGTATCCCTGGTATCACAAAAGTATCGGAAAAGCAATTCGGATATAAAATAAAAATAAAAATACATAAATTAAAAACATTTAATAATGTAAATTTGAAATAATTATTTCGTAATGTTTATTTAATTATAAATGAAAAAAACGGCGTGTTTGTTCTCACTCGGATTTGGACCCAGGAACTTCGACTCTCGAAGCAAACACCTAACCCACTCGGGCAACTTTGATATTGATTACTGGTTACAAAATAACAGATAGTGGAAACAGTTGATTGCATTCTGATGAAATAACAAAGTGGGCCGAGTGGTTAGGTACCGGCTTTGAGAGTTCAAGGTTCCAGGTTCGAATCCAATCAGGGACAAATATGATTTTTAAATTTATTTGCGATTAAATAACCATTGTAAAATAATTGTTTCGAATTTAAATTATGAAATATTTTAATTAATTTATTTTATATCTGAAATACTTGTGCAATACTTTTACGATACCAGCGATACTTTTCGATCCATGAGGCATCAAGTATCGCTTAAAGTATACCACTTGCCGTTTAGCGATACTTTCGGGAGACATATTCGCGAGACTTGATGAGATACTTTTGCGAGACATTTTTTATTCCGGGATGATAAATCCAATGTACACGGCCGAACACAGTAATTCGTGTAAATATCTTCATAATTGATTCGAAACTTTAAAATAGAATGATCAGTTATTTCTGTCGTGGTTCATTATCCAGATCAGACATTTTCTACAATTGCCTAAAATTTATAATTATTTGTATAAAGTATAACTAACTAATAGCTTTATTATCAGCATCAGCATTATTAGTACTTACACATTCAATAAGACCGTAAACATTAATGGAAATCCAGTCATTACGATTAAAACAACCTACTTGTGAGGATACATTTCAGATCGATGAAATTCTGTTTAAGGATTCCGAGATATGAGCATTTGAGAGCGATATCACTTGAAATCATCGATATTGTAATTAACGCGGAGGCATGCAAATGCCGCCGCGTCCCATTAAGGGCCACCGGAATCCCGAAAGCTTGCATAGGATCAGGAACCCTCGAATGGAATCCCGATCTTCGCCTCGTTTTCTGATGATAGTATTTCGCCCGACAAGAAAAGGAATCAAGGGCAGGAAGAATAAAAGAAAGGATCCGCCCTTTAAGATAGCAATCCGCGGGTTTTGATATCGCCTAAGGCCGATGTCTTCGGGGTGGCTAGTACATCACGTGACGGGGCAGGGCCACCCATGTCGGTGAGGTTCGCTCGCATCTATCACGGAGCCACCTTTTCTCTGCTTAAGCCCCAATAAAAGCCAAAGGGTTAGCCTGTGTCTCCGCATCGAGCAAAAAATCGCCCATTACCGCACTACGGCGACCACTGTCGGTGACTCCGTAACACGCTCGCGGCTACGTGCTATATCCGATATGTATACGATATGCAGCCGCGACCAGAAACGTTTCTTCTTTGCTACCTGCGAAAATACTTAATTGCCTAAGTGCATTTTTAGTAGGAAGAACCCTTAGAACAAATTCTATTGTGATGCCGCCTTCTCGACACTGCCCTTGTATGCTAATGAGGCACCGAAACTGCCCACCAACTATTTCAAGCCCGAGAAAAACTGTCATTCGTATATGCAGGTATTTCTTTAAACTGTCCTCTCCAAAAATTATACCGAATCTTTTGGAATCCAGCAACATGTGCTGCCATCGTATTTGCTAGATTTACCAAAAAATCAGCTCGTTTTTAAAATCAACAAACCTTAGCAACCGCATTGCTAATGACCGACCCGAAAAAAAAATAAAAGCTGATTTTTTGACAGGTTCAGTCGAACGTCCGTAATGTGCACAGGAAAATAAAACAAAAATTATTTATATTGAAATAAAAGTTGCGAATTCTCCTAGTTAGTGTTCCTTGTTCCATCCAAAATGCCATTTCTTCACAGTGATAACATTGAATAGAACAAATACGGACGGCTCAGGAATTGTGGACTAACTGCTCCAATCACAGATATTTCGCCAAAATTCTTTGTCTTCCGCGTCAATATGACAGCAGTATTTAGTTTTTATTCATAATTATGTGCTCTTTTTAGTGGTTTTAGTCGTGTCGCAAGATGAACTACAATTCAGCAGACATTTCTTTCAGGATATTAGTTGAATACTATTTGTAGGAAAACTTATAATTCTTTCATAAAAAAAGGTACTACATATTACATTTACCCACACAGAAAATTTTTAAAAAATCTGTATCATTATCTGGCCCGTTCTATAGTAAATGTATATTGTTATCTATAAAATGCATTTACCCCATAGAGGGGTATGGATGCTTTGATATACTATGGGCCAAAGTATGGGGTGTCACTCAGCGAAAGTATTGGTGATACAGTGAGATTGTATTGGCAATACTTTATTCCATACTTTATTCCATACTTTTTCCCATGCTTTCTTAATACTTTTTCTATGCGGGTATCATAATCGTTCACAATAAATGAATACTTACGTAATGCAAAAGTATAGTCGGAAAGTAATTTATGAATAAATATGTGAAAAACGTTCACGGCTAAAGATGAAGTTTTTCACAGTTGTGGCAAAAGTCCTAAAATATTGTTTGTGAACAACTTCATGATATCTCAAATGTAGGGACACCTTGAACTGACAGTAAACAACATTGGAAGATTCAAAGACCACCACCTGGTGATGCATCATATGTGAACACGCACTCTGAGTATTATAATGCACAATCATTTTCACAAGTGCTGAAACCACTAGTGGTTCAGTGTATATAAATGCTGCGTTCTACGTGACGTGCATGTAATAGGTATTCCACCGTCCCGTTTGCGAAATGTTTGACAAGACCGACAGTAATGTAATAATAATAATCAATAATGTATAAGAAAATGCGTTGTTTCAATGTTTTTTTATTTAAGTATTCACAAGCATTTACAAGTAGTTATAATAATTTTATTTACAAAAAAAAGTTCTAAAGAAGTTATTTATTGATTTTTTTTTCCAGTTAAAATATTCTTCATGAATACTTTGTTACGGTTTTTGAAAAACTTTTTACCAAATCCTTTCAAAAAAGAATTATTATTTAGCTCATAATATAATATCTACAGCAAATTTCCGTTATATTTTTATACTTGCATAAAGAATTTTTGTTTCATAAAACCATTAAAACACTAAAGCTTCTGAAATATTTCAAAAATACTTTTGGCTTACAGGGTTGATTTTATCGAGATGTCAAGTTGATCAAAGTCGAAATTAATAAAAAATAATCAGTGTGGGTCTGAAAAATTCTAATAATAAAATTTGATTCCAGAAGAAAAAAATAGATACTGACTGGAAATGCTAAAAATTATCATAAAAATTGAATAAAAACTATACCTATGTAATGTCATTATGAAATGGATTCTAAGACTCATTTCAGATTTTAAAAAAGTAGCTCTTAAAAACAAAAACCTGTTATTTTATACGTGCATTAAAACAGTTCAGGTTAAATCGCATACCATTCTCCTTTAAGTAGTTTTGAAATCAGGTCCTAAAATACTTTTATGTGAAAAGTGACTGATTTATTTTGTTTATGATTTGATGCGCTATTTAAAAACAAACATGTGAAAAAAATAACTACACACAGTTGTAGGTACTGTTCTTCGTAAGATCAATCCTATTTAAATGGCATTTAAACATTTCTTTGCAATACTTTGTCAGAAAAAACTCTTAAAGGAGTTCTAAAGTGATCCGCCGATAAGGTAGGGAATTTCACCAAAAAACGTAAATAAAAGATGACTGAATAACATTTTTAAAATTCGTATTCTGTAAGGGCAGTTCTAAGCACTATAAACAGTTTTCTAGAAAACACCAAAGATATTAATAATAAAATATTATAAGTGTTTCTTATTTATTTCCGAAAAATCTTGGTCAGTTCTCAATTAATTTCCTTGACATTTTCTAGGAAACTATTTATAGTGATTAGAATTGCCCTTATGTAGACAGAATTTCGAAAAATGTTATTCAGTCATCTTTAATATATGTTGTTTAGTGAAATTTCCTACCTTATCGGCGGACAACTTTAGAACGACCCCTTTAAGGAGATCTTTTAATAGTGAAAACAGTACTGGCTACTACTAGGAGGTCAGTGCTTTCTCGATATTATCGATAGTACCTATTTATTGTCGAAAACCGTACTGGATATCATTATAGGATATTGGATCAGCTGTTCAACGGATTATTGTCCGTACAGAATATTTGGTCCTTAATGGATTCAAAACGCGACATTACTTTTTCGGTATGCATTTTTTTTTTTAGAGAAAACGGATATTCTGGGGCAAGTTTTACGAATTTAATGAATGTGAACTAGTTTATTTTGAATCCCCCATAAAGAATTCTAAATAACTATGCACGCAAACGTGACGTAATGCTGGCCGGTCAATTTTGTAATTCGCGTGAGAATCGCACAAATGTTACTCGACTACTAAAAATAAACACCTGAACCGCGCAGTGCGTCGCCAATTAGTATTTCCATTCCTCCTTTTCGTTTCCAGCTTTCATAACGACCTGTAAATCCGCCTTAAGTGTTCCGTTAAATTTAATTGACGAACATAATTCTTCTGAATTGCACACGCGCGCATTCGCTTCAACGCTCCCATAATAAAATGAATCAGCAGCGGCTGCATACGCATACGACATAACCGATTTTTACGATTACGAACGGCACAATTAATACGCATTATAATCGTCAGAGACAGATACTTGGAGTCGTAAGGCATTTTTGTCAATGTGGGTAGTATCTAAATTGTCGTTGGTATAGGAACGCAGTCTCCAGACTTGGAGCGACTTAGATATCTGTAGCCTACATGACCGAGGGAGGTGTTGAAATGCTTCGGGCTCTGGATGCCCATTTCAATTGCTAATTGCACCGGAGAGCAATTACGCGGAATCCGATAGCAGAGTAGAGTACGATATTACGCGGAACGAAACGATCCCGGTGGTTTTTGCAAAAACTTGGCAAAACCGGGTGCGTATACACCTTCCCCTTGGACTACCGCCTTAACGATCCAAAGTAGCTTCGCTAATTCCTAATGCGGTTTTCCTCCTTTTTTCTGCACCGAGCGGTGCATTCCGTGGAGCACGAATTTTACATATTATCGCACTGCGAGCACTTTGGCGTGTTACTTTGTCATTATTTGCCTCGTTGCATGCCGCGAATTTGAGGTGGAAGCACGTAAATAAACGCGTCCCAATGCGTGCTCTTCACTTTTGTTAATTACAAGATTTAATTACTGAAGTTGGAAGTGTCGAATTAATGGCCCGGAGTCACATTCGCCATATCCTAATGTGGATATGTTGGAAGTTTTATGTTTATTCATCGATTTTTCTACGTCTTGACTTCACGTGACTTGAATTTCCGCAACTTCATTCCGTTACATCTTACTATCAGATAAATTGGCGAAGTTTCATACAAAAACTATTAATTACCCGTATATCCGAATGAAAAATAAATGAATACGTAATTTCATTACGCGATGATGGTAAATATTTGAATTACAAAAAGTCGTGAAATTGAATCCTCTTATGATGAACTGGCATATACACCTTTTTATCAATAGCTTACTATTTGCATTGTGAAATGGAAAACCACTTATTTTTTTCTTTTCATTTCTTCGGCTTCGGATGTTCCGGCGAACTACTGAGCTCCTTTAGTATCTAGGAATTATGGGTTGTAGCAAATGCATATGAAAACTACGTTCATGGTATAAAGATGTTTAAGCGTTGATGAATGGAAAAACTATTTATTACTTCATCAAATGATATCCGACGTGCAATCGTTATTTAAATTATGGTTTTAAAAGTCATATTTAATAATAAGCCATCGTTTTTAAGGCCATTTTGTGATGTATAAAAAGGAGTTTGAGAATGTATCATGTATCATGATTTGTTCTTAATATGAAAGTTGGAAACAAATTTTGTCACCCATGATGGCATTTTCAAAGCATACAAAAATGTTACTCCACTCAAATAAAAACTAGTTAACTTAACTAAATGGGCAAATTAACTAGTGGGAACTAATTTAATGATGTACAATAGCTTAAGAATTCATAAAAATAAGTAATTACTTATTTCCTATTGGGAACTATCTATTTAGTTAGATTAACTAAATTTTGCTCAGTATCTGTTACTTTAAAACTGACTGGAATTCAGTAAATATTCGCAGAATTTCCATGTTTAAAATAGTGAGAGTAACTTATTTAAACGGCGATTGGCAAAGAAAATGAGAAAATCACCATCTGCAGCCATTTCAACCACGTGTCTCACTCTGTGAGTCGCGTAATTCGTTGATTCTTAGCAATCGCATGTGCGATCGAACTCGATCACTGACATGATTCCTCTTCATCGGATAATTATTAAGAACGTCCAGGCGTACATAGTATTCATAATGATACCGATCACGTTCACACACTATGAATTTATCACTGCGGTAATCGGCAATCATTTATTCGCATGAAACTCGTTCCGCGTGTCGGCTGCACGCGATTATTTGCCCAAGTCAGACTCTCTTCAATTGCAATCATTAACTATTCGCTCATCATTTACATTTTCAATTACGCCCCTAGCCGCAGTAGTACATTAAAACGATTCCTCACTTAAGCCCCTAGTGACTGATTATTCGACTCTGCAGAACGCACTGCATTTACTTTTCTCATTCATATTTCCACTGGGAAATATTGCCCAGTTAAAGCATCCATGATTCTTCTTTTGATCACAGTTCTCTTTACCTTTCGTCACGATATGTAGTTCATTTTCGCGGAGACGTCAAGCGCTAATAAAAAATCTCTATTGCAAAAATATCCTGTACCATTAACATACTGCATGCACATACAAATTATTGTAGAAAATGAATGATTCCTCTTTTGCAGCGTCACTTAATTTCAGGATATAGTACCGGATATAGTAGGTAGGAATCTGCATATTATTCTGTACTGACTTAATCAGCAGTCAGTATTCAGTTAACATGGAAATAAAGATGCATTTTAACAGTTAAAAGATACGTATTTTTAACAGTATAAACGCGATAATTTTTGGATATCCAAAACTGATTACCCGCTATAATTCAGTTAATGAACCAGTTTAGAAAAAAATATAAATTGACTTCGTAGCTCATGCGGTAACGCACTGGTCGTGAGTTCGATTCCCGTCCGGTGACAATTTTTCGATTTCGTTTTCAAGCAGCAGCCCGCCGTTTTGTAAGACGAGCCACGTTGTTTGTTTACATTTCGCAATATTGTTTATCTGGAGGAAATCGACTCATGACCGCTGCTGTACTTTAATGTATTATGTATCGAATCTGAGCCAGTACTGCGACAGAACTATGATAGTACTATGCAGACAGGTACTGTGTCGGTACTGTTGGAGTACAGTGCACGGAAAAATTATGCGCTGTAGAAATTACCGAAATTGGTTCCGTTATTGAGGATATGAGAAATATTTTACAGAAATTACAATTTGATGTCTCTCAAATATTGCAGATCATTTCTGCAAGAGTCCGCGTGATTTGATTAAAACTTCCTTAATGGTAAAGTGATGTTTTCAATAAGAATTCTTACAAATTAAAATTAGAATATAAATATTTCAGAATAGTTCGGTAATTTTTCAGAGTCGGTTCAGTAATTCTTCCGTGTCAGTTCAGTAATATTTGAATTAATTTCCGAAAAAATCGTGACGGTAAATATGCGTTCAGTAGCAAATGTAGACCCAAAAATTTGGAGAATGTAGGAGTATGCAAATTATCTAATTGATAGAGAATATATGGTTAAGATACGGACATACAACGTAAAGTACATACATATATATATATATATATATTTCTAAATATACACTACCTGAATATACACTAATACCCTAATTACCTGACTATTCGCACGCACGCTACATTAACGGACACTGCATAGAAACGCTTACATGTAATAATATAGACGTCGGGCTTGATTCATATATACTAAGTATTTCTGACTTTCTGCGCTTGCGAGAAACACGCCATCTACAGAGAAGTTGGTTAGATCAAGCCCGGGAATATTCAAAGGTCTCACGCTGATGATATACATACATATGTATTTATGCATATGTTTCTTCACCTTTTGCATTCATATGCACAAACACATACATAAGAGCACCTTCTGTGGGGAGGGGCGCGAGCGCGAGACGGGACTGCCATGCGCAGAAAACCTTGCGCAGTAGATTCAACTGAACAGTTCAGTAATTTTTCAAGAGTAATAGAACGATTTCTACAATTGCATGATTATGAAAACTCGTAAAGGAGGAATGTGAATCGTACCAAGCGTATTCTTTACGAATTATCGTAAAGTCTGTTGTTTTCTCTCAACTCTGTAATTCTTAATGTATACCGCTTACTGAATCTTGTTTCAATGTTTACTTTTCAGTTCTGTAATTATTCGGGAAAAATATGAATAAATTTACTGAAAATACAGGAATTTTCGTAGATTTTTTCTCATTTCCTCAATATCTGAACTATTTCAGTAATTATTAATGTGACATTATTTTCCGTATGAGGTACTGAAGGAATTTATGTGGGAGAAAACCTACATCAACTAACGTTTATAATCAATACAAAAAAAATAACACAAGCGTTATGTTACTTATATTCTTGACCACCTTTTATTATATAACCAATATTAACCAAGTTGAATATTCACAATGAGAATTTACTTACAGCGTTATGTTTACAAGGGGTCCAAATGAAATTATAATGCGTTCTGTATATTTTGTACAGAATCTGCCCTGGTAGAGATTTGTTAAGTTTTGTATTACATTGTTCAGTTTCCGTATAGTTTTAATATGAAAAATAACGAGACTAAACAGAAACTAGCCAAAAACTGGATTCATTTTCTAGTAGAGTGAAAATCATCCAAATTGATTTGTTTTTGTTAACATAGAAGTGTAATTTTAATAAAGCAATCTATGCCATCTCTGTTCAATCATGTCAAAGGCTTTGATGAAAAATATATTTGTATGGATACAAAAAGAAATATTGTGTATTCTTCTTTAACAAGTACTTATAAGATGTACGCCTCAAGATATATTTCGGATAATTTAAATTATACCTCCCATAGACAAACGGATCGCACGTTCCCGAAGAACAATACCTATTCGATTCTAGCGTAACAAGATCCTAGATTTTCTGGAATCTCATGGGCAAATTTCCGCATAAATCAGCCCAAGTATCATTTAATTATGCAACGTGGTACTTATGTGTCGTGCGTCCCTAAGGCGCGTTACAAGCCGCCAAGAAACGGAAACAATTCAGAAACGACCGCTCAGTAAACTCGCAAATAGTTTCCAACAAGAGGCTGGTTGTAATTCCGAAGGTTGGCACCATGGGCTTATTATTGCAAGCTACCACTCGTAATGGCATCGTCCTTCCCACGAAGCCTTTCCAGACACTCGCGAGATTCAAGTCACTGACACACGAATTACAATTTATTAACGTCCATTTTCTATCTCATTAATGTGAATATTATTATGGAATAGTCAGTGTATTGCTGGACATAACGGTCGGGCATATTTGATCGCTTTTTCGAGATCCAGTGATATATTCCACTATTCTGCACAGCATGCCTTGAAACAAGAACCTTTAGTGAACAGAATAGGCTTGTCGTGTCCGATACATGATTTATTTCGTTTTTCGTTTACGTGCCGCGTAATAAACAATGTGAATCCTATTTTATGCGGCGTTGCACTTAAAAGATCTCGACTGTAATATATTACCTTCATGCCACCAAGGCGGCTAATTGTGTATGTATCGTTGCAAAGTACAAGAACTTAATTTGGTTAAAGATTTATTAAATGTATTCTCTTGTATAATATATTTTCCCACCATGCGTCTCTTATCGACAACATCTTTTATCAAAAAATATTTATTTGATGAAAAAAATGTTTTTGAGAAAATTGATAAGCGTAAGCAGCAAAATATGACGAAATGGTCTATTTCTGACCTTCCATCAGGACAAGAGATATTCTCGACAACGGTTTATTTAAATAAAATATTAGTCAAATTACGGTAAGTGTGGACCAAAGTGGAAGTAATGTGATGGCCGAAATTAGGTGATACAAGGTATTTTACCATTAGGTCGTAGGCCAAATGTGGAATATGCACGTGAAAACCTGCATAAATCGTCATTTTGCCGCATTGTTGGGGTTATAACAAAAGATATATTCATTGTAGGTCAAAATGACTCAAAAATCAATTGTATGGCTTGAAACAATCTTTAAAATAGTAATTATAAGTTGAAATAACTTTAAAACTATCCGAGTTATTTTAAAAAAGTGAATGTTTCGCCTCAAATTTAAAGGATCGCCATTCAAATTCTATAATAGAATTGCGGTATTAAACTTCTTGCTCCGAATATTCTCAAAATACCTCCCCAACAATAAGATCCGTAAGTTGTAGAACACCGTGTTTTTAGGTGTATTCAGGCGTTCAAAACTACACAGGAAGTTGACTTTCAGACATATGCACATTACCCGTTAATGAAGACTTATTTCATAGGCATTTTTAGGTTATATTTAAGTAATTTTCGACCTGTATCTATGTCTTGAAAGTCTATCTGACTTATAGGACAATATTTTGGTCCAAAATCTGTATATTTTACTTAATTAGGGGCGTTGTCTTTGTCGAAACGATTTATTTTGCCACGAGGGTGTGGGAGTTGTTAGAAATAAATAACAATCAACTATTTCGCAATTAGTTCCTTTAGTATTCTCTAAATAGTGATTAGAATTACCCTTACATAGTAAACATTTTTTTAGATTAATTCAGGCATTTATAATTTACGATTTTTTTGCGTAATTTCCTACCTTATCAGCGGACCACTTTATAACCGCCTTAAGTTAATTAACAGGATATTGTCCTTATGCATAATCAGCTATTTATACTGAAAAAACCTGATAAAGTCGTAAAACAAGAATTTCACTGTCTTCCTTTATAGAAAAATGTTATATAGAAAAAATATTAATGGAATTAGTTGTTTACTATTATGCACTAAATGACATAAGATAACTTAAAAGTTTGGTTATAGTTGAGTAATGGAACTGAAAATATATCTGTGGTAACTGTTATAACATGCCAATTGGAAAGTATTAATCTTCTTTATCTTGAGATAAAAGTACATGTAAACCTAATGTAACTAATTATAACCATTTTTAAAATCAACGTCCAATTTAAATATAAGCTCGGATTTAAAAGTGAACTAGGAGAAGAAATATTTGCTCATTATATTAATTACATCCCCGCCATTTATACCAAGGTCTGGAATGGCGCATTAATACTCAGCCTAAAAGACCGAATTCAGTTCTAAGCATACTAATTAGGCCCGAAACTTCCCATCACTGCATTTCGTTAGTTTTGTACATTCCTTTTAAATTGCGTCTGAATGATTTTGTTAATAACAGTTTCCGTACTTCAAAACGACTACTTTTCATTCAGAGATGAATCTGAGTGTATTTTAATAGTGCTGGAAACATAAACAATAGCTAATTCAGTTTCATGATATTAGGTGTAAAAATATTAATATAATACTTTTACAAAAATATACATTGCTATTATAAAAATGGATTCTTTAAAAATATGCTGATAAGCAGACATCCATTTTCCTATGAAATGAATATAATTTGTCTTTAACTTATAATTTTAATTATTATATTAATAAACAAATATTAAAAAAAATGAGCAGAAAATTAAAAAAAAAAAGGAATAATGTTTTCTTAAGATGTTCAACTGAACTAAATATTTAGCAGCTGTTAATATGTAAGTTGTAATTTTAGCGTAATATTGAATATAATGTGAGGGAATTGGCAAGAGATCAAATATGTTTATATACAGCATTTGCCAAAAGTAAATTTAACTTTATAATTGGCATTTACACAACTTATAGAAATATAGGAATCGCATTAACAATAAGAAAACTAACGCTGAATTTATGCTAATGTGTCGTTTTATTCACTGCATGCTTTTTATCAAATGTCTATTTACTCGACTACACACCGAACACTGCGTTTATTGTACAACAATTATTTTTCTCCTACTGTGGATGCAAAATACTATTTTCCTCCCTATTGTGGGATCAAAATAGCGCATTCTCTCCCTAGGGAGGAAAATGAATAAAGCCGGGAGCAATAGCATATTATGCTTCAAGGGAGGAAAGCGCGCGATTCCTGAGCGGGAGGTTTGCCGCCCGAGCGTCGCGAGGGCAGCACTCCTGCGAGGTTCGCACTCTTGCCTCCCGTGTGGCATACGCTATTTTTCTCCCGACCTCATCCATTACTCCCGCTGGCGGCACTTTCCGTCCCCCGGGAGTAATGAAAACGAAGTGCGCATGCGCGAAGATGCCCTGGCGGAATCGGCTACTTTCGTCATTCCGGTGAAGTCGGGGAAAAAAATAAGTTTCTCTTACTCTATTCCCAAAATACTAATTTGCTCCCTATCTCGCGGGAGCAAAATAGCACGCTCTTGTATGAGAAAATAATACGTGCAACGATGGAGAACAGGTGTTTGCAGACTAATTCGCATTGCCGACCTCGCTTCGCTCGGGCGTCAAAGTCGACCTCGTCGGCACACACCTATTTTGCTCCCTAGTTGCACAATGAACTATTCCTACACAGGGTTAAAGATATTATACAATTTTTAATTACTTTACTGTTCTTTCTTATATTATATAAGTTTAGCCACATAAAGTAACATTTTCGTAGTCTTAGATTTGTGGCCAGGTATGCAAATATCTTTAGTGATTTAAAAAATTATCTTTTAACATTTTCCTATTTTAAGTTATTTAGTATTATAAACACTAAACCGTAATTGATACCAGAAATGACAATAAATATTGTAAAAATAAACATGAGAAATGTTGACAGTTATTAGCAATAACTCGATGGAAATTGGTGCATACGGCTTCCTATTTGTAATTAATGACAAGGCCTGAAATAGAAACATTAACATTAAGGTTAATTTCAATGCGGTTTGATTATTTAGGGCTACATTTTATTACTATTAGGTGGACAGCTAAAATCTTAGTAATTTGCGACTACTCTGAAATCATCGAAAGTACGGTCATTTACTGATCCGTTACGTTACTGAGAAATAGATCGCCAATTGAGAATATTCAGAAAATTACTGAAATTATTTCGATGGTAAATGCTTCCAAGATAGGAAACCTATTATTGCGTAACATGCAAACTGAATCGCTACATTTGGACGGCTAGGAGACTGTTGATTGCTGCATCGACGACCTCTAATTTTTAGGGAATGAGATTCAATGTTGTGTTTATTATGTACTTTTTATGAAATATTAATTGAGTATAACATATGATGAAAGTTATTTTTACAAGATGTATAAAGTTGAGCATAAAGTTAAATAATATATATCCAATAAAATGCATTATTGGGAAAATCAGACGCCTGTAACTAGACATTCTGTTTATTGAGTACATGTATTGTTATGTAAAGCAAATTATATAGTACCAATATTATTTATTATTAATATTTTATTGTACAAATTTAATTACATAATCGTAAAGATCAGCTAAAAGAAAATATTGACAGTACTATGTTCACAGTGATGACCGAAACTCGTCTGCTCGATCAGAAATAATGAACAATTTTGATGATGGTGAATATGCAAAGGTCGCATTATTTTCATATCTTTCTAATCATGTTTAAGATTAATTTCTTATAATTTCAATAAGGTTTCGTGGTGATATCGTTACCGCTAGTCTTTGGAATTCGAGATATCGTCCTCGCGAATGGATAGAGTGTCCGCGGTGACATCGCCCTCGGAGATCAATGGTCTACGGGACCGAAAGATTCCGTGAGGCACCTATACCACACACGTACATGCGTGCTACGGCGCGGGGCCCAGTTGGGTGGTCCCATTTCGCTGACACGTTCGCTATACGACCCGTCTCCCGGGTTATAAACCCAGCTTCCCCGCTAAAGATCATATTAAATATTGCAGTCTGTGCCGGGTATCATTCCGTTTTTGGTCGTAGCCACGGTAACGTCCCAGCGTGAAGCATGGAAAAGTGCAAGATCCACGATTGTTCAGGTATTGACCTGACCGGAATACACGAAATTTGATTCTTTTTATACCCACGGAGGGAAATTATTTACGTAAATCTCTTTGTGCGGGATTTTCCCAGAGACATAAAGTCAAATACTTTCGTAGCTCCGTTTATAGTACAATCGACAACATCCGTATGTTATATATCTCTTCTATAATAATAAAGTTTGAAGGCGAGAATACATTGAAGTAGCCCTGTTGGAATCCCTTAATTTAAGGAAATAGTTATATCAAAATATTTAGTATATATAATATGATGAACTACGATGCTTACTTAGCATACTTATTTTTATTCATTGCATAATACGAGCATCGTGTTTGTTAGATTTTCTAACAATACAAGATAAGGGAGCCATAAAGACAAGATAAGTCAGGCTGTATGAAAATTAATTAGGTTCTGATTCGTCCATGATAAAGTAGGTCTTTTCATGTGCGCCTGATTGCTACTTGACCGATCCCTGACCAAGACTGAATAAGGCGTGCCTTAGAAGATGTTTTAGAACCGATACCTGATCAATAAACTGGTATTCACCTCGTGAGGACGTCACCTAAAGTTCATTACGTAGTAAAGAAGTTAATCAGCTATTTAAACGAAAAGTTGACAGATTTCCAAGTGCAAGTTTAAAATGTAAGAATAATACAGACTAATAAATTAAGAAAGTTTAATGTAAGCAATGAAAATTCGACACTTAATAGTTATTCAATAACAAGAATACCAAAAGTGTTCTATATCTTTCGTCATCAATAAAAATGTTAGTGCGGCTAGAAAGAAACTGACCAAGGCCTGTCATCAGTCAACCTAATCAGGTCCTCATTAGATCAAACCATAATATTCCCTGGACAGGTCCTGATGTATATTCAGGCATAATGGGCAGGGCCTGAAAAGGGTCATATCAACATTCTTGCTGAGGTATATTATAAAACTCATTTTTTTAAATGAAAACTGAAATCCCGTTTCATATTGGGCATTGCAGATGTTTTTACACGCAAATCATCGAGCTGTTGACATAGCAATTAATAATGGAATTTGGAGTAGCACGAATAAATAAAATTGTTATTTTGACGAGCTCTTCAAAACTGGGTTATTTCATCTAATTACATTTTAATATCCCCATAAATCTCAGTTTTAATCCACGATGGCATGAAATTTCAAATAAGGATTGCAATTTACACGCGAGTATGGAGCAATTTACCTCTTATTTAACGACATATATTACTTATATGACTAAATTACTAAAAATAGATTATAAATAGCTTACGTTAAATTTGAGTACTTCCTCATTGTGTTAGAACTGAAAGAGATCAAAACATAGTGAACCAGACATGGTAACACGAGCAGAATTTCTTATCTGCAACTCCTTTAACGAAAAAACGTTCGCTAAAATTCCTTGAGTCATCAGAAAGAAATGAGTTTTCACTCCCTTGTGTTTTCCTTCCCCATTAAAAGCGCAATGTTCCTCGGAAGTGAGCACGCCAGCCTCGCAAAAATTCCCAAGCCGAATTTAATTAGCGACCTCGGCTCGCAAAGGAGTCGTTCCGACAGTTTTTTTTCTCTCAAACGCATTTAAAAGTAACGCGTGATAAAGTACGGTAAAATGCTTGATGCGAAAGATCATCGAAGATCGTTTACCCGCCAAGATTTTGCGTTGGATACAATGAATCGTCATCTGGGTTTATTGCGCGTTGGTATTTCTTTTAAGGCGCCGCGTTATCACGTACGGACGGCTCTCATCCTAATAACGATTACCGGTAATAAAAGTATTCGGGTATCAACCGAGAACAAATGACACTTCGTACAAAATGGCGGCAAAAACGTGGAGCTCGAGTTCTTTCCTTTAATTGCTAAACGGCCAGCGCATATGTATGATATTGCGGTACACGGCAACGTTCGCAGGTCACTTTTTACTGGTTTAAACTTCCTCAAAGCTATTTTCATTGCTTGGCAGATAAACGGGAGCTTCTTTTCTTGAAGCCGTCGTTACTTTTCGCACAATTGTCTTAGGGACAGCCATGCAGAAAGCGTCGACTCACCTCCACAATTAAATAAGCTTCACTTACACAAGTGGAAGCAATGTCGAGTTATCGTAGAGACGAGTCGATTTCAGGATCTACGAATCGACGAAGAAACACGCGGAAAAGGGGCCTTCTTTGCATTTGATACAATAGGAACGAGTCACTTCTCAATGGGACTTTTTCGGGCTCTTTCATGTCTGTCATTCAATGGAGATGAGTCACTGGAAACGATCAATTTAGGAATGAATGCGCTTCGTCTTGGAGGACGTATTTTTTTACAATGTTTTTCTCATAAGGCGTGCAGTTTGACGTACGATATTTGAATACAAATTAGATTTGAAATTTACACTCACTAAATAGCCTCTTGTTAGACAGTCAGTTTTGAAATAGGAGCTCTATTAGCATAACTCATGTAAGAATGCGCGTGCTTTACATCATTCCTCGAAAATATATGGCGGGGATGTTTCAGTATGTAAAATGAATTCTTTCGACATATAAACTTCAATTTTAAGTGGTATAGATAAAAGTTATTGTTTATGTCAAACTTGCACTGAATTGCAAGTATACCATGTAACACAGATTGCTGCGGTGACGTTGGTGCGACATAAATTAGCTGTATTTTAGTCGCCCCAGCTCTTTTGCAGCTATTCAAGGTGGTTTGTGACTGACAAAGAAACCAATCAAATGAGTTATGAGTTATGAATATTTTGATTCCCTGATATTCATATCGGTCAATTTTTATCCGAAAGTTGTTGAAATGGACATCATAGTTCTTCGAGTTATTAAAAATATATTATATTTATTAGAATATTATAATAAATCTAATTCCACGTAGCACATTTACCTGAGGAAAACTCTACGCTTTTATTACCCTGTTACTCGGGAAATCTGCATATTTTCAGGAGATAATCAGAAAATAATAGGCAAGGAGTAATGTACATTTTCAGCTCTTGGGCTTTCAGTACCGTCGATTGATTTTACCGCACCCACACTTTCTAAACACTCTTATTGGGACAAATCCACGAGGATAGAAAAAAAACAATTTTCCTATCTATCATATCAACAAATAAAATAATGTAAGTAAATATTTTTATTAATTTTGTTAATAAAAAAGAGTCGATATAATTTTTTACTTAATAAACTAAAATAAATGATGTGTCAATGTAAACACAATATGTCTATTGGAACGTATATAAATTGAAAAATATAATTAATCTCAACCAACTACATATTTAACGAAACATTATATGTTTTCTCACTTACATCAGATTTGAAGAAAGATTAAATAGCAAGGCGATTCATTTTTAACGCTCGAACTTAGTTCCTATCAAGATCGTCACCCACCTTCACGCATTTTTATTAGTTTTTTTTTCCTTACGAAACACAAAGATCTTCATGTTCCGACTCTTCATTAATAATTTTTTTTCTTAACTGTACCACAAAAATCACACTCTAAAAACATATTACACGAAATAAGAAAACTATTTTATAGTATTAAAATAAAATTGAATTTAAATAAGATACAATCTTAGGATTAAATTGTTTGTTTGTCTCTTTGATGACACTTCAGAGTATTTTAAGTAATATTTCAATCATTAACTTCGTTTTGTGTCTTAATATGAAATTTCAATGCATGAAAAAATATTTGTTTTATAAATACCAAATATATATTATAAAAAAAAGCATAATTTTCTTTTACGATTACTGTATTTAAACTGAATGTTTTCTATTTAAAAATATAATAAACACTTATAGTCTTTGATTTTGTAATTACTGAATATTACCTAATTATTTAATTCGTATATAACATTTTACTGTAACATTTCGATTGTTAACATTTATGATAATTTCCAAATATACATCAATTCAATCACTTGTTTTAAACATTACATGAAATTTGCACAAATAAATGAAGTCGTAGAAATATCGAGGAATTTACAAACTTATAAATTTTAAAGAATGTAGAGAATTGTACTAGTCGCAATTTTTCTATTTATTTTATTTAACATTTCTGAGTTCCGTAAAAATGTCTTAGTTTTGAATAAATCGGAAATATCTAAAAATGAAGTCATCCTTCGAGATAGGAATTCTTCTGAAATGGAATTTGTGTCTAAAGTGGCTCGACTAGGTCCAATGTTGGCTGAAAATCCAATTAACTATCTATTTATCTCCCTGAATGTCCACAGACAATTAATCTGAAACCTGTATCTTTGACCACAATTTTCAAAATATTTATGAGAATCAATTTAATATCATTCGAATAAACGTATAGATTTGTTGATTTATTTAAGTATTAAATTAATAACTGCTGCAATCACGTCAGTGTTAAAAAATTCAAGTTATACAAATTGAAATTTTAGATGACCCAAGTGGCTACGACGATGTACTTGCAAAAATTAGCTGCCTTTTGGTCCTCGGAGCTGTTCTGCAGATACTTGAGGTCGTTTATTTGGTGAACTGCTAAGATTAGAGTAATTATGTAATTCAATTCATTGCCATTGAGTAGTGTAGTTTTCCAAATAAGTTTAGTAAATATTTTATGAAGTTTATAAAACAAATACTGGAAATAAAGAGAATTTAGAACAAAATTTAAAACCAGTCGATACGTAAATAGAGGTGAAGAATAGAAAAGCTACATAATATTGAAACTGAAGTAGTATACTTAAAAAAAAGGCAGTTTTTGTATATTAGGAATGACACCTAATAAGTAATACTAAATATTACATAATAATTAAAACTAATTCTTAATGTTCAATAAATAATAATATTAATGATCAAATTCGAGGCTTTTCCTTTATTCATTATGCCTTAATCTTGTCTTGTTCATATTGCGAGTTTCTAGTTTTCTTATGACACAGTAGCCCATTTGTAAACACAAGTGCCAAACGTGAATCAACCATGGGAGTATTCGTAGGAAAAATTATTGCAAGACGTGAGAAATTTTTTGGGTGAAAGACATACCATTCATAAAAGTACAACTTGAAAGAACTTTTAAGCAAATGACGTCAACTTACACCACGAGATCAAGGAAACAAAGCAGCTGAAGATGATACCAAAACACGATGACGTGTTCGGATCTTCCTATAGAAATGAGATTTCAATAATAGCTTAGAATAATTTATTGCCTAGGAAAATCAAATATAAATACTAGCAGAAGGTGTTTAAATTCTCTTATTACGCGTCACGAATTTTCTGTTTTTCTCATAATTGCTTTCGCAATGCAAATTTATAATCTAGACTAGTGTCACGTGATAAGTTATTTATTACTCCAATTTTCCTACCTAAAATGTATGTTTGTGTTCAACAGATACAGATACTCAAACAACACCACGGGGCGATGCGACGCACTTTAATTTTCAGCCATCTTTACAGAGATAAAAATTTAATATGTGTTAAGGCGAATAAAAGGAATAAAATTGACTATGTCATAGTGAGTTGAATTCGACCCACGTATTCACCAGTGTTGTCAACACAGTGTTCAGTCATATTTTATTTTATCTACAACAGAACTCAAATACAGCCGAACAAAACCTATCAAATTTTGTACGCATTCGAGTTCCAAATTGACGGACAGTTTTAGAGTGCAGTCTTTTTGAACATTGCATTTTTTAAGCATAGGAGCCATCCAAAAAAACTGCACATCATTTGAAAAGTTTTATTTGAAAATTTATTGTTCACTTTTATTTATAAAAATATTACTCTTGCAAATAAAGTGATGATATGATAATATATAATATGTTTATTTTCCTAAAAACTTTTTATTTACTCTTTTATTAAAAAATGACTCGTATATCGCAATGCCCAACCTTTTTGGCAAATAATTTTATTAAAAATAGAATGTGAACCATCTTAACAACAACTAATACTATATTATTAATTCGTCGTACTAATTTACTTGCAGGTCATGTCTATTTACCATTAATGATTATTCCAATGTTCGTTGTTATGGCAATAAATCGTAATTCAGTAATTGTAAAAATTAATTTTCTGAAATGTAATATGCCATTTTAATAATTTTTCAGTTTGTAGAGACAACCATTCACTTATGTCCGTGTGGATGTGTGTTATTATGTTATGGGCTGTGTTACATACTTGTGCAATGTAGCCATATGGACAACAGTAGACATCCGCCAGTTTCGGATCACATAGGTGTGACTTCATATTGCTGGCAGTGAATGAAACAATGGAGAAAAATATGCATCCACCTTTGCTTACATATTGATCTAAGCACAGTAAAGAATAGCCGAAAATTGTTAAATATATTGTCAAGTAATTGTCATGCAACAAAAAACTATAATCGAATGTGTCATTATTCCTAATGCTTTTTAAGATGTTTTAGAATTTATGAAATTTAAAATTTTCTAAAACTCCGTTTTTTATCAAAATTCACGAATATCCACCGCGTGCCACAAAACAACAACTTCCCTACAGCTTTACTGACGTGTAAAGATCACGAATCTATCCAAATATTCAAAATCATTGATTTTGCACGAAGAAAAGTTTGTGTTCCGTCCAGTCCTCAAAGTTTGTGCTTAATATAAACCTGCAGCATAAAAGTGCTACACAAAAAATTGTAACTCAAACTTTTTTTTAGATTCACGCTAAGTTTGGGCTGAGCACAATTCTGGTTTGTGTGAAGCCCAAACTAATTTTGTCCGTTTAGATGTGAAAAGAAAGAAAGACGGCAAAGTAACCTACGATGATGATGCTACAAACCAATTGAGGGTAAGCGTATTTGCATGCACACCCTATCTTTTTTATTTCAATTCAGGACCACATTTAACTAATGAATTTTTTAATATGACAAATTATATGAACTACAACTTTTTCGGGCTGAAATTACAAAAAATAAATTTTTCATAATCCACTTTTGTAATTATTAAAAATGTTCATGCAAACCAAATTCAATCAACTAAACAATTTTTTTATTATATTGAATCCGCCATTTTCAATTATGATAATTTTGATCTGAATCAGCAATGCCGCTTTTTGTTTGTACATATTGTCCTATTGCATATTTAAGGCTTTTGTAGTATTTATCTATACAAATGCGAATTTCTGGAGGTAAAGTATGACAGGAGTTACCTTGCTAGTTGCATATTTGAGATACAAACTTTAATTTTAGGCTCTCTATGACCAAAAAAGTTATTCGACCACGCAAGTAAACTTTTGCTCCTTTACAGCGACCATCCGATACCGCGATCCGTGATTGCTAGCGGGTTCAAATGTCCATATTAGACTCTTGATACGAAAATATTTTTTTGTCACACCTGCACAAAAACAGCGCCTTTGCGTGCCGTTAAAGCGTGCGACATAAAAAGCATTCAGCGCGTGTGCCTTCTGCGGCCCGGCGCTCGCATTTCGCCTTATCGCATCCGCTTCACCGGGCTTTTTTCGATCTTTCGTGCCCGCTTCTCGTTTTTAACTATTTCGCACCCGTCAGTTATTTCACCCTCATTATAAATACGCATTTTTTTGTGTAAAGACGTGACAAAAAATATCTTGTATATCACAGGCGAGAATGAAGGAATCGAAGACAAGTTTGCCTGTTAACAATCCCTTCCTTTGCGCCCTAGATATACAATCTACCAATTTCTGGGAATAGTGAGGTTAGGTCAAGCCGACCGACGGCGAGCTTATGCTACTTGAAAATCTATTAACGAGTCAGTTTCTTCTCTATTTGGTTTCTTTAGGTCAAGGTTCAACTTTTAATTTAAGCCAAATTAGAGATTTGTATCATATCATCTTCTTCACTTTTTACACGTTATAAAAAATTGGAATAAATATCCTTTTTAATTTTTTAACGGTTTTCTTAAAATTTGACGTTATGAGAAATTATTGAGGCCAAATTCGTTTTCAACGATATAAATCTACAAGATCTAGTGCGATGTTTGCCTCATAAAGCAAGTCATTTTTTGTTGATTGATCTCATTCACAGATTGTAAATGATACGAACCGTTGTAATTGAGACTCATAGAACATAATCACTAAATCGAGAGGCAAATTTATAAAACTTACAAACTTACCCCAAACTTTGAAATTATTCAAGTACAATAATTGTTGTAAATAAAATCTTACACATCATTAATAATGGGTTTCGATTAAATTAGATCCCCTAAAATCTGGGAAAACTCCATTTAACGGAGCGCACGTTCTTGAAGGGTCGATAAGGTCCCATGAATATCTTAGGTTAAAACGATTCTTATATTTAAATAAAGGCTGCGGCGAGGTTGTATGCCCATTCGCGGGGTGTCGCTCCTGATACGGAAATAATGGAAGGAAATGAGTCGTGAATTTTGACAAAGCTCGTAAATTTTCGTTGAACAATGACGCGATCATTGGGCTCCTGACAGTACCAACGACTGTTTCCTCCCTGATAAGGAAGCGTAATGCGAGTTAACCCGCTCGAGTGTGTATTTGAGATCGTGTTCTGGCATCGAGGACTCGGTAATGGGGTTAGGCGGCAGATTGTGTACCGAGGGTTCGAGTGCGTTTTAGAGCGGAACCGACTGGAGCCGCGTTCGCTACTATCGCGGTCCGGCAACTGCTGCAATAGATCATCCCGTTGGTCCCATAAACAATAACTTATGCCTCGCAGCCTCTTCCCTCATCCCTGATGCCATGCGATTTCTCACACTCGCCGACCCGCCTCCTCCGATCTTGGCCCTGCGGCGCGCCGCCGCTGCGTTCTTGCGGTACGGCGCCGACTTAACAATTTGCACTTTGCCTACGCACAGCCACGTATACGCTTTCTACGAAATTAGTATGCAGCTCCAAAATAAACTGTTAAGTTAAAACAAACATTGCATAATTTACAAGTTGAGCAAATTACTAAATGAGCAAAATATTTTGGGTACATGACCAAATAGTACGCAAAACAATTACTTTTTTGGTTAAGGATTTGTGGACAAAAAACAAATGCAGTATGAAGTTGAGAAAGAACTGATGTACGATCCGGGAATCGCTAATTAACTAAATAGTATTTTTTGGTCCTAGGCCGTAAAGTTGAATTTTATGGACCGAGTGGAGATGGCGAGTCCGAGGACAGGCGAAGCCGGTCCCAAGGATCTCACGACCTCCAACCGAGGCCGTAAAAGCTTACGGCCAAGGTGCGAACAGTATTTTTTGATACACTGTTTGCAAAGCAGGCACTTTACCGACTGTTTTGAGTTTATAAAGTGCGATTATCAGTCCGTAAAATCGCACTTTACGGTCTCCAAACAATCCGTAAAGTGTCTACTTGTTCGTAAAGTGTCTATGTTCACTTATAACTTATGCCTCGCAAAACCTTTTCCATTCACGAAGTGCGTTTTATGGAAAACAATATCAGGTATCTAAATCTAGATTTTATATTATCGGTGTTTTCCGATTTCTTATTGCAAGTAAAAAAAAAACAGTTTCAAATATTCCAACTTAATGTGTCCTTTTATATGGGTGTAAAATCGAAAGGGGAGCGCAACTTCTCCCACTCCCCGTAGTCGCGTTATGTTCCTGATGGCCCACAGAAGGCTCTTTCTGATAAAATTGTATCTTTATTAATAAAATTTAAAAATAACAAATTGTATAAAATTAGAGAAATTGAAAAGATAACTAAATTGAATACTGTATTTTACACACTAAACGTCTGGAAAGAGACAAATTAAAAACATTATTAAAAAATAATCAAAAGAGATTATCAAGTGTACGATGGTTTCTGTAGACTCTCTTACTGATTTGTAATTGTGGAATGTGCATTCACCTAATTATTTTAAATTGATTCATTTTTGTAATAGTGAAAAAAGTTGATGTTTTTGGGCTAGAAAGCAATTGAAAAATTCCACCAATTATTTAGAATTACTACATATTTTGGCATTAAAAATGTTTGTGGTTAATGTTAGAAATCATGAATTGTTATTGAATATTGATAACACAACTGCAAACTCCTTTACTGCATGTATGACTGGTAGAGGAATTCAGAAATATAATTCGTTTACTACAAAAATTTGGAAAAGGGCTGCTTAAAGAAATCTATGGTTCTTTGCCTCACATGCTAACTAAAGAGAACAAACAAGCAGACATGTAATCCAGAATTAAAAATATTCATACAAGGATGGGAGCATGCATCCTTCGATTTCACAAAAATTATCAATTAATAAAGTATCATATCATAGGGTATAATTCGATTGGTTTTGTCGCTTTCCAAAATAACCTTAAATATAAATTATTTTCCCCTTGGTTTAAAGCTCCTGAAGCTATGCACATTTACGATTTCATATAAAAAATATTATTTTTATGCATTTCCTCCATTTGCTACTGTTGAACAGATGCGAAACGCATATTCATAATAGTTACATTTGTAAGCGTTAGAGGGATTTTTCCTTTTAAGGGCCCTCGAGCTCGTGGGCTGGAGAAGTAGTAAAACCAAGAAAATCGTTCCTCCGTGCTCTGGGTATTAAATTGTAGATTGTGCAACTAGGTAGCAAAATAGAAGTTTGCGGATTAGTGCGAGTTTAACGCCAGAGCGAATCGAGGAAGGCATTTCGCACGAGTCCACAAATCCCTGTTCTCCCTTCTTGCACATACCATTTTCTCATACGAGCTCTAGAGGGTGCTATTTTGCTCCGGCGATATAGGAAGCAAAATAGTATTTTCCGCTCAGAAAGAGAGTAACTTATTTGAATCCCAGATATATTTTGTTTGCTCCCTAGGCAGAGAATGTGCTATTTTGCTCTTGTAATATAGGGAGTAAAATAGCATTTTTCGCACAGAGTGTGAAAAAGTTAATTTTCTCGCCAATTCTTTTTAAAGAAACATCTGTCGTTATTGTGACAACCGAATGAATGGGTCTGGAATGATTCCGTGGCCAGAAAATAATAAGAAAAAATAAGTTACATTTTAAATTCTACGTGAACTTATTGTATTTGTACGTATCAATTTACATTTTGCACTTATTTAAATTTTGATGACATATAGATACACCCACGGAATAAATAAAAGTGTTGACAGAGCAAATAAGCGAATGATTGAAAGATTACCAGCTAAATATATCTAAATTATTATTTCCATACAATTAAATGACCAGAAGATAGAACATTTCGATACAAGTGCGTAAATGTTTGTTCTACGAATGTGAGGGTTATGAAAAACAAACAAAAAACATTTTCATCACACTGGGACGAAAGCAGCAATTTTCCTCCCTGTCATGAAGAAAAATCGTATACTTCCCTCGGGAAGTAAAAAAGAATGTCTCAGACTGCGTGTAATTTTTACCCGAGGTGAAGCCGAGGGTGAAAAACATGTAGTCTGAGGCATTCTTTATTTTACCTCCCTCGCTGAGTAATATACTATTTCGTACATGCATCGAACGATATTATTTAATGCAAGTGTACGTAAAGTGCATTTAAAAAATGTCATAAATGTGTAAAGCGGAATTTTACGCACATTTATGCCAAAAAATTGCTCGGCCCAAAAAAACTTCTATTAAACCAGTTGAAAATTGATTTTTCGTAATTGCGTGCGTAAACTTCGTTTTTAAAGTACTTTTGATGCCTATGTTTCGCGCCTAAAGTAATCTTTTACGCACTCCCGACGACGATCTCCGTAAAGTGATCGGTCATGCGTAATGTTTACTTTACGCACTTAAGCAGGTATCAAAAAATTTCCACACTCTCTTTACGCACGCAATTACAAAAAATAGGATAACTAACATAGGTGCAAAGTATATGCTTTTGTACACACACGCGGGAACTTTACACATGACTCGGCGCCTCGTCAGTGCAGTTCCCGCCCGTGTATAAAAGTATACTTTACACCCTTGTTAGGTAATGTACTATTATGCAACTGTTTCTTGTGTATAAAGTGGACAAATTTCTGCGCAAAGCAAATATCGTACGTAAAGTAAATTTTACACAATCCATCTACTTTAGATACTTAATTGTTCCATTTTACGCATAGAAAACAAATGTAGAAAATAGTCTTTGGCGCATGTGCTGTGTGTAATGTAGTTTCACACACGCGCTTGTATCGAAAATTACTATTTCTCCCGACCGCGTCGGAATGTCCGTATTCCATGCCTGAAACGCGGGGCGAAAGTTGCCGATTCCGCCCGGACGCCTGCGCGCATGCGCACTTCGTTCTCATTGCTGACTAGGGACGGAAAGTGCCGCCAGCGGTAGTAATAGATGGAGTCGGGAGAAAAATAGCGTATGCCACACGGGAGGTAAGCGCGCGCACCTTCTTGAAGCATAATATACTATTACTTTACTTATTTGAATTTCAATAATCATATTACTTTAAAATCTCGTTGACAGCGGTGTATGATAGTAGTGTCTTAGCTATTTAAATAATTAGGTTAAGGAATTTAGCATTCTGCATGTACAATTACTTAATTAATAGTTATCAGTTAGGTAAGAAATTATTCACTTCGTTACAGTAAACTTCTACACTGCTGGATAATAAAGATGATGTTATTGCTATTATTATTATTATGTATTGTTATAAGAAAACTCAATGAATGCTATTTACTAATCATTCGTGATATTCAAAGTATAAAATTAAAATTTGAATATAAAAGAGTTTAATTTATCAGAAGAATCATGTCAGGAATTAGTTAATCTTTAAAATGGAGAAATGGATAAGATATTATACTTATTTAGTAAGTTATATTCAATATTTTTATCTTTCAGTCCTCATTAAATCAGGGATGTTCTGCATCGATGAACAATTTTTAAAGCAATGAACCGCAAGGTGTTCACCCTCCGAAAATCGACTTACTGTAATAGACCCTTCGCCCCTTTTTTTATAACCGCGTTACCGAAATACGTGATTCAATCTTCAAAAAACACGCAAAGAATGCTGACATTTATTTTAATGGAGATCTTAACGCATGATGTGGTTTTTATTGACTCGATAAGCTACTATAACGCAAGCAAATCATGCACGCCCTGAATAAAAAATTAATTAAAAAACTTGTTTCTTAACAATGAAAATGTTGAAAATGTGTTATGAAATAAGGCGATATACAATTTTGTATTTTTCTGTACGAAAATTAAATTGATATAATTTACAGTATTTGTATATTGATCAATTGCGTCAATATTGATATCAAAACATGATATTGTTAGCTGTTTATTAATAATATTGTTTACTGTTATATCAAACATTTTTAATTTAAATAAAAGCAGTAAACGAAACTACTAAAGTTAATTAAACACTTTTAATTAATCGACTGGACGATTAATTACCTCTCGTATGAAGATTGCATGTATGTGCTTCTTGGTTGGAAAATAAAGGGAATGCAATTGTGATATATTTTGAAACTATTTCTTTTAGTATCACGTACTATTATTATGGAAGAGATTCAAGTGTAAATGGAAAACTGAGAAATGAAAAATCGGAATTCTGGAAATTCGAAACTAATCTAGTAATGCGTTACAAAACTGAGTCTGCAATATCCTGGGATATTTGATCACTTTGATCTGTATTTACAAGCCTGGAAACTCGAGACTTTGCAAGTCTCTTGCATTATAGGCTTTATTTTTTTAAATTAATATATGTATACTTAATCTAACACTTGCAGATTATCCGTATGCATGAATTTAAATTGTAGCACATGCATTGCGAATACGTATATGTACAGCATTATAGTTTATTTAACTTCTATACGCGCATTTATGCGTGTATTAAAATTGCGTTTTGCATTAGCGAGGAAATAAACAGACTTGTAAATAAACATTAAAGCACAATTGAAAAACAGATGTTGGTACATTTATTGGTAGTAGCGAACAAGTAATATATATGTTTGAGAATAGGTATGAGTAAGAAATGTGTATAAAAAAGTAATGTGTTTGAATATAATCTGAAAGCATATCCCATATCCTAATAACAATTCAGCAGACAAAACTTTTCAGTTCACCAAATTAAGTATCTATAACTATGATCAAATATAACATTAAGTTCCATATATAATTGTAAACACGAAAATGTCCACTCTTTGAAGTTGAAATAGCCACATTTTCGTAACTTTTCATTTGGAAAATGGGTATATCCAGAAAAACTGCCATTTTTCATGAAAACAAAAGTTGTAAATTAATGGTTGCCCACATTTTTTATATTTTTATGTACTACATATGAGCAAAATGTACTGAATAATTGTTTATTGCATGAGCGCAATTATTACAAATAATTTTTATAAATGTTGGAATTTCATTATTTTTTGGAAGGGTACATTTTTCTTTACATGGGAGGCAATTGAAATTTTTTAATTGGGAAATTTTGGGATTATTTATATTCCTAACACGAAAGCAGGTTTTCAAAATTAGAAATGTTAAATCCATTTTGAGGAAGTAATTGACATCCACTAATCATAAAAGTTAACCCGTTTCGTCCCAAAACGACAAAATTTGTTGACGGTTTTCATCCTCCGTAATTTTATGGATACCTTTGAGATATTAATATGAAATATACTGCCGTACCCCGGAAGAAAAGTCGTATCTCCATTTTCGGTGAAATTGGGATAAAATTATATTTATATTCCATATAATGGAATGCATTATTTCCTGAAAGAAAATATCTGAAATATTTGTTATTAGCTACAAAAAAAGGAAAAATACTTTTATCAGAAATACAGTATTTCTGGTATAATTTGGTTAAAAGAGCCGCAAATTCAAAAATGAATGTATTTTATTATAAAATCCTATCCCAAGATTCCTTGTATAATGAAATATCCTGTATATTTTCTAAAATTAATCGTTAAATTAAGTAATTTAGTTTTTGGTTAGAATCGATTTATTGGCGATACGTCAAAATCGAAAAAATGGAGATACGACTTTTCTTCCGGGGTACGGCAGTATAGGTTTCCTGTAGTTTTTCGGTATGCTCTTTTCGAATCTGAAGTTATTCGATATCACTTTCCATTTTTTACATAAAACGAAAAAATGTGGAAAAAGGAAAACACTTTTTCAGTAAACTGCAATTTTTATTGCTAAGGAGTTCAGAAATCGTGTCACGCCTCAGAATCCTGTGGCACAAGGAGTTTTTCTAAAAGTTGGTCAATATTAAGATTTAAATTACGAAATGATGTCCTCAAAATGGCGCTATTGATACCGAATTTGTTGGTTATTTGCGTTTTATTAAAATATTTGTTGCATCTTTGTCTATGTTTTGATGAACATGTTCACTGAATACAAATAAGTTATTAAATTTTGGAAATTTCGTGATATTTGAATCTTTAAGATTTATTAATAATTAGTAATATTTATTGTATGTAAATGTACACTAAGATATGGTATAAAGGTTTTTAGAATAATATATGGTTTTCATTGAATACTGTTTTATATCGGTCGCAATTTTTGAAGCTCATTATTCATTTTTTTTGAGTACAATATGGCCGTGGAACAAAGTTCCGAAAATCAACTCACCGAAAGGCCAAAATTTCGATATAGTATGGCTCCGGCGTGATTTTCTGCACTTTGGCTTTGAAAATTTGGCAAAAAGAAAGCAAATTAAAAAACCTTGGACTCACGCAATATCGAAATTTTAGCCTTTCGGGGTTTTGATTTTCAAAACTTTATTCCCCGGCCCACAATATCAATTTAAACATTTTTTGAAAGTTAACTTGTATTACGATATTTTTATAAACGTTGTTAGAAATTGTTGCGAATTAGTGGCCGATCATTAATTATAGATCGTAATAACTCTTGGCAAATTCCTCACATCTTGAGTGATTTTTTTAAACCGCTTTCTGTTATAAATTTGTCTAAATGCATACACTTCAAATTCAGAAACTAATTATTGCAGCATCAAAAGGAGTGAATCCGCTAGTCTCAAGTTTCAAGATACCATACTGACACCCAACTGCCGCTCAAAATCACTTTTTTTCATTCAAAAAAGCACCCCAAAAAGTACCTAAACGTACGAATTTGTAGAAATCTATTTAATACTTTCTTTAACTACTGAGACCATTTAGTCGAAGACGTTGAAAAATTGAAATTGTTACCTTGAAAGATTGGAATAAGTATTAAATGCCTGCTACAAAAATCCAATAAAAGTACCTTGTCAAGTACAAGATTATAGTCACTGGAAAAGGTGCTAGAAGCTGTGGAGAGAGATCATGATAATTAATTGCCAGAGAATCTTTTTTTCTTGTTGAAATAATGTTTATTTCTGTTATCATTTAATTATTATATTTTGTTATGAATTAAATGAAATTACTCGCAGTTCTTGTTGTTTTTTATTTATTTCCAAGATTAAAGCTTGTTCAGTATTATTAGCATTAAAATTAAAAAAAATTGCGGACATCACAACTTTAATGCCCCACCTAGAAATGTTTTCCGAATATTAAATGATAATTTTTAAAATGAAGCGTCTCATTTTTGTATAAATTATTTAATTATTCATTTTCAAAAGTTTGGTGGGTTCACCCATATTTAAGTCTATTACTTCAAGTACATCGTTAAATTCGTGAGTGAAAACGCAACATTTCTTTGTCTGGTTTCACGCACTTCCTAGGTTTAATTAACCAGTTGCAATGGATTTTGCAAATTTATCCACCGCGGGAATTTGCGGAATCTATATCCCAAGTTGCTGTCTCTCTCTATCCCTCGTATTCACGGTTACTAATTGCATTCGCGATAGTGCAATTAGGAACAAAGAGCGAAACTCGACTTTGCTAACGCGACGGAAAAGGGTCGCGGTTTTCTACTCGTGCGCCGCGTGACTTACGAGCCTCGGGCATTCGCGAGTTCTGAGTAAGATAGCGATAAATCTGATTCGTCGCCATTTTTCTCCACGTGCAAAAATAATAATCGCCATAAATTACACGCGGAATCGCGCCGTACTTATCAGTGCCGTACGCCCTCCGCGTGGCGCAAACATACACCGCCTTTCGACGCCGAACCGCGCCAACCGATCGAACGATCTACGGGTATATTTTCAATAGATCGTATGGGTATTGCGATATATAACCAACGTCGTAAAAGAACCATTTTGTCAGATGTATTAGCTATTGCCAAAAGGTCGACAATTATTGTTCGAATGAGTAACGTCCATCGCTTGGTAATAAGTCTTTTATATACCTATTGTAAATTATTAAATTTACAACGACTTTATAGAAGGAATGTAATTTACTATTTAATATTTTTATTGCTTATGTAATATATTTTTGTTTAAATAATCGTTATAACCCAAATGATTTCTTGACTCCTATTGGCTTCAGCAGTAGTCCAAATTCGAAATATGATTTGTAAAACCTCAATCGTGAATTTTGGAGTGTCACAACTCCGCTGTCAAAAAACTGATCAGTCTCTTCTCATATTGATAGTGACACGACATACCTTATTAAACGCGTAGAATAGACATTTTCGTAGAGGGTTGGTCATCTGGCCTGATCAGATGGCCTGAAATTGGATCAGGACTTGATTATAAATGTTATGTTTGATCTGATTGAGTCTCCATCAGACTTCTTAATATCAGAACCTGGCAACGTATCTTGCCTTTCGAGCACAACAACAAATTTATTGAATCTATGTTATGTAGTTAACCATTAAACCTCGGTGTCCTTTCTGTAGAACACCTTTTTGTAATTTATTTTTTTAAATTTTCAGTAAATTAAAATTGAATTTAAGTACACATTTTTTCTTCCATACTTCGATAATGTGTTTTTAAATGTAAAAAAAAAATTAATATTTATTTTGAATTATTATGCTAAATTGTTTAAAATAACAAATAATGCGTAAACATTATGTGTTTTTTTACAAAGAATGTATGCTGAAAAGAAACTGTCGTTGAAATAAGACGAAACTGGATATTCGGGGGTTTTCGTGGTCACTGATTACGAATCTGGCATCAGATTTTCAAAATTTTCAAGATTTTCAAAATTTTCAAAATTTTTAAGATTTTCAAAATTTTCAAGATTTTCAAAATTTTCAAGATTTTCAAAATTAACAACTGCGTATCCAAAATGGCTGACAGAAATGTAAAAATTTACTTGATTCAGGTGACTCGGTCCTCTTGGGTTTTCGAGGTTGCTGATTATGAACATGACAGACAGCAGATTTTCAAAATTAAGCATGGCGGATCCAAGATGGCTGACCGAAATGTAAAAATTTACTAGATCCAAGTGAAACTCGGTACTCTGGGGTTTTCGAGGTTGCTGATTACAAATCTAGCCGCAGAATTTTTAAAATTCAAAATGGCGAATCCAATATGGCTGACCGACATGTGAAAATCTGTTTGATCGATGTGAAAGTAGGTATTCGGGGGTTTTCGAGGTTTCCTATTATAAATATGGCAGCAGATTTTCAAAATTCAATATAACAGATACATTATGGCGGATTGAAATGTAAAAAGTAACTTGATAATAATTAAATGTGGTGCTAAGAGGTTTTCAGGATCATATATTACGAATCAGACTTCTGATTCTCAATGTACTTCACGTAAGGGAAGAAATAAAATCTAAAATACGCTAAAAAATTACCGCTCTCAGTCAAATCCAGAGACACGAACGTGGACGTGGCGGTAGTAGTCCCCATTGTTTTTTTCAGAAGATTATTAAATGGGGGATATCCAAAAACAATTTCTTTTCGGTGTCAAACGTAACGGTACATCGCAAGTGTAATATAAAAAGTTATTTGACCGAAATCAAACTGCATACTGAATAACGTTATATTTTCAACATAAAACTAGTGTTGACATGGTGCCTCGCTCGCTTCGCTCGCTCAGAAACTTCGACCCAGTATGTAGTCGACTATTCCTTATTAATACTCGTTCGTTTACTAACAGCTGTGAATTATACTATAAAATTATATCGATATTTGGGGGTCCAATCATATTTATGTTCAAGAGGCTTCGATAGATATGATACTACAGTATATAGTGTTTCTTATATGTATGAAACTTGAAAATGATTAACAACTATGACCTATGGCCTGAGTCGACGTAAAATTAAAAATGAGCATTTTCAAAACTTCGACCCCGACGACAGGCCAGCCGAAGTATTAATAAATAAATGTTGCAAAATACTTACTTCATGCACTTTCATTGTAATAGACTATTCGATGCATATTACATGTTTACCGTGTTTTACTAATTACTGTCTGTATCATTATGATCTTATATATACAATATATATATATATACATATAATTCGTCCAGACCTAAGGTCTGGGTCGAAGTAATTTAGCAGATTCAACAAGCGGTCACGAATGCTGAAATTTCATAGTTCGCCTTTTGCACCCTTGATCACTGTTTAAATTTTTGCTGTCATATTGAATCCGTTACTTTGAATTTTGATAATCTGAGTCTAGATTCATAATCAGCAACCTCGAAAACCGCTAAGTACCCATTTTCACCTCGATCAAATTAATTTTTTTCGGCCATCTTTGGACGCCATCTTGAATTTTGAAAATATGAGGCCAGATTCGTGATAAGCGACTCCGAAAATCCCCGAGTAACTTTTACTTGCTTAATTAAGAGTTTCTAAACTCATTAACTCCTATAATAATTCAGATAAAACCTTTATTTTTTCAATTCTCCCTGTTTTTTGCAATGTTTCAACGGAGAAACTGTATGAAGCTGAAAACAAACAATTTTCCTATAATCTACAATTGGTTTTTCCACCTTTATTCCTAGTTTTTAATCTTTCGGTATTTTTGGAAGTAAAATCCGACATATTTCTTTCCTTACCTATAAGTTCTATCATGACCTTCTGCATTTGACAATTTGGTAATTGAAGATGAGCTAAAAATAATAACAAGTTTTTAGATGTTAATGCGTTAACATGCAATATAGATGGCGCTGATGATCCTACATTTATATCATTTGCAAATTATGTAGTACTTAAATGTGGAAGACTTGATTTTATTGACCTAAAAATTAAAGATCACTGGATGAAGAATTATTTTCCAGAGAACATGTAATTTACACCCAACTCTTTTTTAATATTGTAATTTGAAATATCATTTCTGTATTTTATCCCTATATAAATCGAAATCACTAAATCTTGGACGTTTTGTCCAAGTTTGGTGTATTGCGCATGCGTGCCTAGACAAAACGTGACGATTCACTGCTATAGTTCCTGTCTAGCGCTAGCGTGACTGATTTCGATTTCTACTATAGGAATTTAATATATTTTACAATTCTGATAATAAACCTGAAAAAATGGTTGGTATATGACGAATAAGAACAAAAACCCATTAATTACAAAAAGTAGATTTCGTATTTGAAATATGCATTAAACTTGAAGTAAATTGTCTATGAATGCAGGAGTTAATACATTAAGGTGAAATCACATACTTTCCTACCTACTATTATATTTTGTACGTTCTATGCATCAAGTATATAAATTTGAAGTTACATTTTTGACATTGATTGGAGTGAAACCTGTGATACTTTCGGCCCAAAGAGAGGATAAGTTCGATGCGCTCGTTTTAAGCGATCCATTTGTCGCATGTCTGAACGCCCGGCCGGCCTGCTTTTAAGTTTATGCTCCAAGGTGGTCCTGTTTAAAGCTGCCAACAACGTAGCTAGCTTCAAAGAGTTGCTGACAGCTCATATTAAACTATCAACTTGGCCAAATACGTTAAGACCCTTGCAGTTCTCATTCCTCGTGTTTGTTAGCGGCTCTTACTTTGTCGAATCGGTGTCGAAATGTATGCACGCCCATTAATAGCACCCGACGCGTGTTCAGTGTTGACGTATTTGTATCATAAAATTCGCAAGTTCTCGTAAGCATGAAAGTGTCATGACGGTTTTCAAAACAGCCGTAATATTTTACGACGTTCATTTGGAATAGTTATCTCGGTTTTTCTCCTACTTGCCATGTTTGTTGTCAGCATTATCGAAGTACTTTTCTTTTAACTGCGTAAATAATGATTAATGACCTTCTACAAGTTGTTGATAAATCTAGAGCTAGTTTACTCATAATATTTTTGTAAATTAATTTATCGCATGCTTGAAGTGCTCTAATAATGGAAATGAAGATAAAACATTAATTAAAGAATACTCATGAATATGTAAAATCAACCTGCACACCAACAACTAATGATTTAATATTGCACTTAAAAATTGATTGCTTTAAAGGTGTATGTTGGAAGAAAGAACAGGTGAAATACGAGTATCGCATCTAATGTTTTTCTTAAAAAATCTAGAAACATGAGAATTTTTACCTTTGATGTCAATGTACAGCTTAGGAAATAACTTACGATGTAAATTAAATGTGAGTTTAAGTATATTTGGTACCTTGCACTTCTTTTTAATATTCAAAAATTTTTTGAAAAATGCTTATCTGTCATTTATATTGAAAATCATCATAATTTCGAGTAGCATACTGTTGTAGTATTGAAACGAATTCATTTACAGAAGTAACTTCTGTAGGAAAGAGTGGGGATAGTTATGACACTTTTTTCAAAACGAAATTAAACAACATTCTTTCTTATTATCTATGAGTTCTTATAGGCTTAATCAATCGATCATATTATTAAATTTACTTAGCATTATGCTTTATTGGGGACACTATTATATGTAAAAAAATCATTTTCTAAAGTCGGTTAACGGCACATCCTATTTCATGACAGGGAGACAATATGTATAGGCAGTTTTAAAACACAGTAGAATCCCGGTATAATTGCGTCTCGCTATATTTATGTCCCATCATATTTTCCCTCTTTTTTGCTCTTTTTTGCTCCACCTTTCGGATTGAGGCCTCAGGAAGGGTTTGATGTGATATCTCAAACATCACGCGACTGCGGAGAGTGGGAGAAGTGGCGCTCCCCTTCTTTTGGTAAATATAACGAGACGGGAGTGAAGGCGGGAAACCGAGTAGGTAAATATAAATGTTTCTTAATGCTACGGATTGACTGACCCGAAGATTAACAGAATTCATTTTTAGTTCCATATAATCAACGCGGATCATGTTGTATCTGTATTATCTCATTCAAAGTCATTTAAATACTACAGAAATTCCGTTCACACATACTTAATAATTGTAATGCTGTCAAGCGAAGACGAACACACAATTTTTAGTATATTTTGGCATAAATTGGTACCATGATCACATTTTTAGTTTACTTATTTATTTTGTGGTTATAGTATGCTCAACCTACCCCACTGGCAGTGGAATATAGGATACAATTTTGTTATTAACTATATATTATTACTACACTCAAATAGTTAATAGTAAACGAGAGATTCTAACTGACCTTACTAATTAGAAATTGAAGTTCAACGAAAGAAATTATGACGTAAAGTAATAACGGAAAAGAATTTACTGTGGGTACTCAAAGTACTACTTTAATTTGTAACTTATGAAGGTATGGTTTATGAAATAAATGCCCTATCATTAGCCTTATTGGAAATAACAACTAAAACAAATGATAATATTGGATCCTAAAAAGATCGACTGAAACACTGTGCCCCACGGCACAACCTTCCCTACTATCCACTGCATTATCTAGAGTCACATTTCGATCTACATAAACTAAACGGCCCAGTAGACGAACATGTACCAGAAACAGAACGTAAACTGAGTTTTATCTATCAATAAGTAAATTTTTATTTTTTTATGATCTAATATATCCAATAAAAAATTTTTTTCTTTAACCCTTCTATACCCCACTTCCAATTTCAATCATCCATCACACATTGGGTTCAGTGGACCCAACCTATAAACATGACGGCTTTTGCTGCACATTTTAATTTTTGAACTTGAAAAGAGAACATTAACTGATCTGTCAGGAAACAAAAATTTTCGCGTGGAATGAACATGTTTTTGATATCAGAGGTTAGAATTATTTTGGACATCTAAAATCTTAAGAAGATATGCGATATAATAACTGACATTTTATGGTTTTTATCACAATAATGTGATAAATATAATGTTCTCTGTAAATGTTATCTTTTCTGTATAACACCGAAAGATTCCAAAATGCTTCGAAAGGGGTTATAAATACTACAGATAACTTTTTAAACATTACGAGGGCACCATTCAATTATTTTTCAAAGTTATTCCTTATATATGACAATTTGTACGGCAATTATTATTAATACAAGATATATCACTCAATAATTATGAACTTGCTCTTCGAAACGTGATAAAAGCACTACTTCATTCATTGTTGGTATTGCACCCGTCGGCATATGAAGTAAAGACCACAAAATTTCTATTTTGGATTGGAACATTCAAAACAACAAAAATTCTGCGAGTTTGAAATAGAGTGAAGATTATATTAGAGAAAGTATGAATTTCATATTCCATTCCAATGAAAAGCTGCAAAGAGCTAAATTAATTTTTGGTACAATAAATCAGTACCACATGCATATCTGTCAGATATAATAAATAAGATATGCATCGTCAAAACGATCCTCCAAGTCGTCTAAAATATACATAAAATAGAAATACGTTTCCATAACGAGAGAGAAATACAATCGTGACTGCCGAGTGCGCTCCTAGCGACGGCTAAGCTACTTGCGTCTCATCCACCCTTATAAATTCACTATTAGCGTAAGAGTGTCGACTCCCCTTGAAAGAGTGAAAATCTCCATTCTTTTTACAATCGAATTTCACTTAATTCACTCTAATTGAAGTGATTTTCTCAATCACTCTTTCAAAGAATGAAATTCTCACTCCAAGAAATTTGGAGACTTGTGCCTCTAGGAGAAGATCGGGTATAAAAACTTTTGTAAAAAGACGATGCGAAATAAACAACAAATCTTAGATTACAAGCAAAATACCACTTCGAGACTATACCTATCTACTAATTTAAGAAGTCATTTAAGCAAAACTTTTTCAAAAGCTCGTTTTTTAAACGATCATAAGTCAAACCTCCTCGAGGAATCTTTTCTGGATGTCTCGGGCAAGAACTCTGGAAGGCTTCTTTCAGAGGCTTATTTTATTTCGGTAATATCAACTAAGAGCCATTTATAATTAAAAAATTAAAATTCAATTTGATTCTAAAAATAAACTTATATACTAAAGTCAAGAATTAACAAAGAAATCAATTGCTTTCCAGGACATGCAAACGTAAAAGGGCTTTTCCATTAAACTGATACAACCTGTAATAAAAAATCTCTTTCATGCATTGCTAATTCAAGAGCGTAGAAAAACATCGATCTCGGCGTGACAACCCTCGTTTACACAGTAATCATTTCCTCGAGTCTCAGTCCTTATACGACACTGGATCCAGCAAGTGGCATATTGTTTTCATTCCCCCACGATTGACAAATAGCTAGAAAAGTAAGTGTCCTGAAAGCCGTGATCCTGACGACATCGGCGGATTGCCAGGGCTTTTACGGGTCCCGAGTGTCGCCAGTTTATAGGGTAAATTCTGCGGGTCTCTTCGTTATCCTCCTGCAGTCTGCAGAAGCGTCTCTTGGGGTTGGACCCCAACTTCTCCCGGAGCTAACCCCGTAGCGAGGCGTTTGATTAAATAACCGCATCGATGAATTGAAACGACCGATAAAACTAGTGTTTTCCGTGACGAAGTCAGGGTGCATCCCGAATGAGCTCCGAAGGCGCACTTCGCGAAGTAGGCGCGGGCGTGGGCGCGTTGAAAGCGCGTGCTTCACGTACGACATAAAGGCAAGTTGTTTGTTTTTTGGCGCTCATATTAATTAACTGCCTTTTTTACTTCACCCACGCGCTCACGTGCAGGCAACGCTACGGAACTTTATCTCACGAAATTTTGCAACGTTTTCACTTGATTTATTGTTATTCTTTATGCTAGTTTATTTATTATAACACGAATTTTAGTGAAAAGTTATATTATTCGATATTCTAGAAAAATTAATTGAAAAATTTACTTAGAAAACACAGAATCTCAATATTTCATCTGGCGCCCAACTTATGTACAGAGACTATCCCTGAGACTAAATTTTGTACTTCTTTATCCTCTGTTTTTACTAATTACCGACAAAACATCTCGGGGAAAATGTATCGGATGTTGGGACATTCAGTAGATAAAAATAAAAAACTTACAACATCTTATTACACTTTTGGATATAAATTAAAGTAAGTAAGACATAACATTTGTACATTCAGAAAGAGATAGTCACGTTTAGAAATCGTTCAAATTGTTCAAATTTTAAACGTTTCCATATATCGACTTTTCGACGGCATCGTGACATGGTTTAAAACGTTTATTCGACCATTTGATGTTAAATGGACTAAGTATAAATATTGATAGAGTCCTGAATAATTTTCGATCAGATGAGCTGAATCCAAATGAGGATCTGATCCGGAGTGTAATGTTTGTTCGGATCAGGTACTGATCAGGTATTCGGACGCCAATTAATGGTCCAACCTGTTTCTGGCGTCACCCAATTTTTTGTCGATTGTCCAAAGGTAACCTAATCTGCAAACGTATTAACTTTGTAATTTATAAATGTTGTAAGCGCTGAATTCATGGAACTACTACTATTGATGTTATCAATATGAAATGTTACATTTAAAAACTAATATGCCAAAATTACAGACGCCAATACTGAATTACAACATTTCATTAAAAATGTTTAATTTGCATTTTTAATACCTTTGACTGGGTACGGTAGCATCGTAATACAATGATTATCAACGCCAATTTAGATACATACGTCACTAAATGCAACCCCCTTATACATAATGCCATGTCTTATTAAAGTTTGTTAAGGGCCTGACCAGATAGTAGTCGGACATGCATGATAAAGCATGCGTTATCACTTCCAGTTCGGGACCTGATCAATATTCTGACAGCTTGATAAAATGTCTGCACGGGTAACATTGATTCGTTTCAGTATCTCTGATTAGTTAAGAATGGTACAAAGGCGGAATTATAGTTACTACTAGTATAAGTTACTATAAGTAGTACTAATTAAATAGTTACGGCATCTATTTCTGAAGTATTTGCTGCAAAAAACGAAAAAGTCGGTAGAACTGATCTCTACCAGTGATATTTAATTTCGATTAAGTTCATGACATGAATATTTGTTTCGATTTAGTTATAGGTATTTGTTTTCTGCATTACTTTATCCTGCACCATTAAAATCGCTGGCATGTTTATATCTACCACTCTGATTTGACAAGAGATATTGCGAGATAAAGGCAAAGCGGAGCAACCGTCGACGAAATTCTCAGATTAACGAAATATACCGTTTAAATAGTAACTGCCGCCTTCGAGGCAAGTGAGTAAATTAATAAAGAGATTAGATTTATCATCTATTGTTAATTGTGTTAAGGAATTTGTTTGCCGAAGCTAGAACCTCCCGTGGTGAATGTTACTAAGTAAATACTTTGGAGGTATTAGCTCATTATTGGTTGATTTTACTAATTAATTGGACTGACCATTACTGTATTAACTATCTATTACGTAATAAATACAAATAACTTTTTTTCTTATTGCATTTCAAGCATATAATCAGAGGCAGTGACTTGAATTTTATGCACTGTGACAAAATAGCACATTTCGTTAATAGTGCGGGAAATAGGATTTCCCGCACGAGCCATTATTCTCTTGGCACAAGTGCTAGACTAGGCACCAGTTTTATGTCAATCATTACTCCAAATGAAATTATAAATCGCATATTCCTGGCACTAGTAAGAAACAGTGATTTTCCTAATAGTATGCGGAAAAGACGTATAGAAGTGATGACTTAATACGAAATGAACAAGTGAACTCACGCTTATCACTGAAATTTGCTAAGTCGAAAGAATTGTATGGGGTGATACACTATCTTATCTCATTTCCTACTCTCTGATCCATTTATGGACGTTAGTGACATGGCCTTAAAATTAGCACGCCATCTTGCACTCTAAAAAAGGTATAAAATGTCCTCTGAAAGAATATATATATATATATACATCCAAAAATAAATCAGTATGAAAATTTTATTAGAAATTGATAACAGTATTTTGAAATAACACAGTTTTGCTAGCTATCACTTGCGCGTTTGACTTAAGTACAGATCTGATGACCGATGGCACACACGCCACGTCTCTTGAACGAATCTGGAGGTGACATCGCTTTTAGTCTGAAAAAAATAAATAAGTAGGAAATTTCCTCAAAAAGCGTATACTCGAATAGAAAAAAAAACTGTTATTAAGGAAATGATTTAGAAGCGATTCATAGAGTTCTTTGAGAACTAATAGACGGAGTTATAACACACAACTAAGGTCGAACAAGGATAAGTTTAAATACCATTCTGATCGAAGACACGAAACCAAATTATCTGATGAATATCCTTTCTGTATGAGCTGCATCGGCAGCATGCCTAAAGATCTCAGCTACAAAAAGACACATGATCACAGGTAGCAAAAACACGGTAAACATCCCGGTAATTTAAAAATCATATTGGGAAAATGCATCAAATTTCATATATATCAATACACGTTGAAAAATTCTCTAATTATGACAATATGTAGCAGTTATATTTTTTATACGTATGTCGTAATCTTTGTACAGTTTGCGACGTTTTGGTTCAATGGATGTTCATGCCGAAAGTTAGTCTAGTAATATTTCTGTATTGTTATATGCTTCAACTTATCGCTCATGCTTATCTTAACTATTATTATGCGTGTTTGTGGCGGTCTGTATATTTGTCAATATGTGTAATAAATAGATGTGTAAATTGCATACAACACATTTTATGTTTAAGATTATAGAAATATATGTTACAAATTTTCGGTGTGCTTTTTGACACTATCTTTTCGTCGCTGTATTTTGTTGTCGGTATGACTTTTCCATGTTTTTAGGCTGTGATCTTTCGACGTGTAACCAGCACCATCAGTTGTCTCAAGAATAATTTACATTTTGCTATATTTTCATTAGAAAAAATACATGGAATTCGTCAATGTGCATTTGGCAAATATCAGCTTCAATATGAAAATATATGGAATTAAAGGGAACAACTAAAAAAATCCTGCACCTGAAAAACCCGATTGTGTGGTTTTTGAATGTCTGATTCTTACAATATCAGACCTTTGAATGTTTGGTTTTTAACCCTTTGCGTCACAGTGGGTCTCCCAGAGAGCCACCATTTATCCGCTACTTTCTTCACATTTAAAAATCAGTTTCTTATGTTTTTTACGTTGTGATTGATTTTCTACATAGCTAAGAGATTTATTGATTGAATGTAAGATATCACACATATCAAAATAATATAGTTTAATTAATTATACACAAAAATATACAAAAAAAATGACCATTTTTTTAAAATCGTTTGTAACAAATAATTCCGTACAAACATATACGGGATACTTATTATTTATACGTTTTTGAGGTCACTGAATACGAATCTGATGTCGGTTTTCAATAATTCAAAATAGTGGATTGAATATAGCGGACAAAAATTGAAAATCCACTGAATACCCTTGAAAAAAAGCTACTCGAGTGTTTATGAGGTCACTGAATACGAAAATGAAAATAGATTTTGAGGTTTCGAAAACCTTCGAGTAACATTTTTCAAGCGAATACAGTAGACTTTCAATTTTTGACCGCCATATTGGGTCCGCCATTTTGAATTTCTGAAATCTAACATCAGATTCGTATTCAGCGATCCCGAAAACCACCGAGTAACGAGTTCCAACCAAATTCAGTGAAAAGAGAAATGCGTGACTGAAAGGATTAAATATCTGGTTTTTTAATGTCAGGGATTTTACTAAATTTTTTTTTTAATTTGAATGAGAGGGCTCACTTTAGTAAAATTTTTTCCTACGCCTCCGAAAAAGCTTTGTGAAAAGTCGTTTAAGGTAAAAACAAAGAAGTTAAACTCGCAGAAGCAAAGTTATCGATCTGCACGACATCGTCGGAGCGGTTGGAGTAACGAAAAGCGTAGTTGCAAGAGCAAGGAAGGAGGAGGAATTTCGACATAGAGTCACGAGCGTGCCAGTAGGAGGAAAGTGGCGCTCTAAACTTTAGGAACTCGAGAAGCACTTTTTACGAGGTGTACGTGTCTATTAGCCTCATTACTGGATATACTGCGGGGTAAAGAACGCCACCTGTTATATTGCCGGCGGACTCGAACTTGGCCTGCCCCTTCTCGGCGCAGGCACTGCAAAACGCGCCCGCGCGTATGTATATATTCACGGGATAACCTGCCCCCCCCCCCACCAACCCAAGCGCCACGCCGAGCACTCGAGGAACTTTATCCCTGGCGGCCATTAGTTTTACGATTAATTAAAGGATCCGCAGGATTGATCGCCACCCGCTGCGAGGAGAAGAAGGTTGGGACGCTGAAGTCTCTCTTCCACCGACGCGCGCGCTCGCATGCGGAATTTCGCAAGTCTTCCGGTTTGCGTTGCTTTCTCACGAGCGATGACGCGGATTTTTGCCAGGATTTATCAATAATCAGACGCTGACCTTTTCCCCGGGTTAATCATTCATCGAGGCGATTCATTTTTTTTCGAGAGAGTATTGTCGGTTGTACTTTTCATCAACTCCCATCGACAATTTTTCCCTACGAGGATTTATCATCCTTTAAAGTTTGGCTTTGATTAAAATTAAATGTTATTTCCTCAAATACATTTAAGAGGATATCAGACATCATATTGAACGATAGTTTATGAATTTATCGTCTTTATTCCGTGTGAAGCTTTTAAGCAATAGGAATATTCCGTAGAATTGATTTTATCCTTATAGGAACTCATTTTACTAATGTAATCGAGGTAGGAGGGTTGTCTAATATGGCGACTAATCATGATTCTTCGAAACGTAATCGAAGCCGAGTTCTTGCTTACATGATCTACACTTGTACGTTTACCTAAGTTGTGAAACTTTCCCCATTATGTTCACCGATTTCTAAGGGAGAATATCCACTATGCGTAATTCACGGTACGAGTCCTATTCATGGGGAATAACTCGCCGACTATCAGTTTAATATATATTATCTGCTACAGAAAAAAAACTTAAATAATTTCTACTGGCCGAAACTTTTCAGATATTACAACTACGCTAAAATAACAGAAATTCTTCAGGTTCTTTTAACTGAATAACTTTCATGAGGATTTCAAGTTTATCGGATAATTTATTACTAATTTCACATCAAATTACAAATATAAAACTAGTGTTGGTGTTGTGCCTCGCTTGTTTGGAAACATCGACCCTATGGAGCGTCGGTTATTCCTTAATACTAGTTCGTTTACTAAAAGCTTTCAGTTATATTATAAAATTATCCCTATATTTAGGGGGTCCAAACATATTTAGGTCCAAAAGTTTGTTAAATGCTCCTGAGGATTTCCAGATATCCGTTTTCATTCTGCTGTTACTATTCTTAAGGCATCCTTAGTACATGCCATAGCATTAGGAAGTTAACATGAAATAAAAACCTATACGGTTGCCCAAAGTGGAATCATAGCAGTACATTCACTGATTAGATATTGTTAGTAGGTATTGTTATTCCATTGTGTAAAGGTTATATTAATTGTATTTTTGAAAAAGTTGTTTAGGCTCCACAAAAACTAGGTTGGTGTTCGCCTGATTCCTAAGTGTTTGTGCTCAAAACAACGGTCGTTTCAGTTCAGCCAAACTTAGTATGCATCTAAACAACAGTTTGAGCACATCACAAATGAAGGTTGTTTTGAGCACAAACTTCGAGATTTGAATAGAACGCTAACCTGTTTTGTGTGGAGCCAACATTTTTATCGACTTGCCTACATAGAAACATGATACCATATCTTGATGTATTTGGTCATTACTTCAACACTATATTTCTGTCCAATCATAATCCATAGCCTACGGCGAACCCTCTTTCAAGGCAATTTCCAGCTGCGTTAACCTTATTAGAACTTAATTACTGGTCTAATTAACTACGCTGAAGAAATAAATAGAACAGAAGGATTCAGATAGGCGGTAGTCTACGCTCAACATGGCAGTATAATATGTCTTTGCTATGTGACATTAGACTGCTAATGACATTTAAATGCAGTTCATTTTGGTTCCATAAAGAATTTGCATACGCTTTACTAAACCTGCAGATCACTTATTAGTACAAATCCATACAGCTCTCAGTGCTCCAGCGGAAAGTCCAAAAAGTTTTGATAGACTCTTGATTAAAGTGTCGACTAAAGCGAGGAAGTCCAGGAAGAATCTGAATGGGAAGCCTCAATTTTGCATTCTCTAATAACATCAGTTCCACTTTGAAGCAGTACTATGTAATGTCTACTTTACTATAATAGCTGCTAATGGCGAAATATTCATCGGTTTTTATAGTAAAGTCAGATATTATAATTAGATGCGAATAGTTAGGCAATAGTTCGGCATATCTATTCGGAAAGGTTAACACGACTGAATTTGGGGCCCGACCCATACAAACTTTGGATGACAAGATATGCGGTTGTTGGACGTTATGATAAGTGAACTATATTGGTCTTTGTAAGGGATGTAATAATACAACGAACCAAGTGTCTGTATCAGGGATGAAGAAGCTAAACTCAGAATTTCCCATCTATTGGTAAAAAATCGTATAACACAAAGGGAACGGCAAAGGGATGAAGCTTGCAAAATGCAAATGTCGAAATAAATTCTTAAGCGTCGCGTTTGTCGCGCATATCAAACGCTGTCTTTGGGGATTGGGTCGGATAGGCGAAACACGTTCGGCGGATCCGATGGCAGCCGAGCAATCGACGGGGTAACGTTAAACGCGGAGGGAGAATTCTTTCGAGTTTTATTGTTCCCCGGGCCAACGCGCTCAGTCGATTCGGCACGCTCTCTGACGCCGCTCAAAAATCCAACTTGATTAAATTTTTGATCAAATTACTTCGAGTTAAATAAACATCCCGGCACTCTGCCTTTCTGGCGGTGAAGCGCGGTGCACGATCGCCGGCCAATTCCAGCGGCCAGACAAGGGGTGGCTGCCACTGTAGAAGCCCGTATACGATCCGTCGTTTATTCATCCCCTCGTGCAGGCGCGAAATTCCTGACATTTATTCACGTAACTCGTCAACGCGATATAGGATGGCGGCGACGCAACTTCACTTTTGAACTATTCTGGCGTCTTTGCTCGACATATCCTATCAGGACTCGAAAACTTTGCCCTGGCAATTATTCAGAATTATTAGGAATTGGGGCGGCTTGAATTTGCTCTTTGATTTTTTTGTTGTGATTTTTGGATATATTTACTTTGAGCGCTAGAAGCAATGATTCTTCGTGTTTTATATTACATCTTGATGCTCTTTTTTTCCAGTGATGAACATTTTGTCTTCGAGTATCATTTACCTGTAAACTTGATTCCTTACTGCCATTGGCTGTTTGAAAAATAAATGTGTCTAGTATTAAACTACACGCAGCAAATAGCCAAGTCAGCTGGAGATCTCATCTTCACGAACTCAATCTGCGAAAATCAAAGGGTAGTACGTCATCCCCTTCTGATGTTCTTTCGGGCTCACACCTAAATCTGATACTATTCAACTTTTCTATTAAAGACATTGGTAACATTACTAACTTTTTCAAGTTCTCAATATAGTCTCCATTCCACACAACATAATGCATCCTAGAATGTTCAGAGGAACTCATGGTGACTATCAAATGTTATTTTTTTCGGTCGGGAAGTTCCACGGGAGCTCCTCAGAACATCCCTGGATGAATTAGTTTAGCATGGGATATCCACTGCTTCATATTGAGCATTTTAAAGGAAAGATCCATCCGACATTTAGCATTTAAGTCCGGTAGCTAAAAGCGCATTTCAATTATAGTTTTCAAGCCATTTGAGCAAAATACAAACTACCTACAGCCAATTCACTTCGTCTTTATCAGGATTACCTAATAGTTTACCGCGTTATACATTTCAATACAGATTCACATTTATTTGAACTATTGGTAATAATAGGAACACAATATTTAATCCAAGATTTGAGAGTCATCATCCATACAACACAAGTTCGCTTCGGGATATCCTGCTAGTGAGGACCTCCATTGTACAAAATTGGATGTTTGGAGATCCTCAGCAAGGTCTCAGATTGGTGTAGTATCTACTTGCAAGAGGAACTATGTTTTCTCATTCTGGACCGTAAAGGAGGATGGAATAATCCAGACGTACACACTCCTTCACTGATTCATTTCGTCTGGGAATCATCTATAAATCACCATAGGAGGATCATACGAGGCGTAAATTCGACGACCGTGGTGCGAACAATAGCAATTTTACGACTGCTGAATAGTAGAAAGAATTGCAACAAGCTATTCTCAATATTTTTTGACCTCCTCTATAAAATCCCGTAATGAAATATCGTCGAAAATGTTATTGTAACAAACAAAGTGGGTGTCTGAAATTTTCGATATCTGGAATATTAGTTTCTGCAGTTATTCCACGCGTTTACGTACCATAATGAGAAAACTTTTAAAAAATTGAGTGTAGCTGAATGAGACTGGGAACTGTTAGGTAAAATCTAGATTATGATTCATTTGATAATGCTTACATTTTGGTTCGAGTTTGAGCCTTGTGTAAATAGATTTGAATATAATATCCAGCGAAAGAAAAGAAAGACTACAAAACTACATTCTTTTGCCTTTTTCGAGCAAAGATTCTCAAGGGTTTTCCTTCCTTCAGCCCTTGATATGTGATTACATTTCGTTCCGTCTGCGGAAAACGTTTTCAATCTACCTCTATATTGTCGTCGACGTCGAGATTGTGGATTTGAATAAATTGTTGTTTAAAAATGGGCATTGCTTCTTCCATAATTATACTTGTCGATACACAGAGTTTTAACGCTAATTTATGGAAAATGAGTATGTTTGAAAAGAATTGATCGCAACTTTGCAAAGGATATCTGAAAACAAACGAGCAATAACTGCTCCAAAATTACCAAGGACTTGGGGACTCCACCCAGGCATTGAGTTACGACGCACCTATCAGTCTTTTCACGCACAAAAAGGAGGGAAAAATTGTAAGAACTGTTGAGACGGGGGTCGCGATTACGGGCCATGTTCTTTTAATTACCGAACTTCTTCAGCCTCCGAAACGAAACGATTCCGTTTTAATTGCGCGCCCCGGCCTGACATTCCGGGATCTTTCTCTCAAAGAATTTAATTACCGCACACGCAGCAGCCGCTCGCTTGGTACCTGCGTTAACTGTACTGTATAACGCGAGGATTACCCGCCTCGACGAATCGGACACGGTGTAAAATTTTATTGCTATGACAATACGACTTCTCGAGTTGCTCTTTTTTTTCAGGGCGGGAGTAAAAAATTGTAAAGGGGAGAACTCGTCGGCGAGTGGCTTTTACAACTTTGCCCGAGTGGCGCGAGATAAGCCTCGTATAAAGGAAGTGTGTACGGAAATATCTTGCTCAATTTTGTCAGTTGACAGAGAAATGTTCACATGACGTCCATGCAGGTACGAGAGTTTTTATGACGGCGATCGTAACTGTAGCGGACAAGTTGATTAAGATTAAGATTTTCAAATACACTGAATGAATCACTTGCCCATCTTATTTTCAAATCATTTAACGAAAATGAGTTTGAAATTACGTTTTGCACAAAGTTTTATCAGGGTGAGATCGACAGGGTAGTTTAAACGAAGTTATGTATTTTGTCCTATTGTGTTCTTGAATAAATATCTCCCTATTTAATATAATTTGGAGTTAATGTTAGAGACTTTTGAAGATTTTTAAATATGAATTTATTATCTAATCATCCTGTCAGTGACAGGTTTGATGCTTTTGCTAATTTCTGTTTTTGAATAACAATTTTTTCGCAAACTTACCTTGTATTATGAACACGGCGCAATTTGTGAAATGTGTAAACTTTTAACAATAGAGTCGTGCACTTTTTTCTATCACGTCATATTTGAAATATATATATTTTTTATTTGAATTCTGCTTCCGTTTGGTGTTATAAAGGCGACAGAGTAACAACAACTTCAATACACCCCATAATTAGGAATTATAGATAATAATTTAAAATCTAGAAGCGAAAAAGTATTTCGGACAAATTACTGACAGAAATACTAGAGAAGCGGTTATCACGAAATGTTTGTTTAGTAATATTAATAAATTCATTTACCATGAATTGCAGTAATCTCGAACTCATCTCATTAATAATTCGAATTTAGGTGAATTTAGCGAATCCTCCGACGAATCTTGAGAATCTTATTTTATCGTATTTTGTAATTTCTTTTATTTAGTTGTAAATATCAGATTCCAAGCAGGGCATGCATAAATAACAACAGGCCTGATAGGGCTAATAGGATTGATTTATATTATTTATTATCTTTACTTGACACCGCTCTTTTATTTAGTAATTTATAACCTGTTATTAGCGATCCTACACTACTGCAAGAAATAATATAATGACTTAATATGCATTAATGTAATATACGGCTGAAAGTTCATATATTTTTTAATAAGCAGGGGGTACTGTATCAATATTTCAGCATATATTGATACCAAGTTATATCAATAGTCATTAACTTCCATAATATTCTTTTTTTTTAATCTATATTGAATGTATTGTATCGTCTGAACTCATCTTTGAATTTATTAAAACTTCATAAAGAGTTGTAATGATCATCTTTGAATACACTAATACGTAAGTAAATAGAAAATTTGTATGGTCTATTTGATACTAACATGGGCAATATAATTGAATCTTTTATAGTATATTTATATTCTTATACAGTCAATAATTAATATCAACCTTCCCCGAATTAGAAATAGAGTATTTACTCTAAAGGGCTTACAATTTTAGATTGAAAATTTACTTCTTTAGATTGGAAATTTATTTTGGTTCAACCAAGTTTTACAACTTTTTTTTAAATAACGGTTTTAGTCTGTAATAAAATTTGTTTATCTAATGCACTTTTCATATATCGTTGTTTAATCATCTTTAAATGTCTTTGTAGAGTGTCATCTTATTGCTCGCAGGAAAAGGAAATTTTTTCTCGAGAAAAAAATTCTCGTTTCAAAAGATTTTGAAAATCGGTTACTTTCCCTGTATAAACTTATTAAGAACCTCAACAATCGTGTACACTGCAATTAAGGTACGATTAAATTTCCAGGCAGATTTTTTAGGGACAACATAATTATGCATTTCATAATGTCATATATTTTCTTGAACAAAGCGATGAAATGATTATTAAATAAAGCGGTTGTGACCCTTAGCGAGTCGAAACAATAACTTCCCGATCAATCTCTCGTACGGACGTACGTACAAAATCACGGACACAAATTATTTTATTGTTTTTTTGGGTTCTTTGGGGTCTGAAACGTCGACATTTGATGAAAAACTGTAGGGTAATTTTTTGGCGGGAAGTGACCAAATTCAATACTCCCTCCAGACCTTTGGTCTGGGTCGAAGTAATAACACTATACATAAGCTGACAAGTCAGAAAACCGACAGTCAAAAAGCCGACAAATAAAAAAACCGACTAGAAAAAAATCGGCATATTGTAAAGAGAATAATACTTTTACCGTGTCGGCTTTTTAATACGTCGGTTTTTTACTTGTCGGCTTTTTGATATGTCGGCTTTTTTATTTCTCAGTGTTTTGACGCGCATCAACAGTTTCCTCACGAAAAATGACGGAATTTGTTAAATAATATCATTTTTTCACGTTATTTGTACTATTTTTACTACTTTTTTTTTGGAATAACTCGAAAACCGCTCAGCCGATCATGTTCAAAATTTAATCAGCACGAAGTTAGGTCAGGACGCGTCGATAAAAAAAAAATTAATCAATTCGCTTCATCCGTTGAAGAGAAATCGTTGGACAAAATTTGGTTCTCATCCGCACGCACATACACACAGACACACGCACACACACGCGCGCGCGCACACAGACATCTCTCTAAAAATGTGTCAGTTTGCTTCTAGTGGTCACAAAACGTGGAGATATCATGAAATTTGCATTTTCCATTTTCGAGGTCATTTCAATAACTTCCCTGTAGACCGGGAAGTTAACAAGAAAAGAATATCAAAATTTTTATAATAAACACATTTTTTTTTAACAGAAATGTACTTTCGCAAGTCTATCAGAATTAAATTTCAGTCTGTCAAAGTAGAAAAATCGATGAATTGGGATCAACTGTCCTTTTAGTGTTTTGTAATTAAAACCATTTGTAAGTTTGACGTCAGACTAAATATAACATATTTCCCTACCGAAAATTTCCAGTTGGTTTTGAACATTTGATCAACTCACCTAGTAATTCCAGATGGTGAGACTAAGAGGGTTTTTGATACAGTGACAAAATCCAACCGCGTGATCATGACCATATGGTAAAAATCATATATAAAATAAAATGCAATATATACAATTTTCTTTGTTGTAATTTTGAACTCACTTGAATACTAGATTTAACTTTCAATTAATAAATTTTCACTAAATAACTTCGGAAAAAGTTTAAGATAAATCAAGTCGAGAAGATTTCAGAGAACGATGAAAAGGTCATGGTCTGACTACGTGTTTGCCCTACTAACAAGACCATTTGAAAATGTTGACTAGGATTTACAACTAAAACATAAATCGTTAGTCGTTGTTATGTAGTTTATATGAATATATGGTCCTCGAAACATTTTATTCTTATTTTTGTTTGCTACTTAGAGCTGAATGTTTTTACATAAACATCATGAAACACTATAGTCTTTCTGAAGATTTATGTTTGCAGCATCGTTTACAATTATGAATTTGTCCACTTTACTTTCAAGTAGTAGTAACGTTATTAGAAAGTGTCCTTCTAATTCGCGTCTATTATTTTCAGTGAGTGTTTTTAGAGAAGAATAATGAAAACCCCCAAATGTTTGAAATCGGAAATTGACAAAATAGTTTTGAAGATATTAAAATATACTGAATTCAATACTCAGGTCTAAAATACTACCCGGTTTCTAATGAGTATAATCGAGATGTAACTAAAGGATTTTAAACAGTAATACTTTACAAATAAATGTAGAAACTGTCACTGTGGTATCGATAGGATAATTAGTACGGATTATAGATATAATTTTTTAGATCTGCATTTGGATTTTAGTCTATAAAATTCCTTACAAAATGTTATATTCTATATCAATATTTTTTTATAGGAACAGTACGTTTAGTAACGCAATAATAACCAGCGAGAACAAGATGAGAGAGACACAATTTTATTTATAAAATTTGTTTACTACAAATGTTGGCTAAACAAATTTTGGCTAAACAAATGTTGCACAATAGAAAAATATTTTAGAGTCAGAGCCCCAAAATCATTTAAACTAGTTCGTGGGATTGACATCAGCAGATTTCGACTATATAATAGATAGAATACTTTTAGTATCTTTTATTATCTATTAGTACCTAATTTAGTATCAAAATATATTTTTCGTTGCAAGGATAAATTTTCAAATTCGAAATATTGTTGGGTATAAGACCTGAAATTAGTCAGCTTTTGTCTTTTTTCTATACTACCACAGATTTATGTTCAACAGTCGGTATCACGTTTTATGTATTTTAATATATGTATGCCACGGATTGTAACGCGTTTCAGTAAGAGAAATCGTGAAACATTTTAAAAAAGACCTAAAATCTTCCCTCGTAAAAATTTGTCCATTTTTAGTTATACTGTCAATTTCTTCTATACCTTTAGCATGGTAAATAAGAATGTTATACAAGAATTATACAAAAAATGTTTTCATTTCTAATAGGGATGGAATTTTTATTTTATTTTGAAAAATGTTTACATAAATAATTGCCTTTTTGTCATTTTTCGACGCGAATCGATGGAGTACGCTTGAGAATTGTTGGAGAGGTATTTTGCAATAATTTAAAAAAAATCTTTTTATTGGAGAAACTGAGCTGAATTTGCGATACCTGCTGTTCCCCTTTTGAGATAAAAAATATTAATGACAAAAGCCTGCTTATGACTTCCAACCCCATTTGATACTAATAGTATGAAAAATATCTGAAGATATAAAATGGAAAATATTATTTGATAAATATAATTAGAGGTTGGAAACACAACATTAATCTTAAGTGGATCAACTCTATAGTTTTTATTGAAATAGATAAAACAACAAAACTGAAGCTTTTATTGGTAAATTGGTATAAACTGAGGTATGCGTAGTATCAGGATATCAGTACCTGAAAGCAAGATTTGGAATCTATGAAGTGACATACCTATAACACGGGCATAGCTCAGTGGTGAGTGCGCTGCTCAAAGGGAAACGTGGGATAAGAGCTAAAATACGTATTTTAATATCTGCAATATTTAATGTAAATCTGTACCTACAATTTTCTCCGCCTAGTACATTTGACTATATTAAATCTGAGTACGAGGCATCGAAAGTTATGAATAACAACTGGACCAAACAATGAACCAATAATATTTAAATTAATACACCAATTTATCTTAATTTTTTTAAATATATATATGAGCAAATCTCCAGAACCTTTAGATTTAGTGTTATTTGCACTTTTACCAACACTTAGACAAAGTAATATCACTTTTAAAGTATGATATATATCAAAGTAATCCTTAAAGTATATCGTCCATATATTTTTATTAAATTCCATCATAGAAACTAATTACAACGCATGAAAAACTTGTCAAAATGTGGCCTGCATCGAATGTAATTTCCACATTTTTCTTCCGTTTAGTAAACATTATTTTTACAAACAACGCTACATTACTTTCGTCTTGAAATATATTGTTCATGAAGGTTTGAAGAATTCAATGTTATGTTTGTTAATTACCTACCTTTTGTAGTAAATGAGCTGTAATAGCCGAAAATATGTAGTCAAGTTTTCTTTATTTCAGTGCATCTGTGCACGAAAGCCTACAAAGATTAGAATCGCTTTTCATTTATCTTTTCGAATTTATAATACCGAAATTACTTGCGAACAAATCCAATGTCGCATCCACAATCAAGTCTACTTCGGTCATAAAATAAAAAATTCGGAAAGTAACAATGTCAAAAGACATATAAATGTGTTATTGAGACATAGGTGCTTGTGCTTCTCAACCAAGTTTATATTTACACTTTTATTTATAAAAATTCGCAAATGTAACTGTCGCTACCGCAATCCTGAATTTTGACATTCTATATGAACATTGCCCCAAATCGATAAATGTATAACCTGAACGTTCATCGCCTTATAAGTTCAAAATATTAACCGGCGAAATAGATCGTTTGAAGGAACTAAAATGGTTAAATGTACTCCTATTTAATATTAATATAACAGGCACTGGCACTGGCTTAAGCGTTGTTCATGAATAAATATCTATTTCTGAATGTATTAAGCAACGGTACCAAAAAAATCAGAAGTGTGCTTGCATCCTTATTTTTCAAAAATGTCGACTTCATAATTCAAAGATTCTGGAGATTTGCCCATATAATACATCCCGAACTATGACGAACTTTTCTAACAAAATCCTATTGCTTATTAAATATTAATAAAAACCGTTTCCATGTCATGAATAAATTACGTAAAAATCAAATTAAAACAGCCATGTAACCTTTTGAGCGTATTGTCCGTTCTCAGTGTATAATGTTACTGGTCGTCATGAGATTCTCGAGGATTTGAGATGATCGAGCAATAAATTCCGAAATTTGATCTCGAGCGAGCAGCTTCTCCTCGACCCCTCTTTTAGCAGCTTACCGTCGTCGTCGTTTGACGAAAAGTACCTCGGATATCGGGAATGAGTTAAGGTATCTCCGTCGTCCGCGCGTTACGCGCAGTTTTCGGAAGTAAGGGAGCAAAAGTTGCACATGTGACGGGTATACGTGCTACGAAAAACCGCATATATATACAAGTGCACATAAGAGAAGGAGCGTGCTCGGGTGTATGGGGGACCGAGTCGAAGAGTGGCGAGACCACCCAACGCGATCGAGGAAGAAGACGGGACGACAAAATGGAAAGGGGGAAAAAAGTGGGACGGAAGAGATGGCTCCAACGTGAGAGGGAGTGAAAAGCACGATTGAGAAATAGAGAATGAAAAAGAGGGAAAGAGACCGGGAAAGGGGAGAGAGAGAGACTTCTGAAGGAGAAAAGAATGAAGAAGAAAGAGAGAAAGTGTTGAAGAGACGGGGATCGAGCATCTGGGCATGGAATGCTTGTCGGGTCATTAATGCTTCATGCATAGGATATATGCGTGCACTCTTTATGGATTCAACCAAATCAGTGACCGGTTGCTTCCCCTGCGAGAACCTCGCTGCCTTCGGAATTGCAATGCATTCGTTTTTTGTCACAGTCATAAACATTACATTAATAATCATTACGGTTATTATAGTTGAGCCGTCAGGTATGGAAAGAGTCGTACATGTCGTAAATATCAGCTGCATCACATGCTTCTGCATTGCTCCTTCGGACAATCAGAAGAAAGAGAAGATTCATAGCCTTCAATCTTATCCTATAATCTCTGAAACTGAGTGTCGTTTCAGAGATTGATAAAAACCTCATGTTTTCCGAAAACAAGTACCATCAATTGTTTCGTATTACGGTTTATGAGATCGAGCATCTTTTGAAACCCTTGGCAAGTGTAGAATCGCTGTAGCGTTACTAGTGATGTAAGACCAAAATATGTACAGTTACTGACCGGCTCAGTTTGATACAACATAACTGGTACCAAGGTAGAACCATGCTGAGATTCGTTTAAGGAGTGTTCTTATATTTCGGCTCTCATTGTCCTGAATTGCTCTATGACTACCTGATATCTAAATATTTATTTCTCCTCTTTGTTGAATTAGATTTTCCAATTAGCATTGGGAAAAGAATGGTGGAATCAAATAGGCTAGACCTATTGATTTCAATATCCTTTATCGAATAAACAAAAATTTAACCGGACATTACCTCAATTATTCTGCATTTATCGTGGTCTTTACCTCGGAAAAATTGAGCGCCTGAGCCACACGTAAACTAAAGAACTTTTCAGGGAATCTTAAAATTGTCCTTGGAATTCCCTCATAATGGCTGATAAAAATCATAAAGAAAGGAAGCATTAGCGGTCTTTGGTTACCACATTCCATAGATTGAATTTTTACCCAGCGAATGTATCGTAGTGTAATGGGAATGTCTTCCTTTTTAACCTAAATTTCATCATGCTCTCCTGTGTACATCCGTCTATTATAAGACAGTCGCTTGGATGGATACCACTCCAATTAATGTTTGCTATTCTGATACTCTGCACGCCGCAACCTCGGGACCGATACTACCTATTCTACACTGCGGAAAACTGTATCTCCTGTTTTGATGCAAGTTTCAATGGGATGAACTACTCTGCGCGATGTCGCTTGAAACATCGTGCATTCTCCACTCCCTACTACTAACATCCCATCACGGCCTGAAGCTTCTCTTATCCTCTCTTGTCTACAACAGATCTCCCCTTATTTTAAGTTTTTGTCTTCCTCTATTTTAATGTTTTCCCTCACTTCTTCCCTACCACTCCACCTATGCTGCGCTGTTAGTTCATTTGGTCTGGGTAGATAAGTACAGTCTTAGCATGCATATAGACGCGGAGAAGGAAGGAACCACACTCACTGTCTCACGAGAATCAGCAATATGGTGAGAGGCACAATCTGCGGAAGGCGCCGATATGCGGTTTAGTTAGTCGGTCTCACGAAAGCGACAACGAAACAATGGCCAGTGGCAACTTGTAACCAGAGCTACGTTAGAAAAACACTGATAACTATTTATGCATTGATTGAAGTGTACTCTACTGTAATCCAATTTAATTTATTTTATGCAATTCCAAACCAGGATACTGTTTAGGATAATGTGAACTTAGGACATTGTTTATTCCCTTTTCAAGAATCCAAAGTTTCTACGAGTTAATTAAGTTAAGTACCAGATTAGCCGATAATTTAACAGATTCGAGCATTACATTTTTATTTGAGTTTTTCCGTGCTGTCGGCAGCCTATCAAGCGTGTGGTAACCTGTTATCCGATATATAAATATTGCAATTTATAAGAATAATAATAATAATATTCATAAACAAGTTTATTTCCCAAATCTTATAAATTTGTGTACCTATGACGGAGCACAGCCCACAACTTTCTTTTAATCTGACCTATAATGTTATTTTTATAAAATTTCAATAAATTACAAAAAGATGTTTACAAAAACAATATTCCACAAACAATATACAGTATCAAGCTATTAATGTTTAATATTTAAACCTTTTCTGCAGATTGGGTTTAACCCCAGCATTAACTTACATAATTATACCATGGACTGCAACGTTAAAGCATCTTCCGGACCTCTTCACGTCTACTTGATGAAACAAATTGTGTCAGGAGTTTCCTGAAAATGTGATTTCGGTTTCAATAAGCAGTCTATTGCGACCGTTTCAAAAAAAAGAATTATACGAGTGGACGATGCATTTAAGATAACGGCAGCTATTATTGAGTTGCAAATTATCTTTCTTAAGGATACTAGTGATTTTAACAATGGTTAATTTACCGTTCTTTAACATCGCGAAGAATAATGATGTCTTCTTTATTTCCAGTGTTATCTTTCAACACACGTATTGTAATATAATAGCATACAAAGAAGATCATTACGGAAATCCACGGTACACGTCCCAAGAGCACAATTCCCATCGCGTTCGTACGAGGAACGCTTCTTGCTACGAAAACCAATCGTTTCATTAATTTCTTCCTGAAAAGGGAACGTTCCGGGTTGTAAATACGGAAAACGACGTTCAGGGTCTTGGAACACAACCGCTTGTAAATGTTCTTGTATCGACACGAGATTCGATCGGTTTCCAAACGTTATATCGGGTCTACCCTAAGGATGGGCGGAAAGATAAGGGACGTAATCAGGAGTTTACCATTCGATCGAAAGGGTATGGAAGAAACGAAGTAATCGTTAATATGTTAAAAAAGGAACTATTGATGAAGTGACGATAGGATATGGCTTTTCTTATCATAAGGACCAATAGCTATGACTATTTTTGTTTGTTTGAAATATTCCAGATGATGAAAAATAGTTCCTACTCCCTCTATCAGAACCCTTTCCTGAGCTCTAATATTAGTAACCTCGAACAAGTTGTGCACAGAAGGCTACTTTACAAGTTTCAAGCTACATTCAGAAATTTTACTTGGCAGACAGAATTTCCATCAACCTAATTGAATTTACAAGTCATATGTTCACTATATTAGTCGAAAATCATAGGTGCATCACAGTTTTATCTCTGCCGTTTGGTAACCGGGCTACTCTCCCACATTGGGTATGACTTATATTTCCAAATGTTTTTTATTAATGTTCTGTGAATCGACAGGCAAATAATAGAAAATGTTGCTATCAATTCATTGTAAGGTGGTAGCTACGAATTCTTCTAGGGTAAACATTTGGACAGGGTTGCGGCCGGAGTGCAGGCAAGTTACCCTATACTTGAATTAAGGACTTCAAAAGGGTTAGGAAATAGGAAATCAATCAGTCTTGACACACTTCCCAGGTTGGGACCCAATCATGCTAAACCGGTCATATGCCAGTCGGATTACATGAATTTAACAGAAATCGCTAGATTGGTTAGAACATGGTTTGACATTCTACATTGACGTATAAGAACCTTCTTTTTTTTTGTTTTTAATAAAGCTACCCATGTGCGAAATTCGTAACGGCCCAGCCCTGGTCCAGTCCTGGCAACGGCGGTGCCGAGGCTCGGCTGCGACATTGGGCCAACACTGGCATGAGTCTTGGCGCGACAATACGGCCTAGACTCGACAACCGGTCTTGGTCCAGTAATGGCTGCCAGCACTGTCACGGCATCGACAGCCAGCACTGGCCCGGCATCGGCAGCCAGTATTGGCGCGGCATTGACTGTCGGCAATGGCCCAGTGTCTGTTACGACACTACGGCCAATACTCGGCAACCGGTTTTGGACCATTAGTGGCTGCCAGCACTGTCACAGCATCGACAGCCAGCACTGGCCCGGCATCAAAGCCAGTATTGGCGCGGCGTTGACACAGAGCCTGCACGGAGAAAACATTCGAGCGTATACTGTGTTAGTAAACAGAGCTGCTACACGAAATGTGTGGCCTCTCTTGTTCTGCGAATCTTATAGCTTTTGCTTTTGCCTAGCACGGCAGCCGTGCTAGACCGCGACAAGTGTCGTACGAAAGTCTGGCATCGCTGCCGTTAGAAAAGAGAGAAGTACGGCAATGCTGCTAGATGTACGTATGACATTTGTCGCGAGTCTAGCACGGTTACCGGCGAGAAGGCAAGGGTGTCCGCTCTGCTATAGCCCTGGCGACTGTTATCTGAAAGTTCTCTCCGTGTGTTGCAGCTAAATTTTACAGGCATTATTGTCTTTGCAACGTAGCAGCAGCAGCACGATAAAAAAAGAAAAACAAACGTTGAAACGAATTTATTGTTATTGGAAGAAACCTTGAAGATGTATATAACATCGATGGATATATGCATATATCCCTGCTTATTGATGAGTCTTTTGATGTTGTTAGCCCCTGGGCGGGGCCAAATTTGGAACTCCAACGAGTTGCATTAGTAAAAGTTCGTAAAACGTCGTACTTAGTTCCATCGTATTCCTGTAAATAAAAATATTAATTTCTAATTCGTCGTTTATCACGAAGAGTTAGTTCTTAGTCAGATGGAAAGTCCCCCCAACACCAAAAAAGTTAAAAGTGGCGAGATCGCCCTCCGGCCAGATTTGCCGCGTCGGTGCCCACACTTCAAGGAACGCGGGCGCCACTTCATATGCGGTTCGACGACGCGTTCCTAGCGGCTACGGCTGTAACTTAACTGCTGGGTTTCCCTGGGGATTCGAACGTCACCGCTGGCTATGGGCCGAGTCTCCAGAGATCGGAGGGCTCGTACACGGAGAGAACTGTGCAAGTAACTATAGGGAATCCTTCGCCATTGTACTAAGATTTCGGGGCTGCTTCTGCACCTTGTGCCGCGAGATGTCAATCTAAGAAAGTCACAGTCTCAGACTGTGAAAACGCTCACGGATGAGACAGCAAAACTACGATGCTTTCTTCGAGGCTTGCTCCCGCCTAAGTTATACTTTTTAGACTAGAGCTCTCCCGGACTTTTTTGTAGGAAATGTCCTCCTCTACCAAAAAGGTTTAGTAAATTTTTGCTCTATCTTGCATCGTTTTCGATACGGTCGATATTCGATCGGAAATATTCTGTGTGAAATAAATTTGCTAGGCTTGGACCGATGTTCGGTCCCGAATGTTTCCATCGCTGGGCCGAGATTTGGCACTATCACTTTGCCAGTCATGGTCCGATACTCGGGCCCAATATTGGCCCGACGCTGGGACGACGATCGGGAGAAATGCCTATGAGATCAATTTGCCAGGCCTGGCCCGATGCATTGGCCAGTTTTCAGTCGAAGTTTGGCAATTTGTTATAGCCAGTATCGGCTACCAATGCTGGCTCGATTCTGGCACAGTGAAGGTGCCAACGTTGGGCCAGCATCGGTAGCCGAAAGTCGGCTGTCAACGCTGGGCCAAGGTCTGGCACTATTAATTCGACGGGGTTGGTCCGATGCTCGGGTCGGTTTTGGACCAACTGTGGGCCTACGATCGTCAGTACCTTGTATGAAATAAATTTGCTAGAATTGGCCCGACGTTCGGTCCTGAATGTTTCCATCGCTGGGCCGAGATTTGGCACTATCACTTTGCCAGACTTGGCCCGATACTCGGGCCCAATATTGGGCCGACGCTGGGACGACGATCGGGAGAAATACCTATGAGATGAATTTGCCAGGCCTGGCCCGATGCGATGGCCAGTTTTCAGCCGAAGTTTGGCAATTTGTTACAGCCAGTATCGGCTACCAATGCTGGCCCGATTCTGGCACAGTGAAGTTGCCGACATTGGGCCAGCATCGGCAGCCGACTTTCGGCTGCCAACGCTGGGCCAATACTGGGCCGTATGGTCAGCATCGGCATTTCGCACATGGGTATTGTCACAAAATGTCCACAGAACATTGTGTAGAGTTGATCAATAGTTAACAATTTTCTGAGGAAAATATATCATACCGCAATATACCGACAAAGTTCCCATGTCCTAAGTACCAAATAAAATTCTGATTAAGGTTACAACCGCGTTGGTCCGCGTTTTAAAAGCGGGTTTTATATTTGTACTGATCATCTCTGGATTCGTAGTTTGATCACCATTACGTTTTTAATGCAAGATTATACTTAGTTAATATCTTATTTAATTTAATGTTTAAGGCTCTGTGTACCTATTGATCAATCCACCTACTGACAACTGCTTTTTCAATGTTTTCATCAAGGTCGTTATTTTTATATGGTTCACGTTAAAAATTATTTCTTTTTTCCGTGTCAAGTGGTCACCCATTGGATTTTTCACGTGCAGCATTATAAATTAATTTTACATGTTCTATTACATTCCCGTTGATGGTTATTTCGATTTATATCACTCCTTGGAAGATTGCACATTGTAACCTAATCTTATGCAGGTGTTCCTGAAGCGTATCATGAGTCGGTTGATTGTTCTTCATTCGATGATTCTCTAAATCTCTTGGTTTGAAATTTAAGCCACTCTAAAGAAAAAAAATGGTCGCTTTTTGAGAGCGAATTTGCATTCCATGTACAGAGAGATTCCACACGACAAAATATTGTTTTAGTCGCTAGGTTACAACTATTTCAAAATTCTAATGCGATGGGCCATTTCTGATCCAGATCGGATCCAGATCCTACGCATACAAAATTACTTCAGAAATTACTGACCTTGCCAATAGTATCCAAAACTTCCGGAGTAGAAATTTATGCAAGCTCTGATTAGGGCCTGCCCACAGCATAACGGGTCTGAACAGGGCCATAATAAATATATCTTCTCGGGGTTCTTTTTTCTAAACCTGGATGATGTTGCTGCATTACATTTTAGTTTTATTGGTCTTTGATGTTTATTCGCTCTAAATCGAATACGAAAAATAAAAGATGGAATTTTCTGTAAAATTTTGGTTTCATATTGTTAGTAGCCGTCTTTTAAATAATAGAAGTTGACGCAAGAGTAGTCAAATTCAACTAGTTCAGATTTTTACAATACGGATAAAATGTATATATTCCTAAAGTTTACTAAAAATATCGATGTAGATCTTCTAAAATTCACCATCCAATTTCCACTGACCACAAGTATTTCAGTCACATTTTCTGTCAGTGCATGTAAAAGGTTTGTTTTTGCAACTTGTTTTCCACGTCTAGTTCAAACGTAATATACCGACCAATTTATCAAGAGCTGAAAACTTACGAGTCGCTTCGCGGAGATCATGCGTCGTTTGTAACCGCCTGAAAATAGTAGCAAAACAATGGGATTTTCATCACTTTGGCCGGGTGGCGTTCGAGAAGATCGTGTACTGCTTTTAACCGAGCGTATTTCAGCTCGTTAGAGTAACGAGGATCTAATATCGCGTTCACAGCCCGGCTAATTACGTGTCCGTCTTTCGGCAGATCCCCGAAGTACGACAACGGAACGACGATGGCGCGGCGGCGCGCTTGATATAGGGTGGCGCATCAGTGTTACGCGTGATCTATGGTTCGGTACATCTGCCGCGAATCATAAGCGACACATTTATGGGCAGCTAATTGCGACTCTCTCGCCTTCCTTTTTCGTCGTCTCACTCCGCTTTTCTTTTCCAAGGAAGATTCTCTCTCGCGTCGTTCCGAAAAGCTCGGCGATAAATTTCACGACGGATCTTTGGCGCCCACGCCTTTAATTCGTACCGAACGGGTGGCTCGTTACAAGCGTTTGAAGCGGCCGGTACATGCGACTTTTCATTTCGAACGGCTTTCCGGAAGCGGGAAGAAATAACGAGACGAGAACCGAACGAACCCGACCTAATAGGGATGCACAGGCCGCTCGGTACCGATGCCGGTGGTATGTTAAACTTCAAAAGATTCACAGTGCGCGATAGACCGAGCGTGGAATTCCTAGTCGCGGATCGTTTGCTCCTGGCGTTTTTCGGTGACTTTACAAATTGTTGTTGCGCGAAATATTTATTGAACGACCTCGAGCGGCGCACCGGAAATTCATTTGACAGCGCCGAAGAGCGAAGACGCTGCCTTATGCCTGTGCTATGGCGAGGGAATGACGATGCGGAACGTTCGAAACGTAATTTGAGATTTTATGGCAGTTACGAAGGTTTGCTGTATTTCATGATGTAATAATATTATTTTAAGAGGACGAGTATTATTTAAATTAGGAAGCCGATGTTTTGCAATTTTAATAGATGACTCTGGGTGATTTGTCTTTGTTTGCTGTCGAACAGTTTGATGCTTACATAAACATAATTGGTTAAGAATACGTGATAAAATATCTACATAACATGCAGGGACGTTTAAAAAATTACGTTTACGATAAGTAACGAGACTAAATGATCGATTTTAAAAGCATATAATAGCGACTACACAGGTCTACAAAAAAGAGGGTCTTGGATGTTGTTTGGAAGCTGTGGGTCATTTCCGACGTAATTGTATGCATAGAATCCAAACTCGAAGTCAGAAATGGTCCATCACGTCAGATTTTTGAGATATTTGAGGTCATGTACTCGAAAAACGCGTTATTTTGCTGTGTTTGAGGTTACGTACAGGACGCAACAATTTTTTTGGCCTTCTGTACTGTTTGCATCTTTTATTACTACCTTTACCCTTTAAAATGAGATTTTATTCGATCACCTAAGATTTTTTCTTACAAAGTTACGGCCATTTTGAAATTACGAGATATATACCATTAACGTTACCAAAAAAAAAAACAGTCACAGTACTGAAACGTTATTTTAGTTATTACTATCCATATTTTATATAGTTGTTTATATTTATATAGGTTTCATGACATTGAATTTGACCTTGAGCTTGTTCTCCAAGAGCATTTCAAGGTTAATTTGTTTACATGTATATCGTAATTTCAAATTGGCGTATCTTGGTTAAGAAAAGTCGTAATGGAATTCTGAGCATCCCATATTAAAGAAAAAGAGTAGTACCACATGATCCAACGCCAGGGAAAACTCCTAAAAATGTTGTGTCTTCTGTACATGACCCCAAAAATAGAAAAAAAAACGCGTTTTTCGAGTAAATAACCTCAAATACCTCAAAATCCTGACGTGATGGGGCACTTCTGACTTCGGATTCTGATTCAACGCACAAAATTACGTCGGAAATAACCCACAGCTTCCCAACAACAAAACCATGTTGACCTGTGTTATTTAAGAGCATACTTTTGCATTCATTACTGCGGTATTATGATGCCTAATAAAGAGGTTGATATTGCAATTACACATCATTATTTATATATGTATATGTATGGTGGAAACGAGGAAGCCCCAACAGTATCACATGCTAAAGAATCGATCAGCTCTAGTCAATATCTCCACGATCCGCTGATTTCATGTGTTTTTGTTCCCGAGTTTTAAATTCGTGTTTTACCTGTTAAAACTTTGAAATGAAATGAATCTAGCAGCTGGTCCTGCTTTCGCTACGCTTTGGATACTAATGTCACCTCTTTTGAAGCAAGTTTCGAAAGTTCCTTGCAGATTTATCCCTCTGACACCCCTGCATCTGTAATCACTACACCGACTTTGGTAAATTTCTCCAATCATGAACCGTTCTTATTCTCTGGTTTATAATGAAGGGAGAATCATAATTGTGTAAAACATGAAAAAAATCACTTTGATGGGAAGCCCAAGGTATTCGACCCGCTGCAGAGTGGGAAAAGCGAGTCGTTTTTTTCAAAAGTCGGCACAGGGGGTTTTATCTTATCGCATTCCGATAACTTTTTTTTAAAATAAAGAAGACAAATTTCATTAAACTTAGAATTTAATAATAGCAACATTACAGAAAAATCGTATGGCTTATTTCTAGGCTTTAGTAGTAATATCATTAATAAAAACTATGTAAACAACATTTATCCAGATTCAATAAGATTATACCCCCTGCGCCGACTTTTGAAAAAAATGGTCCCGCTTTTCCCACATTGCGCAACTATGAGGCTTAGTTCGTTGGCTTCGAAGATGCGACCCGAAATATCAGTCAGTGCCAACGTCGTGAATAAAACTTTGAGAACCAATCTCGGTCACCCATTGTTTCGAGCTGGGCTGCCCTATCTTCGGGATTTTCATCTGCATCCTATATTTTTGTATTGTTGCATAGTTTCCCTAAATCTGCTCAACGCATTTGAATACTTCTATGAAAATCTATTGCAGATGCAAAGTTCGATTATACATAGGTGATTATGACGAAAGAGAGAAAATAAGGTACTCCATTCCTTTAATTTATACATAATTCACTTCACCCATTTTCTCAAAGAGAATCGATGTTTTGCGGTACGCAGCTTAGATGTGTGGGGCAGGGGGCTTTACAGACACCCTACCTGTAGATACAATCCCGTAAAGATCCTAACAAAGCGATGATATCAACAATATTGAAATAGTAATATTATCAAGAATGGAGCTTGTTTCACTGTCACAATTATTGTGATTTCCAAATAGAGCAATTTTTTAGAGGGAAAATAGCTGTTCCTAAAGAGAGAAATTTTACTTTCGCTCAGTATTCAGTGCGAGGAATTACGAGAGTAGATATTAGCTTTAAATATCGCATTCCATGTCGCAAACAGCTAAGTTTGGGATGGAGAATATTTGAACACGCCAATAAGTTGGACTCTAATATTATACATTTTTTTAAATCGATTCATATTCTTGGAACTTTCCGTTTCAAGTTCTAAAAAGAAGTCTTTCATTGGAATTTTATCGATATAAGCGATTCTATGAAGGTTTCCAAAGAATTATTACTGATGCAATCCAGAAAGGTGTTCTGGAAAACGATTCAATCCTAACATAAAGTTGCATCCTCTTGATGGTTCCGCTGGAACTTATTACGGGTGCCTCACTGGTTAATTTTTTGTAATTAATACAACGTGAAATCCCCTGGGGGCTGTTTTTAATATAGAGTATGTTGATGGTAATTGTAATGTTTTTATTGCAAATAAGTATTTAGAACACATCGAATTCTTTTGTCTATTTATTGATCAATGTTATAAACACAGTAACTCGTTGGTTTCGAGAACGGATCGGAACAAGAGTGTATACCATTTACATTGTTTATTTATAGTTAGTTTAAACATAGTAATTTATTAGTCTTAAACATGGATTGGAACAATTCAAGCGTATACTTCCCTTGTAGAAAATGAATCCAGTTTTTGGCTAATTTCTATCCAGTTTACATTTTTTCCATGTTCAAAGTATAGGGAAACTGGGCAGTGTAACAAAAAACTAGACAGGTTTCTATTAGAATTTCAGTGTATTGAATAGTATTGAATAGTTTATCTCGTACATAAGATTTGCAAAAAAGAGGACAATAATTCTGGTATGTATTCAAAATCATTGCAAATTTGAAATTTATTTATTTGAAAAAAAATTGAATATATGAAGAATAAAGTTGAAAAATCTGCGGGAAGTTGTATTCGGAATAAATATAAAAGGGAACAGAAATTCGAGTTTACAAATAATATAAAAAAATGGGAAATGAACCTTACCCTCCTGGATTAATCTAAAATGCGAACATTTCTGTGCTTGAGAATAGTAGAATAATGCTGGTCCATTCTAGACAACAATGTTCATGATGTATATGGTATCCCCAGCCATTAATCGAGTACACCTGCCGAACCTTAAGAATTAAGCACTAACATACGACTTTCCACATGAATTTCAAAATACAGAATTAGATTTTGATGCAAAAATTTAATTCAGAGCGGCTCATGAATGGAATGAACAAATGATCTGTCGTCATCGTCGAATTATCTCTTCGGGGTGCAGCTTTTTAGTTGACGTTCAAGATTTTCAGGTGAGACCCAGAAGACGATTAAGGATTTTCTCTAATTGGGTCACTCCAGCCAAATAAGATTTGTGAAGACTCGTATTAGCATCATCACGTATGATGTATAGTAATGTGTATACAGAATATCGTCATGCGACCATCATATGCGCGGGTTTAAGCATTTTCAATACACTTTCATATATTACAGTCACATGATGAAACACATGTGATAGTAACATACTAAAACGTAAGTCACGTCAAAAGAACGAGCCTTGCGTGACCCAAGATAGTCCAAAATTCAAAATGTAACATTCAGAAAATAATGTTGAACATTTTAAAATTAAAAGTGAAAATTCATATTTCAAAATTAAAAACTCGAGATTCAAAATTCAAAATTCATAAAGGTTCCCTTAAAAAATAAGGATTTCAATTATATGTACACATAAATAACAAATTTTTTATTTATACAATCATAGAAATGAGCCAGACGAACGCGTCATCCAGAAGTTCCTTAAGCTCCTACAGATGCTACATTTTAATGTTATACTTTGAATTCTGAATAAACATAACCTCAAAATCACATTGAGGATATCAGAATACCAGGTTATAAGACGGTGATGTTACCGTCGATTATGTTATCAACGGTTTCTTGAATTTACAGAAAAAATCGTTAACAAATGTACTATATTTAAGATTATTCGAACCCTAACAAAACCTGCAAAATAGAAAACAATTCAAGTAAATTTCAATAAAACTGACCAATAACGGATGGTTTTCCTCCGCGTTTAATTACAACACCATTATATACGCTTGAAATAAAGCCGAGTTTACTTTCTGCAATATTATACTTCATACCATAAATAATTTGTCAGATATACAGATTACATCTGATGCATCTACCTTGGAAAATAAAATTGTAAAATTAAATTTCAAGGAAACTGGACTTATAGGAATAAGAAGAATGCAATAAAAATCCGACTTTGACGAATGCGTTGCAGAGTCGCACCTGGAATTGCAATAAACATGCTCCCTCGGCCATTAATTCATGAAGCTCAAGGCGCAGGTGGAGCAAGAAGTGGAAATTTAGTGTGCTACTAGCGGCAAACTAGCGACCCCTAATGGCCATCACGACGGTTGTTTCCTCGACCACAGGACACCAACTTCCCCTCTACCCATTTTCATGTTTCGCAAATTCTATCTCTCTCTCCCTCTGTTTTCCTGTCTTTGTCTTTGTATCTACTCTTGATATTTTCCATTCCAGACCCACATAGTCGTACTGAATTGGATTACAACTGCCTTTTACCTTTCATTCTATATAATTATAACAAATAGAATAAAATTTGATGGATTATCTCACATATGAAGAATTATCGGTCCTTCTTTTTTTATAAACTATATTACTTGTGTGTTTGCCACCCTCAATATAATATTAAAACAGGAGGGATGATTTCGTTACATAAATTTTGCGCCTAAATAATTTGCTTTGTACAAATAGGACTATTATTTCTGACGTAAACTTCTATCCACTCTCAGATACTATTATTCAAATTTCGTGAAAATTGACTGCAAGAAAGTGTTTTTATGAAACAACGCGATTTTTTAAATTATTTTATGAATTCAAACTCAAGATCATTGGGACTTATATCTAATATAAAAATATGTATCCTCATGCAAATGTACTATGCATAATTCCATAGTTCAAGATTGTAGCATCCATAATGGCGGGAACAGTATTAAGAACGCCACATTTATGTTCTGAGAAAAATGCATATATTCATGTAGTATTCTTATTTTGTGCTTATCGTGACTTTCTTTCGATATGTAATAGGCATTTCGATAGGCAAAACATTTTTTTGACCTATACAAAATTTGAATTTTTTTAAAACATATCCGTATTTTTTTAGAAAATATGTTTCTATATTATAAACAGAATTAGCGCCTCAAAATTTCGATTTTTACTATTTTTTAAGCTTTTTGTCGAAAAAAGAAATTTTTTTTCCTTACAAATATGGTTATATCCATTATTTTTATTGAAAATTTGTACACAGAATGTTTTTCCTGATTTTTTCGAACGTTATTTCCAAGGAAATTACTAAATTGTCGAAAACATATGTATTTTGATATCGTAGATGTGGTATTTTATTGATACTGTTGTAAATCAAATGTTACTTTTTTATTAACACCTTAAGATTATTTTATTGCCTGATCTATATTTCTCTTTGAAATTTGTTGTATTTTTTTTTGCTTTTTTATTTAAAGTTGGTTCTACAAATAGCTTGTTTGCTTGTCCGTTTATCGCGTCATTGGGCGCGATTGTACATTCTATATATCCAAAGGATATATTTTTAGACTAACATTTCGTTAGCGGTTTTTCTGAAGCCATTATTATATTCAGCTACAGCATAAGCAAGTGATAACTGACCTCGTTTTTTTGACAAAAATTACTCTTTTGGACATTTTTGATGCAAAATTTTAGCGTCTCCATTCGAAAGCACCGCTGAATAGTATGATCCAATTTAGAAATATTCTCCATAGTACTACAACTGCAGCCATTTCCATATCTACCGACAATCCAGATTGATTCTTTGGACGCATGCTTACACCCATATTGATTCTGAATTATCTTACCTGAGATCATTTTTGGACATAACGCACTTGCAATAGTTTGCCATAATTTCAAAATGGATTACGTAGTCACTTAGAACGTCAATTATGTTCTAAAAAATCAGGAAAATCATTTTGTGCACAATTTTTCAATAAAAATAATGGATATAAGCATATTTATTAGGAAAAAAAAAATTTCTTTTTTCAAAAATATGCTTCAAAAATGGTAAAAAAAGAAAATTTTGAGGAGCTAATTTTTTTTAATATATAACATATTTTCTAAAAAAATACGGATTAGTTTTAAAAAATTTCAATTTTTCACCAACAAACATTTTTTTGATTGGTAAACATAATTTTTTGTCTACTTTTTTTACGTCCATTGTTTTACTACCAAAACAATTTTACCGAATTCTTAGATGTAGATATTTAGATAGTTGAAAATGCCGCCGAACCTAAACAGCATAACCAAATGCTAGGCGAAAAGTAGTTACAATAGTGATGCCTATACTCGTTTTTTAGTATAGATGGTTCTTTAACTAAGAGTTTGGTAACAATCCTGAAAGCAATTCGGCAGTAACTCACTTGGTTTGATTCATTGCCTTAGATTACTTTCCGCAGTAGTTATTCCAAACCTTATTTTACTCTGAAGCCTTTTTAGCAACGTACGGGAAATTCATATGCAAAAAGGTCATGCGCCAGCCAATGTTTATGCTCTTGTTATGGTCTTGTTACGACTCGATTTTACTAAGGTCTTTTTATATCCTGATTTTATGAGGATGAACACAATGTAAAATCGACGTACTTAATGAAAAACGATATGAAAATGTACCGTACCCTTTAAGTGGTACTCGTCAGGGAATTGCGCGGCACGGCAGCCCCCCGGGTAAGTACTTCTCGGACTCGGACGTAATCCACTTCCCCGGTCGCGGCTGTAGGCCGGGGTCATAAAATTCTTGGAAGGGAATAAATTCATAGTGATTTAAGGTCAGTTTGGAAACATTCAAGCCACAGCCAGTGAACAGGGGCGTATTTCGCGGCGAGGGACGCCGAGGGCTAGCGAAGTCTAGCGGCGTTCTCCAACAAACCCACCTTCCCTTACGCGAAACAACGCTCGCTAGCGGTAGCCAAACGGGGATAAATTACACAGTCATTGTCCTGGCCATTGTATTTAACTGCGGCAATGCGTAATTGCCGCTGCTGAAACGGGGCTACAGCGGGACTCCAGAGCAAGGTGGGAGATAACAAGAGAGAGATAATGAAAGCAATTATATACTTGAGAGTGCGAGAGAAAAACTAAAGGGACAGAGAAATTCTATATTCAAATGTATTGTGCGACATTGTTAAAAGTGCTTTAAAGTGGAGTACAAAAGGGAAATTGTGAGTTTATCCAAAATTTAAGGGATTTCCGAGCAATTTGTTAAAATAATTCATTACCCTCCTCATTAACGGGCAGAAGGATGGACCCAAAATTGTGTTGATTGGCCTCAGAACGTTTCTGAAAAGAGATATGTCATTTGCATGTTAATATTATTATTCTATAATATTATGATACTTTTCGAAGTCCAGGATATCAGATATGTGTCAAGGATTTATAACGAAAGGTCCCAAAATACAAGTAATGTGCACAATATAAGTATGTAGCAAGAACAAAATTTGAAACATTTTGCATGTACGTAAGTAATAAATTTTTCTTTTCACAGTATATAATTCTAAGATATATTAATTTCAGCCATACAAATTTGTAATAAAAATGTTCTTATAACACAGGTCAACAAAATTTGACTTTGCGAAATCATCAGAAATGCGGTTATACTTTTCTTACATATTTTTGACTGATGAATCTAAATTCGTTAACAGTATTTTTCCATCACCCTCCATTTTCGAGATATGCGCCATTTTGTATTTTTCCCAAATCTGTTTTTTTCATAATTTTTTGCACTCCAACGAAACATGATAATTAATCGTACTACCTCTTATTTTATACATAATTGCATCCAAAATACATGTGAATTTTTCCAGATTCAAAAAATAATTGATGCTTAGAGTTATCAGGGAAAAACTTAAACAATTTTACTAATAATGACGATTATGATGTCGATGAATTCTATCTTTTTTTATGAGAGTTCAAATTAGTCTGCATTGCATAGACTTCTTAAAATTTCGGCCATCTTTATTAGAAAACTAATATCTATACAGACTTTACAGAACTATATTGACTGCACAGGTGACCAAACATTAAAGAACGGTTCCCAGATAGAAATTTGAATCAATTTCATCTAGATACTATGTAGCAGGAATGTAATTGGGTAATATATGTCTATGATTTTAAATCATGCTAATTTACTAAAATTTGAGGTTACACGGAAAATCTTAATGAAACGCTCCTTTGGCCTACTAATACCTTTCTTTATTCAAATAAAAACATAATTAAAGTTGGTATTTCATACAGTACGTGAGTACGCGAACGTTTGGCATTTTAACATCTTATGAGTATCTAACAACAATTAATCACTCTCAAATTATAAATTAATAATTAAATTCCAATAATGTACTTATCACAACTTCCAATGATGTTTTGTTTTGTTTTCGGAAGATATCAACCAAATTTTTGTTATAAGTAGAGCCTGACTTACTATTATAACAACAAACTTTTTTATGTATAATTTTATATGCTTAATTCTTTTTCAAAAATAAATACCAGGAGAACCATATAACCTCAGGCCAAATCGTATCACAGTTTTAACAATTGTTTCTATGAAGTAAAGAAATGTATTAACAAGTTAAAGGGCCTTTTCACCAAGAAATTGAATTTGTTATTTGAAATAATCGGTTGATAAAATTGTTGGTGTCCAGGTAGAATCTGGAAATATACATTTTATCGAAGCATGCGAGTCAACATAGATCGTTTCGATATGGATTGTTTCCGACATTTACATATCTATTCAAAATCGTAAAATTAGAAATTTAATTATATTGTTCCTGAAAATGTGTCCATATGTACATATTGAAGGTACCCTTTAAAACTAGTTTAAATTATATAAATCTAAAAAATGTAACAAAAATTCAAGTTGGATATAATATTTTTCGGCCCTAAATTGAACGTTCCTGTGGCGGCCGATGGCGTGGTGGGAGCGCTACTAAAGCGGGACTCCAATCGTGGTACGATCTTGAATTTGTCCAGTTTCGGTACAAGGATTCAGTCCTGGCAGGGCGTCCTCAAACCGAGACGGAATCTGTACAGATTTTCCTACCGGGATCCTAGAAAAAGTTTCTAAAAAGTATCTAGGGCCTGGGTTGTTTCTAGACAAACTTTCTATCAGGGTGAAGTTGCTTGTTTTTGTTATGTGAAATTTTGTGCGGTAATTAGTTTTATTTCATGGCGCGAAACAGATATGCGTGTACCATACACGGAGAAAAATGACTCCGCTGGATTAGCTGATTCATATCAGCTAAAATTTTCGGCTGGAATTGCCGAAAATATCTGCAATTTTAGCTGTTTTGATTCCGCTAATGCAGCCTTAACCCTACTCAATTCGCGCTTAGATCTAAATTTCGGCTACATTAGCAGATTTGTTCCGCTAAATTTGCGGACTTTTTCAATAAATTTAGCTGAAATTATCGGCTAACCCTAACGAAATTCCAACAGCTATCCCTATAGGATAAAATTGGTAGAATCTGCGGATTTTTCGGCTGATTGAGCCGGTTATTTTTCTCCGTGTAGGTTGTATTGTCCAATTATTATTAGATACCTTAATAGTGAATATTATATATTCCAAATACGCGGAAAAAAATACATGGAAATACGGATAAGAATCAATATTACTTCATGAACACAAGAAGAAAAATATACCGCCAAATACCGATATAAATGAATATTTTTCGTCAAAGCGAATAACGATTCCCCATCATGTAAGTAATCGGTGCTTATATAATTAATTGAAATCAATAAAAGTTTATGCTTTTTATTTGAGTTGAATATTTGTATAATCTTTTGATGTTCTTCATTAAATAAAGTAATTTCACCAATGAAGAAACGAAAGTAAGAAGTAATGATACTCTCATTATAATGAGCAAAGTTATTACCTGAAATGAATATGTATATATATATATATATATATATATATATATATATATATATATATATATATTTATATATATTCCATCAATTGCATATAAAATATTCGAAAATGTTATGTAATTATATATCCAAGACAATGAAATTTGAAAATAATGATAAACTTCGCGAATATTATTAATGCTGTATTCCGGTTAAGTAGAAATGGCACTTTCGGTAAGACGCGTATTCGATACTTTCACCACAGAAACGCAGTTATGAATTTCATGTTGAAGGTTTTGAAATCACATAATCACCATCATTCTGTTTATGATATTCCAATTAAATAAATCATAAATTTCTATTGTATATATAGTGAAATAGGTTGTTTTTTTTACATTTATCCCAAAAAAATAAACAAGAACATCAAATTTGGCGGGAATTTCATTCAGGTATGTTAAAGGAAAACATATAAATATTACGAATTTTTAAACCAGATCTTTCATTCTCTGAATGAAAGTGGTCGCATAATTATATATCAGTCCTAATGACTGTCATTACTGATTTGAAACTAAACATGATAATATAACAGTCCTTCATTTAATCCTTTCATTTTTTAATAATTGATTATCAACCTTAAGCAAAAGCCTAGGACTCATTCCATGACATTCAATTGTTGGATAGAAGAATCTTTTAAAATTGTCTATCTAATCATCCATTATTAAAATGCTCATAAATTAGACATATGGTTTGCATATTCGTATTGGAAAGGGTATTGCAAATTTTATGATATATGTAGAGTCGGTCATGTCATGAATTTCAACTTTGGAATAAGTTGAAGTAGTAGATTGCAGCTGGTAGGCCTTAAAAAACTGGCACATTCTTGCTTCCTTTCCTCGTACTTGCGAGCTCGAAACTCTGCAAAAGAGTCGCAAAGCGCAGGGATCTCCCACGTCGGTAATTGGCAGACTGCCTCTCGGAACCATTAACGGGAGATTAGTGGCCCATTCAAAAGAATACTTTTGTTTTTCTATAACCGTCAATTCTCGTAAAGTGCAACAGTTGACGACAAAATAATACAGTAATTATCTTCTTAAACAACGGTACAATGCACAACGATTTTGGTGAAACTGTATGGATTGTGGGCGAGATTTTAGTATGATAATTTCTGCAATCACAAAGTAAAGTGAATATTTGTTAGGATATTCATCTAGCCAGAGGTTAAATCACAATATGATGATATATAGAATAATTGTATGAATGTAGTGATAACATTGTACTTCACAACTATGAGTTCCAATTCGTAAAATAGGTAAACTTCTTTTAATCATGAATATTGAGGAATTCTATTGCCAATAAGGATAATAATATTTATTTAGTTAACCCCTTTATTGTGCATGTCTGCTAGATGCGGCCCAAACTGTGCATGTCACATAAGAAGACATGAGAAATAATGCATTAAAAAATCAATGGTGCGTAAAATGTTTATAAGGGAGGGTATACAGGGATTTTTGTGGTCGCTGAACACGGCCGGGAAACAAAGTTCCGAAAGTCAAAACCCCGAAAGGCTAAAATTTAGATATTGCGTGAGTCTAACGTATTTTAATTTGCTTTCTTTTTGCCAAATTTTCAAAAACAAAGTGAAGAAATCACTCTGGAGCCACGCTATATCGAAATTTTCGCCTTTCGGTGTGTTGATTTTCGGAATCTTGCTCCCCGGCCCTGAAGACGAATATGTGGTTAATATTTACACATTCTTAAAAACTAATTTAATATGGCGCTTGAAAATGAAAGAATTTTATAAAATTTCAAAAGTTCGCTTTTCGAAAATAGGTATGTATATTTGTTATCAATTTAGATAAAAACCGCGCATTGTTTTTTTTTATAATTTCATGAGCATCCGCATATGAATTCGCTCGAAATTCAAAATGGCAGACGAAAATGTTTTGGTTTTGAGTGATTTTGGGATCATTATAAAATAGTTGTCAGTACAGTATTTTTTTTTGTAATAATGGTATATATCTAATTTATGTTCCTGCATAATGTATGAATGAATTATTTTGCCTTATAAGGAGCAGATTATGTTGGAGATTGCAAGTACTTTTAATTTTCTACAACAAGATTTTTTCTCTAAATGTCGCAAGATTATTCGAAGATTCAATTCCCAATGCATCAAATTTCTTAGTTTTTTCATACATTTTTTTTTTTAAATTAATACAAATCTAAAAAAATTCCCAAAAATACCATTTTTATCATCATTATGAAAGTTTCATTTTTTCAAATATATTTTCAATAACTTCTAATACGACAAACTCTTACTTATTATACTTGAAAACCATTTAGTACTAAACAACATAACACAGATTTCAACATAATTTTTCATTGTTCATAGGTAAATTCAAAATATTTAAATATAAATATATAACTACCATTTTGGTTTCTGAAAGTCCGATAGGGGATTCCTAATAAGCGACGCTATTGTATTTCGAAAATTTAATAACAGATTCGTGATCAGGGACCCCAAAACCCCCGAATAAAGAATTTCAAATAGATAGAGTAAAAAGTCTAATTTTCGTCCGCCATATTGGATCCGCCATTGTGTATACAGAAAATTTGGTAACGGATTCGTGATCTGCGACCAAATGCCTAATCTCTAGCTACCAAGACGCTTACGATCACTTATGAAATATCGTGGTCTGGCTCCCTCTTCGCACTTTTGGCCCACTTTTTTATTTTCGCCGACACAGAGGAAAGGTTGACTGTAACAATTCACTCCAATGCTTGCATATAATGAGCTATAATTCGAGTGCACACATGAAAATATGATGCGAAATCATGTCTTAAGTTTTCAAGTTCAATATGGAGATATAATCCAACCTTTCCAACTATTCCATGACCTAAATAAATAACAAAAATAAAAAATACATTAACCCTTTTAAACCAACAATTCAGAGAAAATACTCCTCAGAGGAAACATTATGGATGAATATAATTGATATTATCCGTTTATATCTGCAAGATATTAAAAGTTATAGCTGCAGATTTTAGAACTTATTTTCCAGAACGCCTGCTTATGTCAGGTGGTTTTAGGAATTTGTGTCTGTGTATCCCAAAGTCTGGCGTAAGGTTCATCAGACCAAGTACGAACTTTTCTAACTAAGAAAACTGTTAAGACTCAAGCAGGGCTTTAACGGGGCTTTCTTAAATATGCATTCATTACAATAAATTTCTTGAAAATTGATGCAAACCATGTTTAACGACTGTAGGAGAAATAATTGCAGTATATTTTGTGGTAAATGCCTTCATTATATCAAGATGTTAACGGGTTATGCTTTTTAAGAGTCATATGTTAGGACCCGGGAATAGTTATGATAGGACTTACCTAAATAGTAATGTGAGTTCCCGGATGCAGTTCTAGTGACGAATTTCCGTTATTACATAACTGAAGTAAAAATTTCACAATTACTCTCTTTAAGAATGACGTAGTATGTTTATGTATATTATATTTTGTATTTAGTTAATCTTGAAAAGTAGACGTGTAGCGTTTAGTGTAGTTCGTTAAGAGTAAATAAAAAAGTTAGTCAACCAGTTTTTCACTTAGGGAAAAATAAACTGAAACTTTTTAATGACTTACTTATTTAATTATGAATATATTATAGTTACGTTCACTATTGACTATTGTTAATTTCTGTTAATAAAAAGTAATAATGAAATATATGAAAATTTGTTGTTAAGAAAAGTGTTCGCAGTGCCATCTATGAGTAGTGCTTTGTGTTCGTCTCGAAGAGAGCTTTGAAATGAGCCCCCACTTGACCCATATTCCCATTTAAGATTTTCGACACCCCACGTGCCCCTTTAGAGGTGGGAGATTGCAACCTCCCAAAGAGATTTTATAAAAATCGTTTCACGTATTTTTTTTTAATATGCATGCTTTTCGACTTATTTGACCATTCAAAGACTTTTTGCCTTCATTGTATATATTTGTCTAAAATTTTTTTTATTCTGAAAAATAGATAATAATTACATTCATTTAGATATGCAACCGGAATATCCCAAACTGCCAAAAGACATCTTGAAGAGCTCTTTAAGAAGTCTTAAAAATGGTCAGATGTCTTAAATACTTATCAGAAATAGCTCTTAAAGTGATATTTAAAAAGACTTATGCGTCGATTTAAAGAGCTCTGTAAGACCTTACAAATATGAGGTCTCAGAAAAGAGGTCTTATTTCAACGTCTTGACATATAAAAAGAATAATATAAATGAAAAGCAAATTTCTGAAAATTATAGATTCTACTTTTGTACCTTAATTATTAATTTATATAATTTATACCTAAGTTTCTTTTTAAGGTTTGTATACTTATATATTAGACGGTGCTTTCATTCAATAAAATGGGGATCATACAATAATTATACGAAATTGTGATAATGGTTGATAAATATCGTAAAAGCACTTATTTTGTTATTGTAGCTTATAATCTATCGGTCTGCATATGAAGTAAATATCGCGCGATCTCATTTTCGGATTCAATAACTACCTAGTGTTTCTGAGAGAAACGCAGATCACAACTCTGGGAATCTCTTTACTAAAGGCAGGTGGTCCAAAACGAGATAGATTTAAGACCTCTAATGTAAGATCTCGCTGAGATTACAATTTTAACAAGTCCTAAGTAAGACATCCTTAAGAGCTCGTTTTATATATTATAATCATTCAGACCCTTCAGAAACTCTTTTAGAGATATCTTTGAACAGAGCTCTGAGTGACCTCTTTAAGAGGTATGTGCTGTATGGGACGTTTTTAGAATATTAACAAAAATGTAATAAGACTTCATAATCGAGTCATTAGAATGTATGCCAGATGTGCAGGTGACCCGGGTTCGATTCCAGTTTGGAACGTTTTTTTAGTTTAATCACATTTAAAACACAAGACAAAGATTGGAAAAATATGAGGATCTAGATATGGTACTAATAGGGCTCTGTATGTGAAATCGTTACATCTGGTCCGGCTCTTGTCAGACGACGTGGTCAGAGCCCTAATGTACTTATATGAAAAACTGTACAGCCCTGCATCAATTTCCACACTAGTAACGATGTTTATCATATGTAACTACGCATGCTTTCTATTAGATAAGTTATAGCACATTACGTATCTAGGGCGGAAACAGAGGCATTGCATCGAGGGTCACAATCGTCGCCCGATGTTTACAATGCGTGTTTTCGCCCGCGATGCGTACACTATTTTTTGTCACACCAGTACAAGAAAATTCCAACTCACGTTTAGGGCGTGTAAAGTGGTCAAGGATGTCATGCACATTCGGTGATGTTCGCAGCGTGAAAGATTGTTTTTCGATGGAAGACTGTCTACAGATTGTAAGCGAGAGGAAAAAACATTTTTTATAATTGCGGGCGTAAAGTTCGTGCTTAAAGTACTTTTGATGCCTATCTTTCGCGCATAAAGTAAACTTTTATGCACTCCCGACGATGAAATTCGTAAAATGACCGGTCGTGCGTAAAGTTATACTTTACGCACTCAAGCAGGCATCAAAACTTTACGCACTCACTTTACGCGCGCAAATACAAAAAATAGGATACCTAACACGTGTGTAAAGTATAACTGTTACGCACGGGTCGGGAACTTTACACATCACTCGGCGTCTTCGGCGCCTCGTATGTATGGTTCCCGTCCCATGCGTAAAAGTATACTTTACACCCTTGTTAGGTAATGTACTATTCCCGCCCGGTGACACTCATCTTTATCGGAGTGGGCGACAATTTGGCACTTTCCGCCCCCATTTCCGGTTGGAAAGATGGGCTTTTCGTGCTGGTGTAACAAAAAACATTTACAGCAATAAGTAACACCTTACGACATAAACGGGTTATATAAATTATATTAACCCATAATAGCTTGTTTTCTCGGGGGCAATTCAATCTAACTATACGATGCACGTAGCTTTTGGTGTCGCTGATTAGGAATCTGGATTCAGTTTTTTCAAAATTCACAGTGGCGAATCTAATATAGTTTAAAAACTCAGCGAAACATGGGAAAATCAGTGTTTGAGGGATTTCGGGGCCTACGATTCCGAATTGAAATTTAAAAAATAATAACAGAAAAATTGAAAATGAAGGATTTAGTAATAAAGTACAAAAATACAAAAACAAAGTAACAGTAACAATGATAATAAAAAAAATAAATAGAGACATTTCAAAAACTAAAAATGATAAAGAAACGCAAAATAAGAAAAAAAATTAAATAAAGAAATAAAATTTTGCAATAAATGCACCCGAGCCCGAATAAAAGAGGAGAATATATTAACCCTTTGACGCCCGAATGTGCACAATTTGCACACAGATTTTAGGATCGTCTTTTGTACGTAGGCAATAGAATTGTTTTTCAAATTGAGTCCTGCGTATCCCACTAGTTTTGAGGTTCCTCACCTGAAATGTTCAAAAAAATGTTGTTTAAAACATTCTTTTCAAGACTTTCTTAAAAAAAGGTTTTTCTTTTAGCTACGGTTATTTTTTTTAAAGGCAATGTTCACTTTGATATTGGTTTATGATCACTAGCTAACTTATCAGTAACGTGTTCCCGATTAATTTAGTTCAAAAATATGCTTTCATGTATTTTTATTTTTGTCGATTTGGATTGTAAACTAATGGTGTCTGAACGCCCACATTTTTGTGAAGCGTGTGGTTGGATGCGTGTGCGTATGCGTGTACAAATGAGTGTATAGAAATGAACGTGGATAACTTTCAAAAGGACTATTCACTAACTAATGTTACAATTATATAATATATGATATTTATAATGAAAATATTAAAGAAAGGGTAAGTATGAAAGAATGAGTATTGGAGTAGCGGATTGCATATGGAACGATCTAGGAATAATTATCTCGATATTGTACTGCCTCAAACGGTAAAATAAAAACGAGAAAATGTTGTAAAACATGTTCATTAGATTATTGCCATACATGTTCATTAGATTATTGCCATACATGTAAAAAATGAAGACAATTGTTCAATTTCAAAAATTGTTTGATATTTAGACGGAGGTTCGACGGTGATTAGAAACCGGTGTCATAGTGAAAATGGCATTTTAAAATAAATCGTACCTCAAAAATCGCGTTTATTACACAAAATATTAAATATTAATCGATTGTTGTGGGCAGAATCTTTATGTTTATTTGAGTCATTGATAACGAATTCACTATCACATTTTCGAAATTCCACGTGGCGAACACAATATGGCTGCCTTATCCGCATATGGATTGTGGTCATTGATATCGAATTTTTTGTCGGATTTCTAAATTCACAATTTCGGCTTAAAAATGAGTGGCAGAATGACTAAAATTTTAAATTACGTAACTGAACGAAATTTGTTCATATTGTAAGTAAAATTCTGAAGAAAAAGTATCTTTTGTAATTTTCAAGTAAATCACACTGTTTCCGAGGAGAAAAGTACGAAATTTCCATAATGCAATAATAAGATTGAAATTACGGACAGTTCTTCAATATTTTCTTTATTTAACAAAACTAATATCAGATTATGTAACCAGCTATCCCAACAAACATGGAGAAATGAGTTTTTTTTAAAAGCAGAATTTATGTAAAAAAAGCTTTTTTTTAAAAGCGACTTTCATGTCGGATTTGGTTCATTTATGAAAATCTCATAAATATTTCGTCGTATCGACCGTAATTTTTTTAATGAACCCTTAATTATTTTAGTGAGATATGTAATTATAAATCGAATTTATTTAATTAATTGTAGCACACTGTAGATAACACTAAACTACCTATTGAAAGTATGTTATTTGCATAAAATAAAATACCTGTCTTTTTTTATATATACAATGTTGTTCATGACAATTTCTTTTTAACGGAATTCTTTATACAATATTTAACAACAAATTAAAGACTTGCTTCCCATGTGATTGGGATCAAATTTCATCTAAACCGCCTTTAACGAAATTGTTTATAAAAATGATTACAAACAATTTTTATTTAAACAAAAAAATATTGGTATTTTATTTTTAACAAATATCCTATTTCCAATAGTTCTTTCTACGCTATTCGTGTCATGGACTTTAATGGGTGAATGGACAGTAATTTTCTTTGTGTATTTATGTCCATTTTAAAAAATCGCGATTTAAATTATGAAAAAAATCTATTTTTTTTTAATTTACAGTCAATTACAAACAACAGCGTTAGGTTCTCCAACATCTCAAAATATAGTTATTCCGATTTTAAAAATAATGTAGTTATACCTTTTATCCTTACCACTACAAATATATGCTAACTATATATTTTTTTAGAAATAAATTCGTAACGTGAATTTTAGACAAAAATTTATTTGTTGAAATCCTTAGAAATTGGAAGAATTTTTGTATCAAGAAGTACAATAAGAAATAAGTCCTTGAGGACATGTAATATATTATTCTAATAAATTTTAAGAGAATAATTACTTTACTTTTTTATTACTTTTATACAAATTTTCTATATAATTTTTTGTAACTGCAATTAAATATTCGAGCGCAAATTATTGAGCCCCACGCTCGTCGTATTAACAAACTTTGCACTCGTCGAATATCCATAATTGTGCCTTTGTTACCTAATATACTATTTACTAAATTTTATTAATAATGCTATCATAAAATTCATTATATTACTTTTTATATATACGTCTATATTTATGCAATTATTGACACGTTAAAAAACTTCTCGACCGTTTTAATTTAAATAAAGTATAATTATTTACATTATTTACAAAATTTATTATTATTTCCAACCGTATAAGGACCGTAATACCAAGAATATTTTATACTTTATTTATATTACTTGATATTGACATTTTATTTGAGTTTGCTATTACTGAAGATATTCCTTCCTTGTAACTATGAAGATCGCGTTCTTTTAAACAATAAGTTATCAATCATCAAATTCCCTAATTCAAAATGAAAATTGCATCAGATTTATATAGTCCAACAACTGTGAGATTTATCTAAACAATTTTTTCAATATTCTTTTAGTCCTTTTTTCATCTAGTAATTTGTTTAGGTTCAAAGTCGCAACTAAATACAATACACCACGCTTTTTACCGTAGGTCGATTAAATATTTATTCTAATTATTCGTAATTATGTATATTTTGATCGGTGGATAAAATGAATGATTAATTGTTTCAACTTGAAAAATGTATACTCGTCAGTAATTATTTAGATTTAGGAGAAAAAGAACCAACCCTGAAAGTATGCATTTAATCATTTTAATGCCATTATACTTAATTCAAAATGACACTAAACAATCACTGCAAAGCCTAAATTGTATTGACTTATTTCATACACTAGTGCACTTGTTTGGAAAATGGCGCTGACCTCAATAAACACCGACAATCAATAGCGGGGGTGAATTGACCCAACAGTAAGTTTCCATCAAGGGCGCTTATTACTTGATTATTTGTTTGCTTTCCGGTTAGTATGTCTTTAGGTGAAAATGACAAAACGACCGTCAAATAACAGATAGTCCCAAAAGGTCGGTTTTTCATCAAAGTAGTAGTAGTCAATGAGAGACACGTCCAAAAGAAGAGAACTCATATTTTTTAAAGTGACAGCCTTTTAACTGTCAGCTTGTTGACTACTAGCTTTTTTTATTGTCAATTTATTAATGTCGATTGTTTGTTTAATGCCCTTCGACCTCCACTTCGTCTGGCGGGGCGTCTATTGTTTAACTGTTGTTCAGGGTTGTTCAGGTTCTGACCTCGTTTACAGACCGGATACCGGTCCCCGTTGGAACCCCGTAGTCAGAACCGGCAATACTGCGCCGGTGGTCAGTTTCTACCTGTCTTGAACTGTCTAATCTTTTGTAACATCATCTTTTTCACTTTAAAATTAAATGCTCTTTAACTTTGTAGGCAATGCTGAAGTTACTGACTCGAATTTTTACGTTCAAAGGTTAAGAACAAAGCGTATTTGATGTACGTGAACAAAAAAAATAATCTTAAGAAAAATATCATATAATATGGCCACGATTTTATGTTTTACAAAGTTCGGATGAAAAATTAATTGGAATTGCTTGATATTTGATCCAAATTATGTTATTTATAAATAATATAAATGAAAATTGAGCGCAGCTTTATCATTCAATTTGCGATGTAATTTTGCTGATGTCGAATTAATTATAAATGTTATATACTTTATTTTACCGCAGACTAAAGATGTCGTATTTCTGTAGAGCTGATGATGAACCACAAATATTCTAGCCAAGAATAAAATTGCAAGACGAACACCATTAATGATTCGAAAGAATCTTGGTCCTCGCCTAATGTCATAGTTCAAGTCGATTGTGGATTGGGAATAAAAAGAGCAAGAAACCAAAATTTTTAAGCATTCTTCATTCTTTAATGATCCTCTATTTAAACAGAAGTGTACATTGATTGCACAGACGTAGATAATTTTTGCGATAAATAATCGGGAGAATGGAACATTATAATATTTTCTAGATAGTGCCGAATGCAACGAGTACGTATATACATATTTGATGAGATCGTTTTTCGATATACATATATATAATTATAAAATCTATGATGATTTAATGATAATAATATCAGAATACGTAGCAACTGTGTCGCGTGCTTCGATGTTGAATTCCGGACAATTTTCTGTACAAGTCAATCCTGGAAATGATATTTCAACATTACGCATTACATGATAATAGAGTCTTTAAGCGCAGACATTATTCGCATTATGTTACATATACACAAGATAATCGTTCAAATTATATTTACAAATATTTACAATCAAATAAATAAGTAATTGTAACTAAAATTATTGTGTCGAATTAAAATATTTCGTCTCGAAGAAAAAACAAAGTTCATAATATAAGAGAACGAAGTCAGTACATTTACGCGGTCTGTATTTTTCGAACCGGCAGTGAACAATATCCTACTCGAAGATGGCTGCAAGTCTACGAACACGTTTACAAACATCTACTAATTGGATAATACATCTGCAACTAACCTACGCGACTAAAGTCTTCGGATTGCGCTACGCGAAACCTTCATTCCACCTTGAGAAACGTAGTATGTCAAAGAAAAAAAATGTGGTGCAAGGAATATTTTGTTACGCCATTGCACCCTGGCAGTATGGATATAGTATCATCGTCGAAGAACGTTTAATAAATGCGTGTCACAGGTAAGAGAGCCTATCTATAGGTTATCTAGATTCATTACAGTAGGTCAACGCGACTCCTTTAATAATGACGATGAGCCAACATGATCGATTCTTTTAGTCGGCTATCCGCAAAAGTTTCCCTTTTCGCGAAGAAAGTTTCGTAATAGAGATACAAGTACGAATAAAGAAGAGGGTAACTTTTCAAGTTACTTTCCTATATTTTTTTATTTTGTCAATATCGTATTATCTTCAAGGCGCGTGATCCAGCATTCTGCCTGCGTCCATTGGCGTAAACCTTATACAAATGTTAACGTTATACTCAGCTCGCTTCTTATATTTCCCAATGATATAGATCACCGCTGCTTTTCATGTGTCTTCTTTACACGGTATAAACCACCTAAGGAGACAACTGAAAAGTCAGTCGATACCATACATTTACTTCGATTTTGCCTCTATAAATTATCGCCATTACCCTGGCGTGTCAATGCGAAGGGAGAGATCGCATTTGCATCCACATTTCCGCGTATGGCGAATAGCGTCGTATAGGTAGCTGTCATGATCGACTGTCGCGATGTATGTTCCCACGATGCGCCAGTAGTTCGCCGCATTCCAGATTGGTCTTCTCGCCCGCAATGCTGGTTTCAAACTCACGCTGAATGTATCCCAACATCTTCAGTCCAAAAATTTCGAGAGTTAAATGGCCTGTTTGTTTAGCAACATGCTGTTTTGGAAACATTTTTGGTTGTGTTATTTTCCTAACGAAGTTTTGCAAGTGCAACTTCGAGCAATGGTCGGATTTCCGAACACTTGTTGGCATTGATATCGAGTTCATCTCCATCTTCATCCACGGGAACGGTCGAGTGGTTGTAGAGTCCTTGGGCCATGAGTTGGAGAGCCAAAGGATTCTTCTGACCGGTAGACTTCTTCAATTTCGCTCTCTTGTTCTGGAACCAAATTTTAATTTGCGCTTCGTTCAATCCGAGATCTTTCGAGAGTTGCTGCCTCCTTTTTTCAGTCAGATATCGATTTTCGTCGAATTCTCTCTTGAGCCTGGCGAGCTGTTCCGCGCTGAAAGCTGTTCTGGGCCGCTTTTCATCAGGGTTATTATTCTTATCCATTTCCGACGCTTGGCGCTTGACTCGTCTCGTTCGTGGTCCTGTAAAAGAAAAAAACGTGTGGGTCAGAAATCGTGTCGTTGTCGTTCATCAAGAGGAGAATCGAGAGAACTATACGGCTAGCTATTAGTAATCCGTTATGCGTCGGATACACTATTATTTATTAGCTTCATTGTTATTATTAGTAGGCGCGGAACCAGGCATATAACACGCGTTGTCTCGGGTATTCCATGCGTGACGTATTGAGTACATTAATTCGCTGAATACTGAGCTGTCGTTGTAGGCGTTCGTTTCTTCGGGAGCGACCAGGGCGACAATTCAGAATATTCTTAAACCATTAACGTGGCTATTTTTAGAAACAATAATGCTGGGTGACTTTTTCATCGAGACTAACCGCAACATCTTACAAAAAGTAAGGAATGACAATCATTGGGCGCCAATTTATCCACCTAAATTCATCATTCAAATTTGAATTTGTATGCAGTTAATCATAGACAGAATCATTTTAATACACGTTCGAACCTAAGTGTCTATTCTAGCCAATATGATGCTTAGTGTAAAACTAAAATGTGCAGTAATGCGGAGCAATACAAGACTGATGAAGAAAAAGCGCAACCAGGTATTTCGAAGATAATGTCGCCGCTGAAACAAGAAAGCCACTCATTCAGAAATAAGTAGTCGAGAAAAACTAATTAGCTACTAATTGCGGCGATTCCCGTGTTTTACAGTAGCTGACAGGAAAAGCTTTTTTAGCTCGCGGCACAGGTCGACCGGTACCGGGTGCATTGAGAGCATCGGGAAACCAAGTGGTATGCGCTTTCACGCAACAAAAGACACTTAAATACCAGCAAGCGGAAAAGCGAACCGGTAGAAAAATAATAGCGGAGGACGCTGTTTCGCCCACGGGGCCTAAGCTTCGAACGAGTCTGAGCCATCGGGTCTACGAGAACAGCGTGTCCAAACTGACCAACTTTTCCGATCCTACTCTATGTGCGTTTCTTCTCACGCGAGACCCCGCCCCTCGAGCAATCAGGCGCGCGCAGGGATACCGCGAAAGTTGACTGCCGGCGCGGGCACGATGCTGCTTTCAAATACTATATGCACATAGTAGATTCGGATGCTTGGATCTTGTCAATGTACTTTAGTACTTTAGTCAATATTTCGCTTTCATTACAATTGAACAAAACATAATAACTATTCATTTTTCTGTGAGTCGCATTATTTTCTACTATAGTAGACGTGCTATAACATGAATCCGCATTCATTTACAAAATCGTATTTTGGTATGATATAATTTCATGAGTCCTTTCTTTATAATTTTAATATATTTTTCATGGCAACAAAAAATATCTTCAATCACATGTCTTTTTATCTAAACCATGAATTCAATGAATCATTTCCATTTATTCCTTGAATTGCACCATTAAAATATGCTTTTGAGCTCATAAAATACACAAAATTCATTTTTCTGATATGAAAACATAAATTCGTGCAATATGTTAATTTCACTTAATTTGCATTCATTTTAAAAATTGTAGTTGTGATTTCATTTCAATAATCTTTTCTTTATCATTTTCATTTAACTTTACTTTTTGTGTCGTTATAATGCATGCCCCCGGTCCTTTTTCTTCATCAATATTTACCTTATTAATTTTTATCACCGTAAAATGTGACAAAATGTGGAAGTTAAATTTATTTATAAAAATATCATTTTGATTTACTAATAATGTAAGAAAAACGTAATGTAGAAAAACCGACGATTTATATGTAATAACGTTAAAGATAAAGCTGTAGTAATTAATTTTTTTAGGAGTAATGTTGCTCCTCTTCATGGGTTACATTGAAAAGAACCGGATATAAAAGTGTGTGTACACTGGAGAAATAAAATAATACATTGCATAGAACAATCACTAATTAGTATTATCTGTTTAATTATAAGACAATAAAAATATTTAATAAAGCCTTGACAAACGCTGACATCCATTTTACCGTCGCGCAATATCAAATATAATTTATGAAATTATGTCATATCATACACATCAATCAATTTTGTATACTTTATGAAATGGTTTACAAGTTTACAAGTAGAATAAATGCAAGAAATAAGTTGCGATTATTCATAGAATTTCGGATTTAAATAGAAAAGGTATGGGTCAGTCTGCAAAGCAGCTTCGTAAAAGCTGTAACTCGCCCTTTGGCATTGTAAAGGAATAATGTACTCTCTTTACGTGACCAATAAAGACGTCTATTATTATTATTCTTATTTCTTAAATGTGTCCATATTCAAAATCCTCAAAAGAAGAATAGATTAAAATTATAAAGTACAGATTAATTGAATTTGATCACATTATGGAAATACCGTTGATAAAATTAGTGCAAATTAATTAAGTAATTACGTAAATTATAACAGCATGCACACAATACAGTGAAATTAACATTTTGCAAGAAATTGTGTCCTCATATCAGAAAAGTGAATTTCGGGTATTTTATTAACCCAAAAGTAGATTTTAATGGTGAAGTAGATTCAAGGAATAAATGAAAATGATTCATTGAATTGCTGGTTTAGATAAAAAAACATGGATTCAAGATATTTTTTGTTGCCATGAAAAATATATTAAAATTATAAAAAAAAGATTCATGAAATTATATCGTACGAAAATACGATTTTGAAAATGAATGCGGATTTATGTTATTAGCACGTTTACTATAGTAGAAAATAATGCGTCTCATAAAAAAATGAACAACTATTATGTTTTGTTCAATTCTAATATAAGCGAAATATTGAATAAAGTGCATTGAGAAGATCTACGTTATAATGAAGCGCAGGATGGTGGGGATATACGGGCAATGCGAAGTGAAATACTCGCATTTTTCTCTTGAGCGCGCACTCCAGTTCGCGCGTGCTTGGAATCGATTTAGATGTCTCGTTAAGATAAAAGAAATTAGATTCATAGTTCTGGAGTACTTGAAATATGAAGTAAACAAAATTGCTATCATTCTCCTCAACAGATCGTAATCTACTTCATCAATGGAAAGTTGCCGCGGCTTAAATGTATTTACTTTTTGGCGATACTTATAATTGCGTGAATTATGAAAGCATTATTCACTCGCGGAGACTGGTCAGATCAAGAAAGAATTTTGTAACCATTATTCAATTAATTATATTGCGTTAGACACAAACGTAAGTGACGCTATTATAAATATAAAATTCATTTCTATTAAAAAAAGTGTTAAAATTGATATTCAGAGTGTACAGAAATATAAACGTTGACTGTAATTGCTCTAATTAATTAACGTTGTCAATAGTTTGACAGCTTTTCCCATTAATCAAGTTATAAATAGTAAATATCGTTTTAAACGTTATTTGCAAATTGACGTAGACGTCTTTAGTAGGGTATATGGCTATCGGGTTCTGGGAGGCTGGAGCTGCAGATATTCACGTACAAAAAGAAGTAATATCTTATCCGTGAGTCTCGAGTGAAACAGCTGCAGGCTGGGCCGATGGACTCGATGAATATTTATTAGATATAACACCACGATTACGATTATTGAGTCTTGCTTACGCGTTAATCGAAATTTTTATAATACCTCGGCTGATAATAAACTAAACGAATACGTTAAGCTATAAACAATTTGGAAGTACTTGCTTAATTTATAATAACGCGTTGACGTATTAAAATGTATGCTAAATTTATCCACCTATCTCAATACTTGTTTAATTATGAAGGAATTAATTTAAACTTTTCCGTTTATATAGCAATAAGCGAGGCAGATTGCTGCAAGGAAGTTGGGGATGTGAATCTTAAACAATTAAACTTTACGAAAACTCGCAGCTGGTCCACACATTTACTTAGCTGAGTACTCTTATACAGACAACGGGGATGTCGGCAAATATACCCAGACATATGATGTAAACTTTAAACAAACGACTGACAGCCAGTTTTCTTTTCAAGCCCATAGTAACAGCCATGAATAGTTTTCGCAATTACGTAATTAAATGAAGAGTGTGATAAATTAAATCTGGAAGATCTTATAGTGACATTGACAATTACAATAAAAAGAATGCTACGAAAAAAATGTCATGTATACATAACGTTTTACCGCACGCTTCAATTATTTACGTTTTATTTGTAATATACGACTTAATATTTTCTCGTTTCTTGTACTGTTTAATTAAATGTGACATAAAAATATATTTACCGGAAGAAGGTCTGTCGGAATATCTCGTGCAGTAAACCCATGCTGGCCAGTTTCCATTTTGCGAAAGTGTCGCGGCTCCAGGTGATTTACTTCCGCTGGAACTTTCTCCGCTGACCGATTCGCCACCAGTGGTTGATGATGCTGAGCACAACGACGGAGCGCCGTTCACAGAACTTCCGGCAATTGAACTTCTGCTGCTCGCCAAGCTTTCTAGACTTCCACTTCGGCTTAACCCCGAATGTCTCTGAACAGGTGACGTTAATCCGCAGTGCGATGAAAAAGATTCTCGATCTTTTTGAACAGCGAATCCGGAGGTGGTCAACGATTGTGGTGACAGTCTGCTCGATGACAAGCTCAGATCTCGCGGCAGTGGTATGGGGCTATGTATCGGCAATGGTGAAATAATCGGCGATGACAAGGCCGTTGGTTTCACTAATTTTGGTGATACCCTTGTACTAAGAATCGCCTTTTTACCGAAGTCAGGTCGTAAAATATTTGCAACACTGAAACCGAGCGAGGATTCCGATGGATCTTGCGGACGATCGTCATCATTTTCATGATTTACGTGATCGTTGGGTGATGTCGGTGAACAAGCTCGACGATGACGATGGTGCAAGTGGTGGTGATGGTGATGGTGACCACCAACACCAAGACGAAGTCCGTATGCGGCTTCCATACTCATGAGAGCAACACTCATTTTGTTATAAAATGTCTAAATGTTCTTGATACACAGATTATTACGAACTTTTATTTTTTCACTGTAACTTTCGTTGTAAGATTAAAGCTGTCTTGTCATTGCGACAAAAAGTTTCTGAAACCTGGTCACTTTTCAGTTTTTAAAAATTGTTTTTACGTAATCAAATGTTGTTCACAACACACGCACGAACACCACGTGTAGCTTAACTGTAGTGACTTCACTAGAGTCTATGATGATCTGGAGTTATCTTCGAAACTGTGAAGTCTTGAGAAGTGTCCGATCTATGCTGGATTCGGTAAAGTTTTTCCCGAGGTTTCCGAGTACTCGAGCGAGTGCCGTGACGGGTCTGACTGGCTGTCCATCCGTCGCTCGGTGATGTCTAAACTAGAGACCCAGGTCCCTACTTACTGTTCCCCCTTCCCCGTCACTCCTCCTACGCTCAGGCTGAGTGCAGTGCACTAGACACCCTCGATTGTATCTCTATTAACGCTTCGGTCGCAGTCTCCGCCTATTGGCTGCCAGATTCCCCTTGGTTAGGTTGCTGTATCTCCCACCACTTCGTACCGGTACCTGGGAGGGGATTAGCGACACGGCGTGCCCCACTATTCCTCTCTACACTTCGCTCCCTCTCCCCGTCAGAGCAAAAGGAAAATGCACCATTGGTTACACTCGCAAGTTATTCTCTTGCTGCAATACACTAAACATAAGCCAAGTTCAGAAATTCGAAAATATTTTTAAAAATATGGAATTCTAAATACTCATTTCTTCTCTTGCGATAGTTCGTTACTCAGTTATTTTACGATATTAAGATTCGATAAATCGTTAGAATATGGAGAGTTACATTAACATTACACAACTTATTTGGCTTGTTTTATACTCAAGATCGAAAATGCAGTATTCAGTGGGATAAAAGATTTAACTGGAAACGAAGGACAGATGCATCTTCGGTCCGTATGCTCTCCAGCCCCCACCATATGGACATGCGCCACACCCTCCTTAGTGCCCCGCCCCTCGTTTAACCCGCCCCGAAGGCGTTTTTCCCCCCACTGATCGTCGATAACCACTAGTCCATTCTTTACGACTCCCTTCCCTACGACGTATCCCTCTCGCATCACGGCATCGACCAAGCTTTGTCGTCGGAACGATGTCGAGCTAATTCGTTTCTTCTGGTCGACAAACGTTTTCTCCTTGTCCATCCACGGACTTTATCGCCAAGCGTACAGAATCGCTTCATACAAAAATTTACACGAATTCGCTTCTTCCCACTCGCACCCTTTGCCGGTCCATCCTACTCCGCTCTTTTTTTGCCGACTTTTACGACGCACGAATGAACAAATGTATTATCTATCCCGTGGCAGATGCCGTATTCCGTGGGATGTAATAACGTAATTTATTCTACGACCTTTCTCTGCCGTCGGCACACGAGAAATAAGATGGAAGGAATAATCGCGGCCCATCCTGATTTTCACAATACAGCTGCTTCCCCTTCCATTTGTCCCGGTTCTCGATAATAAAATGGCAGTATTGCTAAATCACGGACGACTGAATCGGCTTAAACTGAGACATCGAAATCCCGCTTTTCTTTCGACGATGAAATAATACCGAACTCGTTTTACGGTCTCGGAATTGAATGCGGTGGTTGGTTCATTATTAAGTGAATAAGCCACGGATCGAGTATTTCGATTTGGGGTCCATAATGAGTTGTTACTTAGAGAATAAAACACGATTAATAATTCATATTCTACAAACTATGTGTTTCATATGTTATGGGATCAACCGATTTTATGACTACTTTAATAAAATTAATTCTTTTAAAGTTATGAATATATCTACAATATTTCCATGTTCAATACTTCTATTTCTTCTTAATTATGAATATTATTCCGTTTTAAATATGCAGACATTTTTATGCAATTTAATTTGATCATTAACGTTTAGTAATTACTGAAAATTATTTAAGGTCGGTAATCGCGCCTGACTCGAATGCGGGAAATCACGCGTGTTGGCGAGTAGGCTGCGGAGGAAGAATAATCAGCAGCCGAATGTTTTCTGGCGGCGTGAAGGAACTAAAAGTAGTCATGCAACACGAATGCACCTGGACATTTAGGATCACGCGATGGGCAAAATATAGAACCGTCTTCGAAGTCGTCATATAACAATTAGAATCTGTATCGCACGCGGTGCCGTGACCACTTTGCCAGGAGACGTGTGTATATGTAGTCTCCGTAGTCCCTCTTAAAGGTTTTTTCGGTGCAATTCCAACACGCCAGGAAGTAATTTCCGGATGTTAAAAACGCATTACAGCAACATCTATTGTCATTTGGTCACGGAAATTAGACTGATACGTAAACTGCTAGAAAGAAGTTCATTTAAAAATCGGAAAGTAATCGGAGAAAAGGTTCAAACTGGGTTTCTCCAGAGTGTCTTGAGAAACGAAAGTGTTAGAAATAGTTTTTGTTCAATTTTATTAGTTTATTTAAATGAATATCCAATAAAGGCAAGATTATATAATTTTAAAGGAAGATTATCATCGTTCTTGTCATTCCGGTTTAATTCGTTCTTCGTAAATTTGCCCGTCGGACTTTTCGAAACAACGATTTCAAGCGTCACGCCAACTTGTTAACTTTTTCCATTTTTCCATTCCGTCAAACATCTCTTTTTGCACGAACGTAATAAAATCATTTCGTTCGTTTCTTCAGAACTCGTTAGACAGGTGCTTTTCTAAACTTATATTCTTTCGAGCTCGGCTGATTCGTTCGATAAGAAGGAGGCACCGAAAGCGGAATTACAAGTAGGCGGGGTTTTCCGACGGCAAGGGCAATCCTTTGGATCTGGCACGATTTCAGTCCTAGATTTCAGAAAGTGTATACCTAGATACTTTAAGTTGATAATGTAATTATCATATTAAAACGTAATTAAAATGTTGCATTGTATATTGTGTTATCATATTTTATTAAATTGTCAGGTTTATATTCCAGAACGCGGATAAATTAAAAACGCAAGTGAATTGTTTCGTACTACCTTAGAGCCGATACGCTTTGTAAGATCACTAATATTATTTAGTATAGACGGAGAGAAGCATATAATATTATTTACAATGTGCATAGTAATACTGACAATACATATTGTAATATTTACAATAATATTACAATAATTATTGTAAATATTACACCACCTGTTTTAATTATATAAATAATTTTCATCCGTGTACTAACTCCACTTTAGACCCTCGATAAAAAATTATTTAATGCAAGTTTCTTAGTTAAATTGTTTATAATATTTGTATTTAAATAAAAACATCGGTTTTCAATTCTTGTTTAGTCAATAAATAACGCGGATTTTAATTTGTGTTGATTTTCACTAATTCGTTATATTTTTTTTCAACACTCCATCAATATTACATACTTTGCAACTTACCAAACACGTTATGCATTTCTCCGTGTATTACATATTTACTCAAAACCGCATTTTCCAATTATTTATCGTGTTGGTAATTGCAGGACTCCACACGAGAATATATATGACTCACGCCTGTGCTCGCCTGTAATCGAATATGCACTGGCCTTACTTGCCATTCTTCGCAATATTCTAGTCGTAAATATTTCAACTTGCTGCACATCGCACATATGCCGGAAAAAACAGCTTTGTTCTCTTTTTGTTCAAGTATATATTACAAATCTTGGGATGAGTATTATACATAAAAGAGTTTTAAAGTAAATACACTTAAACTTTTTTTTACAGGTTAATTATGGTTATTTTCTTAACATTAAAAAATTGTTTTAAATCTTTAATCTACAAATGCCGAAGTTGCTCATAGATATTGCCTTATTTGTAAAATTGAAATTTGGAGATATCCATATATTTGACTATTTTTGAGGTTCCTCTTTCAAATGTCGTGTCTATGAAAAAATGATATTTAATGCTTCTCTTTTTCAAATACTGAAAAACGCTACTTTATTGCTATTATTTATTAAGTAAGATTTTTTTAAATATCATTTTTACTACTCTGACGGTTTCATCATCATCATCATTGATTCCGATCATCATCGATCATAATTTTTCTGCATTTGTTGTAATCAAAACAATAATTAGCCATTTTTTCATTTCTAACATATAATAAATCAAGAAATTAAATATATTTTCACCAATAGTGCAGAAGCTTTGTTAACAGCAACAAAAATCATGTTTTGTAGCGTCAATTATTTTATATAGTATCATGTTTATCATGCTTTATGTCAAGCAAATCATGATGGAATTGTGCAAATGTGCAACTTACATTTTTGCTAGCGTTGTTTCAATTATCACTAATTGGGTGAACGAGTTTACGACTTTAAGAAGAATATCGTTAAAAGGATTTTATAAAAATATATTAAATTATATATAAATTCTAAGGGCTATTCCTACCAAATCTAACGATCTTGTTTAAAACTTTAAGAACTCACTTTATTAACAAATAATAAAAAATAAAAAATAAAAAATATACAAAAAATGTTAAAATTTAAAACTGATTAAAAACTTCGACTCGACGTTTCGGACCGCTCGGATTCCTCTTCAAGAGTCTGACTGAATATAAACAGAGCATATTTTCGAAGTAAAACTAACGATAATACGTTGGATGTGGAATACAACATGATCAAAAATCGGTATTACTGTGAAAATTGAATTATAACAATACAAATTTTAACAATACACGTATAATACACGAAAAAAAAGCAAATAGTTGGTCTTACGGTCTAAACACTTTTTTTAATTAAGTCACTATTTCGATAACAAAATTAACTAAAAATTATGGCAAAAACTATGTTTTAATTACTCGGTTATGTAGTTAGTAGGTCCAACTATACGCATTTCATTTTTAAAGGTTAATTTCCGAAATAAGTAAGTTTCGACATAAATAAATTAAATAATGTATTTAGATTTTCAGTTATTAAAAATAATAGTAATGTTTAGTAATAGATATTTACATAAAGACATGCGATATTTGTAACCCATAATAAAAGATAGCTGAGTAGAAAATTAAGCTATAAATCACCATTCATTTGTATGCACGGTATATTATATACTTCCTTTCAATACCTCAGTGATGAATGTATTATTTAAAAAAACGGCGTGATTCGTTAATAATTATATATACTGCTTTCTGAATAGAAGGCAATTTTTTTAAATTGAAAAATTAATTTTTAAAAGTTAAAAACGTGAGAAAACCATTAATAGGTTCTGCCGAAAAATTGAGGAAAATTTTTAGAGAAAATTCATTAATCACACTTTTATATATGTATATATATGCAGACATTTTAAATTTAATTTTAACTTTTAAATGCAAAATTTTCTATTTTAACTATTATTTTTTAGTTTATACATATTGTAGTGATTTTGGGATCATTGGGCAAGGTAATAATGTACTCGTTAACGGCGAATAAGTTTATATTTCTAGTGTAGATTTTGACATGTCTTTCCGACGTACTGTGAACAACTACTGTCGTCTCGATCGCGATTTTCCAAAAACGCCGAAAACAGTATCACGTGATACGTATTGTTCTACCGTTACATGCGCATAAACATCGAGCCTAATACAATATCCTACAATATTTTTTAACTATACGTTGTATATATATTTTTAAAGATTCCTAACTTACTATCAGAGATAAAAGTAAAATTGTTAAGTTACAGTTTTCCTTATATCATAACTTGACATCATAATTGCTATTTTATACTAGTAATACTTTAAGAAGATACAAGTTGAAATATAAATAAAATAATAAATATTCATGTTAACTTAATACGCAGTTAAGAATAAATTCGTAGAAATAATTACACGTTTAAAAAAAATTGATAGAAGCATAATAAAAGGAACTAGTTAGTGCGCCGTGATTAAATTACACGAATGTAGAAAGATGATAACGTCAATTTCCTCAATAATCCGTTTATACCATTTCCTTTTAAGTACTACTCGCGAACGAGTAGTAAATTGAGCTAAATCATCCAATTGGAAAATGATTAGCAACTACCGAGCAACGAGATTCCACCTGGAATTAATTCAAACACGTTTCGCAAATAAATAGAAAATATCATGGAAGAGATTATTCAATCATATTTGTAACTTAAAAATGTAATAACTGAATTTACCTGAATCTGCATACTAAAAAATCCAGTGCTTGAAGTGGATATATTTACTTGAAGAGCCGTAAGCAAATATTTAGCTTGAAAGCATTCACTAAAAAATTCTGCATTAAGTTTTTTTAATTAAGAAATTATAGATATTTTTTTAATATTGATTTAAAGACCAAATGAAGATAATTGGCTAAAAATAGGAAACATTTTTTAAATATAAAGAATATATTCCTCGCAGTAAATCATGTACTTATCACTATTAAAGTAATTATTAGTAAATTTAAATTAATTAAACTAAATACTATATAAAGGATTATTATTTTAACACTAAAAAAAATTTTAATTATATGAATAAGGTTTATTTGACTAAATTTAAAAAAAAAATGATTGCAGTTTAACTACCTAGCATAAAGTGAAAAAGAATGAAGATACATTTTAAAATAATTTTTAGTTTATTTTTAGCAGAATTTCTTTTTTTCGTTGATTTAACGGTCATATCTGTAACTTATAAAATATCATTGAGGACTTTTTGAAACCCGCTGTGTAGTTAAAAAGTAGTCAAGATTACTAAACGTTTTTTGGAATATCTTTTTTTTTGAGCTTGGCAGTTTCTTTTTCTCTGATTAATATAAGCCTTTTCAAGTTTATTCCTAAATATTGCTTTCTTAATATTCAGGCATCCTAAATATTGGGACGTCAATTTAAATACTAATTATTAACTTAAAAATAGTAAAATTAACAACATCAGTTGAGTTATCATAAATAAAGAAGTTCTTTTTCAGTATAGAACACTGATGCAAGATCAGAACAGAGTGTAAAAAATAAGTGGATTAAAAAACATAATGTGCATATTGCTTTACGATTTGTACTTAAAAAATGTTATTACGACAATCACGTTAAAGGTTCAAAATTTTAGTGTCAGTACAATGAAAATATGTGCAACTAATTCTGATAAAATAACTAATATTAAAGAGAGAAATCAAGTAATAAAAAGTTAATTTCTAAAACATGCAAGTGAAAATTCGGTTTCCAACAAAAAAACTGTACACAGAAATGTTCCATTTTCCCATTGCCATCGCCGCCATACTGTTTTGGCTTTTTGAAATTCATTGTTGTATAGTAGAAATAAAAACGATTATATCTCGGACTCGATAGTATCTCTTTTATTGAAACTGGAAGTTCTCATGGTCGTAATAATTATAATTAATGACCGGGACTTATCCAGCTTCAGATACTATCATTTTCATTCGAACGTTGAACCTCATTCACGGGCCTGGAAAATGAGTAAATACGAAAAATAATGTACTATTTTGGACTAAGTCGACGTCATGATCGCATGAAAAGTAAAGTAAAATCTGACCTAAAAGAAATTTGTTTCATTTCGTTATTATTTGTCGTAATTAATCTTATCTTTTAATGTATAATTTCATTAAAAAATATAGGTATCTTTATGGCAAACGACTTAATACAATTGCCAGGTTGTTCTGGTAGGTCGCATAAATGAACGGAATAAAAAAATATTGTGCGTGGCACATCCGTAAACGCCGTTGGCGGCATCGTAAATGCCGTTGCATTATGTAATGGCCAGATAACTCCTGCGTAGAGTCGTATAAAACAAATATTGTTTCTTCGATATGCCGACGCAACGGTTTTCGTAACGAGACTTTAACCTGAGATTGCGGCCGTAGGAGGAAACTATATACGAGGCGCGCATGAGAACAATAATAGAGATAGTCGCTATAAATAACTATATAACGTGTCTATCCGTCGATATACCGACGAGGTTCTCAGTCAGATATATCGTTGGTAGATCGGGGAACGCCTACCACAGCTTCGAACGGTTCCGACTGGAATGCTCCAGCCACCTAAGAGTGGGGCCCTCATCTCTCTGGAACTGAGAGTATACGCCAAGAGTGAAATGAGGCTGGAGTGAAACGTGTAACCGACTTACCGCCGTTTATACTCGCAATTCAGAAAGTCGTAATAAACTGAAATTATTTTTTCGGAACAACGCGAAATTGTACCGAACGCCAGTGATTTCGCTGCCGCGCGAACAAACAAGATGATTATTGCAAATTTTACGACTCTCAAAACGAACCCGCTTGAGGAAATCTCCTATTACGTCAGAGGTTACACGAAATTTGGCTTGTAGGCACGGGATACACGAACCGTGGCAGGGCCATGTTTCAACATTCGGACACCATTTTCGTAAAATTTCCAATTACGGCGGACGAGGGGGAAACTAAAAAACACGAAGTTGTACGAATTTATAGTTCCTGATTACATTTAATAGTTGGCATTCAGATATACGTTAATGCATTTATTAATTTAAACCTACACGATAAAATTGGTTGTTGTTATTAGTATATTGAGAAAATTTGTATAGAAAGATATCTTAAAAAAAAAGAGGAAAAATTACTATTCTCCGCTGGGGATTAAAGGACGAAGAATAGAAATGTTTCATGATTGAATAATTATTTTTACTTTTCCTGAATAAGGATTTTTCTTATTACACGTAATACGTGGTATTGTTTTAATTTTAATTTTTTCGTACTTATTGTTTTATATATAGGCTGTATTTATGTTCTTCATCTAGGTCATCTAGATTAAACAAAGAAAAATCGAAAAGTTTGATTCGGCATTAGATTTTTTACACTCCAGCTGATAAAAATAGCATGCTACGCCATTACCGGAACAAGTGCCATTGATATAAAATTAAACCAACTGCTGTCCAGACATGACATTCTATGTGCATTTTTTAAACTTGTCATTTGATTGGCTTTTGAGGGAATAAAACCCCATTTCTAGAACAGGAATCACAATGAAGCGCAACAAACCTACGAGTATTGCGTACGCGCCTGGCGGCGAGAAACGCTACTACATTATGAGAATCCTTTGGTGCAGACGCGTAAACGTTTATGTTTACAATGCTCTTATAAGTTCAGAAATTACACGGAAAAAAATTGTTTGAGTTTTTCCTAAAAACCAGGTCTGTGATAATCCCAACCTGACAGGTTTGGGATCATCACAACCTCCTTTTGTTTGTAACACAAACTTTCCTGCAATTGTCACATATAAGTTTAGGTTTATCACAAACTTCTCGATCTGTGATTATCGCAGACCTGGTTTTTAAGAAGAACCAAGACAGTTTTTTCCGAGTAGACTTCTCCAATAGTTTTTATGACGTATAACTAAAATAAAGACTACTTTAAGATGGATATTGAAGTACCAAGTTAAAAGTTACAAGCTAGAAGAACCAATTCCGGTACATTTTCTGAATAATGTCATACTATTTCTTGTTCTGTGTTAATTAATTTTCTAGGACTCAAAGTACTTGAGTAGTTTCATTCAACTTTTTTTCCGAAATTACAAAAGTTATAAAGCTGGGTTAGAGCACCTAAATGTATCTTATGGGAATATAACCATAAAATAGGCGATGAAAGCGATATTTAATAATTCACACCATGTTTTATTTCATATTAATGTAAAATTTTCTGTGTACATTACAATTCCAGTTTTAGAACATTCAGGGAACAGAATCCATTAATTTACCTTCTACTAATACCTGGGTATATAAACTGTAGTTATAGTCCTTACACTGTCAATCACAGGTAGAAAATCCATATTCAAAAGAGGATGTACATTAAAAAAATACGTAAGTTGCTTAGTAGAAGAAAGTGAAAAGGGAAGCAAACAATAGCTTGTTTGAGGAACTAAAAAACGGCCACTTACAAGGCTTGTTAAATAAGCAACAAGTGCGTTCCTATAAGTGGACTCAAGTTACAGTGGGAATGACGTCACGAATTTTTTACACGTGGGCCGTTATTTGATGTAAGGTTCGTTACCCTTGTGTTTGCCCATCGCATCAACCGTATTGTATTGTTAATTTTCAACTTGGAGGATATTATTTTGCTACCTCGATTATATCTACATTGATGTAAGATCTTCATTGAATTTGACAATATTTCTTCACGTACGACAATCTAATTTCAAATGACATAAACCTACATTGTTTATTTCAAGAATGTTGCACGATTAGGCTAATCAAAGTCTTTAAAGTACAGATTGTAAGCGAAACAAAATTACTTTTAAAACCTTAACATGATTTCTTAGGAAGCCTTATAAATATGGACATGTAAGAGAAAATAAAAGGTTAGTTTCCCCCGCATGGTGGGCAACAGTCCCTTAGAATCACATTAATAACTTCGACGTAAATAAGTAATATAACACACCTTTAAGAGATTGCAATGTTACCTGGTAAAATCAATCAAAATCGTAACTTTGACAACGTACTAAAATGACTAATGTTCGTTTATATAGAATAACAAGATTAAATGTTTGGTGCTTCTAATCAATATCAATAATCCTAAGTTATACCGTGTAAAGGTAAGGTCCCTTGTTCTATCATAAATGCTCACCCTGTCTAAAGTTATTTTATACTTTCCATCCCCATCACATAATTTCGCTACGCATCACGACACTTCCTATTCGACAGGGATCGGCAAACCTCGAAACGCTTCATGAAAGGAAGTGGGGATAGTAACCGTAAATAATGGGGTACTTATGGTAGCATCTTCAATCTCCCATTATTTTTATAACAGTGTTATAACTTAGGACAGGGACTAATGTATTTTAATATTTACATCATTTTATATCCAGAAATCTAACTCTATTTGACGTGAATCTTATAAAATAATGATTCCATATTAAAATGACTTTAATTCGGCTTCGTGGCTCAGGCTGTTAAGCCACTGGACTACGAAGTCGTAGGTCGTGAGTTCGATCCCCGTCCAGTGAACAATTTTTCGATTTAGTTTTCAAGCAGCAGCTCACTGCTTGTTTACGTTTAGAAAATATTGTTTATCTGGTGGAAATCGACTCATGACCGCTGATGTACTTGATGTAGGTTTCTGCATTTCCTACATTTCATACACAAATGTGAAGTATGGCGCCATCTTCTTAAGTCGATCTGCAGCTCTCGCAAATATTACAATTCAATATGTCTAAAAAAAACCGTTAAAATAATAAATAAAACAATACAAAGTTTCTTGACGACATTTAATGATTAATTTTCTTCATTTGAGATAAACCTCGTCGGAGAACGACCTCAAATTTTGGGTTGATGCGGTTTTCTTTTTTGGATAGGAACACAATTTCGTATTGAATTTTTCTATAACAAACATGACAATTGACTAAAATACTAATATTATTACAGGTCTATTATCGGGGACTTTGGAGTTCATTTAACAATTCGTAGGCTGAAGATAACATCCGACATCCGAATATAGGATTGGTCAGTGCTAGGTGTAAGCACTATATCAAATAAAAGCAAAAAAATAATAACAGCTTGCATTCTCGTCAAATGACAAAATTACAGATTTTCCAAGAACAAGCGTGTAAAAGGCGAAATCATCTCATCCCGCTTAACATTGAGAATAAATACAATATTTAAAATATCTTCGCGAAAGCCAGGTATGTACTTAGTGGCAGTATCTTCCAGCTGTTGGGGCTAGACGTATCTACTTTGGGTCTATTAAATGTATGTACATGTTGCGCTCATAGACATGTAATTCGTGTATAACGACGTATTCTCCTCCTTACGGCGGTTAATACCCGTCGTTCGCTAATAATAATGTCACATCTGTTGCTAAGTATCGCCGTTAAGATCGCGGGCTCGCGTTCAATTATGAAATAGAAGATCGGCTAATAAACACAATTTCGCACGTCCTGTAAAAGGCCGCGGAGCACGCTAAGGCAATTTTCTCGCAGGCTTCTTTTCTTTTCCTCTCGCTCGCGCGCGCACGAACCGCATGGCTATTTAGCGATAGATGGCGCGCACACCCGGGAACCGTCTGTCGCTAAACGCAATCGGTATAATTGCCAGCGGGTGAAACCGGCAATGCGGCCAACGGCCGCTCAGTGCCGCATAGTTGAATTCCGATGCTGCATAATTTTCCCTTTACGACTCGCCTGCGTTGGCTTCGACACCGAAATACTTTCCTGATGCTCGTCTGTGCGCATTCTACTGTCCTGAATGAGGACGCGTTTACATGCCGCGCGTGCATATTAATGCGAACGCTCATTTAGTCCTGAAGCGCTTAACGATGACGCATTCCGTTCGAGGGAAAAATAATAAGACGATGTTGTTACTCTAAACGTGACTTTATTACGAGAAATCGCTAGGGAAATTATCGGATGTGCTAAGTCGGTATGCATCCGAACGACGTAACGAGCTACGGAAATTGCGACAAGGTTAAGTCCCGTCGTTCCTTGTTCCAGGGCTGATTATGTGTCACTCTGAGAAATCGACGCGTACTCCGGTTTTGCGATCTTATCGATTTGCTCTCGGCTTATTGAGCTGTAAATCACTGGCAGTACTATCGCGTAAAGATGTACCGGAACTTTTATGCTACTTTTAATGGCTGCACCGCAGATTTCATATTTTCATCACTTTGCGCTTCGTATTATATGTCTACAGGAATATCGCTCGTAGCGAACGTCTCGTTAGTCACTAGGGATATTCAGTGTAGTTACTCTGGTTTTCTCGTACCACCAACCTAATCACGTAATCGCACAATTTAACTCTGTTTTTATTTTAGATGATTTATATCGACCATAACCAATTGTTTTTTATGTTTCTTCGCAAAACTTGCATGATACCCGATATCGCCTATATTTTTTATGTAACTAGTTTTCATAAAAAATGTCAATAAATTTGTTTAACCATCTATATACTCTGTTTTTGGGCATACACTTTTCGGGTGCGGGTCGAAAATCCGACAAAAATAAAAACCGACAAATCAAAAAGCCGACAGGTCAAAAAACCGACAGCCATAAAGCCGATGCATAAAAAGATAGACACATTGTCAGGAGGCCAGCCATTTGAAACTGTCGGTTTTTCGACCGCACCCCTCTTTTCGAATATGCAGCCTATATTTTGAATTATATGTGCTCTAATGAGACTCTAACAGCCAAAAAGGGGGAAAAATGATCACTTCTTCATACGAAGAGGTACTCCAATCGGTTAGTGCGTTTGGATCGGGTGCTCTAATGACTTATACCAAAAGATTATTATAGGTGTGATTAGTCATTCAAAATGGCGGCTTGAAAATGGCGCCATTTTCACGTAAATGTTTACATTTTTAATGTATCATTGGTCTAAATGGAGATTTCGAAATAGAAGAGGTTGAAACTGCGGTTTTTAATATCGTTGATTAAAATATTATGCCACAAGGCGATAAAATTCAAAATGACAAACCCAATATGGCGGACGTAAATTTAAAATCTTTGATGATTTTTATGAATATCGATATAAGTCTACAACTATATGAATCTGTTGGTAAGTTGTAAAATTTATATAAATCTTTTGATAATAGATCTATCCAGTAGAACATATATCAGTTGTACAAAGTCACCGAGTCATAAATATACAAATACTTGTATTTTCCATTATTATCTTGTATCAGTTTAATCTCATCGAATTAATATGCTATACAAATAACATTCATTGTTTCAAAACATTTACATAGTTTCACTCTAACTTAAGATTGACACTTGTCTTGTGAACTAAAACTTATCTAGATTTTCTTCACAGTTATCCTCTTTGAACGGTATTCTTAACACCTATTGACTTAATTTAGTTATTAGTTTTAACTGCAAAAATATGGAGCTGTGATATTTACATTTCTAAAACATACAGTAGTATAAATAAATTAATTTTTGATATTATTATTTTAAGGCATACAATATTCATTAGCACAATCTTTCAGAAGAATGATGTTTCAACGTGTCTTAAATTAAAAACATAGTTATTTTAAGATCTTACATATTTCAAAATTGAATTGAATCATCTTATTACATTTAGGAAGCAATTCATTAAATAAAAATTTCGTAATTTAGTATCTATCTCATGAACATTTATATTATTTCATGCAAAAATGCATCAAAATGTAATGTTGTAATTATTAGTTACAATTACCAAACGTGCAGATTTTGAAATGCAATATAATTAGAATAGGTAATCATTTAATTAAGTTATGTTTAAAATAATTACGTACGTTATGTATATTAACGACTTTCGATTCTTATACTTTATAATGATGAAAATGATATAAGAATTACGTCACGTCATTACTACGCGCTTGAAAACGGTAAATAGAGAACATTAATTTATTCAACCGGATAGTTCTTAATTAATTTATAGAATTTAAAGCAGAGATGCTGATCCAATATTGACTTAATTAATATAAAAATATTTCTTTCCCAAAGTCATAGAGGAAACAAAATAATTGATTCCTAAAATTATTATTTTACTCAAAATGTAAATCAGTACATTGCTTAGATACTACGGATATTGATTTAATCTCGAAACCTCGCACCTGGACAAAGAGCACAAAAAAATAGCAAGGTGGGTTATTTTTCATTATGTAGATATGGGATGAATGAAATAAAAATTGCGAGAAGCAAGAGCGAGCCAATTTAATTTTATATTTTAATTAGTTCTGCATTAATTTCGTTGTATGCTCAAAATGAAGCAGATGCCAGAATTAAGAATCCCTTCTAAAGTTATCGCTACAGTTGCCTTACATTCATTATGAACACCAAATTTTTTTCCGAATACTAAAATGGCTTTACTAACTCCCTAAATTTCCTCCAAAGATATAATTTTCTATAGACTGAGAAGTGAGTCACTGTTCAAAAACAATGAAATTTCACTCTCAAGAGGGGGGAACTCGCAATCTCGACAGGGTGAAAATTCTGTTCTGCATGAATGGCGCCTTCTCTACTGTATAAAGAATGCATTTCCAGTCAACAATATTTCGAGTAAAATCTAGAAACGTTCCTATTTACTTTATAAATCAGATTTGACGTGAGTTGCATACAAATGTTGACCCAGGGGAAATACCTGAGAATATCTAGAATTAATATACTTATATAGGCTTAAAGAATTATATAGGCTTAATACAATTTTGCCGTTTTCATTAAAATAGTTTAATAAATGATTTTCCCAATTTAAAAAATAAAATGGAAAAAAGTTTGCCCATACCTTTTTCGTCCTTGAGACCTTAGCCGACTCTCTGAAGTTCTCAGAGTTTGAATTCGATATTTATGGAGTGGAAATTGAGCCACTCAAGTAAAGAAGTGAGTTCTCCCTCCTAACCAGGAGGAATTAGAACCTTCATTTCAGGTCTAACTAATCATTTTTACCACATGGAATGACGCCATTTTTACTCCATAATATGAGTGAATTTTTACTCTAAGAAATTAAGAGAAAATGCAGTAAGAATAATAAAAAAGTTTTTTTTCATAGTTTTAATTTCTCCAAAGAATTTCATTAGTTGTACGTATATTGCTAGATAATATATATTTTTTTTAACAATTTCGAAATTTTCTTCTATGCTGATCAATTCAAATTAATTACTAAAATATGATTGTACATACACGGCAGAGGTTATAAATAAAAACGAATCTATCGGAATGCTATCATTTAGTTGCTTTTTAATAAGTAAATAACTTATAAAATAACGTCTTTGAGAAATTTTTGTAAACTGAGCTAAATATTGAAGAAAAACAGTTAGTAGTTATTATTGATAAATAAAATTCACCTAATGAAAAGAATCATCACCTACAAAACTAAGTGAGATGTTAATCATTATCAGAAGAAAGTTACTTGGAACTATATGGCATAATGGTCTCTAAAATGATTAAGACTAAAAATGACCTCAAATTAAAAAAAAAAAAAAAAAAAGTTACTTGGACTCAATTTTAGTCAGCTTAACGAAGTACAACGGCTATAAAAACTACTAAGTTTTCAGTTCCCATACAGCAAAAGATATTTATTAAATACTTTTCTTTTTGGATAATGTGATTTCACAAACACTAACTCTTCAATTTTTATAATAACGTTATGATAGCCTGATCTTGAATATCGACATAAACTTTAAGGCGCTTGGAATCGTCCTCTTAAGTTAAGGGACTAAAGTATCACTCTGAACACTTTAATGAAGGGTGGAGTTTGATGTTAAGAAAGTTGATTATTTTTAATTATCTCTTTATGAAGTGGTTTATTTAGTATTTTTGAAAAGTACTTGTTATTTCGAAAATCATCTGGAAATAATTGTGTACCTATTTGTGCCACTATTTCAACAACACTAAAAGAATATTTAGTAAATTTAACGAAATAATGAGTTATCTAGTGGGAATTAATGATTTTATAGTTTATGTAGCGGTATTCTAGTTAGTAGTTCCATTTTATTTTTTCCTTCTATTCAGAATTGTTATAGTACCGCGATTATTTTCTACACGAGCATCCAAGAGATTTCGTCTATGCCTCTAAATAATAAAAATTTAATATGCAACATTTTACTCTTTATTAATTAAAAATGGACATAACAATAGTGATGTATTTTTACTTTACATTCCTAGTTTTTTAATAGATCTTAATGATCCACAAAACAATCAAGAACTAAGAAATTTATACAAAATGTAAAGAAAAATAATGAACGAGTAACTTTGAGAACGAAAGCTAATACCGACAGTAAGTTCATAATGCTCCATAATAAAGTACTGTCAGAATCCAGGAAAAAAGCAGTCCAATTCCGACATGTGTCCGTGGACAACCGCGAAAGCGTAAGTTCGCAGATTTCGTTGGCGTGTAAAAAAACGTAACGCGTGTTTACATTTTCGGCCTACGTGCGCGTCACAAGTTCGTTCTTGTTTGCAAAAAAATGACAACGATGTCCTCCGCAACTCGTAATTGATTCCGCTCCCAATGGGAAATACAACATCAAGAAGGAAAAAAGAAGACATCACCGAAGATCGAGAGAGAGTCGCCTGGAGAACTACGACGAGGACGACACCGAGTGGCGGGAGAAGACCGATCGTCGCTGGTTTGTCGATTAATTGTCTTTTTTTTAACTTCGCGCATGGTGGATCGAGCGAAACGAATCGGCGGGAGCACCGAAATGCCCCCTCTCGCGCCCTGCTAGTCCCCTCTTTCGGAATCCGTCGGGCGATCGTGGAGGGGAACGTGATCCGTAAACGGGTTCTATTTATGGCACAGCCAACTCTATAATCAGCAGGCCGCGGGGCGACGACTTATTTAGAATAATTAATGCGGAGCTCGGCCCTCGCGCTCCACGTAGCGGCCAATCCTGGCGACCCCTTCCCCACCCCACTGCCGACGGAGGGGAAAAGAGGGCGTTCCCCCTTCGATACTCCGCGACGCCCACGAAGCGGGGTGGAAAGGAGACTTTTTTTGCTGTTCTTCCGTCTCTCTTTCGCCGTATATCGATGTTCCGCTAATCATCGCTCCGCTGAATGGATTTCGAATTATGATGAAAGTCCGGATTAATGATTGAGACTCAGGCGAATGGAGTGGTCGGGATTGTATTCTCATCATCTACTGTCGGCGATTGGCATTGGGATCGTTTGTCGGTAATCGTTGATGAATGGATCGTATTTACCCGATTGCCGTTTTGAACGCGTTTTTATTGATTCGCAAAAAAACGTGCCGATGTTTTCCTTCGGCGCAATGTTGATTTAATTTTCGTTGACGACACGACTGCCCCAAGCGAGAGATTAAAAGACCGTAAAGGGTATGGATCCTTGCAATAATTGCAATAAAATTGTAATAAAATTAAGTAATCTGATGTTTCATAAATCTATTTTCAATATATTGCGTATCAAAGGCGAAATTTTAGACTTTTAACAAATATGCAACATTTAGTACATCTTTCTTAAACTCACAAGAATAGTTTAAAGTGAAGATGACTTATTATTTCTTTTAAAAATATATTTTAGTAAAATATTGTTCGCACCACTGGCGTAGTATTTAAGCCTCATGTGGTGATCCCTTGTCCGTTTGACCGGATGTCGCCTCGAGCTTGCAATCATCAAGCAAAGCGCAAAACTCATATTTACCGCCTTGGTACGAAAAGTACTATTTCCAATGTTCATTATAATAATCGTTTTTAGTCAGATCTTTTTACTTTTTGTGGTTGGTATTTGAGAACTATGAAATGAACTACATGTCTTTGACGATATAAATCAAACATTTCTTTTAAGCTACACAATTGTATCATTAAGGAAGAGCAACGTGTTAAATTAAACGAAGCCACTGAACTTTGCTAAATAAAAAGTGATTCAGACTTAGATAGGCTAAATTATAAAAATTATTGAAATAATTATACAAGAATAATGTTATATTCTATTGTATGGTGTATTCTACGTAACAACTTATTGCAGGCTATTAAAAGCTCATAAATTAAAAATTTTTATCCTTTTCATTCATATTTGTAAAGTTTCAGTGTTTTTTTTTAAATCTACCTTTCGACCGGGGTTTGTCTCTTTTACATGAGATCATTATACTTGCACGGCCGAAAAATTGGGTATAGATATTAGTTTTATGATGGTAGTTCAATCATCAAAATTAATGATCCCATCCGAAAGTTATGGACAATAAACAATACCCCTATACATACCGAAAAAAATGGTTTTAATTCGTCGAGACCTTTCAATCAACCATAAATAAAAATAATCGAACAACATATGATATTCCTCATAGGGTACCAATAACATTAATGGCATAATTACGTAAAAATATATAATTTTGAAATTAAATGAAGTAAACATTTCTAAAATCGAGAAACTAACAACTAATAAAAGCTTTTGATAAATTTGTTTGTACGAAAACCGTGAATACTAAGTAGTTAAATACATCCTGTAGCCTAGCTAATGCAAATAAATCAGCTGTAATTTACCCCAGAAGGGTGCAACACACCCTTGCCAGAATAAATGTACACTCGTTCGGGTCAAAGATGGGAGTGGCTTTAAACGGTGTTTATTTAAGCGGTTTAGGGGAATCGTCAGGAATTACTGGACTTGAATTTAGCGAATCTATCTACAAAATCGAATTGTCGCTAGACTGGTTCGGCTCCAACTGATTGTCTCACGCTGAGAAAGCTGCCAAGGAATGATTACTGTATTAAAAAACCTGTTTATCTTTGCAATTACGTTGAATAAATACACAAGTTGTAATTGAAAATGGCTTGTTAAAACAATTAAATAATTCACTAAACCAGAATAGGAAAAATTAATTATTTCATAAAAAGATTAAACCTTAGAAATTTTAATGTCCATGGCTAATAGTTTTCCATGATTTGCCCAGTTATGCTGAAGGTAAAGACATCATGGTTACTAATGAACTGATACTATACTTTTTTCTATTGAAGAAAACAGACAAGTAACCGTTTAAAAAATGTCATATCATTTTTCTGATATCTTTAAGTTTGGAGATTGGTAATTTTCTTCAGAGTATCATAATGCAGAACGATTTATTTTGTGCCCAGTGCAATCTATTACAGAAAAAAATGTCCAATCAAAAATCTCCAAGGAAACGTGTCTGCAGCATACAATGACAAGGATTGATCGAAAACGGCAAATTACAACTAACCTTGAAAAATAACACGCAATAGAGATAAAATCTTGTGCAACTACATAATAAAACCGGTCAAATTTTTTTCAATAATTTTTTCAGGAGGGGCAAATGTTAAAGCTGCAAACAACTTTATTAAGGCTAATGGCATGTCCATTGATGTATTGTTGCCGAAGATCTTCTATTTGTATTTTGTGATAAATGTTTTGACTTATATGAAATATACAAAATATTTTGAAATAAAATATAAAATGTTTGTATTTTCAATATTACATGCCTCGATATATTAAAAACATTAAGAAGCCCGTAGACACAATTATTTCCAATCCTGTCGTAGCATAAATTTGACATTTCGGCATATGGATAGATATAATAGGAGAGAGTAGCCTAAAACTGACTTACTTTTCTTTCCGCTGCGTAAAAACGCTGTTTAAATCCAATATTAAGAAAACTAGGACTGTTGGATAGCTAATTCCATTCGGCAACGTTTCACCATAGAATATGTGTCTAAATTTGTCAGCAATGCTGAAGGTATTGTTTTTAAAAAATGTTTCAAATTTAGTAGTTAAAAAAATGTGGTCCATTTTTTGCTCAACTTCACGCCAGTAATCAAGTTTTTGTGTCTTTAAACAAGTAATACATCAATGTTTTAACACGTTGTGAAAATTATACGTAAATGTAAGGTTTTCGCACGTAATATGGAAAGTAACGAAATTGGACAGAAAATATAAAAAAACAGGACTCATTTTCAACTAGGGACCCACAATTCTCTACCATTTACAAAACTTTGTTCACTCTTTAAAAAACGTCAAAAAAGGTATTAAAGAGGCAAAAGCACAATTTTCTTGGAAGTATGTTAACAATTAAAATTGTTTACAGTTATGCTTTAACATTGTCATTATATAATAATTTTATTCTATTTGAAATTCCGTTAACTTTCTTGACTTTTTCTGTCCATTTTCAGAAAATTTGGGTGCAGCGCTGTTATTTTGTCATTTGAGATAGATGCAATTCATTCATCTATTAACAAATCACAACTACAATAACAACGCTAGTTAGTAGAACGGATTAAAATTAATAGTAACAACTGATGATTTAACTATTTCTTTTTTTCTGTACATCTCACATGGTGATTTGGAAACAAACTTTCATTCCTTGACAATCCTATAAAATAGCAGAGAAATTTATTAAAAATTGATTAAGTATTCTCGGATGCAATTAAGGATCATTTAGTTTTGAAAATTCTCGGTCAATTTTTGATAAAGTTCTTTGACTTTTTTTATGGAAACTGTTATAGTTACTGGAATTACATATACAGAATCCGAATTATGGTAAACCATTTTCGCCAATTTTAATTAATTTTTTTGCCTACAGACTACTACGTTATTAACTAAGGACTTTAGAACTCTTTTAAATCAACATAGTTGACATTAAAATATACCGAAGTATCAAAATGAATTCATCACACACAGATGGAGCACAATTGTTCCTCTATAAGTTTTTGTACAAATTAATTCCCAACAGCTACATAAAAATTTTGTTACGAAATATATGCAAAAAAGAAGGCATTTATTAAAAAAAAAAATGCACACGCAGTCGTTTACCTCATTACCGTTTCAATTGTTCTCATATTTCTAATTGAACAATGGAAAGGAATGCGAAGAATTTTAGCTTCGAAGACTTAAGACGTACGACAACGCTGCATTGAGACCGCTCGAGGTCGGATTTAAATTTAAATTCCCCTTTAAATGTATAATTTATACTTTCTTAGTTTGTTGATTATTTCATGTAAGGCAGGTAATACTTAGAAATTTCTGCATGACTGTTCATGTGAAGACAATGAACTATTCCTTCTGCTTTTAATTGAAAAATCATGCAACGCTAACAATTAAATTCAAACGTCGGTTTTAATAAACATTGCCCAACATAAATCACATTCACTAATTTCAACAATATTTTTTTTAATGATACTGTAGAAACAGTGTTTTAATTATTTTATGCATTCAGATGACTATTTAATTTATGCCAAGTACTTAATGAACACGTAACACACATTTTTTGTAATATAATCAAGTTGAATTAATGAATCATAATAATTTTCATTCAAGATAACATTTTTATGTATGTTAAAAACTATGTGTGTTAATATTTTTAATGAAATGTAAAACTAAAATTGTCACGATTAGTTATTTAATTATTGTAATCGTTAAAATTCCTCTTACATGATCTGAAATATAATACTAAACGGTACAGTTATAAATAAAAATAATGGATGACATAAATTTATACTTGTATTGAACGATTTGATGTAATATTCAACTATAAAACTTAAGTAGAGAGTTTTGGAGACAGTAAGTCATTGAATGACTAATTTCAAATTCCAAATGTCAAATAAACACTCAATTCTACCAGAGAATTTATTATTCTTAAAGCTGAAAAAGAATAAAACATAAATGCAACTGACATATGATGCTACTGGTAGTAGCTAAAGCCAAGTCAATGCCTAATATTCGATACCACTACACAATCGTATATACCGTGAATTAGTATTAGATATTCCTTGTGGTAGAATTAGTAAATCATCAGTAGTAAATTACTACTACATTTAATGTTAAAATGCTTTCGTATCTCTCAGTGATTACTTAATGTAGTAATTTTTGTGAATCTTTGATTACAAACGTTTTAATTTCTGGTTTGTGATGACTTATGAAGATAACCGAGTGAAATTATTAGGATTCATAATGAGGAATTATGAAGTCGAAGAAACAAGAAGCACTGGTTTCTGCCAGATGATTACTCAAAATAACATTCTGCTTAAGTCACGCAATTGGTTACTAGTTACATTAGTATTCCTGATGCACCTTCAAGCATATAGGAAACGCGAACTCCTAACAGGAACCATTATGTAAATTGTAATAGCCTGTATTTTACTGTCTAAAAATTAATACAAATTAGAAACACATATCCGTCATAGAACATGAATTTTCATTTCTGGATATTTCGACATGTGTTATTGAAAAAAGATCTCGTGATTTTTTCTTCGCAGTATCTGAATAATATTACAACACACATCAACTAGAATTAATGCAATGGAGATAATATGAGTGTCAAAAGACAGAGTTGTTTGACTTGCGACAATGTCTTTTTTATACTTATATAGAATAAATAACAATTGAATACAACATTCTACGTGTTAATAAATCGTATTTAATCTATGTGGAAAAATACAGTGTCCTAGAAAAAATATTTCGGGAATATTTTTTTTTCCCAATAAAACAACAAATTCTACATGATAACTTATATAACACTGGTCGAAGTACAATATAATTTTTTCAAATAAATTTATAATAAAATCGTCGATTTATTCAAAGAATATACTTCTTTTATATCAGAATATTTATGTTATTTTCTGTGCGATAATAAAAGCAAAAAATTAATGAAAGCCATATGAGGAATAAGTTATGATCGATGGAATTTTTGCAAATACATTTTTTTCTCAAACGAAATTTCTGGAATATCGAGAGAATAACATTTTTCCGGAATACTTTGAATTATTTGTTTGAAAATTAAAAAAAAAGTGAGGTCCGAGAATCGAACCTGAGACTTTTCTATTTCTGGTTTTCGATTTTTTACGTACGTTTTCGCAGAGAAGCATCCTATATATACAATACAAACATTTCAGATCGATCGGTAATTACATTTTCGAGTTAGATTTTCCAGCAACAGGGTTCAAAGCTATATCGTGAAAAGATATTTGAACAATGGTATGGGAAAATGCTATGAAAACATATGTTACATCATACATATATATTATAAAAATAAAAAATTGATTTCTGATGCGGAGTAAAATGAATTACTAAAAGTTAATTTATTTTCATGCAGGATAGAAGTTTAAAAAAAAAACTACCATCGTGAAATCCCATGATATTGGTCAAATAATGATATCAATATATAAATGTAGCGATCTTATAAATATGCCCAATCAAGTAATTAATCTTAGTTTCTCAGTGAAATTCCTCATTAAATTCCATTTCAAGTTTCTCTGGGTGCTCTTATACGATATTAACCACGCATCACTATACGAATCTATACTTTCAGCGGATATAAAGAAGAAGCGATTGCTTCAGTCGAGCTTGTTAAAAGACAACTTATCGTTTCCGCGTTCATTAGAATAGAAAATACTGAGAGCAATTCACAATTGAGCGGGTCCATATTCGGCGATTGCTGGCTAGACGAAATGCCGAACACGTACGTTTCCATGGACTTGAACAACGGGCTCAACATTCGTCGACATTGCTGCACGTACATCTATAAATATCCTTATTTAATTAGTCTATTTCGCCGCTGGATGAACACATAAATGGATAACGATGTGCAGCATCGGCCACGCTATGAACATCTTCGATGTATGGGATGTGTGGGTACAACTATTGATATTTAAGACTTTGATAAATGAGATGTCTTGTAATTTCGAGTTAATGGGATTGTTGATCAAACGATGCCGAAAACAAGAAGATGTAAGTTAGATCAAAGCTGATATGTAATAATAATGATATAAGTTCTATCGATATGTAACCTAACAATATGAGTAGCAATGTTGATGAAGCCAAAGTCAGGACTTGAACAGTTAGTCTATATGCCCTCCAAGGTCTGCTGAGAAACGTAATTTGTTATTTGATTAAGACATATTAGTCTCCCTCATATCAGTAAGATTTTCAGGCTACTCGAATACTCACCAGGGCCTCATCAGACAAGACGCTAGGTTTTGTCAAGCATAGCTGATTATAATCAGAAAAAAATTTGCCTGCGGGTCGAAAAACCGACATATCAAAAAACCGATACTACAAGGGCAATAAAACTATTCTTTCATTTAAACAAATTATTTAATTAAAACCCTTTTATTGACATATATAAATGTGCAGAATTATTCAAAACAACGAAATTTTTAAATTAAAAAAAAATGATTCCTTGAATTTATAAAAATATCTTTTAAAGATATACAAATGAAAAAATGGTGTTACATATATTACACATCATTTCGAATACATCCAAAAGTGTATTCGATAGATTTGAAATTATATTTGATGATTTGTATATAGTATGGAATACTTGGGTTTAAAAATTGCGCTATAAAATTATCTATCAAATGAATGAAATATAATTTTGTCTATATTTAAACTAAAATATAATGGATTCAATATTTTTTGTTGTAAGCATACATTCGGCCATTTAATTCTGAGGTAAAATGACAACTTGAAAAAATTGACCATAACCAATTTATTAAACCCAAACACACAAAAGAACTTTATACATCAGGTTTAATTATCGTTCCATATGAAGTGTTTTCCATCTACGATATTTTGCACATACGATGGCATTTTGTTGAAAAATATATCATAATATTAGGTCTTACTAAGTCTACAAATATAATTTTTCATATTTCTTTTGTAATATATAGTTATTTTACTATTGTTGTCGTTTTCATCAATTCATGTTTATTACCACCTTGCTGTTGACCAATATGAATAATTGATAAAAATGATAACAAAAAATACAATAATTATATTCGGAAAAAATAAGAAGGAAGCAGACTTTTTTAAATACAAGATAAAGTTGATCTAAAAAATGTACTTGTAGACTTAATATGCAACTCATCAAATTAGAAGATAAGTGTTTTATTATAATATGATACTATAGTATCGAAACTCAATTCACCAGAAAACTCTAAACTGAATATAAATATATGTCCATTTTGTAGATAATCAATACATATTTTGTCTATCTATTCAGCAGTACGTCCAGACTGCCATTGAGGGTTCGTCATTGATATTACACATAAACGTCTGTAAAATAATGCGTGTCTGAAATTAGGCTAACTTAAATTAAGACTAGTACTTTTCTCAGTGCACCAATATATAGGCATTTTCGGGCACCATCAAAGAGATAAATAAAAAATTCAACACTTTTTTATTTCACTCCATTATATGGTCACGTATACTATAAGTTTCTCTGAGCGTACAAGAGGTTATCTCAATACTGAGCAACTAATAAGTTACAAAAAATCGGTTATACTTTTGTATTAAAACATTTTTTTCTCATCGAAAGAGTATTTTCGGTCACAAAATTAATTCACTAAAGCTGAAAAAAATAGTTGTAGTATTAAGATATATTTTTAAAATATTAATAAAATAACATCGTGATCACAAAATGGCGATAGCAGTGAGTACAATTTCTTTTTAAAAGTTAACAAATTTTTTTTATGACTACTAATAACTATAAACATTAGAGAAAATCTTCTTAGGACACAAATATTTTAGAACTAATCAAAGATTACTCTTTGATTTTTTTTTTAAATAACAAATTCGGGAACACCTCAAAAACCCAAATTATAAAATTTCCAAACATTGAAAAATCGACATTTAAAAATCTGTCATCAAAAACATGATCAATATTAAAGCTTTATGGCTTTTTGACAGTCTTCCTTTTTGAGTGCCGATTTTTCAATATTTCGGTTTTTGAGGTGTTCCCACAAATTGTTTCAACACATTCTGAAAAAATTGAGAATATTTTCATTGACATGACAATTCCATTGAAATAACCGATCTCGAAAATAATTTTTTTTAACTTTAATTTTCATATGAAATACTTGATTGAAATTGAAGTAAGAAATGTGTCCTTCCCGGCGTTGATGGGTTAAGAAAAAATAAAGAAATATTATAATCTTTAAAATCGTAGTAAATTCAGGTTTAATATGAAAGTCCAAAGTAGTAAATAAACTGACGGGAAAAAAGTCTTAAATAATAACGAAAATTCGTAACTTGTGACGTTTCGTTCAGAAATAATTTGGACGTGAAATTGCAATCGACGCGAAACACGCGCTCTCCGCAGTCCCTTATTAAAAAATAAGTTAATCGTATTACTGCACCGGTTATAAGTGCGTGATTATATGCGTGAGAAATAATTTGATATCCCGGCGTTTGCCTCGGTTACATGTAACTCTTTGTCGATTCGGAGGCTATTTGATTAATCGCCTTTTGCATCGCAAACGAGTACTTGCATTAAAAGTAAATAAAACCGCATGAGCGCGCATGGGCCCGTAACACTCGCACATCGGTAGCGAATGCATGGAACGATTATTAATCCCAGAACTCACGTATGCCCGTATTTTTTTAGCTCTTCCCTTTTTCCCTATGATGTTCTTATATCATACACATTACCAAGAAACGGCATTCGATTACCTTACTTTTGATTTTTACTTTTTCGTTATGACTGATTTTGCAATTTATTATGCTGCTTCACTACATAATTCAATTACCTTACTCGATTTTACAGGCTTATTTTTGTTTCGCAAGGGAAACTGTCATTGAACATTTAAATTTTAATATTTTGAGGACAACTTTCGTTTCCAGCAATATTTATTTATTTTTCATAATAATGAATTTAATTTAAACCAGTAATTTGCATTGTAACGAAAAATTTAATTTATAGAGTTTGCAAAATTTAAGTCGAAATTCTTTAATTTATATATAATAATTTACCATTTATGGAACATACTAATTTTGTGAACAAAATTTTTGAACTGTTTGATTTAAACTTCGATATGTTCGACACTATTCCAGCATTACTCAATAATTCTAATTGTGTATGTAGTCGTAAGGAAATTTTTAATTAATAAAATTGCTTATCAAAATTATTTAATGAAATGCTCATTTTGCCATATTCATCAAATTGTGAAAGAGAAGCGGATATGTGCTCAAGAGGAATTCCCATCTCTCTAGAGTCGAGAAACCAACATCAAAACGAATGTTTTGACAATTTTTGAAAGCTATATTGGGTCTGCTTCCACGGTGAGCTTGAACCACTTTTAATTCCGAGTGTCATGCATATGTAATTTTCTAGCTAGAATTGATAATATACAATTATACGAATTAATTCAATATAACATTTACAAATGAATATTTTTATTTGAAAAAATTACGCCTCATTGGGGATATGAAAAGGCGAGTTTTCTCAAAATTTGGTAAAAAAATATTTTTTTTTGTGCGCGAGAAAAAAATTAAAAACGAAAAAACGTTTTTATTTGTTTATCCCTAAAATTTGGAGGTTATGTGAATAATGATGTATATAAAAGTTGTAGATCTTTTTAATATCTACAACTTGTCCATAAAATATGTTTCGATTAGAGGTCAACTTACGTCGGAAATTAAAAGAACTAACAAATTCTACGTTTTATGATACTTTATAAATATTTTAATTTTAGTCATGTTACATTCGTACGATTGCATATTGTCAATTCTAGCTAAAAAATTCCATATGTATGGGACTCGCAATTAACAGTGGTTCAGGCTCACCGTGCCACTTCGAACTTTCAAATACTGATCCTGAAATTGCACCGTCTCGAAAAAGTTCGGAGACATTTTTTAAACATCTTTTTATGGAAAGAAAACAGTTCCAACTGCACTGAATACTAGACCACAAAGAATTAAGGAATGAATTATTTAACTGCAGAGAAATAAATATATTTACTATTATTTTATAAATTGTTATTTCGTCATAAGTTTGTAACACATTTTACTCAATACAAACTGCTTATTGTTTCGTTTTTATACCAGTTTCGCGCATTCTCTTTAAAATTCATAATAATCCTCCTTTATGCTGTTTAAGGAGAGAGAAGAGGGAGGGGGTGTCTGTCTATTTTTAGTGTACATTAACCATACTTTTCACAAGAACAAATTTTCAGAAAAATGTTTTTCAAAGTACTTAAAATGCAATAAGTACACCTGTCGCTCACATATAAAAATCCATCAGACAGTTTCTTCGACTAAAATATTCACGTAAATGATGTATTTACTAAATTCGTCAAACAAAAGTAATCTGCGTTTAAAAACCATGTGCTATTTATTAATAAATATTTATTTATTATAATCAAGGATAATAATTTAAAAACAAAACATCGTAAATCATTTTGTAGTATTGATGGGATGTTAGCAATTTATTTTCTTTAAGTATCGTCTAGAAAGTTACGTAAACATCTGGTCTCTGAAAAAAGTCTGTAAAACAGACTCATTCTGCTCTTACTTGTAATATTGAAATAACAATTCGAAATTTATGCTTAAACTAAACGTAAAAATATGTGTTAAGTCTGACTATTAATTAGATCGTAGGATACACAAGTTATAGGTATTTTGTTACACGTTTATCGATGCTGCATAAATAAGAATTACCTGTACGGCGGTCGTTGCAATAAGACACACAGAAGTTCAACCAGTGTACATGCAGACATGCGTGATGTGTATCGGTATGAACAAATCTTGGAAAATACTATCTTTCCCTTAATCGTTTCACAAATGTTTGAATATAATATAAAATTTGTATTTAAAACGTAACTGCTAACACTTTCTAATAATGTAACATATTATTATAGGATAAACTAAAAAAATGTTATATCCATGAAATATCAATGCAGTGAAGGAACTGTTCTGGGACTAAAGATATAAGAACATTGTCAAAGTTCACTGAACTGTACAAAAAAAGAACTCTTTTGTAAGATACTTTAGAAACAGATAAGAACTGCTGGATAACAAGATTATATTACATACAATAATTTAATCACATAAATTTAGATTTCGAGATTTGCATGATATCCTTAAGGAGAAACCAGTGCGATAATTTCTATGAGTAATTTTTTCTCCTGCAAAATTTCTTAAGCCTATTTAAAATGAAAACAACATCTCATATTTTTTATGTGCTTATTTCAACTAACTGAACTGAATAACTCTCCTAATGCTATTGGTTATTTAATTGTTTCTATCCCTATGGATGAAGTAACTAACTCCAATAATGTTATTGTCAAGAATTAACATGATATTAAAAAGTAAAAGGTCAGCAATGACACTTGTTTGATGCTGACATGTCCGAAACGTGATCGTAACGTCATCTTAATAGGGAACCTATAAACTCAGGAAGTAATTATTAAGTCAATAATTGGTTCATCGCCGTCGCCTAATTATGATGCACGTAATGGCTTCGAAAAATACAAGACCTTGACTATATCAGATAATGAGAGTCATTTTAAAATACAAAAGAAAACGGCATATTTTACTCGACACCCACGGTTGCCTAACGAAACTCCTTAAGGGAATAGTGTGTTTAATGATCGTCGTAACCTTCGCCTAGAAACGACCAATTCAGTTTTCGCCTCAAAAAAAGCTTCAGGTTACTTTTCGAGCCCTTTACGGCCCGTGGGGAAGACAATTCGTGCAGAAGTTCAGAAATTGGTTACGGTCCGAACTCGAAATGCCCCGTCCAGTTGTTAGGGGATATCCCGCGTTGCATGAGAAAATTAGAAAAGCATACAGTCTGTGTTTGAAAAACATAATTCGTTCCGTTAGTGTTGGAAGCTCGTCTCATCAAAAATACGCAAATTCTTTAATTTGCCGCAAACATCTAATTATCCTAAGTCACGCTCTCCCCGATATACCCTCTCGAAGAAATTGATCGTGGTGAAAAATTTCAATTTACCACACTCGCAATTTCACCTGGCGAGCATTAAGGCGTACTGTTTTGGGCTTGTCGAATTTTCACTGTCAACTTTCGAAATTATCCGTGATGAACGAAAGACCATCAAACATCTTTTCAAAAGTAATTTTTGTTTGGGTGTATAAGGGATAATCATTATTGACCGTTCTGCGATCGATGTTCGTACGCTTTTTCAAAGGCAGGTCACACCTTAATATGAATACTTGGCGTAAATATTGAAAAGTCACGGATGAACCTTTAATTTCGGACTAACTCGGAACATGTCAAAACTTTCGCTGACTATGCATAACAAGTGGCTTTAAAACAACAAACATTACCGTAAATCCGGTAGTATTAGAAATGCAAGATCGGCCATGTCCAACAGATATTAATTAATCGCGAATGTTTGTTTTCTTAGGATTAAGGAATGTCATTAGTGTATTTGACAAATATTGACTATCTTTCTGGTAAACATTGCATTCAGGTTGGGTATAAATGACAGCCCCTTGGGAAATATTATAGTCAGGTGGCCGTAAAATATTATATTTTATTTTAATATTACATATTTATTATTCGACGCGATTGAGATTGAAAATAATGTAAAATTAAAATGTTTTCACTCCAGAACTACATTGTCGTTAAAATTAATATTTTATATTAGTATTTAACATCATTAAACATTTTATTTATACCGCATTGATCTTAAGGTTTCAAAAAATAAACAATATTTTGTTTACCTATCTTGATTTTTATGAACTTATTATTTTTACCACAGTAAATAATGTTCAGATAAATCTAAAATTTATAAAAATGTACTACATAAGTATTGAATTAATACAACCATTGTAAACAAAATTGTAGGATTTATAATATCTTGATAGAGGTTTTTGGTTCCGAATGTTTCGAAAGTATATCTCAGAAAGTTAACAAAATTCAAGAACATTGTTAAATCAGTTGTATAATTTTTTATAAACATTTGGTCGTTCTGTAGAAATCAGTGTTGCAAACTGCTAAGTGTATAATTCACTGTCATGAAATAAAAAGATAATGTCGAATAGAACAGTCAAAATATATTGATTATTTCGAAATATTTATCATGTTCGTTTACAAAACAGCATGTTATGAAAAATCTTACTCAGGATTCAAAAAACGCCATCCTACGAAGAAAGGCGATGTCGTAAAACAAAATACATTTTTTTTAATATTGCTACTCTTGATAATAATTTTTTACAGGTTTTTTTTTCTTAAATTTGTCTTATTTTTCGACTACATTGCGAAGTCCCCAAAAATAACTAAACATAATGTAACATTTATAACAAATTTTAAAATAAAAAATTAAAATTTTGAATAACGAAACTCTGTTTTCATATAATTCTCTAATATACTAGATAGATAATTTTTCAAACAAAAAAATCTTTATACTTTCTCCTGTAAATTTATATTCTTAAAAAATTGAATTAATAGTGCACGTTATAAGCTATAGCAACTCGCATTTTTTTAACAGTTTTTTCGCACACTCAATGCCAAAAATTCCACCTCTTAGTATAGAGCTTATAATTTTCGACAGAAATCTTATAGACATCTTTAAAGAATTCAATATTACACAAGAGTAACCTTAAAACTCGAAACAAATATATTAGACGGGTTTCATTTTTCATAGAAAATGTTTAAAATCTCATCGACTTTTCTTGAAGGACGTATTTTGCTGTACCCTTCAATAAAGAGACCCAGTTAAAAATTCGGAATGAAAAATAATTTGAGTGTACATTAACCGGAAATTACAACATCCGGAAATTCCGAAAATTAATATACCAAAAATGAGGTATTGAAATCTTCTAGCATAACATTATCCAAAATCATTTGTTTCAATTAATTCCAATTATAAATTGATAACTGAACAGTTAGTATCCGATCAGTCAGGAAGGTATTTTATTTATTTTTCACAATAATTCAGTACCTTGGGATATTTTATATTCAGATTTTTAGAATTTCGCAGTACTTTCTAAAAGTTTTGTAGATTTGAAACATGTTTCATTCGAAATTTTGGAACCCCAGGACAATAAAGGTTCAATACATTTTTCTTGCATCTTAAAATTTGTATTTTTTCATTTTTAACGGTTTTTAAAAAACTTCTAACTTATTATCTTGATTAAATAGAAAATACGCATAAATATTACTAACGACATAAAATGTCTGCATATAAAATGATTTCTACAATTTAAAATTTAACAGTCTTCTCATTCAGGTGGAATTCGAAAAGGCAACTTAAGTTTCCAGTAAACGCAACAGACAAATTTTTCACTTTCCTTTAATGCATTTATTTAAACTATAAAACGCTTACTTTCCAGTCACGCATGTTTTACTTAAATATAATATTTGTACTATTTTTTGTATAATAGTCCCTTTTTGGAATGACATAAATAAGTTCTGATATGAATATTAAAAATGAGTAAATGAGTAAAAACCGAGTCCAGACTTGGTCTGGGTCGAAGTAATAGTGGTTTAAATGAAGTTAGTCAATTTTGTTCTCCTTATGGAAAATATAACGAAATGCAGAGAATACTAAATAATTTTCTGAATGGAAAAAAACGTTAAAATAATAATAGATTTTGAAACAAATCATCCCGTGAAGCCCCAGTTTGAAAACTAGAAGAGTCTGGATCCAACGGATGTGTATGTAACCTCAAATCTACCTCACTTTTAGTTCTTTTTTGCTGTATGTGTAGTACCTTAACAATGTATGTTTCAATGCATATTAAAAATAATAAATTCCTGGTATCAAAATACCATCTGCCAATTACTTTGAAAGGACGCTTTAAATTTCCCTTAGATGGCCTGATAAAGCTAACATGTAAATTAAGAAAATTTCAATTTAGCATTTAACAACGACATTCGAGGACATACGTGTTGTAACGTTCCACAGCGGCTTTGGTAAAGTGGAAAAGTAGTTACCAACGTATTGTACTGTTCAAAAGGAGCATTGTGCTGTGCATCCAAGACTGAGCCAGTGCAGCGATAAAAGAGTTTGTTTATACTCCAACCGGAGGGGGGTCTGCATTGTTCTCCGCAGCCAATTGAACCGCAGGGGTCCGAGGAGGTATGCGAACGCGTTTCTTCTCTTCTTCCTTCCCTTTCTCCCTCCATTACACTCAATTTCTTCTTTTCTTCAATTTCTTAATTTCCTTTATTTTTTTCATTCACCTGGCGCGTTCCTGTTTTAATTTACTGCTGAAATTCGTCTGGCCGCTTCACTGTAATGGAGGAATGGAGGAGGAAGTCAAGGTAATGAAAATGGGGTCAAAAGAGGTAAGGAAATAAACTAGAAAGAAAATCAGTACAAGGTCGTCCGAATTATGCAGTTTTATGAGATGTAGCAAAACCATTTACGAAGTGGACTAATTTTCGAGCGTACAAAAGCAGGCATTTAAAGTTTTATGGACTCTTGACATTTCTGAAAGATTAATTAGTTCAAATGCTCTTATAACTGTAATGAACTCTTGGAGAATGTCCATCAGGTCCCATGCCAATAGTTTTCGTCACAATTTCTGAACCATTTAAAATGATGAAAATGGGTATTATATTAGCATGAAGGTCGAAACTCAGACCCACTAGTTGTAATTCCTGTTTGCACCAGGTACATCAGAGAATTTATGTAGGTTAATCTTATATCAATAAATTTATCTGATTAATGTTGGAAACTTTGAAAACATAATCTAATCCAACGGAAATTTAGTGATAAGAATTGATTCTTGGACTTCATCAATGTTTCGTGAGATGTTAACTAATATGCAGGAAGTGTAATAAAATATAAAGAAGAATTAAAACACGAATGTTTTACAGGCCTGACTCGCAAAAACACAGGAGATCATCGTTGACATTATTCTAACAAAATATGCTTCAACCTATGGGAAATTAAAGGGTTTTGAATCAAACCTTCTAAGCATACAGAATTCTCCAACTGAAATTCTTAAGTGTGGAATGCTTCTTCGGATTCCATCAGATTCTAATCAGAAACGTGTATAAATTGTGGAATTTTCTGCACGGGATGCTTATGAATAAGTCGGGTAGAGTTTCAGCACTTATCAGATGGTTAGTGAATTGCGACTCAGCTCTCCAAAACAAATCACCGTACCTGACAACTGCATGAAAGGTGCTGAAGCTTCTATTATGGCCTGATTAGGTAGGTGAAGTATTGGGAAGATCCATCGCGGATCCTACCCCAAATTCCTCGTTTAAAAATATGGACGGAGTAGCACGTTTCGCTATACCGAGCATTAAATAATGTGTGGTTAAGGTATTTCCGATTGGATGATGTTTTGGGTTGCGTGATAATCTGGAATGGTGCAAAATTACTGTTTGTAAAACAATTTACATATTTGGTGAATGTAGCGCAAGTTCGAAAAGCAACTCGGCGTACCGGTCCACGACACGAGATCCTGAACAAGAGAAAGACAGTTGCTTTTTTGTTAATATTTAATCTCCGGATGTTTATCTTGTAGTCTTCTCGTATCCTTGGCATCTTATTTATTCATTTTTACACCACGATCGAGCGGGACGTGAAAAGGGACATAAAAAACGATCGCTTCAAATGCAAACGTCTGAAGAGAATGAAGTGAAAGAGAAAGAGCGATGGTGGACGGGTAAGGAAGAAGCAGCGGGGTGGGTAAGAAAAAAATAGAAGTAAAGAAAGCGGGAAAGAAGCAACGAGAGCGGGACGAAAGAAACCGGAGGTCTGTTATCCTGTGGAGATAATCTGATTTCCCGTGACTGAGTTGAGACGTCAAAACTTGGATGTCGCCCTTGACAAAGACCCGTCTTGGGGCTGCATGTTGAGACACCCGCGACGAATCCGTCCAGCCTTCGAGCGCAACAGAAATGACGAACTGTGAATGTTCAAACACGATTTTCACCGATGAGATACGTAAGGTGCCGAGACGAGAAATTAAAATTTTGAAAGCGTTACAAGGCTAAGGTAAAACATTGGCAGTTTTATTATCCAAGACACATTTTTTGCCCTTTCCGTGTTTAGGTCAAAAGTCATAAAACTATGCAATCCTGATGCTCCAACTACATTTGTTCCCTTTCGAATCACATGGACTTAGTGGATGTTAAAGTCCCTCAGCAGGAGAAAATGTCCATTTTTTCTTTGTACTTTTGAGTATGTGATAGGATTTCGAACCGGATTGCTTCTCAATGTAGAATTATATCGTGACATTTCTCCTGCTTAATTCCACCTTACACTCATGAGTTAGCGATAACATCCTCCATTCAGATCCCCTTTATCGTTTATTGATTCAACCGCCATCTCCACTTGCAGAGCTATATCTCCAGTTTCCCTTCATCTCTTATTTTATTCACTTGTGTCCACTTTTGACATCTCTTTCCTTTATTTTATTGTATAGCATTTGAAATTGTGTCGGGCTAATTTTGAAGAAAATATGAAACCTTCTAAGTATCGGTTACGAGAACAATACTAGATGTGTTTTAAATACTGACTTTGATAATTCCCAAAGGCGTAAAGAATTTCAGTTTTGACGCTCACGTCAATCGATGACCGAGAGATGATCCATAATCTTCAAGTTAATCTCGGATAAAATGCGATTTCTGGCTTATGTATTTACTTTCGGGTAGGTATAATCCTGCTGACGAGATCGGTCACGGGTATCGCAAAGAACCTTTCGATTTTTTGTCCGATATCTGACACTTTTCCGCTACTAAGAAATCACATGTTATGGTATTTTCACAGTTGAACGCGATATACTGACGATCCTGTAAGCGTTGTTTGTCTTCTGACTTCTTCGGATATTGAGATTCAAACCAGGAGATTATCTCTGATTGAAACGTATTTTTTTTCGTCGGAAAATATTTTCGATGATCTCTTTAACTTTGCCGTAAACATGTAACAGACATTCATCTGGACTTACTCTATGAGATTTCTTGTGAGTCCTTGAAAAAAAAAACTTAATAAATATGTTGAAAAGTTTGCAACACCTAAATCGGGATAATGTTATGGACAGTTTGCTACCTCACTACAAATCTCCAAATACGATCAAATTTTCACCTTTTATTAGGCATTACGAAATGTTATACTGTTTAGAATGATCCCGGTACAAAAATGGTTAAAACCACCAATACGATCAATGTTTTTGCATTTTGAGACCCAAAACATATAGTAGGAAGTATGTAATAGTCAAATATAAATTATTATTGTGGACGTTAGGTGGTATGAAAGTGTTCATTATTATTACTCAATACATTTGGTAACCTAAGACTGACTTACTATGAACGTCGTTTATCGGTTTCGAAATAAAATAATTACTGCGTGACATCGGTGGCTGCTTAATGCGTCACCTATTGTTTTTCGAAGAAACTAATATGATCAAAACACTGTTATTTGACTTTTGTTTGTTATTTGTGTGAGAAAACAATAATAATATAGGTTGAAACAGTTACAAAAATGAATTTTCTAATTAATCAAATTAAACAACATTAACATTACTTATTCATCAGTTTCTTTCTAGTATTTCAATGTATAAACATCGAATTTTCTCATTTTCTACTGAATTTCTTATCTTACGACGAGGAATGATTTTAGTAATGATTAATTTTACGGTTTTGTATAAACACTAAATACTTTGTCAAATTTGATTGATAATATTAAACTTTAGTAATTTATATTTCCTGTAACTAGTATACGATTTACATTCATGTATTCGTGACTCAAGGTCCAGAATAATCAGAAACAATATGAAACATCCGAAATTCGTTATTTAATAATTTGATAAATTCCTTTTAAAAATGTAATAGGAATTAGTAGTAAAATAAAGTTAAGTTCTTTCAGTTTTGCCGACACAAAGTGTCCAGGGAATTCGAGAGTTAAAGTTTCCAGTGAGACATTTGTTCCTCCTTCAAAGACTTCTACCGAGACATTTGTTTCTTAGTATTAGAGAAATTTTTCTGAAAATTTGCTGACCGACCACTACTCAACCGCAATGACTAAATGTTGTGGATTTCTTTCCCCGTTTTTCACCTGTCTAAATATACAACGGTCTAATGTACCTAAACGACCAAAAAGTTAGGATGCTTACGACTTTGTTATAAATATGTTTTTCTCAGTTTTAATATATTTTAGTGCGGGTATATAGATATTTTATGGGGAATTTGTTTATCATCTTAAAGTATAGATAGTCATAGCTAAGTTTACTAGAAATAAAAACAATAGTTCCCTTAAAGTTTATTAAATTTGCTATACATAATAGTAAAATTTCCAAGAAAAAATCCTTCCTGTTAGATTTTGAATTTCTCCACATATATTAATAGAGTATCAATAACAGGGGAAATTTCTACCTTGGAAATCCTGTTAGTAATTTGCTTAATTTTCTCCTATTTACAACACAACAAAATGGTTTTTATGTCATTTTTATCGTCGTTAACCACGTTCGAAACACTCGATTTTCGTATACGAATACAATTTCCGTTCATTCATCATTACTCGTAAACCGTATACTCAAATCTTAAGATAAGTGAGGATTTCCTATTCCGCGCACTTTCCCGCGACCTGATGCATTTTTAAATATACGACGCATGCAGCAAATTCCTATTATTCGTAGGAAACTTCTTGTCCGTCAAGATTTACAACCAGAAGATGCACGACCACTTTTCCTCGCTATCTTCACGATCGGTAATGACAGTAATTGACAGCTTACCTCGTCGCTTCGCGCGAAATTTTAATCCTCTTCGGCTCGTTGGTGTAACTGCACTAAAAGAACCATTTGCCTACGTTTAAACCTTTTCCGTCTGCGATATATCCTGCCAACAAGTTTAAGTGATTTTTCAATGTTTGTGCTTTAATTGACTTGTACTAGCCATTGTGTACAGCGGATTTTTCATGGTTACATGTGCATAATAAAAAATTATTATTGTGGACGTTATTAAATAGATGTTTTTGAATCAAACATATCAAGTACAAGATAATAAAGATGTCGGAAAAAAGCCAATTCGCAATAACAGCAAGCAATTATTTTTTAGAGCCTTATATATCCGATGTACCCGAAAAATAATGAGATCAATAAAACGATTAAGAATAGCCAAAAGACTATTTTTTTTTTATTTATTATGTTTCGGTTTTCTATACATATGCGATATATGGGGCATTCCATGCGTAGTGTGCCACCAATTTTTAATTTTGTGTTTACCATTTTTGTATTAAAAAGTAATTGAAAGTGTAGTGATTTAGACCATTCATAATCCAAAAATACCAATGATTAACGAAGTTATAGTTTATTTAATGATTTTTTTTTATTCAGTAGTTTATTTTCTTACGCAAAATGATGATATTAAATAATATTGTTTTACATGTTTCTTGGTAGATTTTTTGACGAGCTTTAAGATAAAAATATGTATTTTCAATTTCAATTGCACCTTCAATCAAAAAACTCAATTAAAAATGTCAATGTTCATTTTTCGAAATTTCGGGTATTTTTAAAAATCTTAAAAAATCACAAAATACAAAATTTCATTACGAACATGAGAACATATTGAATAAAGTGGCAACCGAAGAGCGTATATGCATTAAAAGTGGTTATTAAAAAATAAGTCCCCTGAGTATAGTACGATTCCATGTAATACAGGGGCCTTCTATTTTTCATTTTCATCCTTCCGTATCTCGGTCAAAAATTAACAAAAAAAATCCTTTTTTTCAATTTAAAGAGGGATTTTGTACAGAAAATTAATAAACCTAACACATTACAAATTTTGCATAATTGAGAACACAAATTATGGAGAAGCGATCTCAACTTACATTTAAAAACAATTTCATGTTACATTCCCATAAAAAGCATCTAAAAAAAAATAAAAATCATCGTCTTCCTTAAACAATAAAAATTGACAATAACAAGTGTTAAAAATTCACCTCACTACGTATAATATTGAAAAAACCATTGAATAATATGTCTCAGACTGCAAAATATTTTGAAAGTCAAGAAACATAGGTCTTTGTATATAGCTCATGCGGTTGAGGGGTAGACTTTGAGGAAATATTTTGACTTCCCAGAAAAAAGTATCAACAGACTTGGTGAATTCACTCTTTAGACAGTTTTGGAATAAATTAAAAAATATATTTTTATATATAAGTAACAGTTGAATGCCAGAAAGGAATAAGTAAAATTAAGTTTTTAAGTACTTACACAATAGTTAGATAAAAATCTAATTTGGATATATCTTTAATTGTCTTTTTAAAAAATATTAAATATGTTAGTAAATTGAAACATTAAAGTAAATGTGTGCAGTGACTCAAGATATTTATTTTTTTTAGGCTGTACTATTTAAGTGCATGAATAAGACAACAAAGATATGGAAAGTACTTGTACTTCTAATAAATCTTAACTGTTCTGAAGATCGACCGACAGTCCACCGAAATAATGATTAAAATATTAAACATCATATTTTTGTAACCCAGGGCACAAAAATACGACATTCCGCTTCCTTGTCCGGGCCCAAAATGAGATTTTGCACATACGTAGGTGCAGACTAAAAAGAGTGAAAATGAATAATATAAGCCTATTAATAAATGTTCAACTCCGTTGCATTCTATTAAAGACACTGATTTAAAAAAAAAACCGGCCGGTTTCGACGAATCACAAGACCGACATTTCAAAAACCCTACCCGATCATATTCTGTAAATGTAATTAATGATTTAATTCTGTTTAATAAATAATTCGGGGGTCAAACTAACTTGACCTCCAACTGACCTACAAAATCAATCCCTTGGTCAAAATTTTTGACCATGACATGACCTTTCAGGAAGACCTGAAGGACATGTTTTGTTATGCAGTGAACGCACCAATCGGAGGTGTCTGTATTTTGAAATGTCGGGTTTGAATGTCTGTATTTTGGAATGTCCGGTTTTTCAATGTCTGTTTTTTTAAACGTCTGATTTTTGCATGTCGGATTTTTGAAGTGTCTGTTTTGTGATTGGTTGGGTTTTGCAGGTGCACCAGGCAACATTTATATTTGCGAATTATTTTGGCATCAATGTTCAATTATTTCTGAGCAGCTCGATAGTTCTAAATATTTTTGTTTGTTAGGAGTCAATAAATAAAATAAAAAAAATTAATGGAGTATCGTGATAATGGCTTACATAATAAGTGGAGCAGGAAGGAATTTGAATGGATCCAATCGCCGGTCTGTTTTGACGCCGGGCGTCAAGCGGGTGTCCAGGCGTGACACTGGGAATGCAAACAAACTACCCCGGCTCCTCATTTCGATCCCTACATATTTCGATGCAGTTACACGATGCCCTAAAAGCGGAAAAGGGATTTGCCGATTAGGACAAAGTAACGACCTTTTCCGTTGCTTTGTCAACTCTGGGTCAGGGACGAATTTTCAATTTCACGCTGATATATCTCTTAAATATTTCGTAACTTCAATTTACGGAGGTGTTTCAACGATAGACATCCGGTCTGGGACGATATGTTTTACTAGTTTAGTTTTTTAAGGTAAATGACTTCTAACGCATCAGATGCCCTTCACCTTCGTAGATTATAATTTGGAGTGATTTGTTATTTCATATTTTACAAAAATCTTTGATAGATATTGAAGCTGTTTTATTGAATTGATACATATAACACTGAAAAAAATTTACTCGACAAATTCAACTACGATTGAGAAGTTGAGTCGAGAGTAGTTAAAAGAAATACTTTTTCTGTTACTATAAGTTTGTTTAAGTTGTTAATTTTACTATTTTTACTTAAGTTAATATTATTTATCCAGTAAACGAAAAAGTATTCCAAATGATTGGAGATCAAGAAATGCGATACTATGCATAAAACTCATAAAGGCATGCACTAATATAATAAAAAAGCAACCGCCCACTAAAAATAATTTCGCTAAGAAAATTTCCAGAACAATTCTTAGTTGATTTGACTTCTTTATAATTACGCAGAGTAGTTCGATACACTTCAAGAATCAACAGTTTCTAAGTTGCAGTTATTACCGTAAAGAAGTTAAACTAAAAAATGTTGTTGTGCTAAATTGAATTAAAAATATATCGCTCCAGTTGAATAGTTTTTAGTGTACTAGTTAGTTAAACTCTAAAAAATGTTTTTAAATTTAGTAGAATTAACTGCCAAAATGTCGTTTCGATAGCTATATTTTTTGTTGATTTAACTCGTTTATGGTTGTAAGTATAGCCTATAAAATTCCGTTGAAGACCTATTGAAATACTTCCAGTAGTTAAAAAGTAGCCAAATCAACTAGGAATTTTTTTCAGTGTGGGCACCATAGGTATATTTTTATTTAAAAAATGGAATACTGTTTCGTTCGAGATACAAGTATTCGTTATATCCTAAAGACATTTTCAGAGGGCTTTAAGATGTTCTAAACGCTTTTAAATCTCTTAAATATTGCTTAATTAATACTTATATTGTAAGAGCTTTACAAATCTGTCAAATATCAAGTCTCAGAAAGGAACTAAAAAGTTTTCATTCTCATTATAAAACAAATCATTTCTTTCTGAAAACGTAGTTTCTTATCTTCATACCGTAAATATTCCTTCACAATAAGAATTTTTAATCTAGTATGATATTAAAATTGCGCAAGTTCATTTTTTTTATTCAAACACCACCTAGTATCTCAAAACCGAAAATGCTTTTCCAAAGAGCAGAATATTTGAAAATATCAGAATCAAGTGAAATATTTGCTACATTTTTCTGAAAAAAATACAATCAATATTTTACGTTAATTATACGTATTTCATTAAACTATAGATAACGTATTCATTTTCAAATTATTTACAAGACAGAATGGTAAATTTTTCTCCAAAAACGTGCTCCGTTATATAATTAATAAATTATATAAAGAAATAGTTAATCGAGAATCGAAAAATGCTAGAAATGATTTTAAGTTATCAAAATAGTATAATTTATAACAAGAAAAATGTAAAATATTGCAAAATATATCTTACAGTAATTTCTATTACTCCGGAAAATAAAAATTGACTGTATAATTGTATAAAATCGTTTCCTTGTTTAGCTACTGCAAAAATTATTAGTATAATTTTCTTCGTCTCGTGTTCTTTGAATAAAGTGTTATTAATTACTTTTTTCTATGTCTTTTATTTGCGTTGTTTTAAAAATAAACAATAAAAATGTCTTGAAAATGCTCAGAGGATACAAAATATTATTGATACCTTAGCACTGAAAATTATGTCACTATCCTGAGCAAACTGATGTACCAATTTAACACGTTGTGTAATATTTTGTACTTTTTATAATTGTATTAAACTCCAATTCACTTTTTTGGCACTTATTTTACTACTACAACAAATTGAAACTAAATCTTTAATTAACGCATTTCAAACGTTTTGACATATGAAGTATTATAATGTTAAATAATAATGATGGCAAGTAAATCCATTTTATTAAAAAATTTGAATTTTAATATATACAGTATTACATTTTATAATAACTTTATTATTATTTTATTACGTATTTTATCAATTAATAAGATTAAACAATAAACAATTAAATGAAACATTCGCTTCATAACACAAGTAGCACAATTATAGGATTGATATCCTGATAAAGTTAGTTACTTCATTACATACAGAATGGTAAAACAATCCAGAACAAGAAAATATATGTAATCTAGATAAACGAAATAAGCATTGACTGTTATTGATCGTAGATCAAGTTACAGATTGTATGTAATTCTCGTGTAAAAATATACACAAGAAAAGTTAACCTACTTTATAGTTTTGTTAATAATAATGAAATCATCAAAATGTTTGTTAGTGCTCAATCGAAAAATCCAAAACTATATAGAATATGATTTTCTTATTAATTCTCGTATTTCATATCTTTTCATCTGAAGCTATTGTTCTTAGTTTACATATCTCAAATATAAATCACGGAATCGATGGGAAAGTAATATGCTTATGATTCTATTAAAAAACGTCGTTTATTGATTATTTATCTGTTGATCCGATCAATTGATTATTTAATATGTACACAAGAGTGTAGTTTCTGTAAATTCATATAACGTTTATATTATAGTTTTGAGAAACATTTATCGAGAAATACAACATTTTAAGTATATTCCAAAATTTTATGAAAAGAAAAGAATTATAGGTAATAATTCTATAGGATATCCTTTAAAAATTTCATTATAATATTTGAGTAACTTTTGTATGTTTCACATATTCCTTTATGAAGAGTTTTATATTATTGCTTGTTTTTAATATTCATTACACTATTGTCATTGATACTTTTTCAACTATGATTGTATACTTATAAAATTTGAATAAATTAACTTTTTGCTTGAATTAAATGCGAAACTAAACGAGACTAAGGTAAGTCGTGGATTCGTCTATTATTAAAGGATAAGAATTACTATGGAAGATACGTGAATGAAACCTACCATTCCTAAAGATTTTATGATTTCAAACGAAACGAAATGTTTTGAATCCTATTATAAATTTCGATTCGGACTGACTTGACCTACTCTATGACAGCAATAAAAAATTTTTTGCTTTAAAGTCGATGCTTTTATGACGACGAATTGTTCGTCAAAATGGACATAAATCTTTCCTGTGCCCGAATGCCTGAGAACAACCTACAAAAATTTTTTCTTACCAAATCTTAAATGACAATTTTAGTTATTTTTTTAATTTTTTGTATCATTTCAGAAAATGTTAAATTAGAGCTAAAGTTAGCTCAATTGATTACTGAACAATTATAGATAACTTTTAATCATAATGTCGTTGAAGAAATTAACGAAAACAACTAGAAAGTTATAAATTGTTGAAAATATCCATAATTTATTGTTAGTAGAAATATGAAAAGTGTCTCCGTACAATAAAAAGTGTACACTGTCTGAATTTGTAATTTACGTTTTATTTAATTATATAACATTTTAAATTAACAGTTGTTATTTCTCACCCTAGTTTGAATACGAAATCAATATTGAGAATCTTTGTATTAACAGAACTTTCAACAATATTTTTAAAAATATGATATTTAAGGTATGTAGCTATCTTCAAAAGATTAAAAAAAAATTATGAAAAGTTATTGTTTGTGAAATAAATAATTTCAGATATAACAATTCATATATTATATCTGAATTCGATTGTTTTACAAGAAAAAACTAAATTAACCATTTTTTTTAATTCTGAAGACGGTTACCACTATAAGAACGGCATAATTATTAAAATATTCTTAAAATTATAATAAATCAAAAATCTGGAAGTCCATGTAAGCACTGTGTGTGGATACATAATAATAAATACAAAATAGTTTTACATACACTGTCACCTAGTATTTCACTATAGTTTTCATTTTGTTTTATTCAGTTTATTTTATAGCTGAAATTATAATATTCGAAGAGAAGAAAAAATAAACACATCTTAGAACAATACTTATTTTGTCAATCCACTTTTTTAAACGTTTAAAAATAGGTATGATATGTTTGTTACAACCAAAAAAAGGGTGATATTAAGATCCTTGATTCCTTGGGAATAAATATTTATAGGAATCTAAAACTTTTAATTCGAAATTATAAACTACTTTGATTACTTTTAATTCCATACACTGAACAAAAAATTTCCCAATTTCAAGTAAATATTTACTTAAATAGTCGCTACAAAATATTTACTTATAATAGAAAATAGTTTGTTAAATTCTGCTAAATATTAATTTAATTTTATCCAGCAAGTAAATATTTATTTAAATTAAGAAAATATTTCCTTATTTTATGTAAATATTTTGTTGCCACTATTCAAGTAAATATTTACTTGAATTTAGGAATTTTTTTGTTCAGTGTACAGCATATTCATTACGTCAATCGTTTGGAAAATATTTACATTTTAATATTCAATAACATGTAAGTATGTTATTCGAAACTAGATAACACTGTTTTACCAATATGTGTTGTTTGTTTCAGTATGCAGTTCACATATCCTTTTTCATATCAATACATCCCAGTGGCATGAAATTAATTATATATAAAAAGTATATTTATATAATATAAATATATTGATCAAAATTTTATTTTCGTACGGTATACTAATCGTTAAATTAAATGAACACGTTCATAAAACCACTTGCTACTATAGCAGTATAATACAGATTTTCGACCCTGGACACCTGATAAACAATATCGATATAATACACATAACTCAATTGACGACTCTTCATCAAATTTAGTTTATGGCAGTTTAGACATTACGGAATGCATATTTTTCCGGTCACGCGAAGACCTCGACACATGGAGTTGTACGGATCTCACGTCCAGCTGCGTAACAATGTGTAATAATGACATTGGTACCCAAGAGGCAATTGGATGAAAACAATATGTGCTTTCTGACATTTAAATATTAGTTAGATGTCAAGGTTTTCTAACAGTAGAAATTAGTGCCGGATATTATTTAACTATTGGTACCTAAATGCAATAAAACATTCCAATCCAAAAAAAGTACGGCATAGAAAAAACAACGAAAAAAGCAGTAAATAGTATCAACAAATTCTTCAATAGACGTAAGGTCATACTAAAACAGTAGGAGTCAAATTTAAGATGTTAAAAACCACCGGTTGAACCAGGAGTCAATTTTAAATTTAATACAGGTAATTTCCAATCTGAAGAAGTAAATTGCAATCGAAATTAATGTTATTAAGTGGTCAGATGGAGCATATTGTAGTTGGAAAAGCATTCGATCGGCAATCGAAAGGTTCCGGGTTCATTGTAAAAAAGATCCTTTTTCTAGGATCATATAACAATTTTTACTATTTTGACTATAAGGGCTTCGAGAACAGACCTCCCATTATGTTGATATTTAATATTATTTGTGACAGTAAAGTTTCCTTTCTGAATAGTATTAAATAACAGTAAAAAATATTAACATAATTGTAGGTCTATCCTCAGAATCTTAGTCAGAGCAATACAAATTGTTATGCAAATCATTTCAGTGATACTGACAATTTAGTTCTTCAATATCAAACTATATATTTTCCTAATTCGCGTGAATTTCAATAGAGAACATATGTGCGCCATCTACCGGTACGAATATACGGGTAGCAGTTGTTACAATTACCTGAAAGCAAAATTCAAATTTATAACCTCCACGTGCAATGTGCAGAACTGTTACGGGTCCCCGAGGATGTGAAAAAGAAAAACCTTCTTGCACGGATCTTTAAAAAATACGAGTTATTTCCCAGCTAATTTGTTTGTATAGAAATAATTCTTATTTAATTGTCTACCGAGTGAGTGGTTTTGAAAAAATGTTTAATTTGCTATTTTACTAAATGTTTCGTTCATTTGCAAGTAACTAAATATTTACTTACAAAACTTTTGTAATGACATATGTTAAAACACTGCATGCGATCATTAAAAATTAATTATTGTATAAATAAATAGGGTGCTCTAGTAAGCTTAGGTCAACCTTATGTTTTAAAACAATAATTAATTTTGAATGATTATTCCAAGCGCAAGTTGTAAATTCAACGCGCTTTTTATAAGAACCTCAGTTTTCAAATTATATCTGCAAAAAGGTTTGGACAGACCCAAATTTCTTAATAAAAAACGCGTTTTCGATCCAATGTAATTGATGAATCTTATTTATTTTTTTGGAATACTTTTTTCAAGACGTTTAGAAAAAAGATATGTGTCGTTTTGAACGTCGTCGTTTTGAACGTTATCGTTTTGTCGTTGTCATGGAAAATTTTCAACAAAAATTGACTTGCAGTTTTCTGTTGACTGGTCCCATAATTTAAAACTCACATTTTATAGATAAAACCCTGATGTTTCAAAATATCAATATCTGAGACATCGACATTTTAACCCTTTATGCATTTCTGTTATCCATGCATTTTTTAATAACACATATTTTGTTCTGTATCTAAAGTAAACTTATAACTTTTTAAACAAATTTTGAAAAACGTAGACATTTTTTTCTTCATCCTGTCAAGAATATATTTTGATTTACATAGGAAATAACTGAACTTTTTACTCGGAGGTTGATAGGGTTCAATATTTATCTAACCTCAAATTTTTAAAATTCAAAATGTCCCATCAAAGATGACAGACTGAAACGCGGAAAGTTATTCATAATGTGGCAATGAATTCGTAATCGGAAACCGGTAATAACGTATTTCGATAGAAACAGATGAATTTCAAACAAATTTGACCGCCATTTCTAATCCCCATTTTGAATTATGAAAATCTACTTAAGCTTCGTAATGAACAGCTAAAAAATATCATAGAAACCAGATTTCATAAAAATCTGTAGATATACAAAGGAATTTGTCTGCCATATTGGATCAACGATTTTGGATCTTGAAAAGATATTTAAATAATAATTTCCTAAAAGATTAATTACATTAATGAAGGTTTGACAGTTTATTTTGTACACCGAAAACGATATGTTCTCACATCCTGTAACAAACATAACTCGTAGTACGAGTGTAATGATTTCTTAACAAGAGTGTAAATTATACATTTATACTGCAATGTAAGTTATAGTTACGCTTTACACCCGTATCAGTCATTCTGCTTTTTTTAAACTGTGTGAGTAAAGTGTGGCTTTACGTATTTTATACATTTTTTAATGAACTTGACGCATACTTTCATACCAAAATATTGTTCGATACAAGTGCAAAAATGTTCTTTATACTAATATGAATGTGAACCTCGCTTTCAGCTCGGCCAGCAACCATCCCATTCGTAGAGATGGCTTTTACACACTTGTGTCGAAAAGTACTATTTTGTAATGGCAACGACTAAAGTTTTGATATATTTTTGAATGCTTAAAGTACAATTTTATGCACGATCGTTCATTTTACTTATTTCATTTCGTACGCGCATAAAAAATTGTTTTACGCGCCAAAAGCAGGCATCAAATGTACTTTACGCACGAGGTTTACGCCCGCAGTTACAAATTACTACAATCCGCAACAAGTGTGTAAAATAGATGATTTTGAGCGTAGCGAGGACTTCACAAGAGTCGAGTACGGCACATATTTTAGAGCACTGTTGTGTATACTATTTTTCATAGCGACCAACGTGTACATATCACATCTTTCGATTTTCCTTGAAAAAAGACAAAAATTCGATTTTCGATACTATAGCCGTAAAATCCGATTTTACGGCCTACGTTTAGTCCGTAAAATGAAATTTTACGAATCACGTGTACCATGAATCTGCACTGTCAAAAACATAAGCCATGCGGACTAAATGCAGTTCACGAAATCGAATTTTTATACAGCTTTCAGTACCGAAAAATAATGTTCGACACACGGCCGTAAGATTTTACGGCCTCGTGCGATCAAGCGATACTAGGACCGGCTTCCCTGATCCTCGTACGCTGGTATCGCATTCAAGCTGTATAAAATCTGGTTTTACGGCCTTGTATCGAAAAATACTATTTTCTTCACACCGGGAGGAAAGCACCAACTTTCCTCCCGCAAGCGGAAGGAAAGATGCCGCTTATCCTCCCGGCCATAAAGAAAAATCGTATACTTCCCTCGGGAGGTAAAAAAGAATGCCTCAGACTGCCTGTTTCTCACCCTCGGCTTCACCTCGGGTAAAAATTACACGCAGTCTGAGACATTCTTTATTTTACCTCCCTCGTTGAGTAATATACTATTTCGTACAGAAATGAGTGCCCAAAATAATATTCCCTCACGCAGTTTATTTTCCTCACTCAATTGCATTTCAGTGCGGAGGATAGAATGTCGACCAGTTCGGGAAAATACTATTTTCCGCACTCACTTGCGTGCGAAAAATCGAATTTTGCGCACGGAGTTAGCAAAAATACTATCCTGTATTATGTCCCTGTATGCAATCACTAATTTTGTTAAGTATCACCCTAGCATTTGTGTGTTTTTATAAGATTCTGAATATCCTCCAAAGAACAAAATTCTTGATCCCAACGTACATGAATTTCACAATCGATATTACTGTCTCCAAAGTATATCGATATTAGATTATAAAAGCATGATGCATCAAAAATCGGAAATGCAGGTTCCATAAACTATTAACTTCTCTCCCATTAGTTCTCCACCTCAAATAACTTATGAGCCGAAAACGTATAAACAAATATCAATATCATATAAATACTCATTAATTCCTCATCAATTTAAAAATGATGTAAATCATCGATAGCACATTTTCTCGATAGCATCGCGTTATATGATCCAAGAAAAAGTCAAAGAAAACTGTGATTCGTCATTCCCGGACAATTTATATAAATTTAGTAGTCCAAATGAAAAGTGCGATAAATCATCGGGAAAGTGGGAACGGGTTTTCAAAAAAAGTTCCGACAATTCTCAGACGCGGGGGACAATCGATGAGAGTAAAAAATTGACCGAGGAATCATAAAGCGTTAGAGTTAATCGACGGCACATGTAGATTCTTGGAGAACGTTATCGGCGTTAGGATCGCCGCCCCCAACGGGTATGGGATCCCCGGGTTGAGAAGCCCTGATCGACGTGTGTGGTCCGTTCTCCGCTCTCTGGCGGCGAGGTGCCGACACTCGAAGCTTCCCCCAGGTCCCCTTCCTCAGACTCCTCTCTTCCTCGTCGCGTTTCTTCTCGTTTTGTTTTCGCAGTGTCTTCTATATATCTCCTCTCCTTTCTCTGGTTGCATCCTCGTCGGATTCGCGCGCGGCCAATGGCCGGCGTCTCGCTCGGGCTCTCGCACGTCATTATGCACCGACCGGCGCTCGGCATGAATCTACTTTAGGGGGTCCCCTGTCCTCGTCGTCCTTTAGGAAATCTGGCGACCTGCGGTCTCCGTCGCGCATCGGCTTATTACCGAGGTCTAATCCTATCCTTCTTTCGCTCGTTAGCCTCGCTTCGTTTGTACGCTCAGGTGCTTACTTACAACTGCTGCGCCGGGCCGCCGCCGCCGCATGTTCTTCCCCGTGATCGTGCGCATCGACAGAAAAACGATAACACGCGGCAGAACAAAAATTAACGACGCGATGCAATTTCCATAGATGTTGAAATGATTCGGAATTTCTCGGGTAAATCGAATGACCGTGTAGGGTCAATTGGAGTTGGGATTTCTTTTTTTTCTCAAAACTCCTTCCCCTCGATCAGAGAAGCAGCCGGCTCAACAGCGAGTACTTTTTGGGACTTGCGCGTGCACGTAAGAAGCTCTCTCTTGGTACCGTCACGCAATTACTTTTATCGATTACGAATTTTAATTATAGATTTCGACCAAAATGCTTTTACATTGAAAAATGCTTCTCCACAGCCCGGAATGCAATGTTCGTACTCGGGAAGTCTCATATATTGTCGTCATATTTGTTAATTATACCAATTGCACAGAAAATAACGCATTAAAATGAGTGAAAAATATGTTATTACCTAGTAAACAAAATTTGTTTGAGGTTATAAACAGTGATAAGAAATTTTGCTGATATACGACTTACTGAAAAAGATCAATAAATATTGCTAATTAGAATGTATTATTTAATAAGACCGTTTTTGGGCCCTTCCTCAAGTTGCCCGATATACTATGAAAATCTCCTGATATGCCTAACAATCCACCAAAGCCGTTTTTCGTCAACATACGTGGAATTTAGATTCTCTTGACAAAGATTACTAATTTTTAACGTATTATTGAGGAACCTCAGACATCATACTTTCCCAAACACTTTGGACATATATAAGGACGATATCTCAGAATCGATGTTTTTCAGTGTTACTCCCTGTATAATGAAAATTAAAAATAGCGGATTCAATATGGCCGACAAATTTTCAAACAAATCATAAAGCTTTGCAGTCCAGTAATGTATGTTTAATAACTACTATTGTTTATTTTTTATGTCTACATTGACTTTAGACCAACGAATACAGTTAACTTCTAATTATAATGATTAAAATTAAAATAACATTAATGATGCATTACAATATTGAAAAAGATTTGAAACTTTCATATTATATGAGACGGTCTTAAAAATGTATGGAATCTGAAGTCTTAAATCACTGGTCCCAAAAGATTCATGATATAACGTTACACAAGAATCAGTCAATTTTTGTTTAATTTATCCGCCATTTTGAATGTTTGAAAACTGTATGCAAATTCGATGCGAAAACCGAAAACCCTGTAAGAGGCAGTTTGGAACAAACTGGATTGAATTTAAGAAATTGTTTGATATTTTGGATCCGCCATTTTCAATTTTCATCATATAGAGGTCAACAGTTAAAAAGCTTTCTGATATATTTTTATCCTTACATATTTCTGATAAGATTTTGGAAAGTATGGTTCTATGTATTTTACAATGTTTCATGTTAATTTTTTCCATTTTCAGTTGACATATCGAAAAACGGCTTTATTAACACTCGTCCAATTCAAAACGCAATTTGATACCCAAGCAAAAAATTAGACCGATATTACCTCTTTCTGACCTTCCCTGAAAGTCAAATATTTTCTTGACCACATCTTGTTTCCTAAAAACGAATTACCCTGAGCGGGCATAAAAGTAGATACAATTTTTCGATTGAAATTTGGTAATAAGGACTTTTGGGTCTAACTCGTCGTGAATATGGTAAAATGTACCTATACACTGTCAACTAAATTATTATCAGTCCTAAAGAATACCCACAAGAGGTCAAAACGTTGACAAATACACGAAATTTACAAAAAATCGACTTTTTATTTTGCGATCCTTCCGAAATAAAAGACCGACAAAATGAAGAAAGTCCGATTGAAGATATTTGCACTGTGGTCGAAAGAAACATTCAATTTATGACTATAATTCAGGACACATTGAAGACGTGTTTTTAGAATGAAACGCGCAAAAAATGACTGGAGTTTTAATAAAATATCATTAGATTTAATAACAATTATCATAAGTGCTTAAGTTATACAATTTTGTCCAATATGTAATTGACAATTCATTTAACATACACAACTTATCGGTCATACTTTCCTACATTCTACAATTTAGTCTATTTCAACGATTAATACAAATTTCGAAAATCTTTTTTTTTCTTCCAAATTTTCTATTATTCATACACCATATTAATTATTTTTGCAGGCATTCTTATCTTCATTTCTCATCCGCAATTAAAATATACTTTGAAGGTTCTATTCTTAATTGATTCAATTTCTTTCTTCCGACTCCTCGCATTCTCCAATATCAATAGTTCCGAGTCCTATTTGTGTTGAATTCTGCTATTCTTTCTCTTGTTCTTCTCATTGTACGTTTAAGATTCTCGGTCACTTTTGAATCTAAATTCTAGAGTTTCTCGGACCCTTGTATTAGATTCTCGCTTTTATTTATTTTCGCAACTCTGAATATAGCAGACCTATTCAACTTTTGTACGCTTCCTAATTCCCGATGAAAAAAATCATTTACGTTGAAAAAAAGTGAAATCTTCCGTAAATGAGTGGTTTTTTAAATAAACAATAGAATTTTGCTCTGGAAGGTGTGAAATTTTATTTGAAAGTTAAAAAGTTAAAGCTGTACAGAACTGTTGCATTTAGTGATTCTTATTATCTTCAGCATCATCTTCATCAATATCATGACCATCATCATCCAGTATCATATTCTGATGTTTCCGATTCTATAATTTGGCTCCCGTCACGCCCTGTTTAAAAGTACGTCAAGTAATGGTATCAATGCCATACCCATATGTCTAAGATCCGTGGGTAGTAACTAGCAATCCGAATACTTTTTAAAATTTTGGTCACCATACTGGTTCCACCATCTTGAAATCTGAAACTATGATGTTAGATTCTTGATCACCGACCCCAAAACCCCCGATTAACGAGTTTCATGCTATTCAGTTTAATATTTTTAATGGTTAACTTAATTTTCCGTTTTCAGCAGTTTTTGAAAGGGACAAAGGGGAACCCGCTGCTCAAAATTTCAAACGTTTATTACAGTTACTTTTAAAAATTTGGTATAAAATCTTTATTTTTTGAGAAGGCAAATAATTTTTTGTATGGGATTGTACCTATTAAATTCTGTTTTCATTAGTACACGTGTATATTAACGATATGTTAGTTACACAAGTAGTGAGCAAGAAAGCTTAGAGAGGGCGACTTGTAAGTCTCTCCCCTATTTATTTTAAAGACGCAAGCATAAGATTCATTTAAATTACTTGCGATTGCAAATGTTTCTCCTTGTAATTCAACCCTACATAATTTAAGAAATTTCTTCCTTATTTCGAGAGAAAATTTTCTTATCGACTATTAATATTAAACAATATTTACAATTTTGTTATTTAGTGTGTGACTAAGCAGTTGACAAAGTAATTTCGACGTCTTCTTCGCGGTTCCGGCAATTAAATAAACTCCATAAAAGATATCGGTTGTACGGAATACGTATCTTTCCATTTTATTATTTTCTGAGAATTATGATAGGAAAATTACATGCAATTAATTAAACAAATTACCCAATATTACTAAAATGTGACGTATAGTTTTATTAAATTACATAGTACGTATAGTGACCATCGCATGGAGCATGAAATGAGACGTCGTGGTCGTACTCGTGTCACTTGTAATGATTTAAGACTCGCTTAATAATTTGCTTGTATATGATAATTTCCAGTGTTAATATCCCACTTATCACTTCGTATAAGACAATAATTTATAGCGAAATTACATCTAATACATATTTCATTGTATACAATTTATTACCGGAAAACTTAGAATAGTTTATAGTAAAGTTATGTTCATAGTAAATCACACGTTTCGGTTGTATTAATAAATATTCTTACAGACTTAAAAGATTTCCTTGCTGGTTGATCCACGCAAGAATATGTTATGCCTCTTAGTTAAAAATATTTAGTGTTTTCATCGGCGGCGTGGTATGATAGGTTATGGAATTTCGCAACATACGTAATATTTGTATTGTTATTCTGAATGAGATTGAACACTTGCTTATTAATTTATTAACAAAGAAAGCTGATCTTGAAATAAGTATTTATTTTTTAATCGTTCGACAACTATTAAACTACTTGTGGTGTTCTGATTGCAAATATGAATAAAGGAAACAGTAATCATATTGTAACATTTCGTCGAATCATTGCTTAAGTTTACATAAAGCTATTATGAAGAGTAGACACCTTCCTTTATTTTTATAGAATGTAAACTTTTATTTTAATCACACTAATATTTAAATATTTATTGTCAGCATTCACAATAAAAGAAACATTTTCTTGAGTTTTACACTTAATTACTTAATTTTCATAATTCAAGATTACTTGACATTTCTTCACATTTATCGACCCTATAGTATATTTCTCTGTGAATAAAAAAAGAGCACAAATCACTACATTAAAGGAAAACAATACTAAACCACTCACTCACGAATTGTGCTAACTCGAGTAAACTACGTAGAATAATTGTGTAGACAATGCAATTGGCACCAAAGGTATTAACGGTTCTAATTTTAGTTAGGATGCAACATAAAATTAAAGATATATGTCATAATACATATACTTTTCAAAGTTGAAGTGTTTCGTCTTAGCAAGAATTTCACTGAGCGAGAAGTCAGATAATTGGTTCTTATTTACATGCAGCTACATCTGGCCTGAGCCACTTTGCCAATTTGAAAACAAAGGCCACGCACGCGCCTGGTATCTAATTTAACGGCAGTTAAGTAATAATTAATTATTTAGTCATTTTCGTTACACTGCAGAATTTTCACATGGATTTCAGCATCATTTTCTGTAAGTCTATAATAAAATTTACTTAACAATTTACTAAAATTTTCAAAAAATGAAGCTTGACACGTTTCTAACAAAAATATCGAAAAATATATATGTTTCTAAATACATTTTTTCTTAAATTTAAGAATTATAATTACCGTTAATTCCTTTGGTGCCAATTAAAATTAATTTTTTAAAAAAATTAAATAGATAATAAAATAACAAAATTAATAAGAAAAAATGTATTTAAAAACATACGTATTTTTCAATATTTTTTTTAGCAACGTGTCAAGCTTCATTTTTTAAAAATTTTAGTAAATTTTATGCAATTTTTCGCTGTGTGTGTGTGTGTGTGTGTGTGTGTGTGTGTGTGTGTGTGTGGGCGTGGGTGTGGGTGTGGGTGTGGATGTGGGTGTGGGTGTGGGTGTGGGTGTGTGGGTGTGGGTGTGGGTGTGTGTGTGTGTGTGTGTGTGTGTGTGTGTGTGTGTGTGTGCGTGTGCGTGCGTGCGCGTGTGTGTGTGTGCGTGTGTGTGTGTGTGTGTGTGTGTGTGTGTGTGTGTGTGTGTGTGTGTGTGTGTGTGTGTGTGTGTGTGTGTGTGTGTGTGTGTGTGTGTGTGTGCGTGCGTGCGTGCGTGCGTGCGTGCGTGCGTGCGTGCGTGCGTGTGTGTGTGTGTGTGTGTGTGTGTGTGTGTGTGTGTGTGTGTGTGTGTGTGTGTGTGTGTGTGTGTGTGTGTGTGTGTGTGTGTGTGTGTGTGTGTGTGTGTGTCCACGTCAAGAAAAATGTATGCTTCAAACGGGTATCTCCTTTTTGGACTTTTCCTTTTCCGGGCCCGATAATCTATCCGCCATTTTGGAATTTAACAAAATACCACTCGATAAACGAAAGTAAATATATGAAGCTAAATTTTAAGCCCAAGCAAAATTTTTTAGCTGCAAATGAATTTTGCACAGAGCTGTGGCACGGTTGACGTGGAATGCCCCATATATATATATGTGTGTGTGTGTGTCAAAGAACGTTAATAATTAATACATATCAATTCTATGAATTTGTATCGAACAATTGTGGGTTTGTAATTATATTTAATTGGAAAAGTATACAGAGTGTTTGCGAGAGAATGTAAACAGGAATATCCACGTTAATCTACAAATTATTATGTGATTGCAAAATGCCCAAATTTATTTAACAAATAGCTTGCGTTGCATGTGGGAGTTTGTGTTGTTCTTAACCTGTGTTTTTTTTTCTGTACAAATAAATTTATCCAGACAACAACATTCGCAAAATTTAATAGAAGCTTTTATACACAAATTAACATAATTAGTTTGCTACAAAAATCCCATTTCTAGGTAAATATAATCTGATAACCTCCGCACCAAGCAAGTTTTATCCACATTTCTACAATTGCAATTGATGTTTCTGAAAATATATGATTCCATATGTAATAGCGAATTCGGGATCTGCACCGATTCTGCACTTTTTCGCCGTTTTTGTTGCACTAACATGTAGCGAATATGTATAGAGATATCTAAGGTTATGTCACGAACGCCGTGAAGGTTAGTTACTTAGGTAAATGCCCAGTTTTTTGCTAGAATTTAGGAAACAAATATTGGGCAGTAAAACTATATATATTCTTTATTTAAATTTGTAAAAACGAATTTGTTGATACTTACATAAGTGGTGTGAAACAATGATGAAATCCGTGTATAAATTATGTTTCTGTATATGATAAAAGGTAATTAATCTGGATAAATCACAATGTAGAGAACTAAAGTGTTTGTGTTTGACTTATTTATAGTTAATCAGTCAATCGAAATCAAATAAACGATGTTATATACTCGCAAACGTATTATTTTATACTAAATGGCGAATTTATCAATTGTTGTATTATGTGGTTCACCTATCACGTACAATAAATATCGAATACTGGCAGGCATTTAATTAAACTGGTTTAATATTCAAACTGATTTCCAAAGTACGAAGTATTAGAAGTTATTAAATAAAAATAGTTATTAACGTTCGGTTAAGTACATTTTACATCACTTTCATGTCCTAATAAAATGTTTTGTATAAATCATTTTCTTTTTTTGTAAGGAATTCTTGTCCGTTTATTAATAAGTAAATAAATAATTAAATAAACAAACTAAATCTTTTCTACCATATTCAAAATGTAATGTTATTCCAAGGCAGATATACAATAGTATTAACGCTTTCGTTAGCAGCCACCTATCGTTAGTCTCGAGAACGAAATAGTTTGTAAATTTAAATATACCAAAAATATGTGTAAGTGTAAAACATAATTTATTTTATAACATATAAAATTCGTGGATCTAATAATCAATCACTTTAACAACAGCTATAGTTTTTATAGTCTATTTTCCTTATCGCGATTTTGGCCAATCGGCAATTCGAACCGAATCCGATAACATTTCCTTGGTCACATGCAGACTGAAAATGATTTGGCACAAGTTTCACGGCTATCGCCAAGAAAATTGGAATTGAAAAGATTCATGGAAAATGTAACGAGACTGTCAATGCGAATTAAATTTTGGTTAACTAAACTATATGTATTAATACATACTACTACTACATAAAATTACGTATATTTTTTTAAAACATATTTTTGTTGATATCATTCCGCAACATCGTTAACTTTGAATATACTGATCTCTTAATTCCAATATTTTCAACATTTATATTTAATAAGTAGTAAACTTCCACTGCAATTGAAAGAATTTGTAAGCCGTTAAGTTAATCGTGGGTAAGTATATTAGGTGACGTATAAAATAATGTAGTTTCGTTAACTATACTCGCATAGAACGTACTAATCGTTGTGAATTTGTAAATACAGTGTTCTGATTTCGCTTAAAATACATATACGTCTCATGCACGTATTTTAAAATTAAATGAATGATTTATAGGCGATAACGTTTACGACAACGCAAGTCAAGATCGGTAAAGCAAGTAAGTCTCTAAAAATGCGTTGCTGTATAATGTTCCATATAGCGAGCATTCGAATCTTGTTAATTGTATAATTCGATCGTTCGATTCTCAAGTCATTGTTACGACACGATTTACGTAAAAATACAAACAAAACATTTTCCCAAGAAAGTACATTGTGCACACCAATCTGGCTCTCGATCGCGGGTAACCGATTCTTCGCCCCGTTACAATAGAAATCAACAATTCCTTAACATGGTGCAGATAATCGGACGTTTAACATTGCGGAATAAGAGGGCAGTAAACTACTTAACCTTGACGTAATACCCGATTCGCTTTGATTGTTGGTGATACCGACACATGTACATACTCGGGATTTTTCTCTCACTGTGCACGGTCTTATACGATCCTCGTATCTAATCCGCATTTTATTACCACTAATATATCGCCATTACACGTTTAACTATGGCACATAATGAGCTCGTAAGATAATAACCGGGAGTTGTAAATTGCAACGGTATAAATAAAGCCATTTAATTATCCCCGAAAATCACGAGAACATTAACTACTCCGATCGAATAAAAAATTTGGAACTCTTAAACAATTCAATGGGAAATTTCACGATCTGGAATGGTATTGTAGATAAATAATTCGTCATGTAAAAAGTTGTCATTATTCGTGGTAAAAGTCGAGAATTTGGAATATTTACGATTGGAAATTTGAGTCATTTTTAGTAGAAATATTGACAAAATTACGCACAATGAAAATCGTCACTAAAGGTATTTTCTGAGATATTAAAATTTCTAGAAAAATTTGGATGATTTACCAAAACATTATAATCATTAATTGAATAATTATATAATAATCCAAATCGTCTTTCGTGCTACAAACCGAAAATGAATAATTGATTCAGCTGTCCAAAAATCAGTTAATAAAAGAAGTATTATTATCACAAATGTTTTCTTAATGTTAGCAATTCACCGCTGAGTCATTCTTCGTCAAATCGATCACGATCTCACATCACATCTCCGATTTTGTTAAAAATTGCAGAAAAGTTCGTATGTACTTTGCATATATATGGATATGGTAAAGGGATTTTTCGGAATTCCGAAAATTTTCAAAATGGCGGCCATATGAAATTTTCGGTAAAATTCTGCAGAGCTATAATTTTTCGAAAAAAAGTTTGTGAAAATTTCATATGGCCGCCATTTTCGGAATCCATATGTATGCCAAGTACTAACTTTTCTGCAATTTTTAACATAATCGGAGATATGAGTTAAGATCGTGATCGATTTGACGAAGGATGACTCCACTGCTTCATGCAGTCGCACTGCATGATCGATAATAAGATCAATAAGAAATGTAAATAAAGCAGAGTTTTAAAGAAATGTATTACTGTGTTACCGTTTTACGAAAATGTAATACCCATTCTGAAATAGTTCAACGATGGCTGGGTAATTTTTGATACTGGATGATAAAATGAAAATATTGTATAAGGAAACTTTATCAAACAAATTATGATTTATGCGTTTTACGGAAAGCAACGTAGTATCTTGGAGGATCATTAGGAGGCATCACAATTTACATATGTATCCATTAGGGTGAGTCAAACTTTTAAAACGTTAAAAAATTACACGAGCCGAAGTCAAAATCGATAGTAGACCGAAAAATGAATTTTTTTTTTTGTCAAAATCATTTGAAGCTCATACACGGAAAAGAATAGTGAGAACTCCATACAAATCTGCTTTGTGTTAATAAATATCGAAACACCTAACGAACATTTATTACCGATGCTGATCGCTGATCATGAATTCGAAGTCAGTTTATCAAAATTCAAAATGGTGGATCCAATATGACGGAGGAATGTTGAATCAACTGATAGAATTCGTTTTGAAAGGTATTATTCAGTTGTTCCGGGATCGCCAAGTATGAGGGGGATGTTGGATTTTGATAATTTAATAAGTAAATCCAATAAATAATTTTTTTTTACTGCCAAACATTTTAAACAGTTACACTAACTATAAAAATTTGTAAAACCTGCTTCTTTCTACTATTCGTAGTTAAGGTATCTACTCTTTCGAGTGAGGAAATGAAACATTTTTGAGAAGAAAGCAGTTTAAATTATTTAATGTTAATAGAATTTTTTATACGATTTATTATGTATTTAGGGTCGATGAAAACGAATTTGAAAAAAAAATATGTCGCTTGCGGTTCGATTATTATGCAAGATTTTCTGTGTGCCTTGATTGTAGCAATTATACTTTAATGCATATAATAATAAAACGCCACTTGAACTGAAAATGCAATTCAGGTTTTGGGTGTCTATCTCATATATCTTGTTACGAGCGAATTGAAGTAGTAGTTTATTTATTCATAGTAATGTAGCGCTATATTATAAATCATGATAAATGTTAATGACTCATGTATAAAGTTTGGTATCAATTATGAAAATGTAAGAGATAAACAATTGGAAATCAATCAAAATAAAAATCGACAAGTAAAAAACTAGTTGTTCTTGTAAAAAAAAGCTATTAAAAATGGCAGCTAACCTGAAATAGTCTACTTAGAAAATGTAAATAATGACTTCGTATCACATAGTTTGCTGCAGTCACTTGCATGAAAAATCCCTGAATCCTCGTGAAATAGAGCGGACGCATTTTTAAACGATTGATCCAAATCGTTTGAAACCTATAATAATAAACAAAAAATACTAATCTGCCTAATGATTGTGAATTTTTGTGACTTGCATCAGTTACACTAAAAAGAAAAGTTCTAGCTAAATATATCCATACTACATTTTCTGGTTACCACAACTGGCAACTATATTTATAACGAATCCCATCCCATCAGGAATTAGAAATTCCTCCGCCATATTGGATCAGCCATTTTGAATTTCGAAAAACGACTCCAAAAATCCAATAAAAGAAATTTTAACGACTTTTACAGAGAAGGAAAAAAGTTTTATTTTTTAGTTTTCTGTTGATTATTACTACATCCAGTGCAGTTTTTTAAATATTTATACATATTGAATATATTATATCACTATCGTGTATATATATGTAAATATGCACATAACAGCAAATAAAATATGATTACAATTGATTTCATCAGCTTAAGAACTTTATTAACTTTCATATATACACAGCTTATTTTAAGCTACATATATGCATACTAGAGCAATATAAATCATTACTCAAGTGGGACAAAATAAAGTTGTACTTGCAGTAGTACTTTATAAGTATATTATTATTTTCCGCACGAACCTTGAAGCCAGCTGTCAATAAATGCGCATACATTACATATTAATAATTGGTAATGGCGTGGAACGAATCCGGTCAGTAAGATATCCGTCGTCATAATTAGGTTACGTTAATTAGATTAATTTGAAGGTGAATTTTCAGAAGTTTCGGTGCATATGATTAAAGTTTGAGGTTAACTGCTAGAATCTATCGCATTATTTGATAGTAATACTATTCACTTAAAAAGAAATAATTAAGAATTTAATGAGAATAATGCTTTTCTATAATGTCATAATTTTTTTTTTATATTCCGGCATATAATGTCATAATATTTGAGTGTATAATATATGTCTATGTAAATTAATAATTTATTATTTTTAATGATTCTTATCTTATTTATTAATAACAAACTAAAAAATTTCGTAAATTAAATCAATGACAATATTTCATTTAAATGTAAATTGAGTTTTTTTATTCGAATTCAAATCTTTTTTTTGACGAAAATGGTCAGTTATTTTATTGAAATCAAGTCCATAAATGTTAAATTTGATGCGAGTTTTTATACACATAGCTTTCTAAACGTTTCAAGTAAAAATTAAACTGTCCATTCTTTGAATTCCTTATGTAAACACAAATGCAAGTTACTTATTACAGTAGAGTCCCGGTATAATTGCATCTCGCTATATTTACGTCCTAACATATTTGCTCGCTTCCGTCCCGTTATATTTGCAAGTCACCGCTCTCCTGTCCCCCCACTTCGCGGCCTACGGAAGGGCCTGCTGTGAGGTAACGAGCATAGCACGATTAAGGAGAGTGGCAAAAGCGGCGCTCCCCTCCTTTTGACAAATATAAGGAGACGGGAGGGGAGAGCGAGGAACCGAGCTGGCAAATATACCGGGACTCTACTGTACATATAATATAGCACAAGTCATTAATGTTTATTGTGAGACAATTCTTACGCACAAGTTATTTATTAAAAGATTATTATTTATTAAAATATTATTATTTATTAAAATATTATTATTTATTAAAATATTAGAATTTTGAAAAAATTGTTATTTACGCAGATATTGTTCTATTTCAATTTTAAATGAATTTATTTCAGTTTGGGGATATGGTTTATATATGATATATGCATATATAAATCATTTTGTGCTACTGCTAAGCTATAACAATTATACATTTAAATATGTTTACAATATTTATGAAGACATAATAAAACATCTAAAACGGTCAAATTTCATCAAAACTTTGACAACAATCTTATTAGAAAAATATTCTACAATAATAGATTATCCAGTCTTGTGATGTATAATATTATCTATTATTATGTAAAAACATAATTCTGAATCTTAGAAATACTTTTCTTTGTATAGATGCAATTTCTGTCCATATGGCTATCAATTTATCTAAAATGACTTGTCAAGTAGTATTGAAGGGAAACTATAAATTACTTTATATAAACTGTATAAATATAAAGTCTAGCAGATCAAGAATGTAAAAACGAAATTCCTAAGTAAACTTTCTGCACCACATAAATGAGTCCTTTGGAGGAGCTATTAATAATATACATGTAAACAGCGAATGGACAGCAACCAATTTATGCTCAGACATCAATAACTGGAAAATCATATGGACGAAACAGTCCTCGATTCCGCTTTTATTATGTCGATTTCCAACAGCAATATTTTGCCTGCTGCCTTGTTTGCTACGTAATTTATGGAATTGCTCTAATATTATGTACTGCTATACAGCCACTTCATTAATGGCACCTATTAATATAATGACATATCATGAATTACTATAATTAATTTACTGAACGTTTTCGTATTTTCCAACTACATTATGATATTTTTCGTATAATACATATAGTTTAACGATATTGTAAAATAACATTAACTAATTCTTTTAAAGATTATCTCATTTTTACAAACTACATAGTTAAATTGTTTTTAAGATAGTTAGTTTGAGGCATTAAAATCTTTTGAAATTCTTTTTTAATAAAGTATTGTAATTTATCTGTAATAAAATTATTATTTAGTATTTTCGTAAGTCCCAAATAATAATTTTGTATTGTGGTGTCAAACAAAATCATAATACTTCAATGTAACCACTCTTTAAATCTACGTCTTTGTTCTTATAGAAATTATATATTAAAACGAACATTTATTTCATTCATCGCTAATTCAGATTTATTTAAATTAAATAAAATAAAATTTATGAAATAGAAGAAACTACGTAGATAAAAATGGATAATGGAATTATAAAAATAAACAGTCGAAATAGTTATGATATACAATAATAGTAGAATTGACATTGTGAAAAGTTGTCGTTTACAGTATTCTGCACAATTCAAAACGTTGTAAAATATACTATACGAGATTTATTTTCACTACGGCGAGAGATTAGTTTCGTTCCATTATTTTTTACATATATTTTGCTATTTACTTATACTTAAAGTGACTATTTAATTACAAAATTGCGGTTCATCTGAGGTTATATACTCTTCGGCATATTGAAGGATCGAGAAATATAGTGGAAACAAAAATATCATTGTCTTCTTTACTACCGAAATAGTTAATATAACAATTTTTGGGTAATTAGTATTCTAATTCTATAAAATGGTTCCATTAACTAAATTTTTTCACTCTGAGAATGAATATTGACATTACTATTTCCTTGAGTGCAGTTCCTTTATTCTGTGTCGCGAAAACCTAGTCATGCATTTTTAAAAGTATACATAACATTTTTAGAGAAATATATAATTTGTTACTGAAGTAGAAATACTAACTGAGACTTCCTCGCAACTAACAAATACTGAAATTGTCACAATCGTGAATTGAAACAGTGAAGGATGAAACTCTTGAAAAGTATCAAACTCTTGATTATGTTAAAAATTAAGTTGAGCTTAATTTTCAATCTCTTTTCAATCTAACGCTAGAAAACTGCTTTTGACATTCTTTATTTTATTTAAAGAATGGAGCAAATAGTTATTTTCGTTTCAAGGGTGTAAAATAAACTTTATGTCCTCTGGAGATCAGCGTGCTCGAACGGCGGCGAGGCCATTAGGGAATTGTTTGATCGGTTTTGAGTGTAAAAGCTCACGCCCGTGATGCGAAAACACTATTTATCAAATTATCTGTAAAATGTAATTTCACTCCCGCAAATGGGAGCATAAAATCGTATTTTACAATTCCGTATTACGAAAAATGTTATTAGTCTAGTAACTGAAAGAAAGCCTTGCGCACAACTGATAACAAATTAACCTTCGATGACTCTAACTTGCAGTGTAATCTAAAAACTCAAATCAATCTCTTTATAAAAAGGCAGATACAATTTCTACGTCAACAGCAAAAGACCTGTGTGTCAAAAACTCTCTTTCCTTGCAAGATGAATATGATTGATGTCATATCTCTTAGACATAATCGCGCAGAAGGACACTAGACATCTGAAACGGAAGTAATTTTGCGGTTGAAAACCTTCAAATTCTTTTTTATGGTCCCAATAAAAGCTTTGATTTAAAAAATAACTATAATAAGATTCATCATAATTTATATTACTAATAAAGCCATCCATACTTTTGTCCTTTTTTAGAAGTATCGTTCTTTCTATGGCCTTCCTTCATGCATCATGCATTGCCCCAGTGTACTGAAAAGGCCACGCGGTTGCGAAGTTCAAAGGACCGCTAGAGATAAGTTAAATTCAAAACCGGTCGCAGCTTCTCGTACCAGGGACCAAGGATGTCTTGATATGGAAGTCCGCTGTCGCATCTTCCAGAAGCCGTCGGTCGGCCAGCCGTCTCGCCAAACGACTGATCGTCCGTATCCGTAACTGCTCCGAGTTAATATTTTCCAGAAAATCTATTTCATGCAGCGACTGAAAGGAAAAGCCGAAGAAACAAATCTCGACACGTGCCTGGAATACCAGACCCTTCGTCTAGGGCACATCCTTATGTAAAGCACTTGAGCCGCTCCCTTGAGTTGACGGCGAGAAAATATTTGCTGGCTCACCCCTCGACTAGGGATAAATCGCGTGCGTGCTTCCACGAGTCCCTGGATTTTCCGAGGGCGAAAAAGTAGATACCCATAAACGTTATTTTATCTCCTCGATAGAAGGTTTAGTTGAATTATGTTTTAGACACGAAAAGTGAAAATGACTCTCACAAATAATTGCATAACAAATCATCGAGTAGTAAAAAGTCCAAACATTCCCTTCCCACGAATTACTCCCCGTTTGTAGGACTTATTTGTACAATATTTTTCCTACAAATCACACAAAACAAAAAGCTTTTGTTTATACTAAAACGATAATGACTTATGGAGATTTGGTACAAAACTTGTTCGCGCGCTAACAGTGACACTCACTGTCGATTTCGAATGAAACGCTCCACCCGTGAAATTAGCGAAATAGATTCGCTTAGTGTAGCCCCATTAGAAACGTCGGTTTTTCTGGAAATTTTGCACGGCAATCGCGTGCAATTGCCTGAACGAGCTCAACTTCATATCGAACAACCACGGTATCACGCGGCCCACGACTATCCCACCTTTGTGTCCTGGCAAAAACCGGCTCAATTCTAATGCGGCTCATTAGGTTCTTTTATAATCACTAACATTACTGCAATCTAGATAATTGCGAACGCCTCAGGCTCGTTTGTCCCAGTGCTTATATACGCGAAAATAATGAGCTCTTTAATTCGATCTTAACGCCATGTTAGTCTAAATGTGACATTCGTGTTAAATGTAACGACGAGTCCGCTGTGCATTTTATTTCTGCATGGACCTTAAGTAGTCTCTTTATAGAATTGGGTTCTTGCGGAGTCTTTATGGCCATATTTTTTACCGGCGGCTTAACATGCTTCAACTAATTTGTTGGCTAATGTCAACAAAAATGCACAAATCTCGTTAAGAAACGTTTCGGATATTAGTTATTTCAAAGTAATCACGGTTGTTAACGTAATAAGAAAGCATTTAGAGTGCGCTAGATTTTAAATTAAGTACGATTAACGATGTAACTTAACTCCATCAATGTTGGAATTAGAAACAAAAAAGCATCCAACTGCATCATCCCATGCCAAACCTTTTGTATTGTTTACAACTTGTTAGTATTTCTGAATAGTACTTTGGCCCCTTACTATTTTCAAATCCGATCAGCGATCCTGTGCGATATTCGCAAAGATTAAAGAAAAGCTGTTTCTAACTTGATGGTGGTTTTTGCTGGTCTCTCCCCTTTTCAAACAATATGTTAATTCTGGGCGAAATGAATATTTACGTGATCTTACCAGCAAACCCCCGATGTTGATTAAATTGTTTGTGATTCATCATTATAAGTGATTGGAGAATAATTGCTCACTTCAATTGATTTTGAATCTTATCTCTGGTCTTGGGATTATTCGAAACTGCATCGTTCATTACGAAACCCCGAATTGTGGGTCAGATACAATAAAACACAACTCTTAATGATAATTTGCGTATAAAATACTAAAATTGCTGGCATCATTACGGAATATCCTAAAAACCTCATCAACGTTTCAATTGCATCCGTTCCGCTAATGGTCAATTGTTTTGCAAATATTTTGAAGAGATAATAAGGACAGAAACGTGTAATAAACTAGAGGAAAGAGGTGCGATGTTCCGCGTTTGAAAACCGTCGACTTTTTTCACCCCCGAGTCAGGCTGCGTCGTAAAAAGCAAAATGAAAGAATCTGTTTGCCGAGGCCAAAGAGCGCGAAATGGGATCCCCGTTCCTGGGCTCTGACGGCCTGACAAATCAAGCTGAAAATTGAATTCTGGGGTGTCGAGGGCCCTGGATCCTCGTCGGCGAGCAAGCGCCCTCTTTCACGATTGTTTCTCACCACAGCTGAATTCCTTCAGTCGCACTCTTCCCTCTTCTCGTGTGCCTCTCTTTTATCTCTTCGCGATTTATTTTTTACCTTGTATTTGCGCGAAACGGATGTTTGATGTCGGCGAATCCTGGCAGGGACAACATTTTCGGAAATTGCCTTAATTTCATTCGAGAGTGAACTCGAATGGCGGTTCTTTCTTTAAATCCAGCACAATTTTCGAATACATTGCTTAATTTGTTCATGCTGAAATAATTTTACCCTACTAGATGCGTTTTAATTTTCTTGTATTTTCCCTTTGTGTTTATTTTGACGGAAGAACATATTTATGACCTCGAGATGTATTTAGATTCATGTCAAACCATTGAAATAAGTTACGCTTCGTCAAATGTAAAACAAAAGAACATCACTTTCTGCTCTAAAGATTTTTAGAAAGTCATTCGTCGTAAATTCAATGACGGTGAAGTAAAATCAGGTATCTTCACGAATACTCGAATTCAACTTATTTCTGTACTATACAGAAATTGAAATTAGCATTGCAGAAACGCGATACGGTCCAATAGCGTGGATGTAACTAATTCTAAGGAAGAAGGTAGAATGCATGGTTTAATATCGCGGAAAGGAAATCGTAAAATGCCTTCCGAGTCTGCAACGGAAGAAGAACCTTCAGCTTTACTCTTAAATGAAGAGGGCACGAAACGATTCGTTTTCACGACGGGAAGCACGCCTCCTGCCGGAATTACCATCGCGGGCGTAACGTCCGACCGCGGCGCGGATAAAAACAAAAGAAATATATTCGCCTATTTTTCTATTCTCATACTCTGCTCGCACGGAGAATGGTCACCCTATAATTAACTTATTCATTTCGTTGCTAATTGAACGCGAACCATAACATCTTCGGATGAGTTGAAAGATACGACTAAGAAGAAGGAAGAAGTGCAGCTGCTGATATTGTAATGGCGAGGTATTACTGAAGTGACGTTCCAGAAGAACATTTCAAGAGTGTTATGTGAAGCAGAAAACAGTTGAATGGAAATCCACTGAAAATAAAATAACCGTGTGATAGATAAAGTAAAGTACAACTGATGAACTCCGAAATGGAATTAAATTCTAGCTCGCCGTACATGCAACTCTAACGATGATTATCTACACGCTAAAAAAGATCATTCAAATCTAGATAGTTCTGGTGAGGTATTTGCAAAATAGCTGTAGGTGTTAATCAGATCTTATTATTTGTCTGGATCACATTAAAAACCACAATAACATAACTAGGCTATATATTTTAGTCCACAATAAGGGTTTACTCTCAAAGGGAGTGATACATTAACTAATTCTGGTGAGCTGATTACAAATAAGACTATAAAAATAGTCGAAAAGAGTTAAAACTAAAAAAATCAGTATTTCTATTTATTTTCCTTTTGCGGAGTATGACGTATGTCTCTGCCTCGTACTGTCTGGGTTGAAGGTTATGTTACGACAATAAATTGTGGTGATTTTTTGTGCTTCCAGCATAGACCATCCCCTCATCCCTTTGTTACGTTGAAATTCACACGAGTTTGAATCTTCCTTAATGTAGCTCCAACAAGTATTTTTGTGACTAAATAAGCTAGGTTATGTCGGAGTTCCTTCAATTATACGCATTGTAGTGTGTGAATAGAAAATTCCAATTGTTAAAATTTGAATTTTAAGCAAACGCGTTTATTTGATAATAAATGGATTGAATTTTCAGATTCGATTGATACAATCAAGTTATATTGTTGGTTACATTTTACGCTAGGAGTTTGATTGGAGGTACATTTATGAATAAATATGACATAAGTGAAGCTGCAGTTTATGTATTTTTCTTGAAAATGCTTCGTAGATATTCCCATGCTGCTCTTGTCAGTTGTTCTCCTTCCAAGGTTTAGAGTTCATTAATTATTTGAGATGGATATACGATAAATTCTCGAATTATTATTATCTAGTAATAATTTTCCTGCTAAAGCTGCTACACTAATTATTTTGTGAATTAAAGAAAATCTCTTTCCCTCCCCCTCTCTCTCTCCCTCTCCCTCTCGTGCGTATACCATCTTTATCCCTATCTTGTTCTCATTCCCCATTAAAAAAGCAATAAATAAACAAATTCTTCACACGTGCAGTCAGAAGCTCATAATGATTTATAAACACAAGAAAAAGAAAAAGATGCAAGAGATAAGAATTTTCTCTGTGAAAATACAACATTGCTAAGCTCAGTTAACGAATGGATCGAGCGCGTTATTTAGCAGAGGACTTTAAGACAAAAAATGTCCACGTGCAGATCCAATCGCAAAGCGAAGAATCATCACGGACTGATCTTTTTGTTGGAGTGGAACTCGATGGAACATCGATACCAAAGGCTCACGGCTACTTACAAGCTGGTAAAGGGTCGAATACGTTCGTGGATTTATTAATGTACTCCAAAGCGTATAGTCGGCCGTAAAATATGCGAGAATCTGCACTAAATTGGAACTTTAATCGTACATACGATCATATTTTATACAACTGCATTACATTGTGGTTACGCAACTGTCACATGCCTCCTATTTAGGGTCATAGGATATTTCTGCCAGGTAATATAATGGGCGCTCAATAATGTACGATGGTCATGAGGCGGCTTTATTATGCACAGTTATTAATAAAACTTTAGTATGGTGGGAGACATTATTTCCAGAAACAAAATATACTATAATCAACCAACTTAATCAAATGTATGTCCTTTTTTTTATATATATTATTTTACGTCGACTTTTGTGAACGCAAATGGGACTAGATCGCGATGGGACCTATAGTTTATGAAGGTGGAATCCGAACCAACTGAGCTTTGGCGTTATTAGAAATGTATGTCTATTGAGTTCTTGTTGAAGCAAATTTGTTTACTATTTCGAAGATGTTGGGGGTAGTGTATCATATTTATTTATAATGAATTATATAATTATCTTGAAATTATATTTTACTACTTAAAACATAATACAGAGATTATTTTGCTTATTAAAAAATGCATATCGGAAGAGGATATGGAAGGAACAAAAGTTTGGGCTTGGCTTCGTAATGACAGTGCAGTTTCAAGATGTATCCCTTCTGGATAAATTAATCGAACATGCCGAATTAAAGATAAAGCAGGGTTGAACCTAACGTATCAATCATTCTGTTTACGTACCTTCACGCATGGTCGAATGTGCATGCGATCGAAGTAATGGACGCAAAAGTTCTTCGCCTACGTGTATAAATCAATAAAGCTTTCCTATCGACTCTTCTATCCCCACGTACAGTCGTGCAAAGTCAACTTTAACCCTTAGAGTAATACGGTGGGTCTTCGGGACCCATGCGAAAGTGACAGTGGTGTAATTATAGGAAACGGGCTCCATTTTTGAAATATAAAATATATAAACAATTTTTGTCGGCAATTTTATGAGTAACATTTTAACTTGAAGGATTGAAGAAGGTACCTGAATTTCTAAGCACTGTTTACAGCACTTTTAGTACTCGACAAAACCTCTGGGTCTTTTATGCACATCTTACTAATCTGCTGGTGCCGAAAATACCTTATTACTGTAAGGGTTATCCTTACACTAACTATTTTGGTCCTTTTTTTATTACTCGGTAGCTTCTATGTCCAATTTCTTTGAGGCTTCAACATAATTACTTATTATATTGTATGTTGCATACCTTTGTAATCGTAGGATAATTTATGGGTTATCCCTCATGTTGGCACTTAACTAGGCAATAAACTAACATCCTCAACTTTTAGAAGCTTTTTAATATATGACCCCTCCAACTGGCAGCATTGAAAAAGATTCGCGGGAAAAGAAATTAGCTGTAAGTATTAACTTTAGCAGTTTCATCTAAGAAATTCCAGTAAACGACTAACAGCAAATATGTTTAGTTAACATTGTTTCTATTCCACATCTCTCATCTCCCCTGGGAAAATAATCGTTACTATTGCTAACCTGTCAGGTGTGGCAACCAAGTATTGGCAATGGATTCAGATAGCAGTTCTAGTTACTGCATTTTTCCACGCCTCAAACATAAATATGATCTTAATTTTAAAATTAAACCTGTACATATCCCAGTGTAAGTATTACATAATCTGCTGGAATATCCAGTATTATAAACATCGTTTTCGAAATAGGAACCAGGATTTGCCCAAACAACTACATGTGAAAATAGGAATTTTTATGCAAATTATTGACAATCTGCAATAGGACTCGTTTTTGCTTGTTCTAAAATTGAAATCAGGAAAATCAAACAAAAACTGTATGTAATATAATTTAGAGCAATATCCCACTCTTACTACATAACCTTTTTTGCAAAGTCAAACATTAATGGATTTAGCAAACGCGTAACCTTTGTGTCAATATTAATTCCGAATACGTCACAAACTCGTACATTTGTTGTATTTTACATGAAATAGAGAATTCGGGACCAAGTGGGAATTCGGCCTCTAACACTAAGATATCTTGAAACCAATACACCAATAACTGTAAAAATCCGAGTTTCAAGATAAAGTTAATTTCAAGACATATTATTTGTTGCTACTCATAAGGAATGCTAATATTGTTAATACGAATTTCTCGGCGGTAATATGCACTTCACATTAAAACGTTTCATTTGTAACGATGGAAATTTCTTTCCTGAAAAAGAGGTCAAATTCGTTTTAGAAACTCTGGCACGCCGTTGACACATACTCTCTACTCTCTAGTCTTGCATCGCCCGATTTGCCGTTTGTGACAGTCCGTCGGATGTTGAATCTCCGTTGTCGTGTATTTTGTTATTCAAATTCGAAAATCGAACCGCGTTCGATATCAGTTCCATCGATATCGCACTTGCCGATCTGGTCGTATATTTTCGCAGGCGTGCTCGGGTCCACTGTAATTCTCTCCAAAGTACAAAAATGTCTACCTGCTATTTTGGATCTAAGCGCACCGATTTTATCGCGAGAACGAATTGGGAACAGAGAGAAACAGGCGAGAATAGTAGAAAACTTGACCTCCGTTTCGAAAGCGCAAATTCTGCGACATGTCTCAAGTTGAGAGTAAGTAGCATAATTTTCCTATAAGGGGAATGTAATCGAACTCGAAAGGTGGATGACACGAGATCCAATCTATCCAGTTGAAGAAAAGACAAAAGATGTCTCGGAATAAGTAATGAGGTGATCCCTTGCATAAGAATGTGCGACTAGATCAAAGTAATTGGCTTGTGTTGCAAATCAATACTTTGTGTGGTAAGTCTTCCAACACTAATCATTTGCTCAGGTTTAGCGGCATTTGAATTTACCGAGGAGACTTTATTACAATCCGATACATTTGTTTTTTCTCCAATAATCAGTATATTATTTCCCTATTGATTGAGTTATTCCGAAATATGCTAAGTTAATTGCTATATTTCTTGATCTCTTTCATGTTTGTTATTTAATTCTTCTGTTTACAGGTCCTCTCCAGACTTTACCTTAAGGAGTAACCTTTTTACAACAGACCAAACTCTCGTGTTTTTATTTTTAATACGCGTACAAACAAGATACTGAATTGTACCGTACGTTTGGATCACGTACTTTTCAATTCGACGAAGAAGTTAAAACACTTGTAGCCATTTTTGGGACAGTAGGAAATACATCATTAAATGGAATCTTCAAAAAAATAAAAGCCCTTGGTTCAAACTTGCATGAAACCCTGGCTTTTTATGTAAACCTAATATAGAACCCTCAAAGCGGAATATTTTGTTTTATTAGATACACAAAATATGTTCGTTTAGGAACTCATACATCAGCAAATTACGAAATGGCGAGAGCCACTTTTTTACGTCAGACAATTTTGAAGTAATTCCAAACCATTTAAGGTTCAGGACGGTGCAAACTTCTCCTAAAAGCACCTTCACTGAGAATAGCAGAGAAATGAAGTCAAGTTTTTATAACACGTTTTACGTGATGGGCAGCTGAAATGAACAGCAAAAATGTTGTGTCCCAAAACCACAACCATTGTTTAATTTCTTTTTCATGAATAACTATGAAAATATCAGAAGCATGTAAAATTAACATCATTAGATGGAAATGTGCAAATGGGTAGAATGACAATTACTCAAGTTTTAACAGCTGTAAAAGTAACGACGGGTAGATTTTAGTACCGCAGTAAAATTATCGAAGACGAGCGAAGTCATCTTTTTATCCAACCTTGCTCGTCCAAGACCTGATGACTTCTGGTATAATATCTACGGCCGAAACAAGGTCATGAAATGCGAAGTACGTCGTGCAGAATGCTTCGTCCTTCTTCTTGCTCGAGGATTAACTGGCATCTTCTCGAGGAACCTCCTTCCTCGTCTTCTCTTTCTCTAACTTCAACCAGCTTTGTCCAGAGTCTTGGGATTTTTCTGTGCTTGCTGCAAGAGGTTGTGTGTCCACTCGATCGCAGCCGCCGACAGTGATGGACGTCCATGCAGTTTGCTTCTCTATCACCAACCTGCGGCGATGGCGGACGCGAAAGAAGAAGAGGAAATAGGGAGGAGAAGTACAGACGAAGAAGAAGAAGAAAACCAACGACAAAGAAGGTAGAAACCAGAGGGACGAACCAGATTGTATGCGCGAGGTACATGTCAGACGTACTAACGACTCGCAAGCGAATCTCGAGTGCGAGTGATGTTTTATTTAGTACTCCCTGAATTCTGAAAATATCTCTTTGTTCCTATATGCCGGTTATAATCCCATCCACCTGTAATATCGAGGAGTAATCATGGTTTTTACTGGAAAATAATACGACTTCAAATTGTTGCTCTTTTTGTTTATAAAAATATAGATCATGTTTGTGGCAACTGTTAATAAGCTGACTGCTCCATATTCGTGGATCCCCCTAAACTAAGACCCTTAACCACAATGCATCATTTTTATAATCGCATACCATCGGTTTGTACAATGGTACAGATGTGGTTAGTTGCTTCGGTTTTGGTTTTATGGGAGCTCGATGGTAGTGGCAATAAGATTTTATTCATGCAAACGAGTGTCGCGAATGCTAGGGCACGTTCTACCGACAAATGTCTCACGGGGTAAGTTACTTCCAACTTTCTCCTTTCCAGATTAGCATTTCTAACTGGAACTCATCACCCCGTGGTTCTGCCCGAATCAAGGATCGTGCCATTTTTCTCGTCCGCTGACTCGACCAGCCCTAACGCACAGTTACGTAATCTTCCCTCTTTGCAATTATGCAATTCCACATCTCCTGTAAGTTTAAAACAATTCGTTTGAAAGAGGGTTTACATTATGCAATCGTAAATTATTTTTAAATCTGTGTAAGTCATGATTTATGAATGTAATAATTTAGACAATGTACACAGTCGACTTTGTTGTGAGACGTACCCTTCTCTAATGGACTGACGTTCGTGCTTTAAACTCCAGAAACTAGCGTAGGTAAATGTTGAGCATTCTTATAGATAGAGTGACGGCTCAGAAAATTGTTTCAGTAAAGTGACGTTTCTCCCCTAATTACAATAACATCGTTTTACACGGTTACTCCTGAAATGAAGAATAACATCAAAGGTAAACGTTCACTCACCGAAGTAGTGCAGACTCGGCTCGAATTTCCTGTCATAACCGCATGGAACGGAAAAGATCAGGTTTTTGCATTACTTGCTGTAATTAAATTACCGAAGGCGCGCCAGAAGGTTCGTCGAGCTAGGGGCAAGATATTGCGTTCGGTGTTAAGTAATTAGATATTACGAACCAGCAACTCGCCCTGACTACACGACATCGAAACATTTAGCCCCTGGAGGAGCGAAACGAGAAAGCGCCGACGGCTGCTTAGTCGAACGACAAACAGCACTGACCGACGACGACGGTGATGGATGGAAACCAGAATCGAATGAAATCTCTTTATCACGGTCGATCTCTCGCGAGATATTTGCGATACGTCACATTCTATCAGTTCCGACTCACACCAATTAAATAGCCTGTATATTATAGTCGGTGTGAGTAATTATCTCGTTCTCGTACGTTTCCCGTCAAACCAGTCGAAAAATATAGAAACTGAAGAAGCACAGAGAACACGATGCTATCACGGCTTAGATGGACTGCCGTATCTTTATTAATAACTTTGGATGAGGTTTGTCCGCTTGGAATTCTGATCTCATTATCGTTCATGGCTTACTTAGACCAAGCATAATTTCGCTTTTTGCTTCTGATATTTTAAAGATTTTCAGGTACTTTGTCATGTATATATTTAAGTAATTGCAATTAAATGACACATTTTAATTAAATTAAATGTGTCAGTCAATAATAAAACTGCATAAAACTGATCAGAATGTTAGACCCTTGGTATGACTCGAGTGTGTATTTCCTACAATAATTCCTCTATCACTTCTCTGTTCTGCGTACCCCTTATTCAAGAAACCATTTGAATATTATAATTTGGCAGTCATATTAACAATCAGCAACCCAAAAGGAAACCACATGTACAGGCATTCAAATTAAGTAAGTTTTCGACTTTGTGTCCACTGTATTAAATCCTGCATTTTAAAAATTGAAAATTGAAATTCAGATTCCCAAGCGACATGAAAAAAACAATACTTTCTATCGTTCAATTTCTGTGAATTGTCGACTTCGTATTCATGTAGCCTCTATTTTCTAAATTTAAATTTGGTTTTCAGATTCGTATTCAGCGCCTAAACAAACTTACCTTTTTGTGTTCTCAAATTATTTTCAATTATTTTCCAGCTTTCCTACAGCAAATAAAGAAATGAGACTGAAATTGGTTTGAAAGTGATCGAACCAAATCAGGTATTGCGAAAAGATATTAATTGAACCTTAACTCGATCATATATTGAATCAACAATTTAATTTATTCCCTATCCAAAATAAAAAAATCACTGACCGTATTTGCAGATATGCGAATCAGTCGATGTTCGTGCAACATCGTCGCGTCCTTGTATTCGAACTACTTCTGTTGTAGAGAACCGGTGGCTTCTAATCATCTATTAGAAGCGATCGTTACGAGGCTTGTCGTTAGCTTAAAACCTATCGCTCGTAAATCCTCAATTGCCAACGACTTTACGAACGGCTTCGTCAGTTTGCTTTTCATGGCTATTACATATTCCCAGAGTCCTGTTCATGGATCTTATTATCTACCTTATCAGATGTTCATTTTCCGAACGTTTTCTTGCGAATCTCTTTAATTGAGGCCGCCTGGTATTGAAGGACAAACCATCATATACTATGTTCGTAATTAAAGGTAAACTTCAAAATCTTTTGTAAATAAAATTGATGATTATATTTTTTTGAATAACATCCTTTATTTGATTTATTACGAAAAAATGCTAATCTTAAAATAATAAATACCATTGGAAAAAAACGTTATAAAACATCAATGTACTAACAAGGGGCTTATCTGTTCATCAAATTCATTTTTCCAGTCCAATAAATTTATTATTATGACATTTCGCGGTTAATTATAAAGGTAGGAGAAAGGCTCAGATTAGGCGAACCTAGATTATTTCGTAATTCCATTTCACGAGTAGTGTTTAGCGGTAATTGCGTCAGTGATAAAACAGGAGGGAGCAAGGATATTCAAAATTCAGTACTGTGTCCCCCATCGCGATCGTTACGGTAATAATTGTTTCTCCCGATAGGGGAGATGGACACGAATCGCTGGGATGAACTGAGCAAATACTGCGTGGGAGATAACAGGCGCGAATGGCCCTCCATGCCCCAAATTAACCCTCTATTAATCCGACAAGGGGTTGGAGGAATACGACCCCATGAATTATTACAACGTCGCTCGTAATTCATAGGTCGTACATTGTGCGGTTTATCGCGCACGTTGAGCTTTACACTTTAGAAATATATTTATCAATTGTCTCGTATTATTCATGTACATTTAATCCAGTAATACGAGTAAAAGTCCGCAAGTTCATATTCTAGGCACATACGAATCTTTAATTACCTTAATATTTAACTTTGAAATCAAACGCTTTCATGATTTCTTGATAAGATCTTATAATTTGTAAATTTATCGATATATTGGTTGGAAAAGTTGGTAACTGCAAACAAACCAATTTTGTTTACGTAACACATCACAAGGATCGACTATCCAGGATAAACAGCATCATCTATTGGAGGTATAAGTACGTCCAAAATACCTAGTCTCTTATAATTCTGATGACCAAAGTAGTTTGGTACTTACAACCGAACCTGATTGCATCTTGTAACCAATCATGTAGTTTTTCTTCAATACAACGTTGAATAACATTTTCTGTTCCGCTATTAAAAAATACATATTTCAAACTCAATAATCTCTAAATTTTCTGGAATGCATTATCACTCCTAAAGAGTAAGATATAGCACTCTTATAGTAACATAAGCTCACTTTAAAAGAGTGAAATTTTACTTTACATAGATTTAATATTCAATCCAAAACTTTTCGAAGGCAGGAATTGGTACACAATCCATCGTGAAAATTTCCTCCTTGACTTCAATCAAAATGATAACATGTTTATTATTCCTTATAAATTATGTCTTTTTCTAATTCGATTGATATCATCTTCAATATAAAAATAAAATGCCAAGTACATATACATTACATGCATGCTTGGGTTTATTTGCATACGCTGAATAAATTATTCTGAGAAGAGTAAATAGCTAAGCAATAAATAATGTACACTTTATAGATAGACAAGCATTAATTTAGGTCTTAATTTATAGAAGCAAAAATGACGATACCACTAAATCTTCGTTTCTCTCTCCTATTACGGAATAACCAAATTCTTTCCAGGATTCTCTCGTTTCTTTCTTTTCAATCTCAAGACATCGCACAGCGTGGTCGCCGTCGCACGCAAGGAATATCGCGGATGCATTCTTTTTTAAGAATCTGTTGTGACAATTTTAGTTACATATCATTGCCATTTTATATTTTATCATTTCTGAAAATAAATTGTTAGTAAATTTGATTCCTTTTTAACTAGAGTGCATGGTTATGATTCGGTAACTCTTCAACTACATTTCATAAGTTCCAGCAATTGTCCTACACTGAGAGAAATGTTTGTTTACTGTTAATGTAATAGCTTCATAGTAAAGCTAACAGAATTTACATTTTGATCGTCAGGTAAGGTACTTTATGCTGAAATTACCGTAATCTGAGATTCAGTTAAATTTGTTATGTTAATAGTTAACATAAGAATTTTGAATATTAATGTTGGTATCGTTACCAGAGACAAACAAACATACACACGCGCTGTCATTCGATTTTCTGCGAATTTTTCGACGCAGTGTTGACATGCGCAGTCCAAACGTTAGAATTTAATGTATAAGATTTCATTCAAACCAAGCAGAGTACTCTGTATGCATCTCTGAAAATGACAAATGTTATTAACTTATTTGGATAACGTATTATTATTAAAACATTTTTAATATAGTTTTGTCAAAGTAACGTAACGCATATATTTTTTTTATGTTTTTTCATTTTTGGTAAAAGTAGCCTATTGTTTTTACTATTGGCCAACGATAGTTGAATTTGTCACATGAAGTTTTCGGAGAAATTACGTTCTTAGTTATAATTCTCTTAACTTTAAACGGAATCATCAACTGGGACAATTAATTTCTCCCAACATCCTTACTATATACTCTGAACCTTGCGAACGTCTGGCGTCAGGAAAATGTTGCATTATTATCAATATTTTATTATTTCTATTTGAAAATGGAGTTCATTACTCAAATAGAGATTCAGTCAACGAGTACTATCTAAATTTCTGGTAAGTTTCACGAATTCAGATTCAGGGAGAAAATTTTTAAGAGACATTCAGATGAAGATGGGAATGGAATAAGCAATATATAAATATTGGACATATACCGTCATTCGGGGCAGTTCTTCAATCAAACTTACCCTTAACGTTCAATATTTTTGCTGTTTTACATACTAAAAGCTTTTTAAAACAAACAGTACGAGTCATTTTACTAATTTTATTTTTATTTAAACAAATTTAAGCCAAAAGACATCACCTTATCTGTTCTAATTCGTAAACGATGAAATTACAAAATTTTGTTCAAATTTTTTTCATTGCATTTTTTAAATTGATTAAGTCGTGTCTAGTGTGAGTTTTTCAGAATTGATGGTGGTGAAACTAATATTTTTGACAAAGATTCAAAAAACTTGAACAAAGGCCATTAATATCATTAACGTAGTTAGAACAATAATATGCGATATGCATCTACAACTGTCCCGCTCTAGCTTATTCATTAAATGAAAATTTATTTCTCTAATGGAAACCCAAATAGGGCGTAATTCGACAACGTGCCTAGTGCCGCCAAAATTAAGACGTATACAAATGTATTTAAAAACTGATATGTAATGATGTACATATCTATCTATGTAATGATATACATATACATTATGTAAATATTGTAAGTATATATAATTGTATAATTAAATATAATTCATTTTTCCTGGGGAACCTTCTAAGTTACTGGCATCGAAGAATTGACTTGGCTGATTCGCAAAGAGCCACCAAAAATTTCGCCTTTTTCTGGACTTGAAATTTGTGATTGAAATGCATTACAAATGAAAGGTTAATCAAATTTCCAATTTTCAATATTTTCAAAACAAAGGCGCAATGTTGTTTACAATTTGAAAATGTTATTGTTTTGATACTGAGAAAATTTTATTAAATGCTTTGGGCAATTCTGAACAAAAAATATCTCTTGTAAAATTTTCGTAACATGTATATTTTCCTAGATAAAAATATCAAATTTAAAAAAATTGCAATTTTCTTAGTAAAATTGCCCCTTTGAACCCCCTTATCTCAAGATTAAGATAAATGCTCAATTTAAAAATTTGGCACGAGTAACCCAACATCACAAACTTTTATTTCCTACACATTTTTACCCCAAATTTCAGGTCCAAAAAACAGGCTCTATGATATGTTGCTATCTGAGTTTCACTGCTCAACAAAATACAAATAAGTGGTTTTTAAGAAATTTATAAATTGAAAAAAATTGTTTCTCCATATTTGGAAATGTTGTCTGCTATTTTTGATCTAATTTTGGAAGTAATTCATAACGCCTTATGTAGTTCCTTGTTGAATTACATTTGTCGGTTGTTGTACAACTTATAACAATGTATTGTGTAACGAGTGGATGTACGATTCGTTGAAAGGTGCTACCGCTTGGGCGAAAAACGGAGTGATTAGAGTCAATCAATAGTCTTTACAGATCATTGGGTATTAATTGACTCTATTCTCTATTTTCTCTGCATTCTCATTAATTAATTTAGCATTACTTTACCTACATTAAACTGTCGTATAGCTCTGCAAACGCTTCTTGTCATTACAGAATGTGCACAAAAAAGAATCCGAAGGTATTAAATATATAATTATTGTAAATTACAAATGGATTCCAGTATTCTTATTCATAAGAAGATATTTATAATTTCATAACAAATATGCACCTAATAAATAATAAGTGAAATAGAAAAATTGCATTTGTGGGACATAAGTCAGTTTCTAAATTTGGTGAATGAGATAAGACTCGTTACCACAAGGCTGTTTTAAATAGAACTACATAATTTTTAATTATATTTGCATCTTTTGTTAATTATTTTCTGTTATTACTTTCGTTCATTCCGACACTCCGGACGCAGATCGTAAGTGAATTCTCCTGCACCTAAAGAAGGAAAAGAAGAAAAGTAAAGAAGAATCCGGTGTTTGCAATACGGTATATCAGCGTGAATCTCCCAACGGCACGTTGGTTGCGGTAATGACGGATGAGTGGTCCTCAGTGCTTACAATACAAACACGCAGATATTAGGGAATATCTAATTACAGGCATATAAATGAGCCTGGGACGAGAAACCCTTGAGCTAAAATCGAGAAGCCGCGGATCTCGCATCTTGGTAGCGTGCACGATTTCGCCCTGGCATAGTTGCAGGAGTGGCTTCGCTTGTCGGCTCGCGAGTATATCCGAGAGCCGAAGACGAGGAGCGGGATGAGAGTAAAAGAGACGACAATACAGAGGAAGTGAGAAAGCAAGCAAAGAGAGCGAAAAGGAGGGTAGGGAATGAAGTTCAGGAGGGAGCGGGGGGCGTTGGGCCCATCTCGCGAGGTGGCGCGCGCGGCGCGGGGACTCGACAGGGCCCCGCTGCTGCCGGACCACCCAAGACGAAATTCGCTATAGTCTCTTTCGCCTCTTCGCGCTCATTCCTTCCTGCGTTTCACGACACGAAGAGTTATACGTGATTGCGGCGGACAAAACGAACCACGTACCCTGGATGGGAAACTGTGCTCGTATGGGGTATCGATTATCAATGCAGCTCGATAAGGCAGCTGCATTCGGGAGTAAGATGGTAATTCGACACAGAGAAGGATCCGGTAATTGAATTTTAGATCAAGATTAATGTCTGATTGTATGTTTTGGGTCAGCTTGTATAAGGCACGAATCCGAATAATAAAAATGGATTTAAAAAAGACTCGATCTTCCCGTACATGTTCCATATACTTGTTAAGTTTCTGCTGTAAAAGAGTTTTCATTGATACTTTGAAGAAGACCGAAATGCAATTTTTAAGCTGGATTAATGAGTGAATCGCAAGATCCTTCTTCAATTGACGAGATTCACCGAATGGCAACAAGGAAATTATTACTCCTTCCAATAATCTTCAAATTACTGAATTGGTAATCCAATAATGCAAAAAGCCTTTTAATAATTCCAGATATTTTTAATACATAATATAATTGTGACAAAAGCCTGGATAGATTTATTTAAGTTAATGGTCGCAAAAAATATTTGACTTATGCTGAGGTCAAACGGCTCGTGTTTTTAGCACGGCAGAGACTAATTAATGCTGGAACGCGATATTCTCGTGAGCTGACCGAATCTACCGATAAAAGAGGTAGCTAAGAGGAACCAAGTTGAGGAATTGTAACGAAATGCGGCTACAGGACATCTGATCACTCGGCTAATTCTTTGGTTTCTTGACAAAGCCATCAAATCGCATTCTTCTGGTTTCCCCGTGAGAATACCAATTTGTACAAGCATATATTTTTTTTAAATTTTGTTATAGATGGAAGTCATCCAAGTTGTTCCAAAGTTTGAATTTAATGTATCATTCTTAAAGCTCAACGATGCTATCTTTATGGCCATTTTGGCGATGCATTCTCTATTCTATCATACATTAAGAAAGTAATGAGGATACCTTTTTACCAACACGTGAAGGTTAGAGTTCGTTGAAATATGGTTATGGAAGAATCGCGTGATTAATATGTGCGGGACCTATCTACTAACCGTTTTTTCACACTCGTGCAGCTGGGTCACGTACAGGAGGTTCCTTCGCACACCACCGATTCGTATACACGCGATAATCCTGCACTCAACACATGGATAGAAAATCACTTCGCAGTATCGAACCATCGAGCGTGTGTATCTTCAGTCAAGTTTTCGTGTATAGTTACATTTGTGAGAACGAAACAATAAGAGAGAGAAATATAGAGCAAAAGAGAAATTTCATCCCGGGTCTCTTTCTCCTCCTATTCGTTTAGTTGGTTATCTCGTTGTCGAGGGTTGTCAGCCTTGAGGAACTGGGCAGCCATACAGTAGTCTTTTAGCTCTCGTGGTTAGTCACGTGCGCGTGGATTCCTTGTATCCAGAAGACGATTAGCAATGCATTTAAGCAGGTAGACGCAGTACGCTATCTCCCCGCTAGTTGTTTGCCTACAAAGCCGATAAAGTTGGCCACTATTTATTCGACAGAATTCGTGGTTATTTTTTGTGTACCGTTATAAATATGCTACTTGTTAAAAGAAATAAGTTAGGCTCAACTCAATTATGGTAATAATTTCGAAAAATACCCATCGATCATTATGGGGCGGACACCTATATCCCGTTGCTGATTCTGGTAGATATTTGATCCAACAAAAGGATCGATTTTAATTCTTTTCATTCCAGAAGAGGCAACAAGACAAAAAGTCACGCCATCTCATTAAGTTGTTAAAATGTTAAATTACTCGTAAATTCATCATACGTCGTTTGATGAATGTCATCACGTGTCAGGCTCACCGCGACCTTGAAAGTACATGGTTTTGCTTTTCTGTATATCATATGTTCCATGCCGATAAATCGCTGCAATTGATAGGGATTATCAAGTACCCTACAAGTACCGGCCTATATAAATGAATTCACATTCTAACCGGTGGCACGCGGAATATCGCGCGCATTGCGTCCCGTGGGACAAGCGACAGCCATAACTTTATTCAACGACGATAACAAGGTAGACGACGTCGACAACGGGCCTTTGTGTGGCAAAGTACTGTGGATCTCTTGATATTCCCATCGTGAGTCGCCGAGCAGGCTGGTGATGGTCGGTCGTCCATCCGCATCCTCAGCCATCCCTCCTCCCACCATCCTCTCCAAGCATGACTCGAGTAAAGGAACATGTGGAATGGGATGGGATCGAGCAGTGATATCGGAAGACTTGGACCGAAAGAAGAAGATCGGAAAATAAGGCACTAGCAATGGAGAAAAAGAGGCAAACCCGCAAAAGATCTAAGGCCAGCCTCGGTCGACTCGTCTCGGGTCTGGATCAGGACTGTCGATGTTCCAACGCGCCGCCCATTTTTTTTCTTCGTAGCAAACACCAAGATGCTCGTATCCAGTCTGTTCCCGTGGCACCTAGTTTGCGGCCAGCACGAGTGTTGTAAGACACAATTAACTTTTACCGAAGATCTCTTAGGAATTCCCTTCACAATAGATCCATAAGATATTCCATTCATCGTGCGTACTGATGAGCCAACCTAATGTTATCTATATTTAAACACTCAAACTGAATCGTTATTATCTGAAATTATGATGTTAATGGTAATTTTCAGAAATTTCATACGTTGGTCATAATTTATTAAAGAATATATAGATTGCATTTTTACAATACCTTATTTAGCAGTGCTTACAATCACAAGGTAACACCAATAAAGTTTTGAGTTATGTCTTTAAGTAATTTAAAAGTCGATATCCTTCGTTATGATCCAACTAGCAGTAAGGATATCATTATCGATTTTTAGACAAAAGCATTTACAAAGAACCGTTTAGAACCGAGTTCTATAGATTTTTTAAACTGGATGCCAAGCAAAAGATCAGATGTTTCGTCTATTTAGATCTATTCAGCGGAGATAATTATTTTCTTTTGTGTCTGGTAGAATCCACAGATCGCCATGTGGAGAGGGTCGGGCCTCGATCGTATGCGTTGCGGCCGCGCTCTTAAATTAGGAGGGGCAAAATGGTGCCCATCGTTGCCTTCGCCGCAACCGAAGCAAGGCTCACACGGGAGTACTGGCGTGTTATTCGAGGTTTCGCTGAAGGTTTTCAAAGCATTCATCTTTTCAACTTTTCGAACCTAACGATGAGTTCATAAAACGCCAAAACCATAATAGGTGCAACGTCAAATAGAAAAACGGCATTTTTTCCCACCGGAGATATTAATCATGTCGTGAAAAGGGGCATTGGTGCTCGATTACGTGTACGATCGTCGCATCTGCCACTGAAGGTTCTAAATTACTTTTGTTACCACTTTTAAGAGTTGCAACATTACTAACAGCAAAACTATAACAATCGAACAATATTTTCCATAGAAAACTTGTATTTCTTATATGATGTTTCTATTCAGCTTCCATAACAACAATTTGATGCAACAAAGGAGAGAGTAATCTAGAAGACTCTATGAGTTGTATTCATTCGTGAGAAAGTTCCGGATCGAGGAATATAGGTTACGTGAAATTTTCAGACGTTAACATCCAGGGATCGATGGGGTTTTGCAAGTTCAACAGCAATAACCGATTATCCCCAGCGCCATGGCAGACACGTTGGCGTTAGGTTTCGCGGCCAATGTTTCACTGCGTGATTCGGGATCGTAGCCGATGTACGAGACAAAATGATGGATTCAACTGGCGTTACACTGGAACGCAAGTCCGCATTGTTTCATCCTATCATTATACCGAAATACCGGGTTCGTCGTGCCGTGCTTCGCGTATATGTACTTTAACTGTACTCTGTGTCTGGCGCATTCATCTTTCCGTTTACCCTCTGGAGGATCGCATGGATTTACGGGGGATTATGAACGACTACGCGATTGGAGATTTTACAGCCCATTATGCTTCGCGTGATCTTTGACAGTGATGTTCTGCAAATTCGCATCTCATGAAGATCAAGTGAAGTTTCCTGATACTTGATGTAGATAAAGTTGAAAAGCGAAAATAGAATTACATATTTATTGTACGTAAACTTTAAGATTTTGTACTTAATAAAAAACACTACGTGACCAAGTCTGAATCTGGTTTAAAATTTGCGACTTCCATCACAAACCGTTCTGTTTCCGTGTTTTCGTCACGTTTCATGCGACTTTATTCTAAAATTTACATCAATTTAGGACGTTTCGCAAACATTTCAACTGATTACGTCAATATTTATAAGAATTCCAATGTATTATTAGTAGCATATAATGAAACGTGAGGATTCAAGAATCTGCAATATTCATAAAAATTAGCAACAAAGCTCAATTCAAGTATCGAATCATAAAAAACATGTACAATAACTGGGAGCTTGGGAAACAGTAAATGTTATTTACCTTGTATGAATCGATAAAGATTCAGGATGTTCCAGTATTACTTTTAGTAGATGCATAGTTTGAAATTTTCATTTTTAAGTCTTCCAATTGTGCAATCATAAATTATACCTGGATGTAATTATGAATTTCACGGACTCTATTGAAAGATCGAATCATATATGTGCATGTATACGCATACACCACATTTGCGTATCTTAAAATTATAATATTAATTGTTGAGAAACGGAAGTTTACACTTCGCATAAAACTACCGTAGACTGCGTCCTATCGTGAAATCTCTAGAACTGTTTGTACGTAATCCTGCCTTAACGGCGAGAACTTTATAATTTGTATTCTTATACGTATTTAGTATAGATAAATAATTCGGTGCTATACATTTACTCAATCACTTTAAGTGTTCATTCATTAATGCTAATGTAGTAGCGAACGTGTGAGAATATTTAGTACTAATTGTGCAAAAACAAAGATTTGTCGCATCGGATGTTCTTATACATGAAAGAATATTTCTTTTTTTTTATTTTATTCGCAATAAACGTCAATTTTTTAAATATATTTTAACCTATCAAAACAGGTTTCCCGATCCATTTTATGTGATCTCCGAAATATTCAAAGAGAACTTATTTTTGAGAATTAACATCCGAGTTTCTTTTAAGGACGGCATTAGAATCTAAAAATGAAATTGCCCGACATTTACTTCATATCCCGACCAATGGATAACGCCTATAATGAATTAATGAGTGGAATACCGTATTTAGAAGAACTAAGGATATCACAATTCGTTAAAAGTAACTTTTATTCGTCCATGTCGATAAAGGCCTCCTTCTACTCAAATCTTTTATTTTAAAGATCCCTTCTAGAATTCTTTCTGAACAGTCTTAAAGAGCTCTTAATGATTTCGATTTGGTAATTAGATTAAATCTACGATATGCCCTAGTAGAAATCTGTCTCACAATATCCGGATTTTAGTAAGGCCCTGTCTCGCGCCTTTTTATATATCTAGACGCCAGACAGGACCAAGCTCGCGCCCGGATATTTTGCGACGGATTTCTAGGGTAGGGACTAGGGTAGCTTCATTATTTTTACTTATACAAATACAAACTGTGTTTTTAATACCAATATCATAGGTAGTGTCAGGTTATTTAATCATTTTATGGCTCAAATTTCAAAAACATGTGTTCCTAAGAAAATGTTATATAAAAGGTCTAAAAAATGTATCAGAAACTTCATAATATTTGCAATGACTTAAGACCATCTTAAATAACATCTTTTTCGAAACAAGCCTTTTAAAGTTTTTTTTTTTTAATCTTTTTAATTTTTACGCTGGAGACACGCCTCAATAATTATAACCAAACAAGCGGTAAACACTCAACTTGCAAAATTTGGGAATTGAAACTTCAAAGTATAAATATGATAATTATTCCGAAAATATTACTTAATAAATATAATTGTTAAGGAAATGAGCAATTTTAACACTCGCCGAAAAGTGAGCCCCGTGAATATCGTTGGCCATTATAGTGCAGCACCAGGGACTCGGAACATCCTGTATGTCTCGATAAACGTAGACGCCTTGGGCGGCGTGCGAGTAAATAAATTACCTGTCAACCGAGACCAGGTCATTACGCGCTTACGGTTCACGACTTACAGGTCGGCTGTACTCGCACAAGTTAAAGTGTCAGCGGGTTCTCCGAGGTTCGTTAACTCTCAATTTTGCGAATCCCAAACACGAATACGAATCACGCGTGCGCCGAATTTTCGAGGGTTTTACCTGGGAACGTGGTCTTATTTGCACTCGCGTTCGTCCGAATAATCGCTTTCCGACATTTCGCCATTGTGATGGTCGATGGAGGGGATAACTAATATTTGGTTATTCGATGGTGTTGTGTAATAATAATTATATAATAGAAAAGATGTTGTGGTTAGTTTGGAAACGTTATGGATCTGCCTACAAACTGACTGAAACCTGTCAGTAAAAATTACCAGATTAATACCATATATCCAAGATTATTGAGAGGTTACAGACTTAAATCTTTAGACGGTAGTCCTCCTCTTATCTTAACTGCTTTCTTTACCCTCTTTCTTCATCTCTTTAACACATTCTCTATAACTTGATTTTGCTTGGGCTTGGACATGGTCCTCTGCAGATGCGAAGTTGAACTCTTGCATGTGTTCTCCGCTCTATTTTCGTCTCGGAAAATCTACTATGTAAGGAGGTTGAGAGGAAGAATTAAAATAAGGTAAGAAAACGCCGTTTTCCTCGACTCTAAAAGTTAAAATAAAGAGAGACCTACTGCAAGCTACCTGTAACGAACCTTAAAGTATAATGTTTAGGTGACATGCTGTTAATCCCGAAAATTTAGCCTTGCAGACTTATAATCCCAATGTCCCGTGAACCTCAACATAAGGTTATTATGTTTATGATTATAATCGACTTATTTTCTTTTATTTCCTTTCCAAGCACGGTGGCTAATATTATTCACCTGAACCTAGTTGAAAATTTGAGTTTTTGTGTCAATATTTATTTGACATTACACAGAGAGAAAAGAAATAGTTAACGGAACCTTTTTGTAATAGTAAAACGCGTAAATAAGAAAAGTAGTTGCATTAAGTATTTCCATGGTAAACGGTACAATAAAATTGTTCCATCTACTATTTTTCGATGGTTAAATGGTTCGTACATAACCCCAAATATCGACGCTAACCTTACATATAGTTAATTCTACTACTTAACAGGTTAAAATCGATTTTACTATTTTTTCGTGGTTCCATTAACAATTTTTTTCTCTCTGTGTATGATTTATAAACAAATAAACAACTAAAAATCGTCATTTAAAAAAAACGCAGATGAAACTGGGAACTCGGGGGTCTTTGAGGTTGCTAGTTTACAAATCTCTATTCAGATTTTGAAAGTTCAAAATGGCGGATTCAATATGGCCGACCAAAACGTAAAAATTACCTGTTTTAGACTGAATTGGAAACTAAGGGATTTTTGGGGTCTTTGATTACGAATCTGCACTCAGATTTTAATAATTCAATATGACCGATCAAAAATGTAAAAAATAACCTGATCGAGATCAGATTCGTAATCAGCGACCCTAAAAACCCGCGAGTACCCAATTTCATCTGGATTAAGTAAATTTTTACATTTTGGTCGGACATCTAGAATCCACCATTTTGAATGTTCAAAATCTGAGTTCACATTCGTGATCAGCGATCTTAAAAATCCCCAAGTACCCAGTTTCATGTAAAATGGTTGATCAGAAAAATTTAACAAACCATGTTTCGACTAAAAACTTTTAACTAATAAATAACACATCATGTTTCTCCTAGTTTCTTTAAGTGTCGGAAATTTGTCTACTATATCTTAGATGTTACTTTTAATATAAAAATAATATAGAAATTGTGCATTAAGTTCTGGTAACCATTACTAAACATTTTGTTTACTATTACTGTTAGTATTAATATTTGAGTAGTTATATATTTTTTAAAAATGTAATAGTTTTTACTTTACAAAGTGCAAAAATAAAACTCTAAATCATAAACATCATTATGATCCGCTTATTATATTGATATTATATTTACAATACATTCAGACCTTTAAAAAATTTGAGGGAAATTAACTTTTACAATGCTTAAACAGCAAATGGTCGTCCTTGAGAGCTTTTGGAGAGCTCTTAAAAATTGTAAGACGTCTTAAATATTTCTCAGACAGAGCTTTTAGAGTGATTTTTAAAAGCACTTATCGTCTATTTTAATAAGTCCTCTAAATAAATAATATACATAAAAAACATACATTTTTTAGAGTTATAGATTCTATTTTTGTTCCTTAATTATTTTTATAATTCTTATTAAGAGAAATAGAGATGGTCCGAAATGAGATACATTTAAGACCTCAAACGTCCTTTTATAGATTATCATAATTAAGAACTCTTCAGAAGGCCTTTTTGAAGATATCGTTGGAATGTGCTATGGATGACCTCTTTAAGAGGTATGTGCTGTATCACCAACTGTCAATTATATTGACCAAATTGTAGAATTATAAAATTCTTTTATTTCGATTGCATAGTATGTTTCCAAATAATAATCTACGATGACTACAATATGTCTTTCAAGAGTAAATATTATTTCATGGCGTTAAAAATGTAGTGCACATGGCAGAAAATAATTAAAGTTAGTTTATATTAAATTAAAACAAAATCATGTAACAAAACTTAAACTATTGTTAAGTAGAACACATTTTTGGAGTCATATAGATCCGGTTGATATAATAAATCATACTATTTTTGTTCAGTTTTATGACTGGTACTTTTAAATTACTTAAATGTATACTCTCCAAATTCCTTACAGTGGATATATTCAATCCAAACGATAGTGAAAACCGAGCAACTCCGTTTGGAGTGGACGTTCACTCTTGCAAACAGTGAATGCTATCCCACTCTAAAATGAAGGGAATATTTCAATCCAATAATGTGATTATTTCACTCATATGTATTTAGAGTGATTTTTATTCTGTATCAAAGCGTAAATACATTTCGTTCCAAAAGTAGCTGAAAATTCCATTCCGCAAGAATTATAAAACTGTTTTAATTCCACACCTTCAAATGTATAATATTGAATTTATAATGGATTAAATGCGTATATTTATATACAAACAATTCTGGGATCTTTTAAGATTTAGAGATGACACAAAAATTTTGAGAATATTTTTAGAATATTATAATTGTGTCCCAAATAATATTTTGAATAAGTCTCCAGAATATTGTGGTTATAATATTTATTAATTTTTTTATTATATCTTATGCTATTTTTATATGATTTAACAGACTCGCAAACAATTTAGAAAAAATACGCCCCGGTGAAGGTTTGAACGAAAAACGGTAATTTGTAATTAGGAGTAGAAGACTTATATACTTTAAGCATTCCCTTCTAATGAATTATCATCACTAAAATTTCTGTTATATCAATATATTCGGCGGTAATATATACGAATTTGTACCTCTGCTGTTCTTTTCTCGCTTCCTCCAGCGAGGGAAAGAGTAAAAAAATAGATAAAGACTAAAGAAAGTAGTATTTTTGAATACTTCATATTTTATTGTGTAATAGCAGGCAGAATGGCGGAAATGGCTAAGATACTGACGGGTAATGGCATAATCCCAACAAATTTAATAAGAATTATTGGTATTGGATAATTTTGATAGCCTTTGATGTATTATAGACTCCTTTAATATTTCTGTACACAAAATTCGAAATACTGAGTCGTATTCCACTTCATCCAAGAGTGACTTTTACAATCCTGCAATCCCTCTTACCGTCCAAGTGAAGATTTCGACTCTTTTTAAAAGAGTGATATCGACTTTCAGCGATATGGAATTTTGCCGAGATCACTCTTTTTCAGAGTAAGATTCTCACTCCAGGAAATCTAGAAAGTATTTATTTTATCTACCTATTTAAAAAATAGTCAACATTATACAGAATTTCGTTTAGTGTATGTCCTTTAAAAGCAAATAATTATGTCGAACGCTAATAACCATTCCAAATCATTTACAATTTGGATCAGTCATCAAAAAAGGTTTAAACTTGAAGCACATTTTCGAAATTGTCGGTGGAAAGTTGATTGCGGCATTACGCTCGTTTTAATGGTTTCAGCAAATGAAAGTCAACATGTTAAAAACAAAACAATTAACTAAATGAGAGCAAAAATTGGACTTGAGCAAGTGCGCTTCGATCTCGTGCAGCAGACGTTGAAGGCAGTATAAGAGCATTTTACGCGAATAAACTCATCAGTGCAGTAGCAAACGCGAAGCGATTTAATCGGCATGCTGGGACTGGAAATGTTGATCACTTGGGACGTTGGTATTTCGTTGGAAAGAAAATCTCCGAGTGCTGGTGTATTGGTGTGTGAGCCGCGAGTAATGGCAAGGTAAGTTCGCATCGCAATCAAGCCGAGGGCTGGCGGTCCTCCAATTGGCTCGATTGAGCTCGTTCTCATTCCCTCTCTTGCTCTATCTCATTGGTATCGTTCCAGCTCGATCCCCATCCTTGTCTGGCCCTCGCTATTCTCTTTTTTCGATCCCCCTTTCTCTCCCCGTTCTGTCTTCAAGCCAACAAAAAGAAGACCGCCAAACCGGCTGCAGCGATGACGATTATTATGGCATTCGAGCGCGTAGTAGGCGACCCTTCGGCCCCCTAAGTCCGACCCACATGCGAGTACTTACCTATCGGATCTCCCATCGCCATATTGGTTATGAAGACTATCGTCTCCTTTCCTCATCGAAGCTTTAATCCACGTGGGATCGCGCCCATTGTTGTTTACAAAATTTGGGGTTAGACTCCTATAGATCGACGAAAAGCGATTGTGTGTAACTTGTAATTGTCGAAATTGCTTCGTCGAAAGGGTAAATAGCCTAGGCCGGAGGAGGGAAATCGTCACGATTTCTATCGGCTGCTTTCTAAAATGTTTTGGAAATTAACGACCGCCAAACTGGACGGAATTTATGAATATTATAGGCTTTATGACGAAGAACTTAATCGGTGCGAGTTAATAACTTGATTTTTATAGTCGGGACAGGGCCGTCGATCAGTTACCCCAGCAGTGTACGTTGACTTTTATTTTTGATAATTATTTTTTTTATCAAGTTTAATTTAACACTTTGTGCCACCTGCACCAAATTTTTTTACGTCATTATATGTTATTTCCTCTTACCCGACGAATTAAACTCGGTTCTTATTCCTTGAAAAATTAAATTTCTCCTTTGTTACATAATTAAATATTGAACAATCGAAATAGAAAATTATAAAATTCTACAAATTTCTCAATATCGTCGAAAGATGACATTAGAAATATTCTATTGAATCAAATGTAACAAATGAACTAGTTTCTAATTTCTAACTCAACTAGTCTCTAATAAAACAATAGACTAATTAATTAAATAACAAGTTAATAATTTTAAATATGTTCGAAGTAAATTACGATGTTGTATAACAATCTGTACGTTTCGTAAAATTGAAAATATATTTTCCAAATACTTATGATTTTCACCTTACGAACTATCGATGAAAACAAATGAACTTAAAATTCCATTTCATTTCGCAAAATCATTTACCTAAATCAAAAAAACTAGATTACTTACTGTTTTTTTTTTTCAATAAATCTGTGCAATAAATTTTTACAATGTTAGGAACCTATTCACAAGGCGAGGAGAGAATTCTATATTAATATTTTCGATATTATATATACAAATCATTTCACATGTTTCGGCGTTTTTCTTCAATATCGATGGTTTTCGAAATAGTTGACCGTTCCGGGAATTTTCGTATTCATTATATAAACATTGTAAAAATGACAATTTTTCAAAGACAACGTGAAGCAAATCATGCTGGAGCCATGCTATATCGAAATTTTGGCCTTTCGGTGTGTTAATTTTCGGAACTTTGTTCCCCGGCCGTATAAATATATTAAAAGTTTTTTTTTCGACCGTGGTAAATATATCTTTAATTGGACTTTCTTCGTTTTGTCGATCATGTATTTTGAAATGACCGGCAATACGATGCAAATCCAATCAAAGATTAATTTAACATTTTCAACATATATAACGAAATATTATAATATTATAAATATGACAATATGCACTGTAAATATTATCACGTATTTTATTCCCTGTGAGTATTAGTACTTTGACTAAAATTTTAGTAATGTAATTGTTCTAAATTGAACATTTACATAGCATTAAAAAATAATAGAATATTTATGTTAATATACAGATATTCTTACATTTTTATTCGGTCTAAAAGAAAAGATTTCTTGAGTATTTTCAGGACATGGATGCGCGATGGCAACGTCTTTCATTCTCGTAAATGCCGCGAGGTGGTGCCAGCTGCCGAGTTGCGTTTTACGAGGTGACAACGTATTCAATAAGTCCGCGAGAAAAAGCGTAAATATCGTTAATATCATTATCGAAAAGATTTTTCATAATATTTCCAGTGTATTTTATTTTTATAATTAATACATTAACCGTAAGTATTGAAAACGGGTGCAATTTAAATCAGAAATATAGAAATCTCAATTCTTTATTTGATTTTTTAAATCGTATAAAAGAAACATTGTTTTTATGTACGTCTTTTCGGTGCGTAAAGTAAACTTGTGCGTAAAGTCGATTATACTTTACGCACGAAAAAGCCGTACGTAAACAATATTTCGGCACACGTGTGTGTGTGTAAAGTTCTTTACGCATACGCCCTTGTATCGAAAACTACCATTTGTTTATTCAGATTGAATTTTTATAGGGAAATAACTATTACGGGAATTAATAAAATTATTCATTAACGAAATAGTGTTGGAAAAAGTGTAAAATAAATGTACAAAATCAATGTATAATAAAATGTTTAGCACCTCGAAATGGACTATATATATGATTAGTCGAGTAAACATTTTATCAATTAATTTTGTTATTCCTAAAAATACGATAAACATATCTGACTATTAATCTTAAGATTCAGAGGAATCGATTTGGTTCTTAATCAAATTCATAGACAAATTAAATAAAAAAAAATACGCGAGGATTTTATATTATATTTAACTTGAGAAAAAGTAATAATAAAAACGCCATTTTCATGTGTATAAAGTAAAAATAATAATTTGAGAATTACTGCGGATTTACCTAGTCATAATCATCACGTCCTATGGACTTATACATATTCCGTCCATTCAATTTCGACCACTTTGGTTCAGAAAAGAGTTGCACAAAAGTTTTTGTATACAAAACTTATGATATTTGCTATTTTGGTTCTATGACACAGTAGTCCTTGTATTTATTCAATTATTATTCAAAATAAGGAAAGAGGTATAATGGATGCCGATATTTGTATTACCTATAATACGTTTTATTTTTTATATTGGCCAGTGTTATTTTTGCGTTGAAAAATAAACAACGAGTTGGTAAGTTCTATTCCCTTAAAAATTAATGTATATTGATGTATTAAATTGTTCTACATTGTTTTGAAAGTATGTATGGCTGATAACGCAGAAAATTTGCACTGTTAAAAATTTGTTTAGGAATTGTCTGAAGCGTAACGGAAGCTTTTTACGGTTTCCTTTTCATAATTTTCCGAAACAAAATTTAGCGATTGTTACAGTAACAGAAATATGTAAGATGAATAAAAAAATTCGTTGGCTTCACTAGATAATTATTCAACATGTCTGATATAGTTATGTACGGAAATTCTTAGTAATTTAAATCGATTTAAATTGTTGTTAATTACATAAATAAATTATACAAAATTTATTGAACCGATACTAAAGATATAAAAGATATTTTCCATATATTGTCATTGTATTCAGGTGTATCAGCGTCATAATGATTTTATGCTATTCTGAGATGAAATGCTTTATGTATTGAAGCTAAATTATGGAATCCCTTATGACGTATTCAAAATGTAATTTCTTCAACAGGTTTCTCTTGTAGAGATAGTAACGTCGTGTCTGCGCCTGGCGGCGACAAACCAAACTAACATTACCTTCGATCGCTTATTCATTTTCATATTTCTTTTACAAGTTTCGTAATTTTCTGATTGTGTTATATAATTAGTCTGTCTGTTACAGATTTTAGTAAAATTCTGTTACTCCGGTAACAAAAAAGTATTAGAATTTTCTCAACATTTTTCACAGTGTGTTTGAGTACTTTAATACCTTACAATACGTTTAACTCAACAAAAAATATCTACACTTGACATTCCATACTTTTCAATTTATGTAAATCTATAAGAGTATTCATTCTATTTAGAAGTTTTATGTTACAAAATTATAATAATTAGTTACAAGCATACAAAATGCAGTTCATATCAATGTGTATTACGACGTCTTTTATACAGAAGTGGTATATGAAATTAATTATATTATTTCAAATCTGTTTATACTGTATATTTGATGTGTGGAATTATATTTTGAGTATTTGAACTTATTCCATATCTGCATTTCATAATGCATATCTGACAAATTGTATAGGGTTTAAATCCTAAGGATGGCAATAATTTCTTGATGGGAAGGGCGTCAAATTTAATAAATTTGTAACCATTATTACAACCAACTGTATTTCGCACGATAACCCAATTGCGAGCGTATCATAATGGTTAAATGGTTAGCGCAGGATAAGCGAGACACCCCCGTTCGATTCACATTCAATTTCTCTATCAGCAGGTTGTCAAACTTATTTGACAGCGTTAAAATATATAAACATACTTAAAATATAAATAATATAAAAGTTAGTTTAAAAGTAAACTGAGTACTCTCTAAATCTGAATCAGCGAAAACCGCTGCGAATCAGCGATAAATATACCGCTAATCAAATCAGCGGTATACTTATCGCTGATTGGCAGCGTATATACGCTGATTCGCAGCTGTTCTCGCTGATTTCGCTGATTCAGATTTAGAGAGTAATAATGTGACTAATTGCTTATTTTTTTACGGAATATGCACATCCAATATACGTCCATTGGTACTTTTACGTAACCTGGATTGCAAAGCTAAGTTCATTTAACGTTTTTTTTCTTCAATGTTCAAAGATGTTCTGAACGTCCAATGTTCGTGCATACATTTTTTACTTTATCCATTTTAAATCCGGAATTTGTCCACTTTACGTCCGAATTTGGTTCATTATTCGTCCATTTCTGAATGTCCAATCATATTTTGGACGTGCAATGTTCACCTATACGACACCCTCTTTCCTCCATTTGATTTCCATATTTTATACTCGGCGGACCTAGTGGACATACATTGGACGTACTTGTACTAATTGGAATGTTAATTCAATATGGAAAGAATGAAAAATAGTGCAATGTTTTACTTCCGATGTACAACATGTTTTAAATGTTATAATTAAAAAATTATTGATCTGCACATAAAACTCTTAAAAAGTACATAAATCATTTATTATGTTATACTAAAAAACTTCTCAATTAGACAATTTATTGTATGTGATGAATAAGATGTAAATATTTTGTTATATTTAAAAATATCATAAAAAACGCGTTGAATTATTCAGCTGTTGATAGAATATCTCATGAAGATGACGCCTTCATTAAAGTTACATGTAAAAATATTTTATTTCTTTATTTTCATTTCCTTTCACGAAATAAAAATTTATTACGAAATGTAATTGGTTATTATGGAATAGAAACTCCACAATTATGAAAATTCTTAAAATACAATAAGACTAGTTCTTTAGATTAACAGGAAAACATATATCGGAGGAATTTATAAACTTTTCACTGAAAGAAATAACGCAAGGTTCCTGACATTCGGATGGGTAGATCAGCTATATGAAAGCAAACCTAACCATAATTATGCCTGATATAGCCATACGTATGCCAGGCACCTAGCATTATTTCTTTCAGTGTGTGGCAAACAAAAATAAGTAAACGAAGATGACACGCGTAGTCTTTTTTGTAGGATTTTTTTCAAAATTGTTATAATAAACGTCAAATTGACCGCACTAACGTTAAAAAACGTTTTTTATTTCTACGTTATTTACAAATATACACAAATGTACATCACAGTCGCATTAAAATTATTTTGGCAGAAACTTTTATATGTCGCACTACTTCCAAGAGTATTTATTATTTTTTAAGTTTTCACGATAAATCTGTAATCAACTTGAGTGTATAATCGAAGTAAATAAATTAACACTATAATGCATCCCTTTAAACAATAGATTATCAACTAAAAGTTAAAATAGTAAGGTGGTACATTTTTAAGTGAAATGTCATTATTAATGAAATTTAAAAATCATTATTACAATAATCGGCTTCGTGGCTCAGGCGGTTAACGCACTGGACTACGAAGTCGTAGGTCGTGAGTTCGATCCCCGTCTGGTAAACAAATTTTCGATTTCGTTTCCAAGCAGCAGCTCGCTGTTGGTAAGACGAGCCACGTTGTTTGTGTTTACGTTTCGAAAGTATTGTTTATCTGGCGGAAATCGACTCAAGACCGCTGCTGTACTTGGTGTAGGTTTCTGCAGTCCTACATTTCATACACAAATGTGAAGTATGGCGCCATCTTTCTAAGTCGATCTGCAGCTCTCGCAAAATCTTACGACTCATAATTCGCAAAAACAATTAAGTAAAAAAGGGCGATTCCGCCCGTTAATTAAATAAATAAAAAAAATAAAAAAATTACAATAGCGTTCAGAGTAATATGCTATCAAATTAAAACTCTATATATAAGAGTATTGAAAGCACCCAGGATTCATTTTCATTTTCTAGTTTCAATAAAATATTGGACAAAATAATACTTATGCCTTTGAACGTTTCTGAAATTATAATAAAATAATTAGAAGACAAAAGTAATTATTTATAATCTTTTTTTTTTCTTATTTCATAACGTTCTGTGATATATCCACGCACAAAAAATGCGACTGGTTAACAAAAAATATTAATAGTTAATTAAACATAAATGGCAAAAAATTAAAATAAGATATATAGTTTAAGGAACAGATATATGTACTTCACGATAAATTCTTGATATAAATTAGATTTTAGTGATTTTTATTAAAAATCGATATATCGTTTATATATCTGTACATTTATAATAAAATTGTAATTCTAGAGAATTTTTGGAGAAACTTTGCATAATCAAACTACGAGTATTTAATACTTCCGGTTCCGTATTCAAGTTCCGACGCATCAAATCTCGAAAAAATTCGGCTTTCATTTTGTTTTAAATAGCAACGATTCCATAATTTCGTAAAATATTTTTTATCGTGCAATATTAACATTTGGAAAAAATGTTTTCAATCAAAATCTGCATATAACTCTGAATAGTAAAGACGATCAATTTTAAACAGAATAAAATTGTATCTGGCGCTTAGCATAAGGTAATATCGTTAATATCTTACTTGTAAAAATTGTAATATCTTTCTATTTACCAATGATTTGTGTAACGTTTACTAAAACCAAATGATACTAAAAATTACATTAAGTCAATTTAAAATAATTATACATATTTTTTAAATGTGTATTCGATTTACTAATCAAGATATTATGAAAGACAATTGTTTGAAACATTAAAAGATATTTATAACTTCATAAAAATGTTTGTAAGGTAAATAAAGGAATAGAAATCCAGTCTCAAAGTTCTATGGAGAAACGTGATATACGTAATTTTGTTTGAGAAGTATACAATAAGACGATGGTAGGAAAGAATTATCCGAAAATTCGACTAACTTAACTATGGCAATCAATTAACTAACATATTTTGTCGTCATTTTGTATTACTATTTAACGGTTCATATGTACAATGACTTTTTTATGTGAGCATTTACTTTCAACAATATTCTAAATTAGAGGAACGTTGTAGCAGTTCTTCATTACCTTAAATTGAACTTGAACAAAACTTAAGAAGTATAAATGAATTCGGTTAATAATTACTATTATTATTTTGATAATAATAATAATTAACACACATGTTTTCTCACCTTTTTAAACTGCTCTCATTTCTATATAAAAAGAATTTTGATAATAATAATTAACACACATGTTTTCCCACCTTTTTAAACTTCTCTCATTGCTATATAAAAAGAATCTTGGGAAAAAATTCCAAGTGCACTAATATTATACTAATTGCGAAGTTGTACAAAAATTACAGAAAAAATTCTATATAAAAATGTTACTTTTAAGTTTAATAATTAATTAATAAGTGGATAGATAATTTAAACATTGCGCAAATTCAATTATTTTATGTGAGTTTTAAGGCCCTTCAAAATTCGAGTCCGACGGCATGGATTTTTTCGTGGCCACTCTGCGCCAAACAATCGTTTCTCTAAAAATTACGTTTTTCGTTCAAGTCAAGACTATAAAAATAATTGGCAGGCTTTTTTCAACTCTCGGTGATTTACTGAATTTTTATTCAAAAATTACTATATCACTGCTTAACAAAGTTCGATGCCCTAAACTCAGATTTTTAAACATTTTCTTATATCAACCTTGAAGTATTTAAACTATTATTAGTGGAATTTTGATGTCGATAGTAAAGACGTAATGTTGAAAAATGTATTAATTACTTAATAATTTAGTATCTGGAATGTTATACATATCTATTAAACTAACATCAGAAATCAGATTGTAAAGTTTCGATTCTATTTTAAAACCAAATATTTCTGGTCTCTTTAGGTAATATTTGTCAGAAAATATATTATTTTTATTCAAAGTATTAGTCCACGTACGTGCGCAGTTTATTTTGAATGTCACATTGTAATCATTATTATTTACTAGACACTATACTAGTGTTCTCTCATGAGTTTTTGCCCGCTGAATACGAACCAGAAGTGGCAGATTGGCTCAAATTATTTAGAATAACTGAAAAAATGACGAAAAAGAGTGATTATAATTTTTAAAAATGTCATTTGATGAATTGAATACTCCATTTTTTATTTTTATCTGACCTTAGATTCGTGTTCAGCAGCCCCAGAACTTCCGAGATCCGGCAAATCGGTTAAAATTTCGATTTGTTACCTCAACTTTGGAGGTCGAGGTGGCCATCGAGGAAAAAATACATGATAATAAAGTTGTATAGTATTTCGGTCAAAATATTTTTAAGGTTTCTACGTAAGTAGATAACATTTTCGTCACTTATAAGCAGAAAAATTATTATGGATTTCATATTCTATTCGAGAAGTTCTATTAAAGTAATATTTACTAAGTAACCTTAGTAAGTTTTGAAATACGAATTGAGTGGAAAAAATATATCGTATTCAGAGGTTCAAAATAGTCATTAATGAGTTCCTTCTAGACATAAATTCAGATCATTTTTTAATATTCACTACAGCACTACCGACTTTCAATTATGATATTTCTCAAATTTTAATTGTTGCAATATAATGTAATAATCAGCATATAATAAAGTACAAAACTTAACTAAGTAAATGAAAATGAATTTTCCAAAAATAAAATCCGTTTCACAGTAGAACCAGTATTGATACATTTCTAGGATTTAGTTTAATCGGCTTCGTAGCTCAGCGTGTACTGGACTACAAAGTCGTAGGTCGTGAGTTTGATCCCCGACTGGGTAATTTTTCGAAATTGTTTTCAGGCAGCAGTTCGGTGGTAGGTAGAGGGTAAATAAATTTAAAAAATACATAAAATTATCATTCAAGTTCAATACAGAGATATTGGACTTTTGGTTTCTTAGTAAAATACTCCACGCAACCGATAATGGATTATGGTAGTGGATATAATGATCCGCATGAGACGTCGAATACCTCCCTCGAATGAGCACTCTGGATTGTATGAAATTATTTGACAGCAAGTGAGCCCCTAATCGCCAGCAATATTACTATAAAATTTTAGGGATATTACTCGATTTTTCTATTCTTAAATCAAAATTAAAAATTCAGAAAACTTCTGCATTATAAGTCGCACTATTCCGTTAACTTCATTTTACCATTATTGCAAATATTCACAAAAGTCCACGGGACTCCCACTGCAATATAAATTGAAAACTTCTTCCTATTCTTTGAACCCCAGAAGATCACTTATTTCCACAAGCAATGTTTCTGAAATTTTATACTCTTTAGTTTTTGGAGTCTGTGATTATGAATCTACATTTGGCAGTTTCAAAATGGCAGACGACAGTTGAGAATTTTTTAAGTGATTTTTGCGAAATTTATTGTTTGGAAGTTTTGCTCATGAATCTAAATCTAAAAATTTGAAATTTACATTGGTGACTTCGACCCTATGACCTTTGGCTCGTTTACTTATCGATTGGGCAGGGGTTGATAGACCCAGCTATTTGATTGATCATAGAAAAAACTGAAAATGAACATTTTCAAAACTCCGGCATATGTCAGCCGGAGCATTATTCTATAACAATGTACATTATTATGATTATTAATTTGTTGTTTCGTTGAAATATTTATAATTTATAAAAGCTTAATTTCTTCTTGACCGCTTCATCAAATTAAATAGAAAGACTTGTTTTCTTGGAACGGACAGTCTAATTATAGACCCTTTTCGTACAGAATTTGATGCTCTATCTTTTCTGTTGAAAACATTTTTTGTGCAATTCGTATTTTTGATAAGTGCAAAAAATGTTTGTTTAGCTTTTTTGTTAGTAGACCCTTAATTAAATAATCTAGTATGGATCGACTAAAAAAATAATAATAATAAAACTAAGTTAGGCTATGACAAACTGAAAAAGATGTTTACCTTTTTTAAATCGGTTTTACCTTCCGCGAAATAGCGCGGTACAAACAAAATGAGACGTATGTACGAGATCACTAACACCAATTTCTTTTTATTGCATTGCTGAGTTCTTCAGGGTTCGAAATGTCGAAATTTGCTAAAAAGACTATAGGTAAATTTTTTACCGAGGTGGCCAATTTCAATACTTCCGCCAGACCTCGAGTCTGGGTTGAATTAAAAGGTTATATTAGAATAGGAGAAGTAAATTAATTTGTCTCAAATAAAATCCAATGATGATTGCTTGTTTCGAATTTTAAGACACTCAAGGCTGATTCGTAATCCACCGATATTCAGTGTTTGTTTCTTAATATCAACGATTTAACTGAGAATAAGGAAGAAATACGGATTGTTTTCGTGAGGTTGTGTTTGGAAGTTAAAAGGCCGACAATAGTTTAAAAAACTTATTATGTATAAATAAATTTCTTAAAAAGGTCTTTGAGATTCCTTTCCGAAAATATCTCCAAAAATACATCTTCAAGACGTCATAGTGATTGTGACCTGAAAACTAAGCTTTTAATGAATTCATATTATTCCGGAAAAGGTTAAATCTATCTTATTTTGGATAATAATTTTTGGTAATGCAATAATTAGTTTTGAGATATTAGTTTCTTCTAGAGATACTAGATGACGTTGGATTTTAAAACAGAACTCACGTGACATTGATGGCGCACGCCGATCGCTACAATGCTTTTTAAGATATTTTGGGAGACGCCGATAAACGAATTTTCAATCATTATCATGTGTGAAACAACACAAACTGAAAACAGTTAGAAACTCTCTAAATAAACTCTTAAATAGACGGGATGTGATACTTGGACGGTCTCGCAAAACTCTTAAATTTGGCGCCCAAGATCACTGAGAGCTGTTTTTGGGCAGCATTTATAACACCTTCAGATTTTTAAAATATAAAGCAATAATATTGTTGCTGTTAAAGACATTATTGCGAAGTAACTTATCCTGATTTTGCTACAAAAATAACACTTCACTTTAAAATGAAACATTATATATAAATTAATCCCTGTGTCAAATCGAAAATCTCGTGCATAACGAAGGATTAGTGCCTCTTCGACATCTTTCCATAGACATGCCATCGACTTTTCTTATTTATCAGACAGAAAAAAGATTTAGTTACCACTGTCTAGTAGGCTGCCGCTAATTTGTTGCCACACCTCAATATCAAGTTAACAATGACAACGAATGTTTTGCCAAGAATGCTAAGAAATTTAGCTGATAAAGATTAGCACATGCAGCTAAATATATTTTTCGTAATTCATTAGCTGTGGCTACTAAAATTAAGTACTAACAGCTAACTTTTTTCGTGTACCTATGTCGAAGAGACGCAGGTTACGCCCGATGCACTACTGAAAAAAGATGGTCGTTAAATCGAGTTCCAGTAGTTCTTTTGAAAAAAGCTTTTATCAGCTCAGATTGATCTGGCTTCATTTACTCTGGACGTCGGGTTCTGGTTTTCAGCGTCGCGAGAAAACGTCCGGATTCCATCCTCGTCTGGTCGTTTAGTTTTCACGTCGTCGCTGCTAAAGGCGGATCAAGAATGTTGAAATATTCAAAAAAGCCTGAGGATCACGTTTATGGAGCGCACTGATCGGTTGGCGGCGAGTCGAACCGAGATGTTCGCGTGTGAGCAGGTGGCGGACCGCCATACTTTATTCCTTCGACCATCCTCTCCTTGTCGTTTACTTAACCCTTCGGGATCTATCCTACTCTTTCTCTCTCCCTCGTACCGACCTCCCTTCCTTCAGTTCTTATTTCTTTCTTTTCATTCACGTCGTACTCGTTCCTCCCCTCGATTTCTTCGTTTGCCTTTTCTTTAGTGTCTGGGCTCTAAGATTACTTACTTGCAAATACGATAATTGGCTGACTTTACGTGTCACTGCTATATATGTGTTTGATTTTCGAACGACTGACATCTGAAAGGTATTACGAAAGTAAATTACTCGGTAATTTTACACAACTCATGCTGGTATAATCCCACCAGTTGTTATATCAATAAAAATTCAGTCTCTAAATTCCCAATCACAAAGATTCCTCGTACTTTTGACAATTATCTTTCGAGATATTTAAACTTTTTTCTTGGTTGACCGAGAATAACAATATATAAACTAATTAAGATTAAAAACTCTGGTGGAAAAATTGACCACTTTTTGCCTGGTTCATGGACATTATTACCGAGTAAAAGCCAGATTATGATCAACATTTTCGCTTAATTCTGGCAATGTAACGCTGATGTACCCATGAACTAGCCATTATTGATGCCCAAAAACTTTGGAATATAAAGCCAGATAGTTGGCTATTTTCTAGTCATCGCAAACTGTATTTAAATTAATCCCTTTTTTCCCAAAATGAGAGAAGCAGGTACGTCAACATCAGCTCAGTTTCTGCAGTAGAAAGAATTTTTCTTTTAATTTTTCGAAAATACAATTCCGACTATTTTGAAGTGTGGACTCTATCGATTCCCGTCGAGAAAATTCCCAAAAAACGACTGTTTCTGCAACAATTTTGCAAAATAAAAAGCTGAAAATAAAAATTTTGCTTTTTCTTATAGCAAAACTGCATTCGAAATTTCACTATTAAAACTTCTGACAAGACTGAATATTTATTGGAAATAATATTACATGAATTCCTTTAAAATGTTCGTAATTTCAGAGAATCAGCAAACTACATATGTGACCTGGTCTATGAAAAGGGTGCTTACGTGACAAAAAATAATTTTTCACTTTTCTGCCGATTCGGATAGAGTTTGAGACGCTCTTTTACGTGGTGTAATCTGGGAAATGATAACTTGTTTAAAAATTTACTAAAAGTGAAGAGAAAGATGAGTACAAATATGAAAGAACTGTTTTTTTTTTAAATCTGGAATAAGGAAAATACATCGATTTATAAGATAAAAAAACATTATTGTATGCCAGAAAAACATATTCACGCCTAAAGAACATAATATTCTATGCCAAGAAATTTTCATTACATAAATGAAATTAAATAATTCAAACAAATTTCAATTTATTTAGCTCGAAAGGATAAAGGTAAATAATGAAAGGTAAACAATGAAAAAACAATTCGTTTCGTACATTTGTTTCGCGTACAATGTTTTTTTTTTTCAGAAAATATGTTTTTCTGGCATATAATAATGTTTTTTATCTTATAAATCAATGTATTTTCCTTATTCCAAATTGAAAATAAGAATAATTTTTTTTTCAAATCTGTACTATTTTTTTCACTTTTAGAACACTTTTAAACAAATTATAAATTTCCGGTTTTCACTATGTGAATGAGTGTCTCGAACTCTATCCGAATCGGCAAAAAAGAGTTCCAAAAGAATCCGATGAATTTTTAAAAAATATGTCCGCCGTATTGGATCCGTCATTTTGAATTTCGAAAATCTGACACCGGATTCGTAATCATTCGACCCCAAAAACCCGCTAGTAACAAATTAGCATAGTAGTAACTAACAAGACACTTTTCTCGAAACTTTTTTGCACCCTTTTCATAGACCAGGTCAGATATAGTATTATTCAGTGAAAATACCTAGATTGTAGTGGACAAATTTAATGATTCTTCTGAAAAAGGGAAATCTCTCTCAAAAAGAAGAAAATTACTAAATGAATTTAATGTTTCCAAATAATAGCTTTTAGTATTGATTAAATATATTCACGGAGCCAAATCAAATGGACAAGTTCCCAGATTGCCCCAGAAATTCATAATTTATATATGGTTCTAAATAAGATTCTAATAGCAGGCAACATTCTAATTCCATATTCGGACCGTTAAGAACAATGACAGAATTTTTTCAGAAAATAAGTGACTAGAGCATCATGTCTATCAATTTTTAACCGTTGACATGTCAGGTGGGGAAAGGTCCCGAATTAAAGTTAATATCCTCCGCAATTTATAATTTTCACTATTTAATCAAATCAATTTTCTAAAATGTCCAGTTTACGCGTTTAATAGACCATTGGACAAAAAAAAATTGTCGCGAGTGCCCATACGTCCGTGAAAAACGTCGAACTTAGAGAGCGCAAACATTATTTTTATTAAAAACCAATTATTCCGTTTGTCGATTATCAAATGAAGTGCCAAAGCAGGACCATGAAAATCGATCCGTTAAAGTCCAGAGGTTAGTTTATAGGTTACCTTCGATGGATTACATTGGTTAATGAAAAATAATTTTTCTAAGTAAAATTCGACATACGAAATCGACAAGAATCCATATTGAAAATTTGAATAATGTAGCGAATAGTATGTATCTAAATTATACATTAGTTTTTGCAGTTAACTCTAATAAAAACATTGTATATTTACCTTTCCTGGAATATATTAGTAACTGGTATTTAAATAATAATAAAAAAAACTATCTGTAGGACTTCAACCAAAGGCAGAAAATAATGTCAAGAGTTTTGCAAGCGAAATCACGGATAGCAGGGCATTTGGGGATGACCAACGACATCAACTATTAAAACGCCTGCATACAAAATTAATGAAGTCAGGTGAACCGACAAAGTACGTAAATACTTAAACTCCTCCACTATTTACTTCAAAATTTATTTATAATTATTTTCATTAGACTAGAAGGTCCAAAAGAACGACCAGATGAGAACCTGAAATACACACGGCAAGAAGTAAAAGCTTCTCGAGTTGGTGATGCACGAAATTTAAGTCGGAAGAAAAGCAAAGTCGAAATTAAAAAGAAAGTAGCAGACAAAGATGAGGATAGGATGCGTTGTTTCAAACGAAAATCTACAGCAGTTCTTGGAGAAAGACAATCTGGTAATTAGAAGTCTATTATTTAAATTTGTGTCATATTTTTGTCTTAATCATTCATCTAGAAAACGAAATTGTAAAATCTATCAATTAAATACTGATTTTTACTGCAAAATATAAGATGATCAAATACGAGAATATTTTCAAATTAGTAACATTCATTCTTATAGCTGAAAATACAATAATGTCCAAATCGGATGTGGGCTCACGAAAATCGCAAGATAAAGTTTCGAAAGATAATATGCATAAAAAAAAGAAGAGCGCCGAGAGCACTATATGGATTTATCATCATCAGCAAAACAGGCTGCGTTCTTATAGTCGGACCGCAATTCCGAAAACATCCCAAAAATTTCGAGACTCTGACGCCGGGCCGAAACAACGAACAAAAAAATCGAGAGATACCAAAAAAGTGAAACCTCTGAAAAGTAGTTCCGCTAAAGATATATCTTCTCATCCGCTCATGCTGGTTGCTGACGTTCCTGGTCTCGTGAGCAAAATTCAGGAGCTGAAATTAAACGTCGAACAGCTCGAAACTTTCATCAATCAACCTCAATAATTGCGGACTCGCGACACGCAATGTTTTTATGTCAATTACGTAGTAAATAAACATTATGAAATTGCAGTGATTGAGAAATAAATGTCCGATATCCATTCTGATTAATTGTATTCTATGATAATAGTTCAGTCGGAGAGTTGCTGTTGTAATATTTATTTTCGTTAATTTGTTTATATTTCTTTCCATTATGGAGAAAATTATTCAAGGGAACTAAATATTTGGTCATCAATCAGCAACTTACCACTTTATCATTTATTAATGTGCTATTTTTTTTTATTAGAGTGCAAAAATTTTCGCGCATTCTTGCTGGCATCATTTCAACCAAAAAGAGACTTCAATACTAGTCAATATATTTAAATAATTTAATTAAAGTAACACGTTGAAAATGAGTTCACCTACTAACAATATAATGTATAACCAGAGACATAGATAGTTTGTTTCCATGATTGTTCAATACGCAATATCTAATAGAACTATGTGCAGTATATACAATGCTTTCATACGGATTCACTATAAAATTTATGTCAGGATGTAGAATAATAAAACAGACATACAAAGCATGATCATTAATAATAGTAACACGTAGCTCAAAAATATCGATTTATTGTCGCTCTCGCGTTCTGCGAGAATGCGACATAACCTCTTTGTTCGAACTGATACGAACTGCAACTTATATCAAGTATATTTAATAGAATACATTTTTAATAATAAATTAACTATTGGATAATGACTTTGCCATTTCGAAATTTTAAACGAAGACAAAAACTATGAAGCAGAGCTAAAATGTATCCCTCTGAATCCGTAGATGACAGTTTATTGTGCACGTTTCTGATATAACTTTAAAAGCTATACAGCGACGTAAAAAAATTTATAAATTGCTCTCCCATTTGGTGAAAGAAAACATTCAATTGTTATGCGTTACATTACTCCGCTACCAATTGATGGTTATATTATAATATACTCTAATATTTTTAAATATATATTTCAACTGAAAATAATAAACATTTAATTTGATTATTATATCTCAAAACATTCCATGCAGGAAATGGACAAATGAAATTCGTCAAGTGTTTGCCGCCTGCACCAATATTAGAAAAGTTACCTAATGGATTGGTTTTTTGTGAACCATTTGATATGAACAATTAACATCCTGTTTATGATATTTGGAACGAATGAGATATAAATTGTCGTCCATAGAACGCGTACAAAATAACCTAATAATAAATTAAATTGTCAAATAGAAATTGGATCCCAGGTGCACGGTTAAAAAAATTTTAGTAGCTACTGAAATTCTTATATTTCAAGAGGGAAAACACTTGTACGCTTATAAATGTAGTACAACCTGCTACTTTTGCACAAGTCCATCAATTATAATAAGAGAAAATTTTCAGTTCATACTATTTGGTCAGAAGGAGAGAAAAACAGAAATTAAAAAAAAAAAAGTTAAATATAACAGTTATAAATAATTCTTTTTATATTACGTAATCATGATCAATATAATACGTAACTATTATTCTTATCATCATTGCGAATTACTTACACAGTGTTAAAAGTCCACGTAACTATTTGTACAACATGTGAATTTGTGACGAGAGTAACCCGCACCGTTCAGTGCAAATTTTTACATAGATTTTAACGGAAAAACTGAAAGAGTGCTGAAAGCAGAAAACGATACTAATTTTCTATCTACCATTGAAAATTCGTATTAACTGTCATTTTTAACATCGAAACCCGCCATTTTCAATGTACATTTAGATTCTACTATAATACAAATATAAATTACTTTCTAGTGTAAAGATAGAGGTGGAGCTTCAATTCTTACTATAGAGACCCTTTACTAGAGGGTATTCTAATTCTTACAATTCTGAAGCGCCATCTGACATTGATGATTGTATCGATTTATCAATACCACCCTTCGGGTATATTGTTCCTTTTTCAAATCTCTATTTTTGTAATATAGTAGACGTTTCATATAAAGTTTGTACATGAAGAAGTTGACAATATTAATTTAAAGATTTCTTTAAAGTTCACCAAGATAAACACCACTTAGTTGATGTATATAATAAATTAATTGTTCTTAATAAGTTCTATGTACAAAGTGAATAGTTTGATTTAGTTGTACTAAACGTTTAATCAGTGATTGGAATTAATTTCTTGTCTAAAGTCCAGATTAGTTACTGCATCCAAGTGGTTTTTTATGTAAAGAAACGAGAATATACATATTTTGTTTCGGCTAGCTCTCTAACCCCTGCCTGTCACACTTTGTATACGCTAAAAAAGGTTATTTTACATAATTGAGGAAATTTTTAAGAAAAATTCGAAAAAATGGTATATAAGAAGAGTAAATTTAACTAAACGTAACAAGACGCAGTCCAAGAGCATGCCTTCCGATGGGCAGCAAAACTATAACAGGACAGGAGTTTCAGGTTTGTTTCAATTCGAAATACTTTTGTGTATTAAATAAACCCTTAAAATATTATTAAAACTAACGTAAACGAAACCATCTGCAGTTTGTTGCATTCTTTAAATATTTTTTTATACGAAATGACTAGAAATTTCATTATTTCTTGACTTTTTGTGGTGTTTATGTCGTTAAAAATTGATAACCTAAAATACAACGAGAGATGCAATACACAATTTATTATGTGAAAATGCAATGAATGAAAAAGAAACAACTTCGAAAAATTACTATTCAGACAAAGATCTATTTTCCCTTCTCCTCCTCCTCCTCAGTAATATGATACATTTATTTATTGTAGGGTGATCAAAATTTAACCGTGAGACTTAAATGTGCGGAGGAAAGAAGAAAAATGAATGCGCAAAGAAAACTGATAGTAAAACTAAATCCTCCTCTTCAAAAGAAACCTGTCCGCCAAAACCCTGCGAACCAAAAAGACCACTCTGCCAAGCGAATGACTCGCTTACAACAGTTTGTGCTAAGAAAGCTAAGAAATGCCCTCGGCCAAGTACTCCTCGACAATGTACTAGTGTACCGAAAAAGCCCGTCAAGCCAGACTGTATAAACAGCGTGCCGTAGGTTTATCACAAATAATTTGTTTGTATAACTTTACTTCTACACAATATACTATCAAACATGTCACAAAGTGATAACTGTTAGGATTAATAGTTCTTGCATGAGGATACACAACAGGTGTTGTACTACGAAAAATTAAACAAGAATTTGTAAAAATTTTGTAATTTTCATACTTGCAATGGACAAACATTCAAGGTAAAAATGACCGTCAAAGTTTCCTTCAGATTTCTAATATTTTTCTTAAAGGGAGAAAGACATTTAAAAGGCCATAAATCAGTCTTTTGGAGGATGATATAGTAATTATTTCTTATCAAAGGCCCAAAATAACATGTTTTATCGCAATATAGTAGTAGCGCAAAATATGAAGTCAGTGACTATTCAATTATATGTTTACAACGCGTTACTTCCTACTTTTTTTTTGCTTTTCACCCCAAAAACGGAATGCAAAATCGCATTTTACATGCTTTTAGGACCAACAGATAATAGTGCAGTATCCCTTCGTCTGAAGCAGTTTTTGTAGGAGCTGGATAACGGCTTCCAGAACCCTAGGTTTTCGATTAGCCTGAAATCAAAAGTACTAATTAGTTTAATAAATCTTACCATTACATTAGTTTATTAAATTAGTTTGTTAAAATTACTTATGAGTTTAAGCAAAGGATAAAACTTAAAAATGCATAAACAATATAAAATAACGAAATTGGTAGATCTTTCAATTGAATAAAATTTAATTTTCGTCTATTTTCCGTCACTTTGTACCTCCTTGAAATGATTTATTTATACCCAATATGTAATCTTTTATATGTTTATCCTTTCTATAACATTTTGTTCAGCCAAAGTTCTTCAACTTGCTACTTTGACAGATTATCATTAGAATTAATTATTTGCAAAAGGATCCATAAGTCTTAGAGTTTATATATATTTTGTATGATGATTTCTGGGCAACATATAACGTAAACCACAATCATTTGTTTAAACTAATGATTGTTTTCTATATTAGTAGTAAAATATTCTGTGCCAAAATTTGCTTGTAAATTTAGAATGCAAATACGTAATCCCAATGATAAATTAATAAATGGACAATGAATACCACATAAACGATATATTTTTTTGGATCAATGTACTTTTAGAATATCTTTCGTTCGAAATTTTGAACCTTGGCCAATTTGTGGCGAAAATTAATCTACACGTGCCTAATAAACTCAAAATATTCATGAATCAATTTAGTATTTATAATTAATAATTATGCCGTATGCTAAACGAAAGATGGAAATTGTATTTTTTTTTGTAATTTAATTAACATTTATACATCTGAATTGAGAGACTCGTCTGCATAGTTCAGAGTTTTTTGCAATTTTTTGTTGGCGCCGGCGCATCGAATCTCTAAAAAGTTCTGCCTTCAATTTTTCCATAAATCGGAAATGATACAAAAACTTTAGTAATAATTTTCCTCTATGCCAAACATTTTTCAGCAAATATTGCAAAGAAACTCAGAGACATGGGGAAAAAATAACAAAAAATGCAATTTTCATCTTTCGTTCAACATAATAATTTGTATTCCTTCTTAAGTACAATAAACGTAAATATACCAGTATTCAAATTCAGTATTTAGTTTAATAGTACCTAAAAATGTTGGAAATAAATCTTTACCCTAAGTTTATTTTATTACTGAAAACCAGTAATTTATGAGTTATTAAATGTTATTAACCATCATATTCATAACATTTTTGTTCTAGAGTGAAGATAAAAGTATACTGCCCTAAAAGGCCGAAAAGTTCAAAAGATCTCGGGAAATGCAGTCTCACAAATCCCTGCTGTCTTTCAGATAGAATAAGAGTATGTCATTTCCACATATTTAAGATTATTTTAATTGTCTATGTTACTTTTTTTAATCTCGCAAATTGATGTTAAAAAGTTTATTTTATGACATCTACCATAATAACTACAGACATATATTGCTTTATTTAATCAAAACAAATTGTTTGTTATTGACATAGTAGAAATGTTAAACATTCTAAGTAGAAATTCTAACCGGGATCCAGCTGGGTTACCCTGGTTGTATCCGGGATACGACAGTCTCGTCACCCTTCTCTGATTACAGCCCGATTAGATTTAGGGTACTGACCAGGTTATGTTTGGAACCCGATCAGGTGATCCTCATTGTATTCGGAATCCCAATGAATCGGGCTAGCCCGGCCGGATCCCAGATTGGACGCTGTTTCTCTTAAGGCCAAATCTACCCGGGATTATTATTGAACTGGGTATTAACTCAGAGGAAAATACAAGTATATGTATTTATTTAAAAATATAAACATTAAATCTATGCTTTGAAATAAATTCAATTAAATTTTTTTCTATTTATTAAATAATAAAATTGCTTTGAATACAAATAGATAAAACCTAAACCTAAACCTAAACTAGACGTAATCTAAAGTACTTAATCTAAAAATATTGTAACATTTGTATATTTTTGTTTGCACCGCTATTCATTCATAAATCCTTTCAATTTCAATAGTGCTATTTATTAATTTAATATTTTTTATTATTTATGTAACATATCGAGAGTAAATATCGGGTCATTTAGGATGTAAGAAAGATAGAAAAACAATATTATTAGACAAAATATTGTTACATTATAAAAAAAAAATAAAAAATAAAATAAAAAATAAAATAAAAAAAATATATTTTTGTATACAGCATACAGAAATACTTAGCATAACACTTAATATAGAAATGCTTTAAAGTTTTGTTAGATTTAGATTTGCTATAATTCAAAATAAAATAATATAAAGTAATTAAACAAGGCAATTAATTTTTAAGTAATGTTTTATAGTGTTATCTTGGTATACCACGAAAAACTTGTAAACCAACTGCTGAAAAAGCTTGTTCACAATCTGACTTGTGTCCCAAGGAACCAAAAGAACCAAAGGTAATTTATTACTTAAAAAAAATTTCTTTTGAATATGCCAAATGAATTTGACGAACTCCCTGGAACTTTTAATATTCAGAGTACAGACCCCCTGGTAGAAATCTGTCCATTTTTTTGTTACACTGCCCAGTTTCCCTATACCTTTAACATGGGAGAAATGTAAACTGGATAGAAACTAGCCAAAAACTGGATTCATTTTCTACTGGGGCCAATTTAACTATGAAACTTAAACTGTTATCACCGTTTATCTATACCGATATTTAAAACTAACTAAACACCATATGGGATGAAAACTTTTCCATTGGTATTTTGCCCCAAAAATAATGAAAAATATCTAAAATATGAAATGTTTCAACTATTTCATTGGGTATACAGTGAAAATTATTTTTTTAATTTTTTTATTCACACTCACAGCATCTTCTACAATAATATAAGTTTGTAATAAGATACTGCTCAGACATTTGCTCTTATAAAGAAAGAGAGAAACGCTTCGATTTTTTTTTATTAACGCATTTAACTTTATATAAGATTATTATGCTAACATATATACAAAATCTTTATAAATTTGAATTCACTATTTTGTTCTGCGAAAATGTACTCTTCATTAAATCAGAAACAAATCCCAGCATTTTTCTAAAAAATAAAGGAAAAAATTTCTGAAGTAAATCAAATAAAATTGTTTCTACACATTATCCCAAAAATATACAAAAAAATGTATTAAATTGAAGCAACAAATTATTTTACATAATATAATTAAAATGGATTGTTTAAATTAGTTAAACTATTTTATCATTAAAAAATTAAAATTGTATTATCACGTAAATCATTGAAAAATGATAGGGCTACTTGTTTCTAATGTATTTTAGAAGTACCCGGGTAATAAAAAAATGTACTTTTCAATAAAGCATTATGCCTTATTTTATATCACTTGTTTTTCGAGTGTACCTTTAGTAAATCAATTTTTTTTTAGTTCTTTCATAAGTGAAATATTAAAGGTTCCAGAGAATTTCTCACATACTATTTTATTTATTCGTTATGGACAGAACAATGACTACTTTTACATTTAAATTGTATATTATCTTCGGTCTACTAATACTTAAACTCCCTCAGTGTTGTCAACCGAAATGTCAAAGGGTCGGAGCTTGCTGTCCAAAAGTAGTATGCAAAAAGAAAAGCTGTGAATATGTCAAAGGGTTTGTATGTTCACTTCACAAACAATGTGCTTGGTTCTTAAAAATCATACAATTCAAAATTATATTAAAATAATGTATAAATACATTAACAATATGTTAGAAATCTTCTTTCTATGCTAAATTCAATAATGATCCTTTTTTTTAATTGGAATTTCTTTGAAATTTGTTATGTTCATGATTTTGGGATCGCTGGATATAAATAGGGTGTAATTAAAGAAAAATGTCAGGGTTTTTTTTTTGTTTATCATATTAGTTAAAACCTTTTTCAGTTTGATCATCTGATATCAAAGTCATAATCAGTGCCCCCACTCTCTAAATTTGAAGTAGTGAAAAATGGGTTACTATTTGAAATTAGTAACAAAATTAACTAAATATTAGATAATTTTAACTAATTGAATGAGCTAATCAATTTATGTTACTCATTCAATTAGTAGAAATGAACCAATATCTAGTAAATTTTGTCACTAATTTCAGATAGTAACCCACTATTCACTAATTCAGGTTTAGAGAGCAGTAACCTCTATACAGAAAATATAATGAGTTCTCAACTATAAGACAATAAGCAAATATATAATTTAAAATGGAAATAATACCAAGTCCAAAATTCCTCCATAATTTCTGTTATATAAGCACTTCTTCTTGTGCATAATTTCATAATTTTATTAAAATAAAGGAAAGGATTGTGTAAGAATACACAAATACAATGTGAGTATCCATGCACAAAGAAACGAGTATCAACAACTGGATCACAGTGTCCACCTCCCTGTGAAAGATGTAAAAGTGTATGCAAAGGTCCAAGAATATTGATTTGGGCACGTGGGATGCTCAAATCGAAATCCTCTTGTCGCAGATCTAAACCTCGTTCCTGCAAAAGAAGTAAATGCTCGAAACCAAGATCAAAAAAATCGAAACCCTGTAAAAGGTCGAAGCCTCCAAGACCGAAGAAGGTATAGTCATCTTTTTATAGATATTAATATTAACGATTTATCAATAATAATATTGCAATATGCGATGAGAAAGAATTTCACAGATTTGATACATTTTGTAGTGTACAGATCGGCCAATGTGCTGTTGTTCAACGAATGTTGATAAATGTGGAAAACAAAAGATTTCTAAAGTATGCAAATGCAAAAAGCTGCAAAGGAAGGGAAGCAAATGTCCAGGTATATTAGTGACATTATCGTTTCTATTTTTCGAATGAATTCGAATCAAGATTTTTCGTCTGTTCTTGTCTAGATCAGATTTTTTTAACAATTTACTTGCAATGACTCTGCAATTTATAATTTTACAATCTTGATTCATGACCTAAATATATATTGTCTGAATGCATACATTTTCATCATATTTTATCAAATATTACTTGGTTGAGCTAACAAATCAATGCCGCAAGGATCCAATTAAAACTGTGATCCATACAACTCTTTGTTTTTTTTTTTGCCACAACCAGTTTATTACATGCCTTTCATAGTAGAACACCGATTATTAGGACAACCAATTCATTTGTTATTTTAACCAAACCACTTTTCACTTGTTTATTGAAATAATATTGACAATTATTTCAATGATCCATCGATTTACACTTTTCTTTTTAATACAATTTTAAATGTTTTTTACGCTTTCAGGATCTTGATGCACCTCATACCAAAAACATGAAAATCGATTTAAAAAATAGCAAAAATTTGAACTTAATATAATTTAAAAAAAAAGCACAGTAACGGAAAAGGTAAAAGAACAATGTTGATAAAGAAACATTTTTATATAACATTGTATTTCTAATTTATAAAAAGGGAATATACCAAGAATAAAATATATGGCGTGATATAAACTGTTAGTAAAACTTCTGTTGACTTTAGCTCCGTCGGATTTTTTATGTAAGCGTTTTGACAAATTTTAGAGTGAGATATCGTACAAAGAACAAAAAGTAGTGGAAAAAATGTCAAAAAGTACCACTTTGTGAATTATGCTTTACCAGATTGATAAGAGTACCGTAATATTGCACCACTGTTACAATTGTATTTGTTACGGAAAAGTTTGTAAGTACGGTACAACAGCATCATCTATAAAGACATTTTTAGGAATCAAGTTCTTTCGGTCACTTCTGTATAAATCCAATTACCAAAAAGATATATGTATAATAATTAAATATATTTGATTGTATCGTCGAGGAATTTGTTAATTTAAATAAATATTAATTCAACGGATTACCCATGTGCATCAGAGAAAATTTAGTCTTTCAGTTTTGAACGATTTTCAATCTTCTTAAATAATATGAAAAACTGTTAAACACGACTAATTTTTATGCACAAATAAAGCGGTATTGGGTATTACAGGCTGAAATGTGAATTTATTAGTCTCACTTTTTAGTTGTTTTTTTTACGTAATCGATCATGTATAAGCAATACTGGGGCAGTACTATGCTAGCGATGGGTTAATAGCACGATAGAGTCGCCAGTTCTTCAAAAGGTTTTACATTTCAACACTGTGCCACTTGTCACAAGATGGTACAATCTGTACCGGCCCAGAACCGAGTCAGAGATCAATATGATTAAAATAATAAATTAAGGCCGGAGAACTAGATCCTGATCAGACCTGATTAAATGTCTAATCAGACATCAGATCGAGCATTATCAGAAAAAACGTAACACAGCCTATGATGGCCGGATCAGGACCTGGATTTATATTCAAGTTTTCTGATCTGGTCCTTATACCAGCCGGAATAAATTTCCGGCGTGGACTGTATTTAATACAGTATAACCTTGGGACTTCTAAATTCATGGGACTGAGCGACTTGGGACTTTTAATTTTAGTGCGCATGTGTTCTGCACAATATTCATTGCCGTAGGTTGACGAGGCACTTCCCCCGCTATTGATATTTGTACCACGTGCCGTAAATTCTGTACCACCTGACTTCGAAGTGCCTTCGAATTCCCGAATTTAGAAGTTCCGAGGTTCTACAATATAGATGTAAGGAATTATACTTCCTTCACGGTAAAACTGAAGCTTTTTCTGATACTTTTTCTCGTTTACTAACAAACAAATTGAAATGAAATTTAATCCTTATCGGACCCACGTCTTTTTGACGTCAATTGCGGATACTGGTAGGTACATTTGACTCGAGTGCTTTTTAAAGGTGTTGAAGTGCATTAAAAATTCTCGAAAAATTCTTGAAGCATCTTAAACCTTTCATCTTGAAATCTCAATCATAAAAATTTAATAAATTTCAAATTTTATATGTGAGTGGAGGTACTTGTAGAAAAATCAACCAATGGGTTTCTTTTCCTCTCGTGAATGTGACTCCCGTGGATCCGGTAAGGCTTAATAACATATATATTGGGACAACCGCATATATTTTTTGTCAAATTTGTACAAAATGGCATCGAGGCACTCTCTCCATTAAAACCCTGTTTTCCGAGGTGACAAACTTCGATTTCAGTGCTTTACCAAAATTTTAAATTACAATCTATTACTTCTTCTCTAGAAGTATGCAAGACCATTTTCAAATTCGAAAATTGGCATCAGTTTTAGTTTTCTATTTAGCATTCTTTGGCTGAAAATTTCTTGTATTGCTTTTGGATATTATTCTTTATTAGTTCATCTATCATTTAAGTAAAAAAATGTCGAGTGTAGTACGCAACCTCTTAATGATAACAAAAAAGGGAAAAATATAGTACATAATTGTAAATATATGTGTGTCTTTAATAATTTGCAAAAAAATCCAAAATTGCAATTCCTTACCTTCGGCACTCCTCGGCGTAAAAATGCCAGAGGTCATAATGAACATGAACTCGGCTCAAATCCTATGGAATATTCTCTCCTGGCACCAATCTTTTGTTATCATATTTCTTTAAGCGTTATGACGGACGGAAAATATAAATTGTTATTTTCAATTTACACTACCCGATAATTTGAAAGTGTCCCTCGTCGGTGATGCGTTGAACGATCTGACCCCGCACGCAGTATACACTCTCAAGTACCTACGTGCAATTTTATTCCGGCCCTTCACCTCGAGCATCTCGCTGAAATCTCACGTACAGCACGTTAGACGCAGATTGATCGCCGCTTAGCGCAATGACGTAAATGTAAAATTTCCCGTTCAAAATAGAGAATAGTTACACGGACAAACTCGAATATATTACGCCCCCTTCCATACTAACTTGCAAAGTTAACTGAATTTCATTATCCAGTTACAACAATAGATTACATTTAATGTTGAATAAAAATGTTTAAAGTAGCTTAAAATAAGGGTTAACACAAAAAATGATGAATATAATAGGGCAGCTGAATTAGTTTATTTTCTTTTAAAAGGAATTCAAAAAGTAACAAAAAAGATCGCATTTGCCGAGTCATTAACGGGAGGCACCATCGAAAATTTGGCTCATTAATATTTACGCGATTCAGACCTGTCAATTTTTTTTAGAACATCATTTTCTGTCTAAACTAATGCTACGTAGTCAAAAAATTAAAAAATAATTTTCGAGCATGTGGAATTTTTATTTTTTTAATGATATGGAATTTTTCAAAATCCATATCCTTAGTTGTTCAAAATCACAAGAAGAGTAAGCAGAACAAATTTCAACAAAAAATATTAATAATTGAGGGAGAAGAAGCATTTTGAAGATATTTTTTTCATTGTTTGCTATAATATATCAGTTTAAAAATTGAAAATAGTGTTTATAGTCATATTTTTGACAATGATTCATATGTATATCGGTACGAATAAATCCATTTGTGTAAATTATGCTTGTAACCAGTATTTTGCGACCTACGTTGGGGGTGTGAAATGCAATTTTTCATCACACGGAGACGAAAACAAATTTGAAAATGGAAACCAAAGCTTCTTACATAAATGTGGACGTAAAATTGCATTTTACACCCGCAACGCAGGTCGCAAAATACTGATTACAAGCGCATAATGTACAAATATAGTTTTTTTTGTACCGATACATATAAATCATGTTCAAAATATTACTATAAACACTTTTTTTACTTTTCAAACTGATATATTATAGCAAAAAATTTAAAAAATATCTTCAAAATGCTTCTTCTCCCTCAATTTTTAATACTTTTTGTTGAAATTTGTTCTGTGTACTCCTCTTGTGATTTTGAACAGTTAAGGGCATGGTTTTTGAAAAATTCCGTATGATTCAAAGAATAAAAATCCCACATCCTCGAAAATACTTTTTTTGTAATTTTTTTACTACGTAGCATTATTTTAGACAGTAAATGAGGTTCTTAAAGAATTAACAGGTATGGATCGTGTAAATATCAATGAGCCAAGTTTTTGGTGGTGCCTTCTCTTAACAGTTTAAACATTAGAGGGCCGAAAAACCATTATTTTGGGTAACCAAAAAAAGTTGAATTTTTATTTTTAGATTAAAATATCAATTATTTCAAAACTATAAGCACTTTTTAATGTCATTTTAAAGTCAAACTTATTCTTCCCAGCCTCTATTTATCTATCCCGTGTCGCTTGAATGTACTAGTATATCTTTGTAAAAATAGTGCTTTATTTATTTTCTTAAGGCTACAGTTACAAATCAATATTATTATAAATGATTTTGATTTAAACTACTTGATGCAATTGAATATACATTTATTCCGTATTATCCTTTTTCAATCTTTCCCTTTTTATCCCTTTTACCCTTTTTATGCCACTTATATCTTTCTATATTACATTTTTTTGTTTACGCGTAACAACAATTTACTATATGAAATAATTGAATATAAATTCACCTCTTTTCACTTTTCTTACATTTTTACCCCGTTTACCCCTTTTATCCCTTTTATCACTTTTCACCTTTTTTTACCTTTCATGTACTGCTTTCGGTTTTAGACTCAATTTTTTGTTTAAAAATACCTGTTTTTATCTGTATCTAAAATAAAAGCTGCATTTTTCATTTACATTGCTTTTGTTATCACATTTGAATTCGGTGATAGAAAATCGCCAAAAACATAGATTTGCTGTTTCAAGTACGTAAAAATGGAATTTCGTGGCTAAGACGTGAATAACTCCTAAAACTTTATTATAGTCGCTGTTTTTTTAATTTAAGGTATTTTTGGATATCAGATTTGGATCAAGCGTAAAAAATACATCGAAAACGTCTATTTGCAGTTTCTACTAAAAAAAAAATTTAATTTCGTGGCTGAAGGGGTGAAATTCCCCTAAAGCACTCGTTGAATTATAAGAATCCTGTGGAATTATAAAAGTTACGATATCTTATTTATCTATTATATGATGACAAAATCAAAATATACCATTTAAAAATCAATTTTTTCGAATTATATTTACTAAACAGAACAATCAACTTTCAGTTAAAAAATGAAAAACACCAAAAAAATGTCGGCACCCCGAAATAGGATTTACTAAAAAACGCGTTTTTGACCACAAAGAATTAATAAATGTTATTTATGTATTTTTTTCGAAAAATTGAAAATTTGTTACAAAAAAAACATAAGATTTTTTAAACAAAATTACTGTTGGGTGTAACAAATTAGTTTAAGAATTAAAAGCAAAAATCCCAAAATGCTTTTATCTCGGATAATAATTAAGTTAGAGAGTTAAAATTTTGTAGAAAGTCATATCTTATTAGGTACAAATGCATCCAAAATTTAAAAAAATCCGAAAAATTCACAAAGTGTCTGTACGCTTTGCTGTGGAATGTCGAATGTACTTCAAATCTTTTGTATTAATTTTTTTTGTTGCTTCTAGTTGTCCCTGTGTTCATTACTTTATCTTAATATCTGGCAAACAGGACTTAATAGTTCAAGAGGGGTAGACAAACAAACTGCTGGCCAAAAAATGAATTAAATAAGCTGCGCTCCGATTTTTTATTTTAACTTACCGCGGGATGAAATCGAAAATGTTAGAGGAGTCAAGAATTTACCATAAGATATCATATAACTAATCTCTATCGAGTAAAATGTGGAAAATACGAAAGCGTTTATAAGCGTCCCCTACTTATGTGGGCGCTAAGTACCGACATATCATCTACGGTCATTTTCCAAAGGCGTTATGACTTTTATCGCTTCTTGGATTTTGCGGTTTCCCATCTGAGAAATACGTATCCCGGTACTTCAGCTTCGTTACCGGTATTTTTGAATGTTGCGTTTCCAGACTCGTTATAGGATTGGCCGAATTGCACTCCTGATTATCCCCCTCGTTAATACTTGCTTTTTTAAAGCGCGATATTAAACTCACCTGAATATTCCGATTCAACTTTTATTTTTCTTGCAAGCTGTTTGAATAGGTGTACAGATAATTGCGATTATTACCATGCAGTTTTATGCTTATCTTGGACTAATTGTAAAATATAGAGCGTATATAGTAAACGCAATGACTAGTGAAATAGTAGACTCATATTGATTTATAAGAGACTAAAAAGTCGTTTTCAGACTAAAACTTATTACTTATATTATGTAAGTTCTTGTTCCGTATTCAAATTTAGTCGTAATTATAAATAGTAATAATCCAGTAAAAAAGTAACAACTCAGACAATTAAAGGCATGAAGATAATATAGTAACTATAACAGATATCTACTCTGAATATAAAGCAAATGACTCGATGACATTCTGTCGATGAGAGATAAAGTTCATAAACTAATTCCATTTTAAACTTACGTGATGAAATATGCTAATATGATTATATCAATGGAACCCGATCATGATGCTTGTCTCAATTTTAATAAATTTATTAATATCAAACAGCTGTTTTCTGCAACTTTCTGAAATTATTATTCCAAAACTTTAAAAAAAAAAGAGCTTGGATCGAACCAAGTAAGATACCTGTGTGAAAAATGATTAGATACTGTATAACAATTACATAGTTATATGGATGGTTGAGTAGATTTGTAAAACTATATGAATATACCTTACTATCCCGAATCGATTTAATAAACCTATATGTTTTACTATCATAAATATATGCAGAGTTTGCAGAATTTTGATAATTTTAGTTAAATTTGTTACTGTCAGGAGCCGTCGCGACCCTACCAGCTCTATTTCTCACGATCATTATTGCCATTAGTAAGTATGTCTGAATACTTTTTTTTTGTTTATATCAGTTTTGTCGACTTTTCTGAACCAATATGGGACTAAATCGTGACGGGTAATTGATTTTGATACTCATGTCGGTATAATGGCATTGCACACAACTTTTTGATTAATCATTATTTTAAAAATCAAAATTTCATCTTAAATTGAAAACTTCCTGAAAATACAAAATAACATCTTATTCTGAAATAGATGAAATTATTATGCAATTTATCTCAATGTAGCTTTCCTGGTTTAATGAATGGACACATACCGGTTTCTGTGCAGTCGAATTGTGCAGTAACTATAGTTAATCACGTCGTTACATTTTCTCAAAGTTCCTTTACGGATTATCTAGATCGCGATAATACAACTATCTAGTATAACCATTTAGAATTGTTATAGTACCACGATTATTTTCTACACAGGATTATATAGCTTTAAAACACAAGGTTGTTTTCTAAAAATCTGTCACCAGAACCAAGAGAAATGTAGTCGAGTTCAAGATGCGTTAAAATAGTCCAAGATGCAAAATCTTCTACGCTTTTGTGTCAATGAATGCTGGCCTCGTACATAATAGTCCAAATATTCAGTGAGATCATGTTACTCTTGTTGCATATGTTCTAGATGACTATCCGAATTGGAGGTACATATCCAGGTCAACTAGATGTAACTTGAGTCAGTAGTTTGCAATATGCAACTAATCAGTTAATTACGGTAAAAATAGATGCAACTCCAAGCATGTGGCAATTGTAAATTCCAAACAGGAAACCCTTGTTAAGTTAATGAAGCGAGACAAGACGATCAGGTAGTCCACTAAGATGCAGAAATTTGAGATGCGAGTTTTCGAAATTTGAGATGCGAGACATGTCAGAATGAGATATGACTGTACACAATTATTTTTAGTTGTGGATAAAAGCATAATAATATGTTGAAGTGGTCCTATGAAAATGACTACTAACAATGGCGACCTGATAATCAATTGTGATTCCGACAATAGACTTCATCCTTGTACCATACGATTTTTGCTATTTTTATCGACATTGTCGTCTTTGAGATTTCATGTATACAATGAAGCAATGTCTGCCACCAATGCACGTGGTGACTAAAGAACAAAGAACACTTACCTCGACGATGTTGCTCGTCATATCGACAGACCGATCACTTTTCGACTCTCATTCATATGCAACAGTTACGATCTGATTGACGGGGAAACCGAGATTCGTGTATAGGCCAGACACAAATATAGATGCGACAGCGAGATGTGTAGAATCTTCCAAGTAACTTGTGGATTGAGCGTCTGATGGCCGGTTGGATTGAATAAAACATATGCATCCAACTAAATACTGTCGTCTTCGTTACATTGACAAATTTTGACCAAGCCGTGAGTCAACGCCCTGACGAGTTATTCACGAAGTTCTTATCGAATGATCCGTCCCACCCACGTACATGTAGTCTGTTACGAAACCTACGGATGCTGCACTAAATTCGATAAAGCGATGGAATCTCCCTTGGAGATAAAAAATTCCAGCAAAAAATCACTGATCGCTCTGTCGATGTGTTCAAAACTCTCTTTCGAGTTCTTCTGTTTCGGAAAAACTCGGTTGAAGCCATTCATTCTGTCGATCGAATCCAATTTTAGAATGCTGATTTATCAGGGTTTGTCCTCATTCTATGTCTCTTGCATTTTCTTTCCATTAAATTATGCTACAAAGAACAAAAATAATTCAACTTTGCATTTATAAAAATGCAGAAGACCTATCGAGATATCAACTAAAAAAAACTATAACTTGTGGTAAGATCCTGATCTTCCGAATAAGAATTCGTGCATGATTTAACATTTTGTCATAGTGAAACGAAGTAGATTATAAACTATTTATTATGTAGTTTTTTCTTCGCAATTATGAGTAAATAATATATGAATTGGTAATTTTTATTAATAAAAAATATTAATTCAAATGTTATGAAATTTGGCCGAAACAGAATGGACATTTTAGGTTCCGTAATTTTTCAACAAATAATAGAAATTAAATAAATATTATATACAATAGTACTTTTAGCACAAAAGGGTGTAGATAAGAATTTTACGCCCCAGCTGGAGCAAAAAGAGGAGTAAAATGATTATTTCACGCCCCCTGAATAAAAAATGACATTATTATTAGAAACAAATTTTTTGGATACCTGTTTACATCTGCTCCGTATGTAGTCAATCATGGTAGTAGATCTATTTATATTGAATGATATGCATAAAAAGAGTTAATTGAAACAACTGCTTTCAGTTTACTGTATTTTCATTAAAAAATTCAACCAATTTTTAAATTAGAATCGGCCATTTTTTTCAAAAATATTTGTAGGAATTAATGTTGGTTTTATAAATGCATCCTGACAATTTTTTGAACCGAGAAGTCGATAATACTTCGCTAAAAAAAAAGTAAACAAACACGTCCTTAATAGCACAAAAACCTTCTAGCAACTTTAAGAGAACCTTAAATTGTAAGGTTATAATCTTAACAGTAACTTTGCATTAACCTTTGTGTAATACAAAATGTCCTTGAAAATAGCTGTACATTAACTTTACAAAATTTTAACTTTGAAATGTTACATCAATGTTGATTAACATTCCTACTATGTACCAACAATCTACCATTAGCGTTACATTGTACGGTTACATTAATTGACATTCCTAGAATATACTAACAACCTACCGTTAACATTAATAGTCCGGTCAATTTAGACATTCGAAGTTACATAAAGTCCCAACAAGCTGAATTTTTGTGAAGTTGTTCAAAACATAATTACAAACAATGTCTAGAAGTTCCCCATCATTCCCCTGTAAGGAAAAAATTTAATTCAAGGTCAAAGGTCAAAAAATGAGTTATTCGCGATTTTCAGCATAACGGTAAGTTTTATCATAAAAGTATCTCAGACAAAAATTGTAGATCATAAAATTATCTATAAAAAATATATGAATACTTTTTTTCTTACGAGCCACCGTTTCTGAGATATAACGATTCTAAAAGTTATAAAAGTTGTTATCGTCATAATATGCACACGTTTCCACGCCACCTATGAGGTAGTGTACTTAGCGCGTTTTTGTTAACTTGGTTTCCCCAGTAGGCCTACTCCACGGGTCAGTTGTGATCCTGTTTAATGTAAAACTATTGCAAAATAACGGAAATTTTCAAAGATTGGGAAAGATAAATATTATATAAAATTTTACAACTCTAGATGTATATACGTGGCGTACTCATGCATATTATGACGATAACAACTTTTATAACTTTTAGAATCGTTATATCTCAGAAACGGTGGCTCGTAAGAAAAAAAGTATTCATACATTTTTTATAGATAATTTTATGATCTACAATTTTTGTCTGAGGTACTTTTATGATAAAACTTACCGTTTTGCTGAAAATCGCAAAAAAACTCATTTTTTTGACCTTTGACCTTGAATTAAATTTTTTCCTTACAGGGGAATGATGGGGAACTTCCAGACATTGTTTATAATTATGTTTTGAACAACTTCACAAAAATTCAGCTTGTTGGGACTTTATGTAACTTCACTCTCATTTTTTGGTCTAAATTGACCGGACTATAACTTGCAAGGTTAGTGGCACCCTCACTAAAATTTCAAATACCGCTGAAACTTTACATGAAGATTACAGAGATGTTATGACATAACATTGAATTAAGTTTCAAATTATACTTCTTTAAATTTCGATAAATATTGATTTTCGTAGTTCGCTACACTTGTTGAGGTTAATAAGAAAAACTAAAAATACCATAATTCTTAATATACGTATCTGGTTTTACGTGGCCATTAAACGATGAACAATACAGACTTTTTTCTTCGACTTATTCTAGAGCATAACTGTACTTATAATATTTTTTCTAAAGTCCATAGTTTTCAAGAAAAAAAAATGGCTAAATTTTGAAAAGGAATTTGTAAATGCAATGGCCATTTTGATGCTGATCAAAAATTTCAAATATATACCAGTTTATCTTTTAAGTACAGCTATCGAGTACACCCTTGCAATATATTTTAGCTCACTCAAAGTAAGATATTGTATCGAAAGCACGATATTTGTAAAATATGCGTCCTAAAAATTCATGTTTTTCTACTATATATGCCAAGTTTTAATTTTTTAACCATTTTCTACAAACTACCATTCGAATGAGCGGCCTTCAAAATGGTAGAATCTGTTATTTTTTATTGGTTTCAAAATTTTTTTCAAATTGAAAATAAGGGTTGAAGTTGCAGTAAACTTTCTGTGCATTTCGGCGTTAATGGGTTAAGTACAAATAGTAAGATTAACAACATCAACAAAGTTATACTAACGAAAAAAAGTATTTCTTTTAACTACTCTTGACTCAACTTCTCAATGGTAGTTGAATTTGTCAAGTCAATTTTTTTCAGTGTATGAAAATGGCAGATAATATTGATTTGACTGTATTGTTTCGAACAACCTTTGATAATACAATCGTGTTACTATTGTTATCAAAGACGAATATGACTACTTTCATTGAAACTATGATTAAGGGTCATTTATATAATTATTAATATCCTTTATATTTTCACAAAATGACTATATAATCTTCGCAATGTTAAAGATGCCGTAATAAATGGTAAATTATTATTGAAAACTTAAGTTACATTTCATGGAAAAATTACTTATAACATCTGTGGAATACGGTCGAGCAAAATTTGAAACTTTAATATAAAAAGAGGAGTAAAATGATTATTTTACGCCCCCTGAATAAAAAATGACATTATTATTAATTTAATATAAAATTTATTACAATATTATAGGCCAGTAGTTTGTATTTTATTAACAGCATGAAAAAGCATCTTTATTTTTTGACTTCATATGGCAATAATTAAATCTAATAAATTGAAGTGGCTTTATAATCCGTCGATGCATTAAAACAATTTTACTTTGACCTTTAGCCAATACGCTGGCCATCTTCCAACAAATTGCGTAAGTTGTTGAGGAGTATGTACTGTATCATGAGATGCAATTGCCCTATTCGGTCGATTTATCTCGGAAATTTAATCTTCGTTTCACAACAACACTATTTACATTACCTTATAGAGATACACGGTGTCCCATAACTCACGATCCGTATTTTAGGGGTAAATCTTGACAGTTCGGATCCAAAAAGTTTCAAATCAAAATTTGATCCGACGAACAGAATGTGAATGAAGAGCCTTTGAATTTTGCAATAACTTGGCTAGTTTTAAAGTTATTTCAACGAAGGAAGGCTCTTCTTAAATATTTCCACAGCTTTACAATTTGTAAGTCATTTATACCTATACGATAAATATTTATCTTATTGTAGTCCCAAAAAGTGGGTAAAATGCCGATTTATACGGGTTTTCGCGCCCAACTCGTTTAGGAAAATCATGTGGAAAGAAGTTGTAGAGCTTGAAAAAACAATGGTAGATTTTGTAACTAGAGAGTAAAATAGGAGTTGGCCGACGATGGTGAGTTTGACGCCGGAGCAAAGCGAGGTCGGCAATTCTCATGAGTGAAAATACCCATTTTCCCTTCCTGCATATATTATTTTCTCATGCGAGAGCGTGTTATTTTGAGAAACTTATTTTGCTCCCGGTTAAAATTATTTTTTATTTTGCTCATTAGGGAGAGAAAGTGCTGTATTGAAGGAGAATTTAATACCTTTAATAATGTTGAGGTCAACAATTATTGGCAACTGGAAAGCATGGCAAATTTTTGACGGTTAGTGAAATTTCCAATATTTATACATATTAGAAATTTAATTTATTTTGCGACATTTGATTATCGAATAAGGGGAAATCCACTTGGAATAATTCAATTTTAAAAGGTACAGCACCTCTCCGTATTTTTTAAATCATCATGCAATCTGAAGATTAATTATTGCAGTTGGAAGTATGTTCAACATCTGAAAGCAATGTTAGTAGAGTATGAAGTATGTTCTAATAGAAACAATTACTCAACTAATAACTTTTGCTTCGGTAAACTTTATTTACGTTGTCAGTTATATTTACTAATAAATTTGTGCAGGGTACTCGAAATTTGGCATGTTACCTGTTAAGTTTATTGACGTCGTAAACTTCTTCTAAATAATATGTCGGAAAATAAGAGAATTTTTTATGGCACTTCTATTTTACGACTTAATTGTGACAAGTTGAAGGTTCATATTATGTTTTTCTACTATGGAGGTATAAAGTTTGTCTAATTACAGCCAAAGTTGACAAAATGGTCACATGTTCATAACAGTCGCAACTAATACGATTGATAATGAAGAAGACACGTTGGACTCGCTGATAAATCATGTCAGATATTTCTTCGTTATGAAAATGGATCATAAATTGAGTTTGAGATATCAATAGGAGCTCAGTTTTGAGTGACGAATAGCGTGCGGCTTAATAAGCTCGAAAAGAAAGGCACCCGTCGGATAGCTGCACGCAGCATAATGATCCGTGACGAACGTAAACGAACGACTTCACCCAGAACTTTCTGCGCCATGTGCGAAATGTGTACAAACTTTACGAATATGACAAAGGTAGGGTACAATACGACACCGTGGAAAGCGTGAAAATCGCTTAGAAAAAGCGGTCGAGGAAACTTGGGTGAAAAGCCCGCAGGCCCCTCTCAAATACGACATTTCTACCGAAATATTTACCCTTTCCATTGTGTCTGTTTTGGCAGCTGTGAAGTTATCGGTCGAACGTTCGAATAGTAATTGGTGACAATAAATTGTGCGGTTCGCCGAGGTAGTTTCTTATTAAATGAAAATATTCTTCGAAATATGATGTACAAATTTGACACGGAAGAGAACTGTAATAAATACTTCCATCTTCCCAGAATGGAAAGCAAACGTGCGGGCTGCATTGACATTTCTACCGTACTTGAAAAACCTGCAGAAAAATTTGATTCGGTCGTCTCTTTTTTGAAAATTTTCAGCTCAGTAAATTAAAGTTTGACAATTATTCATTTATTACAAAAAAATAAGGGAAACTTACCAAAACTCTGCAAATGGTGAAAGACCCCTTTCAGACCTGAGAATTGATCACCAATTTCGGAAAATTGATTATCCATCGGCATTCAATTTATAAAAGTTGTAATTAACGGTGTTTTCAAGAGAAAATACTCAGTGAAAATATCTGCTTAGCTAAGAATTAATAAATGCAAATTGTAATTCAACTCTGCGACTTTCAAATTAAAGAGAAATAATAATAATATACGATCCAACTAAAGGAAAACTCACTAAAAATGTTATGTCTACTGCACATAACCTGAAATATTTCACAATCCTGACGTAATTGGACAATTATGACTCCGAATTCGGATTCTACATAAAAAGTACTCCAGGAATTACCCTCCGCTTTCGAAACAAATATTTTTAGTTTAAAAAAGAACATTTTCTGCAGTGAGATAAAGGAAATTAATGATCTCTATAAATCTTGGATATATTCGGTCACATTATTTCGGTTCTTACCTAGAGGTATGTACATTTCATCATACCGCACAATATGCATAATATTGTATCTCATCATAAAGGATTTCTAACCCTAATTGACTCAGATTTGGTCTTGTAAGTTTTGTTTTTCTGAATTGACATTAAGAAATTAAAGAAGACTTTGTTCGTAAAACGGATCCTTAGACACGAATAAGGGCAAAACGAATATTTTTCTCAATTAATTTCTTTGGTATTTTCCAGGATACCGTATCTAGTAATTAAAGTTGCCCTTACAGAGCCCGACTTTTAAAAATGTTTTTGAGACCACTTTAGAATCTTCTTAAAAATGTATTATTATCATTATCATTATGTTCGATGCCATTTTGAAATTGCAATTTTAATCTGGAAAAAATAAAGTAGAACGTAATAAGAGACTCCGAAAACTCAACATTTTTTATTTTAAACTGAATTGATAAAAGGAAAGTTTTCGTTGATTGGAAAATTTAAAGGACTGATTATATGTCAGAATATGCTCTTCCTCTCTTATACATTTCTTGAAGGGGAAACTCGCTTTCTATGAAATCACTCTTCAGAGTGAAGGAATGTTCAGTATTAGGGAATTAAATCTCACTCTCAGGGGTAAAATCACATTTTCGAATAAGTAAAATCTCACTGTAAAAGAATTTCCCATATTTAACAAAACACGAAAAAAAATAAAGATATCAATTCATAAATCCTGCTTTATATTGCTGTATTCAATGTATTATCTAGAACATGATTTCGTGTATTGAAACAAAAGATTATTAGAATGGTAGGAAGGAAATATATTTACTAGAATTAAGAAAACATTTTTTTTAAATCACATAAAATGTACTAAAACAATAAAGGATTTGTTTTAATACAAGTATATAAATATAAAAAAACAGGTTTTCCAAAAGTTCAAATAATAAATTTGTTAAATGTATTATAAAACGATCAAATAATTAAAGAAATATGATTTATTTGAAGCTATTTGTATTACTAAATTATAAGTTATGACTAACTGTCAATTGGCAAAATAGTTTTTATAATGTTAACAGAGAGCAGTTAAAAGTTAAATATTTATAGAGATATACTACTTGAAATTTTGCCAGTGGATGCCACAAATTGCGCCATGTTACTTTCAGTTTAGTGACGTCATAAACTTCTTTTAAACGAGATGTCGAAAAGTAGCAGAACTTTTTATGACACTTGTTTTTGACGACTTAATTGTGACAAGTTTAACACTTACATTTATACAATACCCCGGATATGTCGACGCAATAAACATTCATAAAACGGTAATTGACGTAATCCTAGGGTCGGGCGGTAAGCTGTCAATAAAATTTTATAGTTAAAACCTTTTTTAATATTTAAAACCGAGATATAGACAGTTGATACAAGATTAATAACGCGAATATAGAAACATTATCGAAATAAAAATTGATTTTTCGTTTTTTGTTAATGCAAACTAGTGTACAATATTTCATAACATTCTTTTCGTTGCAATAAAATTATGTACTTGCATACATCAAGGGAGCCATTCGATCTTAAGCTTTGCTATCTTTTGATATTTTGAAAATATTTATTTTTTAGAATGTTTTCAAAAATATTCCCTCAACATTCAACTTGATTGACTCATTACTTGGGGGGTTGCTAATTACGAATCTGTTATTAGTTTTGTTAAATTCAAAATGGCGAGCCCAATATGGCAGACCAAAAGTATTAAATATTCATCGATTTTTGTGGATTTAATTATCTTTATCTTTTTTGAGTCGTTGATTCTGAATTCATGATTAGATGTTTTAATTTCAAGATGGCGTGCCCAATATGGCGGTCGGAGAATATTAAATATTAATCGACTTTTTTTGTTTTTTCACTATTCGCCTGTTCTTTGGGTCGCAGATAATAAATTTGTAGCCATTTTGAATTTGACAAAACCAACAACAGATTCGTAATCAGCAAACCCAAAAACCCAGAGTAATGAGTTTTTTTTAACTAGAATTACGTTCGTGTACGACGTTAAGAGAAGGTTTTGTGACTTTTCCGAACAAAGCAACCTTAAAAAATAAGGTTCATGAAAAATTAATCTGAAAAATCATACAACAGAAGTCGGAATTATAATAAATAAACATTTATTGAATTAAAAAAATATTATCTTGAAGTCAGTGAGATTGTTTAACAATTATTATTTATAAGAAAAGATTTGATCAGTGCATGTTAATATTTACTTACTAATATTCAATAATACTGGAATATAAATATTTTTTTGTGTATTCTTTCAAATAATATGTATAAAGTCATAAAATATCATAATATTATAACGAATTTGTAAAATGGTACGCGTTAACAGAATTCGAAAGGGTTAAATGAATTTTATTCTCCAACGACGAAGGTACATTTGGAAAGTTTTTTCCAAAAATATTACAACGTGTCCGTATCTGGTTTTTTGTTTTGTAACATGCCAGATATGAATAAAATAAGCGGAATACTTCAGTATTTTCGTCAGTCTCTTCTTGAAATTTAAATTCTCGAAAATCTCAAGTATTAATTGGTTTAACCGAGTATACTTGAAAAACTGTCAACTGTGAGCAATGTAATATTTTCCGAATTTGTATACAGGTAAATATATAACCGCTAAGAAATTTCTAAATGATGGGCAATAAAAATGACATAAGTCAATTGCAACACAAACATTACTCATATATTGTAAATAATACTTCCTCGTAGTAAAATTTACAATCTTTTTTGTTACATGTGAAATTTGAAAATCATATAGAAATCATAAATTACGTAACACTGTTAAATGGTTTTAGAGGTTTGCTGTATCGATGCGCATTAACTAATAGGGTGTAAATTTTCTTAAATTGAGATGTAGAAAAGCGGAAATCCCTTGTTTATGCGGAAGAAAAAGTCATGCTGTAAATACTTGTTTGTAGATTTTGGAATTATGGTTAAATTCTGTTTAAGGTACACAATGAGCCCGACTACCTGATGTAATTTTGCTTTGTAAATGAAACACTTATTGCGGTGAGAGTTCGGGGTATATCTCAGGAGGGTCGGTTAGAAGCATGTGTCTTTCCGCGAAAGAAACTAATATATCTTGAGTTAAAACGATAAATGTTTCGACGCTGTATTTCAAACTGCGGTGTTTTATGATTAGTGTCGTAAAACAATATATTTTTAACGTCGCTCGGTTTATTAGTTGTTATGTGGCAGTGATTTAATTCCGGTTAACGAATAATCTTATGAATTCCACATTAGAACACACTAATAAAACTGACTATAGAATTATTTCACTTGAATAACGATAGGGTTATTTAAGTTGAGTATTCAACTCGAAATAACTTGACGTAAACAATTATTTTATAAATATTTCGAAGACGTAATGTGGTTTTATTGTTTTTACAATTATTTAGTAAAACAATAGAATAATGAGCATAAAATACTATATACATACTCAATATGATCATAAATAGTAATTGTATTCTAAATGTGTATAATCAGAATTCGATTTTAATAAAAAACAAAATAGATAGATTTAATGACAAAGGACCAGTTAGGTGATATTGTTCTTCTGAATTCGATCTTAATTTTAACCTTCATTTTATATTTATTTCCTTTATATTCCGTGGTAGAAATTTGTCCAGTTTTTTGTTACACTGTCCAGTTTCCCTTTAAAATGTAAAACCAGTAATATTTCGTAAAGTAAAAAGTCGAATTTTTGCCTTAGGTTTTTTGACCCTCACCAAGTCTGTCCTTATCTGAATGGTCTTATTTACATTACATTTAACTTTCACTCAATGTGGGAATTTCTACACTCAAAAAAAAAGAATCGTAACCAGTTTTTTAACATATTTTTGCCTCCTGTTTTTGATTACGACAATAAAAATTTCCCGTCAGACATACTGAAGCAGCGTTAGTACAAAAAATTACGTTTTATTGCGGGTTTTTGCATTTATTGCAAAAATACAAATCAGAAAACAAAATATTTTCAACAAAAAAGGTACATAATCAAATTCTCTTCAGAAAAGGTTATATTTATTTTCATTTTAATATCAACGCTATTGCCACAAAAAAACACATGTACCTCAGAATTATCGTTCTGGTATATTTTTATACCGATTTCCTTTCACATTACGAAAAAAGCGCATCTAATCTGTTTTGTTCAGAATTTTATTCTCTGCTTTTTGTTTTGAAATATTTTTTTGTCCGATGTGTATTTTTTGCGCTTTTTTGAAAATATCAATTGTTATTTGATAGGTGTTCTAATGTCGTTAAAATTTACCACCCAGTATGCTTATAAATTTTAATTGGATATTTATAAATAAAAAAAAACAGAAATGCTAGAATGTTTATTCAACTGACGATATATTGTTGGCTGTACTTTTCAAACAATTAGGTTAGAAACACTCACGCGTCGCAGTAGGTGGCATGTTCTCTGATTGGTTTGTAGTTATAGGATGATTGAAATCCTAATGGTTCTAGACTGTATAATGACAAATTTTAATGACGTGTAATTGATTCTAAAATATACAAACAAAACATTCTGCAATATCATCTGATGGTTATATATAAGACAATGTTCAGTAAATTAATGAAATACCTCTGCCATCTGATGAAATAAGTGTGACATGACTATGACACTTTTTTCTATTAACTCCTATTAGATACGTATCCGAATAGAAATTCCTTCCACGAATTTTTTAAGTAAATATGATTTCGCTACGTTGTTTATGTTCTTATTAGATAGTCATAATAAAAAATGCAGAATACATATTTTTTGCAATGTAATTCGAAAAATTAATTAGTCCAGTCAGGGCCAATAAATCATTTTTTCTTCTATAGAATTTGCGAAACACTGTTTCATTAATCTATTTATATCTTCAATAGTAAAATTGAGCGTATTATACAGTCTAGTATTCAACTTATTTGTCAGTGTATTTTAAAAGTGAAATATGTAGTTATTCACTTTTACAAAAAAAAACAGACTTAAATTTAATGATGATGTCGAGCCAAAATTAGTTTTGTTATTGCTGAGCGCAGATTAATATTTGTTTGTTTTTAATACCAGAATCAACATTTTTTTAGACTGTGTTTTTTAGACTACTACAAATATAAATATAAATTATTTGTTTAAAAAATATATAAGTTATTTAGGTACAGGTATATTTCGATAACAGTATTAAACCATGACCAAGTTGTCACGAATACTTCAAGTTCTGATCAGAAATGTAATACTTAATTGGATGACAGCAATATTAGGCTCCCTGATGATAGCCGGCCTTGGTCGGTCGTTTCTTTCAGGCGTCACTCAACTTTTGATCGATTGAGGCAAGGGATTGAAAACTAAAAATATATTTTATCTGTAATTTGGAAAACTTTCTTAAAACCTGTTTAACATTTATTTCTGTAAATATTAAGAATTGAGTTTTAATTACGAAATTCAGAGTTGCTTAATTTATAAAACTTACAATTCTAAAATTCAATTAATTTTACATGGAATAAGTTTTAAATAATTAATTTTCATTTTACATGGAACTTTTAAGTTTTCGCGATACAGTGATAAAGGAATAAAAACGTTGAATATTAAAATATACATAATAGCTGCTAACATTTTGCTTTAAGTAATGTAAAATAATGTCTGTGCAATATAAATAAAATTAGTAAACACATTCTACAAACGTTTCAGGATTGACAAATGAAAAATTTCACTTATGATTCTTACAAATTACTTAACACTTTACTGCTCTACATCTACGCCATGTAAGATATTTCATTTTCTCAAAGCGCAATATATTGTCACATAAAGACACTAAATAATAGTCAGAATGTTATGTATGTGGTTGCTTTTGGTAAAAAATAATAACATAAAATTGTGCAAGTTAGGTTATCTATTGTATTTTTCATGTCGTTCCTTTAATAGTTTTAAGTCCAAGTACAATTTGTTACTAATATAAAAACGACCAATTTACGCTTTGAACCATCTTGTGTCCCTTTTTCAAACATTCTATACAAGTTTAAATATTTTTAGTTGAAACGTGACTATTTAAAAAATTGCCGTTTTTACTATGACACACTTAAAATAAACAATATTTTTGCAAATTAGTAAGTATCCTTTCATTCGGACGGTCTTTCGTCAACGTATCTGTTCTAAGGTGCTGATTATAAGTTTGATTTCAGAAATTTAAAATTCAAAATGGCTGACCCAATATGGCAGCCAAAACTCTCAGAGTACAATCTAAAGTAGACGAAAATCGAAGATTAAGGATTTTCAACGTCGCTGATTACGAATCTGAATGTAAAATTTTGAAACTCAAAACGTTGGATCCAATCAGGCGGACAAACATTCTAAATATAACTTAGGTTTGACAGAATTTTCATATTATGAGGTTTACGCAAAAAGTGTTAAAAGCGATAAGACCGCAAAATTCCTTAAAGTAAACAAAATTTTAGTCGGATTCCAAACCAGATATTGTAGATAATAACAAGAAATTTGTTAATCTATCTTCTTGTTGTTGTCATCAAAATTTTCCACGAATTTTTCAAAATTTTCAATTATGACAACATATCTCTAATCGAAGATTTCAAAACTCCATGAAAACTGAATTTTATTTAACTCAAGCAATTGTTGACATTTTGATCTGCCCAATTCAAATTTTGCCATTTTGAATTTACAAAATCTAATAGCATAATCATATTCAGCCATCGTTAAAACAGCCCAAAACCGAGTTTTAATATATAATAACATCCTTCATGGAACCATCAATTCATTTATTCCGCGGAAAAAAGATACAACCAGTACATATCCTCGTTGGTATTCTACAGAATTTATTCAGCTTATTCGTGATAAAAAAGTGGCACATATCAAATGGAAGAACTCTCAATTAATTTGTGATTATATTGTTTTTAAACACTTGCGTGCTAAATTATTCGGCTATCACGATCGGCCTATAAGTTACATATTTCAGATGTAGAATCGTCCGTTCTCAAAAATATTAAATCATTTTGGAGTTACGTGAATAATCTTAAAAAACAATCAGGATTACCTAATAACATGTACTGGGGTGATAAAGTAGCATCTGATAGTCACACTATTGCTGACTTATTTTCCTCTTATTTTGCATCAGTTTATAAAGGTTCAACACCTTCCTTTCTGAATACACATGTGCGTGACACAATATTTAACTCGCTCTGTATTACGGAGGAAGAATTGAAATCTATACTAGCTGATCTGGAGGATAACGTAAATTCGGGGCCAGACCATATCCCACCATATTTTGTAAAAAGATGCTCGAATTATTTAATCAAACCTCTGTTGCTCATTTTCAATAAGTCGCTTAATTCTGGTATATTTCCGCGTGTATGGAAGACAGCATTTATTCATCCGGTTTTTAAAGGAGGCAATAAAAATGACATAACTAATTACCGACCGATCTCAATTTTAAGTTGCTTCCCTAAATTGTTCGATGCTATAATTGCTTCTAAAGTATCTAAATTTCATACCCGTTTTGTTGTTAATGAGCAACATGGTTTTATGTGCGGACGTTCAACCGTGACTAATCTTCTGCTTTATAGCGAGTATATCTTCTCATCTTTTAACAAACACTATCAAGTTGACGCTATTTATTTCGATTTTTGTAAAGCCTTTGATTCGGTTAACCACGATCGTCTATTGCAGAAGATTAGCAACATGGGTATTGGCGGTTCACTCTTTTTTTGGTTGAAGTCATATTTGACGGACCGTCCTCAGTTTGTAAGAATCTCTGAGGCTATATCTAGTCCGTTGACTGTTACCTCGGGAGTTCCGCAAGGTTCTCACTTGGGCCCCCTTCTTTTTATTTTATTTATAGATGATCTTCCGGACTGTATACGATCAGCTAAATGCCTGATTTACGCGGACGATATTAAACTATTTTATCAAATCAAAAGTCCGCTCGATGCGTCAAAACTGCAAGTAGATATTAATAATGTACTTAGTTGGTCTATTGCTAATGATTTACCACTAAATTTAAAAAAGTGTCATTCAATTAGTTTTTGTAGGGGTAGAGCCTTCATGCAATTTGATTATCGTCTTAATAACTCTCCATTGACTAGAGTTAAGTCTACGCTGGATTTAGGTATTATTGTTAATAATTCTTTTACATTTACTGACCATTTGAACACAATTATTGTTAGAGCTTTGCGGTTAAGTGGTTTTATCAAGAGGGCAACGTCTGATTTCCACAAGCTAGATACTATCTTATACCTTTATAAAATGCTTGTGTTGCCTATTTTAACCTATGCATCGGTTATTTGGTCTCCGTATACTCAAGTAGCGTTTAACCAACTTGAATCCGTCCAACATAAAATGTTGAGGTATATTTGTTGCGAAACCGCTAACCCTATGGATTTTACTGACCACAATTATGAGCCGATTATGCGTAATCTTGATTTAACAACAGTAGGTCATCTCCATCTTTATTATGATCATTTATTTGCTTTTAAGGTAGCTCATAATTTGTTTAACTGTGACTATATAACATCGCTGTTTTCGGATCGACATATTCCATACAATATTCGAACACCACGTGTTAGCGTAGAAACACAAAGCACTGTTAATTACAGTTTTAACTCGTCGGTTTTTCGTCTGCGTCGGTTATGGAATAATGTACCTTCTAACTGTAGGGAATGCGATTCCGTCGGCTCATTTAAATCTTTAATTCGAGTTCATGTTAGGCAACTTGAATAGTAATTAATGTAATGTAATGTAATGTAATTTTGTATGTAGTTTTTTAAATTGCGCTCGTAAGAATATTGTTAAATTTATTTCTATGCGATCTGTTTTTGATATTTGTAAGGGCTTCTTGGCCCGTCTGATTTAAATAAATAAATAAATAAATAAATAAATAACAAATGAAGAGTAGTAATTGGCCTATATAATACTCAAGAATGGAGCGTTATTTACATTTAACATCATTTCGAGTGTCGAAAATCTGACAAGATAACTATCATTAGCGATCAGTTTTCCTTAAAGTACCGAATTACAATAAAATCGATCGTATTTGTCGCTCCCGCTGAGTCATAAAAATGGTTATGCACACGGATGATTTTCACTTCAGAATGATAGCCTGAATATATGGTTAAAAGGAAAATGACTGCAAAGAAAATATATAAAATTTGTTGATGCTGAAATGAAAAATGTCATAGATTTGCATGTATACTCTTGAAGTCCAGACTCGTATGCAGACATCAACATTTATGCAACTATTTGATCGAACAAAATTTTTTTTTTTCAAAATAAGTTTTTGAATAATTTCTGATTTATGAAAAAAATGAAGGCCCATTTTTACAACGAAATAAGTTAAAAACATGTAAAATATGATACGATTCCGAAAACCACCGAGGAATGAATTTCATATAATTGAAATAAATCTGTAAAAATTTACTCACCATATTGGATCTGCATTCTGAATTTTCAAATTTTGGGAACGGATACATAATCAACGACCACCAAAATAACAAGAATGACTAATCTAAAAATAAACGGTTTAGTAGCACAATGTGCCCATGAAAAAGATTAAATAAATTGTCGCACTCCAGTATATGTACTATTAATTTTTCGTTAATAAATGCGCAACAAATTACGCAAAGTACTTTGTAATAAAACAATTTTGAAAATGTATTTTGTATCCATTTTTGTTCTGTCGTGGTATAAAATATTATTTATATTGTTACATCTATAGGAAAGCACACGTGCGAGTGTTCCAAGCGTGTCAAATTAGAATTCTTTCGTATTTCACGCGGAGTTAGTCAATTCTACCAACATAAGGAGATATAACTCGCCGCATCGGACAACAGTAAAGTTCATTGCGAATAAAAAGTGCAATGAAAAGCGAAGAAAACAATTGAGAAGAGTGGTGGTAATAGTTTTCTCTCACTCTCCCATTCAAACATTAGCTGACTCTCTTGCTCGTTTCGAGATAATTCTCGCCGGGACTTCCCTTGCGGGATAATCGGACTAACCCGGAGACACAGACGTAGTCCGGTATTATATGAACCTATACCTATATATATTCATAGTAGTCGTCGTACGCGTAATCACCTGTCTCGTTCGTCATAGCAGAGCCAGATGCAGGCCGGTGCAGCATGCGCATGCAGCTCGCTTGCGGCTTAACCCACGCAAAAGCCGTCCGACGTTCCGCCGTTTCAACAACACGCCCACGATCGGTCGGTTCGCTTTCAAAATGTCGTGAGTCAAATTGTCTGAAGTTGCACCGTTTCATCATCCACAAGTCTCATGCATACGACTTGTCCTAATCGGAATGCTGATGACCTCTAGAATTGGACGGATTTACGTCTGGAGTAGAACTTGTGAATGTTCTGGCCCTGATCAAGTTGCCTGAATATGCATCAGAGTTTAATCAGGGATGTAGCGTTTGCTTTGATCACGTTCTTTGAAAATCGAAATATGAGTGTTGCAAAAACTCCCTCTAATTTGTTTACCATAAGCATTTTCGATATTATATTTATGCTTGGTAAGAGTTTCATAATTTATTAATATAAACTATTAATTTTTCTGAACTAAGTCGATTAAAATACGAGTTGAGACAGTGCATTCAAGCATTCTTCCCCGAACCGAATATAATAGATCTGAAGTATATTCATAACTTTCTTGGAAAATGTATCCTTAGTATATATACGAATTATTCTTCTAACTTCCCGAGCGGAAATTTATTCAGGCAGCCTAAATATGTACCAGAGCCTGACCAGGCTCCAGTATGACATTCCTGATCAGGTACTCCTGAATGTACCCAAATCAGGACATGATCAGGTTACAATAAGTTAGCCTGATCAGGTTCGCCTGAATATGTCCTGATTAAACCCTGATTATATTAAAATAAAGTATAACTGATATAGGGAAGCCTGTGAATTTCCATATCAAGACCAAACCATGAATTGATAGGGTTTGCCTTATTTTCAATTTCCGGGAATCGCTAACTGCTTTAGAAATTTCGAATTCGGGGCAGATCAGGGGGGCCTGCTCAGAGCCTGATAAGGACGTCTCAATTTTTTAACTTCTAAATTTTATGTAATTCATTCAGTCGCCACTAGGCGTGATCACGCATCCACGTCATGCCTGTGAAGGAAATGCATTTCTATTTTGTACATTAGCCTACTTGTAGGAACGTTTCAGCACAGCATATTTTACACATTATATGTGATGGATATGTATACGATTCGTATATATGTGTAAATAATATTTGTTTATTTTGCAGCCTTTTTACTTAAATCATTAAAAATTAATTTGTTGTTTCGTAATACTATTGTAAATATTTTCACCATGAAATTTTGAAAGCATGCGAGATATTGGGCATTCTAAGGTCCTGATTAGGTCCTGCACATTTTCCTGATCAGGGCCTTCAGAAAGAGCGTTACACGATATGCCAGGGCCTGATAAGGCGACATGTCAAGACCTGATTTTGTTCACAGGCTTCATGATCAGGGCCTGATGAAGTTGTATTTTAACGTTAATGATAAATAACCCTTTCAAGGGCAAAATGTTGAACTGCATATTACGTAATCATTAGATAGAAACTGCGAACACTAGTTTAGTGGCCTCCCCCGCATGCCAAGAATCCTAGCATTATGTCGGCTTTCTACCAACTTTTGTTACTAGAGCTGTCACTGTCCGCGAATGCCTGACAAGATAACCTGTATTGATTCTTGATCAGGTCACAGGCATACAGCGCTCACAAAATTTTGATAAGGCATGACTGATTGAATCATACAATAATCAGTCATCCTTGGTAAGACGTAAAGGATCCCCTGATCAGTATTCAGACAGCCTGAATAGATTTGTTCTGAGAAAATGTACGCTGCAAAATTTATGTTGTAGAATACTTATTTAAAAAGTATTTAGTATATTATTGTTTTATGGCCGAGAAAGAGAGTTCCGAAAATAAAAACCCCGAAAGGCTAAAATTTCGATATTGCGTGAGTCTAATGTATTTTAATTTGCTTTCTTTTTGCCAAATTTTCAAAGACAAATTGAAGAAAATCAGGCTGGAGCCATACTGTATAAAAATTTTGGCCTTTCAGTGTGGTGATTTTCGGCACTTTGTTCCCCGGCCTGCTTTATCACCACTCGTTATTAAGAATGCTGTAGATTATTTCGAAGAGTATCTAAATACGTGTTTTTAACATTTATTGACGAAATGGAAAAACGTGTATTACCGTGCCCGAATATAAAGCAGGAATCAAAATGTATAAATGTCTTACGATGCTAATTATTCTTCTATAGTAAATAAAAAAATCTTCGGAGTCCTACTAGAGACACGTAATAAATGTATCTAAGTAGGCACCTTAGATAACCGATTCAAAAAACCGTAAAATGGTACTTTTATGCACCATGCAAGGCTAATAGTTTTACACCGCGACATGCTAATATTATGGTACAATTGTCTTGCGACGGCATAACAACCTCAACATAAACATTTGTTGTGCTACCGCACCACAAACGATTTCCTAGAATACAGTAGCGAAAGCGTATATAAACAATAAATGTGACGCTACGCTAAGACAATGGCCCCAACACCACGCATTAGGCTGCGGCAATACAAACATTATTTTCCTTGTGACCATGGATATTGAAGGCTCCGAATGTGGACATTACTTTACGCACTCGAGTATACTTTAAGCACGGTAAAGTCTTGCATAAAATAAAATATGCAACTCGATACCATGCATAAAGTATTAATGAACAATTGGTGTATACGAGAGTTTTGAAACCTAATTCAAATCTGACATCAAAAGTTAAAAATTAAAAATGGCAGATCCAATGTGGTAGACATACTATTTTTAACGCAGTTTCTTGAGTAGATTTTCTGTAAAAATGTTCGTAGGTAGATTTTGGAATCGATGAAATCATATTTATCATCAACTTAAAATTTAAAATTATATAATTAGACGATTATGTTTTCCATGTTGGAACGCCATTTTAAATTTTTTGAGTGTTGGCGCCAGATTTGAATTCAGCGATCTAAAAATCATTTAGATACCAGGTTACATAACAATCTGTTGACCCATTTTTGCGGTTCATTTTTAAACTAACATGGTAAATTCTTCTCAAACATTGCTTGTTTTGTAAACCAAATCAACTTTGAAAAGGATCTTTTCGTATAGTTTGACATATAATTTACCAAATCCAATGCTAGCACAAATTGAGACTATTATAAATACTTGATGAATTTTAATCGCAGGGTCAGTAATGTACACTGGTATCGCTTTCAGAAGATTAAAATGAAATAGACCGCCAACGCGTACAACCTCTTAATGAAACTTTCAAAATAACGCGATGTCTGTCATATCATTCGTAGCCGTTTCTCCCCATTGTTCCCCTTCACTCCGCAGTCACACACTTGACTTTAGAAAGACGTAGGCGAGCTACGTGACCATCAGACAGCTTGACAGACAGACGTTAACGATCCGCGATTCGCATCTCGCACAGAATTTTTCACAAGCTGATGTCGAAGCGACAGGTTCTTCCCTTTCCTTGCGCTTCCTCCCTCTCCCGCCTGCCACCGTGATATCTGCCTATCACGACATTCTTCTCCTGTACAGACAATCCTCGATTGCAAAATTCGCACATCAAGAATATTTTAAATACTTTCTGCCAAACGTACTATTAAGTTATTAAAATACACGGGGAACATTCATTAATGTATCTCCATGCAACCAGTAAGTGTTGTCACTGCCACGAAACCGAAATAAAAATGACTAATCTCATAAACCTTACTATGTTTAACCTCAAAATAATTATCCATGACTAAAAGCAATGTCATATAAGGCAATCTCATGACCTCTTTGAAGCAGTACCCCTTTGCCCAATTGGAGTTCCTTACTCGAGAGCGAAATAGTTTAAGTGGCAAATATTCCTTTTAGAAGACCATATATTCACTTATTGGATTAAATCAATGCATAATATTGATTTTACATGAATATTACGCTTGTCAAACTAAGAAAAATTAAATTACATTTAAACAAGAAAAGTTATGTAGCTGGTTATCACGAACGGAGCTGATACGGAGTCGGTAATTTTCTGTTCTGTAAGCATGTGAAAGAAAGATACGTCCAAATCTCTTTCTTTCCCACGGATTCCGAAAAGAAAATTCCAGACTTTGATGATGGCCGTACTTACGGTTTTGCAAGTCCCTCTCTGGATGAAAACATCTATAAATGCACACTCGTGGACCTGATGCACAGTACTAGGTTGTCAGCTGATGCCCCAGTGAAACATTGCGTATACATAACATAGCTGATGATTGAGAACAGCTGTTGTGGGAAAGGGCCAATATTGAGGAGGATCTCGTGGTTCATATTGAGAATCGGCTAATATTGGGAGAGGCTAATGTATATACTGCCGCTAAAATAAGAAGCGAAGAACACCCAGCCTATTAATTTAATCACCAATTAACTTTATCGCATAAAAACGTACAGATGAAAAAAAGGAAATCTGAGCAGGGATATAGAATTAATGTGGATAGATGTACCGAATCGAGATCGGACTTATTCACGAACTTCCGTGGCCATTCCGACTGGGACGATTTATACTATCGCCAAGCGGTTTTCTTTGTATCAAAATGTGGCAAAGGGATTAAAATGGCGAATCATAGAGAGTTCCCAGCGTCATATTGCACGCGGTATTCCAACAAAACAACCTCAAATGTATCTATGGGAAAACTGTCGCTATCTGTGGCAGGATGATTAAAACGGTTTTATGGCTACAGGTAAAATATCGTTAGGAGTGCTGACAAAAATAAAGTGACTAGTACGTGAGATAATTATACAGGATAGGCGTTTAATTTTTTAGGTAAATTTACTATCTTTAAATAGTCAGATTCATAGATAGTCAGTTTTATTAACTAAGTATGTAATACGGTTCACGAAACATCCACAGTACTCAATTCAGAAAGCGGTACGTATTAGAATAAAAGAAAATTTCCATTATATCTGGTAAAAATAGACATTCCAAAAATGTATAGTCAAGGTTTCTTCATTACGACATACCCTTATGTCATCTATACTTTATTAAAGATTTGTTTATCTAAAAATGCACTTATTTGCCAACTTGTAGTAAGTTATGTTATGAGTGCAATTTAAATGTATAGGTTATAAATCGTTCTCTGATTTTGAATCCGTAATGAAAAAGGAATGAAGTAATGAAAACAAACATGTTTAAGTTTACAGTTGCACATATATCCCGCCTCTTCTGCTTTTGTTATGTATTTAAATCGTGCAAAAAGGGTCTGACCATAAGGCATCATCTGCTGCCTTATTTCTTATTGCATATTTATGTTTATGTAACAATGTAAACTAGTATTATTATTATTACATATTCCGTAAACAGTATGTACGTCATAGCATGTGTGTATTTTTTAATTGATAATGGGAACCTTTATAAGTTATTCAGGCGTGTCATCTAATTCTGAGCTAAATGAATGATTATATAAGCAAACTTTTTCCTCAACCTTTCTATTTGTCTGGTGGTTCTGCAATTTAGCTAAAACATCAAATATTTGTCAAGGCATATCTATAATATATATAATATGACGATTGCGATAAATTTATCATTAAAATGTAGAATTGAATGAAATGTGCACTCCAGAATGGACGGACATAAAAGTAAATGCATATTAACAACTTAAAATGTTCATATCAAGGAATTAAGGTATTTTTTAATACAAACGAGTATTGATATTCGTCTTTAAGTAAAACGTTCCACTACACTGCCGCTATTTTCGATTGGGTGCTTAATTAATCACAGAGGATATTCGAGCGCTCAGCGTGAAAGCCATTACTTCTTGTCTTCGTCATCAGCCTGAAGTTAATTTCATCCTAATCTGCAGTAAAAAATATAAAAATAAAAATTATCAGCAAGGATGAAAACAAGAGGGATATAAAATAAGACAATATCAACCAGAACATACTGAAGAAGAACAAGATGTATAAAAGCAAGGAGCAAAATGATATAAAAAAAAACAATTATTATTTTACACATGTTTTAATAAGGATTTAATAAGCGAAGGTTATCTCTCCATCAATATATTCTAGTGTTGGTTATTTGTATACCTCAACATTTTCCTTTTATTACCTATAAGATGTATCAGAGAAATACTCTGATTATTCCTTATTACTTAGCTCCACAAAAAATGTCAGTCTGGATTTAGTGGTACAGACTATGTCTATACAATGTTTTTCACCATATCAGGTTTTGACATAACTTCAAAATACCCCAAAAAACCTCAAAAAACCCTATAATTGGATATTAAAATGTTAAAATGAAGTACAATTTGCGCTCAGAATTCCATGCCACGTTTCCGTTATGTTTTTGAGGTCCTGAAGCCATATTCAAAGCCGATTCAGCCCCATCACTTTAAGTTTTGACATAACCTCAAAACGAAATATAAAAATGTACCCTAAAATATGAAAATATAAAATAATTCTGTCCTGGAAGACACACCATGTTTACATTACGTTTGTAGGGTCGCTGAAATTAAATTCGTGAATTCGAATTTTGACGTCAGTCTTTTGATATAACCTCAAAATTATCCTAAAAAGGGACTCCAATCTTTAAAAATAAAGGAAAATTCTAGCCTGAAATCCATACCATACCCGGAGTTCATTCTACTCCATGTCCTCAGGATTTACTATTAGAATCAGTTTTGCAGTATCCAGGAGTGATATTTCAATTTCATTCCTATTGTATGCTCTCATCCATTTAAAATTCTACAATTCGATCAGAAAATTTTAGAACATCTTCCGCCAGTATTAAAAATAAAGACTTAGAGGCAGAAAAGTTTTAAAAAAATACGCGTGACGACTAGAATCAGTTTTATCAGTATATCTGCTAGCCATATTGACTTAAGTTATCTAGAGTACTCTGTTATTCGTTTCAAATTGCATATTAATTTAAGTTAATAAGATAATATCAATTTAGTCATGCTACTAATCCTGATTACGTAACATGTACCGGACAATATTGGACTCTACAGGAATATACTGGACAGTAGTAGAATGTACCTACTGGGCAGCACTGCAATGTACCTGATAGTTCTGGACACTATTGGAATGTACCAGAATGTATGGTAATAAACCGTAATGCATTGGATAGTTTTGAATTTTCCTTAATTCCATAATAGTGCCCAGTACAGTTCAGTATTGTTCAACCTGTTTCAGTACTTTGAGTACAGACCAGGATTGTCCAAAACTATTCATTGTAAATTTCAGTAATATCCAGGACTTTCCTCCAGTAAAGGTGGTATATGCCTTTCAGGGCAGAATTTTTCTGTATTTTCATATTGTAGGGTAAATTTTTAGATTTCTTTTTGAGGTTATGTCAAGAACTTATCGTGATGGGGCGAATGGGCTCCGAATATAGTTTCAACGACACCAAAAACATAACGGAATCGTGGAATGGACTTCCAAGGGCAAATTATTATTCATTTTAATATTTCAAAGTTAAATTAAAGGATTTTTTAGGATTTTTAAGGTTATATAAAAAACCTGACGTGATGGAGTTGAACGGACTTTACAATGTTCCAAATCGTCAATGGTTCAAAAAACTGTTTCTAGCGGCGAGTCGTGAATTAGTTTTGACCAACTATTGCCTTGCAATACATTTCATAATTTTTGTAGCAACGCTGACAACAAGCGCATACTATGTTATTGGAGCGTACCCTCATTGAACAAGTACTCGCCTTCGGCAATCTATAGTTTTTACCCCTTCGACCCCCCTTATGGCCCTCGTTACAATGATTTCGTTTCCGCCCTAGGTAAATAATATTTCAGTTTCTGGTAGAAATGTGTCCAGTTTTGAGTTACATTGTCCAGTTTTCATCTAGTGTTGACACGGAAAATAACTAAACTGAACAGAAACTAGTCGAAAAATGGACTCGTTTTTTTACCAAGGACGGCACCTTCAGCAACGCTTTAAATTCAGAACATTACAAAATGAATATTTAAAGGTACACTTAGATGTAATATATAAGTTTTCACATTCATTGCGTAATTTCTCTTTTCTGAAAAAGGCAATGACCACAGAAAGTCGACCATTTGTATTTCCAGACTTTATAAGCTACACATAACGTTTCATATAACGGTGGTTTTGTGGCATGTAATGAAAATTCGAAAATCCTTAAGTTCGCTTTCAAGAACGAATATATTGCAGGGTTTCAGCCAATGCGACTTACTCGATCCACGGCTGCGGCATTTCTTTGCGCGCGAAAACCACGTGTGTTGCTTTTTCTTTCAGTCAAAATAACAAGTGCGATTCGTTTATGTTACAGAACGGACCGCAATGTCGGATTCTTTTGCTCGAGTGTTCAAAGTTACGTGGAATTAAAGTGTCAGGATGCTCGACAAATTCATGAGTAAGCGCGTGATCCGTCGCAAACTTTTGCTCGATGCGATTTATGTGACGTAGCCTGTGTGACAGTTATATTCTTTCACAATTCGAAAACTCGTATAATGCAGATATATTCTACATTTTTCTGAATAAATTCATCATAATTTTCTTGCAGTGAGTTTAGGTGTCTATTATTTCATCTGGTCATTGCAAGCAATAGAGAGTCACATCAATTCAGAACGCACATTTACCACATACAATTATTGGAGTCAATTGCATAATCTAAGAGAGAGAGAGAGAGAGAGAGAGCAATCATTAAATTTTACTCCTATAATTTTTCTCTCTTGTCCCTTACTCAATGTGTTCCTTAGGTGAATTACCTGCTGGATCTAAATCCCTTTTTGGGTAGGATGACCTACAATTTGTTATTTCTTCATTAAATACAAAAACACGAATGATCAATTTTTGTTCTTTATTCGATTCAAAATCCTCAAACTTGACTGTATATTATAGCGAGTTGAAAAGAAGGCGGCCAGGCAGTAATCAGTGCTGTCTATATTCATCCCTATCCTTAATAGTATTCATCCCTGTTTTTTTCTTTCCGTACAGATTGATGCTAGTATAGAGTATGTTTTACTCGAAAAAGCTTAAATGTAATCGAAACCAGTCTGCACATTTTCTACACCTTTGAGCATAAAAATGACTTCAACAGTTTTAGACTGCACACAGGTTCCACGTGATACATATGCGCCACAAAGCGGTGAACGTTTGATACATCAGCTTTTCAACGTAACCACAAGACTATCAGCCAATGATTCGGCTAAAAATGGCCACAGTCACTGGGTTATACTATGTGTTCTGGATGGTTATACAATGCAGTGAAAATGTCGGTATGATAAGAGTGACAAGTCGATTGAAAAGCAGCTTGCAAAAAGTTTGTGTCTCATTTTCTTCAATTTGATTAACGTGGGGAAATCATCTTCATTTTTTAATAAATTCAGTTTAAAGTCGATTAACTAAATTTTGATGTAACACGTAAAATGGAAACTTAAAATGTGTAATTCTGAAATACTGTGATTTCTGTTTATTTGACCCAATAAGTAATGAGGTTAATGCTTCCGATGTGTCCTTGCTGCTTAAGTCTTCTATTGGTCTTTTTCTATTTATGACAGTAATTACGAACATTAAAATCCGAATCAAGAAAAAGTAAGGACCTCGTGTTAGGTGGATTAATCTTAATAAAGAACAACGAGGAAATGGAACACTGAGATGCTTATTTCCAATTCGTTTCTGTATCGATAAATTACCTTTAATCGTCTATTGAAGACTTTACAGTTATTCGCTTTTTTAATTTTAATTTTAAATTTTAAATTTTAAATTTACATTACGCAGCTTTCGTATTGATGCCGTAAGAATATACATATTTCCGCCGTAGCAGCGAGCATAATAAAACTGAGCTGAAATAAATAAACAAAAAGTAATTGTATACTGTTTTCAAAGTGATATAAATCAGTGTGAATTGTTTCGAAGCGGTAAGTATTTAATTTTTTATACAGTGTCATCATTATATTTTGTGATTTAATTTCGTTTTTAACAAAAATTTTTGGATCACATTATTTATTGGCATTTTAAATAATCACTGCACTTCCCGGTTATGGGCACCTTCAAGTAACCGGTTGTGGGCACCCTTGTTTTCTCTCATTTAATGCGTCTTTGGTACAGAAGCATAGCAATATCGTTGTTTATATTGACCTAACGTTCTTATATTACTTTGATGAAGTGTTAATGATTTAAATGCAACGAATGTAGTCGACCGGTGCATTTGAAGTGCGCGGAACATACAAGAATTGTGATTCTGATTTTGAAAATTATTGAATGACAAATGTGAAAACGTGTTGTGTTCTTTTTGTCAGCGGAGGCTTTAAAGTAAATCAATTTTTATTGTCTTATTATTTGTGGTGGTTTTCCTTCATATTTTTCCATTTTTACCAGATTTTTCAAGGGTGTCTATAACCGGGTACAGATATTTTTTGTGTCAAAAATCGTCATTTCACTAAATGTATAATATTTTTCTTTTACAAGGAATCAATTTAATTCTTTTACAGGAGTTAGCTAAGGTACCTATAGCTTTCCACTGATATACATATGTCTGCATAATATGAATTTTGTAAAAAATTATTCGTTAAAAACAAAGGGGTGCTCACAATCGGAGCTCTTACCCTACTAATTATTTCGGGGGTAATTTCGATTGTGCCCAAAGTCATACACTTTGCGAATTTGGAAAGTTTGTTCGATTGTATAATGTAGTAAATCACATTTAGCAGACCATATTCGAAGCTACGTTTTCCCTAGAGGTTTACGTCGCAGTGAGCAATTGGGCATGCGGTGTACTATTATGGGACTGCACACAATACTTCCGCTACGTCTAGAAAACGAAATTTGTCGTCCATTTATCAAACAGCACTGCAGACTTCTCTGAGCACAATGCGGCGCATCGAAGGTGAAAAGCGCAGGTACATACACGTCCTACAAAACGGCTCTGCTCGCACGTCGCCGCGAAGTCTCGCGAGCATCGACTCGTAAATCTTCATTGAATGGATTGTTTGGTAACACATCAGTGGATGGTACACGCTATTGCGCCTCGTAAAAGGGCGTCCAGCCATTCCCCACAACGCTCTCGCGGACTGGTCGGTACGTGTGCGTGTGTATCTGGCATTAACTACAGCCGGCAAGGAAGAAAAGCGACGAGGGGGAGTTTAGAAATCGGCACCGAGCAAAGGACTCGAAGGACCATTTGTCGCGATCCGGGAGATCGGCCGAGGATCTTCGTCCGGGTGACAGGTACGTGTGCAGGTAACGCGCCGCTCCGTGGGTGATCCTTTTTCCCCCCGTGTTTTCACGTGCGACTATGGACTCGGCTGCTCACATAAAGGCAACCGAAAAAACATTCATCGAACCTAAAGTCAAAATAAAATAATTGTCACCTTTGTGTCGAACCGCTCGACCTACCGCGCCGCTTTTCCATCGCATTTACGCCAAGGAGCAACGAAACGCCCAATTTTCTCGATCTCAGATCCAAAACGAATCTTGAATACCGCAACTATTTCGACTCGTTCGTCGTAGCGCAATGATCATCTGGTTCTTTGCCTCAATTTATTGTGGAATGCGAATTATGGATAACTGATGGCCATATAAGTGCGTCTTTTATACGAATGACTCTTTTATGAGACGCAGCGTTACCCAGGCGGAAGCCGAATTTAACGGTACGCTAAGTGCTTTTGACAGTGCATTGATCATTCTTCTGATCTTGAATACTGTTGATGAGAACGCGTGAAGTGAGTAATTTGTAAATATAATTTTATCAAACGTACTTTTCTTATTAAGAAAGGATTGATTACATGGTCGGTACTTTTAAGATTACAGGACGCGTATCGTGCCTACTATACTTTCCTTACCCCTCGACATTCAGAAGATCTTCAAGGTTACATATTTCCCAAAGGTTTCAAGATATACTTGCTGCCTAATCAAACTCTCTCCTTTCCGAAATTTTCTAGTTTTTGACGTCGACAATAGTTTCTCTGAATACAAAATTAGGTCACGTTTCTTATACATGTCTGAATTCAATGTCTAACAATAGGCGAATACAAAACCAGGAGTTCTTTCAAATTTTTACTTTTGATCGTATACAAAATGAAATATGTACTTTTATTTATCATATAAATGATGCTCAATTCTTTTCTTAGTGATCTTTTTTACGCCAATAAAGTATTTTTACAGCAAATGGGTTAAATTGAGCACATTGTCAATATACATATATACAAAAAAAAATAAGATATTGATGAAGTATAACATATTTATACACGTAAACAGTGTCACTCAGAAAACAGTTTTCTAAACTAAAAAAAATGATTAATTTAAACAAATTATTGTATTCTTACGATAGTAGGATAGTAGGAATTGTACAAATATTTCTTTCATTTAAAAAGATTATTTGGTTAATCTCCTTTTATTGACATAAATAAATGTACTGAATGAGGAAAAGAAACAATTTTTCTTAATTTCAAAAACGATTCCTTGAATTTCATAACATTAATCATTTAATTTAGACAAACTATTTCTTTCATTTAATATAATTATTTCTAGAATTTAATAAAATGACTTCTTGCATTTATAACAGTATCTTATAAATATGTACAGATACAGAATGCGTATATCCCAAATCTATTCAAATATTTCCAAAAATATATTTGATACATTTAATATGTTGTTTGATACTTTTTATATAGTACGTATATCATTGCGTTTAAAATTTCGTTATACATTTTGAATTTAAAAATTGTTGCTATTAAATAATCTATCAAATTGAGACCGTACTATCCTTTCTCAGGGGAAATAAACGTCATTCAATTCAGTATATGCTAATGTGGCAACAATAGAAGTTTGATCATAAAAAATGTATTAAACACAAATGCATAAACGAAGTTCATATGGGATATAGAAACTGTTTTCCATCTGCCACTTTTTGCACACAAAATGCTAACTTGTTAAAAAGTTTATGAATCATAATATTCATAGCACTAATCATCTAGATTTTAATAACACTTATCAGTGGCACTTAGTTGTCTTTTTATAAATGTTTCTTCTGATTTGCAGCACTGTTGTCCATTATGCTAACATTCTATTTTCTCCAAATGAAAGCTACTTTCAGTTGCTCTCAACATAACCCATTTATTTTTTCCTGATAACGCCCAAGAAAATGAATAATTATTGTCTCTTTGAAGCGAAAAACTTGCAAAATCTAAAAAGAATTATACGATTGACATTATTTTCACGCTTCTTAATAATTGTCTGCGAAACTAATTTGTATATTCTCAAGATAACCTTTCATACATCTCACTCCTATTGTATAGACATAAGAACATAATTTTAGTGGGCCCTGAAATTAAAGTTATAATTGTATTGCATTAAAAAAGTTTACTGTTATCCCTACAATTATTCATAAAGTACAAGAAAATCCAGTTTCGATAGCATTGTTGAAGTTTTCAAATCAGAATAACAAAAAACGAGATTGCTGAAAAACATAAAAGCAACCCACCCTTAAAGTGGGGTTAAATTATTAGGAAACATTTTTATTTTGCATAAATGTTTTAAATTATGTATACTGAAAAACTGAGGAATGGCAAAGACAACGATGACACACACTTATTTTTCCCATGTTTTGAATAGAATAATAACACTGCCTGTAACGATATCAATGAAAAGAGTGGCATGTTAAAATTACAACAATTTTATATAACCCAGCAAATAATTGTTTGTTGTTCTAATTAAAAAAATACACTTATTGATTTAAAGTAATAGTGTTTTGAAACAGTCAAACCATTTTAACAAATAATTGGTTTAATACAAGTCCACATTATTTTAAATTAAAAATCTCTTTTATAACATAAGTCAATTTTTACTGTGTTTTAAAGAAAGTAAAAAACTATTTTTTAAACAAAAATAATTCTTTCGGTTAAACAGAGTTTAGGATTAAAAAAAAATATAATCAGATAACTGTTAACAATTTACTAAAATGATTCGAATAAATTCTAAATCTTGTAGTTATATGGATTGATTTTGACTTAAATAATATTCATAGTATTGATATATCGGGATATACAAAATTCATTCAAAATGAACTTTCTTATGGCGATATAGACTTAAAAAATGTACAATATGACTTATTTCGGATAGAGACCGCATTGCTTCTTTGGATGTGGGCCCCCCCCCCCCCCATTTAATATGTGTCTATTGGTATAAGAACCATGTAAACAACGAAGCAAAATTTCATAAATAACCTTAAAATCATAACAAAATAATTTTGATATGGATACGCAGACATTTTTTTACACAAGAACACGTTAATCTTACGTATCTTGACCCGCTGAACATGAATCGCAGTAATTAAAAATATTAACGCAATGGTTAAGTGGTTATCATGATCACCCCGTAAACTGTCAGTTCCTTACGTCGTGAGTTCGAATCCTCGTCCGGAAACTTTTTTGTTTATTTACATAGTGGATAATTTAGGAAACCTTACTGGGTAAAGTTGCACATTCGGTAGGTAGTTATCTATCTAGCGATTTCTCTTTGACGATAGGTCGTATATTGTCTAGATTAAAAATAGGACAATATTTGCAATGTCCTTGCTGCGACGTCGATCGCCCACTAACTGTTGACGGTGTCGATTATGTGTGGTAAAATTGTAATTAGTTATTTGTTTGTGACGCCTTGTATGGAAAAAAAATCGATGAAAATATACGCGAGAATATATAACTAGCCTTGCCCAATTAGCCATAGATAGCATAATTTTGGCAAGCAAATTTGGCCAATGTATGTATATAATTAATAATATTGGTCGTTTAGTTAATTGCAATTAAGTGCCCGTGTGAAATCACTATTATATTGGAGCTACTCGGAAAGGAATTTTCATCGGATACAGCCAGAAATATGACTGGATTTATCACATTATGGCCGAAGTAACCATATTCAGACAATAATAGCAGCATCCTTTGAACATATAAGCCATTGAATAATAAAAGAGACAACAAATTAAATTTCGAAAAACGTATTTTAAACGTACTATCTATCATGTATATATGAAAACACATTTAATATTTTTGTTATCTTTTACGATGTTTTTGAGAAAAATAAATATAATGAAAACTTTAGTTGTCTGGTTTTTAAACAGTTTTACACATAAACTCGTATATTTATTTCATTTATCACTTTTAATGTTAAATTTTTTATTCCATGAATTATTCCATATTTGCATGTAGCTATAGGTATATAAAAAACATATATATATGATGATCGCTTTATCGACATAATTATAAACAGAAACATAGAATTGATTATGTACCTGAGAAAATACATGTTCTTCCATTGAACACTCTGTCGCTATAAAAACACATTTTTTAATTAAAAAATATAGAACCAGCTTATGCCCTAAAATGATGCTTCTAAATTAATACGTTCCTGAACGTATCGAACGAACGGGTAATTTGATTTCATAGAACATATTAATACCACAAAAGAGAATTAGCCGTTTCTGTATTTCTTACTTTATGTCATAAGATTATCACTACTATTATCTTTTATTTTTTTTTTATTTTTTACTTTTAAACACTAACTCAGTTGCTATGGGAATTTATACGTTAGATTCAAGCAATATGTAATGTACCACAACATTTACTCAATGTTGTTTAAACAGATTGTAAATAAAATCGGAGAAAAAAAATATATTCTTGACCTACATTATTTTATAATTACTCATTATTTAAGTTATATCTGAAATTCAAGGGGTGACCAATATTTTAAATTACGGATTCCTGTTCAGCGGGTCAAAATACATGGGATTAATATATACTAAACCTAAAAAATCACAATTTTTCTGTTTTTGGGTACATCGATATAAAAGCTTATATTTTTAAGATTTGTTGAGGTTATGCTTGAAATTTGCACAGCAACCTCCATTTTCTATTGTATTCACATAATGTGTTGTCAAGCTGAGAAAAGTAAAATTCTTTCTCCTTTAAGCCTAAATCGCTATAAAAATGTTTAAGATTTTTTGCGAACATTAATTTTTTACTGCAGGTTCATATTCATTTGGTCATAATTCGAAGAAATAATGTAGTCCTTATCACAAACTAGCTGAAATATACCTTTTTTAAAACAATATCGCTATAAATATTAATTTTTATAATTTTTTGAAAATATTGGAAAAATTACTTATTATTCTTTTACAAAAATGTTTTTCGCAAACACCGTGCGTTAATATTCATTATTGCATTTTCCGTACAAAAACGAGAACTTTCCGCACAATATTTGAAAAATAATGTTATTGAAATGGATTTGGACCTTGTGAAAAAATTAGGGTAGGTATGACAAAGAAGGATTACATTTATGACCGTTGGTGTATACATAACACTGATTTGTAATGATGTTTAATGAGTGATAACACTCGAATCCCTTATTAGTCACTAGTTCGGTTCGCAGATCTTCCGAATTAGTATTTCCCTACCATAAATGTGCCAACAAAGAAAATGATACATTCGCATGTCGGCATATAAAAGCGGCATTAGCTCAAAAGGGGGATGATGAACGAATGGTCAAATAAAGACGATCTCCAAATTTAATATTAAAGCCGACTTTATTATTAAATAAATAACCAGAAGCTCTTCATAAATACTTGTTTAAAGTAACTTTGTTAAATGAAGTTAAATCTGAGAATACCGAATTTAAGAATCCGTTAATATTTCAAGAAGGCTACCCTAAAGAAGAAAATAAAGTTCAGTTGCGAAATCCTGAAAGCAGCCCACAAAGGAAAATGACGTGTGATTTACGTTTAACCGCAATACAGGCTTGATTGACGAGCGAAGTAAATTTTACGATAGATAATAATGTTTCTATTTGAGTACGTGAGTTATTATTTTCTTTCATGGGGCTAGGTTTCTCGTGTTATTTTCTTAGTGCGCTCCACATTCCAACGGGCCGAAGCTCGATGGCTTTAAAAAATCCCAAGGCGTTTACAAGTCACAAAGAAGCTTACGGGATGACTTGAACGCGCAGTCACTTTTTTAAATCCCGTTGCCGCGACTTACTTTATGGAAGGGACTTTGTCGAGCGCCCTGCTTTTACGCCTTGCCGACGATGACGAGCTGCGTGCAATAGTATCTCAGGATCTGATGCTCTTTCAATTTCGTTTCCCCTGGCGATGCGGCGATTTTCGAAAAATCCTTTGCACGCCCGATATAGCTTTTTGTCGGGTTCGACTGATCCGCGCGACAGTCGTTTGAAGGTTATAAAGTCGGAATCTCCTGTGGCAAAACCATAATCTTTGGCATCTAAGAAAATATATAAAAAAGTGTTTAAAGTCGATTACATTGAACTGACCATACATCCGTTACCTTTATTTATGTACATATTTCGAATCTTTCGAATATATATACGTTGTATTTTCAACTTTATTAAGGAAGTTCCGCAATTATACCTTTCAGCGGAATACACTCATTTTCGTTCGAAGAACCTCATTTTAATAGGTCGAATTCTTTACTTCATCATAAATTCGGTTAATCGATGAGTTGAAACCAAATACTGACGAGGGTTAATTATTTTGTTTAATGTATCATATTTCACCCACGTATCTAAAACAATCATTGTACTTTTTGTAATATGATTAGCTGCTACTGAACGAATCATACACGCACTAAAACTATGTTTTGTTGTTTGAAGATTTGGTCGTAATAGAATGCTACAAAAACAACTAGAACATTTCGGACATCGCTTCTGGAAAAAACCATAGTACATTATGTCATAAGATTATTTACAAATATATGAACAATTTATTTTCCGTTTAAATATTTTGATGTGTATTATTTAACATTTACTTGGGATATAAAACTGATCTAAGTAGCTTGATAACCAGAAATATTTGACCCAGCTTTGAAATAAAACTATCGGCGAAGCCACCACAAACGTCGTTTTATGAATCCAGTATTGTTTTTTACTACGGTCAATGTTAATAAAATGGGAGTCTGGTAAACAAGAATATACGATGAACAGGGGCTACTATGCGATGACTACACAGACAGGTCTTCCCTTTTGTAAAAATATCACCACATTTGTCTATTTTGGGGTTTGCATGTAAGAATGTCATGAAAATGTTAGCAATGTAGACGTTAAGAAATCGCTTTGACATAAAAATCAAATAGTTCGCAATTATACTAAAAATAAGCACTTGATTTCTCGACAAAATTTAGCTGTAAATTTCATGGCCAACCTTTGCACCGAAAATTTTTGTTAACTAAACTGTGGTTAACTCTGAGATCAGTTTTCGGAGATTTGGTATACAAAGTGGCGAGGATTGATTATTTTGTTTAACGTATAAGATTTTACCCACGTATCTAAAACAATCATTGTACTTTGGTACACCTAATAAAGTGTCACGGACTTCCAAATTTTTACCCTTTAAAGTCTTCTTACTTTAACATAATTTTAACATAAAGATCGGCTTCGTGGCTCAGGCGGTTAACGCACTGGACTACGAAGTCGTAGGTCGTGAGTTCGATCCCCGTCTGGTGAACAATTTTTCGATTTCGTTTCCAAGCAGCAGCTCGCTGTTGGCAAGACGAGCCACGTTGTTTGTGTTTACGTTTCGAAAGTATTGTTTATCTGGCGGAAATCGACTCATGACCGCCGCTGTACTTGGTGTAGATTTCTGCAGTCCAACATTTCATACACAAATGTGAAGTATGGCGCCATCTTTCTAAGTCGATCTGCAGCTCTCGCAAAATCATAGTAAATAATACGGCAAAAACAATTGAGTAAAAAGGGCGATTCCGCCCGTTAATTAATAAATTAAAAAAAAAAATAATTGTTAGTAAATTTAATTACCATGTTTTAAAAATAAATTGAACCGTGGTAACAAATAATCTTTTGATTTGGACACGTTTTAATGCGATTCGGCCACTAATAAGAAGTTACAAAAAGGAAAATTACTATAGTCAGCGAATCACTGAATTTAATTACCGTTTTTATATTACATACCTATATAGTGAGGGGCTCACTTCATTTTGAAGAAGTTAAATGTATCTCGTTTTGTACCATCTCTCTTTTATAGGAAAGGAATCCCATTTGACATCTGCGTATCTTCCAAAGAGACTATAAGGTGGCTATTGAATAAAAAAATGCAATCGAGCGATATTTACTTCATATGCAGATAAATGGATGATGAATGATGTATGATTTATGACGTTTAACAAAAACAGAAATTAGGTAAAAATTATATCAATTACTAATTGAGGAACAAAAATAGAATCTATAAAGCTCATAAATTTTCTTGTCATTTATATCATTTATTTTATATTGAGTCTCAAAGCACTGAAATAAGAGCTCGTTTCTGAGACCTTATATTTTAGAGGTCTTGTGGGGCTCTTAAAATCGACGCTTAAGTTTTCTTAAAGATCACTTTAAGAGCTCTTTCTGGTAAATATTTAAGATATCACATAGTTTTTAAGATGTCTCTAAGAACTCTTAAAGATTTCTTTCTGTTATTTAGGATATTTTTCTAAAATATATACTTTATCTAAAGAACAAATTTTTAAAATTTAATTCTAAGGAAACTGTCAAGAAAATTTTAAAAATATCATTTAAAAAAATGTAGCCTGTGGTCTACTTCAGGAAATTATATTGAATATTAATAATTTAAAATTACCGATAGGTTGCGTTGGGCCATAAGACGCGGCGATCCTTTCTGGTATGTGGAAGAATTATTAACACTTTGAAGCCTACATTTTTAGTTTTAGGGCAAACAATTGAAACCGCGACATCGCAGGCTTTGGTGATCGCTGATTACAAATTTGACTTCAGATTTTCAAAATTCAAAATGGCAGATTGAATATCGCTTATAAAATTGTAAAAAAAGTGATGAATTGACAAAAAATCGAGTCCTCTTGGTCGCTGATCATTAATTTTATTTCCGCTTTTCAATATACAAAATGGCTGAATTGATATGGATGCCAAAAAATTTTAAATGTTTTCAATGAAACTTGAAACTTATTTAGCATATCTAACTCACTTAAGTTGTTTGACAAAATTGAAAATAACGGATGTGTTTCAAATATGGTGGATGAAAGCCAGAAATGTTTTGGATTTCAATAAAATTGATTATTCCAAGACGTATAGTAAAAGATCAACGTAACATTTTTACGTCAGTTTATCTTGGTTTTTTCTTTGTATTTGAACAAACAGTATTATTGTAATAACAAAATACTAAACAATTTTAAAAAGTATTTAACAGCGCACTTAAACTTCCGTTTCGTCGATAAAAGCCATATGTACCAAATTTTCCAAAAAATCAATCTATTTTTCAATTTTAGGCAGCCATATTAGATCCGGAATTATGAATTTATGAAAATCGACAATAAATTCGGAATCGAAAAACTTGTTGAAACGTATTTTATCGTGTACCTTAGTATAAATTATATTATGTAATTTAGATTTATTGTAAAAACGTGATATTTTAGAAATTATTTGTTTATAACAATACCGTGTTTACTAATAAATACTTGGTATTTGAAGTGAATTCCGAAACTGGATTAATTTCAAGAATGCTTACGTGTTTAGGAAACTTTATGCGTCTTTCAATAAAATCAACAACCAACACTCAATGAAATTACTAGCAATATAATTTTGTATTAGTGCAATGAAAAACGATGTTCAATGGTTTAAATTTGGAACAAATTAAAAGAAAAATTAATTTTGCTAGAAGAAGATAAGATATCTCTGTTACTTTGTTAAAGAATGAGTTGAAATATTCTCTAAAAATTACCGTGCAAATAAGGGTTGTGAACAGAACATAATACAATATTTAGAAAGTATGATTTTAACGGTAGTCTTTTTTGTACCTTTTACTTGAAACCTGTACCATTACTCGTGTACTAAAATTGCATACGCCGATAAGTCTAATTTCAATTAACTACTTTATATTGTAATAAGAAAAAGTATTGTGTACTTGCGAGAAAGTGCTGCAGTACCATTCCTATATTGAGGACGTACAGAAGTAATTTTAAAAAAATGCGGAAACACGATTTTCGTTGAAGGAAGACAACCTCGTTTTTGCAGAGTCCATAAGCGTAATATTAGCGTTCTTTATTAGTGTGCGAAGTTAAATTTCGTATATTGTTTTTAGTGTGCGAAATGGCCGAATTGTATGTCGTGCGTCGCATATTATAAGTAGTTTCCGATTCGTAATCGATCTAGTAATCTGGGACCGGAACATTTCTCTGACGGAGTAAACAAAAATAGCATAAGATGCACGTGCACTCGTTTCACTCGTGCGTAAATCACCTACTTCGCGCACTTGTATCATAATGTACTATTTTCTAATTACTTGTTTTGAACGTTGTTATTATAAGAAAATATAATATACTCGTGGCAATATACTTAGTTTTGAACTGCGGGTGTGTAATAGATAACTGTTGACTTAATGCTTGAGTTTATGCGCCACCTAACCGTATACGAAACATTTTATATTATTTAGAAATTTTATGTAAATGTTACTACTCTTCCGAGGACCATGGGGTCCATCTCAGATTACCGTTTTTGTAGCATTATTTTAGTTAATTTTCCTATTTAGATCATACATTTTTTTAACCATTCCCACTTTTATAACCTCATAAGAAAAATATAATAAACACGGTTTTTAATAAAAATACCAAAATTCATAAAAAGGAATATATTAAAGTAGCAATTTTTTACATTTCATGAAGCATTACTTTAAATCGACTGAAAAGAACGTGTAACAGAGGATGACAGTTCTCTTCTCACGGAAATCATGTTATCGCGTGCCCCCATGATCTCACACCGTCAACAAGAATTTGAGCGTTAATTAAAGAGGAATCCCACACCAAGTATAACGCAAAAGCTATTGATGAATCATAAGATTCTTTCACGATTCGCATGTGATTTGTATTTTCGAATTCTTGAAAGAAAATTCCTAACGTGAGTCACATCATTTTTCTACTAAAAAGAAGTACTATTGCAAGAATTTCAATTTTAGGATAAATATTTCCCATGTATTCTCAAACATTAAAGCAATGTAATTGATACTGACTACTGATCGTGGACAGTTTATAATTTGGAAATCATGCATGTCCATCCATAAATATAAACAGCTGTCACGGTCATTCTTGACTTCGGTGAGATCAAACGACAGTCTCGTTAGCGAGATCTAAACCTGTCAGACAGATCAAAACAGTATATAAACTGTCAAATCTAAAAGAATCTTGTGTTTTCTGCATAATATGTTTAAACTCAAATTTGAGACATTTCCAGACCACCAATGATTTCAGCTTTTTACCCCCCTCCGCCCAGCACGAACTACCACATGAATTGGAATAAAGAAGTCTCTCTATTGACGCAATTGCAAACAGCGTCCTGAAAAATGTAGCTATCAAATTCTTTACTTTTTCGAAACTAATTTATACTTTCGCAGGTCAAAAATGTCTGGAAATAAAAAAAGCGCCCTCAACCAGCCAAATATATTAAGATTGCTTTTGTTCATTATCGTCAAGTGTGAGCACGTCTTCTATGGGCAAGATGTCTAGCAAAATTATACGCGGCCACACACCATCTGACCTCTTGGGTGGCCTCATAAAAAGGCGTCGTTGCGCCCTTAATATTATGCAGAGCGCGCAGCCACACGAGATACTCTCAATTGTCCTGAGCAGCGGGACACAATCACAGGAAGGAAACATTTTTCCAATATGAACGACGAAGAGCACGAAACGCATTGCGAGAATGCCCCTGGAGGATTATGCCCTTTTCAGACTATGCAGACTAATAAGCCCTTCCAAAGTTCTAGAACGATTGAGTTTACTTCCGGAGGTCCCTATTATAGGGCGCGTGGGGTCATGAGGTTTCCGTGACTTTTGACTAAAGTTCCACGAAACGCGACGGGAACAGCAATTTATCTGCCAGCAACATGGATGAGGATGATGTGTATTTCGTGCCTACCGCGACGACATTGTTAGCTATTTAATTTGCATAAAATGTGCTTCGAAAATTACACTGACTTACATCGATTACCTCTGTGATGCACATTACTGATAGGTTTGTCAAACATTGTATTCGTGTGCTCCGAAAATGTAACAAACCGTATTTTGAAGGCTTGGCTTTCAATCAATAAAAATAATTAAGTTAAAAGTCGTGACGAAGGAGGAACCGTTTTCTTCTCTGACTTTTAAAACATTTATTCTCCTCCACCCAAATTGCGTGATTAAATGCCGAATACAAGATAAATATACAGATATCTGCATCATTAAAAACAAGATACGTCATATGTCACATTAAACTTTTCACAGACGCCATTAGAGCTTCGACCGCCCAGAATTTCTAGTCACAGGATGCTCGAAGATCTCGATCGTCTTTTAAGATGCGAAGATAAAACTGTCCTACAAATTTTGACTATCACAATATACATGTCTCGTGAATAACTTGTACGTGCCTATAATAAAAGGTGGAATAGATCCTTTCATTTCCACTAGATCCTTTCATTTCCAATAGATCCGAGTACCGTGTCATCTTTCTTCTCACATTCGTCCCTCGGATGATAAAATTGTTCACTGCATTAGTAATCAAAACTAGACATCCTTGACCTTGATAAGGATTTCATAACCTCCAATAAAAAGTATCGATGGGCTGAAGTTCATCAATTATATTGTGTACCCAGGAAATGTCATGTGTCTATAGACGATCGTAAATAACGGAAAAATTGGAAAATGAACGGTGAGAAATTAATCATATTTCAACTTTTCCATTCCTAGATCTACAACGCAATAGTGGAAATTCGCTAGTCATGTTTCGTGAAAAGTCAGAGGTATAAATGTGTACAGTTCATTATAAGCAAACATTGTATAGAGTAAATCTATTATAGCCATATTAAGGAAGCTGCAAGAAAGCATTGCGAGAAAAGAAGGCGATCAAGAAGAAATAGATGAATAAGATCGGTGGGGAAAGCTGCTGCGACAGTGAAGGGTAGATGCGTGGACCACCCTAGCCGAAAAGTAGGGGCTGTTGCAGCGGCACGTTTAATCCCTAACAGAAGCATAGATCACCGGGTGTCGCACTATTTACCGCAAACGTCCAAACAGGGTCCATCTTCGAATCTATTAGATTTATCCAAGTATTTGAAAAGATTGAAGATGGGACCAGGTATTTACCTGGGCGAACGATCAGGCTCACTTTGCGGGCAACTGTGCCATTGATGTCACCGCTGGCATCAGAGGCGTGCCACTTCTCTCTCCCTCTCGCGCCGTCTTCTTTTCTTCTCCTCTCCTGCTGATTTTTTTTTCCCTCGCATCATTTCTTCAATACGAAGTCAGATCCCTGCAGCTTCACCCGGAGTGTCCCGTCCGATCGTATCTCGCGACAACACGACATCGTCGCCTTGATCCGCCGACTCTGACCTTCTGGACGAGCCCTTTTTTTACACCGGTCTTTTCCACGTTGCAGCAACTTTATGCCGATGCCAAAAGTAACTAGTCGATCGGATTCTTCCTGGCACCTAACCGTTTTTCTCAATTCCATTAGCGACGACAGCTCATTCTTAAAGAGCTTCCTCAGCTGCTCCGGCGTTCGGTTGACCTTCCTCCGATAAGGTGAGACGGCGCGACAGGATACATCCTGAACGCGATGCAGCCATTTTCGTATCTCGTGCTGAGGGTAATAAAGATTTCTCGTCGACGCGCGATACACGGCGGTCTTATTGAGAGTACGTACCAAAGGCAGCTTTCCAGCCAAGCCGGCTCGTTTGGTTGCGATATAATGTTAACTTCGAAAAGAGGAGGATAAGATGGGATATCCCCTGATAATTCGTTGACATATTTATCAATCGAATAATCTATATAAGTTCTTCCATGCACCCTGTGGTGCTTTTTTAGTAACCTTTCATAATTACAAATATGCTTTTTAAATCATGCACTTAAAACGAACTTTTATTTTGTTAGCTAATGTGGTTATATGAGTATCATTGAATTTACGTATCTGGTTAACTATTTAGTAACTCTATGAAATGAATTTGGTTCCAGTTCAAAATTAAAGACATTTATATTTAACTGTTAACAAATAAATATATTACATTAATATGTATATAAGATGCATTTCATAAACATTCTGATTCATTTGCATACTACAGTATAAGCAAAATTTAGTACCCATTGACATGCTGCCATGTCGATAAAAGTAAAATACAAAAATAAGTGCTTAACAAAAGGAATTTAATCGATAGGATTCGCTCGGCAGGAGAAAATAAAACCTGTCGTCAAAAGGTAATTTTCAACATAAACTGATTCACACAGCTTTACGATATGGTAACATCACCATTTCTCTACGTTCAAATGAAAAGTGAAATTGGTCTGTCGATTCAAGCATTGTTATTGTTACCTCATATCAGTATCATATGTCCCTTATATATTGTCGTATTCTGAATATTGGTTATTCAAATGTATACATAATGAATGCAATTATTGTCAAAAAGTAACGGAGATTTATATGTAAAATCTTAATTGAGATAGTGAATATATTTCAACCCCAATGAAAACATCTTCAGACTTCGTTTCGTCGGTAGCAAGTATGGTAAATAAAAATTCGATCTAGTCCTGAATGAACAGTCTGTCGAAACTTTGACGTGTACATGTATATCATAAACAAATAACCTATTTTACCGAAAAATGAACGACAAAAAGAAGAAAAGAGTAGTTGAAGATAAAATCTTAATGTAAGGAAAATGGTGTTCAGCAGTAGAAACTTTAGTGTTTTGCACTTGATTCATAAATATTTGCAGTTAACCGATGTTTATCTTACTTTATGGAGAAAAACTTTATGGCCGACTTATCTTGACATTGTCATCTAATATAACAGTTATTTCGATTATATTGAATTTTACATACAATTATGGTAATATTACATTATACTTGAATTTTACAAGCGAAAGCGATCAGTCACTTTTACTGTACGAAATAGAGTTAATAAAAATCATTTAAATAAGAAACTTTATTGGCAAGTTACCATACCCACAACCTGAAATGTAGTTAAATATTTCGAAATTTGACCTTGAATATTAACGATTTTAACCAAACTTTAGTCACAGACAACAAAATAAATTTTTAAGTTGAAAATTAGTCCCGGACAACTTGAGTTATCTTTTGTGGATTTTCGACAATAAGTGCCAAAATATTCCGACAGCCTGAACTTTAGAAATAGCTTTATTTAGATACTTGACATATTTGCCGAAGTATACTTGCGAATCAATTATTTTCTATCGTAAATCGATGAAGAACCTGACATCTGAAATGGGAGACGGAGAAGCGGAAATTTCGAGAGTTTTGCAACGAAGAACCGGACATTTCAGAATTTGCGGAGGAGAACCGGAAATTTTAGAATTTGCGACAAAGAACCGGATTTTTGACAATCTGATGGCCGCGAAGAACTGGACATTTTAAGATTTTCTATAGCGATTTATTATATCATACCAACTTTTGAAATGCCCGATTCTTCGCCGAACGACACGAAACGCCCGGTTTTTCGTCCCAAAAACCGAGTTGTCCAGCTCGCCTCACTTTTGAAATGTCTGATTCTTCGTACCAGCCATCTAAATAAACAATCTCTCAATACTTCTCTGCAACACTATAAAAGTAATGAAAGGAATATAAATGACTTACAGCGTCAGGATACATATCGTGTATAAGAAGACATGAAAGGTGATGCAATAGAAAATCAATAATAACAAATCAGAATAAAATTTATGTAAAAGGGGAAATGCAGGGGTTTTAGGGGCTGCTTAATGTTATTATGAGGTTAAGATTTACACATTCTAAAATATTGATTTAATGTGGCAGCTGCGACATAAAGATATTTTAAAAATTTCACTTTTTTCGCTTTTCAAAAACATGCGTACTTAATTGTTATTTTAAAAAAATAGCACATGCTATTTTTCAATAATTTATCTGCATTTGAATCCGTTCCCCACTGTTCCAAATTTAAAATAGTGGATCCAACATGGCGTGCGAAAAAACGAATTTCTGTTCTAGCGGATTGAAATTCAATGTTCGGGAATTTTTGGGATCAATAATCTCAAATAAGTTTTCATATTTACGAAATAAAAAATTGTGGATCCAATATAGAGTTGAATATGCGAATTTTTATTTCACTAGGTGGAAATTATTCATTAACCGGGTATCGCGCCCTAAATAGCGAGTGTTGTTTGGTGGGCGTAAATGCATTTTTCAGTTACTGATTTATATTATTTTGTTGTTCTGCGATTTTGGGACTGCTGATTATAATGTTGTTAGAACAGTATTTTTTGTATTCATTTTGTATATTTAATTTTTGTTCCTGCACGTACGTTGCTGCGAATCGTCAAAATGTTTCATGACTCCTGTAGAATATTAGTAAATTTCTTGTTATGTAGTATGTCACAACAATCCAACATGTGAATGGTACAGTTCCAATTAGTAAACTCTTCCCGAGTAGTACATTTTATTCCTCCAAATAAATACTTTAATTATATGTTACGCCCTTGATACGAAAATAACGATTAGATGTTAATAGAAATGAGCCATTCTTACTTGCAAGAAATATAAAGATGTTAATTTTTTTTTCACTGAATGAGTTACAAGCGTCATACAACGGGGGTGAGTCATAGAATATGGGAAAAAATGAGTAGTGAATCACGATCGATATTCATTGAACTCATTGAGAAATGCAAAATAGAACCATTGTAATAGCTCGAACCGTATACCTGAATAAAAATGCGTAATTCTTGTTGGTTGACAGAATAACTGAGAACACGTAATTTTCGTTTCGTAATATAAATTTGTCTAAAAGTAATAATAACTTTCTTAACAGTTTTATTTCTCATCAAAGTGACCGAAATGACGTCACTGTAATCAAGAATGACAGGAAATTTTCGAATTTTTTAGTACATTCTCACAAAAGTCTTCCTTGACTTTGTATTCCGTACTTTGTATCCTGGAAAACGTTATTCGACTCTTACCTAAATCAAGCACGGTAAGCTATTGTCTTACTCTAAATTTGAATCAGCGAAAGTCACTGCGAATCAGCTGATTAATCAGCTGTAGGATATGGGCTGCTAATCAATGCATATGTACTCAATAGCAGTGCTTTACGCTGATCCAGATTTAGTGAGTATAGAATTATTTTCATTTATATTACCTAACCTATAATTCTAAATATCCATTCATAATTGGCATACATTTACATCATCTACATTGAAAGAAAATTTTAAATACAAAAGGAATAAATTTATTGAAAGAGCAACAATTCGTATACGCAGTCTGAGTATGTAAAAATTAGATTGATACAAAAGTATCGACAGCACTAAAAAATAGAGCAATATAACATGCTACTTGTAGTGGTTGAATACAAGCCATCTGCAAATCATATCGAATATTACTATACACAGACATCGAAGCATTTGATAGCATTGAAGTTGTATTAGTAAAGTAATAGTAAATTGCCACTAGATTTAGCATCAAAGCGCTTTCGTATTTCTCTCGGCGTGCGTGAACGATTGAAACTTATAAACGAATTGCATTTAATTATATTAAGTATTGATTTAGATAACATTGTACAAAATTGGAAAAGGCACTAAATGTTGATTAATAAAATTAAACGAATGGATTGGACATTTAACCAATACTCGTCCATTATTACCCTATATTTACACCTTAATTTGATTTAGTACAGACGTCAAGAAAAATGGATAGAAATCAATTCATCTTTATTGTTGGCAGACTGGGTTCGACAGCTGTCGAATAATTAATTTTAATCAATTTCACATGATTTGAGGTATTCCTTGTTTGTATTGCAATCTGTATAAATTAAATATCTACTTCCTTACATCACATAACATACTTCATTTCCTCAAAATGCAGAAGTAATAATCCCTCATGCTTTACGAAGATGGATTAACAATATCAATATTTAATTTTTCTAATCTTTAGAGTCAGAAACTCAATAGCTGTAGAATTTTGAGTAATATCTAAAGATATTTGAAATTTATTGTCACAAACTCGATGAATTAGATGCATAGGCAATGCGTAAGAAATATTTAAAAATTAAACAAAAATGATGTGTATTAGCTAATAGCATTGTTTTACGAAATAAAATAAAATCTGTGTATTTAATACCACAATTATTTCCTGATATAATTCGATCCGCTAAACTCGAAATCATGTTAAACATTTTTTTTTTTGATTTAGGTTTCAAGATATAGATTTTAATTTTTTTGCGTTTGTTTCTGAAGTACTTTCCCATCCTACGCAATATCAGAAATAAAAAATGTACGATTGGGTCGCACAAAACATGCACTTATAGCTGTTTATTCTGTTCAGTAATTTAAACGTTACAGGCGAAAATACATAAATAAGAAATATTAATCTTCTCATCCAAAAGTAAAAAATTAACTCTTGTGTGTCGCATTTCCAGTCACAACAGTTAATTTTATGTACCACATTTGTGTTTAACTTCGAGCTAGTATCTTCTCTTTTCTTGTAATACTGGAGAATTGTTTTTAAATAAATTGAGAGGCTATAATACAGTTGTATAAAAATCAGTACGGCATTGCTATTGCCACTTCCCTAAAGCAATAATAGTGGTTACTGAATACGTCGGACTATGATACTGCATTTTCAAAATCCAAAATGTCGGATCCAATAAGACGGATGACATTTCTAAAATATTCACAGATGTTTATCGATGTAAATCGACCTACATTGATATTTACATGTTTTATATAAAGCTCACATTTTTATAACTGCATTTTCTACATGAACATTTTGGAGCTAATATTTTTGTCATACGGTAACAGGAAAATATGAATGTTTTCATTCTTCTACATATTTCTTACGATAATTACAATACTAGAATAAGTACATTTTCACTGTTTTTTATAATTATTGTATTTATTTTATGGCAATAGCCATGTAGTTTATAACAACGTTCATTTTGTTACGGCTAAAAACGTTCAATAATCAAAATAATCCTCCAGTTAAAATTATTAATCATTGATTTCGGTTCATATTTCTAGTCAGCGTGCCCAAACTCCCTTTAGTGACCATTTTGGAGAACATCCGTGAATATTTTATAAGTGCAGTCCACCATTTTGAATTTCGAAAATGCGACTTATTGTAATCAGCGGCACCAAAAATATAAATTTGGAGTTATGGAGCTATTGTCGATGTAGAATGTTGAAATTTTGAAAAGTAGCGGGTGCCATTTTTAACACAATATTTTGCATTTCCCTATACTCTTCCTTACTGTTCCCGAGTATAATTGTAGATTTAAGTCAAAAAATATTTTCAAAAATTCACGAATTTTTACAAAAAGCCAGTCGTATACCTTTTTTTGGAACGAATTTTGGACGAATTATTTTCGCAGAATCTGAATCGGCAGACTTTTGCACGTAAGAAACATTGTTTGTAGATTTTCCTGGATTGAGCTACTTAGTTTATAGCAAAATAAATACGAAATAAAAGTGTCCATAAATGATCTTTCAAATTAAAAGTTTGGTTATAAAACAGTTATCTTTTTATCGATAATGACTATGAAGTACAATAAATTAAGATGACATAATACAATACAGACGAAACGCAGACAGCCCCTGAATTGATTCAAACGTATAGATTTAAAGGTTAATCGTTTAAACAAATATTTGATTGAATCAGAGAATGAAAATGGAGAATTATGTATAAAATGGTTGTAGAAAAAGAGAGGGGAGGTGAATAAGATAATCGACAGACGTTATGAAGGGGATGCCACTTGTGAATAACGCCATATAGAGTCAGGAGGAGCAGCATATAGCTATATTCCCACGCGACGTAACGCGTCGCACGGGTGCCCATCCCCCCGTTACGCATTTCTCGCCCAATGTAGACACACCATTACCCATTTTTACGAAAAGCAAGATTTATAATGTTCTCATCTACAATATGACAGGACCTGGCACGCATCGAAAACATTTGGTGGATGGGTGGAGCAAAAGCAGAATAAAATATATAACATTCGAACTCCCTATTGATAATTTTCCTGATGGGAGGATCCATCCATGGAGGATTTTTCTTTGTTTTGGTTCTGGTAATATTCCCTGTGTATTTTTCAACTTCCAGGTGCACTCTGGGAATTAACTTTCTGTGAGTTAGTTATGTAGTGTTATGAATGATCAATTTCTTATTTGTACAAGAGTTGAATTATGATCGTCCACGAAGTCATCTAGGACGGGTGTAAACGAAGCTTATCTCCATCGCTTTCTTTAAGTTGATGAACTCGTGTATCTTAGTTTTTTTTTATAAACTTTCATGGTTGGAAGATGAAAAAAGATTGAAACTTGAACATTGGAAACTATATATTAAATAATTAATAATCGTCGAAACATTATAATAAAAAATATATAATTATTTATTAAATATAATGTATTGAACTTGAATAAACTTATATTCTCTCGTTTGATAAAATAAAATTAGCTGGAATCCTTGTATGCAGACATCAACTGAGAAAACACGTAATATGCGGGGGTCTTTTTCCTTTGAAAAAATTCTAATCCCCTTCTGTCAAATGCAATTCTTATTCCCCCCCTATACTTTAGTAAACATGTTACGAAAAGGCAGAAATATAATTTCTAACACATATGATAAATGTACAATTGTCAGCAAAATGGATCACATAATTATTGCGGTAGTTTATACTTACTAGCGCGACAGATGTTCGTGTCAATTTTAATTGAAAATCATTCGAAACCATTTTTCTCCTCTATGATACGTAAATTTTGAAAGTTATAATTAAATGTACTTTTTTCCTATAATTTTAAGTAATATATTATAATTTATTAGTGAGGGACGGTGACTCTTATTTTTGAGTAAATATTAAACTTTTGATTTCGATTTTGAGTTAGCAGAACATAGTTTCGTTAATTCGAAACAAATCACCTTAAAAATATGAAAACTTAATAGAAAATTATGGTTTGTCTTTAAAAAGAATGAATTTTTTATCAAATATCCTTCATGTTATCTGTAATTATTTTCTACATATAAGCAAAATAAAATCGTTAATATAATAATAGAAATGAAATAAGTAAATCACGTTTCCATAAGAAGTTCCATGTCAGTTTTATTCGCGCTCAATCTTCCCTACTGCATTCGAATATCCCGAAAAATTTATTGATAAAACTTATTTAATGAAATCATAGAAATGGATTATTTTTCATTAAAAATAAGAACGTTTTATGTTTGTGTATCAACTTATAATTGTATTATTAGATTATAATTTATGCATTTAGGATTTGAAAATCTTATTCAAATTTCACTCCAAGGAATTTAGATGTTAATTATTATTTGCGATTAAAGAATTTAGAAATTTTCCCTGCGGATACGAATCAGACATCTCTTAAATAAACATAGTATGCAAGAATATTCGAATTCTCTTAGAATCATATGAATATGCAATAAACCAACATCGACAATTAAAACTTTTCTCATTGGCTTGTTTCAAAGAAACAAAAATCGATTCAAAAAAAAATTTATTTAAAAAATAATTTAAATCGTTGAAATTTATCACTTGAATTTATAAAATCGGTTTTCTACTAAAATGTCCGCAGCATGAGCACATATGCAGATGATATCCAGTTCAGACAGTTTTTTCAAATTATTTATTAGTCTATCCCTTGGAGTCCTCCGTGAAAAAAAGAGACAGCTATATTTCTCGGTAGTTGTACGAATTAAATATACAATAATCCAAACGTATATCATAATGCATTCTTTTTTAATATCTATGAAGATCTCTAAAAATCATCTAGTTTCCCTCCGTTTTGTTAACATAAAGATATAATTTGAAAAAATCACAGAAATTATATCTTGTTGAGCTCTTAATTGAAAACATTAAATCAATATTGTCTTACTTCACATTTTATATACAGAAAAATAAATTTTGTTAACTTTTTATGATTTCCTTTCAAGCCCTGTAAATGTGGACATAAACACAATATAGAGGAATTTTTATGTTTCGGAACTATAAAATGTATAAGAAATTATTTTTATGTACGTCTTTTCGGTGCGTAAAGTAAACTTGTGCGTAAAGTAAACTTTACGCACTCGATTATACTTTACGCACGAAAAAGCCGTACGTAAACAATATTTCGGCACACGTGTGTGTGTGTAAAGTTCTTTACGCATACGCCCTTGTATCGAAAACTACTATTAATTCTACAAAACTTGCTAAATGTAATGTAAATGTAATTTATTCCATTAAGTTAAGACAGAATGTTATGCAATCTTTTTTTAGGTTCATCCAGAATATTGAATCCAACATTTTTAATTTCATAAATTCGATATGAGATTCATAATCATAATCATCGATCCAAAAAACAAATTTTTCATCCGCCCGAAGTGCTCTCCTAGGTTGAAAAATTTGATATCCGATTCTTGAGCAATCAAAAAGAAATGTAAAAAACATTTCTGATAGGAAATTTTACAATTTAAATCGTTATACATGTAAACGTAAAAATGGCATTAAATTTTCCGTTGTAAGCCTCATATTAAGTGTCAAAACATTTTGGAATTTAATTTGTTCGCCTCTACGCTTTGATGTTTACACAGAGAGAAAAATATTGTATCCGATAACCTACAGATGTTACCGGATAACATATTGATAGTACTGAATACCACCAGATGTTATCCGGTACCATCAATATGTTTATCAGGTAATATCTATTTCTTTCCGTGTGTGGACCATAACCGCAAAATTTTAATATGGTATTATGCGATGACGATGCAAAATTGATGATCAGAAAGCCATTTTGTGCGAAAATCATTTTATCTTAAATCATAGAACTTGTTTCATTGTTTTTGATTTCACATCAGAAATGTCATTTCCAGATTTATCGCAAACTAGATAATCCAGCAGAAGTGACAACCGAGTAATGCAACAAAAGTAGATGGTTTGGAACACAATGGGAATGTCGAATACAAGTTAATTAATGTTTAATCTTTAGACATGCAAGTCTCTGAATTAACATTTTAATTTTCTGTACTAACAAATTAAGTTCCTGAATTTCATGAAAATATTTAAAAGAACCTTTTCAAATAATTCTGAATTATATTTTTAGGTACACGAACATGAATTCCATACTACGAAGAAACACTCAAATTGTAGCCACAGTTATTTTTAGAAGCTCTTTAGAAGTTTTAATATTTACCCGTTACCTATAACGCAGCATGCGGCGATTGCAGTTTGAACTGGTACAATAAAATTTTGCGAGACAATTCAATCCGCTGTTGGCAGTAAAGTTATAATTCATTCCGTTACGCAACACGTTTGTGGCTACAATCTTAAGTATCGCAATCATCAATGCAATGTGAACCAGCAATAAAAGTGGATGTGAAGAAAGCTATGGGTAGTAACAAAGACAAAGAAAGAACCATACGTAGCTCCAAAGAGAGACAAAAATCGAAATAAAGAGATAGCCGAAAAGCAAAATAGGAAAAAAGAAAGATAGTAAGCATTCGAATCTGATGGCCAGATAGTAATTGTTTCTGGAGATCGTTCGCGTCTCTCAGGCTTGAATGACCACCTAGGTCGCTCAGTTGGGGAGTCTCTACTCAAAGCGCCGTCGGAATCGAGTTGTAATGGCGCCCGTTTGTCAAAACACGTCAAAACATAATTCCAACCACGAAAATCCCGTCTTATGTCACGCCCATCTGTATATCACCCTTTTTCTCTCTCCTCCTTCATCTCGGTCTTTTTCTTCACCTTTCTCGCTGCTTCTCTCACAAACAGGTAGATTTGATTCAATGGACCATACGCTGACAAAATGAGCGGAGAATGACAAGTAGAAAGATCTTTTATAAGTGTGTCAAAATTGTCCGCAACCACCGGGAAAAGTTTTGCAGGTGTGAAAAGAATTTGTTCGAGCAGTGTTGTCCAGAATTATTTATTGTACCTTACAGGATTTCAGATATCCTCAATTTTCTAATTTGGAAACATTCATTCTTGTGAGAAATACGGATGATAAATTGTTGGTCAGTTCTTACCGCCCTGGGAAACTCTAACTTAAGATCAAAACTGTCATCGACGATAAAATCAACTGATATGAATGAGAAAATTAAAAATACCAAGAGATTACTTCAAAGCGTCTACGATTTTATTGCTGTGGATCAAATTTCACTGTTTTGAATTTATGTCATGACTGGTCTGGCTGGGTATTTCATTTGGGACTACGTCCAGAATCCTCGATAGAACAGCTAATAATTTCGGCCGTCTAGTCTATCGACTACAATGATTACCACATTTCTATTAAATATTCTTTAAATTCTAGTTAGTCTTACTAGTGCGAGTAGAATATCATAAATCGATTTTGTCATAATTAATCACCAATGATTCAATATTTCTAATACATTGTTCTCCAATTTGTGTAATAAAGGACCTATAATGAAAAAGCGTGTTGAAATTCAATTTGTAATTAATCATAAGTATCAGCTGCTCGTTTCCACTTGCCTGCAAACGTCCAAACACAACTGCGAGGTACCTTAAATCATTAGAAGATGATACTCACTTTATTCAATTAACCATTGACTCCAAACCACGAACATAATTAATGATGGATTTTCTGATGATATCGGTTAGTTTTCATCAAAATTAATCAAGGAAATTGCTGCTTTCTTAAGTCATAATATTTATGTCATTTTTTCAAGAAATTTCAAAAAATGAACCCTAGCTGGAACATATTTAAAATTAAAATTCGAAGAATTAGGATAGAAATATGATTATTCATTGTGTGAAATTAAAAATATATTTAGGACTGGTCAGTCATTTGCTACTAGTGAGAGTGTTTATTGAAATTAGTATAAGAATCTGTTTACTGCTAAGATGCACTGTTGTAATCCAGTGACAGCGAGTTTGGAGTTCTACGTTCTCTGTTTACAAAATACACATTTTCACATCGGCTAAGCATAATACATGATGGAACCAATATATTTTTCAATGTACTAATGAAAGCCTATTGAATTGAGTTTTAAAATATAGCAATAATAAATGTTTTTATATATTTAATATTGACCCGAAGCATAATTCTATCTACTCTTCTTTAAACCTTTCAGTCTGAAATTTGCATAATACATAAAACATTATAAACGATATTGTACATACGATTTTTGGAGTCACTGAATTCGAATCCGGATCAACTCAAAATATTCTTTAGCGGGCAAATATATTGTTACACTATCAACATCGTGAATTACGTAATCTATTCCATACTCTTCACCGTTCGTATCTTTATTACTCTGTTTTTCTCAAAGTAAATTTCCGCAATATTCGATCCGCCATTTTAAATTTCTAAAAACCAGGTATCTAGTTTTAAGCAAATCTGTACAAATTTTATTTTCAATTCAACCCTTTGTGTCACAATAATTTACTCAATACATTGATAAATCAATATCTTCGTTATAAAGAAAGATTCTTTAAATATGTCAAACTAAATAAATTTGAAAATATTGTCCAACTATAAAAATGCTTGTGTTAATAATTAAATTATGATAATTTAGCTACCAAACCATGTTTACATTAAAACTCGTATATTAAGCTTTAAAATAATAATTTATTTCGCTATATTTAAAGAAACCGCCTTTTTCAGTATACGTCCAATTCATTTGAAAAGGTTCGAGGTTATCGAGTTTGCTGATTTTAAGATCAAATTTTCGAAATTCAGAATGCTGATTCCAAAATGCTGAATAGTATCTATCAAATTAAAATTTGCATATTATATACAAAACTATTTAATTCTAATTGTAAGTAACATAGTCAAGAAAAAATGTAGTTTGTAATTTTCGTTTGAATGGCACATTTTTCTTACAAAATGGAAAAAATTTTCATAATGCAAGAATAAATTGCAAATCATGAAAAGTCAGAAATTTTTTATTTTTTTTTAAAAGTACGATCAATTAGAAAAAACAGATAATTTTGCATGCCACTTGTGCTCGAAATACAACATTTATTTTATTTGTGAAATTCAGAAACTTAAGGAAAATACCGCTATTTTAGATTTCGAGAAAAATTTAAACCAACTACCCAAATAAAAGGAATACTGAAATACTTTTCACAAACGATTTGTTTTTAAGGTATAGTTATACTTCATATTATATGATTTTTACACAAATTTTAAAAAATAAGTATGATCGTCAGTATCATAATTATCTGAAATCTGATGTTTTAGTAAAGTTTGTCGAATAACGATAAAAATAATATGGAAACGTTTACTTCTTTATTCTCCCGTATTTCACCAAACATCTCCTATAAGTTTGAAAATTCCGGACGTCTATGTCAAATAATAGAGTCCTTAACATAATATACTTACAATTCAAAATATAAGCATTTACTTTTTATTATTTCTTCGTTAGTGTCTGAATAACTTCGAGATCACTCATTCGGCACGCGTAACTCAAAGAAATATTTCTTTTAAAAAGAATTAAAGGAAAAGTCATTAATAAATCCAAGAAGTTGTAGCAAAGATTTTCTGACTTTATGACTCCCTGTTCTCTTTAAAGTACTTAATGTCTCTCAAACGTAAAAAAATGTGAAGAATTTACAATTCTGTATTATTAGGAATGAAAATTGCCTACATATTTTAAAAATTTGTTATAAAGTAGCGATTCATTATTTAGCCTTATTGGTCATTCTTTTTAATCGAGCAATGTACTTCGTGTTTATAACAAACTTTTATTTTCGATATACATCATTTTGAGATTGCGTAATTCTTAGGACATTTCGCAACTACTCTAAATACATTTTTTGTATGTTTTGTAAATTAAGAATTTAATATTCTATTATATCTTATAAAATAATAAGTTATCAAGCAATTAACATTTTTGTTCGCTATAGTTGTACATGTCTTTAGTTAGCAATATGATATATTTGAATTGTTGGCTCAAAATATTTATAGAAACATGCCCCAGCGGGGTGTATATCGCAGTTAGACTGTCACATATATCTTTATGTTTTGGGGAGTCTGCTAGTATTTATTGAATGATAAAATATAGCATTTTACTATTAAAACTCCTTTACTGCTAATACATCACAGATTGTTTATATACATAATTCCATATTTCAACTAATAGTCTTTGATTGCTATAATTTCCGACCAAATCTCTAAGGAAGAGTGAGCAGAACCATATATCTGCCTCAGCTGAAAAATGAGTTCGATTGGGAGATCTAAATTGGATTCCAGATCTCAAATAATAATATACGACTATAAAAACAGATATTTATTTACTCTACTTTTTATTTTACTGAATGATTTACACTACATATGGCGAGATCTATGCCAACCAATAGATCTCCCCTGCGGCCTTCAATTTGCCGCCGCGTATGTCTGAAAAAATGTTTAAAAAATATTATACTTGTGAACATGTAATCACATCATAATTTGTAATAAGTTTGATTAGATTTGTTTCTACTATTAAACAAAAATCTTGAAAATACGTTAAAAAGACGCGTAAAGTGGCCTTGACAATTCGCATCACTGATACGTAGGCCTCTTTATACAGGTGCGTGATTAACTAGCAAGTAATTAATGTTAGTTAATTAATTTTAACTAATTAAAAAATCCAGTAAAGAGTGGTCAGTAACGTGGAGCCAATAATTATCATGATTGATTAACATATTATGCGAAATATGAATATATGTTTCTTTGAAGAGAATAATTTATTGAAACGTATTTTTTTAAACGATCCCTTGTTTTATATTTTCAAACTTTGTGTTTAAATGTGATGGCACATTTAATTCATTTCTTTACATCTTTTCAAACTAATAGGGACTAAAAACATTAATGTTAATTTACTTTTGTCCATTCAGTATACATACGTGTATTATTTCTTCGTTTCTTCATTTCAGTATGTTGTATGTCATAATAATAATGTTTTTGTAGCTTAGAGTCGGAAAACAAAAATCCGTTGATAACATAGCCCAACGAAAATTTAACAATTCCTTTTGCCCTACAAGTAAGAATGGATTTTTTGTAGGATTTTTCTCCAGAATACAATTATCGACACAAAAATAACCATTTGGACCTCGTTTTTGAGCATCTATTCACAGCCCAAAAGATATTCTATTAGGATTTGTCTTGCTGAACCCAAATATGTACGTCAAAATATTGATGTGGACCTATTTTTTTACCAAATTGGAGGTCAAAGGGGTCAACAATCGTATTTTTTGACATTTTTCATATCTATACTATAGGATGGAACTCGAAAAAAGCAAGAAATTCAATATGTCCGACGAACTTTTTGGAAACACTTTAAATTCATTATTGTCTTGACTACTTTTCGAGAAAAACAGAAAAAATGTCCGAAAACACAATTTTGCACCCATTGGACAAAAAGTAGATCCACTTCAATATTTTGGCATACACGTTTGGATTCTGCGGGGAAAATTCAATCAGAATTGATTCCTACTTGTAGGATAACAACATTTTTTAGGCTGCGAATAAATGCGCAAAAATGCATAGAATTAAATTGTTGACTCCTTTGATCTTCAATATCTCAAAAGCTAGAACTACATGACTATTTGGAGGTCATATTTGGATTCTGGAGCAAAAATTTTATGAAAATAGGCTCTTACTTACAATTTTAGGCATTTTTTGTTGTATAAATGTATTTCTTGACATATTTGTTCAAACCCAAATTCAAGCAATGAAGACAAAATTCAAATTTTCGATGTTTAGTATTTAGCCATTTTGATTTTAGAAGGCGTTTAAATGCAATACTGAGTACGTAGATCGTACTCGAAAATGGTAGACTATATTTCTTCCTTAAAAACGTATATATTTCAGAGTTAATTGGATATAAAAAAAATGGTAACGAACAACTGGTTGACAACCGTCTGGCAGCAACTGATTTTGTCGTTGAAACTTAATCTTACTGCAAGAATAAAAGTTGCGATTTCCTTCATATGTATACCGTTTATGTGCAAAGTATCTTTATCTAGACTTTCTTAGCTTTGTCGGTCATGATAAATAAACTCCAATTTGTTGGTGATCAGTTCTAAAAAGACCACCGGGTGATCGAAACGTCGAAAAATATACTTATTTTACCAACAAATCGGTTTGTTGTTTACCAAACAAATTCATCATTATTGCAGAAAATATCCATATGAAATTGATGGGATCAATAATCAGTTCTTCGATTGACGTCGGTTTGATACCTGCCTTCTTCTGTTGGCTATTTATGGTGTTAAGTTCTTAAAGCTTTTGTTTTTCGATAACCAATTTGTTGGTTTATATTGTTAAATAACTAAGGTGCTGCATATTGGTGATCACTGACAGCGATGATATAATAATTATGTTAATCATTCCTGACTATAATGTGATCGGATAATGATACTGAATGCTGAAAATGGTTATCACGTTTGTGCGATTGGAAATATTGCATATTGATGATGTCCTAACAGCAAATGATTACTAAACATGCCTGACGATGATGACGCAAGGTGATGATCCTGAATTGTGACTACGGAGTGATGATTGCGTCGGTTGAGGATTTTGAATGATGATCCTTGACGAGAATGTTATCCAATAACAACGGTGATAGACATGTCATCAAATTACGATCCATCACGTCTGGCGATTCAAATGATATAAACAGACCCTCGCAGCCTATCTATGTACATTAATATCTGAAGTGATTTGACTCCTAACATAATAGGATAACACAACTGCAGCAAATTAATGTACATTACATGAAGTTTTCACTTTACGTAATTTCATATTCCATTTCCAACTTCTTCAGAATTGTTCAGAGTAGTACATACTCGGGGATAAATCGTCCGAATCTATTCTACAGATTGAAATAAATTAGGAATTGATCATCGTTTCACTTTCAAGACCGCCTGCATGCATCGCTCAGAGGACATGGGAAATGCGTAACCTCAAAGCCTCGACATGATTCTTGACATGTTTCTTCAATTTTGTAACTGAACATACATATATAACGCAACCTCAAGAAGACACCTGAAAAGCCGAACGAGCGTGTCATGCCCGGCTTCGCGTGGAACATCGTAAAACCATCGCGTAAAACGGCGCCCAACGATGCGTAGGGTCTGCGCTTCTTCAGCGTCGGGCCGCCAAGTCATCTTCCCAACATAATTCTCCCTGCGTTTAGAAAGTATCTTTTTTCGAAACCAAAACTCTGCGAACGCGCGGGCATTCGCCGAAAAGCTCCTAACGCTACGGTAACGACGCCAGCAAAGTGAAAACGCGTCTTATATGAAAGCCATCGGTCTTTTTTCGTGTCGCAGCCACTTTCGCGGAAAAGCCTCCTTTGGTCTTATCGGACGATTACTCGGGGAAAGATTATTAGGTGACGAGATCGCGTGGGTTTCGCCTTGTGGCGAGTACCGTAATGGCTGGCGATCACGTGACCAAAGTCTGGAGTTGCCCATGGCACGTTCGGCGCGAAGAATAATTCCCTGAGCAAGGAGTAATTGGCCATCGCTTTATTTCGTGACGAGGGAGGGGACTCGAAATGGGAGGAAGCGCGAGCGATGAAAAGCAATTAATGCGATAATTAAAGTAAATGAATAATGTAGAAGGAAGTCGTAAAGTTCATATATGTTTCGTTGATGGCAATACGGCGAGGCTTCTTGCCGTTGACGTTTGCACTGGTGCGCGCACGACGACTTTTCGGAATCCGAAAACCCTCAGAGCGGCTTGCGTTAAAAGGTGAAACGCTCCTATTATCTTTTATTTCTTCAAAGAAGTGGCATTTTTTATTTTTCGTGAAAAAGTTGTTCGACTTAAAATATGAGGTACTTATAGTCAAGCCACTCACTTCGCAACATTGTCATCCAACGAGCCCGTGGTAGGTGGCACGTGCTCCTGTGGTATACGCAAGTATCCTCGGGAAACGGCAAAAATCATTAAAATCAATCGTAAACAATTCAAGGAATATTTTGCAACCAATTTGTAGAAGCGCTTCTGTTAAGATCGGAATGTCGATGATTAGAAAGGAAACAGCATTTTCAGATAGAGCTCTTCCACAAAAAAATGTAAAAGTTTGGAAGATGACGAGGTGTTTTATTAATCATTAAATGAATTTTATTCAAGTAATGCCTGTCACTGGAAAATGCTTTGAATAAGTAAATTTAGTTGCATACCTCGTTATCCAGTTTGATTTACGATGCAGTGAAATAGTTTTGGCTCCCGAAGTAATCGATGTTCTTACGATTGTTAGAACTACATCGCAGGAAATCACAATAAAACATTCAGTGATAATCACTCAAAGTGACTGCCTTTATTGACTTATTTAAATCTTGAATAAGAAAAAATTATAATTTCCAAAGAAAAATTCCAGAGGAAAAACTTGCTTAGAATCAACTCAAGAATCTCCGATTAAATTGCTGGAATAGACAAAACGGCCGATCTACATAAAGTAGGTTTATATATGAAAAATGTATCTTTCTTTGACTGGTATTACATTCCAAGCATCGATCAGTCAGCGTTTCTTGTTAGGTTATAAGACTATAAAAATTGGGTGACAGTTTTATGTACTATCTTCGAACTGATGCCTTTAGTACTTTGAAAAGTTATGTAATATATTATCCATAAAACCTCGATACGCGTATATGAGACCGCTAGTTACCAGTTTAGTGAAACAATGCAAAAAACTGATTGCGGCTGACATTTGAAAGGTTCAGAATTACATTACGTAATAGAAAATCAGCTAGGGGTCTGGGGAATCAATGTAATTTTATACATTGTACGAAGCAATACGGAGCTTTATGAAATAGACTGAAAACCCCATCTGCATAATTTACGGTCAATTAGTAGTTATAGGCCTAAACAACACAATCAATCAATCCAACTTATGAATTATTTTTGGTTAACACTTTTCTATCAAATTTGAATGTTTGCCTCTAAATAATTTACGAAAACTGTAATTTTCCGATACAACAAACATGTTTTATTATGATTTTCTAAATCAGCAATGTAAAATAGGTAAAAAACATATTCTACGATTAATTTCTATGTCCAGGCAGCATTCTTCGACCATTTTTTTGCTTTTTTTTAAGTTCCAAAAATAATTGAGTTTTTCAATTTGTACTATTAATGTCAATCTATAAGTAAAAAATCATTTACAAAGAAAGGATTTTGCTAACATGCAATTCATCTATGTCAATTTTCTGATTAAATTAACTTTTTTAAGGCACCGGTACTAACCTATTTAATGCACCATGTTCGCGGATTTAATTATTATCATATTAGGAAGACTTCAACATAGCGACGACTTCAATTCATACCAAACAATATCATAAAAGAAACACAAAAGGGACAGAAAGTAAAAAGGTGAACATTTCAAGATTGAAATGAGAATGAGTGAATGGTGACCCAGAAGATTTGTCTAAAAATGTTATAATTTGGTTTTGCAATATTCTAACCTTTTTATCTTCAACTAAATTTTCTTTGTTTTTTATGATATTTTGAGCAATTTTTTTCAAATTTTAAATTATTTATGAAAAATTCAGAAAAATTGTTGGCATATTCTGTGATTAATTCTCATCGTTTTTGTTCTTTGCAATTTTTTCGAAAAGTTGGTGGTTATTAAGGCAATGAATATCGAATATTATGTTTAGGATTTTTGCCTCGAAAACTATCAATTTTCAGAAACAATCACCATAAAAATTATATGAAAAATTTCCACTATGTTTCTTTTCATTTTTAGCATTTGTAGAAAAAAAGTCTGAGTATTTACGTTAGACCGTTTTGAAATATTTAAAAAAAAAATTCATTCAGTAGACAATGTTGAGGTGTATGAGATTTTGAAGTCTGAGAAGTGAAATTTATCTTAAATTTCAAATATTTGTACCTAAGTGGAGTTGATGAGTATTCATCCTTATTCTATATTTGCGAGTAAGGAATACTTGAAAAAGCATCGATATTTTTTTAAAATAAAATGTTCAAAATTGTATTACTGTTGGAACTAGATCAAATATTTTATGATCTATATGTATCGGGGTCTTTTAATGTTGATGATTTCGCTGTGTTACAAATTTTAATTTTACGTTGTGTAAGATAAAAATAATAGAATAGGGACATGTATCTGTATGTGGTTTTCTTTATTGTTTTGTATACTATTCGTTAATATCTAGATGTGTAGAAGAGTTTATAACGGAGAGTTATCTCTGACATATTAGTATCTTAAACAGAAAATGAACACCTGAAACAGTAACCATAAACATAATTATATTAAGGATTAACAAAATGTAAACATATTTTTTTCAGGATGAATTGTTCTTAGACGAGGGACAAGAAGGGTGCAAAAAAATATGTCTTTCTCCGAAAAGTACATAGTTATTGTTATCCATTAAATTTCACAGATGCACGATTTCTTGCCTACATTCGAGCTTCATTCTTAATAGGGAAATTGATTACTATTTACTTGAAAGTGGCGTAGTTTACTATTTTCGATTATATCCGTTCGATTGACATAGGCCTTTATTTATTTTATGAATGATTTTCATATTAAAAACGTCATAAAAATTATTCCAAGTTTCAAACAATATACATGTAAATGTTGAAAATCGTTATTCATTATGACGAGATTCGTTTTACAGAACAGAAGTTTCAAAATGATGATCAACAAATAAAATCTCTGATGAATATACTGTTGTAAATCAGTTTTTGGCGAAACCATAGTTTTTATAAATTTCGTTGGTAATATGTCTTTGTGATTGTTCTTTTCGTGTTTATCAATAAATATATTATACGAGACCAGCATTAGACATTTTTTAGAGGTTAGGGTGATTTTGGACGGAACACAGATCTTCTTATAATCTCGGACAATTTCATGCACTTTGATGCACTCAAAATTGAATTTATATAAATGAAATTATCTTGCAGAAAAGGTGGTCCCTGAGAGGAACTTCAAAGAGTAAAGACCAAAGTCAGTGAATTGTTTACGATATGTCAATCGGTTGTTTATTTTGCAAGGTTGTATTCTTTCGGACTGTCCGCGGTTCATTGTTATTTACATATAAAGGCTATTAGTCAGTTTCTCGCGAGTAGTCGCACAGATCGAATCGCTCTTCCGAGGTTTGTGAGTATAGTGCGGTAACCCAAACAGCACAATCCGTCCCGGGATATCCTGGGGAGCTCCTGAGGACGTCCAAATTCCGCTTTTGGTCCTCGGGAGGTCCTCAGGGGCTCCTGAGGACGTCCTGGGATGGTCTTGTGCTGTTTGGGAATAAGGATAAACCAAGGACAAGGTTGGTGCTGGTCCCAATGGCACGAAATACCAATCGGTGCATAAATCGCTTATATTCAGATTTGTATGCAAGGATGTTACATGACATTCTCAAATAAACATTAGGTTCGCCACGAAAATAATTCAATCCCCTATCACCTCTCTCGATCCTTAACTACTGATGTGCACAAAATGTAACACTTTTGTTGAAACACGGTCAACAAAATACGGCCGGGGAACAAAGTTCCGAGAATGAACACACCGAAGGCCAAAATTTCTATATAGCATGGCTCCAACACGATTTTTTTCATTTTGTCTTTGAAAATTTGGCAAAAAGAAAGCAAACTAAAATATCTTGGACTCACCCAATATCGAAATTGTAGCCTTTCGGGGTTTTGATTTTCTGAACTTTGTTCCCCGGCCCAAAATACTCTATAGTAACGCCAGTAAGTTATGAAGAAAACAAAACAATCCTTTATTAAAATAAGACAGTAAATGCAGTTATGTTCTTAAGAAACTGGTTTAATCCTAAAGACAATTTGAAACTCGTCAAGTGTATAATTTTCCAGTAGTACTCAAAATTGATCGCAACGTATCAAAATCAAATTGCCCATGGAGGAGAAGAGGGTTTCCCGGTAATTATCAATGCCGATGAAGATAACTTCGCGTCACGCCGACTGGCATGGCAGGCGAATAAGAAATAAGATCGTCGAAAATAAGCGAGGCGAAGGAGAAATGGCGCGGCAGCCGCAAATCGAGGGTGCAGTCGTTTTCTGCGGCAAAGAGAGAAAAAGGACCGGAAAGAATGGAAGGCGAGGTAATCGATACGCTAACGAGCTGCAGTCGTGCATGCGCCTATGTGCACTCGCGTTCCAGAGTAGGTTATGGGGCGTCGGTGCAACGTGCCCGATCTCGGTGCAAGTTTGCACGAAGCGACCCTTATCGACAAATCGCCGGCAGCTAAACTACCTCTTCGGTGTAATTAAACCCTCGTATAATCGGCCTTTCTGCCGTGATTAGATTCGAGCTGAGGGAAAGTGCGTTCCGCTCGATCCTCTCGCGCGTCGTCCTTCGAGACACCTGCAACAGACAGCGCATGCTCCTATTCGATATCAAATACGTCGTTAAAGCAACCTATAATTTAATTATTACATCGCTGTCGACCCGTTTTGCGATCGCAGGCACTTCAATAAAGACCATTGTTAATCGCCGAGCTCGCTCCAGACGCGCCGACGCACCTAAATGCCGCAGCTGTATATGCAGATATCGAGAAAGATGTTGCGGAAGACAAATCTCTTCCCCAAAACCTGAAAATTTATTTAACGTAAGATATTATATAATTTAACTGACGCACGAGTTCAGGAAGTATTATGTTGGATTGTTTACTTTGAAACACGACAGATAAAACTCTTAAGTCACCCTGGTAGAGATGGTCACGAGAATCTGCCCAAAATTATCCTAGATTTTGATGATCTGGCTAGAAACCAGCACTCTAATATGGCGGCCGGATCTCAGCTGATTCGCCTGCACCTGCTGTCGCGATTGTTTACAAAGCTGCTGTAAATATCAAAGCTTCATTTCGAAAGAAAAATCTTTTCTATTTACATCTTCTCGTTTTGTCGAATCGATTGATTCTTACCTATTATGCAAAGTAGATATGATATTTTCAGTTTGCAATTATTGCATTATGTCACTTTAAATATATATGTTACTGGTCTAGCGGGGTTTCATCTAGAATTCGTGCATATTTCTACCGAGATTCTACCAAACAGATATTTCCAGCTGCTAGGATAATGGCTAGTTCAACCAGCCAAATGTCTACCAGAGCATCCATATAAAGATTCTTACATATAACACAACACGCTCTAATGAAATTCGCCAGAAGCTCCCAAATTTCTCCTACAAAAGATATTTGGAAGGTTCCACAGACCTGATGCGAGACCTCTCCAGTCATGAAGATATATCTGTAATATACGCCCTCGGAAAAGAAATTTATTGTATTTACAACTTAACAAACATGTCACTCTTAATATCATATAATTAAATATTATTTTAATTTAGTTGAAACAATCATTAACTGTGAACATCAATTGCGTAAATTTGTGTAGGCTCACTACCATTGTTCGAAGAAAACTTACTTGATACTACCGAGAAGCTTATGAAATTGAACTCACAAGGATCTTCATAAGGGCGATGTAGCACCTGTTAATTTTGGAAATAATACAATGAAAGTAAAATGATAATAACATTAAAGAAGAAACAAACAACAATAATTTACAATGATTAGGTATTGTCCCCGCTTTAACAACGCATCAGCACCTAGATCCAGTCCTCTCTGAATGAGCTCCGTAGAATGACTTCATCCCTATTGTGTCGCATATGCAGGAAGGTCTGATAAAACTGTGGAAAATCCTGATGCAGTCTATCGCGTATTTTATTGTTGAATTTTTGTTAACAGTAAAGTGCCGGTCTCCCGCTCATCAGTCCAGCGGCTATCTATACAATAGCAAAAAGATTTCTTCGAAGTTACCATTTCAAGTTGTAGATCCCATTTAACCCGATAACGCCCAAAACGGCATAAAAGTTTTTCATCTCATTTGATTTCATACAAAAAGGTAATGCATTTTTCTATGCATACATAACCTACTGTTTTCGGGTGTGTTCGTTCCGAATCTGCAATCCATTTTCGATTATATTCAGCCATTTTCCCATCATGGCCGCCAGAACGCTAAAAAAACGTGAAAAATATCTACTTTTTCGAAATAAATTCTCAATTTTTTTAATGAAGAGGTTATCCAATCGGGATGTACGTTTGGATCGGATTGCATAATGACTTATACTAAAAGATTATTATAGTCGCGATTGAAAACTCAAAATTGCGTCGTTTTCACGAAAATTTTAACTTTTTGAGTGTATAATTCATCAAAACGGAGATATTGATCATTATTATGACAAGAATTATATTATTACAATTTGTTTTGATATATAAAATTTTAATATTCGACGTCAGATTCGCTGTCATATACCTCAAAAATCCCCTCACTTATTGTCTTAAAAATCGATTGAAATTTCAAATTTATGTCAGCCATATTGCATCCACCATTTTATATTTTGAAAATTTGACTATAAATTTGTAATCGGGATCTGAAAACTCCCCCATACACCAAATTTTTTTTAAATAAATAGACATTTTTAATTTATGTCGGCCATATTGGGTCCGCCATTTTGCATTTTGAAAATCTAAGGACGAATTCGTAATCAGCGATCCCGAAAACCTCCGAGTAACAAGTTTCAAACAAATCCGATCAATTTTCAATATTTTGTTCGCCATATTGAATTCGCCACTTTGAATGTTAAAAACATCAACATCTTATGCCGTCTCGGGCGTTATCGGGTTAAGATACTTGGAAGATGGACCATCTACCGAAAGGGCTGCTGATTTCGATAAGAGAATTAATTTATAGAGTAAACTGATCGACGTACATCGGCTGCAATACCAAGTTATGTTCTCCTTCGAATTTGAAAATAAATATGTGCGGTTTGCTTTCAAATTTAACTACACTGTAAGAATTCTCTACTTCAACAGGGAGATGACTACAATGCTTACAGAGTTATAACAAACAAATTTCTATAATAATTGGTAAAGGACTTCAGGAATCATACTAAACGATTCCTGGTTAAATGTGTTCTCTGGACCAGATCACTCTACCATGCAAACCATTTTTTGACGACTGCTAAATATGCAGATTCACAACAAATTTGTGTTGCATTGGACTTGAATCAAAGATGAATTTCCCTTATCGATTTTCGACCGCTGGAAACGAATCACTTATCCAGTTTGACCCATCACGACGGGTTTTTAAGATATTTGATCCAAAATATTGAAAATATCCTTGTTGGCAATTTGAATTTAGGATATCTGAAAAATCTCCCATGATGGACCAAACTGGACACCGTATTCGTTTTCAGCAGCTAAAAATCGATAAGATGTACTACCTCTAGAAATTGGAAATATCCAATCAATCAAAAAAGCTATTAGTCAGTTACCTATCAGAACTAGAATTTCTTTCAATTTCTATATATGATTATATATTTTTAACGCCACTGACAACATTGAAGGACACATTCGGTGATCCTCGACAAGCAATATACTTAATAAATGTGTATATATGCTTAACTAAAGCAGCAACTAAGTTCAGTTCTAATAACAATGACAAAGCGACACAAGACGTATTTCGTTTTGTATTTCGTTACAGACGTTAATGCACTGACGTCAATCCCAACTGGAAAGCAGTGCAAAGTATGTAATAAGGGTGCATATATTGCATATGTATATATGTCCGTAATAGCATGCGTCCCTTGCAAATCTTTATATTTCATGTGGCTAAAAATGACAAATGTTTCCCAACAGACTAAGGAACAATAGTTGGAGATAAACGCCTGTGCTTCATTTGGCCCATGACAACTTTGGATGAACGACTGATTTTTCTATACTCTGAAAATGTGCAGAGAATCGAAACAGATATATCGGAACAAAGGATATATACATATTTATGAATGGTTCTCGTTAATTTTTAATAGTCGCAAAACTGACAATTACCTATTTAAATAAAGGGTGTTCGTAATTTTTGCAGAAGGGATAAATCTGATATAATGGGCTTGCTAGGTCCTATTATTCGAATCGTTGCATATAGTTGCTATATACAACGTAAACAATAAACGTTGCGAATACAACGTAATGCGCTAGAAAATTTATTTGTTTAAATGGCATAGAAAGAAAACGTTTCTATATTGATTCAGAGTTTGCATAGATTGTTTGTTGTAGACAAAACCAATTATTAATCGTCTAAATTTTCTGAATCAATATTAATGTGAAAAACACAGCAACATAGCTCTATCCAAGCTCCAATAAATTACAAAACGATTTTTCAATACAGGGATACGGTACCAAATCAATTAAGGTTTAACTTAAATTTACTGGAAATAAATAAAAATTCTTTATTACTTATAAACTTTATTTAATAAATTTTGGATATTTAACATTTTTTTTACGGGTGAAAAATATATGAAAATTTCAATATCGATCTTAATATAAAGGAACTGACAGAACATGTACAACAATGACATTGTAGTTATATTTCCTGACAGCATTGAATGGTCATTGCCACCGGAGAAAAATTCAAAATAAACTTGACGTGCAAAGTTTCTATATTTCCAGGACCCATTCGCAAAATTATATTTACTTTAATTTATGAATTATAACTTACATAACCTGAAAATATTGAAGAACACTTTTAAATATAACCATAAGATTTTATGGTCGGACCTACTGCAGCCCCATCTTGAAAAGACTGAAAAAAAGTGTCTGTTTTTTTTTTAAACAAAAATCATACAATAATGAAAACTTTCAAAGAAAAAGCATGTAACCAGTTTGTGTAAAGAATCGCCAGTTTCTATTGCCATAATTGTAAATAGGGAACAAAAATACGACAGAAATTCTTTGTTCCAATTTTTGTTGAGAGGAAGTAATTTCAAAAAAAAAGGATAAATCGTAAAAAAATGTAAGTAATGTCGAATCGAAAAGAGAGAGGGGCAAGAGAACGTATACTCACAGTCAACTCGTAAAATAGCAATGGCAACGGCGGCTTATGAGGAGAGCATACGCCATTAAACGTTTGATTTTGTTGTCGTCGTACAATACTCAATTACGGCCAAAATATGAACATCTGTCGGTAGAGACCCTCGTAAGGGGGATATATGCCCGACTCGTTTTCCTATTAATGCAAAGGTCGACAGATTCATAGCCACGGCAACTATGCGGCGCTATGGTGTCTTCCTTAAATTTTACTTTCACAGCAAAAATTAACGCTCGTCGAAAAATGGAATGTGCGGCTTTCGTACCCACGAAGCCAAGGATGCACAAAGCGGGCTTCATAAAATCAATATCGAAGTAATACTATTGAGGCTGTAGGGTAAAGCACTCGAGACGATAAGCTAATTATCGGATATTGGACGATTATCATAAGTATTTTTTTGCGGAAAATACAAGACATAATTTATTTATATCAAATTATATTCAATTAGTACGTATTTTTCACAATTTACCGGCACAATAATCCAGCAAAGATTATTACTGGCGGTTTTCCAATTAATGCAACCGGTTTCCTTCCACGATATTTCAGACAAAAACTACAATCCAGGTAGAAACAGTAGTTAGAATCCGACTAGGTCCAGTATGGATTCTAAGAGGTGATATCTAAAAACAGCATCGTATATTGCATTACATGTTTTTGCTATTCTAAGTGAGGCGATCGATCATCCCTTATTAGCACTGATGCACGAGTAATTCCGAATACTTCGATTTTTAATTTGCAAATTATTATACAAGGATAAAAAGTAGTATTCCAACCTGGACGACACGCCATAATTAACTTCCAATGTTAAATTTTAAAGTGCGCTCGTATTTTTTATCAACACTACTCACCATGCCGCAGAGAAAATCTGAAGTTAACGTTACTAAAAACTGTGGTAAGAGCATAAAAATGGTCTCAAGATGGCACGATTCTTATTAATTTTTTTTTCGCATACAATGTAGCCATATGATGATCACTGTGCCGATTGTATTTAAAATTTGTAATGTTTTTACCTTTTAAAATACCTTTTAATGAAATGCCCTCTAACGGGCATAGTTAGAATTATACGCGACTGCTAGACAAGATAGTATCCTAAATAGATTCACACCCTGAAAGATATAATAAACATGTTCCAAGGGTTGGACTTTGAATATGACATAAAGACTATGCTTTCAAACAGAGACAGTTTGTTTACATGTCGGCGGTGCTTCGAGATGTATATATAAACACAAGAAATTCGGGGAATTCGTCGAAGGCATTGTTGTCTCCCATACCGATTATGTCTTCACGGAAGTCTTGCGATTATGAACCTGAACATAATTGGAAACCTTCGATAAATATATACAATATAAAAAAATGTCAACGATACGTAAGAACGAAAACTTGTCATCTCAAGTTATAAATGTATTATGTACTTTCTTTTTATAAATGATATTTTTATCGATCACATTGAAATGTTACAATATTGTTAGAATATGCAATGATAATCAACAGATAACATAGCTCAAATATACTATTGTAAGTTTCCTATTTCGACATCGGAATATTTTTTATCGCTATTAAAACCATTCATTTTATTGCTTATCACAAAATTAGTATAATGTTTATATTTTCAGTGTATATTCAGACCAGGAAAGAACAAATAATTAAGATGGATTTAATGTATTTCAGTCTACACGTTTTGGATTCGGGTATTAGGAGAATCTCGTTCTTCTCTCAAGTTAATTCCTTTTAAATTAGCTTACATCTTTGACCACTTATGATTTGATAAGTTAAATACATTAAAACGTTTATTAATAAAACGTGTAGCCAAACTAAATACAACTAATAATTAATTCTTTGAACTATTTTAATTACTGTATTAAAAACGCAATCTTTTACGCAGTATCTAAAAATAATTAACTGATTTCTTCGTTCTAATTATTAACCTGACCTTGTTCAACTACATTTAGATATCTAGTAAGTTAAGAATATATTTTAGAACATTTAATCTTATCTCAATCTAAGTATAGGCCTTGAATGCTACAAAGTATATAATTCAGTTGATATTACCGTTTAACGGGTCAATAATACAGCCAGTATGTAATACAAACTAATAAAATAGCAGGGGTACATTTTACACACTGAAATAATACCTCCAGCTGTTTATATTTTTAGACTTTTCTTGCACACCTTATTTGTTTTTTTATAGATGTTCTTATACTTAGTAACGTATACTGTCAGGGAGACGTTATGGATAGGTTTTACGAACTTGATCTTCGACTCAAAAGATTCGCCGATTGCTCGATAAATTTACCCGCCGGCATAGAAACACTGACCCTTGGATTCAATCTTTTACCCAAACTTTTCCTATATTATTCAAATATACTAGTTCATAATATTTAACCTTTAAAATCTTACATTATTTATAATGTTGTTTCTTTAAATTGGAAAGTCTTTTGTCAATCTTTGTGGATGTAATCCTCGTGAGGACGAAATTATTATTTATTAACCAGTACCAGAAATAAATTTTGAAATAAAATAAAATTCGAAAAGAAAGTCCGTAACATTATTTCTATAATATTTATAGTCGCCAGTATCCAATGATTGCTTGGAGCATTTAATCAAATCTAAATATGAATCTTGCACCTATATTTTAAAGAACAAAGACAGCTTTTTCCTAGCTACATTATTTCTAAACGACCTTTTTATATTTCTTCGGGGGGTTTTTGATTCTTCTTCTGATCATCAAACGATATTTCAGGTGAAAGAAAGAGCATTTTTCGCCAGGTTGGTTTTCAGGACAATTGGGGTTTCTGTCCAGTATTTGACCAACATTTCATCCAGTTTTTCTGAGAATGTTTAACAAACTGAAAGATAAGGTAATGTGGAAGAAGAAGAAGGGTATATACTGACGTTTTGGTGATCTTCAGTTTCTGGAAATCTGAATTATTATATTAATTGTACCAATCAGAATTAATCCGATTGTATACCTAAATTTGAAAAACAATTATTATTGTTTGAAGAAATATCGCACCCAACCAAATACCATTTTACCTAAATGAATCTAATTTCGCCACTACACGAATATTACAAATATGGTCTTTTAATGAATTTTATTCATATGCCACAAGTGGGTATTGCTAGAATATCATATCAGAAGCTTGATATACATTTCGAAAAGTCCGTATTTATATATCAACGTTTATTCGCTATTCTTAGAATCTTAACTGATGAAAACGAATAATCTACTTTTTCAAGTCAGCGTACGCTTGCAAACAATAAAATATTTATTTTAAATCGTGTCCTTAATTATATTTCTGATCTCACAAAATGTCAGTTTCACGAAATATTTCGTTAAAATGCAAACTCCGCAATTGGTATATAAAGCAAGTACTATTTAGTTGTTTCAACTAAATATGTTACTAATTCAATTAAATTATTGGACATATTATGTTAACCCAGTATTTAGTTAATTATACTAACCCGAGAGAAAATAAGTTGATCAGACTTTGATCAAAGTCGGTCCGATCCTTAAATGCGATCCAAGTTTTCAGACATTTCAGGACCAAAGTTAGATGAGTTTACAACCAAAAAACAATCTGAATTATAATTACGGGAAATTGAAAAGTGATCCAATTTTTGTCTATAAAGATAAAAAATGGTCAACTTTCAATCAGATTTAAATACGTAGAGAAGCTGGTTGTCGATGCGCTAACCTTTTTATGGTCAAAAAAAAAATCTGTTTATGCTCGCATTAAACGACTGACAGTCAAATTTCGACTCGATTGAGATCCAAAAATTATCGTTTTCTGATCTGTTTCTGGTCAAGATTTCGATTATTGTGTATTCACAAAGTACCCATTTCGGATATATAAGAAATATTTGTTGATTGCTAATACTCAGGTACTTTCTCCAATGTTGGATCACTATAAACTGAAATATATATTTCCTTGTTACGAAGGCAAGATCGTCAAAATTCAAATCAGCGCGCGATTCAATCTCGATATCAGTACGAACCTTCCTTAAAACGAAAAACATATACGTAGTTGAAATAATGTGCACGTCTATCATACACAATGATACCAAATAAAAACCGGATTGTATTTGCGATATACGCGCTGGGATCTGCGTCGCAAAAGAATCATTTACACGGTTGGAAGACTCGGAATGTGTTCTCAGTGGCCACACCAAAGGTGTTGAAAAGCTAATAACAAAAAAATTCAGGCCTCCATGAATAAATAACTATTGTTCCGCGAGCCGGCGGAAATCTGAAGTATAAATCTCTCGGTAACTTTCGTGCCCGCGGCCCAATTTGAATAAACGTGCAGCATCGAGAGTGGCCGAACGGAGAACGCAATGCGGACCTAACCTACCAACAGTGGGTGTAATGCATAAGTATATACACACATCGCCATTATTTTTTCCATTCGTTATTCTATTCATCCTTCACTTTATACTTAACACATATTGCAACAAAGGCTGCAACTATCAACTGGCGGGATCGGAGTACAAGCTCGGTTGGTGCAGCCGGTCGTGGGGAAGGCGCGCGTACAAGCTGCTGCAATGTGGTAAGTGGTAGAACTCCTCTCGTTATCTTACCGACGTGGTGATGTACGAGGCGGCGCACGCTGCCCGAGTCATTCGCGGCAGTAATCGAACGCTTAGACACGATATAGGGACGAGAAGGCCTGTGACGTCGGCCACCTCAACCGATTTATTCGTCGATACGTGTCTTCTTCGGGCAACGATTACTCTTCCATCTTGAGACGCCGCGCGCCTCCGAGAGGAAGTGTTGATCCCATAACAAACTCAATCCCAGCGGCGTGTGTAAAAGCTTCATTTGGTCCGGCGCGTCCAGGTAGGCAGGCGATGGCGATGGTTCGCCCAGTCGGAATGATCAGATTTGATGAACCGATCCTTCCAGGTTATAATTACCGACTAAACCAGTTTTGCGCGCAACATGCGTTCCTGTGTTGGTAATATCCCGAGGCCACAACACCCCTCGCTTTCCCGTCTGCTTGCCAACCTTCCTTCCAACTTCTTCCAGCCATTTCACCAGGCGGTCTCGTCCCACGGTCTATTTCATTCTGCACACACTCTTTCCTCCAACTCCCACTCTCTTTCACTCTTTCTCCATCTACCATTTTTGCTTTCCTTCTCTCTTCATCTCGCCAATCTAAATTTTAGTCCGATTTCTAACCTTCTTCTTCGACCAAATGCCGTATTTGGCTCGGCAAATATGTCGGCAGTTGGCATAAAAAGGGGCGGTCTTGAATTACCTCGTTTCGGCTCTTCTGACGGCTCTTGTATTGACACACGCTGATTATCGAATGTAGCAATGCCCGAATACTCGCTGCGGTATGCGCTGCGATTACCCTGGCATTTAAGTGAAGCTGGCTCCGGTTCGAAAAGCTTTTTGCTCATTTTATTCGTAAAATGTCCATCAACCGACGCTCGGCATCTTAATTTAGATCTATTAAAGAAGATATAAAGCAAGAATTCTCAGAAAAGATTTTCATGCAAACGTAATTGTCTTGTATGGCGAACCAACTTCGTTTAATTTGCTAAGGACATGTTTAAAATCGTTCGCTGACTGGTTTATGACTTGATATTAAAAGTGGCAGGACAGTAGCAGTTGTGGAATGTTTTGTTTTTGCGTTTTATCTATATTCGACAAATAACTTTAATTATGAACATCCCTTTTTGAATGCATATACGATATATCTAAGCATGTCTAAATATATAACGCTCGTATGGAGCAACCTGCTTATGACAAACCTATTGCTCCATGAAAGTTCATTCCTAAAAATGTCCTCAAACAATCCCAGATTAGATTAAGTTACAATATATGAGAAGCAGAGATTCAGTTATCTCTTACAAAGATGAGACCCAATTGGTTACAACACTCTTTAACCTAAAAAAATGCCAATATTCACCTTCAACACACAATTCAACAAACTTGTAATACAACATCACACATGTTCAACACAAAACAACAATACTCAACAATTTCAATAAAAAAGAATAAAGCGCATACAAATCATCGATTATTACACCTCATACTTAAATCACAGTAATTTTGTTAACCTTACCGTACTTAACGTTTACACTTGCTTTTAAAATTATACACATTACCAATGCTTATTAATCGTCTCTTTTCGCTTTGATTGATAACAAACTGTAAAAACATATATTATGGTTAGCATAATAAATTACCATACGCAAACACAAATTTTTGAAGTCAATTGGGCAGTTCTATAGAGAATAATCATTAAATTTTACTCCTCCCAACTGAAACTTCACTGCCTTGGAGTTAATTATACATTTACGCTAGACTTCAATCCCTCAACCGGAGTAGATACGAATTTGTCTTAAAAGGGCTCATACCACGTCCACAGTAAGAGGAACTACATACACGGAAAATAATTTTACGCCGCGACAGGTTAATATTACAGTGCGACGGCAAAATTGTGGTGCCGATATGGCTATGACTTTAGTATTACCTTGCGACGGCATAACAACCTCAACATAAACATTTGTTGCGCTACCGCAGCACAAGAGTTTTCCTAGAATACACTTAGTGAAAGCGAATAAACAATCAATGTGAGGCTACGGTAAAACACCACGCGTTAGGTTGTGGCAATACAAACATTATTTTCCGTGTAGCATCGACGGAACGGAACGCGGAAAAGGAACTCGGAATAAAAAACGCAGTAACTATAGGATATATATGTGCAATTTTATTCCAAAGAAATGACTAATGAAGTGTCTGGTTGTTGAAAGGACAAGTTCCAGGGTAGATTGTGGCAACTGCAGTCATTTCAACACGGGAGCTTCCATCGCTGCCTTTCATCAGATGGAAAATGAATCACTTTTGATTGTTTAATCGTTTGTCATACTTCGAAGTTATTTGATGTTAAATGGTTATATACTACGGGTAAGTGTGTTGAAATGGTTTTATGTTGAATAGTCATCTAACCCTTCCATGCGCAACATTATACAAAATTAGTCCATTGACTTACGAAAATATCGAAGAATTCCTCAATAACTAGATGACTTATGTTAGCAGATGTAATAAAAAAAATATAATTATAGACGACAGTAGTATTCCTTGCATTGATTTTGGATCCCTTTAAAAATATTTGGAAACCCGACATCCCAGCCAATGAATGTATCGACTAAATTATCTCTTTCATTTACGGCTATATTCCAAATACGGAATTAGAATACTAAATTCATACAGAATTTTCTACATCAATCATTTGATACTGGGGTCTATTATACTAGTACTAGTAAATGTAATGACATTGGAGTTAAAATAACCGCTTTGCTTTGTTTGCAGTAATAAGATTGGGTCAAAACTCATCTAACGTTCTCTTTCAGGCTTCTGGCGTATTGTAGCGTGGCTTTAATAATATCATCCCCTTCGGCCAGGATTTACTTTTGTACTTAAGCTAATTTGTGCAGGGTTTATGCATGCGGTTTTGAACATGTACCATCCTCGCAATATAGAAGAGTGGGAGAAGTATTTTATTCGAGAATAAATGGCAGTATAAGCCACATTACAAATACTGGATAAAGAATAACAATTTCGGTCATAGGAATAATGAAACTTTAAAAATTTGTCTTTGAACGCCATCAATTATCAGAAACTAGACAAGGTACTGGGTTATGAAAATTAATGAAACCACACAAATAATAAGCTTGCTTACAGGGAAAGACAAAACTATGTAAATTACCAAAAGTCACTTAAAGAACTGCTCTCAAACTCGTAGAAAAATCACACGGTTTATCTTGTATTCGTGGAGGACGATAAAATTGTACAATTTTTTTTTGTTAGTTTCTGAAAACTCTGCTTTTACCAAAAAAAAAAAATTCGGATTACTATCACGTGTTATACACAAATGGACCCATATTTTTAGTAGCCCCTCTTTATTCTCCGTTTTTATTTCAATGGTATTCAAGATGAGGCTGATTGAATTAAGGGGGCTGCCTTTTTTCCGGACTAAAATAAACAGTCCAGTGCTCCCAGTGACTGCAATATAGTACAACCTCGCTAACTTGACACTTAGCTTGTTCGACAGCCTCGCCTGCTCGACTACGTCGGACCTCGCTTGATCAACATTGGTTGGAGACTTTTCCCTTCTTCCATATATCGTCTCCACGGAGTACGCTCATGGCTCATAGAAAGAAATGAGTCAATCACACTTGTGTGACGTCATATTGGGACGTGGTTAAAACAATGTTGATCTGTTGGTGCAAAAGAGAAAGAGTGCTTTTGGAGCCGATCATGTCGAGCTAGATTGTACTATACTTATGTAAAGAATTATACATCACGATTATTTGATGGAAAGCTCGAAAAGTTAGGCATCGATTCGAAATGCCTATTAGAGACCTAATCAGTTGATAGTTATATCATTTAAATAGACGGACAATTGATATTTTTTTATTGATATTGTTCAGTTGTTTGTTTACAAACTTATTGTTTTTACTGTCATGCAATTTCTTGATCAGTGTTTATACCCAGGAACGAATTACACGCGATGTCGTCGTGTTTGATGATCACAATAGTGAAAATAATTTCTTTTATTTAGTCTGGTTATCCAAAGTAATGATCAAGCACATAATTTTCCGGAACTTTTTATGAATCAAGATTCAAATCCACAACCAGATTTATTTATTTTTCAGTTGACTTTGTACGTGTTTTCAATTCAATCAGTGTTTTGTTGCGAATCTCACTTTTAATCTCATTCTCCTTCGGTCTCACTTTGCGAATCAGTTCTTCGTTTATCGATTTATCTCCTTCCCGCATTCCGTTTGTATCCTTTCGCGTGTTTTCTCGCGTTGTTTGTTTTTCATTTCTCTTTTCTCTGTTTTGTTTCACCTCTCCATTCTTCTCTAGTGTATTCTTGCTGGTTCATGCTCTTTATTTTTTCGGTTGCTTCACTCTCTCACCTCGACCCCCACCCTCCTAGTACAGCATTCCAATTTCTTTTGTCTGCTTTCTACCTCTTTCGTCTTCACTGACCGTTCTCATTACCCTCGCGCTGTATTCCGATGCCTCTATCTTCCCGTTCAATCACTTTTTCTCTCTGTTTTCGTTTCTTCTTTAATATTCTTCGTTACACTAATTTTGACCGTTCAGTAAATAGTTTTCTTTTCTTCTTCTGTTGATGCAGCAACATTCGTTACGGTACGATACTACAATAACTTTTTCCTTTGTATATTTTAGTTTCTGTAATTGTTCCGTACACAATCGATCCGACCTAGTTTCTGGTAGATTATTACCGTATTTTGGTTTTACTTTGTATTCTTTGTCACGCATTAATTGTAGTGAATTTTTTATATTTAAAATATTTAATACTTTTTATCAAAAACACCTGACATAAACAAAATTTGTAAACGTCGAATTAGATTTGTCAGTGGTATGAGGATATTCATCCCCGTTTTACATATCAACATTATCATCCGTTATCAAGTACTTTGTTATAAACCATATCAAAGATATCAGTAAATGATATGGATCGATACCAATAATCACTTTCTTATTACATTATCAATAAGTTTAAGATAGGCGCGAGTAAATGATCTCGATTACCGATCAGAATTTCGACATATCCGGTGACGAAGATTTTTTCGGTAGCATAATTCTTACCTCAAACATCAACATCATCCTCATTATCACACAATATTACCAATTAGGGGTTTTGGTAAAAAGCTAAGTGATATTGATCCAAAGTTAGCATTGTTGTCACAATCTTCAATTACACAGGACTACAAAAAAAAATTTATTTCGTGATAACTTGAATCAGGAATAGTGGATCTTATAGATTTTTAGTCGCTGAAAACGAATCCGTAATTGATGATTGTGACAACGATACAAACTTTTGATCAATATCTCTTAGCCTTTTACCAAAACCTTTGGGTATTGTTGATAAGAAAGTAATTGGTAATATTGTGTGATAATGAGGATGATTTATTATCCACCATTACCAATCACGTTCTTAAGTAGATTATCAATGAATTTTATATAAGTGATTAAAAAATATCGATTATCGATCCAAATTTCGACCTACACTGTTAGGAAGGTTTCCCTTATCAAAATTCTCATCGTAGGAATAGACATCATCATCATGATCACGCAACATTACCAATTACTTTCATCTGTACATGATTAACAAGTTATATATCGATGTGTAAATATAGATCACGAATCAAAATTCGTGTTGTACAAAGTGTATATGAAATACAAAGTGAATTTCTTGAAAAAAATGAGGATTATAATTAAACCATTTTTGAACTGCACGTTACGAACCCGTTCTTTCGGTCGTAAACTACAATTTGAAGCCCCCTATTTTCGCGTTCATAAAACATTACTTTCCGTTGTTCTTGTTTTGGGTAGGCTCGTTCCCTCTTAGTTGTTGTTTCTTGCGCCTGTCGAAGTGCTGTCTTTGTCGGAGTACCTTCGGTGCCCTCACATATCTTTCTGGTGCCCGGTGTGTGCTCCGTTTTTCATTATCCGTCTCGCTTTCGCCCAAGCTTCTCCCGGCCCCACCCCTTCCACTTTCTATCGCCGTCCTCTTTTTACCGGTCGGCCAGGCACACACGACGGGAAACATGGCCGCATGCCTCCTAACATGGGCCAAACAATGGCGGATACAAGGGCCGGGCCAGTCTGTATCGACGCTCGTAGACTCTTGCTCGTCCTGATTGTGCTTCGGAACAAAATAATATCCTATCCCCTACATATTTGGCAATATCATTATTTAATTGTTTTAGAAGATTTCTTTGTCTGTTGTCTCGGCTGACGTAGCGGATAGATTTTAAAATTTTAAAGATTTAAAAATTAGTCTTTTAAATAATTGAGTGTATTTATATTCAGTATTGTATCACCACTTTGCTCAAAGTCATCAAGGTTTTTAATTGAAGAACGAAAAAAACGTTTTTGTGTAATTCTTGCGGGACAAATATATAATTTTTTCCTGGATTAATATTCGTATAATATTAACCCTAGACTTGCACATGGAATTCAGTGTGAAGCAACAAAAAAATCATGATGATAATATCCCGTTAGTTTTGGGGTCGCTTTTGCAAAAAAGAGCACGCGATATATTCGAAAAATGTAATTTTACACTAAATTTTTTTTAAATATAAACAAAACGCCGATTTTATAGGTAAAATTTGTTTTAATCGTAATTTTCGGCATAATGCTTTCCAGGTATCTTCTAACCTGTTCGAAAAGTGTTTCCCACTTTAAAAATGTACATTGACGTATTTTGATTTTTATATACCTATTTCGATTTTTAAATCAAAACCTGAACACCACAAATAGTTAGAAACCGCGAAATTTTCACATGTAAATATATACCAAAACTTTTTTTGCTTTAAAAAATAATTTAGATATCATTAGCATTCTCTGTAGAATATGCTGTGAAAACTTTAAATCTAAATTCGAACTCTACTTGAAATTCTACCACTTTTCATTTTTGCGTTTTTTTCTTGATTACAAACAAGATTAAAAAAAATACAACATGTTGAAATTATTCAAATTGCATTCTCTTCAGTATTAAATTACCTTCGATGTGAACCTACATGTTTTTAAAAAAGGAGGAGGGGGTGAAGTAAAATTTTTTTCCTGTAAATTAGTTTTTTTTATTTTTTTAGTTTACAGCTGTCTTTAATTTTTATTTCATAATTTCTTTCGTTCGTATAGAAGATAAACTTTTAATAATAACAAAAAATTGTTTTTTTTATTTCTCATGTTTTTTTGTTTGGTTTTGGTTTTGATTTCACGAATTACGAGCTCCATCTTATTCGAAACCAGGAAACTTTTAGATCGAGGCGCTTCAGCAAATACTTCTTAAGTCCGCCATTTGATAAGATGGTTACATGAAAAAATGTTTGTAACATCTTCCACGCCTTTAAATATACCCTCAATACCACGATGATTGCTTGTTTTTTTCCTCAAACGAACCACGAAAAACTCCTCAGTGCCTACCTTTTACATGTATATCCACCCTCAATAAACTTCGAAAATCATATAAAATATCAATTGTCAGGTTATGCACTTTTCAATTCCTCTATAATAAAAGCATGAAAAGTAACTAATTCTTACCTGTGCGTAGTGCGCCGCCATTTCGTAATATCGGGAACATGTTTCTGATAAGTTAGAAGATGCCTGGAAAGCATTATTATGGTAAAAAAAAATCCATATTTTTTAGACATTTGAAAATAAAAGTAATGTATAATGACGTTTAATTCGAAACAGCGACCCAAAAAATAGCGGGACATGATCGTCTCGATTTTGTTCACAGTGTTATTTTGTTAGTACCATCCTGCTGAATTTCAAAATTCTGAACATGTGGGCGTTAATGTAAAACTGAATGACAATGCAATTCCCTAATGAATTTGTTTCTATTTTTAAATTATTATTTAACAAATGATACAAAATGGTTTAACTTAGCAAACAGAAAAAAGATAACAGCTGTGCACCGTATATTATCATCATAAACATGAGAGAAGTTTACGTACAATTTGTATTGCAACTTTAAAAATTTGTAAACGTTTGAGTTTGTAAAAAATAAGTAGTTGAAGAAATCACAAATATACAAGTATTCACTGAGATAATTTGTCTACCAATATTTGTTAAAATGGAGCAATTGGTGCAATTTAGGTATAACTCGTCCATACTTGCATAAATTGCAATGTTATCTTACAAAAAGTAAACATGACGATCGCTGCCATAAAACGTTAAGATGTCTCAATATTCCATATGAAACGGACTGTCCCAATAGGCGGACAAGCTGAATAAAGAATTAAAACTCGTTGGATTGGGTTTTTTCCCAGAATTTAGTTATGAATGATTATTTACTCTATTTTTTAGCCTTTCAGCATATTTAAAATTTTGCTCCTACTTTCTGTTCGAATATTGTGACGTGTTCGGATACTGAGATATTTACCTTATGTGAATGCCAAAAATTGCTATGTTTATTCACAACATGTAGGGAAAGAATACTTTAGTATTACACGTTTAGGATAAAATATTTGCACGTTCATACAAGTTATAATCATACATAGTTTTATATTGAATATTCGGTTTCGCCGAAATAGACATAAATAAACACGCAGTCACTCGATTTTCTTCGAATTTTTCGACTCCCGGAAAAAAATAAAATAGTTTCAACTCGGCGGAGATTCGAACTCGAAACCGCCCGGCAACAGCTCAAAATTCGCACACAGCCAGTGGCACTATACTCTTCCATATGATAAATAAGGTAGATATTTAGTCCTTCGTTTCTTTACCTTTATTTACTTCGTCTACGAACGATCCGTAATCGATCGGTTAACTTCCCATATGTTCGGAAGAATTTTGCTATGTTCGGTTACACATTATAGAAATCATAATAGCAAACAGTGTAAATAGCACACATTTGTTGTACCTTATGCTACTCTCGGTGTCCAAAATACATTCATAATAACAAGAGTTGTATTTATAATGAAGACATATGAATTATTAGTTATAAACTATCAGTTTGGAGTTTAACCTCAAAACTTAATTGGAGCATATTTCTTAAAAATTAATTGATGTTTTTGTTGTAACAGAAACTATTTTTGGATGCCCACAAAGCAAATAATATCGTTTTAGAAGTCACTTACAACATATACACGGTGTTGTTATTGAAAATCAGACAAACATTGGCCATCAATTCGACTATTAGTTGGTCCTGCCTTCCGGGGAGATACTGATTTTTGTGATGACAGAATAGGCGATATTCCATCAATTTATGAGGTTTGGATCAGAGCATCAGGGTATATGGAATTTTGACACAAAAGAATCGAGTTGTTATAGCTTGTCCACGAAGGAATAATGAGTTGTTATGAGTATAGCAAATGTTTCTCCAAATTCTACGTGTCGTAAAAAGTTAATGACAGGTAACGTACAAGCAGTTTCCGCCTGATGGGATGGTACATTACACTTTTGATAACATCTCCCTTGGCCATCAGTGTCACGCGACAGACGAATGCATAGTGTCATTTAGATGAGAATCTGGATGCATTACGCCAGTAGTTCGCAAGTTTAATTTAATTCACACTTCCCGAATAGCTGCACTAAATGAAAATTGTCATCGCAAAAATTACACCATGCATTTAATCATTCCAGTTCGCCAAGTAAGTGGCATTTTTTCATATTAATGCTAACATTGTATTCCTTTGCGAATGTAAAATGTTGCATGCACTGACAGGTGGAACACGAGGCAAAAAGTATTTGTGGATGGCTATAACTTCTACGTTCGTGACATATCACTCGTCTTGAATAATTCACTCCTGTTTCGTACTTTCTAATTAATGTTATATTGACATTCGAACTGGAACGAGCCATGTGTCATGTCAGTCAAAACCCGGCAGCGCCGTTGAAAAAGTGGTATTTACTTAAAGACGACTTATTGACATATGACTATTGAGTAAACAATAATTCATCTGCAAACTTTGTATTCTGAATTATTTTGAACTTTGAGTTTGGAGAAAATAGACGACTTCGATATTTGTTATGTCGCTCTTCTTTCGTCTCATCAGCATCTGCAGCTGCTCTTTTTCATTTATGTAACACCTTTCTGCTAGGAATTCGGCCTGGTAGAGCCCAGTGTAAAAAAAACATACAAAAGAGATCTACGTAACTAAAAACCCGAAAGGCACACAAAAATGAATGTGTGACATGATATGAAATAAAAAATATTAACAATTTAATGAGTGGGTTGTAAAGAAATTAGAAAATGCATTTAATATTAAAATAAATATACTTTTAGCTTTTAAATTACCTTTTAATAGTAATGTCGCGATGTCTGATTTTATATGTTGAATAAAATAATTCACGATCAGAAAACAAAAATAATACATCATATTCGATAATCATGGAACTTTCTAAAATTTGAAAATTTTATTCAAAGTAGTTTTTAATAACATTTTTTTTAGTGACCATAGAAACGGCACAAGATTGGTTAAAAGCTATATTAACCCATTAACGCCCAAAGAACACTTTTTCTTGCTTCAATTTCAATCAAGTATTTCGTATCAAAATCGAAGTTCAACAAAATTGAAAGGTACATATCCTACTGTTTTCGAGATCGCTCTTCAAGATTCCTAGGTCAAAATTGAGTTTCAGCCATCAGGAATTCCAATATGGCGCCGAATTTGACAAAAATTTCCAGAAAATTCGAAAATATTTATCCTTAAGAATTTTTTTCGAGGCATTAGAATATAGAGATTGTATTGAAACGGTGAACGATGGTGATCGGAATACTTGAATTTTAAACAAAAATTTTACTTGTATACCCCACATCATTCTAACGACTTCAAAATGGCGTCGACAATGAAAATTTCTTTAAAAGTTTCTGAACGCTCTAACTAAAAAACGACGAGCTTTTTAAAAAAAAATGCTAAGAATGAAAAGTGCTTAGAATTAGTCGAGAAATACAGTAGAATTTTTTCAGATTTTTTCAAGACATTTTCAGCAATTTTTTTTTACATTTTTTTCAAAATTGTAATTTATTTACGAAAAATTCTGAAAAAAATTTAGTGTTTTCTCTGACGAATTCTAAGAGTCTTTTGTTGTTTGCAATTTTTTCAAAAAGTGGACAGCTTTCGAGAAAAAAAATCCTAAACTATAATATTCGAAATTCATTTGCTCGAAAATTATCAACTTTTACAAAGAATTGCAAAGAACAAAATACTCTTAGAATTCGTCAAAGAAAACACTAAATTTTTTTCAGAATTTTTCGTAAATAAATTACAATTTTGAAAAAAATGTAAAAAAAAAATTGCTGAAAATGTCTTGAAAAAATCTGAAAAAAATTCCACTGTATTTCTCGACTAATTCTAAGCACTTTTCATTCTTAGCTTTTTTTTAAAAAGCTCGTCGTTTTTTAGTTAGAGCGTTCAGAAACTTTTAAAGAAATTTTCATTGTCGACGCCATTTTGAAGTCGTTAGAATGATGTGGGGTATACAAGTAAAAATTTTTTTTTAAATTCAAGTATTCCGATCACCATCGTTCATCGGTTCAATACGATCCCTATATTCTAATGCCTCGAACAAAATTCTTAAGGATAAATATTTTCGAATTTTATGGAAATTTTTGTCAAATTCGGCGCTATATTGGAATTCCTGATGGCTGAAACTCAATTTTGACCTCGGAATCTTGAAGACGACCTCGAAAACAGTAGGATATGTACCTTTCAATTTTTTTGAACTTCGATTTTGATATGAAATACTTGATTGAAATTGAAGCAAGAAAAAGTGTTCTTTGGGCGTTAATGGGTTAATAAAAATAAACTATGTACATAACCTACTTTTCTCTATTTTTTCTGTATAAATAATAAATCTATTGCTTTAGGTAGTTATTGATGCTCTTTTTTTCTTTGACTTTAAGAATATGAGTCTGTTAATTACACATGTTTACTCATTCAATTAATGCAAATTGACCTCGGTAAAGTATTACACTTCATTTTGAGATATACGAGCACAAAATGAAAAGAATATACAAAAAAATATTCTTCGATGTCCTGAAACGTTTTATTTCATTTATGGAGTTGTAAAATAATCTGCTGTCTTTAGGAAATATGATCGTACTAGTTCCACAGCTTCCATATTCACATTTGCAGCGGCAGTTTTAACACGTGCGACTAACTTGGCCGAATCAACGAATCCGCATGCGCCCGCGGTGCAATAAAAGAGTGGCTCGTATCGTAGATGGAGAGAGGAGCCCCCTCCTCCCTTGGCGTTCACCATGCAAAAAAAAACAAAAAAAAAAAGAAGAAGAAGCCAGAAGAACGACCAATCGCAACTTGGCACAAGACCTTCGCGATTACGACCATGGACGTTGGGTACCTACTATTAATCCCGCAAGATTTGATATGGGCTTTTTATGCATTTGGAATACAACCGCGGGGTGGCGCTGTGGTCGATGTTGTGGTTTGATTTATCTCGCACCGCTTCTCACGCAACCGCGATAACTCACCGACCCTTAATTTCTATTTTTCACCCTCCGTCAGCAGCCGCCTTCTTGCTCTTCCCGCGTTTATTCCTTACTTACTAACTTCTATGACTCGCTCCACGCTCTTCGTGCTGCTTAGTTCAGTATTTTCTTCTTTTCTCATCATATATTGCTTGCCGCATACATCGAAAATTGAATTTGAAATCGAAAGAAATTATATAATTAATGCGTACCAGATTGATATTTAATATTGTTCATAAGAGGTTGAATATTTTCCTACGCAAAGAAAAAACATTCTTGTGCTGACAAATCGGGGCTCAAAAACTCCAGATATTTCAGCAATACAATTTTATTTAATTTACTACCAATTCAAATTAGGATATGTTAAAATGAAGATATGTACAAAAAAAAAATAGATGTTAAAAAGATGATAATTGACATCCTCTTATTAACCGTTAATATGATCATAGATATACGATTCACTCTATGATCATTGACTTCCTGAAGAGGGATCGGTAGATCCGAAACGTTGAAGTCAATCTTAGAATCTTGGTCCTTTAGCTTTTCGAAGTTTTCTCGCTCGTCGAGAAGGGATTTTTGGTTTTTTCTTTTTTCTTTTTTTGAAAAGGATTTTTTCTTTCTCTTATATTGAGCGGGAAGAAGAAAACATCGAGGTAGGTCATAAGCCCGTTTCTTAACTGATTTAATTGTAAATATAATCATATTTTTTTATCGATAACTGAGATATTCATCTGGCAACGAACCTTGCGTGATCCAAACTTGTGTGAAACAAACTTATTCTAAAAAAGATAGTAAGGTATAATATATAAGATAGTAATGAGAACTATCTGCGGATGCCTGTCTTATTTTAAACATGAAGTAATGGTTAAGGTCAATTTTTTTCGTATAACCAACAATTCGACATTACTAACGAAAATAACCGATAATTGAACGTGCAACTTTTTATGGTGTATTGAACTTGTTCATATAATATAAGAAAATAAATATTTCATTACGTGGCAGAAATATAAATGTAAAACATATTTCACAAAAATTTTACAGAGAAAGTGAACCGAAGCCTTCGTATAAATTAAAATTTGCAAGATCGAGATAATTAAGAATAACGATTTAATTTATTTATGATGCTTGAATTGTATTCCCTTTCATTTGATTCTTAATATCGGAGACTGACTGCAATGGCAGCAAGGTAGCAAATTAACATTTCAAAATAGATTACTGTACCCTCAGTTATTCTCTATAATCCTTATATCAACAACTTTTTTTGCCAAATAAAACTGAATTGTTATTTCTATATTAATAATCCTGATTATTAGGATGAAAAATGTTTAGTAACCGTAACAATTTCTTTTTCTTCGTATTATTAAAAAAAACTTTGATTCTAAATACTGGAACTAAAAAATCATAGTGGTAAAAAAATTGTCACTGGAACTGAAAGTTTATCAAAATTCTCAGTTTGAAATTCAACATTAACCACACATCACGCACATCTTCCTGATAACGTTATAAGGAACTCTTCGAGAGGTCCAAATGTCTGTTAATATTCTTATGATATAGTATCAAGATGTATGATGTCTTGAGGACGTTAACAGAACGATAAAAGCGAACATTTAATATCCTCAAGAAGCTCTCCAGCCATAATTGAGGCGAAATAATTGTGGTTAAGATTTTAATGATTTTGATAAAAATAAGAAATAAGAATGATGAAAACCATTATTTTAAAAAGTATTCAATTATATTCTATCAACAATGGAAGCGTATTCACGTACCTTAATTACCAAATTCATGTATGTAAAACGCTTTGAGTACTCTTATATTGGAAGTACACATCTTTATTTTTACCGAGGATTCACTACACTGTTACTTGCACCGTTAATTAGCTCTAAAATGTTTGCATACTTGCTGTAAAGTTACATTATACCTCATTCAAATTCAAAATTTCTATGATGAATAAGTGCTATCATATAGTCATATCATGGTAAATACTTAAACATCCCAGATAGAATTGGCGCGATTTGACCTCCATTCGTGAAATTACGTTCTAATGTGTTTTCTAACTAAAGTGGTTACTTTTGCACACTGATTTCAAAATGTATTTCAATCGTAATGAAATGAACGTTGTACTTCTGCAGATAATCAAACTTATAGCAACCATACGACAACCACAACGCAAGATCGCCTTTAGTTAATCATCACACTCTTTTTCCATATTTCTTTCATGAAATTTTGACAAAAAAAAAAATTAAAAATACAAAACAAACTTTAATCTCGACGAACCCTGTATTTCTACACCTGACGTAAAATCGTGGATAATAAATGATGTCGCGAAACTCTCTTCATAGAATACGAGACTTAGCTAAATTAAGATCTGATTACTTGCGGAATGTATTCATATTGAAATCTTAAGAGAGAGGTAAAAAACTGACATGACACTATTCGCTGCAACTCACAAACGAATTTATCACAGGATTAATAGCTTTAAACGCTTTTTAAGGACCCCAAGTGAAGGAGTGTGAGGGAGAGGAAACTCGATCCTCGAGTTAAACCCAACGTATTTCAACGTAGTATCGAATTTAGGGAAAATATATTCAGAATGTCCAGGACAACGCAGATTCGACATCACTTATATGTTACGATTGATGAATCACAATCCGAAATGTCTCTATTTACAAGTAAAAATATTACATCATTTCAGTTGCCAAGCACGAATTTCCCGAATAATGATTGGGTCTTAATACAAGATGCCAATATGGGTATTTGACATTTTAACTTGATAATATTAACAAATGAAGATTATAAAACAAGAGTTTATCAAATAAATGTACGAATTACACTCCGTTGAGAACATATTAATCTGGAAGATAATTCTATTGTACAGTAGAATCGATTGACAAGAAATTCGGCAAAATAGCAATAAAATGTAAGTAAAGAATTTTTCACTCAACGGGAAATTGGTGGGATCAATTTTATTAATTCTTCAGGTTTTATTAAATATTATATCAACCGTTTTAAATCCTCCATCGTGATCAACATTTCATTACAATTACATCGAAACTCAAAATGAAAAATTATTAAATAAATCGCGAAATTTATAAAATTATTTGAAATTATTTTTGTTCATATTGAAAGCGTATAGAAATGTCTTCAAACCTCAACCAAAGATGTACGAAATAGTTCAAAAGCGGTAGAGAATTTTTGTTTTTTATTTAAACTCTCGAGTGAACTTGTACTCAAATCCAGTACATAGCCTGTTTAGAACTATCAACTACATAGTCGCGCATATTTTTCTACCTACGGAATTTTTAATAAATGATATATAAATAAAAGAAAGTCCATCTTTTACCTTCAAACGGTTAAGCGATATGGTTACAATTTATAAAAACCAATATTAATATATTCAATTTGTTTTGGTTTCCTTATGTACTCCATTTTTAATAAAGTACATCTATCATTTTTTTGTTTTTTAATGTTTTGTAGCTGGAAATTTTAGAACATTTTGACTACTATTGCTGAACATTCACAAAATATGCCGAATCTTTTCTAAAAAAACAATGATCAAAATATATAGCTAATATGTCTTAAAAATGTAAACAATCTTTTGTGGATATTTGTTAATAATCGTACAAAATTTTCTAATATCGTTAATTTCAACTAAGACATTAATTTGGAATATCAGTCAGACCTTTAGGCGGCGCTAAAATTTTTTCTGATCTCCTATGATGTGTAGGTGGCGCAAAAATGTCAAGTGTCACGATTTGTTATTCATAATTTATCAAAAATCAAATGTAGAGACATCGGAATCTGTCAAACAAAAATAATAAATATCTTCAATGTGCTATCAATCTGCAATATAACTTTAAACGTTTGAACATAATGGTTTTATATTTTGAATCACGCATATTTCATTTAATTTTAGTAAGAAGATTTCATCCAATAAACATCCACATATCAAATAGGCGCGTACAGCAAATCACCTTGGCAGGCTTGTCTGCAGGGACCAGAGGGCGAAGACTTTCATTTTAAATTAGAATCCCATAACACACAGATTGATCTGCTAGTCATGGGGCACAGTATTCAACGTTGTATCTTACACAAGAAAAATAAGTAATGATTTAAATTGCACAAGGACAAAATAAAATCCACGTCACGTATCATCATAATTATTGATCCTCAAGCAAGAGCACAAAATGAAATTTTAAACATTACTAATATGTTTGTCATGATTCCTATAAATAAAAATATTACCTTTCTGGATTATGCGTTATAAAGCAACGTGAATTTCTTTGACTTTTGGAATTCTTTCGCGAGCCTTTCACAAGTATCTCTTTACTTTAAACGCGATGGGACAGCCCACAGGCAGAATCGAAGTTTCACGTCGTTCTTGTTCGCCCCAACCGAAAGAAGTCGGACTTTATTAGAGCGACGCATACCTGCATAGCGGCACTGCTGACAAGGAAGGGAATTCGCAGGCGAGATGGTTAAAAATTCATAGGATGGTTTTACGTCGTACGTCCGACAGAACCTTCAACGTCTCGGAGTTTTATACGTTGTTCTTTACAGCGACGGGAATGATTGATTACGCTGATAAGCAAGAGGATTTATGTGAAAATGTAGATTTCAATTTCATGGAGGAAAATAATACTCTACTTAAATTTTTCGTTATTAATGAATATTACACGCCATCATTACCGAATAAACAAATCATAAATCACAATAAATTCTAAATCTATTTTCAGCCAAATGTTCAATGCAGGAATCAATTCAAGAATTCGTTTAAATCTTCAGGATTCTATACGAAAGATTGCATGTTACGTGGAGAATGTATAAATACGCGCCATTGTAAATCTACATCTTTATGCTAATATCGTGACATCAGATTTACGAAACAAACAAACAAACTGTAACAGTACGTAACAAAGTTATTTATGTCATCAATTAAGTTCCTGCTTATCTTCAGGTGATTCTGGCGAATGTGGCAAATGTCATATTGACGAATAGTTTAACAATTAGATCTGTTGACTAATTTCAAAAACATAATTTCACTGCGTCCAGCAACGTATCGCATATGTCCAGTAGAGTCGAGTGGTAGGCTGAAAATCGTTATTATTTTATTTGGTCCCATGTCAGACCTTTTACGGCACTTAAAGAGTTGCTAATCGCGGCGACTCCAAGGCAGGATTGGACACACGCGCATATAAATAGAAAAATGAAAACGTTATTTCTTCGAATGGATACGTGCGATGAAATATAATGGCTCTGAAAAATATCCGCAAGATTTTGTCCGAACCGAGTCCGGTCAGGCCTGTTCTTTATGAACGTAAACGACTTTACCTGGAAACGTGGCATAATTAAAAAAAAAGTACGACAACTCGGTTACAAATCACCAACAGTGCGTCGTGCAAAACATAGTTTAAACCAGAAATCGATTTTTCAGTTGCGTTCATTAACGCTCTTTATGATCGGTGGCAATAGCACCGTACCGACTATGCAGGTATTCTTCGTTTTTTCGGGCTAAAGATTCGATTCCTTTCGCAAAATCATTAAATTCTCCAAGAATCCAAATGCGTTTCAGTAATCGGCTCGTTCGAAAAGCTGTTTCCTTGCCAAATCCGACAGAGGAAGTTCTCTCGTTGTTACGGCAATTGGTCTAATTAAGCTTTAGGAATTCGCTAACTAATTGCAGCGTAGAATGAGTCGTTCCTTCCATGTACATTTCACTGTAGCAAACTTTAAACGCGTTCGTCGGTGGCGGTGAATTGCACGGCTGGGTAATCTATAAATAATTATCTTCGAGGGTCTCTTCCCTTTATAGAGGGTGATAAATTGAAACCATTCCCGCAAAAAATGAGCGTGGACGAAAATGAATCGAGACGAAAAGTGGAAGAAAATAACCGTGTCACATATACATCGTCCGATTCCGTAACCGGCAACCAAGAATCGGAAATGTTAAATGATGATGGCATTGGAGCAGGGGTGAGCCAAAAAGATTGAAGGTGAAAGAACACGCGTGAAAATGTGAAATGCGAGTATACTCGACAGAAAGTAATAAGAGAGCGAGGGCTCGCAAATGACGAGGAAATGACGTTGCATGCTTGTTGGCGCCCAAAGAAACATGGATAACGAGCGACAGCCAATGGCGGCCGTTTCTCCCAGCTTGATGGACTATTGATTGCGAACTAGTGATCAACCTTGGATAAAGTGATTGGGAAACGACTTCGAGATATTTCATGCTCGTCATTTACGTATACTAATTAAATCTCGACATTCAAACCTAATAAAATTGATTACCTAACATTATATAGTACAGATTTAATTTTTAAAACTATTGTACAGATTTATAGATCTCGAATTTCTTTTAATTTAGTTGAATTTAAGAAATCGCCAAAAGCCATCGTCAGATTCAGCTAATTTAGATAGCGACTGTTTATTATGCAATAATAGTATAGTTCAAAGAAAATGAGGGAATTGGTTAGCCTTTTTACTCGGATGATGCAATCCAATCAATGATGTGCTTATACAGACGGACTTAATATAGTGATTTATTGTTTCGCAATGAAATGACGATTTTATTACGGACGTCAACCATGTTGCAATTATTTGTAGTGAGCTAACTACGAAATAGAAGACCGTATAAAAGTCAAGATTAATCTTGAACCTGATCTGACCATACGAGATCTAACCTCTGCGTATGAGAGATAAGGGTGGAGCCTGAAGAAGCGGGGTGTGGCCCTAGAAGAACGACGCAGGGTAGTTAACCTCAGCAGAAAATGGTGGTAGGGGTCGAAAATGATGCAGGTTAGGTTCGTCGCACCCGTGCACAAGGGGTGGGGTGCAACTTCGCGGTTGGGGTTGGTTTCAATATGAGCCAGCTGGTGACTCGCACGAGGATCATCGATATTCCTTTATACTCATCGCGAATTGCCACATTTATGCTTCACGTTCTCGCCGTATATTGCCTGTAAAAAATTACCAACGACCTTGACAACTTTACATAGGGAGTTTCCAAAGGGAGCCGAATATGATCTCAATTACATATCGAAAACGTGTCACCGAAAATAATTAAGAATGACACATTGTAGAAGAACGTTTACTTCATTCCATAATATTGATATTTAAATTGATAAATATAACACGCACGAGAAATTACAAAAGAAACATACGTATCTTCATGCAAAAAATTATTATCTTTGTGGAAGGCTCTCGAGAAATATCTTAATATATTTTACACAGGTATTTTAAGGAGTTTTTACATACAAAAGGGACTAAAAACCGGTCATGGAAAAAGGCAAGTCCGTTGATTTTCACAATACACTACAATACACAATACATACAATATACACTATTTTATTTAAAACTGAATAATTAAACATCTATTTACTGTAAATATTTTTTATCAATTCCAAAAAGAACTTTCCTTGTAAACAATGCAATTAGCTTCAGGAAAAAATACGAAATTTGATCATCGTCCTGGGCACACTACACGGAATGAATATACAGTTGTATTAGACGCATAAATACGTTGATCAATTTAACTCCCTTTAACCCTTCGAATCACTTTTTTTTTGTATTCACGCAATTTAGTTAAAAATCGTGACGTAGGAGGTATCGAGGTCGCTGATGTCGAATCTGAGGTTAATTTTACTAAATTCAAAATGGCTGATCCATGCAAAACTGCGATAATAATAGTAACAGTATGTAATCGAGATTTTGTTGGATTAATGATACGAATTTTATTTATAAATTTATCATTGTCTTAACCAGAGCGAACGACATGGACGCGAGTTCCAGCTCCTTCGTTTTTCTTATTTTCTATTTGTTGTGTTTTTCTATTTGTTGTGTTTTTCTAATTAGGTTCAAGCACATGTCTGCATGATATACGAATAAACGCATTTTTTATCTAAGATCCATGCATACTTTCGGACAAGTGTGCGAAACTCAGTCAACAAGTTGTAATTAAGTTCATCCTACATACATTTAATGTACTTTCAAAAGATCAGTACACAAAGTTATTGTACATCCTGAATGTCACTTTAATCGTATAAAATGCCTCAATACAGGATACGATTCATGCCTGCTTTCTGCGTCTCCATTTGCAAGACAAGCAAATGTCTTTTTTATTTTCAGTAGACGGAAATAATGTCTAGATTTTTAGACATTTCACTTGGAAGACATCTAAATCACGACGCGTTTTTAAAAGACGCTTCTAAATACCTTAGTAACTCCTATTAAGACATTCATGAGACATCCAAATTTGCTGTGTTCATTACACTTTTAAATAAGCATGTCACAAATATCTTTTGAATGGAAACATCGAAAAAATATATAAATAGATAATGCAAACAACAATGCAATTCAATAATACTAATAATACAAGTATTATATATACGAGTGGTAACAAAATTTAGTAATATGAATTTGGATTAAACAACAAATACGAAATTTGCACAAAATTCCATTCCAATATGTTTGTTTCTTGGTCGTTTTTATAATATCAATTAACAATACTTGGCTGGTTATTGTAAAAGAAAAAAATTAGTAGTTTTAATCGGTGCTCTTCAGTGATTTTGACCTTAATACAAAATACGTGTTTACCAGGAAAAAAATTGCACAGATAAAAATATAAGCAGTAGGTACCATAATACCGATTATTTCACTTATCTCGAAAGCGGTCAGCTCCTTTTGGATATCTTTAGCGGGTTTAAAAGAATTTCTAAACTTAGGCCATTTTTAGATAACTATGCGGAGAAATTAATAAAAATAGATGTTCTCCGTGTCCAATAGTCTTGTTCTGTGCAAGGTTTAAATATTTCACAAAGAGAAATCCTATTGTACGTTCAGTTAAGTAATCGTATTTTATGAAATGATTACGGAAAGAAGGTATTAGTATATTTTGAAAATGGAGAATTGGTATATTCATGAAAAATGAAAGATTGTTAATAAATACAGTCAAAATTTAACAATAGCCATTAGAAGTCGGAGAAAAGAATTAGAACTCTTGAAATAAATCTATAGTAACAAAGAGATTTACCATAATATTAATGAGCCTACTTATCCATTTCCTTATTATTTTAAAAATACCCTAACATAATACTCATTACATTCTCTCATTAAAGGGTGAAAAATAAATTTTACTAAAGGAAATAAAAATTTCAATATTATTAATATCAAGCGCACACGAAAAAAAACCCAACTATTATGTAAGTATATCAGGAACATTCAAAACTTTGAATTACGAAAGTAATTTTCAGTACTCTCAATAGAGTCTTCTCTATGATCAAATAATCGGAAGTTACACGTTTGCAAGGAAAGTTTTCTATACGTGGTAAGTTAACGCAACAAAAAATAAAACAACATATTTATTGTACTTTATTTTAGTCTAGTCATTTTAGCTAAAAAGTAGCCCCAATCTGCAAAGTGAATGTTTACCGATGAATCCTTTTCCGTGGGACATGGGAGGCCTAAACAAGCTTAACCCATTAACGCCCAAAGCACAACTTTTTTTGCTTCAATTTCAATCGAGTATTTCGTATCAAATTCGAAGTTCAAAAACATTGAAAGGTACATGTCCTACTATTTTCGAGGTCGCTCTTCAAGATTTCGAGGTTAAAATTGAGTTTGAGCCATCAGGAATTCCAATATGGCGCCGAATTTTAAAAAACTTGTCATTCTTAACATTTTTTTAAAAAAGCTCATAGTTTACGGGTAAGAGCATCCAGAAATTTTTCAAAGGAATTTTCATTGTTGGCGCTATTTTCAGTTGTTAGAATGAGGTGGGGTTAAGGGTAAAAATTTTCCTTAAAATTCAAATATTTTATGCACCTTTGTGCATAGTTTCAATAGAATCGCAATATTGCACTAGATCAAAAAAAAAACTGGTAAGTATAAATTTTTCTCAATTTTGTGGAAATTTTGTGAAAATTCCGCGCTATACTGGAATTTCTGACGGCTGAAACTCAATTTTGACCTCGGAATCTTGAAGAGAGACCTCGAAAATAGTAGGACACACCTTTCAATTTTTTCTGAACTTCGATCTTGATACGAAATACTTGATTGAAATTGAATAAAAAAAAGCAGTGCTTCGAGCGTTAATGGGTTAACTTGAAATTTCACAATGTTTCCGCTGCAGTTTTTGGTATTAGAAAAAAACATAAAAATGTCGCTTATTTGGTATTGGCTTCTATTCCACATATATTACATTTCATAATATGTTATGAGCATTTTAATGATTAATAGAAAATCAATTCTTAATTAAATATTTTTATCAGTTTTTCATAGATAAGTCGGAAACTATTGATCGAATCACTATTGTCCATTGAAATAACTTGTCGAGAATGAATAAACGCTTCAAAATGAGCGCTTATGCATTAAAATATGTGTAATAGAAGTTGTGTAAATGCACATAATGACATTTTTATGATGCTAGAAATGAGCAGCTGAAAGGTTGGTCGCAAGCTTGAAGTTAAGCTTTTTTAGGCCTATCAAGTCTCCCTGAAAAGATTTTATCGATAAATATTCACTTTCCAGCTGAAAGTGCAAAGTGACTGGACTATATTTACGTTTGAGCAGAAGACTTCGACCGAAATCATTTATATCAACATTAAAAATTATCCGTTCTTACGTAATCTATGATAATTTATCTTATCTGAACCCGATTTATTGAAAGACCCGTTAAGAATTACCCAACAAAATAACGATACTGTGGTAATAATAATGTTAATAAGTAGTCTATAAAAATATTGACTTCATATGAACAGTATAATCACCCTTCTTACCGGATTATAAAAGTAATTATTTTTTATAGGAATAAAAGATCACCATCTGTCTAAAATGTGATGGCATAAGATCACGGATCTACCTTCGTATGGAGGCAGGTGAAATCAATAAATTCTTGATCCGTTCACATAACAAACAAGATCGCCTATAGCACGGACCGCTCGAATAACGAAAATTACCTCTATCGCAATATACCGCACTCGCTTAATTTTCGTTTAGGAAACAACTTTCTTACGGATATACCCAGAGGCATCAAGGCACTAACAAGGGTTCATTACACTTACGAATTTTAATTCAATTTTTTTTTTGCAAAACTGTCCATTAAACGAAAGAACATTAAAGCCATTAGCGGTCGAGACTGATGACGGGCCTGGACGCGCGGCTCGTGCATTTCCGAGCCCTTAACCGTACCCTCGGGGCCCTGTCGTTTTCTAAAGCCGTGTTAACGCGCCTTGTGTGCCCCAGCAGGATCGTGCGTTACTTTGCGCAAAACGCCGTACACGCACGGCGTGAAACCACGGCCAAAAGAGGCACTTGCCCTGTCTTGAAGATGAATACAGAAAATGAGCAGACAGATAGACAAGAATCTTGCAAAACACCCGGTGGATGAGCGCGTGTCCTACCAGCGGGACCCGATGTGTGGTGTCAGTCGTCAGAAAGATCGTCGTGCGCCAGCAGGGAAGCCCCGTGGGCACCCACAAACCCACAATCGACAATGAGCTCCATGGACAAACGGATCACGGACGCATCCTCAGTCCATCTTTCGAGGTCCTCGCGAAGAATCAAACCACCGATGGTGTTGGCCCCACAATGCTTCATATTTGTATGAACCGCTTCAGCGACAATGGGGCCCTATAGGTCCAAGCTGTGAATCGCGCGTGTCGGGTTTACTCAGCTTCAGCTAATTGTAGTCCTCCTGACGTCTTTTACCTCCCAAGCTTCAATGGGAACCTCTTCCGCCACCTTACGTCCATTCAAGGCTTACCTCCAGCTTTCCGCCATCAATGCCGGCCAAACGAGACGGAAAATCGACGTGTTGTCCCACACCCCGTCGTGGCCGTATCATCCTTGCAAGATCGATCTTTACGAGCATCACAATGGCCAGTCGGGGCATACGTGTAATATGCCGTAAAACGCGACGCTAAAGTCACAGCTGCACAATAGATTTCTTGTTGTAACGAACTGATGACGTTGGATTTAAGAATACCTACTGCATACGTGACAAGCCCGATCTCGATACTCGTCACTCGTGTCGGAGTGAATTGCTCCTGGCGGGATAGATTTTAAGAGAGCGTGTGCGTATTGTTGGCAGGAATTATTAACGTACTGGTACCACGAGGCTTTTGTAATTGGAATGAAAAATATAAGCTGTCATACTGTCAGTTGTTATAGTCTGTTGTTAATAACACGGAAATGGGATCAGTCGATTTCATGACTGACAAGTATCAACTACGGCTATTTTGCTTTTTGTGGTGCTTTTTACTGTTTTATGGTCTAAGGAGTTATCTTAAATTATTTTATAAAATTTTATAATTTTAATCAAATAGTCTGATTTTTCCAGTTTTGTAAGTGATACCGCAACAAATGTATCCGTTGTTAGTTAGTTTTTGTTCTGTTACAGTTTATATGGACTTGCAGTAAGACCTCATTATAATGGCCCTGCCGGTTCTCAATTTCCCCCTCCAATTTCGTTATATAGTGTTTCCCCCACTCCGAAGGACATGTTTAGGTGTGACTGACGCATGTACAGATCACACACATGCAAATACATATCTGTACTCCGTAAGACAATAAGAGTGGGGATGAAGGGCAAGCTTCGATCGCCATACTAACGAGATCCGCGAAGGCCATAATAATGAGTCGCCATTATAATGAGTGGCCATTATAATGAGGTCTTACTGTACAGTTATTGCCTAAAACTTAAAAGTTCTATATATCGAATATTGGATGTTCCTATAAATGTGTGGATTAAGAATGCATGTCGACATTCGTGGGATGATAAAATATATGCTTTTATTTATTCAGAATTCTTCAAAAATGTATTAAAGCAAATACCAGACATTATTTATTGTGACATGACTTCCATTTTTGCTTTGAATGATTCATGAACGGAACAATGAAATTTGCGGAAGTATATACAGATGCTAAATTTTATTCTTACCATTAATGACCGATATTCATCGTTGGTATAGAAGTTAGTCCACGTGCAAAGAGGAAATAACGCCTATTTCTATTCAACAAAGCATACGGTAAGTGTAAATAAAGAAGAATTCGGGGCGGGCCGTTCAAAAAGGTTGCGTTGGCCGAAGCGAATCGCCGTAAAGAATGTTATAATGATCTCAAGGAAAACATGTCAAGCGAGGAACAAGGTTGCATTCGAGTCATCGTTATACAATGGGCGATACGGAAAACGTCGGAAAGTGAGGTTAAGCCGAGGAATCCCGAAGAGCACCTGGCCGCGAAACCGAGGTTAATTTCTCCATGTACATAAGTAACGGCTGGCAGATGGCCAAAGCAACGTTGCTTGATAGGCAGCAACAGCTTTACGAATCTAGTTACGAATTATCCGTCGCTCGGCTATCCGATATAGAAAAACGGCAAATCGCTTGTTCGAGATTGGCGGCCCTGAAGTAGAAGTCGCGAACCGGGGCGCGTTGCTACCGCGCAACGCGAAGAGCCTGCAAGAAATTCAAAATGGCGTCCTGGGACTAACGAGCCGCCTTCTTGCTGAATGCACGTCTCAAGAATACAGAATCTTCGAATGATCGTCTTCTTCGTTAGCAACGATCCATCGGCCATAATTATGGCTTTCCGAGGTTATTGCGTCTTTCCGCGATGGCATATTGTGGCGTTTCTTGCCTCGACCAAGCATGGAGCCTCCGCCAAGATCATTCTGGATTGTCGTCTTTCCACCGTAACGATTTGTATCCGTGCGATAGTCAATTTTGTACATGTTTCTTTACCCGTTTTGTAGCGTTTTTATTTCAGGCTTTACGGATACAATCTATTATCTGAATTACTTTCTTGGTGCGCGTTTCGAAATTCCAAAGAAGAAACTTTAAAATATGAAAGTTCTCCAGAATTTTGCGTAATTGTTATTTCCTATGTTTATAACAAAACTATGCATAAACAATAAGTACTTTTTAATAAGATCATTTGCTATAATAATTCTTTTACATTTTCGTCAACTTTTTTACTAACTAGCGCAAGGCAATGGTACCAATTATCAACATCTATTTACAGCATTTTTTAAATTTAGACCTAGCCTTCAAGTAATAAAAACCTTAAAACAAAAATTTTTAACAAGAATATTTACTATCAGACAGTACAATTTTTAATGAACCCCGCTTAAGAAAAATAATTCCCGTGGAAAATGTCCACAATTAAATGTATAATGTTGTTCAAGGCATCCTGAGTAAAGAGGTGTCATGGTTGCAAAGTAAAAAAAATGACAGTTGTCGAAATTCGAGTATAAAACATTAACCTCTTCGAAGTTGATATAGTACATTGAGAGAAATGTTTGTTTACAGTTAATGTAATAGCTGCACAGTAAAGCTATCGGAATTTACATTTTGATCTTAAGAGAACGTACTTTATTCTGAAGTTACCGTAATCTGAAATTTTACTAAATTTGTTATGTTCATGGTTAATATAAGAATTTTAAGTATTAATGTTGGGGTCATTACGTGACATATTTACGCGAAACATTGTTGACATGCGCAGTTCACTCGACAGACTTTAATGTAAGATTTATTAATAGTTAACGAAATCTTTTTGAATGTTAAAATATGCGTGTTAATATACAATAACATTGCAAGAAAGTGCTGGTATTTTCATCTCAACGTTATCTGTCGATTTTAACTTTACAATTACTGTTATAACTTCACAGTTAATGTAAGAGCCTTGAAATTAGCTTACATTAACTATTAGTAAATATTTTTTCATCACACTGGGACGAAAGCAGCAATTTTCCTCCCACAAGCGGGAGGAAAGTCACTTCTTTTCCTCCCTGTCATGAAGAAAAATCGTATGCTTCCCTCGGGAAGTAAAAAAAATTGCGTCAGACTACATGTTTTTCACCCTCGGCTTCACCTCGGGTAAAAATTACACACAGTCTGAGACATTCTTTATTTTACCTCCCTCGTTGAGTAATATACTATGTCTCAGTGTAGAGGTAATGGTAACAGTCGCGGTCAAGCGTTCAATCGGATGTACGCAGATGGTTTTGAGGTCGCTGATAACGAATCAGAAGATGGATTTTCAACATTCATAATAACTGATTCGATTAAAATATAAAAAATTACCCGATCTAGATGAAAATGAGTATTATCGGTTTATTCCGATCACTTCTTTACCAATCTAAGCAAACATTGGTAATCAGGGACTTCAAAAGCCCTCGAGCACTCAATTTCATAAAAATGGTTCGTCAAAAGAACGTGTGCTGGAAGGGGGTAATAGTAAAAAATCAAGGATGCCTCTCAATTAGATTCATTCTAACGTTTCGTATGTGCCATTTGTTTTTATTCAACTGTATATTAATTTTAACAGTTATAAATAATACAATTTTTATGTATAAAAAGAAATTTAACCCGTTTCGTCATAAAATGACATAAATTGTCTTTAGTCGTTTTTTCAACATGGCGCCCAAAATGACAAAACCCCTGATAAAATAGTAATTTCTTAAATTGAAATCCTTTTTTTTTATATCAAACTGTAGTCCAATCGATTCCTACTTTTAGGTCTGGTGGAGTAATTGGTTGCATCGAAAGATAGTGTAATGCAAATCCTAAAATTTAAAATGGCGGTCAGAAATTCAAAACTTTTATCAAATTTTTTAAAGAGGAGCATACGCGGTTTCTTGAGGTTCCTGATTCCGAATTTATTGTCAGATTTTCGAAATTCAAGATGGCGGATCCAATATGGCAGTTAAATATGTGAAATTTTTATAAACTTTTATAAAAAGATGTTTTTAAGGTTCCTGATCTCAATTTTTTATACAATTGTATGTTTGCTATACATGACTTCGAATAGATGTTATTACTCTAGTGACTTAAAAACATTCAAAATTTACCTAGGTGAAAACTAGCGCGTCTTTTTCTCTAACGTGAGGAGATAGGCCAACAAAATTTATAAGCATCAAATATCACTTAAACTGAAAAATCACTGCTAGATAATTAAACTAGTAAACGGTTTTATGCAGACAAGATAAACAGACCATTATCAATTCCGAAATATTCAATATCTATATATAAATACCAGTTCTTCCTTGAAGTCCATTATATCCTAAAAATAAAGGAAGCCCGGGCAATCCTGAAGATGGGTTAAAATATATTTATTTCAAATTGTGTCCATTCTGTAAGCATATACTTAACTCACATATCGACAAAAAAGACTGGGAGAAATAGTGGAATGCGAGATTTATATGCGAGATGACTTTATGTACGGTTATCACCGCTGCTGATGAATAATCGTTGCGCTTGATAATCGGCGATCGAGAATGTATTCCTATATAATAGTTGTCAGTTGACTATCTCTCTTTCGAAAAAAAAAACATTTGAATGGTAATTTTATGATATACGGAGAATAAATCGTCGGAAGTTGACGAATTTCGCTGCGAGTATTTCCCTCGTTGGGATAAGTTTATTAATTTGAATCTATTATCTAGTCGAAATCGTAAATTTGCACGAAAAAAAAATATAAAAACCACGAAAACTATTAATAATTCTGCTATCCAATTGCTTTTATGACTTCGCAAGATATTTTATAATAGCGAATTTGTAATTCGTTAATATTCGAAATGTAAGTAAATCGTTTTCTCTGGAACGTAAAATTTATTTTTATATATATTACTTCCTCGGTTATACCTTGCTGTTCAATGGGCGCCGAAAAATGTTATAAAATTCCTTGGAATTCGCTATCTGGTTATTATAGTGGCGCTTAAGTATCAAAAGAATATATTGGTTCCAAACAAGTCTTACGATAAAAAATTTAGGTATAGATTAAATTATTTATTTTTTCAATGGACTCTTTACTAATTTAGAACGTTTATTACAAAAGTCCTAATTTAGTACAATAATATAATTATACAGTAAGTTAGTTCTAATGTAAGTGCAACTTGTATTACGCCCAGGAAACAAACATCTAACGGTATTGAGTACATGCTAGAAGTTTACTTAAGACAAAAAATTAGTTTAGTACAGAATTAATTAGTGATAAATTGGGTGAAACCAAATTACTGCATCGAACAGTGTATATCTGCATGATGGTTCATACCAGTGTTTATTCAAAACGTTTACAAAATATGAAAATGCTAATTGTATTGCTATAAATTTCAAATAATGCAAATCCACTGAGGATTCACTTAATAGTTACTGATTTCCAGTGATAAATGCGTGGCAGATTGAAATAACAACTTATTTTTCTGTGACGAAGAGTGATTATTAACTCCAGCCCCAAATCTGCAAAATGAAAATAGTAGATACATGTTCTTGTAATTTGTCCATATTTTTATATGATAATGCAAATGTAAATTTAGAGAATTTCAAAGAACTACCTATAAAAGCGCACATGATGAATGCTGAATTAATTTTAATACAATGTTATGACTTTTTTACTTTCTGTATTAATTGCATAGTGTATATTGAACAAAGTAGCGCTTTACGTTGAGGCATTGTTTTAAATGATTCGACTATTTTGTGTCTTCTTTATAAACAAAACTTTTAGAAATATCTGTATCTGAATAACATATAATGTTGGAATAATACATAATGGACAGCATTCAATCGAAAATCCACTAATAATTGGAAGTGTGGCCAGTTTATATTATATCATATGATGCTATACTTCCAGCCATTATGGAACCCGGGTAGAGGGTATATTTTCTCACCCTTTCAAAACGACCACTTTTATAATATGGTGTGAATAAGGGAGAAATTGAATGCACAGAAATGATGACATCAGGAAATCGCGTAATGAAATCATTGCAAAGTCTTCAAATAAGGACTTCGTGAAGACTTCATGCAATATTATATATGCAAATTATAGTTTTAGTAGCCCATCAGATACATTTTGTTTCAGAGTCCAATGTACCTTAATGGGTTTTAACTTTGGCAGCTCTGAATCAAAGAGACCATAATGTTAAAAACTTTCACTGTAAAAGAAACAATTTATTTATATTTTTCCTGATATTATATATAATAATGTGTTATTGGCTATCTTGCAGTGTACTTTATATGATATGATTAATTCCTCAGAGGAAATCATAAAAATCATAAAAAGGTAGTTTGGTCAAAATGTGGTCCAAGGCACTTTTGTTAATCGAGACATCAAGATCAATATAAACAGAATAAGTAAACGATTACATCTGCGCCAATAAGAATATTGGAGCAAAAAGATGTCTAATATTATAAATACATGAATCACTGCTTGTCGCGGTGCAGCGAAGCGGAAAAGTTTTAGACAAGATCGACGGTTCTCGGAAAACATCGGAAATTCTCGATCCGAGTATTACATACGCGGATAGTTTATCTAACTGCATATGAAAACAAAGCATCATACCCTACGTTCAACTGTTGACATTCTCGACTAGAATTCTTATCTAGACGAGGTAAACAAAGAATTACTAATAGCCAATAATATCAGTCAATAAGCTCGATATCGCAACATCAATTACATACCCCTTTATATTACAGGCTGACCTATTATATACAGCATCATCCTTGCTGCAAGGTATAAATTTGTGACCCTGCAGAATATGAGCTACAAAGCTGGTCCAAATTTTAGTGATGTTTTTGGGGTCACTGATTCCGAATATGACCTCAGATCTTCAAAATTCAAAATGGCGGATCCAAGATGGCGGACCAAATTAGGAAAAAGTTACTTGATCTAAATAAAACTGGGTACACGGGAGTTGTCGGAATCGCTGATTACGATTATAGTCTAAAATGTTCAATGTTGAAAATGGCGGATCCAAGTTTGCGGACCAAATTAGGAAAAGGTTGCTTGATCGAGATGAAATTGAGAACTCAACAGGGTTGTCGGGGTCGCTGATTACGAATGTGGCTTCGGATTTCCAATATTAAAATTTCGGATCCAAGATTAGAATTTTAGGGGCTGAGTAAAGATTGGACGTCTGAAGCCTTTTCAAGGCTGCACAATCGTTACGAGGCCACACAATTTTACGGCCTGGAATCAGAAACAAAAGGAGCATAAAAAAATAAAAGAATAGTATCAAAAGATATTAAGGAAAAAACAAAAAAGCTATCAAAAAATATAAGAACAAAAAACAAACAAGGTATAAAAAAAGTGGAACTACAAGCTTAGTACGTCGTTAGCTGTGGGTTATACAAAAGGTAAGTAGTCAAAGTCGGCAATATCTAATTACTACATTACGAAAGTAATGTACAATTTTTCTTCTAAATTTTAGTATTTCTTAATCTCAAAAATCTTCAAAAATAGTGTTAGCAAATTTTGAATCTGCCATCTCAGAGTTTTCAAAATTTAAAATGTATTACATATGCGGATTTCGAGGCTCCAAAAATCTCCGAATAAACGTTTCCAAGCATAAATACATGGAATTTTTTAAATCCGGATTCGTCACCAGCCACCATAAAATCCCTTTAGTAAAAATTGCCATGAATTTGTTTATTTACAACCCTTTTATAACAAATGAAATTTGAATATTAGTGGTATTATATTATTGACAAATACCTTAGCTACTAGAAAAACAAACCACTGTTCTTAAATACCTAAAAATTTAATTTTTATAAATGAAATTATCTGGCATAAAAGGTGGTCCCTAAGAGGCCCACCGTGCTTCAAGGGGTTAAACTTGTAGTTATATAAAAAGACAATGAGCGTTATTTTGTCGAAAGTCTTTCATAGATATTTAATAATAAAACGGTATCTAAGTTATAGAACTTATGTTAAAGATTGAATATTTGTTTCCCATCAATTGTGATTTCCCAGCTTGCAAGCTGACTTGTTGCCATTACGAACAATGAAGCTGTTATGAATTGGGGTGGAATAAGTTTCTTCTTTTATTCCAACCGCAACATCACATATCCGTTAGTAACGGTAGGGCATTGGAAGAATGTGTTTCATGATCGTAAAGGATATTAAGTCAAGGTTATCATGTAAAACGCTGAGTACCCGCCTGTGAATGAAACAAATCTTTTAGGATCGGGAAACATAACAGTACAATGCTTGAAACAAATTCCACATTACTTAAACCTAGTAAAGAAACGTCACCATGGACAAGAGAACGATGGTCAACTTGATCATTTCTCAAGTAGGTATAAAGAAACCCACGCGCGCACCAAATAACTACCTACGGATAAAATGTGTCGAAGAAATTTCGAATTTCCGTTCGGAGCGATATATACCAGTTCGGCGGATTTCTATAAAGCAAAAGCCGACGAATCGTTGACTCTTGAAGCCGTAACACCACATTAAGGCGGCATTACCGAACCGCTTTCAGGGTCGAGTCGGAGTACGATTAGCTTTAACCCGCGGTGGATGACCAAGGTTGCGCCAGGACGCACCCGAGGCGGCTGGTCCACTGGACATAATTTACCGAGTGGTAGGGCGGGTAGCGACAGCATTAGTAGCTAAGTGGGGCCGTTCGTTATCCTATCTCCGTGTGGCTTCGGTATGAGCGCCGCACGGAATCCAACCGATTCTTATCCAATGCTGGCACCCGCCACGCGGAACACCAAGAACCCACCAGATTACTATCGTCACCTCTCCTGGGACCTGCACCACTTACACGCATTGAAAATCTCACGATACGTGCGTACGTACTTATTCGCGTTGTGCGCCGCAAAACTTGTCCGAGCGACTTTACCATTTTCTGGTACACAGCCACTAAGCGAACAAATAAACAAATACCCAGGGAACATAAACCACGCGTGCAAGAGTACTACCGAGTCAATAGATTTACTGGAACTCTGCATCGTTAATCAACAGCGATGTTTGGCAACTTTCTAATTGGCACAAAATATATGCCGAACCGTCAAATAACCTCAGCTGGACATTTCCACCTGCTCGTGGGCTTGTACAGGAAATTCGATAGATCCCGGTTCATTTAAACCACCTGGAATATCGACGAGCAATAAATAATTGGTGCTTGCCTTTGAATTTGATTTGAGGTACTGGACAATTTATAACCAGAAGAGACTATATTTCTATTTCGATTCCCAGGGAAATTATGGATTTGCCTCGGACGTCATGTTTGATAACAATTCATGGCGTTAAACTACACTAGAGTCCAGCTGCAAGAACCGCGATTCTGGGTGCTGAAATTAAATAGTTCGGTTGTTTTTGACTCATCGTTTCCGAACGAGTTCAAAAAGTTGCGGCAGAATGGCGACTAATTAGGCGCCACCCCCTTCGTACCGGGAATGACCAGATTCTCGTCTCATTTGTACTATCGAAGGAATCTGATCCTGTTCCCTGTGATACCGAGTGAAGAGAACGTTTGTTTCCTTCAACGTATTAAAAGGCTTTTAGTCCATAGTTCGAATAAAAATATTGCGCCGGCCCAGCGCGTTGGACCGATATTTCGGCGTCTGCGATACAAAATTTCTCATTTGCTCTCTTTGAATCACTCATTTTTCCTTTTGTCCAATTTAGCTGAAAATTGTTATTCGGAGGTTTTCGGGGTCGCTGATTACGAATCCGAGGTTAGTTTTGTGAAATTCAAAATGGCGGATCCAAAATAGCGGACAAATATTTTAAATATAACTGTATTTACACAAAATGTGTTACTCGGGGGTTTTCGGGGAGGCCGATTACGAATCCGAGGTTAGTTTGTGAAATTCAAAATGGCGGATCCGAAATGTCGAACAAAATTTTTAAATATAACTGTATTTGGACAAAATTTGTTTCTCGGGGGTTTTGGGGATCGCCGATTATGAATGCAAGATTATTTTTTCGAAATTCAAGATGGTAGATTCAAAATGGCGCACAAAAATTCAAAGTATAATTCTATTTGGAAAAAATTTGTTACTCGCGGATTTTTAGGGTCGCTGTTTTTGTCCGCCATATTGGATCCGCCATTTTTAATATGTCAAAATTAACGTCAAATTCGTAATCAGCAATCTCGAAAACCCCTGAGTAACAAATTTTGTTCGAAAAGGAGGCATTTCTAATATTGTTGTCCGACATATTGGATCCGTCATTTTGGATTTGGTAAAGCTTTGAAAACGTGGTCAATAATGAATTCTTTCGAAAAAACGCTATTTTTTCATCTTTGTTTATTTATACAATCTAAACAATAAACAATTATGTCTTCTTAACAATTTGTATGTCTTCATTCATGACAAATTATCGAATGCGTTAATAGGAATGTAAATAATCAAAATTCAAAAAATCGATGTGGTAACGTACGTTACCGCCATGGCGAAAAGGGTTAACACGTGAAATTTATATTTCAAGTTTTCTTAGTGATAATTTTTCGTGCGGTATCGTACTGGCGACATAGAAAATTATTTGGTTTTGGAAAATCTGAATCCAAATTGTTAAGCAGCAACCCCAAAACCCCCGAGTAACAATTGTCATCGGTTATCCCCATGTATAACAAAAAAATTGCGTCTAAAATATATAACTTGCAGTCGCTATATTGAATCCGCCATATTTAATTTTGAAACTGTGACATCAGATTAGTATTCAGCGACCGAAAAAACTATAGTATATGAAATTTCATTCAAACTCATTGAAAATTAGAGAAGATATTTAAGGATGCAGATATGCGATACATTACCAGTGAAGTGGTTAACCACTGCAATATGTCTGTTCCAATATGGCGGCTGCAAGTTATATGCTTTTTAAGCAAACTTTTTTCTTTGTGTGGAAAACGAGAAATTTGTTATTCGGGGGTTTTTGAGGTCGCAAATTAAGAATCTGATCTCAGATTTTCAAAATTCAAAATATCGGATCCAAGATGCCGGACAGAAATACAAAATGTTATTGCATGTCGTCGAATTTTTTTAGTCAAAACTTTTTGAGTTTTGGGGTTACTGATGACGAATCTGACTTCAGCCGCAACTGGTGGTGACCGTGCGAATTAGCAAAGATAAATAGATGACAAATTGATAAATTGAAGTAATGAACTTTATGCAATTGATCTGTCCTTTTTTATTCGCTAATTTAAATCCTTAAACAAATGAATCACTTGAAATTCATTTGAAATCACGTTCAGATAAACACATGTTCTTGTGAAAAATTATGTTTCAATATTGCTTTCTCTCGTCCGTCGTATTAGATCAACCATTTTTAATTTTGAAATTCTGAATTCATATTCGTGAAAGACTTATTTAGTTATAATATGTTATGAAATGAGTAAAAATTGTCGCACTTCATTTCGCGAATGAGCCTTCTTAAATGACGTGGACGAAACGATTCTAGGTAAAAGTCCTCATTATTTTCGATACGAAAAATGTCTCAAAATTTTAGAAAAAATGTAAGAGTCATTATTTTTCGAGGCCGGATTTCAGTCAATAAAAATTGTATCGAAAATTGCACACTAGCTCCTGGAAATTGCATTTATAAAATTCATTTTTTATAACGGAAGGCGCTTTGCTTGCCTGAAATCCATATTGAAAAATAGAAATTTACAATAGAAAATATAAATTAAACATAATTGAATCGAATGTTCTAGCTAAATGGTTCGGTTTCTGTACAAGTAATTCGAATAACTTTTTACGATATTCTATATACCATAGAAATTAATTGAGAAATGACCACGTATTTTCAGAAAGAAGTAAAAATTCCTTTGGTATTTATTAGATCGTAAGAAGCTATTCAAATTACTTGCACGGAAGCCGAATTTTGAAAAATTGATTCTGGCATTTTTAATTTACATTTTTTAGCGGTCTCAAATATTATTATCGAATTCTGCACACTCGCAATCTATTTCCTGCAAATAGGCAAGGTCGTTTTTACAAAATTACGATGAAACAGTAAACGTGGTTTTGCAAGGTCGATGATTTACAGCTGTTGCTTTGCATTAATGTGCGAAGACATAAACGCTTTTGATTGAATTGCTTTTGCTTGAAGTGTCCGCATTCGGGAAATGTTTTATTAATGTTACCTACTTTGTCCTGTTTCACAACAGTGATGATACTCGCCGAAAAAGGGCGACTGAATTTATCGCTCTTTAATGCTCTTAGTGTGAACCGCACACCTTTTATTATTTGAAGCTGATGTAAAAAAGTTATAAACGTACACGTAAACAGAATTCTTTGGTACCTTGTAAATTATATGTTAAATTCATAGATCCTGTAATAAGCTTCGGGAAGCGACGCAACGTGAGAAATTAGCTACTTTAAGTACGTATTTCGGCGTCTTCTGAACTTCAAAAAGGATTTATTACATTAAATCGGTTTACATATTTGTCTTTTCATTTTCGGCAGTTAACGTATATTAGCATGGAATTCAATTATCTCTCTGAGTGGAAAGTCTATTTTGGAAGAATGACTTCAATTCGTCATATTTGACAGCAATATTATTAGAATGTAATACTGTTATTCCATATGTCTTACACAACTCGAGAGACCAGTTCAGTACAATTTAATGTAAATTTTTTAATGTAGAAAATATTGTTATATACAAATTTTAAATAATTTCATTTAACTATAAAGCACATCAAATTAAAAAAAAAATTAACATCTTCCGTTGCAATCGAATATTCAATGAAATTTTGTGCAAGATAGAATAGACGACAAATAATGACTAAGTCTCCATTAATTACTTCAGATACCAGCGATGAAAATATTTGTAGTTATTTTTTGTGACCAAATTTCAGAAAAATTCCACTTTCAGCCCTGAAGAGGACTACAACAGAGCGTAAACATTGTCGTCGTCGAAACATATTGAGGATATTTGCACAAAACCCAGACCTTAATAAATTATATATTAATTATTAACATGCGTTTTTACATTTATATAAGTCTCATGATTATAATCTTAAAAGGACCATTATTTTGATTCTTTGTATTTTGTAGTATCAATAGATTGTTATTGTTGCCAAGAAATGGACGATTCGATTACCTATCCATCATAAAGTACCAAGAAAAAAGGATCTCCTCCTCCAATTTTGATGGAAACATAGCCATATTATATTTTGTATGTTGTTCTCAAGACTTCAAAGAAAATTACGCATGGATGTAACGATATGTCGATTAGATAAGAAGTGACAGTCTGTCTCGGTAAAAAAAGTTTGTTTACAGCTACAGCACATAATTTATGAAGAACAATGAGGCCCAAAACAATTGGCCGAATTCTTGTGATTGCAATTTAAGCTAGATAAAATCTCACTAAGGCCTCCCCTTAACTTAACGTTAAAAAGCTGACCCCGTAATTTTTAAAAGAAGCATTTGTTAGAAGTACAAAAATTTAGGTATCAAGTCCCAGCCTATTGAATATTTCATGTTTTTAATTTCTTTTTTTTTCAAATAAAAAAGTTATTCAGAAAATCGTAAAAAATTCCCGTCGATAATATCATCGTTACAATTTAAAACAGAATGACTTCGAAATGCAAAAGTTAGCAAAATACAAATATTTGCGTGCATATTCCATCTTCGTTCATCGTAAGGATATGTATATATATGTGTATATATACATATTATTATTTAATCGAGTACGATCATTTTGTCATGGAAAATTTCCTCTCTAATAAAATTCATAAATAGCAGTAACAAAACATTTATGATACTACATCTACGTTTTCAAATTTAAGTAAATTTATCATCTAAAATTTTAATCTACAAAACTTTATTGCACACAATTACGCAAAAAAAATACTAGGCAGAATTTTTACTTAAAATATTGGTTATGAAGGAGAATTTCAACATTCGAGGTCCAAACCAATCGGAACGATTTGATCAACGGATTTCGAAGAAAACAATAACCCTTTCTGCTACTGCTACTTAACTTGTCTAATCGGGCCGCAAATAAAGAAAAAACTGACAATTTTAGCATACCTTCAGTCGATTTTTAAAGAAGTATCGGCCACTTCGCAACAGTGGCGAATAAAAAGTAAATTTTTCACAAGCATATAAACTCTCGATCTAATCTTCAAATTTATGTTTTCCTTTCGACGCTCCGCAAAGTCGCAGCTGCTATAGCATTTGTCCGATCTTTTTTGGTAGGCGGCGACTTATCTTTGTTTTACGAGGACTGCATCTCGGTGCGTATAAGAATATCGTCGAACCACGGGCCAGGAAAGGGCAGCATCTCCGGTTAAAATGGTGGACCAATGCCATAGGCTCGCGGCTCCGACCATTTTGGGTCTAATTAATTGAGCCGCCGTTCTGGTCAGCGACATTCGGTGTCGTGCTCCTTGAAAGCCCTGTATTTTCTAATCTCTATCAACCCGCACCTGTAACCTTCCGATAGGTCGAAAAACGACATTTACTCGCTTCTGTAGATACCTACGCTCTCGACCAATATCTTCGGGCCATTTCGAAATGCGGCCATGAATTTGATGGTAATTACTAACGAAAGCAAAATAAAAAATATGAATTTATAGTTACAATTCATAAATAAAATTATAGTATTTTTTTCGATTTATTTTTTAATGCACGCAGAATGCAACATATTTTTAATCGAATCATTGCATAAATGAGGGATATGATATTTTAAACTAGTTAATTACACTATTTTTTACAATAAACTAAACAATAATATTAAATAAAGGATTTAAAATTGTCGATTTTATTTTATATGCATCATAAAGTATCTAAACAAAGGATCTCCTCCCCCAATTTTGAAAGAAATACATACAAATTTTTGTTGGTTTTCACGAAGTCAAAGAAAATTAATAGCACTTACAATAAATAAAGAAAAAAAAGGCCAGAAACAATTTCTGACAGTTTTTACTTCGACCCAGACCTTAGGTTTGTTCTTGCAATTGCAGCTATATAAAATCCCCCCAGTGCAATTAACAACATTATTATTACAATGTAGATTTAAAAATAATTTCGTCTAATGACAGAAACTTGTCTGCTGGATTAGAGGTATTAAAATTTTTGTCATGAATTTACCTTCATTTTTTTTATGACGGTAAGAACGGAAACTGTTGGATTGTTTTTACATTTTCATTAAAATGTAAAAATTCGATGAGCCGGGAGTTGGACTTGCGACCTTTCGATTGCCGCACGAAGATCTTCCAACTAAGCTAAGGCCCTCTTATCACTTCGCAATATAAATTTCGAGATCTTAAAGCAATCCTCGTTATTAATAGGTCGTTATAAGGCATGCGTCTTACATTTATATTTTTAATGAATAATATTGTTAATCACGAAAAAATGTAACTTTCATTTAATACAGCAATATTTTTTGGAAAATAACATTTTGTTTAATTGTCTGCGCATTTGAAAAACCTGACAAACTGGTAATAAATGAAGTCAAAATCATGACATATGTGGAACAAAAATTATTTTTCCGCGAAAATTCGCAAGACGGTTCACGACATTTTTCGACCTTTTCGCAGTGCTTGCATTTCTAATATGATTCTCCCTTTCTTTGTGGGGCCTCAACTAGTGATTTCTTTTCACTAGTAACATCGCTCTCCGACTAGTGGCACATGCCTTTCGCGACTTCTCCCACCATCGTCCATTTTGTGCCGTCATGCCTTGAAAAATCAAACGCGGCGAACACAACAGCGCCATCTAGTTTTCCGCATCATTGCTTATGTCAATGCTTTAGTTGGGGAATACTTATCTTTTATCGTTTGGCTGCAGGAATTAAGTTTTTCCGACCATGCTGCTAGTAGAAGGTATAAGGTTCGCGTTTTGAAATGCAAAAGAAACACAATTAAAAATTGTGAACAATTAATTACGATAAGGACGCGGTCAGGTAACCCGGTAAAATCCCGAAGGCAACCCGTCTAAATTCCGGATAATAGCCGGTCTAACATTCGACCCGGGAATCGATCGCCGCAAGGAATGAACCCCACACAGAAAAAGTCTTAAAATTGTTAGATCTCAAATTAAGTACTGTAAAGGGCTTAATTACAGTCTAAAATTTAGCAAATTTTCTTAAATTAAGTTAATATTTGCGCTTAAAATCTTACTTTCAGACAGCAAAGTTTAATTTTAGTCGAGATTTATGCTTAAAAAAAAAATTTTCGAGCTTGTCACACCTAAGTTAGAGAATTCTTATTTCTTACCTGAATATTGACTAAAAGTAAGTTTTCAAAACTAAAAACGAGGTTAAGCACAAATATCGACTTAATTTAAGAAAATTAGCTCAATTTTAGACTGAAATTAATCCTTTTACAGTGCTTAATTTGGAATGTAACAATTTTAAGACTTTTTTTTCTGTGTATTGGTTGATCAGCATTCATAAACATTAAAAGGAATATTTTAATAATTCGCTTTCAATCTGACCACTGCAATGTGTATGCACCACAAAGCGACTTGAATCCGCCTTCTTGTTTATACTTGCCAGAGTTCTCGTTTATCACCTATCGTGTAAGGTTTATCACGCCGCCATATACTGCGATTATCGCAATATTGCATTACCAGACCCTGGACAACGCACTAGCTTGCGAGATAAGCCAAAACGCGTCGCGTGTTGCCCTTAAGGTGAACGCGACTTTTCATAGCCATTTTGTACTTGCCTTCTTGTTTTCTTCATAATTTTTATAGAATCGTTCCTGATATCTGCAGATATCAAGAGCTTTTAATTGGTCACAAAACTTCTTAGTTATTGCGCATAAATTTTACGTTAATTCTTATATTATATTTTTAATAATATACTCATTATTATTATGGTATTATATACCTTAAAATAATTGTACATGATTAAAGTCGTTTTTTCATAACTTATTTACGATTTATGGTAATATTAAGATTTTATATGGTTTTTTGAATATAGGTGACAATCCTGATTTGTACGTTGTATTTCTCATGTATCACCATTGACTCATCCAGCAAAAATTAGTTATGATTTTCTTGTTTAGTTTAATTTGATTTAAAAGTGAATACTACGCACTCTAAATCCTTGGAAAGGCAATTTCAATATAGTGAAGTGCACCTTAAATAAGTCATAATTATGTTAATCACGCACAAGGCAAATTAAACTTTATACCAAAGTGAAATTCCCTATTATTTAAAACAAATTCCAATTAAAACAAAAGTATAAAAGGTTCTAAAATAAAGGCCTCGGGGTATTGCCTATTGCCAAAAAAAATCATGAAAAACAAAAAATACACAGGGTTCATTACACGTTTCGAACATTGCATTTCGAGTATTATTTTAAAACATCACTAAAATGATATCCAATATGTAGGGCGAATTCATAAAAATGTAATAGGATTGCAAGTTATTCCAATTTTAGGCTATATTTGACAGTCGGTTAAAAGTTCAGCAACCACACTTTATTTTCGAAATTCCCCACTTTTAATAAAATACATTTTTGGGTTGCTTTTTGTGTGCATGCGCAATATCAGCGTTTTAGATATCTTGCAAGGTATACCAGACGAAAATGGCTAAAATATATATTTTATCAAGAAAATGTGGGGGTATTTTCGATTACACCACTATGCACTTTAGTTAAAAAGTCATTTTTGTTCCCTTAAAAGTTTCAAATAGTTATTGAAAAGTAGAACTTAATTTCAAACATTTTAATAATATAGAAAGTGGATAAAAAGTTGCATTGACTTCATCGTAATCTAAATTCAACGTTTAAAATTTTAATTCTAATCACCCAAAAAATTATTTACCTACAAATCACAGAGGTTAAAAATGTTCAAGTTAATGAAATAAATTACGAAAATAGTGGCAAATCTGGCAATTTATATTAATAATATATAATCATTTAATACAGCAAGGGTAAGATCTGTCTTTTGTAAAAACTTACGTAATCTATATATTTAAAAATAACTTCACTAATTGTACCTCCTTAACATAAAAAATTAACATCTATTATTAATTTAAGCACATATATATTCAACATACAGCTATTCAACGTAATTTCAAAGTAAGTTAATTAATACATTGTAATTAGTTGAATAATTATACTCGATACGCTCCTAAATAATGTTATGTTGAATTCTAATTTGAAACTTAACGTGCTAAAGAATTTTCAAGCATTATTGTAACAATGAAGCATAATCATAATGTACGAATAACAACTTGTAATAATAAATGGTAATTCCAGAAGAACCTATTAAAATTAGCTTAAAAATGCTTTTTTCAGGCGCAGCCTACGTTTCCATGTGCAATTTACTCTCCGAGGATGAATTAGAAATAAGCGTCACAATTTAAGCCATAATAAAAATCACTTTAACGTGATTTACTGGAAATTACTACACTAGTAACGCTATCTGATTACTGTAATACCTATATATCTTCTGCTCCGCGTAAAAACATACATCCACACCACTAAACTCCATAGAGTCAGTTACGACCGATGCTCATCAAGAATTCCTAATTACGTGTAATTACTGCACTGACTACTGTTCCGAGTTGCTGGAACGGGGGTCGCTGTCAAACGAATGCGCTTTATACTTATCATAAGTGAAAGTTTTGGATATCATGATAAAAAGCAGATTGCAGAAGTAATACGTAAGTCCGTAATTGTACAAGAACAAACTATTTATTAAATTGATACAGTGATGGAAGTTTCTCGTAACTCAAAATATATGAACGGAATAGTTTTTAAACATTAACTAATTTGTATATAACGTTTTTGTATACTATGTATCGCTGTGAAAAAGAACCAAAATTGAGAAACATTCTTCCAAGTCTTCAAAAATGTCTATAACACTTTTGACGAACGCTTTGATGCCTTCCGTATAACGCCATTTTTAAATTTGGGGGCTGTCAAAAACGTTAGGAAAATATGCCATAATAATTAACTTCTTAGACCTTTCTTGCAGAATTTATTTACAGAAATTGGTTTCTGATCATATGAGCCAGCGGGTGAAGTAATATAGTTAGAATTCGTTGCTTAACAACAGGAAAAATCAAACCTGAAAGTTTGACGACGAATTTTGAAATTTGATTTCACTTGTCAAGTTGTCAAGTCTTATGCCACACATGAAAATTTCAGGTCTGATTTTCGCTATTTACAAGCAACAAATCCTGACTATATTACTTCATCGGGTAGCCCTTGCGATGAGGATGATATTTCTGTACAGAAATTTATAAAAAAAAATCTAAAAATTCGTCCACTCGGGTTTGAATCATATTGATACAATTAACAGAATTTCCTATGGTAAAATTGGATAAAACTGAATAAAACGAAGGGGTAGGAGAAAAATTACCAGAAACACTTTCTCTTGATAAGATTATTAGAATAAAATCATAGTTATCAGTTGCAATATTTAAAATTCTGAAATGACGACCGCCATTATGGAGCCACTATTTTGACATTCAAACCACCTAACCACAGAAATGCAGTCAGATCCCGAAAACCGTTACCAAATTTCCAATAAGTTGGATGCAGGGTGCAAATCATCACGTAAAGGGTTAAAATGGTTCACTACTTATATCCGTTCTTTCGTAGTCTATAAGATCACATCCTGTGCAACTTTCGAATTGAACAAGGCCGACTCCTGAACATTTTCGGTGTGCTATTAATCAAAAGCAATATATATAGTGAAATGAGTCTCTCGTACAAAATTATTTTGGGTGAAAGTCCGGTGTTCATAAAAATTGATGACCGCTCAGTAGAAATTACGACAGTGTACATTCGAATTTTTGCACGCAATAAACAATTTTCCATCATTTTTTTCCATTACGTGAATTCATCGGGTTCGCGATTACCAGCTTTTGATAGGTTGTGGTTGCGTATATACACGAAAATTGGCCACTTGGAGGGCCCGCATACGGGCGTCGAGCGATTTGTCCCGACAGAGTCTCTCGTTGTAATAATGCAATTATGCATTGAACGGCGTGATCTTATTAGCAGGCAATATTTTAATCCCAAATTGGATCTAATGAGCCCGTAATTTCACTCGCATTATATCGCTAGGGGCCTGCTCGGTGCAATAAGCGCACAGACGCTCGCTCGTGTGCGTGCAAGCGATGAGGGCCGGAGATGCGCCTTTTGCGGAACCTTATATACATCGGGATGAACGATTTGCCAGAAATTTCCTTCTGGCTCGTTTTACTCTTCGTTTTTCACATTTTTCTTTCGCGTCCGCAGATTGACGATATGAGAGTTTCTAGTGGGGATAACGAAGCTTCTGAGGGGATCAAGAGGGCGTGACGAGCTCCTCCAAGAAAAAAGAATAAGAACGGAGTTGCCCCGCGATCGCCGTTTAATTTAGATAATGGAATGACTTGATCGTGCCGCCGCAAATCCCCGGCCATCTTTTTCATATCATGTGTTTGCGTTGATGGCGGATTCGACTTTTTCGATGAGAGCTCAGTCAGATGTGCTGACGCATGATGGTCAGCATACTCTAGTATGAATACCCAAAAGCTTTGTTGTGTTGACATGATATGACAGGGATTTCATGGAGGCGATCGTTTCTATGCCGTTCGTGTCGATCACTTTAGAATTAAATCCAAGAGATACGAAGTTAGCGTGTGATGTATAACCAAGAAGAAACAATTAGATGGCTCTGTCTGACTGACATATGCTTCAATCATCTAGAAATATTTCAGCCATATTTTTATGCAATTCAGGCATACGTCTAATATAGTCGTACATCTTTTACGTGAAATCTCATACTCGCTACATTCTATATACTTCAGACATAACCGGCGATTTTGAAGGTTATAAGTAACATGTATTGTTTAGAGTCCAGTGTCCACAGACATTTGAATTCCAATACTCACATACGCAGCAGTGTTCATTGTACATTTCGTTGCTAGCCACTCTAACATTCCAATAAATGTAAAAAAATAGTATTGCAGAATTATTTGAAATAATTATCGTTAATAACAAAATATTTAAAAAAACGCTTCATTTTGAACAGAAATTCATGCTAGGATGAACTAATGGCCCCTATCTTTTCTATACATATACAAGGGCTTTTGGCAATGCTATTTACGATTCCAGTGTCAAACTTATATAATTCGAAATAGCAGATCCAATATGGCAAACCAAAATTTAAAAAAAAAGTAATTTTGTCCGAATTTGCTACGTAGCGGTTTTCTAGGTCGCTGATTACGAATCGAGTGCCAGATTTTCAAAATTTTAAATAGCGGACCAATGTGACCGATGAAAAATAAAACGACGGTGATTTTATGTTATTTAGTATATAGGTTATTTATTAAATGAATTTCTGTTAGTGACACATATTCAGACTGTATTCTCCTCTATTGACTGGCTTGTTGAGAATATATTATTTTATGAAGCTACCTCCCTTCAACCCACGCTACTCTCATCAATCGATAGGAATTTACTTGAATTCCAGGAATTTTTAATCGTTTCGAACGCATCTAACATTGAATAATATCAAAATTTTTCAAGATGTTAGTCGGCAATATTGGATCTACCATTTTAAATATTGAAAATCAGACACCAAATTCGTCATCACCGGCCCTAACAAGCCCTCTATACCAAATTTCGGACAAAATTCCGTTTTAAAAATTTATTTCTGCCATATCGAATGTGCCATTTTTAATTGTGATGCCGTATTCCTAATTGGCAACCAGGAATACCTCTACATAGCAAATTTAAAAAATACCTATCAGGAGTATCCTGATGACATCCTACATATGCCAATTAACATCAATTTATTGCTTATGGTGTAGTAGGTTACGGCCTTTATGTTTGAGAAGATATTTTGTAGGTTAGAAAAGCACTTATTATTTCAAAAAGTTAAATATATTAAATTCACATAAAACTTACGCCAAGGCCGGAGTAAAGATAGATAATTATAATTTGTTTCTTTAATTGCAGTTCTTAAGAAGTCCTAAAAATCACTTTCCGAATTATAATAGGAAAAAAAAGTATTAAAAAAATATAAGCGGATAATTATTTTTCCATACAAATTATTCAACCTTTCTGATGCTATGAATGTCTCCATACTAAAAAGTTTTATATTAATATAAAAAATATCTGTAATGTTCTATAAATATTTCTAAAATAGCAACAAACGTGGAAGTTCAAGAACTACAAAAAGTTAATAGGACTTCTATTAGGAATGTAAATACTAAAATAAATAAAAGTATTTCATTAAAAAGGAAATAAATTCGACATTCGCAGAGTATATTAGTTAATATAATAGATAACCGAAATCTTTGGATAAAATTCTGATGAAAATCCGTTAGATCTATAAAGGATCTGAACCAGGTCCTTATTTTGAGAAAATTCAGGACCAAAGTTGGACGAGTTTACAAGCAAAAACTGATCTTCATCAAATTAAAAAATTATCATTTTTTAATTGCCTGAAAAAAAAAATAATAAACAAAAAAAAATTCAACACAAGGAATCGAACCCCAGACAGCTTGGTAACAATCCGCGTCCCAGCAATAAGTTTCAACTAGTATTTTAAATTTTGTTAAATAAATTTTGTAGAAGCCGAGAAATTTTTAATGCGTCACTTGTTGGTTATTTTTCGACTTTAACTCACTCGGACTTTGGAAAATGAAGCGTTTTACAAGAATATGTCAAGAATAACAAAAATTATTCTTTTCCAATTTTAATACGATAAAATCGTCTCCGGATTATTTTTCATTATTATGCCAATTTATTGTTAATAACAAATTACTGACCAGAAGAAAAAATATCGTATAGATTTTTTTGTTCGTAAATAACACAATACATCGATCTCAATTTGTTTCAATCCGGCAACTTTGAACGATCAGTCAGTGGAATATTCCGAGCGTCTTCTGAAGGGTGCGCCAGTCGCTCAAGGCAAATCTAGCAAAAAGGTTGACTAATATTTCAGTAATTTTAGATCAAAATGAGACCAAAATGAGATCAAAATGAGATCAAAATGAGATCAAAATGAGATCAAAATGAGATCAAAATGAGATCAAAATGAGATCAAAATGAGATCAAAAAGAATCCGATCAAAAGATGCTCCTGTTTTGATCAGATTTTAATCAAATATTTCGCAGATTTTTGTCATCCCTACTTTTGCATCGTAATTAATACCGGAAACTCGTATAAAAACGCGTAGTTAGTTTATTATTTCGATCCATGCATGCCTAATTTTTTAATAGGAAAAACAATCTACATATCACCATTCATTTTTTATGCGAACATTTGCTTTATCCTATAAGCTCTATCGTTGGCAGGAAATTTTATATCGCTCATATTTTTATACCTAATTTCACCTATAATTTGTGACAACACTACAGATAACAGTTTTTATATCGAACCATGGTAGTAAATATTGATTATATTTGCAATTAACATCAACAGGAAGCATGGTCGAGTGGTTAGGGCCGCGGATTGTTACCAAATGTATGGAGTTCGATTCCGTCGTATGATGAATTTTTTTTATTCGTTTATTGTGTTTGTTTATAATGCAATAAAAAAATGATAAATTCTTAATTTAATCAAGTTCAATTGTTAGTTGTATCCTCGTTAACTTTGGTCCAGAATTGTCTCAGGACCTCATGTAGATCGTATTTAGATCTAAACAATTTTGATCAGAGTTTGATCCGATTTTCGGTCATCACTTCTCTCTGTGTACTTATATTATACAATATCAACAACTTTCTGAGAAAATTTGTTTCAGTGTACTATACAAACTGACAAAAGAAAATAGCAATAAAGTTCATCGTGTACTACAATTTATTCCATTATTTTTAATTAAAATTAAAAAAAAAACATGCTTTATAATCGTGGCATCATCAACTATAAAAACAATAATAATACTTTCAATCGCGAAAAAGCGAAAGGTACCCGATGAGGCTCTAAACGGAACGTGGTGATCTTAATCAGATTAGACTTTATTAAATTATTAGCTGGACGTAATCTGATCGAACCCTTCATTTACGAAAGAAAATAATACTGAAAAGGGAAGCACTTTAAATTTCACAAGCTATCTTAATTTTTTATCAGCATTCTAAAACGATTCTTGCGGAACAGAATTGGAAGTTTTACATCTTGTCAATTCTAAATTATCTATGACACGAATGATTCGCGAGGAATTTTGATTATCGTTTCATAATTCCAACCGTCTCATATTTCACGGTAAAATACCTACTAAAAATATATTGTTAAAAGATGTCATTCGGATTCTGCACCAATGTTCAGAGAACATTTTGATGTCTTTTTACAAAATTTGTTTGTTGGGACTTGGTTCATCTTACTATATGAAAAAGAATCAAGTTTTAAATTTTCGCGACGTGAATTGCCATATTTTTATTCTGATTACGAATTCGATATCTAAATATCGAAATCAAAATGGCTGATCCACTATGACTGTTTTAGAATATAAATAATGTCTGCAACGAAATAATTTAACAAATCAACCTGCCAAATGTTGGATGTCAATCAAAATTTACATTCATTACATACATTGGTCAGATTTACTTGCCAACTTTATGCCATCTATGGCTAATCCGGCAAGGCTTATTCATCATCCCACACAGGACGATACAAACAAGTAAACAATCACAAACACTACACATAATGGACACCGTCAACAGTTAGTCGGCGGCCTGTGCCGTAGCAGGCGCATCACAAACATTATCTTATTTTTATTCAAGACAATATTGACGAAGCGTCGACCACGGAAAAACCATTCACGGTGTCGATAACTACCGACTGATGTCGGTAGCAGTCCCAAATTCGTATCTTCGCCCAGCAAGGTTCCCTGAATTATCCGCAATGGAAATAATCAGAAAAAGTTGCCGGACGGGGATTCGAACTTACGACCTAAGGAACGTTCAGTTTACGAGGCGAGCATGCTAACCACTTAACCATCGCGTTCCAATAGATGTCAATCAAAATAAAATGTGGAGTCAGAATAGAAAAGTGTCAAATCCAAAATGGAGGACAAAAAGAATTCAATTTTTGCATTGTTAATCCAAACTTCACCGAAAACGATATAATTTTTAGGGTCTTTTATAAATCATTTAGAATTTTGCAATTCTGGCTCATATTCGTAATTAGTGACAGAAAAAAACTTATATTCGTCGATTTTGGTGGGATCCTGAATAACGATGTAAGTGTTATAAGTTTCTTTGTATCCGTAATTTTGAATGTTCTAATTTACACTTAAGATTCGCTTCCAGCGCCTCTAAAAAACTCAGTAATGACCGAATCTCATTGTGAAGGTCTGCTGATGATTAGCTTCATGTTCATAGACTCTTATTCGTCGAAGCCTATTTCCTTTTAAGGTAGATTTGGCAAATTGAAGACGTTTTGATTTTGGTAATTCTGTTCAAATTCGACTTCGAATCAGTGACGGTTAAAACCACACAGTAAATCAAAAATTTTTGTTAAAAAGTTACTTTTAATCGTTAAATTTAGGGTTAATTAGAACGTAGATTATACGAATATTATGGTTGAAGAAACAAAACTGGCTATTTTTTATGAGCGACTCCAGAAAACCTATAATGGCAGAATCCATTAACCCAAATGACGTTTTGCATTAAAGCCCAATATTTTGAATACTCTAAACATAGTCAATTATCACATTCTGATTAATCGAATGAATTTCAAATTCTAAGTCCAGATTCGGGATGAACGGCACCAGAAAATCTAGAATACAAAATTTAATAAAAGTCTCACTAATGTTCTTATTTTGTTCGCCATTTTCAATTCATTATATAGAATTTCGCAATTGTAAGGACAAATTGGCAATGGCCTATCCAGAACATCCTAGAATACGAAATTACCTAAAAACTAAGTAAATTTATAATAAACATTATATTGATTTTTAAAGTCTGATTAAAAAATTTTAATGAAAAGCCCTAAAAACCTGAGATACTTAACCTCATTTTGGTCAATTCATCATATTGCACTACGAAAATCTAATTCTGTACTTGTTATTCACAGAAATCTGAAATAATAAATTGGATCGTACCCTAAATAAATTATCTTATTTTGATCCACTATTTTAAATCCATCGTACTGATTTTCAAAATTCCAAGTTGAAATTGGTAATGAGCGACCTCAGAAAGCCTAAACGCGGACTCTCTCACGCTATGACGTTCCGGAACGTTCTCGCTCCCCGATCGTCACTTTTTCATATCTTCGTTCGATTTTTCAAACTCTGGAACATTTAAATAGACTACGACGTCATATTACACATCGATATCATACTATTCGAATTACAAATAATTGTATCGAGATCCTCACCATTTCGAAGGGCCTTTTACATAATTACCTAACAGGCCAGCTTCATTTTGAGAGGTACCCCCATTCGGGTGTGCAATGGCTCAGGGAAAACCACCTTTGTGGGAAAAAACCTACGCCGGGTACCGCAGTCGATAAAACATCGATTCTGTCCGTAACATTCTAATGCCAAATTTCATAACAATCATGTAACTTTTCCAATTTTATTCCTTCATTTTAAAATCTGCATATTGATTTTGGAAAGCCCTAGAAGAAATCTCCGATGGATATTTAACATAACCTCATTCTTCATTGTCGGTAAAACAGAAACTGTTGTCAGGGTCTCGCCACGTAAGCGCCATGCAATTGCCATGAAAGCGTCATACGTTGCCAGGCATGGCACTGCCGGGCAAAACGTTATAATTCTAGCGTGACCCATGCGAACTTTCCACGGATGGCCCATGTGTGAGGCGTTTGTACATTTCTACCAGGGAGTCTATGTTTATATTTATGATTATTGACTGCAGAAAAGCGTAAGTGATTCGTTTTATAACAGCCTAGTCAATAATAGCAATTTGAATCCATCATATTGAATTTGTTACCCCAAAAATCTTGGAATTTCATCAAAATAAGTCAACTTTCTCGATTTTGGACCGTCATTTTGAAACTGGACCAATGTATTTTGAAAGTCTAATTACATATAGATTATCTACGACCTCTGAGTAATGAATGTCTTATAAATGGCATATGAAGAAGAACGTATGTGGTTGTAGGGGTTAAGAAACGAAATGCAGAAGGTGAGGAGGTACTGGAATGGCAGTACTTGTTATATGAATTTTTTCGAAATCTCATCTCGACATTGGAATCACGTGCTCTCGTGCATGTCCAGTAGTCTCAAGACCTACGTTTGACCACTGTACGAGACTATCAGCAATCCGCATGCTTCCCGTGCAATTAAGCGCTCGGCCATTACGACCGACGGTTAATTGCGCACCGATTCCCCAGCAAACCAACACTCGAACGAGACGTTTATGGCGCGATCTCATGCAGGTTCAGGTCTCAATGGTAATAAGTCGACTCATTGACCGAACGGCGCGCTGACGGGTCGAATTGATTTTATCCTGATTGCAGTACTGGAAAGTCAGACGTGTAGATGCCTGTGAGGGAATGAAAGAAACGAAAGCAGCAGCCGGCGAAGAACTCTGTCCGCGGATATATCGACCAGATGTTGAATCGAAGACCCGACCGTGATCCTTTCCAGCCTTCGGGCTCTGAGTAACTCTATACTCTCACGGAAGGAGCAATCTTTGCAAAACGATCTCGCCGTAACTCACTCAACAAACGGACCAAACGCCGCGTTGATCTACTCGTTTAATACGAAATCCCCAGATGTTTATCGCTGAAAACTGTTCACATTGTCCGACGGCGGACGCACACGTTTATTACATGTAAATTCGCATCGGTGGGTAGTATGATTCATTGAACAACTCGCCAAAATTTATTCTGTAAATTATAAGAGCCTCGAATGTATACCTAAGGATTTCTGAACATTCTACTCAACGAATAGTAACAATTGGGACGTTTTGATTCTGCAATGATTGGCTTATAGGACCCAACACGAAAAATATTCTTAGCTGTTCTCAATACCCAATAGGATTTACGATTCGTTCAATGGTGGACCAACTTAGGAAGCAATTATGCCAAGATTATTGGCAACCAACATTGTCCCACGGTTGGTAAAGGCTTGGGATGATCACGACGTTGCCAATCTTTGGCGGACAATATTGGTTAATTATAGGTCAACCAGCCATCGATCTCGTAGCTCAGGTGGTAGCGTAAAGGCTGGGTAATTTTTCGATTCTGTTTTCAGACATCAGTTCGCTGTGTGTAAGACAAACCAAGCTGGCTGTTTACGTTTCGAGGTATTGTCTTCGGGTAGGAATCGAATCATGACCGATGCTGTACTTACTGTGGGTTTCTGCAGTTTCCGACATTCTCGACAAATGTGAGTATGGCGTCATCTAAGACGACCTGAAGTTTTCGAAATTATACACATGTGTACCCCGACAAACTATTGGAATACCTCGATCGAGGTGGAAGACAGAAGGGAAACAAAAGCAAATGCCATTGATTAGTAATGGGCTGAGCGCTAGGATTCCATTGATATTGGGAGCTAAAATTGTATATCAAAACATCATGTAATGTAATATTATATTCGTAACCAAAAGATCAAATAATGTATTCCGATACAAATGAGTATCCTCAATAGGGATTCCAAAGTATTTTCTTTAATAAGTTTTGCAAATTAACGTAGAAGAAGACAGACCCAATGACCGCCGATCCAAAATTTCTTGAACGGACACTAAGTTTACAATAGGAACAATATCTTGGGCTAGAATACTTTACAAGACCAAATTTCTGCTGTACACGACAAATAAAATGTCTGTGTGGATACCTGTCGATTAATATCTGTATAAAAAAATGAGTTACATAAACTATGGAAAGGGGTCGAATGCTTATAAAATAAATGCGTGTATAAGCATATAACGCCACAAAGCGTTTCACTGCAGCAGTAATATGCGATGACATATTAACAACCAACTTGCGTAGAATAATCCAAACATATTTTTAAATAATAGGGGTCTAATAGTAAATTATGTTGTTTATAGTTGTTCCATGCACAACATTCTATGATTTTAATACTTCTCAAGGAACAGTATACGAACAATACCATTGTCTTGTTTACTATACGAAGAAAGCTGCTTAATATATATATTTTTTGCGATTAACCCGATGTTTATTAATCCCGCTTAATACGATTTAACTGGCTGAACCGATTTAATCCGATTTAACCCGTTTTGATCCAGTTTTATCAATTTCCATCCAGTTAAAACTGGTTTAGATAAGTTTAATCAGTTTTGTCTGGTTTAATCCTGATTATTCCAATTTAATTTACTTTAACCTGGTTTTATCGAGTTTGACATGGGTGCAACCCAGTATATTACAGTTTAGTCCGGTTCAATCCAATTTGATCTAGTTTAATCGTTATAAACCAGTTTTAACCGGTTTAATACAAGTTGATCCGGTTTAATCTAGTTTAATCCTGTTTGCTCCAGTTTTACCCAGTTCGATCCAATTGAAAGCGGTTTAAATCGGTTTAAACCAGTTTGATGTGGTTTAATCCTGATTATTGCAATTTAATCCAGTTTTATGTGGTTTAATCCTGATTATTCCAATTTAATCCAGTTTATGCCGGTTTTATCGAGTTCGAGACGGAAGCAACCCAGTTTAATATAGTTTAATCCGGTCCGATCCAATTTTATCTAGTTTAATGTCGTGTAAACCAGCAAAAAAACAGTTTAAAATGGTTTAATCCGGTTTAATAAAATATGACCCGTTTTAATCCGGGTTTATTCCAGTTTAATCCGCGTTTATCCATTTTGATTCAGTTGAGACTGATGCAATCCTGTTGAGACTGGTGCAATCCCGTTGAGACTTATGCACTCCACTTTATTGGTGTTTGATCCACTTTGATTCAATTTGATAGTTTGATTCAAATTCAAGTCTGCTCTAATTTAATTCGGTTTAGTCCAGTTCGCTCCCAGTTTGAATTTAGTTTAAGCTGGTTGAAACTAGTTGTATCTTATTTGATATGGTTTAATCAGGTTTAATTCAATTCGATCCATTTAAATCCGCTTTAATCACGTTTAATCCAGTTTATTCCTGTTTGATGTGGTTTAATACGGTTGAAACCGGTTGGATCCAGTTTAAATCGGTTCATGATTCTTTTATTCAGTCTATTCTGTTTTAAACCAGTTTAGCCGTCGAAAGTAACCTGGTTTAATTCAGATTAATCCGGTTTATTTTTGTCTATTTTAGATTAATGTAGCTTGATCCAGTTTAATAATGTTTGATCCAGTTCAGTTCAGGTGAATACGATTTATTACAGTTTTATCTAGTTTAATCCGTTTTCTTCCGATGTAGTCCAGTTTAGTCATAGACCGTAACAAATTCAACTGCTTCCAATATTTACGTATTTCAAATACTTTTATAAATTTGATATAAATTTTTAATATAACGGTGCAAAGAGAGCTACTTAATGTACGTTTTGTTTGCAATTAATTCAAAGTTTGCTATAACCATATACATTTGCCTATTTGAAATCAGCTGAATGCCATAAGTTTTATATAATTTGATCCAAACTGATCATTTTAAAATCTCTATTTTGATTATTTCTCGAAATCCATATAAAGTAAAAATTCACTCAATACTAATGTGTCACAAGTTAAATAATAAGTATAATCCACCTGCAAAGCTGCAAAATATCGAGGAATTACCTTCTATAGGCCTGCAATTAACCTCAAAATTGGTCTTGACCACGTCTTATTTCCCAATAAACAGAATCGTATAATGGCAAGTACAGAATAAAATTAATGTAAATTTACTATCGAAATACAGCTTCAGGGGAAATTTTGAAGACATTTTTTCTAATTTAAACCTTGAATATTTACAGACAATTTTTTTAAAATTTTTAATCTTTTCCAGTATAGTCGTGCAAAGTGCTATTTGTGTTAAATATACCTGAATAGTCTAAATCAAATACATTTATTAGTTACAAATCACGTAATTTTCGAATATAATTTTATCGAATGCATACTTGAAATGAAGTAATTATCAACATTTCTTTCAAATAATTCTCTGATGTTACTTAGACTTATAGACTTATAGACTTTTAAGGTTTACCAACTGTGCAGACACATCTTCGATTAAAATTTAATATATTTCGACCCCAATATTTAATATTGCAAACCTAGAACTTCTGTCGTACATTCGGAGGTCGAAATAAACTTGTATTCTACTTGTACTCAAAATATGCAACATTATTTGACTGTTTAGACATTTTTTACATCATAAAATAGTTCAACTTTACTTAAACAGAGCAATTCAAATTTTATGGATTTATTTAGTAAATATAAAAATTAATTCATCCTTATATTTTAATATTAATTACCCTTGTCGCTACACCATCATAAATCTCTTCAGTTGACTTGCAAATGTCAAAATATAAACGCTCATTGAAATCTCTTAATTTTGAAAAGATACTTTCAAGTCTTTAAAATACAGGTTTAAAAATTACAATATAGTCGGTAGAAGTCTTTGAGAAACGAAAAAAATTCATGCCATCTGCTGACGACTCTTATGCAGTTAATAAGCAGTACATAAATATAAACACCCGAGTTTGCCAATATCTCGGAAACAGGTAAAACGTGTTTCGTAACAAAACCCTACATTTATTGAAAGGAAGTCATCCTATTCGAACAAGCTAAAAAGCAGACGTATTCCAATGAAAGTAGGCTCTCTCATTAAAAAGTGACTTTCAAAATGATTTAACCTGTCATTATTGTAAATTAAAATTATGGATATATTATACATACACCAGTTTTTGCAAAGGTCCACTAATAAACGCTCCGAAATCAACCCATTCGTATCATAAGTTTCACGTTTTTTCTTAACAATTCGTAAGAATTTGCGCCAACATCTCATAATATTCGAAAAAAACGTCGACACGTCATATGCCGAGATAGAAATAATTTTCGTGCACTGTGGGGGCTCGAGACAAGAAAGTTTTGATTTTTCAAGTAATATAAGAAATAATGAAAAGAAGAGACTCGCCGCCACGGTGAAAAAAAAACGAGGTAGAAAAAGAAGACAGTAAAAAAATGGTGAAACAAGAAGATGGAATTAGCTTAAGCTCCAAACTTAGTATGGTACATAAACTTTTTGATCACTGCAAGGAAATTAAAATTTTGCGGCTGGCAATAGTGAACGAAACAATATAACCTACCTTTATCTGCATAGCTACATCTCTCTTTTATGTGCGCCACGAATGAGGTTTTGGTTCTCCCTCCTGGGGCTCTGTTTAAGCCCAACAATTTTTCCCTTGGATGCACTTTTTGCTTTCTCGTTTTCCATCTTTCTCATACACATACGCTTTCTTATCCTCCCACACTTTACCGCCCGACGTTTATTTTAAATCTTTCCTTTCTTCGTGTTATTTATTCCCTTTTCTCTTTTCAACGGTTACTCGCTTTCTATCTTCTCTCTTTTAATTTCTTCTATCTCTTCATTATTTTTACTCATCTTCCGTGACTCTTCACTTAATGCAGTATTTTTTCGTATGTTTTTTCATTTTGCAGTTTATTTCGTTCATTTCTTATCTCTATTTTGTTTTATTTCTCTTCCTGACAATCGCTTTTCCACTATGGTATCCCTTAATTTTGTTTTCCTATACATTTGTTATTTCCGTAATTTCGTGTCGGTTCTCTCTTCTTTGCTCAAGGAGGTTCTAAACGAAATTTAAATGCCGGTGTCGGATTTAAATTTTTCTTTATGTGTGTGTTTTGAGTTATGCACAGAGTGCGCTCCGTTCAAAATGAAATCATACAAGGAGATACAGGTTCAGCTGCTGGGCAGCGTTAGAACGGTTTTGAGGTTAGAGCGGTAGAATAAACATCGCCTACTCTCTGTGATCCAATCACTAATAATTCAGTAAATTTTGGTTAGATAGTATCTTGTACTATATCGTAGTAAAATTATATATTTATAACGTGAATCAGAGTAATGTGAATATTCTCGTATTTTTTACACCGATCATAGACATTTTTATTGATCGAAGTAGTGGTAACATTCATTAGCAGCAAACAAATTTACAGTTTTCATGTCACTAAACACTTTTTGACATTTGTATGAACCCAGCAAAAGTAACATTATTTACAACCTTCAACGTCTCTCCTTTAGCTTAATTATTATTGGAGCTCTCAAATGGATAAATTAATATTTACATTTATTGACATTTCGGGTTTCCCAATTTACTTCAATATCCTCAGAGCTCTAAAAGAGAACAAGCTAATATTATTAAAAAACAAGAGCCATCTTTAATTCAATATACGTTTAAGGTTTCGCCTTCAGTTTCATTATTAAGGGTGTTCTCAAATGTATTTATTCGAGTCCTGTAAAAAGCGAATAAACCTTTATTGTTAAACAAAGACACATATTTAGTTCTATGGATATTTGAGGTTTCGCCTTAAGCTTAATTGTTACTAGCTTTATATCTTTACTCGCTCGGGACATTATTTGAATAGTTTCTATAAACGGGGGAATTTTGAGCGGCCGAACGTGTTTTATTAATTTTGAAAATGTTATTCATCATAAACATGGTCAAACGTACTCGTTTCTATTATGTAACCACTGAAAATTATCCAATTCAAAATATTCTTCATTAAAAAAATACGCATAAAAGTGCTAATTTTTCATACATCTGACACGTCATATACATAGATAATGAACGAAACGCCACGCATGTATCTTTTTAATTTTTAAAATTTTATTTATTTGTATATTTTGCATGTCTATATATGTAATTTTTTTTGTTTTTGTGGTTTTTTGTTTTCATATTATATTTTTTTTTATTTACCTTTTTCTTTCTTTAGATTTATAATGGCATGCTAACAAATCATATTCATATACCAGTCTATTCCAAGTAACTGTCAAATCGAAATTGTATAACTTTATAGTTATTGAATATAATTTTTATCTTTTTTTTTCTATTACCTTTTTTTGTTGTTAATTTCGTTACTAGTTGAGATTATAGATGTTTCGACAAGGCCTATGGTTTGATAATCCGAACGATTACGACGAAGGGTGTTTGAAATGTTAAGAAGTTTCCAAACTATGGCATTTTAACATCTAATGCAATTGGTAGGTTTAAGCCGTTAATTATTTTATTTTCATAACAATAGTCCCACTACACAATAAATAGCGCAATTGTTGCACATGTACATACATAATTCTAACCAAACAGGTTCGGTTATTCAAAATAACATTTTTGTTCTGAAGAGAGAACGATTTATTCCCGTTAACCGAGTACATTTAGTAGTTACGATCGAACCGCTTTGGTTTTCATAAGCCATTATTTCTTTCTTATTCCAAAGTAGATGCAACCAAGGCGGCTTATTAAAAAATGAAATTTAGTTCTTTCCGCACAGCTAAAAAAAACAACAAATTTTGATATTGAAAATATGAGAATACAATTTTTTGAAGGGTTTGGTACATAATTATTATAGTTAAGTTTCTTCTTCTAATGAATGGTCACTGAACATCTTTATTTTGTGATATTCCTGCATTTAAAACAGAAAGGCAATTTTCAGAGGAATAATAGTGATTTACTTAGCATTCATGTAGCGTCACTTGATGACAAGATCCGACCGACTGACCCTCTCTCGTACAGATGTCGCATTGGAGCCCTGTAGCGCTCTCGCAAGTTGTAGAACTACAGATGGTTTGTACATGCAGAAGTTAAAAAATTTGACACTACAAAAGACACAACTCATTTAAGATAATTTTATTCTTTCGGTTATAAGAATTATACTATCAATAACCATAACAAAAATTAAATTTGTATTTCTAAACATTTTACGCCCAGGTAGCTACATTTTTGTGCACAAAGAAATTATTCATACTTTCAAGGAAGGCTAGTTTTTGTTATTCATGTTTTATATTTTTCAGTTAAATGAAAAGTAATTTTATTGCATTTTTTTATTTTGGAGGATGTTTTGGAATTAAATAAATTAATAATTGATGCGGTGTTTAATTATAATAATAAAGAAAGAATAAAATTTGTCTTTTTCTTAGAAAAAATACATGTTGAATAAGATAAATACTTCCAAACTTCGGGTCACATGGTTTTTCGAATGCCTTGCAATTATTATTACTACAATTTATCTCATAGCTTATTTATTCGATTATTCATATAAACCTACATTAAAACAATATACAAGTTAGCATTTATAATATTTTTTCTTTGATTAAATCAGTGATGGACAGGTATCGCATTAGCGGCGCGTAACGAACTCGCAAGTTGCAAACCGACTGGTTGTTCATCTATATAGAACTTTTCGTATACAATGTATTTATAATTCTGTTCGAATTGATCTTTCTTTATAAGTAGGATTACAGGTTTACATAGATATGAATAAGTATGATTACAAAATCTTCTGGCTTAAAAAAAAAAAGAAAACTTTACTTACATTGTACAAAATATATAAAAATTGCTTTCTTTCTTTAGTTTGTAAATTTATGCAATATTCCTTCGTCATTCGCAAAATCAAAATTTATCGTCAAAAGATATCTTTTTCTTTTTTACATGAATTGATTACCTTAATTTAGATAGTAAAATTGCAAAGTATATTAACAGAAAGTAGTGGTTATAATTTTTAATATTATGGTTCAAGTTGGAATATTTGGGCGTATGTACAGAACTTTTAAACTTCTGGTTGCCATGCAATATGACACCTGAAAGATTGTTAAAAAATTTTTGAAACAACTGGAATAACTTTTTTAACAAAAATGTCTACACAATCGTACAACGAGGTTACAATATCCATACAATAAGAAGTAATTTTAACACTTTTACGAATATGTGCTACCTATACATATAGGGCGTACGGTGACATTAAAAGTAATGTTTTCAAGCGTAACTTATTCCAAAAAACCATATATTTAAATAGCACATGTTAAATTTGGCTTACAAATACTTTTAACTCAGCGTAGTCTCTTTTTATACATTATCAAAATATACAGAGAAATCGTCAATAGTTTAGCTCCTATTCGTGACACATATTGCTTCTTGAAGTAAGAAATTAACGGATTTACTTGTAACTTGGTACATAGAGGTTTTTGGAATCGCTGATCAGTAATCTGGTGTCACTTTTCAAAAATTCAAAATGGCGTATCTAATATGGCGGAAGAAATTTTTGAAAATTGATCGGATGATCTTGAAATTTATTATTTAGGGAATTTTTGGGTCGCTGATTATAAATCTGGTGTCGTCGGTTATAAATTCAAAATGGCGGATCTAACATGGTGGATTACGAATTTGAACACAGTTTTATAAATTGGAAATGAATGAACGAAATATTTTAAAGATCTTTAGAATTCAATATACGTTTGTAACTAATAATTTTTGGAATCTTTAACTACTAATTTTGCAATAAGTACTTACATAAAGTAACTATTGAAATTAGGATATTATGTGATAAGATGTTACATTTGCGTTTTTATTTTTTGTGTTGGCATGTTTGTACTTTTATAAAATTAATTACAATGATTTTAACAATAGTCAAATGATTGAACATCAGCTTCATTATCAGCGACCCCAAAAAACTCAAATATACATTTTTATGAAAATTCAATAATCTTGTTGAAAAATAATCCGCCACATTCGATACGCCATTTTGAATTTTGAAATGTTAACATCAGGTTCGTTATCAATGACCTCAAAAACTCCCAGATATAAATTTGTATGACATTTTAACATCAGATTCATTCTCAACGGCCCTAGAAACCCCGAGATATATGAATTTTTATGAAATTTCAGTAATGTTTCAAAAATTAGTCTGCCATATTGGATCCGCCATTTTGAATTTTGAAATGAGTTACGCGAGTTGCTTCCGGACAATACCGAAGACAATAAAACTAGTTTCAAACCTAAAAAAAAAACGTAGTTTTACATTACCTACAAATTTAAAAGTTCATATTGATCAATCAGATTGTTATTTTTAGTGCTTTTGTACCTATTTAAATATATTTCGTATTCTTGCAGGCAGTAGTCAATTCTAATAAAATTCTCACAAAATTGACCACTACTGAATGTACGTTTGCGATAAAAACTAACCGTTTATTGGGAATGGATATTTTCTTGTTTCAAAGTCGACACATTACAGCAAAAGACATAAACCTGGACTCTGCACTAAATTACATTTGCACGTGTGACATAACCGTATACAACGTATCAATCAGATTTTTTACGTGCTCATTCCGGTATATTTTTGTTCTTTTTATGCGCATTTAAAATCGCTCTTCTTGCGGTATTATGTTTTAATTCTTTAGATTGTGCACCTTTCATACTCGACTTCATCTTTTCACCATCTTCTTAATTTTGGTCTTGGGTTATTCTCTATCCCTTTTTCTCCCTTGTGGTGTAGCGGTTTCTTTATTTTCTTTCTCTTCCCTTCATCACAGCATGGCCCTCTTTCTCTCTTTTTAACTCTCTCTTCCTCCCTTTCTTTTCCCTCCTTCCATTTCATCTTCGATTTCTCTTTTTCTTTTTGGACATCCCTCTTTCTCCTCTTTATCGAGAACCGGCGAAGAAGGACGAAGAGCTCTCTTTATTTAGCGTCCCTCTCATTCCTTCGGGGGCCCCCTTTCTCCCCGTCCTCGTCGCCGCCTTTCTGCGTTATACGAGCGATCCGCCAGAGTCGCGCCGCTGGCGGCACGGAAAAAAGGCGGCCCTAAAAGAACTTCATATTTTTTATGCTCTGACAGCGACTTGGGTGGTCCAAAATGGCCGCCAATGATATAATATAGTGCTCTCTCTCGCGCGTTCGATGCCTCGGTAACGCGCCACTTACACGCACTCACGCACACGGTCAAGCGCGTCTTCGCACGCACACGCACCGCCAAATGTCTACACATAATTACACGTGTTCCTATTTTACAGTCGGCCGAATCGCATATACCCGCGTGCCTCTTCTCCCTTTTTTCTCTCCGCAGACGCTTTTTGCGGCTAATGAAATTGTTTATTATTCTTTGGAAAGCCGCCAGGAATCGGGGCCCCAAATCCGTGGCCGGCCAATTTCACCGGTGGACGCGCGATTCCTGCGAAGTGTACAGATTAATTTAATGCTTAAATTTTTGACGATAAAAAAAAATTTTTTAAGATAATTTTTTTTTAGTACTATTTTACAATTTTGTATTATTATGAATTTTTAAAAATGACATTATAATGGCGTATTCTAAACAGTTTATGCACATGTATGCAACATTATAAAAATTACTTAACCTTTTCAAACACGTTGTCCTTCAGGAAGGATACCTTGCAAGTCAATATTACAGTTTTTCACTTGTTAATTAAAAATTTAATTTTTTGTAAATTTTTGTTCCCATACTTTGATGACATATTTAGGAATGTAAATAAATTCATGCTTGTTATTCATTGTTATTGGATAATAAACAAAGTATGCACATTTGTTTACCACAAATATTGAATTAAAAACAGCATGTAAACAAGGTTAAACTGCACAGAAAGAAATATTAAAGCTTTCTAATATAACTTTTTTTATTTGTAATGCTTTAGTTTCAGGATAACCTCAATGACAACGAATTATACCCAAAAGTTCCGATTACCCTCAGCTTAGCAGCATGATGAACACTCGAGGTTCATAACCTAGACATTTCTTTCCGTGTATGGGTATACTCACAGGATTCCAGAGTCGGTAATTCCTAATCTAGCATCATATTTGTAAAATTTGAAATGTCAGACCCAAGTTGATGGACCAAAATATAAAATCCAAGTTGATCGCGATGGAACTGGGTACTCCGGGATTTTCAAAGTAGCTAATTACGAATCGTACTTCAAATTTGATAAATTTAAAGCGGAGGATCCAAGATGATGGAGCGCAATCCGATAAGTTGCTTGAATATAACTAATAATTGGCAAGAAATTATCAACAAAAAAATGGAATCATGTTTAAATGTTTGTTGCAATCTAATTGGATTGAAAATATGTCTTCTTCAGGTATCCAAATCATCACAACTATATCGTTCGAAATTTGTTCACTAACGGATAACAGAAAGTGTTTTGTACGATCGAAGAATATAGCCAAAAATACCACAGGACCAGAAAACTTAAAACAACTTGGAATCTGAAATGCGACTAGGGGTGATCCTTGAAGATTTCGGATGGTTGAATCCGAATCAGGGCAGTATGTTTGTCCATCACGTCTGAGATTTTTTTTATTTGAGATTATAAATGGGAAAATTGGTCTTTTTATGCATATTAGCCAATTCATTACATAAAATTACGTTTCGGTCGCATAATAAAGTGGAACATTGTCATTCTTGTATATTTTTGTCCGTTGAATCCGCATACGTGCACAGAATTTGTCCATCTTGAAAAGTTTAATTACAAATTGCACAATTGGTTGTTATGTGGAAATTAAAAAATTATGACGATTGTGCTAGGACAACATGAAGGTTTTACGAAATTCTCGTGTTGCCTGTGTAAAAGGCACAGTGCTCAAACGAATCGTTAACTTAAAAAAGAATGGCCTAAAAGATAAAAACTACAACCGGGATCTAAAAATATTTTGGCGGGGACAAATTCTGTGCAAATTCAACGACTAAAAATCTACCAGAATTACAAAGTTCAATTCATTATGCGTTCGAAACGTTATTTTATAAGATGAAGGACCAATTTTTCGAACTATAATCTAAAATAACAAAAATATCGGACGTGATGGGCAAATTCTGCCAAAAATCGATAAGAATCACCTAGTCGCATTTCAGTTACAAATTTTTTTATTTTTTGGTCCTGTGTAATTAATATCTGCAAAATTAAGTTTCAATATTATTCTGCAATATTATTTTAAAATAAGGACAATATAAATCTAAAAAATAGCTTTTTTTTCAAGTCTATTAAATATTTTTTCCTATAAATAAATTATATATCAAAATAATATTTACAAAAAGTAACCTCGACGTTTTTCAACACGGAATAAAGAAATAGTTTATTTTACTATATCTAAATAATAAGATGTAGCACAACTACGTTTCTTAGTTGGTTTTACTGTTTAAACAGTATTTGGCTACTTAATTTGAAGTCACTATTAGGATAGTAAAATTAACTAAAAACGATGACGGTGTCTTAACCTACTATCTAGTTAGCAGTTTCAACTATTTATTTTTTCCTTGAAGTAATATGATAATTATATATAATTTTTAAAGTCACGCATGTTAAATTACTCTGGCCTTCTAGTTTGGTTATAATATTAATTAGCTTTAATTTGTTAATAAAATTTTATATAATTAAGAAAATATTCAGTACAAAAATCAATACAGAAAAGCATTGTTACTAACTAGCCTTTTAACCTACACACTTTCATTTTGAAAAATAATCGACACGTGGAGTACAGAACCCGGTGTATTTTGTAAATGTTTTGTAAGAATTCATTGCATCAAATCAACTCTAAAATTTTGTATAACCTGTAATCCTGGAGAAATAACATTAAAATAATAAAATATGATAATATTAATTTCATTGTCGTTAAAAAATTCCAAGAACAAATGATGGGTAAATATTACCGTTTTTAATAAACAAGTCGTAACTATTTAATTGATTTTATTTTTTAATGAAAATTTAGATGAATACTGTACACACATGGATCTTTATGAAACAAAATACCTATTTTAATTTATATATTACCTATTTTAAAATACTACATTTTAGTGTGTGTTTTATTTATTTATTTCAGTCTTTAAATGTCGTGAAATGAGAATATATATAATGGCACTTTTTCATTTCTTAATCTATTATTATTACAACGTTTCTTATTAATTTTATGATCATTATTCAAATATTCATAAGCATATAAAACGATGAATTTTAATTACTTAAATTTATTAATAATCGTTGTAACCGAGCTACGACATCTGAACTCAAAATTTACACATTTCCACTTTATAAAAATAAATCCATTTATATTTACTATGACACATGCACTTATTAAATAATACAATGACATACTAAATTGACATTAATAAATTGCAATTTTTATTAAGAAAATCTACGCTAACTTACCAGGATTCGTAACTTTATTCAGCACCTAGGAATTAAGAACTTACTTATAAATAATTATGAAAATCGCTTTATTGAACCAATGACGCTTAGGAATAGTTACTAAATATTGTGGTTAATAAAAAACATATTCAATAATATAAAATCGAGTCGCAACTTCAGGTAGGGTAATACATGCCCCAAAAGTCGGTTAAGGGCTAAAAATTATCTACTAGAAATTTGTGGGAACTAATCAGAATTATTATTTAATTTGCTCGGTAAATTGAACCATTATATAATTTCCTAAATAAAGACTATTTGTAATTAATACTTAGAGTATGAAAAATTACTAACAAATTATAATTATTGATCTACCAGTGAAACTGTACAGGTGGTTACCAATTAAATCATAAATCATTTAGTAGTTACCCACGATAAAATTTCTATAGTTCTCCATAGTTTCTTTCAGTTAAAAAATATGCAATTATTTAAATAAATGTACCATCTTAGATAGAACTTATTATATTCTATACAAACATGTATCTGCAAAGAATACAAAAATTTACAAGACTAATAATATATATTAACAGAAATGCAAGTACGACATCCAAGACATGGACAGAAGAGTAAAATTTGCTCTACAATTGACCGCTGTGGAGGTATTCGACTTTTGTAAAAATTCTCTACACAAAAGCCTTTAAATACTGCATATTTGTGACTAGTATATACATTTTATACCAAACCACGATATAATATGCTCATTAGAAGTTACTACTATTCGGTGGAGCTTTCCCGCGGCGCGACTATTGTGACTTTCACAAAATGTAGTAGTTTGCAGTCACGGGGGGCTGACCACCCTGAAACTGTTAGAATATTGATTCCAGCATATACCATGAGATATCGTAGTGTAGAATATTCGACAGATGATAGAATCTATGTTTGTATGACATGTATAACGTAAATCTATCATAACTACCTTCTATTGTATAGATTTCGATATTAGCTACCGCAGTGATATTTGATCAGATAATTGAAGCAGAGCAATTAAATACAAGTGGAACCGAAAAAAGTTTCACGTTCTCCTTAATTTTGTGAAATTCTTTTGAGGGCCTCGTGGTAATTAATTAAGTCCAAGTGGGTATCGGCGGTGAACATTTCAAACGCGATAAGGTAATGTTCCCACGTTATGCGCGAATTCTCGTGGAGATATGTAGTGAATGACTATTTTTAACTCGAATTAAAATGTATAAAGTCATTTAACAATTTCGTAATAACAAAATCTACCCGAAAGCTCCACGTGGATTTTTTATTCGGTAAATTATATGAATACACTGCAAAAAAAAGTGATCTATACATTAAAAATGTCTTCATTATATTTTGATTATGTAACAAATTTTCTTTCACATATTTATTCTGTGAAACGTAGTCTCTCAAAGTTGTTTAACTTTCTTTTATCATTGTAGAAGCGCGAAAAATGTCTATTCGTCCTATTTTGAATCTGAAAATCTTTATATTGATTTTATGTTTTAATTAGAAAGGGACATTGTCATTGGAGCAGATGATAATGCTTTTTAGCCGCCATTTAAGTCAGACGCCATCATTTTCTGACTTTTAATATACCAAAGAATAAAATCAAGAGAGTTATTACATTTGTGATGACTAATGCTTATGAGTGGAATTGTAGTTTGGCAATTATCTAACTACTCCCTGAGGTTACAAACTAAATAATAAAAAAAATTGACCTTGATAATAACGAAACATGAAATATATTTAACAAATTAACAACTTTATAAAATTATAAACAGTGATGTTGAGAACGTTAAAAATATTATCAATTCTCTGATGTAATATTATTCTTTAGGCTCTTCCTTTATTACACAACAAAAGAAACGTTCGTGAAGATAAATCATGCAACAACACCTGCTATTACTGTGGGGGATGATTTTAGAGTAAGAAAATCACCTGGCGTATGTATATTTCAATGTAATTTATATACTCGCTTCAGCCTTTTTCAGTTATACCCTCTAACTAAATACAAACTTTCAAAACTTTAAATCGCGAAGCTATAATATAATGTTATAATTATTACCTACAAGATCTTTGTGTGTTTATACCATCGTAGCTTTGCCGAAAAAAATAATGGCGTTGAATATGATTTTAAAATAATGCGGGCGTATCATTTAGCGGTTGTCATTAACAATTAACAATTAACTGTATAAAAATACAAGCTTTCGAAACCGCTATAAAAATGCCTATTACGCTATCAAAAATGTACCTGACAAATTCAATTATTGGAAAATGGAAAGTAGTACAAAGAACATTTTTTTAGTTAGGATAACTTTATTGTTAATCTCACTATTTTTATTTCAGTTATTTAGTAGTTAAATTGATGTAAATATTTACCCAATATTCAGAATGATTGAAGATAAAGAAATGCGATATTATGCAGTAAACAGGCATGCTAATCACCAATTGGTCCTTCAAAAATAATTCCATTAAAAAAATCTCCATAAATTCTTAGTAAATTGGACTACTTTTCAACTACTCAACGTGTTTCAATAGGACCTCATCGAAATTTTATAAGTTGCAATATCAACCGTAAAGAAGTGAAATTAACTAAAAATCTAGATATGCTAAAAATCAACATATAATCTTTATTCTTTTTGTGTAGTACGTAGTTAAACTCCAGGAATTTCTTTCCAGAAAAGTAATTCCTTTAACTATATTTTTAGTTGATTTAATTCCTTTGCGGTTGTAAGTATCTTATTAAAATTCGTTGAAGACCCATTGAAACATTTAGAGTATTTTAGAAAAGGCGTTTTTACTTAGTAGTTCTTCCAAGTGCTTCTAGTAGTTGCTCCAAGGAATATCATATTGTAGATATAATAAAATTAATAAAGTAATAAAAAGAAGTAAATAAAATGAATTAAAAAAATAAAAATGTTAGGTAATAGTACATTATGTATGAAGGGCGAAAAAATAGTGTTTGGAACGAGTATAAAACTTTAATAGCACTCTTTTCGCCCGTGATACTCGTGGTATTTTTTATCCTACCCTCTTAAAATTCGCTAAAAATATTCGATTTCTAAGCTATGTAATTGACAGGTTATGACTTCGGTTGTTAAATATGGGTGGATTTTAACGAATCTGTCGCCTAATCATTAATTATTTGTAAAATGTAAAACGTATTATTTTTAAAAAATAAATAGACATATTTCATGGTAGCTTTAGATATTTATAAAAATCTTATTGTGAAGTAGAGAACTGTTTTCTCGAAAGAATAAGTCATTATTCGTTAAAATTAATTGATTTTTTAAAATAACGATTAAAATTTGAATCATATTAGCAAAGTTGTTCAATAACTTATTTTTGCAAATTTAATTTTCTTTCGGATACCATAATGCTTTTTGTCATCAACTATTCCAGACAGCAGAATAAATGAAAAAGCTCGCAATGAACTCTAAATGTTATCTAAAAGAGATCGGATGACCCACTTTCTGAGTTTTTCTGAACATGAGCTCATAGAGATGTCATATTGACATCGTATCAAAAAAACCTCAGAAAGTGGATCATCTGACCTCTTTTAGATAACATTTAGAGTTCATTGTGAGCTTTTTCTTTATTCTGCTGTCTGGGATATGATGCATATAATAAAAACTATGTCCTTGAAAATGTTATAAAATATTTTTTCCCGATATATCAACAATATATCCCGAGGAATGACTACCTTGAACATGGTAATACATTAAACATAATAATATACTACTACTATACTAACATAGCAAAACTCTTTTCAATATCTTGAGTTCCTCGTGTATTCTAAAAATGAAATCAAATTATGTTAATGCTGTCGCCATCTACCTTACACTCGACGAAACTTTGCGATCTTTGTAACGAAGATATATACGGAATATTAAAAATAACTTCTTTGGAACAATGATTTTGAAAATTTTTGTTTACTTATTAAATTATTTTTTTGTAGTAACTTTAATAATTTCAAATATCATAAATTCTATTTAAAAAATGGTCAGTAATTATTATTTTCATGTCGTAACATATTCTTTTCTACGTATACTCTGGATTTTGATAATGATTAGTAATAAGAAAATAATATTTAAAATTGAATTTTAATTGTAGAGCATTAAAATCATTTTAAACTATTTCTGAGGTTGTTGATGATATTTTTTTCCTAAACATCAAAAACAAAAATGTTGAAATTAGAGTGATTCTTATTTCGAAAACGGGACGACCAATATTGTAGAAACAAGAAAATAACGCAGAAAATAATTTACAAAATTCGGAAGTACATCAATTTCGAAACATTACTAAAAATGTCTAAAGAGAAAGTTAAATGCAAACAAATCAGAAAATAAATTTAGAAACGTTAATAGAAATTCGGTAATAAAATCGACAAATCTATCAAATTAATTTTATAATATATTTGACAATACAATAACTACAATTTAGTACCTACTATAATGTAGATTTTACATACTTTGTATATTTTTAGTGCATTATTTGACAATTCCTATAATTAGATGGACATTTTGATAAGTCACTTATTTTTATTAATATTGTAAATAATTTAAAAATAAAATTCATGCACGAAGCTGATAATACTGTTGCAATATAGTTAGGCAAACTATTTTCTTAAAACACGTCAGATTTATTCAATACAAGAAACATACAGTTTGATTTTTATTTGTCACTATAAACCAAATAAATATTCACTTGAATACAAAAGTATTTTTTAATCCACTTTCCTTGTTACAACATTACTTTAACATAACCTAACTGTAAATTTTGATTAATATATTTTCCTTATTATTTAAATTTCAGATGATTTACAACGACCATTTAATTACTTATATTAAGGTTTTTCTGTATAGCAATCATTATATCTGACAGGCATGAAATATTAATCGTTTTGATGTTTTAGGTAAACTGCTATATGCATGATTAAATTCGTAGGCTACTTGTACGATCTTGTACACATAATATAAATCACAGTTAACGAAATTCAACTTATAATGATGCATACTCGACATAATTAAAAAAAAAACACTAAAATTTGCTATACTAAAAATGTAAAAAAACGTTCATAAAGGTACACCTGAACTATTTTTCTTTTCGTATTTCCAATTTGTCATTATATGTAATAAGTAGGAATCAAAGGTATTACAACTAATATATGTAATTGTGATTAATTATTTCGCCTATAAATATATATTTGTAATATATTTATAAATCATATTCACTTTATATTTCTCGTGATTTTACGATTATAAATATATCAGGATTTGACACATATCATCAACTGGAGTTTCAAGCTATTGCTTGTATTGAAAATTAACACGTAGCCATCTATAGGACGTGAAATGATATTTTGCAACCAAAAAAATTATTCATAGCCTGTTTCGACTATTATATGTATATGATTTACTCTGTAATATATAAACATGTCAAAGAAACTCCTTTCTTTGTTTTATCGGTGCTTTAGTAATAAAATCTTAACAAAAGAAATCATTTTCAATACAACGCTAATTATAAATAAAGTTAGTAACGTTTAAAACAAAACAAAAAAAAATATTAATATTTTTTGTTTAAATATTATTATCAAAAAAATCACCAAGACGAAAAAAGAACTTAATTGAGTTTATTCTTGAGATGGAACCTTAGTAGAAAAACGAGTCCAGTTTTTAGCTGGCATGTTCGTTCTGTCACACGGTAAAGGTTTAGGGAAAGTGAAGAATGTAACACAAAAATGGACACCATAGAAATAATTACATTTTAATTATATTTTTATATTTATATTACCGATATTATTAATTAAACATCGAAATAGAGGAAATTACATATACAATTTCACGTGCGTTGTATCTTTGAGTGAAATAAATGAAACATATCTGAATCTTTTCAGTTCGATATGGCAAATGTGACTACATAAGACCTCAGAAATAAAGAAAGCATTTTAAATTTATTAGGGTGGAATGTTATCCATTCCAATAATTCAAAAATTCAATTTGTAAAAATGCCACAAACATTTCGTACATTCTAGTAAATATTTATTTGAACGTGTAGTCGCAAGCTAATTGAGTTAAGAAAATATTTCTAGAATCGTTAAATATGAAAAAAATAATTTCTGAATTCAAGTAAATCTTTTACTTGCGACAATTCAAATACACGAGTTCATTTTCCTTGCAAATGATGTACCATCTTTGTAGTTTGAACCTCAAACCTATCCGGATTGAAAAGTGCTAATTATTCCATGACTAGCTAGTATAATTGTTTCAATTTATGGGTTATTTCACTATTTATCAAGTTAGATGATTATGCGATAAATCCACGTCTCAATTGTATAATAATTAGTTAGCCGATAACGCGAACTTTCCTGAAGGTGTTCGTTTTCCCGCCCCTTGTGCGTAAACTGTCTGTATATACATTGTAAGCTATATAATTATGCCGCACATTATCCATCCAACCAGTTACGTATAGAAGAAATTATTAGGCACGTGAAACACCTTCCAACTGACCTGTCACGTTAATTTCAAAAATATGTATGCGCGCTCATACGTAATCATATACTTGTTTTATTATATTTTACCGTACAAACACGTAAATTATTATGCTGCTTAAACAGAATATGTAATATAATAAACAATTGTTTTTTAACATAAATATAGATATTAATGTTCACTTCTCACTATATATAAGTAAAAATAAGATTGTTATACCATATTATGAAGAAAGATAAAAATATGCAACTGTTACTTAATGTTTTCTAAGTTTTTCTCTTTTGAAGTATTTGCAAATATGTTGAACAATGTTTCACAATGGTGGCAATGTTGCACTGAGAAAAAAATCCGTAGTTAAACTGACTATATCACATTTTTGGAAAAATATAGTTAAAACTACTATGCAAAATAGTTAAATTTACCACTTTCTTAGTCGATTTTACTACAACTATCGATTTTTTTACAACAACTATCTCCTCGTAGTTAAGAAATCAACTTTGGAGAATGATTTAAATAAATATGATACATGAAGTAAAAATAACTATAATCTAGTGTAGTCCTCATTTCACACTATGTCTCGTAATAAATCTTTATATTTACTATTATTCATAGTTAAAGTTTATATTTACTTAAAATCCATAGTAAAGACTGCCGCACCCGGTGTGTTTTGATGCCACCAGTTGGCGACGCGGCGTTCGCAGCATATTTTCTTCGAGTCCGTGGCTCCCGTTATTGAAGTGGATTTTCATTTGGTCATAAGAAGGACCGTCAGGTGTCAAGATATGATAATACGTAATCATGTCGTATACGCACGTGTATCTACAGACTAGTTACACGACACTAAAATTTGTGTGTATAATGGTTTTTAATAATACATTTTTTAAAAGGCTAGAGTATGACATTCACAAACTTAGCGTAGTATTGATTTTTTGTTTTTCGCTTTGTTTCCTTGCTTATTTTCAACAAAGAAGGAAGGGAAAAAAATGGACTTTTATATGTTATGATATATATAGTTTAAACATATTATTAAAAAGTAAATATTGACTCCTTTCCATATTTTTTATGACAATTTCGTATGCAGATTTCTCTCAGTGAAGGTAACAATTCAGTTTCATGCCTTTTTAAAATCTGCTGAAAAATCTATAATACACTCATCTTATCCGCAAAATCAAAATAAAATCAATGATGAACGACTCATTGTTCTGTTTCTGGTCCATTTTAACACTTTTTAGGTTTGCGAAAAAGCAGAAACAAGCCGTTAGTTTTCAACCACATTCCCTTTTAGAAAAGGAACGTGGCATTCGCGTATCTAAACGACAAATTTTTAAACAAGTTTTGTAAATGAACAAGGAAATTGTTTAGTAAAGTAAATTTTTATTCAGTTCGTACAAAAAAAATTGTGATTGTATGATTCATAGTAAAAAAATGGTTAATTCAACTACTTTTTTTGAGTGTGGAAAGTTTTGAAGAACTTTTCGTTTAATTAATTTTTATTTTCGAAAAAGTAATTGCCCACAAAGGTATATCAACTTATTAATTTTAAGTCAATGACGAAAGAAGCGGATTTTAAAAAAGTAAATGTGATAACAGAGTAATTTGACCAAAAATCAATATCATACATAATGAAGAAATCATTTAATAAATTAAAATATTTTAATTAAAAAATTACATAACAAAAAAAAAATGTTTGAACTTCCTAAAAGATTTACGCATCAATGATCACGGATTTCGCCTTCTTAATATACATAAGTATTTTGTTTGTTTCAAGAATGCAGGATAAAATTAACTTCAGCTGCAAATTTCACGCGTGTTTTCAAATTCCAGACCTCATTCCTGTCACTTAATTATTATACATATTTATTGGACTCGTTTCGCAGACGCAAATTTGTAACGTATGGCAACACGAGTTGCTTAGTATTGTATTTTAGTCTGACTATTACGCATAAATTATCAAGATCATTGATAGCATAAATAACATTAAAAACGCAGATCATGCTAAGCAGCAATAAGGAAAAGTAATCTGTTTTAAATCAATGTTAAACATACTTCCAAAGGTAGGGATTCGTTTCCTTTTTAAACACGAACGAACAGTGGCATTTGTATTAAAAACCGTTCTTTTAAAAATATGATAAGGTTATTAAAGAACAAGTCTCGTGTATCAATTTTATACGATCCAAAGTGTTTAATGAAAAAAATAAGTCTGCATTTTTTCAAAATCTGTTAAACATCTTTTACGTTTTTCAAAAAATAACCTGATTTAAAAAAAAATCCAAAATGTAATAAACTGAATAAATGTTATTCAACCGTTGTAAAGTATTTTTCATCTAAATAATGTTTTTTGGATCAAAAACACACTACTCTGTAATCAAATTTCCTAGTAAGAAACTAACTAATTTTGAGCAAAAATGTTATAGACGAACAAAATGAACAGAAGTAAACGTAAATTTCATCAAAACATTTTTGATTTTTAATTTGAGCGTTTTTTTTAATTATATAGTTCAAGTGGTTGAACAATTAAAAAAAGTAATCGAATATTTAGGGTGATTCTTAACACTTTCTATTGTATACATTTTTTTTTTGCTAAAGCTGACCGTACTCGACTTAAAGAAATTTACATTGCCACTCCACACTTTCAGACACCATATTAGAATTTTTTACAATGGAATTCAATGTTATAGTTATACAACTTTTGTGTTATAAACCGAACTACACTATTTTAAAATGTTTTACGTGACGGATGGTGCTTCTATGCGAATATACCGTTAGAATAAACCAAAATTATTAAAATAATCTCGTTTTTTTAACTCACATAAAAGAATGTAGTAGATTTTTGAGATTGTTATATACATTTCTACATATAGGAATCGAAATTGCATACTAAAAAATAGTTGGATTCGGGATGTTGTTTTCTTCATTAGAGTTAAAATATGCAAAAACGGTCATTAATGACTTCTATGTCCGCCTTTTTTTATATAAAATAATACTTTGTGCAAACAGGGATATAAATAGGTGTTTTCCGACGAGATCACGTTTGCCGCCCGAACAAAGCGAGTGCAGCATTTCGCACGAGTACGCAAAAACCTATTCTCCCTTATTGTACATAATAATTTCTCATTTTTACTTTCGTATTTTCCCCTCAGTGTGTAAGAAACTCATTTTTCTGCCAGATATATTTATTTTATTCCCAAGGCAGAGAAAATTCTATTTTGTTTCCCCGACATAGGGAACAAAATACTATTTTGCATTTCAAATGTGAGAATGACCACTTTTTAAAATAGAGACATTTTCGACTATTTTTGAGATCGCTCTATCGAATGGTGGAATTAAAATTGTCAAAAAACGATATTTAATCACTCTGGTAGAAATGAAAACATTTTTTGCAAAATTCTTGTATCACATTCTTATTTACCGTGTTAAAGGTATAGAGGAAATGGGCAATCTAAGAAAAAATGGACAAGTTGCTACCAGGGCATTTTCAAAATTGAAACGCGCGCAAAAATTGAAACCTACTAATTTTACTGGAATAATTATAGCAAACCAATAAAATAGTACATTATGTGCCAAGGGCGCAATTATCGATCTTCGACGATTGTGAAGTTTGTTGCCCGAGCGAAGTGATGCATTGAGTGACCAATAATGTATTTTTTGATGCGATTGTCGTAGGACTCGATAATTCGCTGCCGAAGGTTTCGCCCTCGGCCGAGAAATCGAGTTTTACGACCAGAGGGTCAAAAATACCCTTTCAATTCGGGAAAATTTACGTGTGTCTAATGAAAATTTATCCTTTTGTCCGATTATTTTACCTAATTTTCTTTAAATCATTAGAAGTACATAAAACGAAGTCTTGGTTATTTTCTTGATAAGCTAAATGTCATCATCATAAATGAAAAGAAAGCTTAAAATATAGTTTATTAATACGTCAATGATTGAATTTCATGAGCATATTAACAATAACAGGAGATAATAATAAACCCATTGGTACCCACCGACTTGTTTATAATTATACATGGAATCCATCGAAACGTTGTTAATAGTAGGTCTCAATAATAAACTTATAATAATACATAATGGCTTTATATTTTAACGAAATACATATATAAAAATTATTATTTAATTTTTGAGTTTTCGAAACGAGACTAAAATTATATTTATAACGACGTGTTAATAATACGTGTAAGACGCACAATAAAAATTCCGCACATCAGCCAGCCTCGCCAGTGTCATTATGTGCCCGAAGCCGAAGAACTTTCAGATCTTTTACCATGCACGCTGTCGATTTTACGAGCAGACTCTTTATGCTTCCTACCTAAATTTACCAGTGTATATATGTATAACCAAGCAATTTCGTGTTGGTTGAGCGTGCTGCCGATATTCGCCATGCGTGTACTTTATATATGTGCCAGTAATTGGGTTCGGCAATATAATAAAGACGAAATCGCAAAAGTGACTGCTATTGTCCAAAGATAAGTTCTTATTACGCTGCATGATTAAATCGACTCGCGTGATGTTTTTCTTTCAATTTCATAAGAGCTCAACCATTTTGCGAGAATCTCGTCTCTTTACAAGTCATGATTTCTTTTCAGGTCCATGCTCTTTTTCGATAAATTCTTGCAACTTTTTGTGTACGAACTGAACAAAAATTGACTTTACGTAACAATTTCCTTGTTCATTTACTAAACTTGTTTCAAAATTCGTTATTTAGAGTCGCAATTGCCACGTTCCCTTTCCTAAAAGAGAATGATGGCAGAAGACTAACGGCTTGTTTCTGTTTTTTCGCAAACCAAAAAAGTGTCAAAATGGACCGGAAGCAGAACAATGAGAGAAAAGACCTTTGCAATGTTTAGTTAAGAAGGAATGAAATTCGCATCTCGTATAAGCATTTGCTGAAACAAAAGAAATAATACACCATTTCGTTCATAACAAAATATTTTGAGATTGTCACAAATATAAAAAAATATAATTACTGATATTAAAAAATAAAACTTCCAAAAGATAATGTAATTAGTCCAGCAAGCTTATTAGCGGCGCCTCTGTCATTGAAAATCATTTATTAATTCAATCCCAACTTTAAATTCGGGCAGTTCAACATACAAAAATTATAGTCATCATTGATTTTATTTTGATTTTGCGGATAAGATGAGTGTATTATAGATATTTCAGCAGATTTTAAAAAGGCATGAAACTGAATTGAAAGGACGATGGCGCATCTCTATTACAGACGATCCTACAATAAGGTTAGCTCAGTTACAGATCAATCTTTAGTAGCGTCGAAATCCCCCTGTTTAGCTGGATTACGTAGTACTCACGGTAACACAATCATCATCGTTGCAATAGAAACAATATGATGAAGGGAATGTCCTGCATATTTAAACGCTTAATTAATTTGAGTAGAATGTAATGTGCATTTTTACATAATTGTCGAGATAATGTTCATTAGTGCACATTATTCCACAAATTAAGAGAAACTATTCGAATAAAACTATTACCTTTTTATTTAAAAATTAATAGTGGCATCTAGCATTGAAATCGCACACTAAATATGACAATTCTCGACAAAGCCCCTTTGATTTATCCATGAATATGTAAGCATCCCCTTATTTTAACGTTTGGTGTCAAGGATAGTGGCGGATCTTTCGTATATTTTAACGCCTCTCATACCCTCAGACCATTATTATGGACAAAAGAATCATTTACCAAACTTATTACTTGGAGGTAACATGGATAACGTTAAAACGGTTTACGTAATCTCCCGAAATCATGTGGATAATGCAAATGTGTTTATCGCATTATATTTTTGCTTGACGGAAAAAAAAGTAGATTTTTTCTAGTGTATGAATTTATTTTTTGTAGAATTGTCTGATTTTAAAACAGGTATTGACTGATTTCAATAAAAAGTGGAGTGAGATTTGTATGTTTATATATAAGGAAATAATCAGTGATTATAATCTCTACAGAAAGAATTAAAAGTTCTAATAGTAAAATAGCAGTAGATTGTTGTGAGGTCATAACAGTATATAGATACAAATCTTATAAAAACTTAGTGTACCTTACCTTACACTAAACAAAATTGGCTTTGTCTCTCCATGGAACATAATATATACTAATCCTAACCCATTTCCATACTGGGAGCCAAACAGAGCCTCAAAAGTTGCGATAACAACTGGCGGCGATTACGATAACTAAGGCGATAAATTATGTTGCAAGAAATATTATTTTAATATTATAAGTTTATTACATTTCAGAATCTTTGTTATAATGATGTGTTCTACGGATGTATTCGTTTTCAGATTTTTTACTTGACATTTCAAAGTGATATTGCATAATGTTCAAAATTATATTGCTGTGTCTGAAAACTGTTAACGTAAACAAAAAAAAAATCAACCACAAATGTCTACTATGCAAGTTGACGGCTTCAATATATCCGCCCATCAAATATTGTCATATTCATAATCAGGAGGCATAACTTCGTTAAAATCTTACTTTAGTTTCTTTTACGTAGATGTGTGTCATTCTCCATTTTGAATTTCTAAAATATGACAACGGAATCGTAGTCAGCCACCGCCAAATCTCCAAAATAACAAGTTTCATGTATAATAAAGTTTCAGAAGTTAGTCAGCCATGCTAGATCCGTCACTTATGATTTTGAAAATATGACAAAATATTCATGTAGTCAGACTCTGAAAATCTCCATCACTGAACTTTATTGAAATTAGATCGGTTCAAATGGTGGTAAGGCGTATTGGAACGGCCGTTAGTAATTTCCGCAACAAATTCCTGATCAGTGATCCAAACAATCCTTCAGTATATCGATAATATTCCAATATATATGTAAAGCTTTTTGTATTTTTCTAAATTTGTTCAACCATGAACAGCCATAACTCGAAGAAAAATATGAAGTGCAACAGGACTTTTCGTTTTTTTCTTATTATTCCTTCAATATGTTCCCTGAACCCTGGGACAACCCTACAATTTTTTAATTGATTAAAAAATATCTTTTTAATTTTCAAAAAATCATAACATTTTTCCATAAAATTTGACGCGTTTTTTAATTTCTACCATTCTGTTAAATTTCGACTTTCTTTTCGGGTCGATACTTTTTATTTTTAATTTTTTAATAAAAAATTTGTATTATGTTTTTCTATAAATCCACGAATATAGCCTTAAATTACTAAAAAATTTCATGCCATAGATTTATCGTAAAAAAAAAATTTTTTTCGACTCTATGTTTCTTCCTCCTCCTACTGAATATCACGTCCTGAATATCCTTTCATTTCTAGATAATCAACTCACCAAAAAATATTAAAATATGTACTAAATGAAATTCAGACTTCAGATTCTGAATTGAATTACTTGGCATTTTATATTAGCAGTTTATTTGCATTATTTTAACGAAATTGAACAGCTATGTCCGACAATAGAAAGAATATAAATCAATTCATAAATTCAATTATTTTCATTACTTTTTGGTATTTTGTACTGAGAATTTACTGATCAATTATCTTCATGCACCTCACAGTCCACATATAATAATATCTTTATTTTTAACTGAAATAAATACATCAAATCCATTAACGATTTTCATAGACAAATGCATTGAACTTCGATTCAAAAGAAACATTTTTCGAATCATCGAGAAGGGGCTTTATTATGCTTGTTGCATTAATTTATTTCTGAATGTCACAAGAAAGAAGATAAACCAAAATATTCTGAAATGAACATGAAACTACAGGATCAGGTGGTTCGCAAAAACGTTCCAGCAAAAATATATAGAAAAATTTATGTGACATCATTTGCAGAGCCTGGGTAATATATTAAAATATTTGTATTGCTCCTGTTGCGTTCAAGCCTTTCTGAAGAAGTATCTTCATAATTCATATACATCGTCTTTTTTGGCGATTCTTGTGGATTCAGGAGCAAATGGAGGAGTATGGGGCTTAAGTGCCATCTTCGAAGAAAGGCGAAATGAAGATGGCTGGCGAACAACTTGAAGACGGACTTTTTCGTGCCACTGAAATTAGAGATCGTTTCTTCCTGCAAGATAACCGAGAAGTTCCGGCCTTTCGTGAATAGAGTCAACTTTCGCTTTGCCCACAGCGGTATAATATTGCGCCTGATTACAGAGAGGCTGACCAATCAAAAGGTTGGCCTTTTTTATTGTTGTCGGCAAAATACTATACGTGTTGGATTCTGTCATTACCACAATCAGGTATAGACAAAACAATTATGGTCGATATTTTGAACTCCGTTTCCAGCCATGAGAATCGTAAGTTGTGAATTACAAGTCAGCAGTTACAACCTACGACATGAACAACTCAAGGTATAAATGAATTAAAATATTATTGTTAACGTAACATTAATTTAAGTTTTAGAGATTATTATCTTATTTTAATTCCCATAGCTATTAATGTCAAAATGAATGATCGGATCTATTTGGACGTTTTGTCAAGCGGCAGGATGAAACTGGATATCAGGCTGCGAAAGTCTATTGAAGCATTGAAAATACTAATTTAAACGCCCCGGGTAGCTGAGACACCCTGCATAATTATAATATTTCCTTAAGCGACGTGCCTCGAGGGGAAATAATAGGACGAGGACGATAATAGTTAGGTATATATATTGTGACGTTGAGATTGGTCATGCTTTCGGGTCTAGGGCGGATCCAGTGAAAATATTTGGAGTCGAGAACGTCACGCTGAATTGGAATTTTCTCGCTTTCATGTTTGTGTTAACAAAGTTTAACGAACTTTCCATCAATTCAGTATCTGTAAATTGCAAAAAAAAAACATTATTCGAAGTATCCAGTATAATAAGCAGGTAGATTATTACTCGAAATGTAACATCTCCAAATGTTATTTGCTTTCGTTTCGCTGATGGCTTTACAACATCCACGTTAAAAAAGTACCACGCTTCAAACAAAATTGTCTTATAATTGGCCTACAGTGAGAAAATCTATGTAAGTTGTCATTATAAATATAAATGAGCGAAAACATAACGGGAACTGCGGCCCAAACTATCTGACTGATTAAAAACATTATTTTAATAATATTAAAGCACTTCGCTTTAACAGTCATTGATTAATGAAGACACTGATATAACATAACTGTCACTGTTATATTAATAATAGTACTAACGAAGAAGATTGAAATAAAATTAATATGTATCTCTAATTAATTTCTCAGATCTACTTCACTAACGTAACAGAAAAGAAACGCAATTGACTTCTAAGTCTATGGATCACTTTGACTGATAACCTATAAAACATTGATGTCATATATTATATACGCTTTCAGTATTGTTGAACTGCTTTTACTTTTAATATATGAGCTAGTCATAAATACTAATTAGGCAAGTGAAACAATGGAATTAGTCCAGTTTTACCTGAAGCACTAAAGAGTAATATACAGCCACATAAATCGTAAATAGTTCTACTTTTGCGAGTAGTAAATATACGGAAAATCGAAATCACTGTTAAAGATCCAAAACGGTCCATGAAATATTTAGTTTGTTAGGGTTAAAGTGCTCTTCGACCTCTCTCCTTTACCTGTGTACCTCGGACTCAATTGTCGATCCTGTATTCAGTACCTTACCTGACCTAGATATACCTAATGCACATCTCCACTTTTGCTGACAGTAAATGTGCGGAAAATCGAAATCACTGTTAAAGATCCAAAAAGGTCCATGAAATATTTATGGTTTGTTAGGGTTAAATTGCTCTTCGACCTCTCTCCTTTACCTGTGTACCTCGGACTCAATTATCGATCTTCAGTACCTTACCTGACCTAGATATACATAATACATTCTTTCCTATCCCAAAATCATTAGTGGTACACGCAATATTTCTACGTGTTTGGAAGTTTGCAGAGGCACAATAACAATACAGGCCATACGAAAGGGTAGACGTCATTGTTATGCCACCTGTCTGTTAGGGAATATAAGAACAGGTAAAAGGTCCGTAAAGAGATAAACAACCATCGAAAATCTAAGCCGATTAGCCTGTATACGATTTTGTTAACTTTTATCACAATTTGCTAGATTATCAATCCCTATAACAATATTTATTTAGTCACGTAAATTTTTTGTGTTAATGCGGATTGTTTACATTTTGTTTTTACTAAGATACGTGTATACACAATTTAAATCGGTATAATGGCCGAATGACGCATATTCAACTTTTTTTTTTTAATTTTGTTATCTTTTCATCGCAAATACATTTGTTAATATCTTTCATAAAATGAAACGTTAGGGTGACGCCTTCTTATAATAATGCATATAATATAAAGTAGAACACTATTGAAAACAATGACAATCTCAGGAGTAGTGCAATTTAGTGCACAAAATATGACTACAAAATATAAGTAGAAATCATATTATACTATGAATTGAACTATCCTCGAAAGCCTAAATAACGGGTCGATAAAATTTTACATTTTGTTTTTCTTTAACAAGCGTTCGTATTAATAATATGAATAGAAATTCTCTTTAGATACAAAATAAATGGAAAAATTAGCAACACAGCTAATTTTGACATATTTAACCTCACTTTTCTCGAGAATGCGACATGTTAGGAAACATCTGACAGAGCCAAAGCTTTTAGTATCAAAAAATAATCGCTTGTCTGTATTAATTCTGTACAGTTTTTTTAACGTTTTCCACCAAAATTGGCGTCACGAATAATGCTATGAGCCATTCCACGTGAAGCGGGATGATTTTCGTCGCCAATTTTTTTAAACATTCTTTGGCCAACAAAAAGTACAGCAAACAACTTTTTTAAGTCTTATTTCAAAAGTTACAAGCAGTTAAAAAATCATAAAAACGGCAAAAACGGAAAAATGTATCTGCTTGAAACGCTCATATCTAAGGTTTCTTTCTTCTTATCGACTTCAACCGATGCTTATTTTAAACGTAAGAACATGTACTTTCATATTGAAGAATAAATGGTCATAAATTACAAATATATTGTAATAAGTGCGTCTAATATTCCTCGTTTTTATTATTTGATTAGACAAAATTAATGCAAATTTTTGTTTGAAAAGTGATTGTTTAGTGACCCGTTTTGGTCAAGCTTAAGAAGTAAAAGTAGCCAATTTGATTCTTGAAATAAAAAAACTTTTTACAATTTTATCTACATTTTCAATGTTATACTTCATTAAAATATTTTTTTTAAATGTTCGAAAGTTGAGAAATTGTACAAAATTCATTCAATTTCTAATAAAAAATATTGATCGAAAGACTCTATGGCACAAATTATTTGCTTCAAACTCAACATACAGTCTGTCATCGAAATATTGCCCTTGTATCATAATCGAATTTATTTCTGGTTACGGTCAAAATTATAATATTATCATAATTAAATATTACAAGCAATATTTTTCACAATTTCGCAATGTATAAGATTGATTACAGAGGTCAACTGAAAACTGTTATACTATTGTAATTTAAGACCATTTATTCTTCGTAAATAAACGATTAGCACCGGGACCTCACATGTGATTTCAGACAGTAAAAAAAGTCAATCGAAGCTCCATCTTGAAAATTACCAGATTTGTAGAGAATTTGTTTGTTTATTGTGTTTTCAAACTTGTAATTCGTGATATTGATCTTAAAAGTTACGTTTCAAAATTGTATTATTCGAAGAAAATAGGATTTTTTTATTTGTCAAAATTCACTTTTACACGTTCTAACGTTTAAAATGAGCACCAGATCAAGTCGACACGATGAAAGGAATCTTCGATATGAGCATTTTAAGCAGAGAGTTATTTCCATTTATTTCCATTTTTACGAATTTGCGACTGTAACTTTTGAAATATGGTTCAAAAAAACATTATTTGCTGTATTTATTTTTGTTAAAGAATGCATACAAAAATTGGCGATAAACTTCCTAACATCGAGCCCGAAAAGTGTCACACTTGATGTGGAATGGCTCTTATAACGCAAAATTAAAAAACCCAACTGTTATAGAAAGTAGACGCATTATAAAACTTATATGGACAAAGACAGGTTGTGGCCATGTCATACTCTGAATACTATAATTTTTATCGTACTCGAAATACTAATTGCAAAGATATAGAATAACTAAAGCACATAATGCACTCTGAATCCAATTCTTTGTCGATCGTGTTTTTTAATGTTAATCTCCACTATACTTCATGAAAAAAAAACATTTATTCGTAATTTTAAGCAGACTATCTGAATGAAATTATGAAACAAATTTATTGCAAATGATATTCCTTAGGCCGTTCTATCAGCAATTGAAAGATTCCTGGTTTAGCTTCCGGGGCATCGAATTTCTCGAGCTTGACCCACATTTTTTTCAAAAGAATTATTTTTAACAATTGAAAAAAATTGTAATTTTGTTCATATATAGTTAGAATTCTTTAACCCCGTGACTGCCAATGACGAAGATCTTTGTCATTTTGGACTTTTCCCGAACTACCAGAAAAAGGCAAATCTTTGTCATGATATAGAGTAACTATACTAACAAATTCTGGAATTTATGTAAAATAAAACCAAATCCATTTCTAGACAGTCTCAGGTGTACTGAATATGATGGCGTTGTCCATTTTCATAATCGCTGTGTCAACAAAAATATATAAATCCACAAAGATGGTAGTTTTCACAATTTTTGCAAAATCTTATAGTCATGAAGTATGACATTGTGTTCAATCAATTTATGCATAAAAAGTTTGAAATTTGTTACTCGGGGGTTTTCGGGGTCGCCGATTTCGAATCTGAGGTCAGATTTTGGAAATTCAAAATGGCGGATCCAATATGGCGGACACTTTTTCGAAAAGCCTAACCATTCTGCTTCAAACTTATTACTCGGAGATTTTCGAGGTCGCTGATTACAAATCTGATGAAATATTTTAAAAAATTAAAATGACGACTACAATATGGCGGAAAAATTTTCGAAAAAATGGAAACATTTTGGCTGAAAAAAGGTTCAAAATCCAACTTCAAATTCGTAATCAGCGGTCCAGAAAACCCCAGAATAACAAATATCAAGTGAAATGGTTGGATTTTAGAAAATTTGACCGCTATTTTGAATGATCAAAACATGACTTCAGATTCGTAAAGAGCGTCCCAAAATACCCCTATACACCAAGTTAAAGTAAAATTTAACCATTTTTTTTGCAATTTGTGCACTTTTTGTGAAATTCTCAAGGCAGTCAATGGATTAAAGCGGTCATCCAGAACACTTTCGAAACATATCTGTAAAATAACTCCTTAAAGAGGTTTTAGTTGTGATTGCTTGAAAAACGACATCGTAGATGTCTTACGCATTACTTTAAAAATTAATTTAGAAGAAGTCATATCAGTTGGGAACACTGTTAAATGAACTTATTTCGAGACATTTTTAGTCGATGGCAAAATCCTTGTCATCTCAGACCCTAGAAATGTCTTGGGAAAACCTATATTGCGTCTTAGACATTAAATATATTTAAAACTAAACATTTGTTTTTTTACTCTAAACGGCAACAATTTTTAGGTCACATTTTTTTCTGCTGACGCTAGATGGCGCTCGCATCCAAATGTAAACTAGCGATATGCATGATTTACCATTGTATGTCGACCGTAATAGATAATACTATAATACTGACATACAAAATGACTCTTTAAGAGGAGCTGCGACGATGTTTGGTAAATTCCACATTAAATATCAAATAAATTTTTCGATTTTTTTAAAAAATCAATTTCGTAAAAATCCATGTGCCGAGAATTGAACCCACGACCTTTCGATTGCCGGTGGAATGCTTTAAGGCATTTAATATTCAATGAATTTCAATGAAAAGCTCTTAAAGAGCCCTTAAAGATGTCTTTTAGTCATTTGGGAATGGAGAGACGTTGGAAATTGCAACGTTTTCATGATTGCATCGAGTGTCATTGTATGTGTATATTTTCGAAGCAATTTTGACAATTCCTTCTGTCGAAGTGGCTATTACAGCCGGAAAGTATATAGCTCCCATGAAGGAAGGCGCAAGAAGATGAGGCGACATCGACGGCCCAGCTAATTGCCACCTTTCAGGTGCGCGTCGGTGTCTTTTTACGCGGGGAATTTTCGTGGAATTATCGGGGCATCTCGGGGCAACTTTTCCCGAGAAATCATCGGCGGGAAGGTTCGAATGGCCGGCTGTAGAGCTACCATTTGTGGCAATTCACTAATTCCCGCCCCTCACGGGTTTACGAGCCACGGGCCGTTACTAAGGCTGATATTTATCCAGGCCGGGAAATCCGAGGATGAACCGAAACTAATTTTCTGCGGCGCTGCGGTTAATATAGACCACGGCGGCAACAGCCGGGCGATGGAATATCACCGAAGCGAGGGCTAAAAAGGAGGAGCCATTCGAAAAAAGATGGCCGGGGAGTATCGGAGGCCAGCTGCTGGAGATGTTTCGTACATTTTTTAACTATGGAACCAATTTGTCCGTTTGTTGTCCTTTTTCTCTCTTTACTTTGGATAATATTGCTCGAGTCCGTAAACGCTTTTTTAATTTTATGGATTTCGGAATTTAAGAACGGACAAATGACATGTAAATACATATTATTAAATTCGGGACTTCTCCTTGTATATCGAAACTTGCTCGATTTTCATGGCAGGGTAATTGGACATGACAATTTATCTTTAATGATATTTAGGGATCACGTGTGAATTTGTGTCAGGAGGAATATGAGCTTCAATCTTATTTCTAGTTTTCTCGAAGAAAATTTGTTAAGAAATGGCCACTTAAAAAAAAGTTGTATAATAGATGGTTTCGAAAGCCCAGTAATAACACATTATAATAATTGGTAACAAAAAAGTTGAATGTGATGTGACACACTGATGAAGAAGGTGACACGACTCGTATAGTATTACGTAATTAAAAAAAATTGAAGAATTTTACAAAAAAATGCTTGATTAAATAATACTTGCGGTTCTAAAAAATGGTTATATAATATCAGGAAAAGAATCTTGTTCTATTTACTATTTGGCAATATCTTAAAATACACTCACAAAAAAAGTAGTTGAAATGACCATTTTTTACTATGAATCATAGTGTGAAATGCAGGCTAGGCATGGTAATAGTTAATATAACTATTCTGAAATCGCAAAGTTTCACTATTGTTTCATGATTCATAATGCTACTTATAATAATAGACAATTAGGCTCAACTATTTTGAAATAGTCTTTTCAGAAAATTACTGCCTTCACTAAGAGAAATTGTATAAGTAATTGTCATAAAAAGTACGGAAAGGAGTCAATATTTACGTTTTGAAAAATATTTCTAAACTGTATATATTATAGCATATGCAAATTACACTTTCCTCTCTTCGTTCGTTCTTTAAGTTAACAAGAAAATGAAGAGAAAAACAAAAAATCAACACTGCGCTAAGTTTATGAATATCACCCTCTAGCCAGTTAAAAAATTTATTACGCAATGCCATTATAGAAACAAATATCAATGTCGTGTAACTAATCTATAGATACACATGCGTATATGACATACATTATGTATTATCGTATCTTGGCGCCCGATGATCCTTCTTATGACCAAATGAAAATCCACTTCAATAACGGGAGCCACGGGCTCGAAGAAAAAAAGCTACGAACGCCGCGTCGCCACCTGGCGGCATCAAAACACAAGGCAGTCTTTACTATCTATTTATAGTAAATACAAACTTTAACAATGAATAATAGTAAATATAAAGGTTAACTACGAGACAGCAGTTATTTAAATCATTATACATAGTTGATGTTTTTTAACTGTGAGGAAATAGTTGATGCAACAAAATTATAGTAAAATCGATTATGAAAGTGGTAAATTTAACTATTTTTTACAATAGTTTTAACTATATTTTTCCAATCATGTGACAAGGTCAATTTAACTATGGATTTCTTTTCAGTGTAGATTCGAGAATTTTATTTATTCAACAATTTCAAATACAATACCAAGCACAAAAACTAAGTGTAATGCCTACTAGTAACGCCTGACATTTTTTTTACTTCAACTTTAATTAAATATTTCAAATCAAACTCAAATTTGAAAAAAGTAAATCTTCGAAAAGATTTGGCCACCCTGAAAAAAAAAAGGTTTCTTCTGTATTTTGGTCTCCTGACGCGAGATCAGACAATGCAGAAAAATCTATGTCCCAGAATTTCCTGAAATTGAAAAAAATTGTTTCTATAAAAAAAAGCCGACACGTATATTTTGTTTGGCCGATAAGGTGTTTTAGTCGAGTTACAAAGCCTCTGAACCGAAAAATAAACTTCATTTTTTAAATCTCTCTATTTAGTGTGCTATTGGGCAAGAAGTAAAGTTGTAAAATTAGTAAAAGAGAAAAAACAATTTTTGATAAGAGTTGGAAAAATAGCGGCTATTTTTTTTAAACTTATTGATAGGGAGAGGATCTCTAAATTTTGTCAATCCCCTGAAACTTCTGCTTCCGGTATAATTTTGAGTAACATTTCAAAGGATATTACGTATATGGGTATTGGGAAGGAATGACATTTCTTCAGTGTTAAAATTCTGTTAAATGTGTTAAGTTCAAGTTAATGATACTACCTAACCTTTCAATGACAAATTCTACAGCCATGTGGGAGTAGCTGTTTAGGAGACAAACAGAAAATTAACAAAAGAACAAAAGAAAACGACGTGTGGATTTTTATGAAATTTATTACTTAGAGGTGGTTAGGGCCACTAATTACGAATCTAAAATCGAGTTTTCAACATTCAAAATGGCGGATCCAATATGGCAGACGAATTTTAAAAAATGACTCAAAATGTACTGAAAAATACTTACTCGGTGGTTTTCACGATTATTGGGTACGAATCTTGGTATTTTCCAGTAAATTTTAAGTGATTTGTAAAAATTCGTCTGCCATATTGGTTCGGCCATTTTGAATTTTAAAAAACCGATATCGGAATCGCAATTAGTGACTCCAACATCCTCTGAGTACAAAATTTTACAATACTCTGATAGAGCAGTACAGTTGCGAAGCTCAGAAGTATAGCAGTTTTTCTCCCAACCCTAAAAAGCCCTTAAGTATAGCTATCTTGACTATACTTCTGACCTTCACAACTACGCCGTCCTATCAGTGTACATATACAACTAAATAAACTATTCGCAATGTAATTAATAATTGGTAACTACATTTAAGCTAACTTCTACACTCATTGATCCATCCAAACTGTTACTTCTGTTACCAATTTAGAACAATTACGTGACGAAATGCAGTTGAGGACCTATTGAACTGTATTAAATTGTTGAAAAGTAGTAAAATTTGGTAATGATTGTTTAGTTTAAAGAGTAGATATTCGTTCTAGATCATGGTTTACAAACAATAGCGGACCGGAAGACTGGGTCACATGCGCAAGGCGAACAACAGGATGACACGCGACTTGAAACAACAATTTCGCAAACGGAAAAGTGGAAAAAGAGGATTCAAAAAATCCCAACAATACAACCAAACTAAAGAAACGATTTGCCATGTGGCAGGCGCGCAACCCATGAACATATGTAGTCATCTTCCAATCGCTTTCAAGGTGTCAGAAGGGGAAAAAAAGAACAGCGGCATCATCATCATCGGCACTGTACGGCCGAAGAAGCGGCACCTTTTTGCTCGGGATTTCGAACCTCGGGCGAAGGTAATGGTGAAATTACTCCGAAAATGCGAACCTTGATGAATATTGATGAGGCCGGAGAGGAACGAAGCTGGGAAAGAAGATATAAAAGACTTCGGGTGCCGAAAACGGTCTCTTATCTACCAGAGTTGCCAGGATGATGAAGACAGGATCGGCGACGCCTTCGTCGTCGTCTCGTGTTCGAAACAGGCGTGGAATGACTTTGATCCGCCAGCAAAGATCGGTAGCGAATCTTGCACGAATGTCCGCACGTGACTGGAATCCACTCGCCTGAAGTTGCGAATGAAATTGTACACGCGTGAACGGAGATTATATCTTACGGGTTGCAATGGAGGAAAATGGAACGGGCCAATGACGGGGTGTAGGAGCTGCAGGCTAATATCCGTACGAACGTATTCCAGACAAGTGAAACGAAGACTTTAACGCACCTCTAAAAGGATGAACGAAATGTATCATTACAGAATAATGTCATTACTTCGACTCGTTCTGCAAGTTGAATCGTAGCACATCGAACTTGCCACTCTGATTTCATCAAACCTCCACAATCGTGTTTTAATGTGCCTATAATTATGTAATAGACTTGTAGACCTCGAGATCGATGGTTGTACGACTGTAATCTTTTCCTAAGGTTACTATGATGACTACTTCACCCAGCTAAGGGAATTGAAAGTTCTTATAGAAAAGGAAAAGATTCTGGATATTTCCCATCCAAATCCAGTAATACGCAATATTTATCCCCAAAATCCAGCAATTAGGATTTGAGGTTAATAACGTATATTTACCCTAACGCACGGTATCGATATGTACAGGAAAACTATGAATGTTATTGATAGAAGCGATACAGAAAATATATATATTAACATGAGTTGGTTCGTTTAACCATGAAGAGGATGTTATCAACAGCACACGGGAGCCTGCGACCACCCAGCAATCGAAAAAGGATTCGGAGGGATTCAAAATTTGAATCCCTGCGAATTCGTAATTTGTCCTGGATTGAAATGGATTTAAATGAATTGAAATTGATTAAAATGGATTCATTTTGATTCACACCCTATGTCTGCGAACGCCTTTCAATCCAAATGTATCCCATGTTGATTCCTCCCGAATTCCCAATTTTAAAGGGATTCCGTTGGATTCACGCCTATATGCCCGCGAATGCCTTTCAATCCAAGTAAATCCCATTTTCAATTCCTCTTTTTCGACAAAAATATAAGAAAGCTTCTTTTTTTTACTATCATGATTGTAGTAATCGCAGGCCGGATTGAATTTGCCTCTGTGGATTCAAATTCGGAAAAATTCAAATAACGGGGTTAATATCACGGACATATTATTATTTGTAGTAATCTCACATTGCTTAAAATAATAGCTAGTAAAAAATATATTTCAGTGTTACATAGGGCTCTTCTGTTTCAAGTCTATCAATATTTTAATAATTTGTACGTTAACATTTTTTTAAATCACGTTATGTGATTTAAATTATGTTAATGCTGATGGAAATTGGAGATATATTTATTCGAGGAAATTTTTCGATATTTAACAAAATGACGAAGATATGAAGGTTCAATGTTTCAGTATTTTTCACTTTACGAAGCATTTTGTAATACTTAAGGGAGTTCTAAAGTGCTCGACCCCTAAGATAGAAATTTTCACTAAAACCCGTAAATAAAAAATTATTGAATCGACTTTTCAAAATTCGGACTTTGTAAGGGCAATTTTAATTACTATAGACAGTTTCCTATAAAATACCAAAGACATCAAAAAAATAAATAATATTAAAAAAAAAGTGATTTTTCTTTATTTCCAAATATTTTCAATCAGTTTTCAACTAATGCGTTTGGTATTTTCTAGGAAACTATCTATAGTAATTAGAATTGCTTTTACGGAGACCGAATTTTGAAAAGTAGATTCAGTCATCTTTAATTTACATTTTTTTAGTAAAACTTCCTACCTTACCGTTAGACCACTTTAGAACCCCTTAAAACATTGATATCCCTAAAAGTACTCATCGAAGCGAATTTTGCTTCCACTCAAAATTGTCAGAAAATGTTTATTCCACTGATAAAACATTAATTAAGTTTTAAAAAATTATGTCTGGTAAAACTTCGGAAAATTACAACGCAATAAAAAAATGTTGGCAGATTACTTTCAAGTACTTCTGCCGCAATTTGTGTTTTTCAAAATAAATGTAAAGAACTAAAAAAAATCACTTTTTTCGATGTTTTTAAGTATCAACATTATTTTCAAAGTTTTTGATTAAATAAAATGTTATAATCTAAAAAAGGAAATAAATTAATTCTGATTGATTGACTTGCAATGAATTCGCCGTATAATAGTGAAATTTCATATTAAACTAAAATATTTTTGGACCTGCCTCCTTGCAATAAGATTTCATATTAGTAAAAAGTAAAACGTTGTCGCTGCAAATATAAGTAAAAACGTTACTCAATAAAAGTGAAATTTCTCGATAAGTACAAGACAATTATCAATATATGTCCAATTTTAATTAACATTTATTATTTGTAAGAAATCGCATTCTTACAATTAGTTTACTACCCTACTATTTATACACACAAACATTCATTATTAAACATTCCGCAGAAAAAGTTCATGTGATCCGTCCAAAGCAGCGAATGGTATGATCGATGCAGAAACCACATTTCTTACATATGGCATTAATCATATTTTACCACTTACGAGAATGATACTACACCCGGCGCACGATGCGCTACCAAACGGTGATCGTTGGATACATCAGTTTTGGAAGTATCTGTTACATTGAGCTTACGATTGTCGATCGAGATTAAAATTACCTCTTTCACTGTGACATGCAGTTAATTCCAAACAAGTTCTGATATCTCATTTACGTTAAAAAAATCTCACCGTATTCAATGCAGTGAAATAGTTGAGGGGAGTAAAAAGTTACAAGAGTGACTAATTGAAAATCATTAGATTAAAGTGACAATTTCTCTTTATAAATTATAGAGCTGGAATGTGTAAAACAATTGATATTTGTCAGTTTAAATTTTTAAATCCACTGTGATATGGATCTTCGACGGTGAAATCGCCTATCTATTCCCGAAAACGAGCATTTGAAAATCTTGTATGTGCTGGATGGCGCCATTTATTTTATTCTAGACCGCAAAGTTGATCCCGCTTTTTCGCGAGTAATAACGCCCTGGAAAGGCCGTACCAGATGTTACCATGCGCCAGTGTCATATATGCCTGGTAAAAATGTTCAAATATTACCGAGAATTTTCACGCCTCTGCAGAAAAGTCGAAGGTTTCGACTGTAATGGCGCGAACAAACCACTTCCTCGTCTCGCGACATGTGCAAGAAACGACCCACGATACCCATCTTCCCCGTGGAATTCGACGATATGTGCTTCTGGTTTAATTCTTCGGTCGACGACCCTAAAGTGCCAATATCTGCGATTTGGGGCGTGTGGTATTATCACTGTCGAAGAACTGTAAAATATAACAAAATTGTTAGGCGTATACTTAAAAAACTGCTCGGGTAAACCGTATTCGCTCTGCTTTCATTTCGGTGACACGTTACATCACGTGAGTGAAATATTTACATCTGAACAATTCAGAACGTAGTTCAGCAACGCCTGATATAAAAATTCCCATCAAGATGGGAAAAAATTGTCATTGACGCAAAAAAAAACTGTTTTAACCTGTAGACTTCCGGGTATTGATAGAATTTATTCACCTTTAAACATTCTAAAATGATTTGGCTGTAGCTTAAAAATATCTTATAGAAAGTTCCAATCACACGCAGAGTCTATGTATGACTTTCCGGTGGCTAACGGTTGGAAATAATTCAACATCAATTTCTCCTTTAAAATTAAACGAATTTGTTTGAAATTTGTTACGCGGGGGTTTTCGGGGTCATTTTGAAAACTAACACCAGATTCGAAATCAGCGACCAAAAAAAATCCCTAGATACCCATTCTCAAGAAAATAAAAAAAAATTATAAAAATTCGCCCGCCATATTGGATCCGTCATTTTGAATTTTTGAAAACTAACAGCAGATTCGTAATCAGCGACCAAAAAAACCCAGAGTATTGATTTTTAGCGAATTCAGTGAATTATTTATTGAAATCTATATATAATTTTCCGGCAGTCTACAGGTTAAAGAACGATAGGGTATTCGGGACTATAGCTTTTTAAAAACGTGTGATTTTAGAGAATCAATTCGACAAACTCAGACCTAGTGTTCATTGTGTTCGTAATAACATTTTTAATGTCCAATATAACATTAACCGGTTAACTGGTGCAGCATTTTCCACTTTTCGTGCCAATTCTGGTAGAAGCGCATCATCTACTAAAATACGAAAAATCTATTTCTATGGGGTTTTCTGTGCTCCTGATTCCATTTCCAAGCTGAGTTTCCATTTTGTAACATTCTAAAGAAGCAAAAAAATAAGGGTTGAGGGTGAAATTTTTATTTTTTCCAAAAACATTGATCGAGAGTTTTTGATACAGCTGATTCCGTTACCACGCTCAGTTTCTAAATTATAACACTCTAAAGGAGTGAAAATGAGGGTTGAAAAATATGGGTTGAAGCGGAGAAAAGAAGTGAAAAAATAAGGGCTGTGTGTCGAGTATTCATTTTTTCCAGAAACTTAGATCTAGGGGTTCTGGTACCTTGCGCCAATGAGATAACGTACCGTCATTTTCGATTTAGGTCTTTAAATCGAGGTTCTAGTGTACTATATATGTTAATTTATGTCCGTTATCACAAATTATGCGAAACTGACAATAAATTCACAATCAGCGACCTCGAAAACCTCAGTGTCGAAATTTATGCTGCATAGAAGATTGTCATTTTGAGGTTAGAATTTAGAATTAAAAAAACAACCAATTATTCAGATAGACCATACCGAAAAACGGTTGTATACAAATTTTGGTTCAAATTAGTTGAAATCTTCAAAAGTTATTCAAATATGTAAATATATGATACAGTACCAGTTATGTCACTTTTTTTGTTGTACATATATGATACAGTAGCAGTTAACCAGTTAATTGTAGGGGAAGATTCTTAAACATGTAATGGGACTTGCTAATTATTAATGTCTCCTTCAATTTTCGGGCAATCTTAATGACATTATGTATTCATGTAGGAACGTTTTGAATTACCATACTTTTTTTACATACGATAATTTGTCTACAAATGAATTTGGATCACATTTCTAAGTCATGTAATAGTCCAGGCAACAAACGGTTTGACCCGGAACAAATTGCAACAGGACCGATTTTTTCGTGATAATTACTAAAAAAAATGAGTTAAAAAACGTATCCAAAATCGCCGAAAATCTGAGTGGGGAAAAGCTGTTTTTTTTTTACAAAATATGCCTAATTTTATTTAAAAACGGCTGTAACTTTTTAACGGCGCATTACAGCGCAAACTATGTCAAACAAAAGTTGTAGGAAATGAAAACATCTATAAAAAAGGTAAGAATGATATTTTCTCTATCTATCGCCATTTTTGAGATAATGGCTTGGAAAGTTGCAACTTATTACAATGTTGGTCAATACGAGCCTTATTATTCTAATATCATTGCAGTCTATCGAAATATGCTTTCAATTTCCACTGATTATACGACTACACTACCAGGAAATTGGGTAATGTGATACAGTCATCCCTCTCAATAGTTCCGTGGAAGCCGGAAAGGGACAATGTTTTTCCGAGAACACAGGTTCCCCCACTTTCTACTGATCCGCTGAAAATTGTTCGCTCTTATTCTCGATAGTTCCGGTACGTCGAACTTGACCCGAGAGTTATTTGTTTACTTCATTGTTGTGCCTTAATGTACGAGAGTCTGTTATTGACTTAATTGTTGTGAGGTGACATGCTCGTATATGGGCAATTCTACAGAACTTTTCACTTTCGAGTGAAATGAAACGTAAATTTTTTTTTTTTCAAGGCACAGCTTTAAATTTTTTTTCTGGTGATGGAGATGATATACCAAGGTGTGGTTCATACGCGTAATTCATTTTTGGTGGAGGTTCGGGGGTTTATAACGAAATTTTGGAGCTACTATATAAAAATAGAAAATTGTAGATAATACATAGGTCAACATTTGATCCACGCGAAATCGCAGGAAGCGCTTAGGTGCTAGTACACGGTCGCTGATGACGATGAGAAGGTCGGTTAACCTCCATCACGTCAGATTCAAGGTCATTTAAAGGTCAAGTGGGGAAAAAACCATCGGAAAAATCTGAAAAAATTCATGCATATGTGTTTGAGGCCAGCAAGTCGTAGACTAAGGTCAGTTAACCTTTATAAGGTCAGGATCAAGGTCATTTGATGGTTAAGTAAAAAACAATTGTTATTTATTTTGTTTATTTATTTTGTCAGTCTTTGTTTTGTTTGACATTTCTTGAGCGACAGATGTAGATTTTTCAATTACATTTAAAATAAATCTACAGATATAAATAAATTAATAACTGTAATTCATATTATATTTTGTTACATATATTTGTCAATTCTCAATTATATTGCTTTACGTGTATTGATAGTTTACAAATGTTCCTGACATTTATTAATAATTCAAAATCATATTGAAAAACTTCATAATCTCGAAATGCTCAAAATATTTTTCTTCTGCTAAATATCACATTCTAGAGGGAAAAAAATTTAATGAGATGATCATACATCAATGATAAACTGCTATTTATGGTCAGCGTCCAAAAAACACAATACATGGTAATTTGTAATAATTTTAGAACTATTAATTTTAACAATACATTTCTCTAGTTATTTTTGACTGTCTTGTAGTAAGTATTAAATATGTTACCCACATGAACAATCATTTTTGTGATAAGATTTCGTGTCAAAAACCATTTACAATCTCTTAAAACATGATAAATAACTGTGGAACTGTGTCGCTAAAAATAAAACATTTTTTTTACGAATTACGCGAATTTCCTTCATTTTGCATATGTTGCCTTTTCAACATTTTTTAGGGTACACACTTCTGACGGCTGATTTTCTTTGATTTCTTTGATCATCCATGATTTTGGATGGAAATAAGATATTTAAATGAAACAATTGTTCAAAAAATACCAAAATGTTAGTTTTTTAGTAATTTTTTACGAGGAATTCAAAGATAGTATAATAAAAATTGTAAAAAAATATGTTGACCAAAACAATTTTTTTCTGTTCACCAAACTTTTTTTGAATGTTTAAATTAATTCAGAGAATTTTAATGGGTCAAAGAAGTTCGTTCTTGAGTAACTTTTGACGCAGAAGACAGTGTATTGGAATAAAAATTTAAAAAAATTTATTTTTTAATTTTAATTTCTTTGAATCCATTCGTAATTAAAAAACAATGTGTTTTTACGTTCGCCCAAATTGTTGAAATTTTTAAATCAATTTAGAAGAGTGTAGTAATGAAAAAACCAAAATTAAAAATTACTGAATCGAATTTTCAAAATTTGAGTTTCACAAAGGCAATTCTAACAATTTTTTATGTTCTCTTAAAAAAAACAAAGAAAGTGCCTCTGTAAGCCCCATGCCAAAAATGCCCCTTTTTCGTACCTCGAATATTGAAACTTTTTTATGCCAATTGGTTACATATGTTACATATGATGACCCAATAATCCCTGCAAAATTTCAAAGTGAGCATATTCCCCGTTTCGGAAATACGAGAGGTCAAAGTTGACCATGTCCAATAAAAAATGTACATCAATTTCACATTTATACTCAAATAATAATGTTAAAAAAATCAGACGATATGGTTCTTTACAGATTTTTGGCTGCTGATTGTAGTCAGATTTTAAAAATTCAAAATGACGCATCCAATATGGGGGACGACTTTTTTGAAAATCGATCTAATTTGCCTAAAAATTATTGCGAGGGGGTTTTTGGGGTCGCTGATTACGAATCTGTAGTCATATTTTAAAAATTCAAAATGGCAAATCCAAAATCGCGGACGACTTTTAAAAAATCAAATGCAATTCGCTTGAAACACGTTAAAGTTTAACAAAGGCAAGATGCAATACTCCAACCAAGGCGAGGTACTTTTATTTTATCACATTCGCAAGCAAACGATTTAAATAAGATGTACAATGGAATGGAAATCAATGAAATACAGATCTGCTGATAGTTTTTTTGTTTTTAGGGGTTTTGAATATAGGCTGAAATCTTTTATAAATTCGAGATTTTCAACACTAAAGATACATTTATTTTATCACTTTCGCAAACCCACGATTCAAATAAGATGTCTTAAACGATGCATTAAAACTTTGATTGATTTTAGATTGTCTTTTGTTTCCTATGCACAGTCAAAACAGATTTAATGCAGCGACAAAGAAAGCTTAGTGCCTTTTCAATATCAATTCAATGTTAGATTCAATTTCATCGACTACAAAAACCTTAAGCTGACGAGTTTCAAGCGAATTGCATTAAATTTTTCAAAAGTCACCCGTTATATTGGACCTGCCATTTTGAATTTGGAAAAACTAACTCCCGATTCGTAATCAATATTTTTAAAATATGACTTCAGGTTCGTAATCAGCGCCCGCAAAAACCACCGAATAATAAATTTTAGGCAAATTAGATCGATTTTCAAAAAAGTCGTCCGCCATATTGGATCCGCCATTTTGAATTTTTTAAATCTGACTTCAGATTCGTAATCAGCAGCCAAAAATCTGTAAAGAACCGTATCGTCTGATTTTTTTTAACATTATTATTTGAGTGTAAATGTGATATTGATGTACATTTTTTATTGGACATGGTCAACTTTGACCTCTCATATTTCCGAAACGGGGAATAGGCTCACTTTGAAATTTTGCAGGGATTATTGGGTCATTATATATAACCAATTGGCATAAAAAAAGTTTCAATATTCGATGTACGAAAAAGGGGCATTTTTGGCATGGGGCTTACAGAGGTTCTTTGTCGAGAATTGACCGAGAATTTTCTCCTATATCGAAAAATCATGTATTTCAGAAAATTCTAGGCCAATTTTCTTTAATTGGTTTTGATTCTTTTTAGAAGATAGTAAACAATTGTTGGAATTGCCTTTATGAAGCCCGAATTAAACAAAAATGAGTCAGAACTTTTTAATTTACAGTTTTTTAGCTTTTATTACTACTTGATGGTACCCCTTTAAGATAGTCTAATCTACTCTAAAAGATTTTAATTAATAAATTTAAATTATTCCAACTTTGTTAGGTATTCTGCCAGATTTACATCTTGAAAAACACCGTGGAATTAGAAAATTACTAGAATTGAAGTGTTAGCAATAATAATTCCTTCCTGTGTGACAAGATGTACCATAATGTAATAATAAATAATTAGAAAAATTAATATATAAAATGTACAACCTTTTATTAATACTAAATCATTAAAAAATGCGAGAGCCAATGAAATTGAATGAATTTCAATAATATAATAAGCGTGTACTGAAATCAATGATTTTAAAACAATAAAAAATATTTAGTGATTAAGAAAACCAATTCAAATCTATTGAGATTCATTCAAAATTACTCAATGAATTTCAATGAATTTTCGTATGCTGGGTATTTTCTAACATAATCGATATCAGAATGAGATAAATAAAACAAAACTATTCAAAAAGTAAGCGTTAGGCACTAAAAACATACAAAAAATGATAAAACGTAAAAAATGCGTGATCGGCCATTTTGAATTTTGACATTCTGCGTCGCTTAAATTTTAGTTATGGTGATTATTCCACAGGATTCAGACACTTGTACCGTTCCGACAACCGGAACATTATTAACCAGTACGTTAAAATAGAAAAATGTTAAAAATCACTTTTTATTAGCCGCCATTTTGAGAAAATCAACATCATAGAACAAAACTAATAACAGATTTGAAAAGTACGGACAAAAGTATGTCAGAAAATATGGATTACACAGATAAATATTCACTTGAAAAACATGAAAAAATTATGGCCGTTTGGCATGAAAAGGGTTAATGTCTTCGAATTTTAAACAATTCTTCAATTCCGTTTCTTAATCAAAAATATTGAACAGAATTATTAGTAGTAGTGTTGTCAAGTTTTAGAGTACGCCTTCAATTTGTTGAAAAAAAATATTTTTCAAATTTAAATCTAGTAACTCTGAATTATGTTAATTTATTGAGAATAAACTGACATTTTCCTAAGTATTTATGCTACTCCTCCCAATTAATTTAAATTTGATATTCTTTAGGATTCTACGAGTAAAATAATTTCTGGTTGTAAGTGCAATACGACCACTTATAACTGAGTTGATGAGGGATAATAATAAGAGATAGAAACTATGACAATATTAGTTTCCAACTACAAATTATAAAACTTTATATATACTTACTTCGAGTTTTTTGCACCACGAACCTTTGTAGCATTGGATTTTCAACGAACTCATAAACCATAAACATATCCACTTTTGTTTGATTAACCCATTAACGCCGAAAGCACAATCTTTCTTTGCTTCAATTTCAATTAAGTATTTCGTATCAAACACAAAATTCAAAAAAATTGAAAGGCACGTGTCTTACTATTTTCGAGGTCGCTTTTCAAGATTCCGAGGTCAAAATTCAGTTTCAGTCATTCCATTAACTTTTAAAAATCTCTGTTCAATCATTTCATTCACTTTCAATCTATACGTTTCAAAATTATCGTATATAATTTTGTCCAAACTATGACAATTTTTCGACAAAACTTTCTGTTAATTACTGACTTTGTGATTCCTGTGACCAATTGCAATAGCTTTTTAAGTTATATGAATATTTCAAATATTTTGTACATTTTCAAATATTTAAATCAAACATGCTAATGTTAATGGAATGAACAGGATTTTTAATCATCCTGATTTCAATAATATGTTTCTTGACCGCTAGTAATAATTAGTATTGAAAAATCTGTTAGAGATTTTTTCAAGAAAATTCTTGGTAAGGTCGGTCCCATTAAAAAAGAAATTAGAAAAAAACAATATTTATTGACGACGTCTACAAATTATATTTTACAATTTGAAAAAGATGCATTAAATATGAAAAAAATAGATAATAAAAGTCTAACTCACATAGAATAAAAAGTTTTTTAGGATGTGTGTAACAATTTTTGTACAGAAAGATGAATTGTGTTTGTGATTAAGAACGGCTAAATGGTAGAATTTGACAGCTCCTATTAATGCAATTAAAATAACTTTAAAATCAAATTTTGATAAAAGTATTCTAACATATTATAGGAAGACTTACAAAAAAGCCGGAATACAGTAGGACCTCTCGTATTCTAATTAGTAAAGTTTTTCAAGATGGCGCCGACCTCTCTTATTCTAATTTTCCCCTTACCCCCACTTACTTTGCTTGCGAGCTTGTGATTCGTGGACAATATTTTCTGTTGACTTTTCGTGTGATAGTGGGAGAAGACTTGTAGGGGAACGATTAGAATAAGAGAGGCTGGACAATTAGAATAAGAGAGGTCCTACTGTACGACTAGTGTTTTTGTCGATCCAATGTGATGTTGAATGCCTTGTTTTTTAATTCGGCGACTCGTTCTTCAACACTTGTACTGTACAGGATTATAGTTGCACTGTTTGTCAATGTTAATCGAATACACACACATATATATATACAGGGTGATCGGCCAACCATTACCCAGCGGCTAACTGTAAATTGTACAGATAATTCTGAGCAACTTTTTCCTCTGAAAAAATTTCCGGGAAGTTAGAGTTATTAAGTTATTCAACACTAAAATTTAGGGGGGGAAAATCACTTTTTTTGAAATATCTCGGCTCTGTATGAAGGTATCTTAACGAACCGAAGCTCATTTTAAAGATATTTTCAAGCTATATAAGTTGTATCTGTTGATTTTTGACCTGCAATGAATATTTCTCTTGTTATAGCCATAAAAACGGGGGTAAATACCGATTTTTCAGGTTTTTCGCGTCTAACTCGTTTGGACACATAGCTATCGAAATATCACACTGGAAAAAGTTGTAGGCCTTGAAAACACAAACATTTTTTGTCCTCTAATACGATGCGATTAAATTAAAACTGAACCCTATTTGCACTCGTTTTCATAACATTTTGTTATTAATATCGATTTATTTGTCGAACTGTATTTTGTCAACTTTACGAGGCTCTTGTAGGGTTCAGTTTTAATTTAATCGCATCGTATTAGAGGACAAAAAATTTTTGTTTTTTCAAGGCCTACAACTTTTTTCTGTATGATATTTTGGTAATTATGTGTCGAAACGAGTTAAACGCGAAAATCCTGAAAAATCGGCATTTATCCCGTTTTTATGGCTATAAGAAGAGAGATATTCATTGTAGATGAAAAACCAATAGAGACAATTTATAGAGCTTTAAAATATCTTTAAAATGAGCTCCGGTTCGTTAAGGTACCTTCAAACCGAGTCGAGATATTTCAACAAATGTGATTTTTTCCCCTAAATTTTAGTGTTGAATAACTTAAAAACTCTACCTTCCCGAACATTTTTTTAGAGGAAAAAGTTGTTCAGAATTATCTGTACAATTTACAGTTAGCCGCTGGGTAATGGTTGGCCGATCACCCTGTATATATACATCATTGTGTTGTGTATCCCTACTACTACTAAGAGGGCAAGTGTGCATTTAATTTCTGAAATTTTAAACGCGATTTAAATGTGCTTTACTAATAATACCTCTGTGTACTTTATGATGTCCAGGACTATGAAAATAAAACGTTGTATATTTCGGGTAAAAGAGAATTTTCAAAACGTTCATTAACTGAATTTTTAACTTTTTTAATATAATAATTCTCTAATTTACTTTTTTTTAATAGATTGGTTTCTGAAGCTAAGATTTTTAATTTTGAATAGTCGAAATCATGCCCAGTCTCTAATCTGTTTAGTCAGAGCTGTGTAATTATTATCAAAGGCATAAATATTACGTTTATGTTCTTTTATTCTGGTTTCTAGGAGTCGTCCTGTTTGACCTATGTATACGTTATTACAATTACCACATGGGATTTGATAAACTACACAACTGTTTTTAAGAATATGAAGTTTATCTTTAAAGGGCTTAATCCCACCGATATTGGTATTGATCGGTTTATTTACCACACGTATGTGTTGTTTTTTTATTGTTTCGGATATTTTTCCCGTTAAACCCTTTGCATATGGTAATGATATAGTAGTTTTGTGATTAATTTCGTCAATACAATGTTAATGTTAAAAGTGAAAATAGATCGATGATCAAAGTGATGTGAATTCATGACAGTTTAATTCCGATATACTCAAAAAATCACTGGAGAGTACAACATTTTTGAAGTTGGTTCTTGATTTTTGTTATGTTTATTTCTTATAATTTATAAAATTACCATTAAATTTATAAGCAATTTTTATTTTAGCCCCTCTAAAGGTAATTTAAACTGATCAGTCGATAAAGTATTTACTAATCCGAAAGAATAAGTATTAAAAATAATTACAATAACCTACTTCCATCAGGATTTTTGCTAATTTTTTCTTACAATTTTCGTCATTTTTCAGAATTACCCACCCTTCCATGGGATGTCTAATTTTTGTAATCGAATGGTAAGTTTTCCTTTTCCCTTCGTTAGCGAGATTCTTCTTTCTTATATCTTCCATTACAATAATCCATCTGGCTTAGACATTCTCCGATCATTCTTAGAAATGACGTATCTAAAAATTCTCGGAATAATAATTGAAAATATATCGAGTACCATAAGATATAACAAGGTCTCCGAACCTTTTCGGCGATTTTATAAAGATACGCGATAGGATTTTCCTTTTTTTCTAATGGTTTTTTGTTGTTTTCTTTTTTCTAAACGTTTTCCTTTTTGCTTTGTTCTATGGATTCGATCGATCTCCCTTTCACCCTTCCCTTGCATTGTTGTTGCTTTTAATTTTCCTTTTATTGTTTACCGTTCCTATATAAAGTCTTTTCCCATTTGATTTCATTCTGTCTCCAACTGGTATTCTGGATATCTGGGCACTAATCCCCGGTCAATTGATCCAGACTCTCCGCAGATATTTTGGCAAAAAACATTACAGAGATCAGGTAAGAAGTACGAAATTTCTATTACAGTCATATTTAATTAGTGTAATTTATATTGAATTATATTGTTGCAAGTGCTTTAACCCCTCCACTAACAATCGCCATGTTGCGAATGGTACAGGAGGGGAGCAACATGCCGACGGAAATAAGGAAAACTTGAAATTTAAGGGAGATTGTTGTATAAATAAATATAATAAGCAGAGACTCGGATGTCCTGAGCGAGCGTTAGCGAGTGAAGCTACGAAGCTCGTTAAAAATAAAACAATTGCGTTTAGCTACTCGCTCTGTAACTTGCTGCAGTACATAGTCTTTCAACAAAATATTACCAATATAATAAAATTACTAAAAATTATGTACAAATATATTTTAGCATTCTTCTAATAATTATTTAGTAATACTATAGAAACCATGCAATGATTAGAATTACTTCGTAGAAGCTCATGTATCAAATAATCTCGATAATTATTAATTTGTATTTTTTGCAAACCTGATTTGACTGATTAATATTTTTAAATATTATCAAACAAAATAATTAAATTTTGTATTCTTCTTATCCGATTAATAGTTTCATAAGTGAAAAAGTTCTTGTAAATATAATTAGAATTATTCATTTAAGGTATTAAAGAGTATTTAGCAAATATCGTGATTTTACAAACACATTTCAAAAATAAATTTGTGCCATACATTTTAATTTTTTCTATTTTTTGTACGACACGTTGCATTAACGCATAGTACAAACCAAAAATTCAAAATTAATTTAATCAAAATAATAGAATAAAAAATAGGAATGTAAAATTTCATTTATGAAATAGTGATCGTGGAAAATTAACTTAAAAACTCAAAATTTCGGGACATACCCTCCGCAGATTTTATTTTAGTTGCATGAATTATGTATATACATGAAAATTTTTACTTTTTTTTTTTAAAGGAGATGCTCGGTGACAAGATTAAACTCCTTATTACGCATTATTTTCAATTTTCCTTATAACACAATGAAATGTACACATAAATGTGATTGGCCGTTGTATTGATGATAAAATAATGCCTCAAAAAAAAATGAGTCATGTCGTAGCGTTACCCTAACAAAATTCTGAAGTTGTTTCATCACATCGTCAGCTCCTGAAAATTTAAAAATTTCCATATTAACGTAAGAAAATTAACAAGTGTTAAATTTACAAAATTTATGGTATTTTCAGTCTGCCAAGATTTTCTTCAATTCTATTTCTGACTGTGAAATATAAAAGCGAAACCTTCACGTGTATCATCATTCGTATTCTTCAAGTTTGAATAATTATAAAAAATAGTAATACGTACCATAATCGCATTAACGATATCGTTCTGATTATTCTTTAGAGCTTTAATAGCCTTCCCTCTGGAAACATTGGCTTGGTTCATAACGAGCTCAATGTCCTTATCTTCAACGCCAGTTTCATCTACCTCTTCTTCAGATTCTTCCTGAATTGGAGCTACCACCTACAAAACATTTCAATTTCAGTATAATTTGAACATAATAAGATTGTACAGAGTAACAAAATATTTGTGTAATATGCTGAGAACAATAAATTGAAGAATCTTACCGTTGTACTTCCACCAGCTTCGGCTGCTGTGATTACAGATGGCTCCTTGAACTTTTCCGCTGCAGCGACTTGCGCTTGTTGACTGAGATCTTCGATCTAGACAAACAAATTTGAAATACATTAACTTGTGAATAAGAATTCAGTCTATAATTATTGATATGACAAGATTGGTGAAATAGATCAGTCTGCCAAGGTTTTCTTCAAGAATAAAATATTTTCCGACTGTGAAATTAATTAGCGAAACCTTCACAATAATCATCATTTTCGTATCTCACCATCTTTTTTCGTTGTTTATGTAAATAAGTAAATGTACCTTAGCTTCGCCAAAAACAATATATGTATCAGATGCTGGGCTCTTCAAAACATCTGGTTTGTTGATAACAAAGAGGATGTTTTTCGATTTCCGAATCGTAACTCTGTTAACTCCTTGAACCTGTAAATGTTACAAATGTTAAACAAAAGAATTGTTTTCTTAAAATTAGTATTAAACATTCATAAAGAATAGTACATTATGCAGGACTCCCAGTGCCTTGTCCCCTTAAAAAAAGGAAAAAAGGGAATTTGAATTTTAAAAAAAAGAACTAAAAAAGGGACTTGAGGTAGAAAAATGGACTAAAAATAGTTTGACTTCAACTTTTTAATTGTAAGCCTGATACAATTATTACATTACAATTTATAATAAAATTTTGTTTGTTTGTTATCACTTAAGGGCAGAGTCCGGGCACAAAATCAGCTATATCAAACAAACGTTCAAAAATTCCCCATTATTTCTTTAGTGATTTTTGAGGAGCAATTCAATGGTAATAAAATAAAAATCAGAAACAAATTTTTTTACCAAAAAGAAAAATTGTTTTTTTTTTTTAATTTTTAAAATAGATTAACAAATTTGAATAGCCTTTATTAAAAAAAAAAAACAAATTTTTTCACTCTAAAACGTTTAATTTTGCTATTGTTGGACATCACCCTTTCAGATTTGGCTGCAAATTTTGTATACGGGTTCTCTCCCCAAAAAATTGAACTCTCAATTTTTTTTTAATTTTTCTACCTGTTTTCTTTTAATTTTTTCGTCGTTTTTAATTTAAACATTCAAAGCAAATTTGGTGAATAAAAAAACATATTTTCCAACTAATTATGGATGGATTTTAAAAAATTTTATTTTTTCGACGAAAAAAAAAATCTTTATAAAACATTTTTATAAAATTGTTATTATATTACCATTAAATTCGTCGTTAAAAAAAAAAAAACATTTTTTTCGAATTTTTCGAAAGATTGTTCGTTATAGTTCCAATAACTTAGTTTTTCCATTTCCCTAAGATGCTTTGCAACTTTTTCATAAGGGGTCTATGTATACAAGGAACCTATATTTGTAAAATCATAAATATGGAAAATTGTTTTGTTTATTTACAATTTTTTATTATTACATAATAAAAGTAATCGTTTCTCAAAACATTTTGACAAAGTTTTTAAATTAAATAGAGAACAAAAATAATCATATAATTTCTGTTGCATACTACATACTGTATATTATATTATAAAATAATTTATAGATGAAAAACAATATGGATATCATTTTGAATGGCTTCATACTATTTTTTAGTTTCTCTCAAGTTAAAACGTAAGTAATATTGTCATATTTCTTCGGATTTGAAAAACGAATTACTTTTCTTAATCAAACATTTATTCATACACAGAAAACAAGACGTAAAAAACTGCAGAAGGGTAATTTAAATTTGAAAGGGACTTTTGACAAAAAAAGGAAATAAAAGGGACTAAAGTCGAAAAAAGAGACTGACTGGGAGCCCTGCTATTGAAACCAATGACGAAACTATACACTTTCAACCAAGGGATCAAGAAAAATCCTGCTTTTAATTATAAAAGTGTTTGTTTCCTCCTCATTTAAGACTTTAGTCTTAAAAACAAATAAAATAATAAATTCAAGGTAACTTGATAAATTACAATCGTATTTCAAATTGTAAAAAACTTACTGGTTTCAAACCAAGTTTGCTCATGAGTTTTCTTGCTTTCTTTTCCCCGCGACTTTGCTTGGCTTTAGAAACCATATCAATGGGGAGCCCAGTAACTGTGGATCCTGGAAATCCAACGTTGCCTCCGGCACCTACATCTTCCAACTCTGGCATGGTATCTCCAGAATCGGAGTCTGTGCCGGATCCAGCGTCTGCTGCCTCAACCTTGGTCGGTTCAGAGGTTGCGGCTTTATCCAATTCCGTAAGTTCTGGCATTTTTAAGTCTGGAAAAAGAATTTAAATAGTAATAATTACTTTATCAAGCTGTACAAAATTAAAACTTTAAACCTAGGAAACGTCCATAATTGATATTGTGAATTACACTGTAAAAAATAGAAATGAACTTTACAAATCTGTTGTAATTTTCATTCGTAAAAATATGGTAATTTACCAAGTTCAATATTGTAAATTTTCTATATGAAATTGGGGATTTCTTATGATTTTTGGAATTTCCTATGTGAGGTTAGGAATTTCACAACGTTTATTGCACACTGTAAAAAATCAAAATGAAATTTACCACGCTGAATGTGGGCTCAAATATTACCCATGTTCAACATGGTAAATTACCCACTTTTAACGTTGTAAATTTTCTTGTTGGGCATTCTACAGTGGCCCTCCCCTTATTTTAACTTTTCGAGTCAAGGGAGATTGCGGCTTCTACCCTTATTTTACCACATCCCTTCATCCCTACCACTGGCAATATGAGAGAATAAAAACAGAGAGAGGAGATATAGTGGCGTCCTTATTCACCTGTATGCGCAAGCGCAAACAGCAGTCCGCACTCTTTTGAACACTTTCAAATGGCGAATGGTAGGGGAACTCATGAGGGGAAGAAGTTAACATAAGGGACGAACAAAAAGTTAAAATAAAGGACGCAGTTAAAATGACGGGAGGGCCACTGTATTTTTACAAATTTTGTCGCTTTTTCCCATTGAACTACTTTCCCTATGCTTGATGCAGTAAATCCTCAGTGCCGTCTGGTAAATTTACAAAAATATTGTAAAAATCCTAACCTCAAATAGTAAAAACACTATTTCACACGTAGGAATATTACCAAATTTATATAAAATGAAAATTACAGTAGGACCTCTCTTATTCTAATCGTTCCCCCACAAGTCTTCTCCTACTATCACACGAAAAATCAACGAAAAATATTGTCCACGAATCACAAGCTCGCAAGCAAAGTAATTGGGGGTAAGGGGAAAATTAGAATAAGAGAGGTTGGTGCCATATTGAAAAACTTTACTAATTAGAATAAGGGAAGTCCTACTGTACAATGAGTTTGTAAAATTCATTCGTATTTTTTACATTGCACTGTAAAAAATCAAAATGAAATTTACATCGTACTAGTAAAATTCAGAAATAAAATTTATTTAATAATACTATGCTGAGCGTAGGAGTTTTTTCCGAATTGAGGTTAAAGTTCAAGACTGCGTTGTAAAATTACAACGTTGCGTATCGTAAATATACCGAATTGTGTACTCTTACGACGTTTGTGGGTAATTTTTTTGGCTCACATTTTACTGCAATTTTACAAATCAAGGAAAAATAAACAAGATTATATGAAAAGTAACGTAAAAGTGGGTAATTATTTTGCCCATGCTCAACGTTGTAAAATTCAAATTGATTTTTTACAGTGTAAATATCCTACGTCGAAAGTGCTAAAATTATAACACGACGCATTTTCCCAACATTGTACATGGGTAAAATCGAGCCCATGCTGTCCATGATAAATTTATCAAATATTGTAAAACTCCAATGTTGAACGTATGAAAATTACTAAAAATTAATGAAAATGACGATAAATTTGTAAACTTTATTTCTGTTTTTTATAGTGTACACTGTAAAAAATGGAAATGTAAATTTACAACTTGCAGAGTGGGACTCAATATTGCCCAGGCTACAAGTAGGACTTTTACGCAATATTATTGTAAATTTACAGTTACTCTGAATATTACTTTTTACCTTTGTAAATGTCAACTTGTAATCGTAAATTTACAATTGAAAGTGGAGTTTACAGGTTACAGTAATATTACACCGTAGAGAAGTTTAAATTCTTCAAGAGAATAGTAAATTTACAACAAAATATAGGGAAAATTTTAGGTTATGTACTAAAAGCGCAATAGCCTTATGCGGGTAAATGATTTGAACTCTACATTATGTGGTAAAATTTATGCACGTAATCCTGAATCAATTGTAGTGGCTTGTAATAATTTGTTATTTTAATAATTTATGAATTTAAATTTTATGATTTAATTTTTTCTTTCAACAAAAGTTTTATGGAAAAAAGATTATAGCTCTAAAAATTGCTTCAGATCAAAGTTTTTCTATCAACAAAAGAAAATTAGATTTAATGTTTTTTTCTAACAAGAGTTTTACTATCGACAAAAGATTATAACTCTAAAATTTGCTTTCGATCAAAGTTTTACTATCAATAAAAGATTTTAGATTTAATTTTTTCTTTCGACAAAAGATTATAGCTCTGAAAACCTCTAAACTATTAAAATATATTCTATAATGAATTTTATAATATATTCCTCTGTTTTACATTTAAAAACAAAATAAAACTAAAATATGTGGAATTTTAATGTAAAAATTAATTTTATTACACCAATGGTTTTTTCCCTCATATTGTAAATTTACCATGTACAGCATGGGCTCGATTTTTACCCACTTATAGCGTGCGTTGTAAATTTACCACCTTCAGTGTAGGGAATTTACAAATCGTTCTGAAATTCCCAACCTCCCATAGGAAATTTACAACTTTTAACGTGGGAATGTCAACATATTTTTAGGCATGAAAATCACAACAAAATTGTAAATTTCATTTATATTTTTTACAGTGTATAGAGTGTCTTAAATATTCCTTTTGCTTTTTTTTTTTAAATTTAACCTCAAAGTAACCATTACACTGTAAAAAATTGAAATGAACTTTACATATTTGTTGTAATTTTCATTCGGAAAAATATAGTTAGTTGGCCCTGTTCAACATTGTAAATTTCCTATGTGAGACTTGGAATTTTACGTTTTGTAAATATCCTACGTTAAAAGTGATAAAATTACAACACGACACATTTTCCCGTTATATGTGGGTCAAAATCGAGCCCATGCTGTACATGGTAAATTTACCAAATATTGTACGTATAAAAATTACCAAAAATTAATGAAAATTACAATAAATTTGTAAACATTATTTTTATTTTTTACAGTGAACAAAATATTTTTGTCTTTTTTTTTACTTTGTTCAATAACATATACACAATTATGAATTCAAGTACAATATAATTTTAATATGTTGTATTTTTTAATGTATTTTTTATATAATAAATTCATCCATTAAAAATACAATAAATTTTTCAACACACTGTAAAAAATAGAATTGAACTTTATAAATCTGTTGTAATTTTCATTCCAAAAAATGTGGTGATTTGTCCATGTTCAACATTGTAAATTTTCTATGTGAAATTGGCGAAATTGGGAATTTCCTATGTGAGATTAGGAATTTCATAACGTTTTGTAAATACCCTATGTTAAAAGTCGTAAAGTTAAAAGCGACTCATTTTCCCAACGCTGTACATGTTAAATTTACCAAGTATTGTAAAATTCAATAAAATGTTATACGTATGAAAATTAATGAAAATTACAATCAATTTGTAAACTTCATTTTTATTTTGTACAGTGTACAAAATATTTTTGTCTTTTTTTTACTTTGTCCAATCTAATTTTAATACGTTGTATTTATTAATTTTATTTAATAAATTCATAATATATATTAAAGATACAATAAATTTATAAATTTTTCAACACTTTTTGATAAAATAATTTTGTAATTTATTCAACTACAATTTTTTTTAATTAACAAAATTTATTTAAAATATATGCTTACAATGAAAACAAAAATTTCAAAGAAATAAAAAAAATTTTAATTTTATTTCACAATGTTTTATATTTCTATATAATCATGTTTTTAACGATTGGTAAAATAAATCAGTCTGCCAAGGATTTCTTCATAAAAATAATTTCTGACTGTGAAATTAATTAGCGAAACCTTCACAATAATCATCATATTTATATTCACCAATCTTGAAAGACAAAATAGTAAAAAGAACTTTAAAGTACTACACAGAAATATTTTAATAAAAGAACACTGGAAACTGCACCACGAAATCTAAATAAACATTTTATAATAAGTTATTTTAATAACACATTCTTACACACTTTTAATGAGGGTTAAGACCGAGTGAAGTTCGAGATCTTAACAGGGCAGAGAGATTTGTCAGACTCCTCGAGTTCACATTTTTAAGGATTAAAAATAAACACGTGTTTTTCACCGGGTTGCCGGATAAATCTCCCGCAGAGTTTTCTAAAAAAAAAGTATTTCTAGAGAAACACTTCCTGTAACCAGAGTGTCGTTCTACAACGGCATTAAAAATAATTTTCGAAATTCGACATTTGGAATATACTTTGGTGTTTTTTTTTCTCCCGCTCGCGATTGAACGCATTTTATTATGGCGTCCGGTCATAAGCGGCGAAAAATCGTATTCGACCTCGGATTCATTTTACAAATAAAAATGTCACGTATGCGAACATTGCTGTAACTTGGAAGTTATGAGAAACATTAAACAATTGAAGATGGATAATTATTATTGTGAGTAAGAAGGCAAGGTGAAAATCAGAGATTCGCGCCTAAAAAGGTAATGAAAAGAGACTTCGAATCTAACGATGTATTTGCGGAAACTGAGCCGAAGATGGACGAAAATCCGCGGAACAAATGATGAAACCGAAAATTGCAAATTGTTCTTCGTATAATTTCACTACATATTATTTGAAATATATTGTGATGGTTTCGGTGTTTTTGGATTTACCTGTATAGTTTCGCCAACGAGGAAACGAACACTTTTTACACGGCAAAGACCGGATAGAAAATTTAGTATTCGGCTGGCTCACGGCAAACTCAAGATATACACGGCAGCACAAGCAGCGACCTCATGATCACCAGATCCAACCTACCATAGTTCCATTTCATTCCGTTCCGTAAAGTATAGTAATATTTTAGGGATAAAAGATATTCGATATCAGATCGCGTTCTCTTTTCATTTTTGTTTTAGACCAGATTTCTTACGATCCCGAATTGTGGGTACCCTGTAATTCTTCCTGGAAGGATTAAATATCGGCAACTCTAGCTTCAAAACGACTGCAAATTTGTTAATATTGCAGGGTGCGTAAAATTCTATTTTTCGATATACTATGCATAAAATTTGATTTTACGCACCGTTTTTAGTGCGTAAAATAAGATTTTACGCACTACTGCTGACCGTACCGCGGTCATCACATGTGCGTAACATCACATTTGACCCACAAAAAACGGCGCACAAATTTTACGCATAGTATATCGAAAAATATCGTTCGACACGCGTGCGTAAGAATTCGATTTTACGCACCGGCCTATCTAATCGCATGTTAAAAACGGTGCGTAAAATCGTATTTTACGCACTAGTATCGAAAAATACTATTACACATTTGTACTTTTTTCTGGTTCAGTTTACACACCCTTGCAACATAAAAAAACGTTCGATGCATGTGCAAAATGTTTTTTATGCAACTGTTTCTCGTGCGTGAATTAGACGAATTCGTGCGTAAAATTAATATCGTGCATAATAGTAGTTTTCGATACAAGTGCGTAAAAGTTTTTTCTACGAATGCGAGGGTTGCGGGCCGAGCTGAAAGCGAGCATTCACATTAGTACAAGAAACATTTTCGCAGATGCGTCGAACAATATTTTATGTTGCAAGTGTCTGTAAAATGCGCCAGAAAAAAATTGAAAAATGTGTAAAATAGCATTTTACGCACACTGTCACATAAAGCAAACTTTACGTACTTCATCCATTTTACGCACTTAATGTTCTATTTTACGCACAGAAAACAGGTCTATAAAATAGTATTCGGCACACGTGCTGGTGAGTGAAGTAGTTTATGCACACGCACTTGTATCGAAAAGTACTATCATGCTCTTATGGAAATAGTAGTTTTTGCACATGCGTCGAACGATATATTTATGCTAGTGTGCATAAAGTGCACTTAAACATTGGAAAAAATGCGTAAAACCGCACTGTACGCACACTGCATCAAGAAGTACTATTTTGTGTGCGTACACCTCGTGTATAATAGTATACTCACCAAGGGAGGCAAAATATAAAATGTCTCAGACTGCGTGTAATTTTTACCCGAGGCGAAGCCGAGGGTGAAAAACATTTAGTCTCAGGCATTCTTTTTTACTTCCCGAGGGAAGTATATGATTTTTCTTCATGACAGGAAGGAAAATAAGTAAGCGGGAGGAAAGTTGCTATTTCTTCCCAGTGTGATGAAATAGTATATTAGCCTTATAAGGGTGTAAAGTGAACTTTTACATATGAATTGGAACTTTACGCACAGAAAATGGACTTTACACACAAGTAGCCGGCTTTGTCGGCCAGAACCTGTGTGTAAAGATCAGTAAAACAGATCCATTTTAGGGTACACCCTTGTTAGGTAATCTACTACATCATCATAGTAGGCGTAAAGACATACTTTCCTGGCAAAAAGTATGTCTTTACGCCTCTCTTTCCGGGCGAAAAGTTGAATTTCATGCCTATTAGGCGTAATGCGTAACCTACGGCGTAAAGTTACCCCCGATGGCGATCGGGACAATTCTTGGGCGGGCAATGCCGGACCTCTAGTCGTAACTTTCCTAATCCTATGATTCCCTTAAATCCAATGTACTCCAATAGATGTGAAAGTCAGTTATACTCCTGCAAATCGATGCGTAAAGAGGTGTCTTTCCGCCTACGTATGACGAAAAATAATGTTCGCATGTAAAGCGTAAGACTTTTTGCGGACCGACTTTACCGCACCTCGATCGCCACCGGGCGTAAAGTCGCACTTTATGCCCACCGTACGAAAATAACTATTTTGAAATCATCAAAATTGTCTTCGCATAGTTCTACGACAGCGACCAACTTCGTTTTAACAACATTTTATTAAATTCCCTCCTTATTTGCTTGCTTTTATTTCTATAATTTCGATACCTGTGTTTGTGCTATTTGTTACATTATTAAGATTATTTTTAACGACTTTTACGTGCAGTGGATCCAGTAAAGGTTTACACCTTTTAAAATGAATACACATGTTATTTGGATGCATGCTCTTTAAGTTTTCGAGTTAGATATCTTGCGGAGTATAACACGTGTATAGATAGATAAACCCGGTGTCCTCTATACCTTACAATACATAACGAAACAAAATAAACAAATTGTAGCAAGATCCAATTAGTAATTAGTAAGACGTAAGTAGACGTCTGATCCTAGTAACTTCTTTAACATGGCATGCCTATGTTCCGCCGCCCGAGATCCACATGGTATGTAAAATATCGGAAAACATAACATTCCCCCTATTTACAATTTTAAGGATTCTTTAATTGTTCTATTGGTCAAGGAAAGGACTATTGTGAAGTCGGTTCACTAGGGAAAATTTTGTCGAAGGCCGTAACTTTAGTCAGAAATTAAATTTTTCGCCGAGAGAGTATTTAAAATCATGCTTCTCATTTGCTCAGTCCAAAAATATAAAATTTGGAATGTTGTCACTTTATGAGCAGTAACAAAGTGCAAACGGTGAAAACTAACATATTTAGTACAAAATCAACTTACTTTAAACCGTATGGTTACGGGTTAGGCTGGAAATATCAGGACAATCCCGCGGAATGAAGCAACTCGAGAGCATTTTTTTTTAGACTTGTCTAGCTTGTCGACAAATATAATTTTTAACTAAAATAATGAATTCCGGAAGAATTTCCTTTAGCAAGTTGGCACCACAGTCCCAATGAAAGTTAAAACAATTTACTGCTGTAAAGCCAACTTGCTAGGCGAAATTCTTCAGGATGTTATAACTTTCGTTAGAATTGGAAATTTTCTACGAGAGAATATTAAAAAAAAACAAAATGCACCGAATTTGCTCCAGCCCACGATCACCTTTAATATTTGTAGCTTACCCCGGAACCTCGGGGGTTAAATTAAGTTGATTCTTTACTAGATGTGCTACTTCGAACACGGCCCTGGCCCTGCCCTGGCGAAAGTTCCGGATAGGAATTTAATCCGACCGAAATCGGTGCTATCCGAGACTATCCGGAATCTGTCCCCTGTTTAATCCGAATTTAATCCGGGTCACTTTGTCATTCCGTTCCAAGCCATGCCATACCGGAAAATTCTATCCGTTTTCATCCTCAGTCATTCCAAGACACAAATGTAAACCGTTCCATTCCTCGATTTCTATCCGAACGAATCCTGAGTCATTCCGAATCATATTTGCAATCCGTTTCATTCCTCCATTTCAATCCGAACGAGTCTTCGGTTATTCTCACTCGATGTGCAATCCGTTTCATTCCGTGAGTTCAATCCTAACGAATCCTGAGTCATTCCGAAACACATTCGACAGGAATGGCCAGGATTGGATAGGGGACAGATAGCGGCATGAAACGGACTAGACGGAATGAAAGTCATTCCTTTTCAATCTGATTTTTTCGCCAGGGTGCCCTGAGATTCGAAATTATGACCCTTATAAACTGATGTGAAGTCAGCCCTGCGAAACATTTTAAGTAGGATTCTTATGAAAATCTCATGAGTAATTGAAACAAGTGCCTTAGTAGTCATAAATATACATTATATACATCCGTTAGTCATACAAGTATCGTACGAAATATGTAAAGTTTTATGGAAATTACATAAACATCTCATCACAGTGAGGTCAATTTTCATACAAATCACAAATATTGTCGAATAGTGTTTCCGTAACATATTGCGAGTACTATACGACATTTATATGAAATTTACAAGGTACTTGTTTCAAATTCTCATGCGATTCTCATGAGAATCCTACCTAAAATTTTTCGCAAGGAGCCCATTAGGGAAATTCATTCGGGTGTTATAACTTTATAAGAGGAATTTTATGTAACAGGAGTTTCCTCGGCATTACGTGCATGTTTTAAGGACCTGAAATTAGTTATTATGGAGGGGCAGCTACTTTATATATAATCCGAGGACGATAATGTACACATTATGTATCTATGCGCATGCGCCTAGACATATAACCTTACTTTATCGTCCGTATACCATAAAGCACTCAAAACACGTTAGGCGTTACATGCACATAACCTTGGAAACCAGACTCCTGATACATAAAATATCGTATGTAACGAAGAACTAAAACAATTCTAGTCCTCGCATGTGTTCCAGGTACTCGTATGCGCCTCGGGTAAAAGTGCAGAAAAACTGCCTCACCCCAAAAATGAAATATGCTAGATGTTTTCGATGTATTTTGGGCTGCTGATAACGAATTCGCAATAAAATTTGGCGCTCGGATGTATTGAATACATCGAAAACATCTGGCACATTTCATTTTTGGGGTGAGGCAGTTCTTCTACATATTTACCGCGCCTCGTACCGGGAACACCATGCCCGGAACAGAATTACAGTTTTAGTTCCATGTTACATAATATACTATTTCGTCGAGAGAGTACCCAAAAAATGATGTCCCAATTTGCTCCGCCTAAAAATGTAAAATTTAGAACTTTTTTTGCTTTATTTATTTAACCAACTTAATTTAACCGATTGAACCCTTCGGTTACGGGCTAGGCTAGAAATATCAAAGGTGGTTAGTAAGGCGGAGCGAATTGGAAACATTTTTTTTTATACTCTCTCGTAAAAAAATTCCACGCCTAACTAAAATTATGACATCCGATAAAATTTCCCTAGTGAGCTGACTTCACAGCGGTCCATTATGACATCCGGAAGAATATCCCCTAGCGGACTGGTAATTCTAGTCTATAATATATCGATCTATATTTGATAGAATCGATTATCGACATATCGATATTCAGTAGTTGCGTCGTGTTGTGCTTCTCAGTTTTGTTTTTGTTTGTCAAACTGGTTTCAAACATTCAGATTCGGTACTTTTACTCCATGGTAAACATTCGAAAACCAGCAATTGTTTTATTCGATATTTTATTCGCATAATTTGGTCTATATTTATTCTATATGAAGTGCCCTGTGTATTATATCTATTAGACAGCAGTACAATGGTATTACATATTAATTAGTGAGGAAAAAAAGATACAAATGAACAAAAAAATTTAGTTTATAAAAAGCCGTAGTCCATGTTAGAAAATGTCATGCATCCCAAATAAGGATGAAAATGTCAGACTAAAATCGATGTCTTAATCTTCTATTCAATTTTTGATGTTTATAAGAATTTAATGAATATAATATTTTATTTATTTTTTATTAAGAATATAATGTATTATACTGCATTTATAACAACCCAGACAGCAAGTTGATCTCGCAAAGAGCTCAGAAAGATATCAGAGAAAATTTCTGACCTCGTTAAGAAAACTCAAAATTATAACAGAATTAGGTCATAATGTGATCAGATGACCCACTGAAAGGTGTCATTTTGGTTACGGCACGAAGATTTCTTAAAGTGGTCATATTTTTAAGACATTAATCAAAACGATATAATTGTATCATAAAGTGTTCAGATGACTAACTTAAAGATATCATTTTGTTATTGGTCTAAAAATCCCTTAAAGAGATCAAATTTCAGAAACTTTAATCGGTATGAGTTAATCAATACTTGTAGGCTTGTTTTAATTGGATTTCAAAAATGTTTGCATTGCAATTCACAATCTGCTTAACAGTGCCTGACAGTTTTGAATAAGATATCTGGCAGTCGCTCCCAAAAATGTTTATTCGCTTAGGAACTTTTTAAAAAACATTGTAAATATCACGTACAATATGTACATTTGCTATTTCATTTGTTTTATAGGAAGAAAAATATGAAGAAGTGTTAGATGAAATTTGTAGAACACGGCAACGATATCCGATTCGGTGTCAGAACGAACTAAAAAGAATTTTATTCTTTTCAAGAGAAGATAAAGTAATATATTAATATAATTAAGAGTCTTGAAACAAAATAACAAAGTAACAAGTATTACTTGTTTTCAGATACCAACAGTGTGTAAAAGTACTTCACGACCAAGCGATATTATATTTAATGAAAATTTACCTTATGATGGCAATCAAAATAAAAAGAAATCAATCGAATTTAGCAAATTGCAATCAATGCTCAACAGAATTGATGAACTGAAAACTATTATGGATCAAGCTGTGAATGAAAATTATTGTATTGTTGAATGAAATTAAAACTTATAAAATTAAAACAGTCTTCAATTCTTTAATGTTAGTTTAATTTAATGCCCCTTATCGTTTGCAATTTTATTCTAATTACTAAGAAATTATTAAATTATTATATTTCTGAGTAAAATAAAAGCTAAATTAAATCTGACAACCGTATTTAATCGACGCTTTTATTAGATAATTTAATATTCAATATAAAATATCAACATTTTTCTCTAAAAATAATATAATTATTTTATTTAAAATAATATATTTCTCTAATAATAATAAAAATTTTTCAAATGCTACAAACAAAGTTATAAATAATTTAAAAATCATTGGTACTAAAAATTTGTAAATAATTTATATTTATATTTTTTTAGAAAAGTTAGGAAATGATATTATCGGCATATACAACTTGTATCTATATGTATACTTTTGCAACTAACCCTAAAGTGTGATTCTGTCTCTTCCCAAATGTATGATAAACATAATCACATATGCTAGCTGTCAAAAAGACAGTTGACAAGTGCAGAAACATGTTTACGAAGCGTAAAGTGTGATACAAAAATATATCTGCTGAAACTTGTAGTATACGCACCTGGATCAACTTTTGTAATTGTACACTGTGAAAAGTAAATGTAAAATTACCTTTCCGAGTTTTTACAATTTTTTTGACATTTCCTATTACTATCGTTGTAAAATTACATGTTTCCAGTAAATAGCAAATGAAAATAGGAGGAAATTTACCATAAATGTGTAAAATTTACAGTGCAGAAAGTGAAAATAATTACTAGTGGTAATCTTAGTAATTTTTCATCGATTGTGTAATTTAAAAAAATGTAATTTTACATCGCCTTTGTAATTTTCTGGTTCTAATTGTCGTCTACTGTGACACTACTAACGCTAAGAACTGATTCTTTCCAATTTACAATGCACATATAAAATTACGTCGAAATTTTTCACAGTGTACAAAGGAATTAATTACAGAAGATTTTAGAAAAATAGAATAATCAAGATTAGTAACCATGGATGAACAGAAGAAACCAAACATTATTTTTCACCCAATTATTTCATCTATACAAAAAGTAGCTCTCTACGAAACAAAGTCAGTAAGTAAAACCAATACTTGTCAAAATTCTGTAACTGCAATTGTAATTGTTTAAAATCACATTTTAATTATATAGTTTTATATGCAAGTTAAGAGTTATAATTTTTTTAACAGCATTTCTATTTAATGGGCTCAAATAATTCTCTCACACGTTTTCGAGTGTTAAAAATTGATCGAACTGAGCCTCGAGAGCTATTTGTAATCGACGATAAGATTGAATATACCCAAGATGAAATTGGAGATCTCGTAAAGATGATTGACATGGGAAATCGCAATCGAGCTAACCAACGAGGCAATGCTAGTGGAGTTGCTAAAGTGGTTTCAGCATTCGGCATCATTGGTAATTGTACTGGGTGGTTGAAATGTAAAATATTTTGGTTAATGGCTATAATTGATTGAGAATAAGTTGACATTTACAAAAAAGGTATTTGTTGTGAGATAATCGTTGTGATCCTGCATGAATTGAATTGTGGGTATGAGAAAGTTGATGCAATCTAACATTCATAAAGCTTTCTAAATATTTTGACATCTCCTATTGATATAATGCACATTCAACGATGTATAGAATAAGATCTTTATTACTCTCAATTTCACGTTACTACTTAATTAATGATTGAAAACAATCAGTGTTCTCATTTGAATAATATTTCAGCTTCGTAATATTTTTAATAACAAAAATAAAATTTAAATATAAAATCTAATTTATTATAGTAAGACTTTTATTTTCCATATATATTTTGTGGTCATCAACAATTTTGACACTCTGACCATTGGAATCGTAAAGATTTGCACTTTCTATTCGCCTCATTAACAACTTAATTTTATGTAATTATTAACGTTAAATTTGTATTTTTGTGAAATAATACACTAAACCCAAATAAATAAATGGATTGAGTTAAATGGGACGTTTTTTGTACAGCTTAAAAACTTTGCTATGTTTCAACGAAATAATAAACATTGGTAGATCAATAGTAGTGTAAGCATTGTTGCAACTGTACAGTATATTTGTAATATTTCCGCTTATTCATTGGTCATTGTCCTTTCATTCACATATTCACTCTTTCTTCGTCGTATTTTATCTTAAAAAATTTGCATCTCATCTGTAATGTTATAGTTACGTGAAATGCATAGAATAAACAAGTAGGGGAGAGTGCGGTAGCCCCGACCACCTAAGGTTTTTCGCATATACCTTATTCTTCGCGACTTCAACAAGTAATAGAAAGTATTAAAAATAATATTTGTATCATATTGAATACATCCGTGGAGAATTTGTTCATAAAATTGGTTACGCCATTTTACTTATCCGGTAGCCCGACCACTCAATAAATTCACTTCTATATTTATATATAGTAAAAATACATCATTGAATACTTATAATGGACATTTATTCGAAATAAATTAATATTTACAGGCTCCATTGTTTAATATAACTTAAAATAGATGTAGTAAGTAATATAATAAACATATGGTTGAAAAAGTTTTTTTATTAAATTTTGAAAACTATTGAACATAAACATAATTTGTTCTTGCTCTTTTGCCTTCGCAGTTTTGTAAATTACATTGTCAGTTAAAATTTCCGAGTGTTCGGCTCGTCTCTTTATTATTAAAAAATAGCTTTATTTTTTAAAAATGTAATGTAGAAAACTACGTACTCAAGATCTGGTAACTTTTGTTATTGTTATTAAAATTATTTATTTCCTAAATAAATCTATAAATCATTTCACATAACTGAAGCCAGCATACGATGTGTAGTCATATCAGTTTATTCGCGAGAGGATTTTTATGAAAAATAAACGAAAAACACAAATTACATTTAAGCTTAATTTCATTACTGAAGTCAAGTTAGCTTTTAAAATTGTTAGATAATCAATATTTTTACTAGTCAAGGGTACCGGAAAGTATGTATGAGCCTTGAAATTGTTATTATAAACAAATGAGACATAAAAACTGAAGTCTTTATAGCCTAAATCGAAAGCTGAGGGATAAATGTTTGTGTACACAGAATGATAATTAGCCAACTTATTATATGATAATAAATATTAATTGCGAAACTTATCTATTTTCTTTTAAACCTTGATTTTATGAGTTTGAAGAATAAAAACTTATGCTATACCTATAAAGTAAAGACAAATAGCTTCCTATTCTCAAATTTACAGTTTTAGGTAGTGTACCATAAAAAAATTATAAAATTAGCCAAAATCTGTCTTTACGTTCTTAGAACTAATTAGTGGTCGGGCTACCGGACTCTCCCCTAATATAAATCAGCATTTTTCAATTATTATTCCCTGAGAAAAATTTTAAGTAGGATTCTCATGAGAATCTCATGAGAAATTGAAATAAATGCCTTATAGTTGTCGTAAATATACATTATATACATTTATATTAGTTATACAGTACGGAATATGTAAAGTTTTATTACATGAAAGAAAATAATTTAATAGCTAGTTTTGTGAGCATACAATCATGAATGTTTTGTGTTGAAATTTTATAGAAATTACATAAAAATCTCACCACAATCAGGTCAATTTTCATAAAAATCGCAAATATTGTTGAATAGTGTTTCCGTAACATAGTGCGAATATTATACGACATTTATATGAAATTTACAAGGTACTTGTTTCAAATTCTCATGTGATTCTCATTAGAATCCTACCTAACATTTTTTGCAGGGTTGCTACCAACATTTTCATTTAATCAATATTATTATATTCAAATTAGAACGCTTATTGTTTTCAATCATTAAGTGGTAACGTGAAACTGAAGGTAATAAAGGTTTTATTCTATACATCATTGAATGTGCATTTTATCAAACGGATATCTGAATTTGCATTATATCAAATTCGATGTGAATGTCCATTATATCAATAGGAGGCGTTGATTTGATATGTTTAATAAAATATTAGTAGAATGATTAACAATTTATGTGTATGTAAAATTGAAAAAGTTATTTTTTAAATCATAGTTAAATTGTATAGTAATGTTAACTCTTATGTACACTTTTGTTTATTATTTATTTTATTAATAACTATAAATTATACGCAGTACATTAAATATTATAGCTATAATAATAATTAGGTACATTAATATATACTCACTTTGCATTACCTCTCACATTTTAGCACGGCTCTAGCAATTTCATACACCACTCTTGTTCATTTTTCTATCCCATATAATTTATTCCGAAGAAAATATAATTCTAGCGATTACATTTAGAAAGCATGTTGTAACAAATCTCAGTTTTACCTTACCTATGCTTGTAACAAAGGTAATTATAACAAAGAAACACAATCAGTCGAGGCTGCCGAAGAAGAGCCTCAGCAGAAACCATTACAAAGGCCACAGCGTAAAAGGGCAGAATCCATATTCTCCTGGAGGTCTCTGTGGCCGCGGAACTCATTTCACAGATTAATTTCAGCTTTCGGTGTTGTTGGTAAGGTTATTCCAAAATTATTTGTAGACTTCATTTCTTCTAATGTAGATCGCATTGCACAAAGTTCATTCACAAAATATTCGGCATGCAGTGGTTGTACGCATGAGTAGCATGAATAACAAATGTAATTATACAGTATTTATGTAGTGTAAATATGTGTATTATTTGTTAATTTAAAATTAAGTTATAAATTGAATATAAAAATTGCTAATAGCTAGCAATCTTACGATCAGTTTACTTTAATATTATGCACTAATTTTTCCACTTTCAATTTTAAAAAATTTCATTACTTTTCTTCCGCCAAAAATATATTTCAACGTTAATTCATTATTTGTAGGTTTCGTGAGATTCTTGGAGGGGTATTACATAATATTGGTCACAAAACGAAGAAGAATCTCAGTTGTTGGACATCACACAATCTACAAAATTGAAGATACTTGCATGATTTATATTCCTAGCGATAATGTCAGACTTTTTCATCCCGATGAACAGCGTTACGTAAAAATGTTTCAAAGCATCGATTTGAGCAGCAACTTCTACTTTAGCTACTCCTACGATCTAACACATACCTTGCAGCATAATTTAGCACCGCCAAAACACATCAAGATTGATATTCCTGTACATAACAAAGATTTTGAACAGGATGACGAAAATATTGAGAAGACCGGAGAGTTTTATAACATGTGGGCAAATCGAAAAGATTGGCAAAAAAATGGGTAAGCGTTATCTTCTGTTACGTACATTAATTTTATTAATACTGAATTTTTCTATTTTATGCAAATAGATATGGTGAAAAATCGATTGATTATGGAATACGCAGCAATCCTAATAGACGATTTGTTTGGAATTCTCATCTTTTAGCACCTGTTGAGAAAGATTTACATCGTGATTGGGTTTTGTATGTTATTCATGGATTTATAGGTCAATCAAATGTTAGCGTTTTTGGTCGATCAATATATATTACGATCATAGCACGAAGAAGCAACAAGTATGCAGGAACAAGGTTTTTAAAAAGAGGTGCTAATTCTGATGTAAGGTTTTACTTATTACTTACGAGAGTATTAAATGAATTTCAGTCTCAAATTAATATTTTAAAATAACTATCTTTGATATCGTTGCAAGGGTGACGTTGCGAACGAAGTTGAAACTGAGCAGATAGTTCATGACTCTGGTGTAAGTTCACTTAACAGTGGGCATTTCAGTTCCTTCGTACAAATGCGTGGTTCAGTACCTGGTCAGTGGAGTCAAGATGTCAGCAAAATGGTTCCAAAACCAACGATTGCCATTGACTTGTCCGATCCTTACGTAGAAACAGCAGGTACCCATTCTCAATATTTAATTTTATGTTTTGCATAGCTATAATTGTGGTTTGTGATGTAGGAGGACATTTTAATAAACTTTTAAAACATTATGGTTCACCAATAATCATACTGAATCTTGTAAAAAAGAGAGAAAAGAAAAAACATGAAAGTACACTAAGCGAGGAACTGTCGATGGCTGTGAAATATATGAATCAGTTTTTATCGCCAGAGCATCATATTCAGTACATAAGTTTTGATATGGCAAGGAAAAACAAAGGGTTAGTATGTATGTATAGTAGGGTGGTTCAAAAAAACAAAAAAATTTTTGTTTTCTTACTTTTGAGTAAATTCTTGTAGAATGTCGAAAAAAAAATATACGACTTTTTGCGTTTTTTTTTACATTAACCCGGCCCGCATGTCGCTTGAACTTTTAATGAAAAAGTGGATTTTTTCAGTTTTGTTCGTAACGTTTCTCGAAACATTCAAACGTTCGATATAAACGACAGTACATTTATGTACGCTTCCATACATTTTTGGCGTCGCTGAATACGAATTTGAAGTCAGAATTTCAAAATTCAATATGGCTGATTACAAATGGCGGGAATCAAAAAGAGAATTCTCACATTAATATTGTAAATCGGAACTTCACAAAAATCGATACATTTAAGTTATGTTCGCGATTTTGACTCAGTCCTATTGAATTTTGCAATTCTGACTTTAAATTCTAGCAAACGAAAATGGATTAAATGGCATTCAAAATTCTCCATCTTTTTGAAGCCCTTTTTCTGACGGCATTCGGCGGAATCAATTGGTATTGAAAACTAAAAGACTGAATCCCATCTAATCCCTTCCAAGTTCTAAATAATCGCAATCCAGCAGGACGAAAATCGATATGTAATAGGATTCTTCCCCCGTTTACATACAAAAAAATTTTGTTTATTTCAACTTTTAACTTTTTATTTAATTTAACCCATTAAGGACCAAATGGACAATTTTTCATGGTCGACTTCAAGGGCGGTATTTAATATGAAACCGGAACTATAATTACATCTTACGTAAAATTGATCGATCTTTCCAAATCTGACATAAAAAAGTTATGCTTGGTTTTTAACAAAAAAATCAGATTTTTTTACTGACAAATATTATTTAACCCGTTAATTTAACGCTGGGAAGGACACTTGTTGCACTTCAATTTCAATTAAGTATTTCGAATGAAAATCGAACATCAACAACATTGAACATGTATCGTACCATTTTGAAGGTTGCTTTTTTCAATGGCGTTGTCAAAATTGAGTTATAGTAATTAAAAAATTAAATATAGCGATTTAAATGTAAAAAAAATGCAAAAAATCGGTTATACATACTTTTGAATAAAACATTTTTTTCTCATCGAAAGAGTATGTTCCGTCACAAAATTCCTTCATTAAAGGCGATGAAAATAGTTGTAGTATTAAGATATATTTTAAAATATTAACAAAATAACATCGTGATCACAAAATGGCGATGGCAGTGAGTAATTTCTTTTTAAAAACTATATTTTTATATATTTGTTTCTCAAAAACTGTAAACTTTAGAGAAAATCTTCTTAGAACAAAAATATTTTAGAATTAGTCAAAGATTACTTTCAATTTTTTTCAGATTATTTAAATTTCTTTTTTAACAATTTCGATTTTCTTAATTGTCGAAAAAAAAAACAAATTATATCAAAACATTCTGAAAAAAATTCAGAATATTCTTTGACACATTTGTAGAGTTAGGAGTTTTCATGAAAAAAATTTGTTAAGTTTTAGAAATAAAATTCTCACTGCGGTCGGCATTTTGTGATCATGATGTTAATTTTTAAATACTTAAAAAATATATCTTAATACTACAACTATTTTCTTCACCTTTAGCGAAAGAATTTTGTGCCGGCAAATACTATTTCTATGAGAAAAAAATGTTTTATAAAAAAGTATACCCGATTTTTTGCGATTTTTGACGTTTAAATCTTTATATTTAATTTTGTAAATAAGATAGCTCAATTTTTACAATTCCATTGAAATTAGCGATGTCGAAAATAATAAGACGCATACATTTCAATTTGTTTGAACTTTAATTTTCATATGAAATACTTGAAAGAAATTGAAGTAGGAAATGTCTCATTCTCATATCGGAAAAGGAGATCGTTAATCGGTGAAAAATATCGCGTCCATAATAGCATCATTTTCAAAATAAAGTTGGAAACTTCCAAAATGGCGGCTAAAACACGAAAATATCAGCGAAAAGCTCCGGAATTTTTTATTCGAAAATGATAGACAGGATTTCTTTAGTAAAATAAAACAAAAATATTCATAAAATTAACTCTAAGGAATTGGAGCAGCCGTTGCTAGGCCGGGCGCTTTATAAAATAATCGGTATTTCACCCAATTTACAGACGATTTGTTTGAAACTTTCCAGAAAACTTCTTGAAACACTAAGGAATAAATGTCTCACTGGAAGTTTGTTCAACTCTAAACTTCCCTTGACTCTTTTTGTCCAGGAATCGACGAGAGTGAGGTTACGGAACTGATGTTATTAATTAACAAAAATAATTAAATAACAATATAATTTCCACATTTGTTATTACTTTATAGGCTTCTCTAGACTATACACTAGACGTGTACCAAATTTTAAACGATTTCATCACTAATAGTCCAAAAAAATAACGATTTATGTTTAAAAATGTAATTAAATTTACCGTTCTCAATTTTTGTAGTTTTTAATGTTTAATCTGAAAATTAATCGTCGTATAAACAATTTATTTAGTAGAAGTGATTCGGTTTATTATTTTCAACATCCCTGTACGTTATTTAATGAAAATATCGACTTTTAAATTTTTTCATGTACTGAGACTAGGAGAAGAGACTTCAAATTTTACTTCGACACATATTTTTCGATGTAGAAACACCAGTTAAATTTTAGACAAATCAAAGAACCTCAACTGTGAAGTGTCACATTTTGATATGGAATGCCTAAAATAATAGGTCTTTAATGCACCGATAAAGTTTCATAAAACGTTTAAGAAAAGAAGGTTTCATGAAATTTTAAGCAAGAATTTCAATGCAGGAACTATCACGAAAAAAAAACTGAAAAAATCCACTTTTTCATTAAAAATTCAAACTTGAAGCGACTATAAAAATCGATTTTTTTAATTTTAATCACCCTAATGTATACATAAAAATATTACGTTGTTGGTAAAATAGCTTTACTGTCTTTCATCGTTCATCAAAAAAGACAGTTTTATAACATAAGGACTATTTTTTTACATTTCAAATGGAAATTGGCTGTTAAACATTTTTACTGGTTTTCAGTAAAGAAGCTAACGTAATGGGTCGACTAGCTAACATAGCGAACAATGCGGTTTTAAAAACAGGAATATTTCAGTCAATTAATCGTTATTCACAAATGAAACACGTATATACACACATCAGTTCTAAAAAACTTCACAAGTCAGACTCGGAAGCTTTTCTCGATTACTATACAACAGATTCATTGAATAAAACTTCGATCAATTCTGAAGATGCCATTTTCAACGATCTGTACGGCATTAATGAAAAGGTTCAGGAGTGTTTTGTACGGAAAGGAAATGTACAAACTGGTATTATTAGAACGAATTGTGTAGATTGTTTAGATAGAACAAACACTGCACAATTTGCAATAGGAAAATGTGCTTTGGGGTATCAGTTGTGCATACTAGGTGTTTTGGAACTACCGAAACTGGAATTCGATTCGGATTGCGTTCGAATGCTGGAAGTATTGTACGAAGATCATGGCGATACGTTGGCCTTGCAGTATGGAGGTTCACAATTAGTACACAGAATCAAAACCTACAGGTAGATAAATTTTGCTAGAAAACATATAATTTTATTACAATTTAATTAATGACAATGACCGATAATAATACCAATTGAAAAATAGGAAAACAGCTCCATGGACGAGTCAGGGAAACGATATAATGCAAACCTTGAGTCGATATTACAGTAATACATTCAGCGATCAAGAGAAACAACACACAATTAATTTATTCTTAGGTAAAACTTGTGAAAAATTTTAATAAACAAGTTTGTATCATTCAAATTAGTTTAAAATAATTTTATCGTGTAGGACTTTTCATTCCGGAAGAAGGGAAACCTCCAATATGGGAACTAATGACGGATTATTATCTTCATCATAAACCAGCTTGTAAATATATACGTAAAGTAAGACCGCTGACTCAATGGTGGGATAAAAGTGTCGTTAAATATCTTCCATATGCGACTGAAGAAGCTATGAAAACTTGCTCAGAGATGATACAAATGCAGGATACTCAAGAAGAAATGATTGATATATATTACGATTATTATAGGTAAGTTACATAATTTTAAACAATATAGCTTCTCTGCCACTTTTAATAATTAAAAATAATAAGAGTCGTGATATTTAACGGCAACAATTAAAAAAGGGGGTTATATATAAAAAAAGGAGATGATTATAATAATACAGTAGAACCTCCGTTATCGAATACTCCGTTATCGAATATTTCGGTTATCGAATATTCAGACGCCTCCGTTAACGAATAATTTGTAATAATAAAAGAGATAATTGAAAAGTTTTTAAAAAATAGGGGGGGGGGTTATATATGAAAAAAAAAAAAACCTAATGCGACCAAACATACAGACCTTTGGAAGTGCGACTTAAAGAACGCAAAAGAAACTTTTTAACATCGAATAAAGAACAACATACTGGTCTAACGCATCATAGAAATCAGACAGGACATGATTTCGATTATGATAACACCAAGATACTTGCGAGGGAAAAGAACTGGAGAAAAAGATGCCACATGGAAAATTTTTTCATTAAAAAAGAAGAAAGTAATACTGTCAACATTAGATTTGAAAAATCCTATCTACCTGATATTTATAATTCGCTATTAAATTAATTTCTTAAATTTTATTTTGTTATATTCATTTATTCTGCTTACTTTCTCGTTGTTTATTTTGTTCCCCTACTACCTATAAATACGGCACCCGAAACATTCATAATTTTATTCTGAAGATGACCCTAACACGGGTCGAAACGTCAAGCTAAATTTCCCCTTTCATTCATTAATAGTTTTTTTTTTTTTCATTTTTTTTTTTTTTTATTTATTACCCCCTCCCCCCTATTTTTTAAAAACTTTTCAATTATCTCTTTTATTATTATTATTATAATCATCTCCTTTTTTTTTATATATAACCCCCTTTTTTAATTGTTGCCATTAAATATCACGACTCTTATTATTTTTAAGTAAGTTACATAAGTTCATCGATTGTGGCAAGTTTGTAAACTTAAAATATTTTCCAGACCTTACGAACTGTCTTTGCTGTCAGAAGTGTACGCTTACAAAATAAGTCACTCTGCTCGTGATTTTATGCCGCATTGTACAACTAACTTTAGTCCTTTTGCGGTACGAGTGAGACCTGACAGACGAAGAGAAGAAGCGGGCAATAAAAATACAAATATAAAAAATCCTTCGTTGACTGGTCAAAGCAGTACAAGTAGTACAGCATCCAGTGCGAGGTACAGTCTTAAATAATTTAAAATTACAATAGCACAATATTTTCATTTTTGTATCCAGTTCGAGTATAGATACAAGTTCGGATGACGATGAAAGTCAACATATGTTGGACTCCCAAACGAGCGCTTCTAAAAACAGCAATGAAATTATATCTTTCCAATCCATTTTTCCATCAATGAAAGAAGTTTATGGAGTTGAACCCGATTATCCGAAAAGAAATGATATAAAACTTTACCGAAGGTAATTACTTTAACCCATTAACGCCTGAAATGGCATTTTTTATACTTCATTATCAATCAAGTACAGTAGGACCTCTCTTATTCTAATTAGTAAAGTTTTTCAAGATGGCGCCAACCTCTCTTATTCTAATTTTCCCCTTACCCCCACTTACTTTGCTTGCGAGCTTGTGATTCGTGGACAATATTTTTTGTTGACTTTTCGGGTGATAGTGGGAGAAGACTTGTAGGGGAACGATTAAAATAAGAGAGGCTGGACAATTAGAATAAGAGAGGTTCTATACTGTATTTGATATCAAAATCGAAGTTGAAAACAATTGAAAGGTACATATCCTATTGTTTTGGAGGTCGCTCTTCAAGATTCCGAGGTCGAAATCAGGAATTCCAATATGGCGCCGAACTTTTAAAAAAAATTCCAAAAAATTGGGAATTATTAATTCCTATCAATTTTTTTCGAGCTAATAGAATATTGGGATTCTATAGAAACTCTGAACAAAGGTGAACAAAATACTTCAATTTTAAGGAAAAATTTTACTTTTATACCCCACATCATTGTAACGACCTCAAAATGGTGTCAATAATGAAAATTTCTGAACGTTCTAACTAAAAAATTACACGCTGTTATAAAAAATGCTAAGAATCAAAAGTTCTTAGAATTAATCGAGAAATAAGGTGGAATTTTTTCAGATTTATGTGATGACATTTTGAGAAATTTTTTTCAACATTTTTTCCAAAATTATAATTTATTTATGAAAAATTCTGAAAAAAAATTTGGTGTATTCACTTATGAATTCTACGAGTTTTTTGTTCTTTGCAAGGGGGGTTCTTTTTTTTGGGGGGGGGGGGGGGAATCCTAAACTATAATATTTGAAATTCATTTCCTCAAAAACTATCAACTTTTCGAAAAAATTTCAAAGAACAAATAACTCTTAGAATTCATCAGAGAATACACTAAATTTTTTTCAGAATTTTTTGTAAATAAATTACAATTTTGAAAAAAATGTTGAAAAAAAAATGTCTCAAAATGTCATCAAAAAATTTTGAAAAAATTCCACTTATCACTTGATGAATTTTAAGAATTTTTCATTGTGGGCATTTTTTTTTAAAGTTGGTAGTTTTTGAGTTAGAGCGTCCAGAAATTTCTTAAAGAAATTTTCATTGTTGACGCCATTTTGAGGTCATTAGAATGATGTAGGGTATAATAGTAAAATTTTTTCTTAAAATTCAACTACTTTATGCACCATTATGCAAGGTTTCAATAAAATACCAATATTCTAATAGCTCGACAAAAATTGATAAGTATAAAAAATTCCAAATTTTTTGGAAATTGTGTTGATATTCGGCGCCATATTGGAATTTCTGATGGCTGAAACTCAATTTTGACCTCGGAATCTTGAAGAGCGACCTTGAAAACAGTAGGATACGTACCTCTCAATTGTTTTCAACTTTTATTTTAATACGAAATACTTGATTGAAAATGAAGTATAAACATTGTCATTTCAGGCGTTAATGGGTTAATAAAATTAAAACGAATGAAAAACTATTCTTGTTTCAGGTTTGTATTAATGGGACGGAATGCGAAATATTCATCAGATTATTCGAAATTTCAACCAAAAGCAATGCATCAACTTTCGTTTAACGACTACAAATCACCAGAAAAAGTATTAAAACCTTCGTGCCAAAGTGAAAGCATTTATGAGCAACACGTAAAAACAGCAAAGGTAAGTGGATAAAATAGTTTACTGATTCTTATGGATTTAAAATGGCTGTAATTTTTTAGTCTGGAGGATCTATGCCAAACCCTAACGATATGAATCTTTACGAACGATACGCACATCAACAGCAACTATATTTAGGCATCATACATCCAGACCTGCCGTGAATTTACTGTTTAAATTAGTGTATATAGATGTAAATATATGTAAATATGAATAAAAATTTATAAAAAAATATTCATTTCATTTATAAAGAGTTGCTAAAATCTAAGTGATTGGAAATATTAACAAATATTTAACAATAAAATTATTATTGGTATAATTTATTTGCCAAGATACGAAATTATTCTCTTGAATGATTTTGCAAGTCAGAAATAAAAATTACAGGATAAATATTTCCAACAGAATTGGAATAACTCCATCCAGCAAGGTAAACAACGATTCGTCTACTTCAGCTTCTTCTTGGGGCGGATGTTATTTGTGTGTCCACACTTCTTCTTGCGGCAATTCGTCGCACGAGGATGGAGTCGAGCGTAGCATTTACGACAGATCATTTTGTCGCAATTGTATTTCATTGCAAGAATTCGAAGGGTTGGTTCAATAACACCACCTCGAAGTCGAAGCACAAGGTGAAGTGTTGACTCTGTAATAAATAAGTACGTTATAGTATATAAAATGGAAAAATTATACTTATTACAAAAATTAGATATTACGTCAGTTGCTTACCTTTCTGAATACTGTAGTCGGAAAGAGTACGTCCATCTTCAAGCTGCTTACCAGCGAAGATCAAACGTTGTTGATCTGGTGGGATACCTTCTTTATCCTGAATTTTAGCCTTGACATTGTCGATTGTGTCAGATGGCTCTACTTCGAGGGTAATGGTTTTACCCGTCAAAGTCTTAACGAAGATCTGCATCGTGGCTTATCTATAAATAATAAAATTTATTAAATCGTTACAAAATTTGAAAAACTCGATTTTCTTATAGGAATTGAGGTTAAGAACAAATCATTCACATTTAAATAAAATTAATTATGAAACTTGCGTTATTATACAAAATTTCAAGGAACTTGTAAATCGATATTTATTAATGTTAATTTTAAAAGAACAAAATACTAGCAGATTTTGATAAGGCCGACATTTCACGAACAGTATGAAGAAACGCGACAGCAATGTAAATGCAAGAACTTTTCTTGTTTGTTTCAAGAATTCTTTTATTTTATGAGATATATCATAGAAACAGGATAGAGAAATTAATAGATTTAATTTAATAAAGTAATTTACCAAAGAAAACTCTGAAAAATATGGAAAAAATTATAAAAATATAAGCACCCACCGTTTCGACAACGTGTTGGCCACAATATCTTAATAAGAAAAGGTGGCGTTGCGATTTCCGTTTAGTTTGGTTAGTTTTATTCGGACATGAAGGCTGGTTTTCATGCTTTAATGTGTTCTAAGGCTGCATTCTCATGAACTCATAAAGCCGCATTCGACGGAACGCAATCTAATAGGGAATTTTAAAAAGTACATTTAATTACAGTAGTCCCTGTCCTAATTTACCTCGCCCTAATTCACTCCCTTACCTATTTCACGAATATTACTTGTCCAAATTCACAATTTCTCCTCCGTTCCTCTCCCTTCTCCAAGACCCTTCCCTCCCGATGAGAGGGAAACAAATAAAATTCAAGGCGCGCGCAAGCTCGAAGGCAAACTTGGAGCGTTGGAGGAAAAAAAAATGACTTGGTGGGTTATAGAAGTACCGTGAATTAGGAGAGGGACCGCCATTTTCTAAAAACCAACCCCATGAATTAGGACAGGGACTACTATATTGTGGAAAATAAACAATTTTGTGTATTTATTTGTTTTATCTCACTATACGTTTAAACTTAACCCGTTAATCGGGCTCTGTAAAGGCAATTCTAATTATCATACTATAGACGATTTACAAACGAAATAAATTGAGACCCCACCGAGAATTTTCGAAAATAAGTGATTTTTATTTATTTCCGAAAATTCTCGGTCAGTTCTCAATTGTTGTTCAGTAGAGTCCCGGTATATTTGCGCCTTCCTATATTTACGTCAGAGCATATATTTGCCCAGTTGTGTCTCGTTATATTTGTCTGCCGCCGCTCTCTTTTTCCCCCACCTTGCGCGCTGGGGCCTCAGGAAGGGTCTGCTGTGACGTCATGAACGTAAGGCGACTGAAGAGAGTGGAAGAAGTAGCGGTCCCCTTCTTTTGACAAATATAAGGAGACGGGAGGGGAAGGCGAGGAACCGAGCGGGCAAATATATCGGGACTCTATTGTATTTGGTATTTTCTAGGATACCGTCTATTGTAATTAGAATCACACTTACTAAGCCTGAATTTAAAAAATGTTACAGTAAGACCTCATTATAATAACTACTCATTATTATGGCCTTCGTGGATCTCGTTAGTATGGCGTTCGATGTTTAGCCCTCATCCTCACTCTTATGGTCTTACGGAGTACAGATATGTATTTGCATGTGTGTAGTCTGTACATACAGTAGGCCCCGCCCTAAGTTATACTCTCCAAAGTTATATGTATATCCAAAGTTATACATTTGGCTTGTCCCAAGCTATACTACTCTCTTCCTCTCCTTCCCTCACTACATTGTTTCGCTGAGCCACACGCTTCGCGGCACTCACACACAGAAGCACTCATTGCACGGATATAAACAGAGTTACGGCAGTGGGGGTAGTGAGGGGTTATAACTTTAGAGAAACGTCCGCCATTTTGAAAGAACCGATGGTATAACTTAGAATGGGGGCTACTATACGTCGGTTCAACGTAAACATGTCCTTCGGAGTGGGAGAAGCACTATATATACCTCCTCATGGCTTACTAACGAGATTGGAGCGGAAAATTGTTAACCGGCAGGGCCATTATAATGAGGTCTTACTGTATTGAGTCATCTTTTATTTACGTTTTTTAGTAAAATTTCCTACATTACCGGCGGACCACTCTAGAACCCCCGTAAGACGCATGTGTTGCAAGGAAAATCTGCAGAGAATTAATGTTTTAAAACTATGTTACTTATTTTATATGTAGGAAAAATCGTTCAGAAACGAGAGAGAATTCGCAAGCAAATTTCGTTGGTAACAAGGCGAACAGTATGTAAATTTATTTGTAGAAATTCTTGCTCGTTCCTGAACGAATTCCGCTAAAATATCTTGTAAATTTAAAAAGATAGGAAATTATGTAATCGACACAGACATTTTATGTTTTGAATTTGAGGTTTCATCGACCGTTGATAATGATCCTGATGTCAGAATTGAGTAATTAAAGATGGTCGGTCCATTATGTAAGTTACTCTGTCCAAATTCATTGTTTTTTTTTTCAAATACATACTGTAGAAACTCGATAAGATGTCACCGTGTTAATCCGTCATCTCGATAAGACGTCGGAACTATCCCTCTTTAAGACGTCGTTTTATGTCCTCCACTGCCTTTTCTCTCAGCGCTCTCAACAGACGAAAACCTAACCTTACAAAAAGTACCCTCTGTTACAGTGAGCGATCGCAGCTGCGCATGCTTCTGCGCAGGTTTGGGAGGAAGAAGCTCACTTTCACTTTCTAACGACGTCTTATCGACAGTCGAGAGTGGAAGTTAGAACCGACCACGACGTCTTATCGAGTTTCTACCGTACATATACAGTAAGACCCCTCTTATTTTAAGATTTTGAGACAGGGCCAATGGCGACTCACCCTCTTATTTTACGTATTTTCTTGTCCCCACCATAGTATACTGCTAGATATGTAATAGAGAGAGAAAGTGCATATAACTTTCTTTCCTCGAGTCTACATGCCCAAACCATAATCGTCTGCTCTCCGCGTGCTCCGTCAGGGAAAAATCTTAAAATATGAGAGGAAATAAACTTTAAATAAGAGGGTGAAGAAAAATAAGAGGGGTTAAAATAAGAGAGGTCTTACCGTATTTTCAGTGCAATACAACCAAAAAATCGTGGGTCAAGTGGTATTTTATTTGAAAGATCTTTTCGAGACAAATACTGTTAGAAGTAAAGAAACTTAACTTAAAGAAAAAACATTGTCAAATACTATTAATGGATTATAAACTTGTAGAATACAGTTAAATAAAATAATATAAAATAATATAATCAATGAAAACAATAACATTGCGAAGGACGGATTTAGCATTTTTCTCCCCTTTCCCCTGCTTCCCCTGCGTTTTCGGAACACGCAGTTCCGTAGAGGGGAATTCCTTCAACCCTTCAAACTCTATAATGCGCCATGATCGTGCTCTCGGGCGGCTGTGACCAACCTGAGCTGGGCCACCAAGAGGTTCGCATCGTAGCTGGGTAAGTTAACGATATACGCATAATTAAATCATTGTTCGGAGCGGCGGTGGCTCAGTTGGTAGGGTAGGGTATCGGCTTCGTAATCAGAAAGCCCTGGTTCGATCCCGGCCTATGCCATCTGTCATCGGGAGATCAGTGGGGGGGGGGGGGGAGATTATATTAAACTGTAAGTTTAAAAAAAAATTGGAAGGGGCGAAATGCTCTCCTTATTTGTGTGCTTCTCGACATCTGCAATTCACTTAGTGATTGTAACAGACTATACCTCTAATGCAGTTCTTGCTGCTTCTCGGAGATTGACTTCTCGTCGGGCTATTTGTTCTACCATGGCCTCCCTAGCGGCGCGGGACGTTGGGGGAGGGAGGATCAGCGGAATTGTGTTATGATCATCGATCTTTTATCAAGCTTGCTCGCACTTGTCATGGGATTTGGTGCAGTTGGGGTGGTGATTGTGGAGCGAACCTGAAGAGAGTCGATAATGAGCTTAGAAATCTCTTCTGCAAATCATCGAAACTGTTGAGAATGAACTCGGGAACATACTACCCAATGATGGTACTACGTGGAAAATTAATCCGCTTGCCTAACCTTATTTTGGCGGAAGTGGCCATTCTCCGACGAGTCAAAGAAGAAACACTTGACGGCATATCCATCTACACTCTTCGCTGAAATTGAATCAGTTCCCAACTCACAACCGTTATGTCCACTGACAGATGACCCATTGGACCTGGGCGCCCTAACCCCAGGCCATTTTCTCATTGGCCAACCTATCACCGATATTCCAGCGCCGAGCCTGCAACATCTGCCATCCGACTTATTATCACGATGGCAATTATTTTCCCAGATGTTGCAAAATTTCGGAAAATATGATCACGAGACTACTTGAACCGATTCCAAGCCGTCTACAAGTATTCTCGGCCGCCCCTTCGTTCTATAAGGTACCTCTGGTCCGGTCGAATCCTAACTCTAAATCCAGATCAGGTGTTATTCGGATTGACAAAGTTAAGTGCAGTTCCTCCATCCTCACTATTAAATTACGTCCACTTGATGTTACGGTTGATTGGAAGTTACAGAGACCCTTTGTTACTTCGACCCAGATTAAGTCTGGACGAAGTATTGAATTTGGTCACTTCGGGCAAAAAAATTACCATATAGTTTTTCATCAAATGTCGACGTTTCAGACCCTAAGGAACCCAAATCAACAATAAAAAAATTTGTGTCCGTGATCTTGTATGTACGTACGTCCGTACGTCCGTACGTCCGTACGTCCCGTTTTTTTTTGTCTCGCGATAACTCGCGAACGGATAAGCGTATTGACATAAATTTTTTTTAAATACGCGTCTTGGCATAACTTAGATCTGATTAGATTTTGGGGCAGATCCACCCGTCCATTACTAAAAAAAATTAGCCCCAATTAAGTTTCTTTGTAGTTTTTTGCATTTATTTTGAAAAATACAAATTTTATTAAAAAATGTTTCAAACAAAAAAGATAGAGCATGTCATTCTCTACAAAAAAGCTTGTATGCATTTTCTTCCTAAAGTCAACGATAATGCCATAAAAACTGGTTTAAAATGTTTATGACTATTGTCTGAAAAAGTATTGAATTTGGTAATCGCGGGAAAAAAATTACCCTATTGTTTTTCATCAAATTTCGACGTTTCGACTCCCTACCCCCCAGGGGTAGTCTTTGCCAGCCCCTCGGGCGCGGTGACCACCTACGGGCGCAAAGTTCTTTTACGCCCTTGATACGCAAAATAACTATTTCGATATATCTAAAAGATGTCTTATAGATATCTATAAGATATCCGTCATAGATCTTTTCGACATTTTCAAGATGTCTTTGACGAATTATATGTATATATATATATTGTATATATAATATCATAATAATACAGACAGTAATTAGTAAAACACAGTAAACATGTAATATGCATCGAATAGTCTATTAGAATACAAGTGCATGAAGTAAGTGTTTTGCAACTTTTATTTATTAATACTTCGGCTGGCCTGTTGTCGGGGTCGAAGTTTTGAAAATGCTCATTTTCAATTTTCATACATATAAGAAACACTATATTGTTGTAACATATCTATCGAAGCCACTTGGACCTAAATATGATTGGACCCCCAAATATCAATATAATTTTATAATATAATTGAAAGCTGTTAATAAACAAACGAGTCTTAAGGAATAGCCGACCCTCCACTGGGTTGAAGTTTCTGAGCGAGCGAAGCGAGCGAGGCACCACGCCAACACTAGTTTTTCTTTCAAATTGTTCGTTTATTGTATAAATGAAGACGGGCGAAAATGTTCAAAGTAAAAAAAATTAACCCAAAATAAAAAAACATTATCATATACTATTTATGGATTGTACACTTGTATAATATAGTTAAATACGATAATATGAAAAAATATAATCAATGAAAACAATAACACCGAGAATGAACGACGTTTTTATCATTTTTCATTCTATTTCCCATGCTTCCTCGGCGTTTTCTGAAAACGCAGTCCCGTAGAAGGGGATTCCTTCAAGTTCCATAATTTTTTTTTTTTTTTTTTTTACAAAGATTTATTTTGCTTTTAGTATACATTGTAGTTTATACATTGAAATTTGCGGCGCAAAACAAATAATAGAAAAAGCCTTAATATTATCAGTTTCGATTAATTACGTAGGGCTATACAAGCAATCTCACGTAAAAAAGAATATAGGCGGGTTACATATTATGGTCTTATTTTGTAGTGAGTGAGCAGTGCCAACGTGGTTCAAGTTCCATGATGCGCATTGATCGTGATTTCGGGTAGCAGTAACCAGTCTAAGCTGGTACACCATGAAGATCGGAACGCAACTGGGGTAAGTTAACGATATTCGCATCATTAAATCATTATTCTGTTACATCGGAGGTGTCTCAACCAGAGCACCGACGCTTTTGCACATCAATCTGTCGGGCTGGTATATGATGGTTAATAGGTAATAAACTACTTTTCCTTACGGTAATTTAATGTTCCCTTACATGGGAGGTGTCTCGACTACAGCACCAACGCTTTTGCAGCATGCCCTGCCGGGCTGGTATACATAATAACGGTCTCAACCGGAGGAGCCACGAAGTGCTCAATCATGGTTAGTATGTATCGATACCCATCATCCACCGGAAGAGGACTCAGAATATTCATGTGAATGTGTCTGAAACACGATTCAGGGAATACCAAATGCGCTGGCAGTAGGACCGTATGTCGAGATACCTTTAATCATTGGCATTTTTTACAAGCTTTTGACTAAGCACAATATCTTTATGCATAGATGGCCAAACATATTTCTTTCGAGTAATGCGATCTGTAACTCTGGCACTCAATTATGCCTGGTTATGGAACATTGTAAATACGAGCTCGCGCAAGGACAACCCTGATGGATTCTCTGGACGAGGCTGGACGTCCGGAATTCGTCCACACGACGTCCCGGACGTCAGGTGTACGTCCAAAAATCCGTGACCATAATAGGACGTCCGGTGGACGTCACCGGCGGTCCAAAAATTACCCCAATTGACGTCGGGAGGACGTCCAAGATTTCCAGGCTACGGGGGGTCCGCTGCACGTCCACTGGACGTTCAGGAAATATGCTCTGGACGTCACGCATAATCGCATCCAGAGCTCGTCCAGCCTGGTCCACGGCTCGTCCAGTCTCGTCCAGAGTTCATCCGGAAGACGTCCAGGCCGGTCCAGAGCTCGTCCAGGTCGATCCAGAGCGCGTCAGGAGGACGTCCAGGTTGGTCCAGAGTTCGTCAGGATGACGTCAAGGCCGGTCCAGAGTTCGTCAGGATGACGTCCAGGCCACACGGAAAAAAATAGTACGTCGCTCTAGCCAGATTGCCCAGCTAAAACAGCTTCCCACTGCCCAGCAGGTCGATGTAAGTCGCGAGTGAAGACGTAAAATGACAATTAAAATTCGAAATCCTTAAAATTTTTTTTTTTATAAATAGGTATACTTTTCTTATGTCTTTAAGAATATTTCTACATAATTTCTAGACGATGTGGTTATTTATATTATTTTTATATGATTTTTTAAAGTCGTTAATAGTGAAAAAATCACTACTTTTTTCATTTTAAGGCTTCCGTATTGATTACCGTGTTAGATACGACAAAAATGCACTGAACCTTTTTTGTAGAGCACAAAATTTCCTACAAAAAAGTCATTGAGAGCCATAGTCTAATGTTAATAGATACGTCACGAATAAGATAACTATCTCTGTTCTAAAATTTCAATGATTTATTCAATAACTTCCGATGTTTTTCATGCCGTACATATTAACATTAGACTATGGCTCTCCCGGACTTTTTTGTAGGAAATTTTGTGCTCTACAAAAAAGGTTCAGTGCATTTTTGTCGTATCTAACACGGTAATCAATACGGAAGCCTTAAAATGAAAAAAGTAGTGATTTTTTCACTATTAACGACTTTAAAAAATCATATAAAAATAATATAAATAACCACATCGTCTAGAAATTATGTAAAAATATTCTTAAAGACATAAGAAAAGTATACCTATTTATAGAAAAAAAAATTTTAAGGATTTCGAATTTTAATTGTCATTTTACGTCTTCACTCGCGACTTACATCGACCTGCTGGGCAGTGGGAAGCTGTTTTAGCTGGGCAATCTAGCTGGAACGACGTACTATTTTTTTCCGTGCATAGCTCGTCCAGGCCGGTCAAGACATCGTTAGGATGACGTCCAAGCCAGTCCATAGCTCGTCCAGGACGGTCAAGAGCGCGTCAGGAGGACGTCCAGGCCGGTCCAGAGTTCGTCCAGGACGGTCCAGAGCGCGTCAGGAGGACGTCCAGACCAGTCCAGATTTCGTCCAGGCCAGTCCAGAGCTCGTCAGGAGGACATCCAGGACAGTCCAGTAGAGTTCGTCCAGGCCGGTCCACAGGGCGTCAGGAGGATGTCCAGACCAGTCCAGAGTTCGTCCAGGCCGGTTCAGAGCTCGTCAGGACGACGTCCAGGTTGGTCCAGAGTTCGTCAGGATGACGGCAGAGCGCGGCCTGGACATCCTCGGGACGTCCTCCTGACGCGCTCTGGACGTCCTGGGGACCGGCTCTTCACGTCCGTTGGACGTCACTCTCCGTCCAAAAGTTACCCCAATAGACGTCCAGTGGACGTCCAGAAATCTCGTCCAGCCTCGTCCAGAGAATCCATCAGGGAAGGGAATGACAGGACGCAATGTTTCACCGCAATAGTCACATAAGATAGCTGTGTGATTGGGTCCCCGAGTAACCTTTCATAGATTCAAAGAGGAGTCGTGAGATTCAGAGATAAGTTTAATATTCGGATAGGCCTCGGCGAATTCGGAATGTTGAATTTCCATTGGTAGAACGATCAAGTCAAACCAAGACAGCGCGTCTGCCACGCCGTTATCTACGCCTGGGAGATATTTGATGTTTGTCGTGAACTTTGAGATATAAAACAGTTGACGTTCACATAAGATTTGAGATTTTCGGTCAGTCATATTGGATCTGGCATTTTGAATTTTGCAAATATTAGGTTCTTTTTCGTCCGCTAGATCCTGAAATAGTGTTTTTCGATTAGTAAAATATTGTTGTTCTTCGTGGATTTTCAAGGTCAAACGATTATGATACATTTTTTTTTAATATTTTTCCTCTATTCTACAATCCCAACAAACGAAAAAGTATACGAAAAATCTGTGTACGATTTAATACGAAATAAATCTGTTTCCTTCCCACTCTTTCAGTTACGAATGCGAGTGTATAGGATATTATACGCGATACAAAAACGCACATAACCTCAAAGAAACGATTACTTTGGATTATCGAATGATTTAAACTCAAAACTAGAAAACAGAACATTTCTTCGAAAATTATGAAATACGGAAAAAGATATAGTCAATTCTTCGATTAAATTAACAGAATTTAAAGCTACTCTAAGCCGCAACAAATCGATTTTTGTAATGCGTTAAATACGGTATCGTATAAGATCGAATGAATCCAATTCTGGTATTACAGGTCATATAAAATAGTATAAATTCGAATAAGAATCTCGAATAATCAATACGCCACTAGAAAGAAACAGAATGTAAAATATCGATTCCGTATACTTTTTCGTTTATTGGGATCCATTATCTTCATTTTTGTCCTAGTCCCATCCATTTTAGTAAATTCTTTGAAACACACTAGGTTTTGAAACCATTTAAAAAAAATGTGACTATGTGCGGCGTTACTAAAATCTAATCCCGTCGGAAGAGCAAATGAGAACGGGGCTCTAGGGAATTTGGCCTCCCTAGACGCGTCTGCATTTCGACTTTGCCATGAGACAACACCCTAACGCCAAATTTCGTAGCGCGAAATGCACAGAAAATATGGTGATACAAACGTCTATATCGTTATTGTTGAAGATCGAGAAGAAATACACTTCTAAAGTCTGAACAAAGCTCTCATCTATTCTGGTTGACGACTTCAAATTGTACATATTCTTCAGGCATTGAATTTTTTGTTTTCACTGAATATACCAAAAGTACGTGAGTATACGTGAATATGTATAATATACGAAATATATATATGTATATAAACATGCATTCCCGCAGAAAACCAAAACTGATTGAAAGTTGAAACGAATATACAAGGTGTGCCAAATTTATATTTTTCTGTACTTATAATTCAGCAAATTTATTTCAATAATTTAAAGGTTGCACAATTAAATGTAGAAATTTACATAATGTCTGCAATTAAATTTAATGCTTTTCATTTCACAAATCTGGAAATAGTTATCATTTATTGTTTAATGGATTAAAATAATTAAAGTAAAAAAAATCTAATCATGCTAAAATGTTATTTACTAATTTATAGGTCTTAAAAGGTCTTAGTGTTGCAGAATTATTAATAAATGCAATACATAATAATTCTGTAAAAGTGCTTTACCATATTCGTGCTTAATTGATCATTACATAATTGTACATGCATGCACTGCAATGTAAATCAGGAAAAGAAAATTGTAGTTTACTTTTAAAATCTGCTTCTTTAGTTCACTAGAATCTTTAAATATTGTGATATTTTACTGTGAGAAGCTGACAATATAAAATTGCCAATAAAATACAAATTTAAAGAAATATATTTTTATTAAGTATCTTTACAAATACAATATACAAAATTTTATTTATTTACATATTTACTAAATGTTTGTTACATTATGACATTGAAAAATAAAACTAAGCGTAACTTTATTTGCTTTCTTTGTTATTTACTGAAGTTTCTAAACCCATTGAGAATGTATCACTAATTATATTTGATTTTGTACGTACAAAAAGGGACGTCTATATTCTAATTATTATTCGGATATTGACAAAAATAAAATTTTCATTTATATCAGGATTAAAACAGGCATTATTTTTCTAAATTATGTATTGAAATGGATTCATTATTTCTGGTAATTAACTGTTATTATTTATAGATTCGATTTTATTAAAAAATTATCATTTCAATCTTCATTTGTATCCAGATGTATTCATGACTTTTGCCTTTTTCCAAGTCAATTATAAATGGATTCATATATATTAATACAACATATTTCCAATCAAAATTGTACCTGTTTTTTAGTAGTTTTGATAATACCATTATTTATGTATTCATTTGGATTCATATTTTTGCATTCAAATAAAGTATTTTTGGATTCAAATGTATTTGAAAAGTTGAAATAGCAAATTCAAAACGAAAAAATGAATCCAAGTCAATACATTTCAATATAATTCCGATTGCTGGGTAGAGATCAGAAAAAGTTTTTTTTAGTATTATAATCGTAATATAAATTTTGACTGGTTATGTTTGAAGATTATAATAATTTTGATTTCATAAATTAAAAATGGCAGATCTGTAATGGACACCGTATCTAAATTGAATATCTTATTGATTACGTTGTTGTATGTATCTCTAAAAGTTGAACATTTATGTCAGGAATATTATACATATTCATACCCGAAAAGATCAAAATGTCGAATACAATATGATCGCAGATACTCATCATCAATATGAAATTAAAAAAATGTTTCTGTGATCTGTATTTCAAAGAATTATCAATTCTGAATAAATTTGTTTCATTCCATGAACATTTGGAATCGGTCGTTGCTTCTAAAAAATATTTTAGCAGCATATTATTCATATCCAACATTTGGTACCACTTTTGATCAGGGTTAGATAAGTTAACTTTGTTTTTTAACTAAATCAAGTTAAAGTTAACTGTAGAAAAAAATAACTAAGAATAATAAGAATAATAGAAGTTAAGTTAACTAATAATAAAGTTAAAAGTTACAACTTAAAAGCTAAAAAGTTAAAAAGTTAAAAGCTAAATAGTAAAAGTTAGAAGCTAAAAAGTTAAAAAGTTAAAAGCTAAGTAGTAAAAGTTAAAACTTTAAATATTAAACAGTTAAAAGTAAAATGAATAAAGATAAGAATTAAAGTCGCCAGTTAAAAGATACAATATAGAAGTAAAAAGTTAAAAAATTAAAAATTAAAAAAGTTCAAAATTAAAAAGTTAAAAGTAAACTTAATTAAGTTAAGTTAATATTATTTAAGTTAAAATTTAACTCGTAACTTAGTTAATTGAAATAGAAGTTAAGTTAACTAATAATAAAGTTAAAAGTTACAAGTTAAAAGCTAAAAAGTTAAAAAGTTAAAAGCTAAATAGTGAAAGTTAAAATTAAATCGTTTAATATTAAACGGTTCAAAGTAAACTGAATAAAGATAAGAGTTAAAGTCGACATTTAAAAGATACAAGTTAGAAGTGAAAAAAAGTAAAAGGTTAAAAATTAAAAAAGTTAAAAGTAAACGTAATTAAGGTAAGTTAACAATATAAAAAGAAATTAAATTAAGTTAATATTATTGAACTTTTTAACTTTTAACTTAACTTTTAACTTTGTAATTTCGTACTACCCAACCCTGATGCATTTTATAGATTATAACCCGTTTCAGTAGAGAAAAGAAAATTAGAAAAAAAAGACCTAAACATACGGGATTTTTATTTTATTTTGCAAAATTTGTACGTAAATAATCATTTCTTTTTCAATTTTTTCAATTATTAATTATTTATATTTAATTATTTATGTTTAACTATTTAACTACAGTATATTATTAATTTTGGATTATATATTTTAATTATATTTTAAGTTAAAAAGATAGTAAGGGAATATATTTTATACATATATTTATTTATTATTAAATATAGCATATTATACATTTATTGAAATGTGAGTTCAAATAATAAAAAAATTTTTGTTATTTTCATTACAATAAAATTGTAAATGGAAGCTAGTTCTCTTCTTCTTCTTCTTCTTTGTCGTCTTATTGGTGCTCGAAAATGGTCAATTCATTGTCATCATCCTTATTATCGGTAATATTCGTCTCCAAACCTTCCAGAATTTCAGGATCATATGCGCTTTTGTAAGTGCAGCAGTTCTTCTTTGTTGTTGCATTGCTTTAATATCGTCAAATATAACAATTGTTGAGCCATAATGTGTTTGTAAATATTTAACGTATTTATCTAAAATAATAGAGAAAGTATCGTCTCTGCTCCATAGAACGCGATGTAGAAGAAATCCACCATCGATAATGTCCGTTACATTATTTTCATCAAGCTCACAGGTATCATATTGTCATATAATGTCGCTTTCGTGGTTTTTCTCATGCCATTATGTACTATCAAATAAAGATGTCGGATACAGGCTTAGGTCATATTGAAGATATTTATTATTCCGTTACTGCGTGACTGATAGATGTGCATTTCGTTTTTAAATCATGCACTTTCCTCTTCTATTTTTTTCAAAAAATGTAATAATGTTTTTGGTATTTTTTCATTAATACCATCTACCATTTTATTCGGTGGTGAATAAGTCTTAGTTTCAACTACAGATGATCTAATATCTTCGCTAATAATTGCTGCAGCAGCTTTTACAATCCGTAAACGTTCTGCAGGAGTGCATTTTTTATTTTCGTACCAAGCTTTTGATAATACATTAACCTGTGTATCACGGAAAGATATAATTGTAAATGCTCCTATTTTTTTTGTGATTGTTATGTCAGTTAAATATTTTTGTTGTAGTTTTGTAATAATCGTCTTACCGTCTGGTACATAATCCGTAAGGACATCTTTCAGCTCTTTCAAAGTAAATTGAGAATCTTTATTATTTTCTATATAACAAAAAATCTCCTTCATTGCTTGAGTGACTTGATCATTTTGGCGAGGCTTCTTACCAGCAGATGGTACTCGGGTTAAAAATTTGGTGTAGCAAATAGTATGATACTTTGCTTCAGCAGCGATCAAATCATACTCGTAAAGTATACGTTCCTTTACTAGTTCTCCTAAGGAATCGTTGCGTTCTTCTGCTTTTTTAATTACGTTGTCTTTGAATGCAAGAGTACTTACATTACTTATTGTCCGTCTATACTTATAATTTTTTTTCCTTTCTGCTACTTCATTAGCTTCTTGGCCACAAAATAAGCACAATTTTTTAAAATCAAACACTTCATTTCTTCTTTTACAAGGTGCACTTGACATCGAAGGTTCACCCTCCTCTGTGCGTCGTTTCGATGCAACAATAGCATTTTTACTAGTGTACACTTTTCGACACTCGGAATGTACCTTCACGGAACTTAAAGTATTTAAATAATCTATATGTCCATCATTCCTATCAATACTTGAAGTTTTTAAAGTTTTTAAACCACGTACGACATTCACAGAATCATTTTCTGAAAGTGACTTATCACATATAAAACACAAATCAGCCATAGCTCTTAAAACCATACATCCGTCATTGCGAAGATACGATTTCATACTGAGGGATAATCTTGACTAATACAAAGTTGGTCCCTTAAAAGAGAAAGTGGCCTTGAATACAATAGAAGATCTGTCCTGACTATAAACAGAAAAGGTCATAGGGTAGGGACAATTATTTCCAGGTATATAAGTATTCAAAAATTTACACGTTTGAAAGAAAACGTATATATAATATTCGTTGCGAAAGCAACGTTTAATGTTTTTCTCGACCGCTTATAAGTAAATATTAAGAATTAGATTAATTTCTTGGTATGTACGGCAATGCTCACTTAAGTTACTTTACGACATACTTAGTGGTTGAAATCGTCAACCCATGTATTTGATTTATGATTTATGATTTATTATTTGTTTATTTAAGTAAAAGGACCGTACATACCAAGAAATTAATCTAATTCTTAAAACGTATATAATTTTAACTTAAAATACAACTAAAATATACATTCCAGAAGTAACAATATACTGTAGTTAAAAAGTTAAATATAAATAATTAAATATAAATAATTAATAATTAGTACATAAATAATGAGCATTGTTCAATAATTATAATTTTTTAGTAAATAACTAACTTTATACAACGTACTGATAACCATAATTCACGCTTGACCTTGCATTAGTCTACCGCAAAAACGGTTGATCATATGAAAAAAAAGTTCAAACAAAAGTTGTCGAGAATTTTATACTCTACAACTTTTATAATAGATGCAAATCTCATTTAAGCAATACAAAGCGAGATATTCACGAAAAACCGATTTTTATGACCTTTGACCTTCAATATCAAATGCGGACACGATAACATTTGTGACTTTTGAGACAACATTTAGAACGACAAAACAAAGGTTTATTTATTTATATCAATTTACAGCATATTATCTTTCATTCCGAGGTTGACCCCTTTTTTTACCTATAATATGACTGGGCAACCCTTTTTTGCACAAAATGATAAGAGCAGGTACGTCAACAACCATTTAGTTTCTGGAGTAAAAAGAAATTTTTTTAAATTTTTAAAAGATGATTTTTCTACTATTTTCAAGTATGCTAAATTGATTACCGATGAGAAAATTGAAAAAGAAACGATTATATATGCACAAATTTTGCAAAATAAAATAAAATCCTGTATGTTTAGGTCTTTTTTTCCTAATTTTCTTTTCTCTACTGAAACGGGTTATAATCTACGAAATGCATCAGGATTTGGTAGTAGGAAATTAAAAAATTAAAGGTTAAAAAGTTAATTAATATTAACTTAATTTAATTACTTTTTCGATTGTTAACTTTTAACTTAACTTAATTAAGTTTACTTTTGACTTTTTAACTTTTTACTTCTAAATTGTATTTTTTTTACTGTCGACTTTAACTCTTATCTATATTCATTTTACTTTTAACCGCTTAATATTTAACGTTTTAATTTTAACTTTTACTATTTAGCTTTTAACTTTTAACTTCTTAACTTTAACTTTATTATTAGCTAACTTAACTTTTATTTCAATTAACTAAATTACAAGTTAACTTTTAACTAAACTTAGTTATTTTTGTCTACAGTTAACTTTAACTTAACTTAACAATGTGTATCTGCGATCATATTGTACCCATCATTTTGATCTTTTCTGATCCGAATATGTATAATATTCCTCAAATAAATGTTCAACTTTTAGAGATGCATGCAACAACGTAATCTATAAGATATACAATTTAAATACGGTGTCTATTACAGATCTGCCACTTTTAATTTATGAACTCAAAATTATTATAATCTTCAAACATAACCAGTCAAAATTTATATTACGATTATAATACTAAAAAAAACTTTTTCTGATCTCTACCCAGCAATCGGAATTATATTGAAATGTATTGACTTGGATTCATTTTTTCGTTTTGAATTTGCTATTTCAACTTTTCAAATACATTCGAATCCAAAAATACTTTACTAATATTTTAATACAAAAATATGAATCTAAATGAATACATAAATAATAGTATTGTCAAAATTTCTAAAAATACAAATACAATTTAATGCATGGTCGTGATTGGAAATATGTTGTATTAATACATATGAATCCATTTGTAATTGACTCGAAAAAGACAAAAGTCATGAATCCATCTCGATACAAATGAAGATTGAAATGATCATTCTTTAATACATTGTGAATAGTAACAGTTAATTAACGGGTATAATGAATCCATTTCAATACATAACTTAGCAAAATAATGCTGGTTTTAATCCAAATGAATCTAAAATAAATCAATACAAAAATTTCCTACAGATGTCCGGGTAAACTTTTTTTAAGTGTAATAACAATGTTCATTTATTTATAACCAATTGACAATTTTTTCACTTTTCAGTAAACATACAATGCGATATTTTTCTTGATAAAATAAATATATTATTTTCAAAATGACGCAATATCTCGTAAACGGTATGAGATACGTAACATCTGGCGAAGTTTCGACATGATGTGCGATGATTCAAAACCGCCATATACAATTAAAAAATGTCATAATTTTAGAAATAGGAAATTTAACAAATTTTGTGTCTTTGAATCATCGCTCTGCTTTGGGAATTATATCAAAATTTCGTCAAATTTTACGTATCTCGTAAAGTTTTAGAGATATTGCATAATTTAGAAAAAAAAAAAACTTACAATATTTATTTTATCGACAAAAATATGTACTATTTATATCCATTATTTCTTTTCAATAGTGGATAAGTAAATTATTACATAAATGTAGAAAATGGTAATAAATTTAAGACATTATTTTTATTTACACAATGCAAAATATTCCATGTTTCAACTATTCATTAGTTTTGCATCATTTTACAACAGAGAGTGTGGGAATGGCTACGGCTCGATGTTATTGTACGGCATTTTTGTGACGTCCTTGGAACCAGAAATGTCCTGCCACATTTACGGTTTTTAAATAACGTTTCATTCGTAACGTACCTGCAACGTTTGAAAACTATACATCCAACATTGTAAAAACGTTACATTAAACGGTCATAAATAAAAATTATAAGAAATTCTATGAATTATTTTATTCAATTCGAATTTTATTATTATTTATGCATCGTTAGATATGTTATGAAAGAATGTAGTTTTATAATTTTGCTCGCAAATAAATCTATGAATCTAAGAAAAATCCATCCCAACCAAGGATCGAACCTGGGTCTACCGGTTACAAAGCTGATGTCTTAACCACTATGTTTAATTAATTTTGTCATTTCTATATCAGGAATAATAATATTTTAATATTGATTGACTATTTTGAAAGTAATTCATTGTAATTTAAATAAATATTTTTAAGATATCCGTATAATATATTTTTTAAACGAAATTGATTAATAGACACTGTTTAAAAAAATGTAAAGTTAATTGACACACGTATATTTTACAAATGCACTACTTGGAAATAAGTTATGAAATTACGCGGATATTAAAATTAACATAAGTGAACCAATTTTTAAATTATGAATTAAATTTAATACAATTTACATTAAAAATAATACGGTGCGAGTTATTTTTCTGGACAAGTGTCGGAAATTTACAAATTTTGTACATAAATATATTAAAAGGGAGCGAGTTTTTTAAAATAAATACACTGTATATATAAAATGCATATTCTCTAAACATTACAAAACCCGTTTCAATTTCAAATGTGAAGTATAACAATAGTTAAATTTCACTTCATTGCAGTCTCGGTCTCAACTTACTCTATATTTTAAATTAATTTTTGCAGTAAGTAATATTACAAAAAAAAAATATTGAATTTAATGGACATCAATGTATTCAAGTTATACACGTATAAGAAATAAAAAGAACAAAATTAATAATAGCAAATAATATTATGCACCAGAAAAAAGAATAATTATAAGAGGAAAAAGATTGCATGTAAATCGTGCTAATATATAAAAACAAATGCTGCATCCAAGCGCTTCCGAATCTTGAAGGCGAAGTCTGAGATGGAACCGGCCGAAACGATAGAAGATATGCAATAAATCATGTCTATGAAACGTCGCATTCGTAACATTACATGAATGTTACCTTAGTAACTTGAATGCGCCGTTTTAAATTTCCTTGGTGATTTTGTGACGTTGCAGAAACGATTCCATAAAACGTTTTTGAAACTGATATAAATTGACATTCTGGTAATGTTACGCATTACCTTTACGTATTTAGATATCGTGGAACGTGGTGTAAACGCCGTCAAGACGTTGTTACAAAACGTTACTTTTTTGCCATCAATGGGATAACATGTAACGTTTCATTTACGTTACATGTTTAGCGGATTTACATTTTGGAAAAAAGGGTTTAATTCTACTGGTTGGTTACTTCATTATATAGACGAATATCATTGTATAAATGAAAATAGATACAGATTTCTTTCAAAAGTATACTTTACTTAACAAAATTATGAATGTTATAACTTTTGTACAAATTATTCTACATTTGACAATCGCCAGTAATACACTACGATTTATGCGATTGAGTCTTATCGATATCTCTTTGACATCATCTAGATGTGATTTATTTTCTAACAGTACGTTGCTTAAATATATTGTATATAATTAATGGTAGTAGGCTAAAAAATTGTTAAGACACCCTAAGCGGACAAGGCACACTTAAATTAACGAAATTCGCTCGATTTGTGTCTTTTCTTCAATAGAATTTTACAACCGCTGAACATTTTGGCAATTTACATTTTATCACAATGGAACTTAATTCTGCACATATGAAAATTATTACAGTTACGCACGGATAGAACTTTAGAAAAACCGATTCTCCTGCTTCGCTACAAATAAGCTATAAATAAATTATTCTAACATTAATCTTAACCGAGCTGCTAACAATAAATAATGAACTACTGCAGCAGTAACCTATGCGTCTTTATTCGATGGCAAATTTGTAACTAATAAGGACTATGACACTTAAATATAAATATTTTCCTACAAAACACTTGATAGAATACAATTCATACTATAAATGTTTGTATCTGCATACAGAATCAAAGAAGTATAGAATCAATCATATTCCATAATTTTCTTTTTTGAGAGTTATATTATAGCATTAAAAATAATTCTTTACTGTCGCAATTCTTGTGCACATTTATAATCTTCTCAGACAATGTATTAAATATGAACAATAACAATTACGGTTACTCTAACGGAATAGATTAGTTGAGTCAATTTGAAGTTTGTAGAAATAAATATTTTAACCTTCCATGAAAAGTTAATTATATAAAAACGATAGAACAGAATGACAAAAATGTCATGCACAATCGAATTTGATTCGTTGAAACAATTACAGCAGATCAACTGGTTTACTAAGGACGAAACATTCACAGCCATGTAGCTGAAAACGATTTTCGATTCGATCAAGGTACTTCAATTTTTAAAGGTTACTTCCAGTTAGAACATTCTTGTAAATTGAAGGTCGTGCGTATAAATTTATACTTGAGCTCTGCCCAAGGAACATTTGTAGCAAAGTTCACAATGTCCTTTTCATTTTCTTTAGCAGACTACACAAAGCATTCATTTCTTAGGAGATTCGTCTACGTCCATTTCCTCACTTTGTTTGTCTTCTTTGTCAACATTTTCGACATTTGCCAATCCTGAAGAATCTGTATTTAAATCATTATCTATTATTATTGTCAATTGATTTAGAAATGTTGAAAAACAAGAAGTGGAATTAAGAATTACATAGCAATAATATTTTTTACGATCTCCACGGTGTGGCTGAACCACTTTTAACCACTTCAGTGGTAGCTGTTTAAAAAAAAAAAGTGCCAGAAATGGTACAGCCCTGTACTTAAGATATCGAAAAACGGTGAAACACGGGTTCCATTTTTTCCTAAAATATATCATTTAACATAAAACCCACGAGTATCAAGTAATATTTCACATTTATGTCGGCCATCTTGGATCCACCATTTTGAATTTACAAAATCTGACTTTAAATTCGTAATTAGCGACCCAAAAAATTCCCGAGTGCCAACTTTCATCAAAATCAAGTAAATTTTTTACATTTATGTCGGCCATCTTGGATCCGCCATTTTGAATTTTTAAAATCTAACTTCAGATTCGTAATCAGCAACCCCGAAAACCCCCGAGTAACAATTTTCAGCTGTTTTCCGTATAAAGAAAAATATCCGTTGCACATTTTAATAAATTTAGCAAATTTACAGCCGCCATATTGGATCCGCCATTTTGAATTTTCCCATTTTGACGACAGATTCGGATTCAGCGACCCAAAATAACTTGGTATACGAAGTTTCATGCAAATTCATTAAGAATTGTAAAAGTTATTGCAAAATGTACACATATGATCCATTACCACGTTTGTCAATAATTTTTTTTTACATATATGATCCATTACCATTGAAGTGGTTAATTGCGAGTGTCATGCATATGGAATTTTCTAGCTAGGATTGATTATTTGCAATCATACAAATGTAACATCGCTAAAATTAAAATATTTTATGGGGCCCTTTTAAAAAAAATCGCGATAAAGTACCAAAAATGTAGAATGTTAAAGTTCTTTTTATTTCCGACAATAGTTGACCTCCAATCGAAAAATCTTTTACGGTCAAGTTGTAGATATTAAAAAGATTTACAACTTTTGTATACATCTTTTTTCACATAACCTCTAAATTTTCCAGATAAATAAATAAAAACGTTTTTTCCTTTTTAATTTTTTTCTCGCGCAAAAAAAAATATTTTTTCACAAAATTTGGAGGAAACTTGCCTTTTCATGTCCCAAATAAGGTGTGATTTTTTCAAATAAAAATATTCATATTTAGATGTTATATTGAATTAAAAGCGAACAATTACCCCTAACTTCAACCGAACATTCTCGCGTTAAATTTGCAGATTTTTAAACGTTTTTGTAGTAGTTCTTGTTCGTTGAAATGTCAATTTTCAAATGGTCATAAACCAAATTGACGTCATTTGCAAAAATTTGCCACAATCGCAAATAACTGAAAAAATGTATTTTCAAAAAGAAATGTTTGCAATTATTTGTTCAAATTTGCTATTATTTATTAAAATTTACAGTAAATTTAAATGTATTTGCATTAAATCTTGTATATTTATATATACAAGATATAAGTATAAATATAAATATATTATATATAAATATTAAGTAGCAAATTTGAACAAATAATTGCAGACATTTCTTTTTGAAAATACGTTTTTTCAGTTTTTTGCGAATGTGGCAAATTTTTGCAAATGGCGTCAATTCTGTTTATGACCGTCTAAAAATAGACATTTCAACGAACAAAAACCACTACAAAAACGTTTAAAAATCGACAAATTTAACGCGAAAATGTTCAGTTGAAGTTACGGGTAATTTTTCGCTTTTAATTCAATATAACATCTAAATATGAATATTTTTATTTGAAAAAATTACACCTTATTTGGAAAAAACGTTTTTATTTATTTATCTGGAAAATTTAAAGGTTATGTGAAAAAAGATGTATACAAAAGTTGTAAATCTTTTTAATATCTAGAACTTGACCGTGAAAGAAAAATCTTTGGAGGTCAACTATTGTCGGAAATAAAAAGAACTTTAAAATTCTACATTTTTGGTACTTTATTGCGATTTTTTTTAAAAGGGCCCCATAAAATATTTTAATTTTAGCGATGTTACATTCGTATGATTGCAAAGTATCAATCCTAGCTAGAAAATTCCATATGCACGACAATCGCTATTAAAAGTGGTTCAGCCACACCGTGTCTCTTTAACTAAAATCTTACCAGGTAGATTTTTGTCTTCGATAAATTGTTTTTCTTCATCAGGTGTGTTGTTGGGCCTCTCCACCACTTCTATATCTGAATCTAAATTAGAAAATTTTGCTTTGATCTATTTGTTATAATTTAAACTGAATTATAGAAAAACTTAATAAATTACCTGTATCCGATGGACTAGTGGAATTCCCAGAGTCTGGTACTTTGGATTGCAGTAAACTGTCATCAGATCCAATCAGTCGTGGAAGGTTTGGAATAGGACTGTCTATTTCCAATTTTGGTGCAGATGGTTTTTGTTTGCGAGCTGGATTCCAGAAATTACAGTAGCAACATCTGAATGCTAAAATTAAACAAAAAATTATAACTCAGAATTATCGAATCATGCAAAATCTTAGACAGATAGATAATATTTATTATTGTCATGGAATAAAAGTTCCTTAGACAAAAAAGCAAAATATATACAATGATAAAGTACAATAAATTCTTCTAACTAACAAGGGAACCCTCCCAGGTGTGTCACACTGATTTGATTGAAACTTGGCACATCGAAAGGTCATCATCATTGATGAAAATTGGCCTTTAAACTTGGTGCCATAAATCACAAGAAACAAAATGACGGCTCATATATGACAGAAATTAAAACAAATAAAAAATCGTCGAATTCGCTTGAAACTTGTTACTAGGGAGTTTTTGGGGTCCCCGAATACGAATATATGATGCTGGATTTCAAAAATTCAAAATGGCGGACGACTATTTTAAAAATCGCTCGTATTTGCTTAAAATTTGTTACTAGAGGATTTTTAGGATCGTTGAATTCGAAACTGACGCTTAATTTTACAAAGACAAAATGTATACAGATGTAAGTCCACTGTGGCGTATGAATATCATATAAAAATCATGCATATCCAATCCAAATGTTTAGGAAAGTAAGAATTGAAATGAACTTCAAATAGTATTGAAAAAATATTAACTATCTGAAACTGTTTGGAAATAAGTTGAAATGTTATTTATTTAAATTAAAATAAAAGTAAACTTGAACTCATACATTATTTACATTTTTTCTCATAATTCTTTTGTTACTCAATATAAGTTTTGCTCTCAGTAAAGAAATGATCTGTAAACTTTTTTTGAACCAACTGCACTTCGCCATCCACATGCTGGTACAGTAGCCATGTTGAGTCCGCCATTTTGAATTTTTGAAATCCAACATCATATTCGTATCCAGCGACCCCAAAAACCCCCAAGTAACGAGTTTCAAGCGAATTCGACGATTTTTTATTTATTTGAATTTTTGTTATATATGAGTCGCCATTTTGTTTCTTGTGAATTATGGCACCAAGTTTAAAGGCCAATTGTCATAAATTATGATGACTTTTCGATGTGCCAAGTTTCAATCAAATCCGAGTGACAGACCTGGGGGGGTTCCCTTGTAAGTTACAATCTAGTATAGAACGGTGAGTTTGTACAATGTAAATGGTAACAAACTTAACACTACGCTATAAACACAGTTTAGATAAATTGAAAAAAAAAAGAACAAAAATATATATGAATACAGAAGTTAGTTTATCTAAGCAACCCTATCTTAAAAGATGAAAGAGTTCTCGAGTCTCTTAGTGTATCAGGCAAACTGTTCCAAAAACGCTGTGATCCAAAAAGAATTAGAATAGTAGTCAGTTTGACAAAGTGGTAGATAGTATGGAGAAACTGAAGTTCTAAATGAGTGTCGAAGATTGGAGATATTGATGAATTTATAGCATAGGTATGGAGGCTGAGAGGTCATAAGTACTTGGAATATAAGAACTCCGAGGAAATATTGATGTGGCGATGCACGTTGGCATGCTAACGGACATATTGAGTAAAGTTTAACAATTTTTTTAAAGGTATTTATATATTAGTTTATAATTAAAATTGGTATGTTAAACTAAATTAATGTTTAATTAGATTTTCCTTTTTTTGTTTTCAACACAGACAATCACTATATGGAATTAAAAAAAATCTTTTAATTATCGACTTTCAAAATTCATAAAAGCTTCCAAAGACATTCAGTATGAATTATTAGGTAAATAATGTTTATTTTTAAGTTGATGTCTATTGTAAAAATGATGTGACAATACTTTTATTTGTAATATTCGGTAATTTTTAGAAATATATTCTGAAGAGGGCCCTAATCTTCGGCCGAAACGTAATTCGTGTTTAATTTTTTTCCCATTGGAAAAAATATAATTTTGATAAAGAACCGTCATACCAAAAAATTTATATCGAAATATTGAAATTTAAGCGGTTAAGAAAATTCTAACTGATATTTATTTATAATGTTATGTATAACTAACATGTTTGGATTGATAACCATTTGGTCTTAGTATGGAGTTAAACTGCAATCATGTCGTAAATTAAATATGAAACGAAGAGAACTATTTAGTAGGCGTTGTAACTTGATATTAAGGTAGGCTGAAGAATCAGAAAATACTAGACAAGCATAATCTAAATGTGGAATGATGAGAGAGTTTACTAACAGTAATTTTACAAAATATATATATGATGTAAAGGTGGCCTGATAATGAACAAAGAAGATGGAATTGTGCAACTAACATATTTTTTTCATTTTTGGCTTTATTTCCTTCTGAAGTCAGAATCTTGTCTGCCCATACAGAAGCGTTGCGAAAAATTGCCGAAAAATTATGTCATAAATAGAGATGGAATTATATTACTTTTTTTTTTAATAGAAAATTTTAATTTTTGTCACCAGATCTTTGTTCATTATAAGGCCACCGTTACATCATATATATATTTATTAATAACATGAGCATTACAAATCCATTATATTAATTTTACATATATGGGCAATGAAGAGCCATGATAACGAAGACGATAAAGGGTAAAATGAACTTTAGATGAGATGGAAGAGATTTGACGATTCCAAGACAAGTCAGATGAAATATAGACACCTAAATCTTTAACGGTATTAACAAGCGTAATAGGTTTCCCATCAGCATATAACGGTGGAAGAACTAAAGTTTTAACTAGTTCTTAGAGCACAGTTTTAATTAGATCCCAAGATGATGGCTTCAGAGTTGTACTAATTGGCACTAATTGGAAAATCAGCCATCGACAAATGTCAGATCCCAATATTAGAAAAAAGGGTTTCTTGTATAACAGTGATACAAATATTACTGCTGATTAACTCACCAAAATATTCAAACTCCTCTTTCAGAGCCATTCCGTTATGTGAATCACATTGACGACATATCAATGCATAACGATTGCTCGGTCCATCTCCAACAACATATTCCACCAATTTGTCTATGTAACTCCTATTTTGCGGCAAAATTGGTCGCGGCAATGGAGTTCCTGTAAATATATAATTTTCATAATTATGTTTCAATATATAACATTATTAAAAAAAAAAACATAATTAAACAAAAATTTTAAGCATAGTTTGAACTCTTAATATCAAAATTAACCCTTGTCTGTAGAGGCCTGAATTTTAACATTATGTCAGAAAATTAATATTTTCAATTTTTTTAAGCAAAAAAATCTGAACTTTTGCAATTGAAGAAATGTCCGACTGTGAGTCGTTTTTTACAACAGTACTTTTTTGCTTGCAAATCCCAAAGATCCAACATTTTCCTGATTATTTATCCATAACCCTCATACAGTTTAATTTACAAAATTGGAACATTACATTCAATGTTCTTTGGGATCTTGCAAGTAAAATAAGCGCCAGTTGAGCCGATCGTATGTTTTGTACAACAGTTCTTTTTCCAAAAATTTGGTAAAAGAAATATGTTTTTTATTTCTGTAACAATGTCATAAAAAATTAAACACTTTTAATGGATGATCATATTCCATACCTTTTTGCGCATATATATATATATCTACTTCAAGAATTCATCCATGTTTTAGAGTAACATAGATATTTTCAAAAACTATTTCGACCGTTTTAAAATAAATGAAGATTTTGGTATTTTTCGGTCATTATATTATAATTATGTATACAATAATAAATATTGTAAACAATAACGTTATAAATAGCTGCGTAACTGTGATATCAGTTCTCGCGACACTCGTAACTATTATTTTAATTTATGTTGCCAGAAGAAAGCATTTTACTATTGAAAATGTTGAAAAGTATGTAGTATGTGTCATTAAACATCAGGAGAGTCTTGTTTACAACGTGAAATGTGATGTCTAAATTTTGTAAATTAAACCATATGAGAGTTGTGGACAAATAATCAGGAAAATGTTGGATCTTTTGGATTTTCGAGAAAAAAAGTACCATTGTAAAAAACCTTCTGGCTCAGTCAGAAATTTGTTTAATGGCTTGAAATTTTTTGATGTTGTTTTAGAAAATTGGTGGAGAAAAAATTGAAAATATTAATTTTCTGACGTAATAACAATATTAAACTTCAGGCCTCTACAGGCACGGGTTAATTTTGATATTAATTTGTAAAAAATATTTGCAACAAACTGAAGGGAGGTGCGTAAACAAATTCCCGACTTGACCTTTTTAAGGGACACCCTAAAGCTTCGGCTGTGAGCACATGCAAAGCGATTTATGTGAATTGTATGCTGACACTTATATTTCATGTTGAAATTACTATTTTCTATATACAATGCAAATCCGGAGTCATCTCTTTCAAAAATAAAAATTTTGCAAATTATTTTCATCCATTAGTTCGATACCACTCAAAGATCGTAACCATTTTATTCTTGTTAATATCAAATTGATTTACGAAATTTTATCACAATGTATTGATACACTTTTTGGTTTTTTGAAAATTCAAAAAATCGAAATTAAACAAAAAAGTCATTCAAAAAATCTGAAAAAAATTGAGAAGGATCTTTAACCAATTCTAAGACATTTTTTTCTTAGCAAATTTTCTGTAAAGTCTATAGTTTACAAGAAAAAAATTTGTTATGTTTTAAAAAGATTTTGAACTTCTAGGAGCCATTTTGGAAGTCGCCATCTTGAAATTCAAATTAGAACACGGTACGTTTTAATCCTACGGGTCCATGGACGCGATATTTTCACCTTAGATATGTTTCCCAATGCAATTTCCAGGTGAAAGTGATGTTAGAATGAAAATTAAATTTAAAAAAAGCATGTTTTTTAAAAAAAAAAACGTGTATAACTTTTTTGCTATTCATTTTATCGAAATTTTATTGAAAGATTCTGAAATAGCATACAATTTTACGACAGAAATAGTGAGAGTAAAAATTTTCCAAATGCTTTTATATGCAAATTATCGACGTTTAAACTGATGCTCAAAATGTGTCCGTTTAGGTCTTAATGGGTTAATGTTAGATCTACAAAACATGTTTTTTCTAAACTAACTTTAGAGGATATGTGACGCGTTATTACTTAATCGTAATTTTATTTTTAAAAATATCACGTTCCAAAATATTACAGGACAAAATTTTACTGCAAAAAATATTAACAGATGAAAAAATTAATAAATTAAAAAACATAAATAACAATTTCTATATTTCATAAACCAACTGCCAAAAAATAACAACCTACGACATAATACAACATACTGCATACAACAAAGTGTTGATAACAATGAAATATTTTCAAAAAATGATTTATAAAAATATCAGGATAAAAACTAGGTGCTGTTAAATTATGGACAGAAAAATAAAGGCACGAGGTGGAATCAACGAAATGGTTTATTGAAATGGTGTATAAAGAGAAAGACAGGTTGAACCGAATCGTACAGTGGTCTTATCAGAGCTAACTACAGATAAATGAGAAGGGAGGGACATTGCTATATATATGTACCACTACATTCCCACACTACAGTAGGACCTCTCTTATTCTAATTAGTAAAGTTTTTCAAGATGGCGCTGACCTCTCTTATTCTAATTTTCCCCTTACCACCACTTACTTTGCTTGCAAGCTTGTGATTCGTGGACAATATTTTTCGTTGACTTTTCGTGTGATAGTGGGAGAAGACTTGTGGGGGAACGATTAGAATAAGAGAGGCTGGACAATTAGAATAAGAAAGGTAATTAGAATAAGAGAGGTTAGAATAAGAGAGGTCCTACTGTACATGTAAAAAAAGAAACTGTATACCTAACAGAAATACAGTTGTTATTCTGAACAGTTGCCAAATAAATAATAATCATTACAGAAATATTAAATCACATACATTTTCAAACAAAAATAAATAACATATAAATAATTTAGAAGTGACTATCACACTATTCAATCATCGAAAACAATACACAATAATTACACATAATATATCCCAACTTTCTCTTAATTTGAAAAGAAATATCAATATCATTTGAGCATTCGGCAATAGATCGTGTCAGAAATACCTTTGCAACATACTAAAAAGGTTAGAAACTTTTAAACCACGATGGTTATTTATTTAACAAAATGTGAGGGCCAGACAAGCACTATAAATGGAGATGCATTGAATACAACAATCCACAAAAGAAATTAACTTGTATTGCCAATACATCAAGGGTTAATACTTTTGATAATATTATTTTTTTTGCATAATATTTTGTCCGTAAATAATATTTTTTAGAATAATGTTTTTTACTATAATATTTTGGGCTGATATACAGTGGCCCTCCCCTTATTTTAACTGCGTCCTTTATTTTAACTTTTTGTTCGTCCCTTATGTTAACTTCTTCCCCTCATGAGTTCCCCTACCATTCGCCATTTGAAAGTGTTCAAAAGAGTGCGGACTGCTGTTTGCGCTTGCCCATACAGGTGAAGAAGGACGCCACTATATCTCCTTTCTCTATTTTTATTCTCTCATACTGCCAGTGGTGGGGATGAAAGGATGCGGTAAAATAAGGGAAGAAGACGCCATCTTCCTTGACTCGAAAAGTTAAAATAAGAGGAGGACCACTGTACAGTAGTACTTCCCTTATTCTAATTTTTTCTCTTCTCCTATTCTAATATTTCCCCTCACGCGTTCTCCCCACTGATGTGTGTTGACGTGTGGATTTTCTAAATAAAAATAACGGCGCATGTGCAACAAAGGAAAAAGAGACAATAGTGAGACAGCAAATCTTAGTAGTGGGGGAGAGGAGAAAATTAGAATAAGGGAAGAAGGCCGCCATCTTGCCTGACTGGACAAATTAGAATAAGGGAAGGACTACTGTATTTTGTCGTAACATTTTTTTTTTCGTAATATATTGTATAAGTCATATTTTTAGGTATCTGTAATTTAGTTTTTCAATTTGAATAATATGGTTTAATTAAGGTTAGAATAGCGTGCCTGTAAAATGTCATACTGCAAATGTTATATGCACAAACACCTTAAGTAAGATATGACTACGTTATTTATCAATTAAAGTCTAGTATTAATAAAATACTTGTTATTTTCAAGGACAACATGTTTTAATAACATAAATAAATAAAACAATACCAAAGGAGACCTATAATTATCAACCATTATCAACATTACCTTGTTTATATATCATTATTAGATATTAATAACGTATCTACTGTTGATTAAAATTCCCCGATAGAAAAGGTGTGAAAATAGATGGATCAATAAATAATAAAAAAATACTAACTAGGTGCAGGTGTTAGTGAGCCTGACAATTTACCACTTGTTTGATATGGTGACCTGAGTGGTGAATTGGTTACCCCTCCAGCAATAGGGCCAGACACTTGATTTTGTGGAGCAGTTGACGCTAATGCTCTTCGTCTTAGTTCGTTTCCTCCAGTCATTGTAATATTCAATGGCTGTGGAGTGCGTGGCGTAGATCTTAGCGGCGTAGTTTCAACAGACGGTATCGGCTTGACAGTAGACTGAATGAAAGTCAATTGTTATATTTAATTAATAATAAATAAATTTTTCAAATGAATAATATACTTATTTAGCACTGTTATCCTCGTTTCAAATACATACCTGTGGCGTTAACTGTAACAGAAAAATATGCTCGTGTCAAAAATCAAGTATTTAAAAAAAAAATAAATTCTGCCAAAAATATATGGAAATCATCAAGGTGCAAGGTTTTAAATCAATATTATTTGAAATATTTATTTATAAAATTTTTTATACAAAACATTACTATTCTTAATTTACATTTCACATTTACACATTTTACATTTGTAGATTTCAAACATAATAAAGTTCTTTGATAATAATCATACATTTTTCTGCAGATGTATCTTATTAGTTTCTTTTGAACTTACAGGTGTCATCCGTAGTTGGTCAGGAGCAAATTTTAATAAAATTTCTTTAGCCTTTTTATACGTTTCCGTCTCGGTTACTTCATCTAAAATTTTCTTCTTTTCTTGTTGCATGTACGTAAACTTTTCATGATTTCGGGAAATCTTTCTTTTATAATACCACGAAACCATCCTCTTAGTGAAAAGAATTCTGCAATGAAAAATTTATGTCGTTTAAAAATTCAACATATTTAGTTGAAATATAAATCATATTTAAGTTCAACTTACAGAATTGGAAATATTAATAACGGGATGATGTAGAATAACTGATCGTAAAGTGACGCTGGGAAGAAGTAGAAGTAAAAGACTAGAGCTGTAATCATGTACAGTATCACACTGTATATGACCAGAGTACCAACCAGTTTTTTATGCCATTGTTCTGTATTTTGAACAAACTGTTCGATGTCTTTAATTTTCTATTTTGAACAAAAACATACATATGTATAATAATAATAATATTATTATTATTAATATATTATATAGAAATGTGTAGGAAAAAGTAAACTAACTTTATCCAGATCATCGAGAACTTCTATTGTTGTTTTCTTTTTCTGAAAATATAAATTTAAATCGATCACATTATATAGGATATAAATTAAGAAAATGTAAATGGTTTATATTGATATGAATGCTTGTGGATAGTAATATACTAAAAATAGATTGTATTTCACATCAGTGTCTTCCTCATTATATTAATTAGAACAATGAATCATCATATTGTTCCAATAGTATGAATCGTACCTTGTTATCTTAGGAAGCACAGGTTCAAGAATTCTAATATTATTCATTATTCACAATTTTTTTTTGAATTAAAAACTCTTAGATTTATTATATATTAATATATTAATAATATATTAATAGTTAGTAATGCTTATTCAAAGTGTTTTTGAATGATGATTTAAAATTAGAAATGCTACGCTGTGAAAAATTTCCATGTAATTTTACAGTGAAAATCATGATAAATTTACATCATTGCGGTAAAATTCTTGTATTATTGACTTTTTTACACGTGTACTGAAAATAAGATGTCAATCGGTTATTGGTGACTCGCTATAGAAGCAGATACGTAAACCCCTATAACAAAATTTACAGTACGGTTGAATTATTACAAAGACATTGTAAAATTATATTTTTCTAATTATATAATCGATGTAAAATTACCACGACTCCTGACGAGAAAATATTATAAAACACGATTCAAAAAATTATATTTATTAAGAAAAAAAAGTAGATAAATATCTGAATATTAATGTTACAGAAATGTCGAGGGCTTACAATTTCATTAAAATCTTCTGTCAAGACTTAAAAAAGTAAGAAATATTGCGGATCTGGTGTAAAAAGACTAAATTTAACTCTGTATGATGCAAAAACTATGCAATGGTGCAAAAACCATACAAAGTTAAATTTAGGACAAAGTTTTTTTTGGATGCCATTCGCAATATTTCTTACTATTTTAAGTTTTGATAGAAGTTTTTAATAAAATTGTAAGCCCTCAAAATTTCTATAACGTTAATATTCAGGTATTTAGCTACTTTTTTCCTTAGTAAATACATTTTGTATGGTACTCTAATGTTTTCTGCATTGTGTTCTATAGTATTTTCTTGGCAGGAAATTGTGGTAATTTTACATCGATTATGTAGTCAAAAAAATGTAATTTTACATTCGCAATATTATTTGCTGTTTTATGTTTTGAAGGAAGTTTTAATGAAATTATAAGCCTTCAAAATTTCTATAACGTTAATATTCAGGTATTTAACTACTTTTTTCTTAGTAAATACAATTTTTTTAATCGTGTTCTATAGTATTTTCTCTGTAGGGAATTGTGGTAATTTTACATCGATTGTGTAATTAGAAAAATATAATTTTACATCGCAATATTATTTATTGTTTTAAGTTTTGAAGGAAGTTTTTAATAAAATTGTAAGCCCTCAATATGTCTATAACGTTAATATTTAGGTATTTAGCTACTTTTTTTCCTTAGTAAATACATTTTGTATGGTGCCCTACATGTTTTCTGAATCGTGTTCTATAGTTTTTTTTCAGCAGGGTTATTACCAATGTTTTTATTTCCATTTCCATTGTGAATTTTAAACGTTTATGATAAATTTCCTTCTATTTTTGGGTTATTTTTACACGAAAATTGTAATTTTACTACAAAAATAATAGGAAATTTCAACAAAACTATAAAAACTTGGAAATGTAATTTTACTTCTCACAGTGTATCAAATCATGTGAAATGTTCAAATTCTTGAATTCGTCGCAAATGAATCAGAATTTCCGCTATTGAATGCTAATGATCGGTGTACGCAAGTCTGTTATGCGCATAAATCAACAAACAATTTTGTAGAATCATTCTTCGTACAAAAATGTTAACAGTTTACTGTTAAAACCCCTAACATATCATAATGTTATAAAAAGTTTACAAAGTGAGAAAGATTACAGAGAAACAGGTGGACTTAATACCAGGATAACTTTCTTTTCTTTGTAAAACTAATGTAAATATTTAAACAGTTAAATTCAAACATAAAGATAATAAGTATGTACATTAACATAATTATTTTTTGTATAATTTCATAGATTTTAAATTGAGAAAAAATTGTAAGTTACAGAATTACGAATACTTTGCCCTTGAAAGGTATATAGTCAAGAATCTGTAACGTAAATAAAAATAAAAATGACGTTAAAACAACATTTATTAGTCAATAAAACTGTATACTATCTATAGAGCCTGAGTAAGTTTAAATAAAATATTTCGAACACGAAATGTACAAAATTTCTCCATAATTGAAAATTTCCAAAAAATATAAAACTTTTAAAGTAGATTTTAAAATACCAAATAAGTTTGGAATAATGCGAAAAATAAATCGCAACATAACATAACCTCAAAGATTATTCGCTCGACTTGGGGAAAAATGTAGAAAGGAATGGATAAATTGAAACTTACCCGAAATCTGGAGAATATGATGCCCATTTTTGTCGTTTTATTCTTCTTAGGTAATTTTCTGGTTTTAGTAGCTACGATGAGCGCGCATATTGTTTCCAAAATTTGTTAAAAATGCCACCGCCAATCCGTCCGGAGCGAGATTTTAAATTTAGCACCGACTTCTCTATGGCTCCGTTTTGCTCATTCCCTTCCCGGCCCCGGAAACACTTGGACCCTTGCAAAACTCGAAAATGTGATATTTATAGGAAAAAGCCACACGACGACAAAAATTCGCAACCGTACTCGGTAGAGTTCGTAAAGGCCAACTGAAAATCTTCGAGTCAGTCCGGAGAGCTCCTCGTCGTCGTCGTCGCACCAGAAAACAAGAGAGAAGTTTAGGTTATAAATTATGGAGTTGAGCGCGCGAGGCGTCCATTTAAAATATTCGAGTTCAAACGCTTCGCGCATTAACGGACTTTTTTTAACGGCATTTCACCCGATCGCTTCGTACATGGCCGTGTCGAGAAATGAAAGTTTTTTATTGTTTCGCCAAGTACTTGTTTTGCGTTAGAAAAGCAATAGTCCAGGAAACGAACGAAAAAATAGGGGGCAACCAGGAACAAATTGCAACAGGACCGATTTTTTCGTGATAATTACTAAAAAAGAAGTTGAAAAGCATCCAAAATCGCCGAAAATCGGAGCGAAAGCTGTTTTTTTTTACACAATAGGCCTAATTTTATTTTAAAATGGCTGTAACTTTTTGATGACGCATTATACCGCAAATTATGTCCAACAAGAGTTGTAGGACATGCAAAAATCTATAAAAAAGGTAATAACGATATTTTCTCTCTCTGTCGCCATTTTTGAGATAATGGCTTGGAAAGTTGCAACTTATTAAAATGAGCCTTATTCTGTTTTTTGTAAGGTATATTATATAATTTCCGAAATATTTTGCTGTTAAAAATGCTAATGCTCACAATATCCCCTTTATAGGTCATATTTCCCAGACAAGTGAGGTTATGTCCAAAAAAAATCAAATTGAAATTTACAACGCACTGGTAAAATTCGGACATAAAATTTCTGTAATAATACTGCGTTGAGCGTAGGATTTTTTTCCGAATTGAGGTTAAGTTCAAGCCTGCGTTGTAAATTTGCAACGTTGCGTATCGGAAATGTACCAAATTGTGTATTCTTACGACGTTGTTCATGGGTAATTTTTTTGCCCACATTGGACTGTAATTTTACAAATCGAGGGAAAATATACAAGATTATATATGAAAAGTAACGTATGGAAAGTGACAAAGTTACAATGTTCCTCATTGTAAATTTACCGTGTTGAAAGTGGGTAATTTTTTTGCCCATGCTCAACGTTGTAAAATTCATTTTGATTTTTTACAGTGCAGTAAACGAAAACGAAAAGAAAGTTAAAAATACGAATTGAAATGAATTCACGTGAATTGAAATGAATTGAAATGAATTAAAATGAATTAAAAAGTGGATTCAATTAATAATTTTCATGCGTTTTAATTCATTTTAATTCATTTGAATTCATTTCAATTCGTATTTTTAACTTTCTATTCGTTTTCGTTTACTGGGTAGACATTTGATTCACATTACACAATTTCCCAGCAGTCTAGTCGCATAATCAGGTAGAAATTGATAGCATAATTCGATAGAGTGCATTTATATTAGGCCCATGTATCATAACCTCTTAATCGCTAACTTTTAACTTTTAAATCTGAAAACTGCAAGTTCAAAAAGCACTCCTGGGTCTCAAGGGCGGGGAAGTTCGACTAAAATGCATCAATAATCAGATTTCGGGAAACGTTTCCACATTATTTCTAGAGTGAAAATTAGTTCGATTTAAAATCGTAGCTGCTCCCTTTTTTGAGATACAGGATTTTTGTGTTTTAGTTATTATAATTAAAAAAAATGGTATCTGCTGTATTTTCGAACATAAAAGAGGATCGATTTTGCTGAAATTTTGTCCCGATTTCTATCTCATCTATAAAAAAAAATTCCCCGAATGGTATTGACCGATTGAGTCCCCGTCGCCCACAACCACCCCTAAAGTGAAAACGAGTTTCTACGAATATTCTTTAAAATATTGATTACATCAAAAAAATTTTCAAACAAAAGTTGTTTGTCGCTCATTTCTCTACAAAAAATATATTATGCTTATTTTTTGAAATCCCAATGGTTCCCGAGTAATTCAATATTTATTAATTTCCTAAGGGTTCCAAAATTGGAAACTTTATAATCGAGCGGCTCCCGTTTTGAATATTATCTTCATATTATGAACTTAATAAATTTATCATAAGAATTAAGTCTTTTGATTGTTAATATTTCATTAATATATTCCAATAAGCTCTACCTGAATTTTTCTTGAATGTTTGAATCAATAGAAAGGACGTGGAGGCTTAAAATATAAAAGAAAACTAACAATGTAGGCAAAATAGTTATTACCGTTGTTGCTGGTGCATTTCATGCCCCTCAAAGAAGTGGGTTTTCATGTAGTTCACATGAGAGCTTACTTGCATCAAATTTTTATGAATAATTATTTAGGTATTAAAAGAAGGTTTGAGAAGGAAATGTTTTCACGATGATAATCGAAAGAAGGTATGTGCCCCATGCGGGGAAAAAAATTATGTTCGGAAAAATTGATCCTTCCTAATTCTTTATTAATGAGAAAACAAAACATTTTATCATTGACTTTGTTAAAAAGGATTTTGATTGAAATGATTACAAAAATACAAAGTGAACAATTTAGACGATGAATCTTACGCTTTGAGATTACAAAAGGCAGTAGTAGTAGAGTTTTCTTCCTTAAATATTTAAACATATATCAAAATTTACTTAAGGTTGTCTAGCTTCGCAAAATTATGTACCTTTAACTTTTATTCTTAATTAGATTTCTTGAAATGACATTCAAGACATCAATGTGAAATTACTCGGGAACCGTTAGGATTTCTAAAAATAAGCATCACATATATTTTGTAGAAAATTGGGAAACAAACAACTTTTGTTAGAAACTTTTTTTTTTATAATCAATCAATATTTTAAAGGATATTCGTAAAAACTCGTTTTCACTGTAGAGAGGATTGGGGGGCGAAGGGGGCTCAGTCGGACAATTCCATTCGGGGAATCTTTTTTTATAGATGAGATAAAACTCAAAGCCAAATTTCAGCAAAATCGGTCCTGTGTCATGCTCGAAAATACAGCAGATACGATTTGTTTTCATTAAAATAACTAAAATACAAAAATACTTTTACCTCAAAAAAGGGAGCAGCTATGATTTTAAATCTAACTGATTTTCACTCTAGAAATAATGTGGAAACATTCCCCCAAACCCAATTTTGGATGCATTTTAGTTGAACTTCACTGCCGTTGAGGCCCGATGTGAAAGCACTTCTTCTAATTTTTTAATCTTATTTCGTAATTATAGTTGTTTATTTTAACATTAATAATTACGGCTAACTGCGGCTAAAAATCCATTCTGTATAGGCCCGTCCTTTCATTCTTCCTAAACGTATCTTCGAAGCTTCAGTTATTTACCGGCAGGTGAGTAACATTCCTCTATTTAAAATACGTTTCTGTACTATATAAGCGTGCGGTCAAGAGTAGGGCTCGGAACATAAAATTTATCTTTCAAATCGAATTAGATTAACGATTATATTATACACTTAAAAAAACAGAATATTAATAATAAGGCTCGTTTTGACACTTTAATAAGTTGCAAATTTCCAAGCCATTTTCTCCAAAATGGCGACAGATAGAGAAAATATCGTTCTTACCTTTTTTATAGATTTTTTCATTTCCTACAACTTCGGTTTGACATATTTGGCGCTATAATGCGTTATTAAAAAGTTACACCCATTTTAAAATAAAATTAGACGTATTTTTAAAAAAAAACAGCTTTCCCCCACTCCGATTTTCGGCGATTTTGGATATGTTTTTCAACTTATTTTTTATCACGTAAAAATCGGTCCTGTTGGAATTTGTTCCGGGTCAAACCGTTGGTTACCTAGAATATAATTCAGGTTAGAGAATTAAAGTTATTGTCGATTACTGGAGTATCCGTTGTTTTAATAAACAGAGGTGATGAGTGTTTAATATGGCGCGTGACATTATTGTATTGAGTTGAATGACTTGGCGCCAATCGATCATCGCGAAACGTATGCGGCGATAGCTCGTGTAATCGTAATTTGTATTCAACAATGGGAATTCCGCATACTTTATACAGGAATCGTTATATTGTACCAAATAAGTCTTATTTTATTTTAGCGTTTACGAGTTCCAATGCACACTTGTCGCGTGGACTCCAAAACAGAATTATTTGCCTCAATATTCAATAAAATATGTCTTGTTCAAAATCGAAGATGAACCTTCGAATAGTTAAGAAAAAAAACAAAATTGAATGTCTTCGGTGTATTTTTGTCTCCTGATTACGAATATGAATTTGGCACTCGGAAATATCTTAGCCACCATCTTAAAAAAAAGCAGCAAAAAATGTTGTCTCTTTGATTTTTCAAACAAAAAATGTAGATTAGGAAATTCTCTACAAAAATGTTCAAATGTGTTTTCTTCATAATAGCACCGTCAAGAGGGAATAGTCCAGACACTGGAGAGGAAATACGGAAAAACTGTGAAATTCTTTCAAGCAACACCGATTTTCCTGCAAATTTGGATTTAGACTCTACTTCAAAATTGACCATGTACCAAGGGTTACTTTTGATTATAAAGGGAAAAAACTACCCTTATTTGAAAATAATATGAAGCACCGAATCGAACAATCGGACTTGTGGGATTTTAGTTGGCCTCTGGATTGATTTGGCTGTAATTCAGCCATTTCTAAAAATTTGGAACTGAAATTTTAATTAAATACTTATCTTAGCATTCTAAGGAAATAATACAAACGAGAAAATGTTTTAAAAATATATAACATTACTTTTTGCTTCCTGTAAACAGTGGATTATAAATGGATATTTTCAATTGCTACTGGAACAAAAATTTCATTACTAATGCATATCTTATTGTTAGACAATGGTTTCTTATATTTTCAGGGTCGCAGATGACGACTCTCGCAGAACGTCGGTAATATTCTTTAACCAACAACACCACAACTTTTTTATTGCTTTTAAATGCTGTTAGTAACCAACAGTATTCTGCTAACATGTGGCTATTCCAGAGACCCTGATATCTCTTTTCAAACTCTTGTATTATGAGTATTTTATTATATAAACCTGATTTTTGCTTTGTAATCAGTAACTTGACAACAGAAACTGTAGATATTAGGTTTGATCAATATTAAAGAATTTTTCGACCACCGTATTGCATGCACCATTTTCGATTTTGAAAATCTAACTTGGAATTCGTAATCAGTGAATCCAAAAACTCTTAAAAACTAGATGCCTTCGACCCGAGTGCCTACAATTTTGGCTAAATTCGTATTGCAGTTCCCTGACGAAAGGCTGATGCTTCCGGGAATATTCCCATTTTAACAATGCCAGGAAAGAAGGCGGCAGAGGGTAGTTGTAGCATCGTTAGGTTCGAGTAGTTTCTATACATATATTGTAACAATATCTTGTTCCTTAAATAGGGTGAATATACCAATGAATGGACGGTTAAGCATTTTTCGCACTTTGATCGATTGTAACTTTTGAATTCTTTTATGAAAATTTAATTATGATACCACCATTAGAATCGTTAGACTCTGCTCTTTATGACCGTGTTGTTCAACCTTTGATTTTATTTAATTATTAACCTCGTCTTCATACGTTTGTAAAAAAATCCGCTAAACCCCAATGAATAGACGGGTTAAATCAAAGGGACGTTTTCAGTACCAGTTTTGGATGGCTTTAAAACTTTGCTTTGATTTTACAAAATAATAAACACTGGAAGATCAATAGTACTGTAAATATTGTTTTGAATGTTCAAAGAACATGAAATATGTATTTTGTTGCATGTCGTGCATCATACATTCATAAGAAATAGAAATATGTAGAAAATCGTCCATTCATTGGCATATCACCCTATATTAAAATTGAAAATGAGCATTTTCAAAACTTCGACCCCGACCGCAGGTCAGCCGAAGCACTGATAAATGAGGACGTCTTGTTCACACTGATGCTTAAAAAAACGCGGTTTAGTCGAGTTTTTGACAGGTCGGGTTGCAGGAAATAAATTTTTTTATATGTGGGATACTTCGGTTTCCGTTTTTACGGCATTATCGTTGATTTTACGAAGAAATGAATACAACCTTTTTTGTAGAGAATTCGATGTTCTATATTTTTTGTTTGAAACATTTTTTTGTACGGTTTGTATTTTTTGTTAAAAAATGGAAAAAACGCGTTTTTTGAGCGTTTTTTCTGTTAAACCTCCCCATAATCTAGTATGCATTGTCACCAAAAACTAATCAGATCTAAGTTTGGCCAAGAGAAACCGAAATCCGTTTGTACTATTTAAATTCGTCCTGCCAGTCGCGAGATATCGCGTATACAAAATTTTGCCAACGGACGGACGGACGTACAACCTAACGAACACCAATTTTTTTATTGTTGGTTTGGGTTCCTTAGGGCCTGAAACGTCGACATTTGATGAAAAACTATAGGGTAATTTTTTGGCGGGAACTGACCAAATGCAATACTTCGCCAGACCTATGGTCTGGGTCGAAGTAATTCTAAAATTCTAGTTTCATCAATGGAAATATAAATTATAATAAATTGAAATTATAATTTATGAAATGTGAAATAATTGTAGGCCATTATATATTTTCAACTCGTTATCAACCAAAAATCATTTTCATTTTTTTTTTATTTTATACGTAAAATAATAGATTCCGCATAAAATTCTGTTTATTTCTGTTCATTATTGTTACCTTTTTGTGTAACAAAAGGAAAGGGTAATAAACACGAAAAATGTTTGCATAAAGTCTAATTTGTAATTTGTATTTGGTTTCATTTATCCTTCAGCTGACTTTGACGGTTCGGAATAATGAGATTGCACATAGGCATAGGTTATTACTCCTAACGGTATACAAATATGTATGCAAAGTGGGAATAGTGTGGGATTAAATTTCTTGTGTATTTTTTTTTAATTTTTGTAGATTTGCCCATATAGGTTCCATTAAATAATGTTTTTAAAATTTACTTATAGTTGAACCTGTGATATGGCAAAACCTACAATACCGCCAACCTCCATATTCGCCTACGATGTCACCAAAAAGCGGAGAAGTATTTTCCCTCTCCCTTGCGTCTATTCTTATACAACGGTCACTTCACATTTTAAGCACATGCGTTTATTGCCAATTTTGGAACTTGAATTGTTGGAGGCATAGACTGAACGGACCTGTTGCGATATCGCAGGTTCTACTGTACGATGTCGACATGAATTTACAACAAATGATCTCGGGTCGACGTCTTTAAGGTCTCACTGGAATGTCATTTAAAAATGATTGACCAAGGGTTTAATTTTTAGGTCACTTGAAGGTCAAATCAGTTTGACCCCCGGATTATTTATTAAGCACACTTAGAATTGAATCATTAATAAATGTCTGTATTGTAATTTGTCGGGTTTCTGAGGTGCACCCAAATTTTATTTAATTTATATTTAAATAATAATATGCATTATTAAAAACTTAAGCCTCTTAAAAATTTATCGTCTAACTGATACTCGCAGTAGGTCAAATGATTCTAACAAAAACGTATCGTATCATGTTTTTTTTAACGTGTAGATAAAATGTTGCGTTAATTGTTTTTTAATAATCAACGGTTGAGTGAATTAAGCAGTAATCTTCCACATAAAAGGTCTAATAACACGTAACTTTTCATTACACTCAATGGAGATCATTATTTCACACGTCATATAAGTAGGATATTTTTCGATATAGTATGCGTAAAGTTGAACTTTACGCCCTTATATCGAAAACTACTATTCTAATACGATAATCTGCCCCCGCCCCCCCGAAAGTTTTGCTCTATAGGGCACGAAATGGAGCTTCGTGCCCGAAGTGTTGAACAACATATTCGTTTGATATGAAAGATAATATTTCATTAAATTTTCCATGACACCGGTCTGTCTTTCAGACTATAAATTTCTTACTTAAGCCATTAACGTTAGAAACTTTTAGTTTCTTGGAGTCACATTTGCTCCATTGGTGTATTCAATAGGTACTAAATTTGAATCCTTTTAGTTGAATACCAACAGTTTGTACAGTAGTCCTCCCCTTAAGTTTACTTCCCTTAAGTTTTATACTTCCCGTATAAGTTTAAAGATTTTCTCACCGTATGTTTTATTTTTCCCCTCACGGCCTCTCCCACCACCAGGCATTTATATGCCGCCTGTAAACATGCGCATGCGCGTGGCGTGCAGAGGAGCAGAGAAAACTCTGGTATTGGGGGTTAGGGGAAAGTTATACTTAAGGCAAGAAGCCGCCATCTTGATAGCTGAAATGTAAAACTTAAGAGGAGGACTACTGTACTGATATGGCCTTTTCATTTTGAGGTAGAGTTTCAAATGTAACAATAATGTACGGTAGAGTCCCGGTATAATTGCATCTCGCTATATTTACGTCCCAATAAACAACGCATGTGCTTAAATTCAACAAAGTTAATTTTTTTCGGGATTCTATTCTAAAACTCGTTGTATAAACGCGATTTTCTCGAAAACAAAGACGCAATCAAATAAATTATAAGAGTAAAAAATGGTTAGTTAAACAAATATATTTAAACAAATAGTCTTGTTCATTTTATTGTTTATAACAAATTTTTTAATTGATTTTTGGCATATTTGATATCCTCATTCATATCGAAAAAATGACACACAAATTATGTAAGACATCATTTTTAAAATAAATTACTTACAAAACAAATAAAGGATGTACAAAACCGTTCCTGCATTATAAGACTACAACATATCGTTAACCACATGATGGGCGTAATAATTACTATAGAAGAATTAAGCGACAAAAGAATGTTGTAATATTAGTTTATTTATACAGATGTAAACATTTTAAATTTAAATTAAATAGCCAGTCGATCTTCTCTTGTCATGTACATGCAGCCAAACATTTGCAGCACGTACCGGTTGTGAGTTTTACATTGTTTTTATTCATACAACCATATACAAAATCGAATTTTGTTTGAAATATTTACTTTTCTAATTATTTGTATAATATAGAAGTTCTTGGAATAGCGGAATAAATCGAACCAAGCTCGTAAATCGAAATAAATTAAAATATATGTTATTTGGCCTTCATTCCAGCACCGATTTGTGCTCGCGGAGTGACCATTACTTTAAAAACTGAAAAAGTACAGAATTATATAAATTGAAAAATTTGTTTATCATCGAACGAAAGGAAAGATACAATATGTAAATTAAAAATATACATATTGCATCTTTTTGTGGTGTTGTTCGATCTCGGACCGTACCCGCTAGAATCATCAGCGAGGTGTATATTTTTAATATACGCAGATGCTGAAACACATCATTAAAAATTGACAACATCCTAACCTTCAAATGTGCACTTTTATTTTACGAAATTAGCAGCTTCTCGAATAATTTGTATGATGTAAATCATGAGTTTAATGCAAAATTTTAAATTAATTTGAAATTTCATTATATATCATTCTACCGACTACACATGTTTGCAAATTTAGGTTAAACGGTATTTGCACTGCAAATTTCGATGGTGTAAACACTGTAAGTGTAAACAGTATCAAGGTCTTCGAGCGGTGGTAGGGGAATGCCTGAGGGGAAACGATTCAAATAAGAGGGGTTGGACAATTCAGATAAGAGGGGCAATTGAAATAAGAGGTGTTGAAATAAGAGGGGTTCTACTGTAGTCATTTTCTGAAATGACTATTTCAAAATAGTTATATTTGTCTATTATGATAAGTAGCATTTTGAATCATGAAACAATATTTAAACTTTACTGTTTCAGAATAGTTATTTTAACTATTACCGTGCCTAGTCCTCATTTCACACTATGATTCGTAGTAAAAAAATGGTCATTTCAAATACTTTTTTTCTGAGTGCAGTGTTTAAAACACCTTAAAGAGCTCTTAAAGGTTCTTTTCCTATTTAGTAGGACCCGTAGGACGACGAAAGTAAACAAAAATTAATTTCAAAACTTTACAACTGTTTATAACCTACAGAAAAATCTTTTAAAAAAGACCGTTTAGAAATATTTAAAATCCACACGCTCGAATGTTTATTTTTCTCAGTATTTTAATTCTATATAAAATTTCGATTACTTCTATATAAAAAAAATTAACAAGCGGCGGTTTGGCTTAGAATATACCGTGTAGGCGAAATTAGAATGGTAATCTTGCGAAAGTGCAATTATCATTGTTGCAGCAAAGAATGCAATAAAAAGTGAAAGTGTAGTGGACTAGCACCGAGATATGAAAATATCGAAATTAAAGAAAGTTAGAGGAGGGGCAATATCAAAATAGCGTCTTAAAAATGGACAGCAATTGCAGTTTTGAAACGATTTTTCGCGTAAATGATTTTGTAACTTAGTTTAATTTAATACATTTAGCATATTACTATTGCAAAAATAAACAAATTTTGGAAAACTCGTCCGCCTTATTGGATTCGCCATTTGACATTTTTAAATGTTGACTGTAGATTCATCATAACGAAAATAGCTACATAGCTAATTTCAAGTAAATCGCGCTTCAGGAAAAATAGTACGTTAGGAATTTTAAAAAACTTCGTAAATGACACATCAGGTGTTAAAAAAGTATGTTCGGAAAAATTATCTTATTTAAGTACAAAGTAATCTTTATAGTTAAAACATGTAATTAATTCTGTGAAAGTATTTATTAACTTTATGAACAAGTTAGGTCAATTTTGAAGATCCATTTATGAATGAAAAATATAAAATATGCTATTTTTAAATGTGCGAAATGCTATACTTAATATAAGCCAGTTTATGAAATAACTTGCACCACATTCGAGAAACATAAGTATTGTAACAAAATTCCATTGCTAAACTATAAATAAAATTCTTGAATTAAAAAATTTTAATATCTTGACTTCAAATTCGGCAAGGCCAAACAGAACAAATTTTCAAATGTGGGATGATAGGCACATTGTAAAGTGTAAGGTTTGAGGCCACGATTTCTTTAACCTTTAGAAGAATTCTGAAACGATTTCAATGCGAAAAGATGAACTAAACAAAAAAGTTAATTTAAGAAATGCACGTTTTTTTTAAATCGCATATAGTTTTTCACTATTGCATTTTTTGTAAAATCTAATAGAAGATTTTGAAAGTTCATTTAATCTTACGTCAGATATGCCTTATGCCAAATTTTTTAGAACCATTATTTACATAAAATACAAACGTTGAAAATTGTAGTGAAAAAATGATGTCCATTTGGGACTTAACCCGATTTCGTCTGAAATGCCCTAAATTCCACTGTGTTTTAACAATCACTTGTCATACAAAATTTAGCAATGAATAAATCTCTTTACAAATCTGAAGTCCATTTTGACCTGCCACTAGCCATTCTTTAAATATGGCGTCAAAAAGACAAAAAAAATCGGGAAAATTTCGATTGTTCGATTGGTTTTTCGAAATTTTTACAAGGTTGGAGTTGATTGATCTCTCCGATGACTTAGATTTGGTCGCATAATGAGTTTGACTAAAAGTTGACACGATTAGATGTGCAAAATATAAAATGGTGGGTTTTTCGACAAATTTTTTGTTTTTATATCATTTTCGAGATTATTTTATAACAACCGTTATATGCTCATTACTGATTTTGCAATTATTTATAACAGTGTCTTCTTTCCAATACTGGGTATTCAAGATGGTGGTTTCAAAATGGCGGATCGAAGAGTAAAAAGTTGCTTGATCTCCAAGAAACTTGGTACGCGGGGGATTTCTGAGTTGAGTATAACCTCAGATTTCGACAATTCAAAATCGCAAATTCAAGATGGCGGAAAAAAATTAAATGACGACAAAAAAGATGACATTAAAAAATGTCTCTAATATCGTTGATCTCGGTGAGAGTCGAAAATATGAAATGCCACAGCTAATAAACAATAAAAACATACAATACACGAACAATTTATTACGACGTATATAAGAATCTAAAGAATTTTTACTCGTGAACACTTTTTCAGAGTTCGGTCCGCCATCTTGAATCTGCTATTTTGAATTTTCGAAATCTGAGGTTACAGTCTACTCAGACATCCCCTGCGTACCAAGTTTCTTGGAGATCAAGCAACTTTTTACTCTTGGATCCGCCATTTTGGAACCACCATCTTGAATTCCCAGTATTGGAAAGAAGACACTGTTATAAATAATTGCAAAATCAGTAATGAGCATATAACGGTTGTTATAAAATAATCTCGAAAATGATATAAAAACAAAAAATTTGTCGAAAAACCCGCCATTTTATATTTTGCACATCTAATCACGTCAACTTTTAGTCAAACTCATTATACCTCCAGATCTAGGTCGTCGGAGAGATCGGTTAACTCCAATCTTATAAAAATTCCGAAAAACCAGTCGAACAATGGAAATTTTCCCGACTTTTTTGTCTTCTTGCCGCCATAATTAAAAAACGGCTAGTCGCAGGTCAAAACGGACTTCAGATTTAGAAAGAGCAGGGTCGAAACCTATAAGAGATACAAGCTCAGAATTATTCATCGCTTATTTTTATACGAAAAGTGATTGTTAAAACACAGTGGAATTTAAGGCATTTCAGGGGGAACCGGTTTAAGACTTAAAATTTATATTTTAAACTTGGCGGTCACCGGATATTGGTGGCGTTGTAATAGCAAAATGATGGCTGCCGACAGGGTTGCCAAGCGCCAGGGCTGCCAGGACAATAAAATTATCACTGATCTGATTACGGTTTTGAATTTCAGGGTTTGTTGAACCTGATTTATCCTGGTTGGACCGATTTGAAGTTGCACTAATGAAATCAGCGTAAGTTTTATTACATACTTTTAATTGCATTTAGGAAGAATTATTACCACTAAAAATTATTTTAAAAAACTCTATTATTACAATTCATAAATTATTGTAAATGTGTTTATGTTAACCTACAAGTTGATTAATTGTATGTAATATTTTCTTTTTAATATTGTTTTATTAAATTACAAAAATTAGACGTTCAAAACCACCACTGTCTGCACGTAAACCAACTGCAAGTCGTTCTCGGATAAAAAATATGAATTGTGGAGATCCGGTCCAAGTGTTTTGTCGCTTGCGTCCAATGCAATTCGAAGATGACATGTCGTGTATGAGAGTGATCTCGAATACCACTATTATCATCTCCCCGCCAGAATCAGCAGCCAATTTTCGAAATGGTAATTTACAAAAGGAGATACAGACGACTTTCAGTAGAGTCTTTACAGAAGACGTTAAACAATCCGAAGTATTTGAAGCTGTTGCACTTCCATTAGTAGAAAATCTCATTCATGGAAAGAATGGATTGTTGTTTACGTACGGAGTTACAGGAAGTGGAAAAACATTCACTATGATAGGTGAGCCAATTGATAATGGAATTATGCCGCGCTGCCTCGATGTCTTATTCAATAGCATATCAAAGTATCAAGCAAAAAAGTTTATTTTTGCACCTGATAGACTTAACGGCTTTGATATATGCAGCGAATCTGATGCTAAACTAAATAGGCACAGAGAAATTCACGAAACTCCACGAAGTTCTAAAACTTCTCGATTGTAAGTTTCAATATTTAGTATTAATACATTATGCATGGTGTGTCTGGAGCAACTTTAATTGACACTGTTTTGCATAGGGATTTTTTTGTGGTTTATCGTTCTCTTATTTCCTACAAACAATTTAAGACCAAAAACGTAATTATCCGTCGGGTGGAAATTGAGAAAAGTGGATTTTATTATTTGAAATTCGCAATTTTTGAATTTCTTTGATAAATTGCAATTAATTTTTTTTCTAAAAATTATAAAAAAGAAATTTAGTTGTAAGTTTATATTATACATATATTTTGTAGAAACTACATTAATATAATCAATATTAGTTAATTTATAAAAACATTTTTCTATACTTTTTAATTATAATTTAAAATCAAGTGGTATATATTAATCAAAACTTTTTCGGAATTTTAAATTAAATAAATTAAGAAGACAACGGCGTTTAACAAACGATTCATGCACAGTGGATACCACGATAAACTATTAATTATAGGTTATTAAACAATTGAATATCGACACTTGAAAAGAATATCACATGATATCGATATGATTTACCATCAATTCTACTCATATCGATTACAGTTTTCAACTTTAACATGCCAATAAAGTGTTTAAAAATAATTAAATTTTAATTGAATGGACTTGTTTTTTACAAAACATATATTTTTACAAAAATTAACTAATAAAATAATTTATTACAGTTTTTAGAGAAATTTAAAGATAATTATTTAAAAAAATTCAAAATTTTAAAAATTCATGAAATAAAATCCACTTTTCTCAATTTCCGCCCGACGGATAATTACGTTTTTGGTCTTAAATTGTTTGTAGGAAATAGGAGAACACTAAACCACAAAAAAATCCCATATGCAAAACAGTGTCAATTAAAGTTGCTCCAGACACATCGTGTATGTGCTATTTAACTAATTGTTTTTATGTATCAGACGTCGAATAGATAGTGATACCGACAGTAATCCAACAAACGGTAAAGATTTTGATGAAATTCCAATCCTAAAGGTTGATGCGGATAATGCTTATGCAGTATTTATTACTTGCATAGAGATCTATAATAATAGTATATTCGATCTCTTGGAAGATGATGATATGAAATCGAAGTGAGTACCAAATTTAATTGCGTAATTCATTTTGATATAATTTATACAACAATTTAATAAGTTCTAGAAATCTGCAGAGTAAAATTGTACGAGAAGATGGCAAGAGAAATATGTACGTCCATGCAGCTACAGAAATTGAGGTGAAAAGTGCAGAAGAAGCCTTCGAAATATTTCAACACGGACAAAGGAAAAGACGTGTTGCGCATACAGCTCTCAACGCAGAATCCAGTCGATCGCATAACATTTTTACGATTCGTCTTGTTCAGGTGATTAAATTTTTTATTGTAAAGATTTGTGGTAATTAACCCATTAACGCCTGAAATGGCATTTTTGATACTTCATTATCAATCAAGTATATCATATCAAAATCGAAGTTGAAAACAATTGAAAGGTACATATCCTATTGTTTTCGAGGTCGCTCTTCAAGATCCCGAGGTCGAAATTGAGTTTCAGCCATCTGGAATTCCAATATGGCGCCGAACTTTTAAAAAAATTCCAAAAAATTGGGAATTATTTATTCCTATCAATTTTTTTCGAGCTATTAGAATATTGGGATTCTATTGAAACTCTGAACAAAGGTCAACAAAATACTTCAATTTTAAGGAAAAATTTTACTTTTATACCCCACATCATTCAAAATGGCGTCAACAATGAAAATTTCTTTGAAAAATTTCTGAACGTTCTAACTCAAAAACTACATGCTGTTATAAAAAAATGCTAAGAATGAAAAGTTCTTAGAATTAATCGAGAATTATAGTGGAATTTTTTCAGATTTTTGTGATGACATTTTGAGAAATTTAAAAAAAAATTTTTTTCAAAATTATAATTTATTTATGAAAAATTCTGGAACAAATTTGGTGTATTCACTTATGAATTCTACGAGTTTTTTTGTTCTTTGCAATTTTGTCCAAAATTTAATAGTTTTTGGGGGGAAAAAATCCTAAACTATAATATTTGAAATTCATTTCATCGAAAACTATCAACTTTTCGAAAAAATTGCAAAGAACTTAAATAACTCTTAGAATTCATCAGAGAATACACTAATTTTTTTCAGAATTTTTTTGTAAATAAATTACAATTTTGAAAAAAATGTCTCAAAATGTCATCAAAAAATTTTGAAAAAATTCCACTATATCGCTTGATGAATTTTAAGAACTTTTCATTGTGGGCATTTTTTTTTTAAAGTTGGTAGTTTTTGAGTTAGAGCGTCCAGAAATTTCTCAAAGACATTTTCATTGTTGACGCCATTTTTAGGTCGTTACAATGATGTGGGGTATAAAAGTAAAATTTTTCCTTAAAATTGAAGTATTTTGTTGACCTTTGTTCAGAGTTTCAATAGAATCCCAATATTCTAATAGCTCGAAAAAAATTGATAAGTATAAAAAATTCCCAATTTTTTGGAATATTTTTAAAAGTTCGGCGCCATATTGGAATTCCTGATGGCTGAAACTCAATTTCGACCTCGTAATCTTGAAGAGCGACCTCGAAAACAGTAGGATACGCACCTCTCAATTGCTTTCAACTTTGATTTTCATACGAAATACTTGATTGAAAATGAAGTATAAAAATTGTCATTTCAGGCGTTAATGGGTTAAATTTTGTTTCTTCAGGCCCCATTGGACAGTGATGGTGAACAAGTTATACATGATAAACGAGCAGTTTGCGTTAGTCAATTGTCTCTTGTCGATCTTGCCGGTAGCGAACGTACAAGTAGAACAAAGACTAGTGGACAAAGATTGAGAGAAGCTGGTAACATCAATAATTCCCTTATGACTTTGCGGACATGTTTAGAAGTTTTAAGAGAAAATCAAGCGTCTGGCGTCAGTAAAATAGTACCGTATAGAGATTCGAAGCTAACACATTTATTTAAAAATTATTTCGATGGAGAAGGACAAGTTCGAATGATGGTCTGCATTAATCCAAGAATAGATGATTACGATGAAACTATCGTGCGTACATGCTTTTTAAAACAATTTATAAATCTTTCATTGAAATAATAGTAAAATAATAAAAATGTTTAATTTATTTTATGCAGCAAGTGATGAAGTTTGCAGAGATATCTCAAGAAATTCAAGTTGCTCGACCTACGGCAATGAAGTTGGACCTCGGATTAACACCTGGCAGACGTCAAGCTAATAAGGTAAAAGTATTTCTAAATATTATAATGTATTGAAAATTTGGTTTAACCCATTAATGCCCAAATGCACAGAAAGTTTACTGCAACTTCAACGCTTATTTTCAATATGAAATCAATTTCGCAAAATATAAGAACTATCAGATTCTACCATTTTCAAGGCCGCTCTTTCGAATGGTAGTAAGAAAATTTAAAAAAAATTGAAATTTATATATGATTTGGACATATATAGTAGAAAAACCTGATTTTTTAGGACATATTTTTTTACAAAAATCGAGTTTTCGATACAATATCTTGCTTTGAGGGGGCTAAAACATATTGCAAGGGTGCATTCGATAGTTGTACTTAAAAGATACACTGGTGTATATTTGAAATTTGTTATGTCAGATTCAAAATGGCCACTGCATTTACAAATTCCATTTCAAAATTTAACCATTTTTTTTCTTGAAAACTATGGACTTTAGAGAAAATTTTATAAGAACAATTATGTTCTAGAATAAGTCGAAGAATACCCTAGAATTTTTTCAGAATATATTGTCAACATTTTTGATTTTTAAAAAATTCGAAAAATTGAAATTTTGAAAAAAGTCATTTAAAATTAGTAAAGAGTATTTTTTAACCAATTCTAGGACGTTTTCGTTCTTTGGATATTTGTGTCAAAGTCTATAGTTTTCAAAAAAAAGGGTTATTAAACTTTTATGGATTTCAAGACTAATAATAAATTTTCTTGGAAACTACAGAGTTTAGAAAAAATTTTCTTAAAGCAAAAAGTCTTAGAAATGGTTAAAGAATACTCTTAAATTTTTTCAGATTTTTTAAATAACTTTTGTCAAATTTTAGTTATTATTTTGTTCGGAATTTATTTCATATTGAAAATAAGTGTTGAAGTTGCAGTAAATTTTCTGTGCATTTGGACATTAATAGGTTAATTTTGTATTAATTAAAATATGTACCTTCAGATATATAAAGAAGCTCGAAGCAGACTGGAGCAAGAAGGACTCGTAGACGCTGCAAATTTGAACATCGATTTACCCCTTGTATATAGGTACATTTTTTATTGAAATTAAAATGAGATTTGTTATAAAAGTGATTAAAATATTTTAAATTCTTTCCAGTATTTGCGGACCTTTTCCAGACTTTGAGCTTACTAATCCATATCATGATCAAATTATCAAAAATTTGATGATTTACTTGGAAGACAGACTTAACAGACGAAATCGACTAGGACTTGAACTACAACAGAAACGTAAGTTACGAAAATCACTTCCATTTACATTAATAATATCTCAATTATATAAAACTTATTCATTTTATGTTCAAAATTTTAGAAGTCGATTTTCGCAAGATGCTGGTTTCGTTAGAGAGAGAAAATATAAGTTTGAAAATTGAAAATACTTCAGTGTCGGCATCTAACGCTAATTTGAAGAGGGAGGTAAGTTAAATTATTTTCTAGAATAAACAAATAAATTTGAAGGTTGATATTAATAGTAAAAATACTTAGGAATGAACTGTGCCCTGCGAAAATATGTTGGAAATGAGAAAACACGACGTTTCGGAAGAATTCCCCTGATAAGGGCCCGGCTCTTATCAATTCTAAGATGTTTTGAGGTCACTTGATAAGGGCTCAATGTGAGCCGAAACGTCGTGTTTTCTTATTTCCAACACATTCCGGTAAGACATATGCAAAATCATTCTTAATTAATTAATTTAATTTTCTATAATTTATATTGTATTAGTTAGTTAGTTAGTTTTTTTTTATGTCATGGCCAAAGATTCCTTTACACCATTTTTTATTTTAGTTTTATCATTTGTATACCGTTAGTACATGCAAAAGATATATTGTTGGCCATATAAAACATTTTAAAATTGACTGTAGTGAAAGTTGTGAAGATATTTAGAAATATGTCATTTTCTGTTCTCGCAACGTTTAGTTTATTTAAACGCAAAAGTATCAGGTCTAAAAATTAATGTAACACATGTTTTTTGCAGTTTTTTTATGGCCTTTCTTGTGAAAATATTCACTTTCACGTATTGTTATAGGATGAGGTTAAAAAATGGTTTTAAAGTTTTACTCGACCAATTATATTGATAAAATTACAACTAATGAAACTAAAGATTTTCCCGACTGTTCTTTTCAATCCGTGGAAAAGACAACCAACTTCTTGAAATCTTATTAAAAAAATTTAAAATACGTATTCGGTAATATCAGATTTACTGAAGGATAAAAAATACTGCCAAGGTGGCCGGTTTATAGTCTCGGAGTAACTCATTTTATTAGTGGGGAATCGATAAGATGTTACAGCGCCGCAATGCGGAGAGTAATGAACTTCAAAAAGCACATGGAGCATTTCAAATGCCGGCGGTAGCTGATTTTGTAGGTAGAAACGTTGCCCACAGTTTTCGCTCGGTTTTTATAGTCAGGTATTGAAAATTCATTATTTCGTTCAATGCACCTGGTAGAGCATTAAATTATCTTTAAAATGAAAAAAAAAAAAAATTATTTTGACCAAAATTGAGCGAGATAATCGATGTTGAATTTGAAAAAATAAGTCCCCTGTATCATACGTTTTACGCGTTAGTCAGGGGACTTCTATTTATTTACAATTTTTTAACTCGATTTTTTAAGTGTAAACCGACAACAACCAAAATTTTAACTATACTGCCATGGAGACAATATATTGAACCTTTTTTCTGAATTTTTTTAGAATTTTAAAAAGTGTCCTTCCTTTGATAAATGTAAATTAAAAACTTTAAAACCATTTTTAACCTCATCCTATAACAATACGTGAAAGTGAATATTTTCACGAGAAATGCCATAAAAAACTGCAAAAAACATCTGTTACATTAATTTTTAGAACCTGATACTTTTGCGCTTAAATAAACTAAACGTTGCGAGAACAGAAAATGACATATTTCTAAATATTTTCAAAACTTTCACTACAGCCAATTTTAAAATGTTTTATATGGCCAACAATACATCTTTTGTATGTACTAACGGTATACAAATGATAAAACTAAAATTAAAAATGGTGTAAAAAAAAGTAGCCGATTTGACATGGAATGCCCCATATACAGGATGAATAATAGTGATTTACTTAAATTATACAAAACTAAGTTAACCCATTAACCGTTGAATGCACTGGAATTTTATCTCGATTTCAGTATTTATTTCTCGCATGAAACACATAAGGAAAACATCGAAAGTACAGGAATTTTGTTGTTTCAAGCTCGCCCTTTCGAAAGGTGATGAGAAAATTTTCAAAAATTGTAATTTTCAATGTTTTTTTTTAAATATGTAAAAAATCATGATTTTTAGACTCATTTTTTGTTCATTTTTTCTAAAATTGTTTGTCAAAACTAATATACAAGAACAAAAAATAAGTCTTAAACGTGTACCCGATGTGTCCACTAAAGGAATCCATCATACTTGATTGTTTTATTGTCTTATTAACAAAATGGCGGTCGATACGAAATATTTGTACATTTTTCAAAATTACACATCATTAACCACGAAAGTAATTCTAGTTAAATGTTATTGGTTTTGTTAAATTCAAAATGGCGTATCTAATATGGCGGACCCGAGTACAGTAGGTCCCCTCTTATTTTAAGATTTCGAGTCAAGGAATATGGCGGCACCCCTCTTATTTTAATGCTACTTCTCTTCCTCATCACCAGCAGCGTGAGAGAGAGAGGACATGAAAAAAAGTTAAAATAGAAAGGAGCGAATCCTTAAGATAGAGGAGGAACTTAAAATACGAGGGGTTAAAATAAGAGGTACTGTTTTAAATATTCATCTATTGCTGTGGCTTTCATTATCTTAATGTTTTTTGAGTCGTTGATTCCGATTTCATGATTAGATTTTTGAAATTCAAGATGGCGGGCGGAGAATATTAAATATTATTCGATTTTTATGATTCTTAATATCTGTTTTTTGGGTCGCTGACAACGAATTTGTAGTCAGATTTTCAAAATTCAAAATGGCGGCTTCAAAATGGCGACGTTATCTCTAAAAATTTAAATTACTCAAATGAAACAAAATTTCTTCTTATTGTATGTTGTCAAGAAAAAGTGTCTTTTGCGATTTTTACCTAAATAACACTGTTTACAAGAACAAAATTTACGAAATTTGCTGAAATTTAAATTAACGGACATTAACCCTTTCAAGTATAAAATTTTTTAATACGCAGAAAATAGCTGAAATACGTTACTCGGCAGTTTTCGGGGTCGCTGATTACGAATCTGACCTCAGATTTTCAACATTCAAAATGGCGGATCTAATATGACCAACGGAATTGCAAAAATTTACGTGATCGAGGTGAAATTGGGTACTTATGGGTTTTCGGGATCACTGATTACCAATATGACCTCAGATTTTCGAAATTCAAAATGGCCGGACGAAATGTAAAAACAAGTCAGATTCACCCTAGATTTCTGTCGGCCATATTGGATCCACCCAGTCTCGGCATATTTGAGTGACGTTTTCTTCTCCACATATATTTTCCGAAAACAATCCACCATTTTTATACTTTGTTTAATTTTATAAAACACTATAACATGATAATTAATTAAAAACGTAGATTTATTTACGTTTCCATACCTAACATGTTCTGGAAGTAAGGAAGCAAAACATTGTAGTAAAATTAATTAATAATTACCTTAAATATGTAAATAATGAATTACAAAAAGATGTATCATATATGTTACACCATGCTTCAAAGAGTTAAACGTATAACGTAAGTTACAGCTCTGAAAAAATACGCAAAAATAGAACACGAACATTTTGCAAAAACTGTAATACTTATTACTGTGGCAAATGTTTCAAAAATTCCCACAATTAAAATAAATAAATGTACAAAAAAAATAATAAAATTTCAGAGAAAAAATTGGTTTTCAAGGGTCATCTATACCTCCACATGATGAAAACCGGGCAACGTAACTAGAGACGGCGAAAGATGATATATTTGTTCGTATAATTTATTTATAACTTCGTAAGGTACTTTACTTTCTAAATAAAAAATAATAACGGCAAAAAAATGATGTTCTTTTATAATAAGGGGACCATATAGCATTTTTTATCATATTACAAATGTTTATAACAATTAATAATTGCAACCCAACGTTTTTATAATTATATTTTACTATACAATAAGCAAATAAAAAACAAAGGAACGAACGAAGAACAATTTGCATAAGTGTCTGTAATTTGAGCCTTGCATTTAGATAAAAATCGCAAGAGACACTTTTTCTTGACAATATTGCATACCGTAAGACAAAATTTTTTTCACTTGAGTAATTTGAAATTTTAGAGATAATTTTGGCCCGCCATTTTGAATTTTGAAAATCTGACTACAAATTCGTTATCAGCGGCCCAAAAACCCATGAGTAATGAGTTTTTTTTAACTAGAATTACTTACGTGTGCGATGATGGGGATTTTGTGAATAAGACAAAAAAAAATCAAGTAGGATGGATTCCTTTAGAGGACATTTTGATTGATTATTTTTATTTTCCATAATTCATACCTATTAAAACCAGTCTAAAGAAATAGGGGGTCCCCCGTTTCTTTAACTTGACAGTAGAGGGTTTCTAGGGTTTTCTATCTTTGTGTTGGAAAATATAGGAACTGGACATGTCCAATCGTATTCAATTGGAAAGATTAATTAATGAAACCAAAAAAGTAATAAAATAATTTTTTATCATTTTATTTTTTAATGTGTTCATTAATTTATTAGTAATATATTTTTACAGTCCATATTAAGTTACTGATAATTGTTGAGGTCATTACAGTTTCTCTAAAATTACAATCTACATATAATCATTACTAATTTAATATGTTTATTACATCAATTTATTATATCAATAGACTGCAAAACTTGAAGGAAAGCTAGGCAAGGCTGAGTCGCAAATCCACATACTAATTCGGGAGTTGAATAATGCCAACAGTACAATACGAACTCTACAATATGAGGTAAATATGCTGTTATACACTTATTCTTATTATGTATGACATTTAATAATGAACTCTTCTTTTTTTAATATGTTATTGCGCAATGTTTTATTACATCTCACTATTTGAGTTGGAAAATATCTTCTTCAAATATCCATTCAACTTTCAATGATAAACTATCAACTCTTAATTTAGATATTACAGATTCCCTGAACAAACATTTTCATTCTAGCCAATTAAAATTTTCAAAAATGTTAACCCATTAACGCCCAAGGGGACACAAATTTCACCAAGATTTTCGGTATATTTCTTGACATTAAAAACCAATTCATAAAATTTTAGACAAAACATTTACGACGTAAAATTGATCGATCTTTCCGCATCTGTTGTTAAAAAATCAATTAAGCCCATTCTAAAAAAGTTATGCTTGAATAAATATCAATTTTATGGGCTCTGCCTATCACTTGCAACAAAAAATTAAAAATTTCTTCTTTCTTCCTTCTTCATGAATTTAAAGACATTATCACTTTTTAAAATTAAGACTGCATTTAAAATTGACAACATACAAAAAAATAAAACTGAAAACTCTTTAAAAAATATATACAAAAAATTAAAATTAACTTTAAAAGACTCAACGTTTCGGACCTCTCGGGTCCCTCTTCAGGAGTCAATAATTAAAAACCTGAAGAGGGACTCAAGAGGTCCGAAACGTTGAGTCTTTTAAAGTTAATTTTAATTTTTTGTATATATTTTTTAAAGAGTTTTAAGTTTTATTTTTTTGTGTATGTTTTCAATTTTAAATGCAGTCTTAATTTTAAAAAGTGAGTGTCTTTAAATTCATGAAGAAGGAAGAAAGAAGAAATTTGTATTTATTTATTTATTTGTTTTTTTTCAAGTGATAGGCAGAGCCCATAAAATTTATATTTATTGAAGAAATCAACCCTATCTTAAAACCCTATTTATAAAAGTTATGCTTTGTTTTTGACACAAAAATCAAATTTTTTCACTGACAAATATCTTTTAATCGGCATTTTCACACTGGAAACGGTTAAGAAGATCACTGATCGGTGAAAATATCGTGTCCGCAATCTTTTAACTTTAAAATGTGCATGATGGCATTTTGAAAATAGTGTTGGAAACTGTCAAAATGGCGGCTCAAACACGAAAAGAACGGCGATAAACTCCTGAATTTTTTATTCGAAAATGATAGGCTTTCAGAAAAAATGTCGTTGAACAAAAAGCTCTTAGAATTGATGAAAGAATACGCTCAAATTTTTTCAGAATTTTTAGAACATTTCTTCATTTTCAAAATCGCAAAACTTTGAAAAAATATGAAAAGTCATAAAAAAATTGTGAAAAAATGTCCAGGTTTTCTTTGATCGATTCTAACAACTTTTTGTTCCGCCATATTTTTTACGAAAGTTTATCGTTTCCAAATAAAAAATTTCTGAACTTTTGAAAACATAGGGAAACAGGAATTTTTTTATTTGAAAATGATGGACTTTTGCGAAAATGTTGCGAAACAAAAAGTTCTTATAATCGATCAAAGAAAACCTCGAAAGTTTTTCACAATTTTTCTACTCTTCATATTTTTTCAAAATTTTGCAATGTTGAAAATGAAGAAGAATGTTTTAAAAATTCTGAAAAAATTTGAGCGTATTCTTTGATCCATTCTAAGAACTTTTTATTCAGAGACATTTTTTCCGAAAGCCTATCATTTTCGAATAAAAAATTCAGGAGCTTTTCGCGTTCTTTTCATGTTTGAGTCGCCATTTTAACAGTTTCCAACTTTATTTTCAAAATGCTATGATGCACATTTCAAAGTTAAAGGTTCGAGGACACGATGTTTTCACCGATGAGTGATCTCCCTAACCATTTTCAATGTGAAAAAGCCGATAAAAAAATATTTGTCAGTGGATTTTTTGTGAAAAACCAAGCATAACTTTTTTGGAATGGGCTCGATTGATTTTTTAACAGCAGATTCGGAAAGATCGATCAATTTTAAGTGGAAAATATTTTGTCTAAAATTTTTTGAATTGGTTTTTAATGTCAAGAAATATTCCGAAAATCTTGGTGAAATTTGTGTCCTTTTGGGCGTTAATGGGTTAAAGTATTTAGGAGCACTGCACAATAATTTAAAAATATTTCTACGAATAGGTTATGCTCAACCCGACATTAAATTGCAGGTTTATACATCAACGCATTGTGTGTTTCTCAAATTACTCGTTTTATATTTCAATATAAGCTTTCAATTATTAGGAATAACTAAATACTGATAGACTTCTATTTAACGTGTTCCCTCTGAAAAGAGTTTGCGATCACGAACCTTTCACGAACATGTCATTTGATATCTTCAACACGTTTTTATCTATTTCCATATTACGGGCTCGCAGATTTCTTACTGCATGTTACTTTGCCATTGAAAGAGCAAATTTAAAAATAATCCGTATTAGAAATATTAAGAAAAATGATTAAATATTATTTTATGTGATATTAATTAATTATTAGAAACGCGTATAAAACAAATTTACATTTATTTAATTCGCAGCTGAAAGAAAAAGAAATGGTTTTAAACCAGCGGATAATTGACAAACAAAAGGTCAAGCATAAGTACAACACGAAAATTCAAATGGAGACGGACAAAATGAACCGAGAACTGGAAATAAAACTGAAAAATCAGAGAGAGCACCTCCAGGTAAATAATATATTAATATTATATCTACGATACGCCATTGGCAATTATTTACTACACCGTATTCATCACTGTGAATATAATTCATTAGTAATTTGATTCGTGAATCACCATAGAACACGTCTGCTAAAAATGAAATGTTTAATATGTTATTCTTCAAAGTTAGTCGAAGTTTTAAGTCAAGCAAGAGCATTTAAATAAATTGCAATAATTGTTTGAAATAAACCGATTACAAGAAAATGTATATTTATTTTCAACAATTTTCGGGAAATATTCACGGGTTAAAAGACATGCGGTGATATTGCATTTATTTCAAATTTGTCCACCAGTTGGCGCTGTTCTTTACGTGTTTACGAAAACGGCATGGTATATTAAAGGTATTACGCCAGTATTAAATCGAAAAATGAACTATACGGTGTCGGTGCGTTACTGATCATACACTTATTAATTTATCTTTTGAATTATTTGTTTGCAAAAGGTGACAGAAAGTCTCCAAGCTTCACTTTTTGTAATTATTTTTTATTTGCAAGTTTGAACGCAGTCCACCTTTTCCTTTTCAATTTCTCACAATTTTTTTAATTTTGATTTATACGTTTTAACCCATTAACGCCCGAATACGCAGAAAATTTACACCAACGTCAACGCTTATTTGCAGTATGAAATAAATTTTGAAAAAATCAAACTTACCAGATTCTACCATTTTCGGGGTCGCTCTTTCGAGTGGTGAAGAGAAAATTGTAAAAAATTCAAAAATTTCTATGATTTTAGCATATATAACAAAAAGTTTTTTTCAGGGCGCATTTCTTACAAATATCGAGTTTTCGCAACATCGTACTTTAAAAGAACTGAAATATATTAGAAGCGTGCACTCGGTAGTTGTACTTAAAAACTACAGTGTTATATATTTTAAATTTTGCGATGTTAACTCCAAAATGGCCACCGCAGGAACGAATTTCTATTTAAAATTGAACAATTTATTTCTTCAAAACCATACCCCTTAACGAAAAATTTCTAAGGATAATTTTGTTTTAGAGTGAGTCAAAGAATACCCTCGAATTTTTTCAAAATGTATTGTTACAATTTTAAATTTTTCGAAATTTCGGAAAAATCTATATTTTGTAAAATGTCAGTTGAAAAATCTAAAAAAATTTTAGGGAATTCTTCAACCAATTGTAAGACATTTTTGTTCTGTGCAAATTTTCTCTAAAGACTATAGTTATTAAGAAAATAAATTATTGGTCTAGATATCTAGAAAACTTTAGTAATTTTGTTTCTGAAAAAGTATACAGTTTGGAGAAAATTTGCACAAAACAAAAATGTCTTAGAATTGGTTGAAGAATGCCCTAACATTTTTTTAGATTTTTCAATTAACATTTTGCAAAATTTAGGATTTTCGAATTTTCGAAATATTAAAAATTGTAATAATAAATTTCGAAAAAATTCGAGTGTGTTCTTTGACTCGTTCTAAAACAAAATTGTCCTTAGAAATTTTTCTCTAAAGTGTATGGTTTTGAAGAAAAAAATTGTTAAGTTTAAAAAAAAAATTCGTTGCTACGGTGGCCATTTTGGATTTAACATCGCAAAATCTAAAATATATATCAGTGTAGCTTTTAAGTACAACTATTGAGTGCTCGCTTCTAATATATTTTAGCTCCTTCAAAGTACGATGTTGTATCGAAAACTCGATATTTTTAAGAAATGCGCCCTGAAAAAACCTGTTTTTTTATTGTATATGTTAAAATCATAGATAAATTTTGAATTTTTTACAATTTTCTCTTCACCACTCGGAAAGAGCGATCCCGAAAATGGTAGAATCTGGTAAGTTTGATTTTTGTCGAAATTTATTTCGTATTGGAAATAAGAGTTGAAGTTGGTGTAAATTGTCTGAGCATTTGGGCGTTAATGGGTTAACGGCAAAATTTTGATGGCATCTAGTGCATGATATTCTTTACTATATTAAATTCCAACAAAATGTTTATTGTTAAGTACACTTTTGTTATAAATAAATAAAGTTTAAAAAAATCACGTTTTCTTGAATGTAAAAAAAGTTTTTTTGGTCACTGATTATGAATTTGGGGTCAGTTTTTTAAATTTAAAATGGTGGATCCAACATGGCGGACGAAAATAATTATATAGTTTGGCTTTTCATTAAACTTTGTATTTTGGGGTATGTGGTGTAGATGCTTACGAAACCAGAGTCAATTATTAAAAATTAAAAATGTTGCGTATTCGATCATATTCGATACACCATATTGAGTTTTGCAACATTTGAGGTTAGATTCGTAGTCAGTGATCCCGAAAACCTGTGTGTAACGAATCTCAACTACTTTACATGTAAACAAAAAATGTATGCTTCAAAAGATGAAGGCATTTGTTTCCGTACTTAAAATTAGTAGATTCTAAATACATTTACGTGATTGTAGAATGAAATGAAGGACAAAGAACACAAATTGCGATTGATGAAACAAATACTTGTTGATGAGGACGGAGTCAGTTCCGTGGGAAAAGAATCTAATCCGAGTTTGCAGCCACCGAGCGCAAGTGGAGATGTTACAAACTCCCAACAACAAAGCGACAGTGTGAATGTCAGAACTCCCGGAAGTGGCGTGCGATATGGACGAGGTCACATTCCTGTCGCTAATTCAAGGTACAGACGATCGCAAAGTGCGGATAGATGGATAGACCATAGACCTAGAGCACTGGTACCCGTAGGCACGGTACTTCAACCCCTTATGCGACGCAAGCGAAGTATTACTAAACTTACATCTCCAAAAGAGGTCACCGATGGAGCGTCCAAATATTGTCTTACGTCTCAAGAAGCTGATTCCGGTGGTGAACTGGAAACGAAATTATACAAGGTTAGTGTCATTGCTGATTATTTATTACAGCAGAGCCCCGACATAATTTCGTCTCGCTATATTTACGTCCCAGGATAATTGCCCGGTTCCGTCTCGTTATATTTACTGAGGCTAGGGCCTCCGGAAGGGCCTGCCGTGACGTCACGAACATAACGCAACTGAGGGGAGTGGGAGAAGCGGAGCCCCTCTTCTTTTGGTAAATATAACGGAACGGGAGGCCAATGCGAGTGGGTAAATATAATACCCTCTACTGTATGTTCCTCTGAATTAATATTCGAGCGCTTTTTGACCTGTTAAGATTACATTCAAAATTTCCCGAAGGTCCCGAAACGAGGTAGATTTTCAAGAATTTGTTTGAGGTGAATAAGTGTTTTTTTTTTGTTTAAAATCTTTTATTGTGAGTTAGATACATCCTTAGTATACGATATAATTTTTTTTGTTTTTAACTCTTAAAAGAGCGGCGCCCGTACTGCGTCAAACTCGAGTGTTTTTCAATTTGCTTACAGGTTGGTGGCTTTATTTTTTATTTGTAACAAAAATCATTATTTTTAATATTCTAAACCAATAAAACAAAAAAAAAGTAATTTCTACAAACATGATAGAGATTTTTAAAAACTGAACGTTTTTTGTTAATTAATTTGTTTGAATAAGTTCCGTAATTTGCATTAAAAAATCCCAATCATAGATTTGGAGTATAGCCAGATGTTTGAAGAAGACCTCCAAAAAATTTCAAAGCAATCGAATAATTATTTTTTGAGTTATCGTGCAAGTAGTATGAAAAAATGGTGTTTCGAGAAAAACGCGTTTAAATTTCAAAACTAATAAAGATTTTGTTTTAAAATTTTAAGGAGACATCCTTGAGATGTTCTAGAACAAGTACAACAATTTTTAAAACATCGAAAAAAAAATTTTGGGACCTTCCTTTCTTAAAAAAATCTCTTTTTTGGGTGAATTCAGATAATGTTAAATTCTTACTTTTAAAATCCAGATCTATCATGTGATACAAATATTTAAAACGAATTGTCAATCGTTATTTCCGGTTGTTTGATTTATGCAAATAAGAGATCCAAGTCTAAGACTAATTGGAAGTTTAACTTTGTTATACAACGCAAATCCGCTTTTGCTTTTTGACCTCTACTAATTTTTTCATTGCATATTTTGCATTGATTAGTATCAATTCAGTCTAATAATTTGCCAGTCAAATATATATCGATGTGACAGGCTCCATCGTCACTCTGGATACGACTTTCTAGAAAATTAGTAATCCAATACGTAAAAATAACATTGCTGTTTATCAGAAAGTTTCTAATGCATATAAACATGACTGAAAAGACAATTTTTTAACATCAAATTATAGCAGAAAAAAAATAAAACTCGGACAAATCGCAATGCCACGGATTTAATTAGTGTTTCTGACGTTCTTTTAGATAAATATATACCTTTCTTTGAATACTGTTTGATATCCAACGTAATTTTTGAGTACACTTTCTTATCTTTGTAGATAGCAGATATTCGCCCTGTGTTTTAATAAAATAAAATATTATAACTTTCGCAATACAGTACCGCTCAAAATTATGAGCTCACCCTTGCGGAATTTTGGCTAAATTTAAATGTTGATATCTCATCGCCAAGTTAACGTATGGAAAAAATAAAAAAAGGGAATTAAAGAGGAGACTTTTAGATTTTCAGTCGTGGTGGTTTCATTTCTATATATACATTTCTCTACGAACTATGCTCGATTTACTAAAGTCATTTTTTCCTATTATTTTTTCTTTTTCAATCCGCTCCCATTTTTTTAAAATGATTGCAAGAGAAATGTTCAACGTGTAATCGAAAGGTAATCCCTATAGCTTTAATTTGCCTCTCTGGGATTTTATCTAATATTTCTTTACAAATACTTTTTTAATTTTGAACAAATTAATGTGATCTTTTTTCAATCTGCAATATCCCGGAAAATTAACGTGATATAAAAACTGTTTAAGAAACAAAAAGTTTCATTTTTTAATTATCTATTGGCTGAGATTTTTTCAACATTTTTAGAAGGAAATTTTTTTACCGTATTTTGTCGACTTCAACATTTTTTGTGTGACAATCATTTTCGGATGCAAAGTTGCATTTAAACTATGATCAAGTTTAAGATTATATTTGTCTTTACTATTAAGATGTTTCACGCAAAGCGCGTGGCGGTTTTTTTTGAAGAAAGCAAAATTTAATAAATATGTACATATATATATATATGAATACAATTGTTGATATTTTCTATGTATGTTAAAATAAAGTTTATTGTTCATTTATAAATACATGTATATGAATTATTTTATCGCAAACGGAGCATAATTGAATGAAAATCTATATCTGTTAATAATCGCAGTACAAAAACGTAAATTTGACAAAATAGGATAACACAAATTTCCTTCTAAAAATTTGAAAAAAATTTCAGCCAATAGACAATTAAAAAATGAAACTTTTTGTTTGTTAAATCTTTTTTATATCTCGTCAATTTTCCGAGATATAGCAGATTGAAAAAAAATCACATTAATTTTGTTCAAAATTAAATAAGTATTTATAAAGAAATATTAGACAAAATCTCGAAGAGGCAAATTAAAGCTATAGGGATTACTTTTCGATTACACGTTGTACAATTCTCTTGCAATCATGTTAAAAAAAATGGTAGCGGATTGAAAAAGAACGACTTTAAAAGCGACTTTAAAAATTCATAACTCGAAAATTACGCGTATCATATTAAAATAAAAAAATACGTGTCTTTTATTTTTACCTTAAAAACAAGAAAAAAAATATTTCACGGAAATTTAAATTTTGATTGTAAATTTCACATGGAATGACCCATATATAGAAATGAAACCACCGCTAATGAGAAGCTGAAAGTCTCCTCTTTAATTCCCTATTTTTATTTTTCCCGTAACTTTAACTTGGCGATGAGATATTTAGTCAAAATACCGCAAGGGTGAGCTCATACTTTTGAGCGGTATTGTACGTTACAACTAAAATCAGTCGATTAACATTTTAAACCCATATTTTGATCGGAATCCCTGAAAGTGAAACAAAATTCGCCTTTGAAGATGGGCACAGTAGCGGCAACTTTCGGTAAAAAGAGAAATTACTCAAATAACAACGGTTTATTTTTCAAATATCTCCGTAGAAAGATATTTTTTGATAAATTGATATTTGGACATTTTCTAATGTCTTAATTAATTTAAAACTTATTCTTGTATAAATAATTCTTTATGCGAAGAAGTAGTTGATTTTATCCAATTTTGATGTAAAAACTTTTTATGATTTCAAAGAAAATTATACACATATTTGATACGTTTGATATGAGACAATCTACTACAATCGAACGGATTACGTAGAAAATTGGTCGACGTTTTTAATTTAGATATACAGAAGAAAAATTATCTTAGAAGAATAATTGTTTTATTGTATTGAAATTTCTATTTTCTTTGCGAATAATCTGCAACTAGGTCATTTACAAAATTACAAAATTTTAATATGGTAATTGTACGTTAACCCTTACTCGTTCAAATGTACACAATTTTGCCATAATTTTGGTAGTATTTTTTGGTATTAAATTGCAAAGACAAACATTTTGGATTGTATGTTTTTTGTAGATCAAAATCTCCCTTTCAAAACAGAAATACTTTTTTCGTCAGATTTATATTTCTAAAAATAAATGCCAAAAATTGCAAAAACGACGCATTTTTATGTGTTTTGACCTTGGCTCCAATTTTTACTACGATTAGGAGCGAGGACACCAAATTACGTCGGTAAACGGAGTTTCAAAGAGATTGAACGTATGGCTTTTTCGCAAATACAATCAGAAATCTCGTCAAATGTACAAAAAATGCTTCTTTTTCCATAAATTTCAATAATTTTCGATGTCTCTTTTTTTTATTTTGTTTCTCAAACCTTCAGGAAGAAATAAGGATATGGATTTTGTGAAAATTTATGAAGTAGAACTTATTTTTTTTCTTTTTCACGTTATTTCTCATCCAAAATAGTGTCACAAAAAAAATATTAGGAATTTTTTAAATTATGACTTAACATAGCCGAAAATTCAGGTAAGGGTTCTTAAGGACATTCCGACACAACTATGTGCTTTTAAGATTAGTTGTTAGATTTTATGGAAGAATACACCGTGATTTTTTCAGAATTTTTTTAATGATATTTTGAAAATTTGTTTATCTATATTTTCTTTCTTCTGGTATGTTCTATCATAAATTCTAAGCATTTTTATTGCATATAATGTTTTTCAAAAGTTGATTGTTTTCGAGAAAAAAATCTCAAGTATATATATTTTTTGTCCTATTTTTTTCTTTGAAAACTATCAATTTTTAGAACAAATGCTTGGAATATATCATAGAATTAATGAGAATTTGTTCAGAAACGCGTGGAAGTTTCAAAAACTAGCTGTAAATTTGGGTATGGGTCCCCTTAATAGTTTTCTTAAATTTTAATTTCGGATGTCATTTTCAGGATTGACATTTTTGACACGTTATTTATAGTCATGTAAGATACTCTAATGCGGAATATAATAAGAAAATGAAGCCAAGTGAGAAGGAAACCTCGAAAACTGCTGTTTTTTATTATTGCACAACGTGTCATTTGTTTATTTTGACATTTGCACTACACTCAGATACACCATTCGAAACGGCAGGTTTGGAGCCATATGTCATTTCTAATTTTTCGTTGCGTTTTAATACCAAAAAGTACATCAAACTTCATGTCAAAATGTACATTTGAGCGTGAAAGTGTTCATCGATCTAAAACGGCCAGCAGCGAATTAAAAAACATCACAAATATTATGTATTGTAAACAAATTGTCATATGTTTTTAGGCTGATATTGTACCAACAAGTGGTGGTGGCGCCCAAATAGTTTTTAACGATGTTGAGTGTTTGAAGCAAACATCACCGAATGCCAGAAAACGAAGTTACCCCTCGGAAGTACCACTTAGTTTGAAATGTGAATCGCAACAGCCAATTCCGGAGGCAGACGACGTCAGTAGCAAGAGATCTCGAGTTTGATGTTAAGTTTATTTTGTTCAGTGCGGATGGTTTACGTCATAAACCCTTCAGAAAAGGAGGCATCGAATCTCAGTCAAAGAATGTGCAGAACATGCCAACTTTGTTGGTTAAACAATTGTTATTTACTTTTTACTGATCTGTTGAGTCAGTAGATTGTCCTAATATTTATATCATTTTTATGTTTTTTTTTTCGATCAATATCTATATGTCCGGGCGCGGAAAAGGTACGTTATGTGTTTTAAATAAAGATTACATTATTTAAGAGAAAGTGATAATAATCAAAAAGTGATTTAAAATAGATCGAGTTATATCTAGTAAAGTTATTTCATAATATATTGTACCAATTGATGCGAGTACAAAATAAGTTATATTTTAAATGTACGTTAAAAGAAAATGTTTTATGTAACTGTAGAAAGTGACTTTCTATAAGCTGATTATAGTTGGCGTAACAATGAAAATGAACAAGACACATTCATAGACTATTCTGCAGAATGCATGTAATTTTAATTCTGAAATAAAATATTTTTATATTATTATAGATCTGGAGTTATTTGCGTTTTAGGAATCCAATTATTTTTACATTCTTTATAGGCATTATATAAGGAAAATACTATTGAATCTTATACGTGGGATCTTTCACTCGTCTTGGTTATGTTTTAAAAATCTAGCCAATAATATATGAGCAAATCCCCAAAATGTTTAAATTTCTAATTACCCCGAATAATTGGGCTACGCTAAGTGGAAATGTTTACTTTAAAACTATTTTCTGTGTATTTAATGATGAGAAATAGTTTATTTCGAGCTGTAGATTATAGTTATCGAAAATGTATGATTTTATTAATCCTGCCAATAGTTGAAGAGTTGAACTACCCTTCAGGCTGTTAAGCATGACGCTGTGGCCATTCGTTTATTCTTGGTAGCTGCTGAATGGTGAAACTGGGTCCTTTGGACCTGAGTGTGGTAAGTACGTTATTAATATGTTAAGTGTCACATGATATCTAGTATATGGGCATTTCCAGCAAATCTGTCATTTTTCGTGAAGAAACAATTGAAAAATAAACGTTTGCGCACATGCTTGAAAACTTTTGTACACATTATATTTTCATATTGAACGTTTGTTTACACCTTGAGCGCACTTTTTACAAGTAATTTTTATAAATTAAAATTTAATAAAATTAAAAATTTTATTTTAAATATATCAGTATTTTATTGCAAAGAGAATACAAATTTATTAAATCTAAATGATAATTATAACAATTTATTTCACACTATTCACTTGAAAACTATACAGACGCGTGTCGACAATTTTTCATTTCATAATGTCCTTCATAATTCTGTTTATTTTGAAAACTCAACAACACAACGCTTTTAATAAATAACATTATGGTACGATTTTACAAATCGAGTGATCCCTTCTCTCCCCTCCCCTATTGCTTCCGTAGCAATTCGCGCCAGTCATATTCAAAAGTTAGTCATATTATCATAAAAGTTATGCTTACATTGACTGTTAATAACACTTATTGAACTGGACTTATTATAGAGTATTTGTATCATAAAATCAATATAATTCAATAAGTACGTTTTCTTTGTCTTACCTATACCTTACTTTATGTGATAAACGATGACAACAGATACCGGAAGGGACAGAATTAAACGAGTTGGGTGTACAGAGTAAAATTACAAAAACTTTTTACGTTTTGAGTGCACATCAATGGGATTGAAAACCCTATTTTCGAACATCAAAATACACTGGAAGGATGATATAACATGTCAAAATGTTGATGCGCCCGGTTTCTATAGATGCTGATTACGGTCGTCACATTTTCGATAAAATTACGGTCATTACATTTTCGCCTTAAATAGACTGAAAATTTTGCGCGCAATGTAATATTTCATTTATTATAATGCAAAATTCATCAGCCCAACAACCTTGATAACTCCTATAAATTTTATGAGTGTGCGTCAAAAAATGGCGAAAATATGATGCATTACGGTCATGACATTTTTCAGTAAATGCGTAATTTGTATTAAATAAAACGTTGTAACGCAAGAAATTTTTATAGCACACCTTTCAAACTTATAGGGTACCTTCCTGACACACATAAGTACTGAAAAAATTTTCTATATTTGCTTCAAATCAATGCGCACACTTTTTATAACCGATGATTACGGTCGTGACATTTAAACACATAAAAATTGTTACATGAGTTTCTGAGTAGCGTACGGCTGATTAGGACAAAGCACACGATTAACTGTATTCAATTTTCATTTTTTAGGGTTTTTTGAATAGGAAACAACTTCTATCGATCAATTATTTAACTGCGCGCAAGTACTGGAATGATTATAAACATTGAATTCACAACTGGTTAAACACAAAAGCCAAGAGTACGGTCGAAGGTTCATGATTATTTTACACTGTTTGTGCTTCATTTATGGACTTGAAATCTTATGGATATACTTTCCAGGATCCCCAATAACACTTTTATGTATTTCTAAGACCGATATATGAACATTAGTTAATACACAGTGACATAAAATGACGAAGACAATCGGATTCTATGTCTATTAAATTTGATCACTTTTCGGCAGATATCCGTTCTATCGTTGATGAACAAAACCGTAGACTGAGTGTGATTGAAACGAAGACTGAAAAATTGGGAGAATTACAGTTGCAAGTAGCGGCATTGTCGGCAGAAAATCAAAGTCTCCGGCAGCGTAATCGAGAAATAGAAAAGCGATTGATATCTTCGAGTATCTTGACAATGAGTGCGACTTAATTATCAGTGGAGTACCTGAAACAGTTAACGAGGTTGCCGTCGATTCGGTATGCGTTGTCGCTGCAGCTCTTGGTGTTCCCCTCCTCTTCGGAGGTGGAAAGGGTAAACCGCATGCCCCCTCCGCGATTAAATATTAATAATCCGTCACCAGCTGTCACGGCATCGGCAGGCACGGCCTTGCCAAATTTGTCGCGGCCTCGAAACATTTTCGTGCATCTTGCTTCGCGCGGAAAGAGGAACACCCTTCTACAGGCGCGCCGGAGGTTGAAATCATTCAGTTCAAATATGATTTTTCCGGAGAGAGCTTTAAACTCCGAAATTTTTATCAACGATTTCTTACCTCAAGAACACTTCAAATTATTCACCAGAGCACGTGAGTTTGCAAAACAAAAGGGATTGAAAATCTTTCGCCGAGGATCCTCAATTCATCTTCGAGATGCAAATGATACCATCCATGCCATCGATTCCGTGGAAGATTTTGAGAACATAGTTAAACAGAAATTTTGATATTCATTCAAATTTCGGGATTTCTAGTGCATTTCATCAGAATGACAGTCGTGTCCGCACTACATGTTCTCAAAAGAATCGGAATAATGATACGTCATTAATAACATCTGGGGGGGCATAAAGAGTTATGGCAATCTAATTCTTTACTACCAAAATGCTCGAGGTATTCGGACGAAATTGGCAGATATTCGCAACAGCATTGGGATAATTCAACCCCAACCGGATGTTATCATCCTTACGGAGACCTGGTTATATGATGACATCAGGGAATCTGAAATAGGTCTGCCCGGGTTTACAATTTTCCGGACAGACAGATCTTCGTCTTCTCATCAACGCGGAGGTGGAGTTTTGACTGCTACGAAATCGAATATTTCATGTTCGGTTGTGTCATCGTCAAAGTTTTTATATTCGGAACATTTAGTAGTTTTAATTAGTTCGTATTCGTCGAGAAAGTTAGTGTCCGAGTCTTATTTTTCTCCGTCTGCGTCGGTTGAAGATTATAATTTATTTTCCGATTTGATCGAAAATATTGCGCTACGATTTACCGATGTTCCGTGGATAATTTCCGGCGATTTTAATTTACCGAATATAGTTTGGGGGTCGTCGGGATTTAGAACCGTAGGGTATGCCCCGCCTCAGATTAAACAGGCTGCGATCGTTTGTAATGATATCTTTTCATATTTAGAATTGTCTCAGTATTTCCCTGTTCATCCCAGTAAGGGTTATTCTCTAGATTTCACGTTTTCATCTCCTTCTGACACTTCATATCATTACAGTCCGGATTTCCTAATTCCGACAGATGCTCACCATATTCACGCGTTTTTTTATCTTACTTGCGAAAAGTCTGAATCTGCTATGTTTAATTTTACATCTTTGAACTATAATAAAGCGAACTTTTCTGAGATCGACAGGGAACTTTCTAGTGCTAATTGGATGGATGTTATGGACGAACCCGACATCGAGAAGTCGTTGTCAAATTTTTATAAAACTGTTTGTAGTAGCGTTGTGAAACATGTTCCGTTAATGCGTCTAACTTCATGTCATTTCCCACCTTGGTTCAATAGTGAACTTAACCCTTTGCGGCATAGTGGGATGCTCAGCATCCCACCTATTTTCTCTCAGTTTTTAATTAATTATTCGGCTGTTTTCATCTAAGCAATCGGGTTTTTGAGTTAATTATGTTAATAAGATGTATATAATCATAAAAAAAGTTACATATTATCAATTATCGTTAATTTTTAATTATTATAAATAAATAACCACGGAAAAATATCAATAATTTCAGAAAAAATTCATTTTTGATTGAAAAATTATATATATTTGCATGAAACTATAGCATTTTATGTTTTTTGGGTCGCTGATTTCGAATCTGACGTCAGATTTGTAAAAATCAAAATGGCGGATCCAAGATGGCGGACCGAAATATGAAAAGTTGCTCGATCTAAACGAAATTTGTTACTCGGGGGTTTTCGGGATCGCTGATTACGAATCTGAAGTCAGATTTTGAAAATTCAAAATGGCGGATCCAAGATGGCTGACCAAAATTTGTTTTAATTTCATCCACATTTAATTGTTGAAATCTGACACTGGATTTGTCATCGGTGATCGAGAAAACGTACCAATTTTCAAGAAAATCCAACACTCGATTTTTACGTTCGTTCGCCATCCTAGATCCGCCAATTTGAATTTTGCAAATCTGAAGTCAGATTCGAAATCAGCGACCCCGAAAACCCCCAAGTAACAAATTTCGCTGAGATCGAGCCACTTTTTATATTTCGGTCCGCCATTTTGAATTTTCAAAATCTGACTTCAGATTCGAAATCAGCGACCCCGAAAACCCCCGAGTAACAAATTTCGCTTAGATCGAGCAACTTTTTATATTTCGGTCCGCCATTTTGAATTTTCAAAATCTGACTTCAGATTCGAAATCAGCGACCCCGAAAACCCCCGAGTAACAATTTTCAGCTGTTTTCCGTGTAAAGAAAAATGTATGCCGCAAAGGGTTAAAGATCTTGTTTTCGCAAAGAAAAGAGTTCACCGTAGTTGGAAACGATTTAAAATACCCACGGATTTTATAGAGTTCAAACAGATTCGTGCGAGGTGCATAAAAGAATCGAAAGCACTCTATAAAAAGTATATTGCTGACATTGAGACAAAGTCGAAAACGAACATTAAAGCTTTTTGGTCTTTTATAAATTCTTCCCGTGATATTAATGCAATGCCATCTAATATGAAATATAAAAATAACTCATCTTCTGATAAAAATGAAATAGCTTCTCTATTTAATAATTATTTCTCCTCAGTGTACTCCGCTGTTACGAGTTCTAACCCATTAGTAGAGCATACTGTTAGTCGCCATTCAATAGAGAAATTTATTATTTCTGATAGTGAGATTAAGAATGCAGTAGCTAACACAAAATCGTCGTATACACAAGGATCTGATGGCATCCCTTCTATCTTAATAAAAAATTGTTTGACCTCCCTGCTCAATCCATTGTGCTATCTCTTTAATGCTTCGTTGAACGATGGTGTTTTTCCATCAAAATGGAAAGAAATTTTTATTACCCCCATTTTCAAGAATGGAGATAAAAATAATGTCGAAAACTATCGGCCGGTTGCAGTAATTAGTTGCATTCCGAAACTTTTCGACTCTATAGTAGCCAATCGTTTATATGAGGTACTATCGAGTCACATTATTGAAAATCAACATGGTTTCCGCAGAGGAAAGTCGACGGTCACAAATTTACTATTGTTTTCAGACTTTGTTTCAAATGTTCTAACTGTAAATTCACAAGTAGACACTATATACTTAGACTTTTCAAAAGCCTTTGACGGTATAAATCACATCTTGTTGAGTAAATTAAATCATATTGGTTTTCCAGGCTCATTTATGCGTTGGATTCAATCTTATTTATGGAATAGATCACAATGTGTAAAAATTAAGAACGGTATTTCGCCATCCATTACGGTACCTTCTGGAGTTCCACAAGGATCCCACTTAGGACCGATTCTTTTCACCTTTTATATTAACGACATAAATAAGTTTATACGGTTTTCAAAGTTCTTGATTTTTGCAGATGATATTAAACTTTTCTCTCAAATTTCATCCCCGATGGATGCGTCAAAGTTACAAAAAGATCTGAACTCGATTAGATAATGGACTGAGCGAAATTCCCTTAAATTAAACGTAGAGAAGTGTAAATGCTTAAGCTTTGGTCGAGGATCGCAAAAATTTGAATTCGAATATAAGCTGAATGATAAGCAATTAACCAGAGTCACCAAACATATTGATCTTGGCGTAGTAGTCCGTGAAGACTTTTCTTTCACCGATCATTTAGCTTATTGCCGTACAAAAGCGCTGAGGATGCTGGGGTTTATACGGAGGACAACTTCGGACTTTAAAGACCCTCATACTATTTCGTATCTGATACGCTCACTAGTATTACCCCACTTAACTTATGCGTCTCCGATCTGGTCTCCATATATACCCAATTAGACATTAATATGCTAGAGGGGGTACTTCGAAAATCCCTCAGGTTCCTTAGTTTTAAGTCAGGACATCCTATGTCGCATCTCGACCACAGCTATAATGCCATTGCTACTGAGTTTAAGTTCCCTACTATAAAATCACTACATTCGTATCATGATGTATTGATTGTGTATCGTATTTTAACATCTTTATCGGATACCAATTTATCTACATTATTTTCACACAGAACCAATCCATACTCTATTCGTAATCCTCGTACCATGGCGGATCCAATATGGCGAATACATCTTTCAAAAGTGTATGAATTTTCATGAAATTTATTACTCAGGTATTTTTGTGTCGCTGAATACGAATCCAATATAAGATTTCCGAAATTCAAAGTAGCGGATTCAATATGGCGGACATTTTGTCTAAAAAATGAGTATAATTGGCTTCAAAACTTTCTGCTATTTGAGGGTTTTAAGGTCGCTGAATACGAGTTTGGTATGAACTTTGCATGATTTAGAAGAGCCCTGTGAAATATTGTTTTTCTGAACTGTGGCAACGTTTACATAATTTAATTAATCTCTCAGTCATTCTTACATAATGTTGCCCAACATTTACCAGCGTGGAGGTGGATGGCATTAAATTTATTTTTTTTATTTTTTTTTTTCAGTTATTCGTTTTTTTTTCCCTGTATGTGTTTTGTGGTCAAATTAAACTAGAGAAATTTTTATTAAGGTCTCGAGTAGTCTTGAACTAATTTTTTTCGATAAATTGAGCCCTTGTAAAAAATATCATAATATCATCTTTACATGCATAATTTTTTCACCGTCTTTGAGCCGAACCTTTATTACCTAGGTACTAGTACTGCGTGGCCTATGGTTGTGAAAAATCATTAGTAACCGTTACATGAAAAACGCTGGTTAATTCCTCGTATATAATGATTCGAATTCTGCCTTAAGCCCGTTATTTTTTTCGTACTATCAGTTTACGAACCCCTTCGACATGGTCCAAATACATAGAATTAAATTTAACAATAATATGTTCCTCTCCTTCGTAGTTTGTAGCCAACATAAAATGGCATTTAACCAAACCTCCGGGTCTGACAGGAGATGTGAGCTCTATTTCAAAAGGGCATTTTTGATTCTTAAGGCCTGATATGGAAAACGCCCCTTCCTCAATTGGTACAGGAAGTGGATTCGTAAATAATGCAATTACTGACAACGTCGTTCCAACGAAGGCATCGCTTCCAATCTGTAAAAGAACCCATATTAATTTAAAATATGAGGTTTTTTTTAACAATATTCAATTATTTAAGTTTAATGTATACCTCGATATGTATTTGTGGCGAAGTTAAACTGAATTTCTTTCTAATGCTATATCTACAATCGATATCGTTGATCGCTACAAGGCATTGGATTTTAAATACAGAACTATGTCGTAATACGGAAGCATATTCATCCCAGGTAATTTCAGTATTAATTTCTTTGTTACTGTTTGGCTCGATGCGCTGTGTTGCTTTGCTCTTCTTTACGGCAGCTTCTACTTTTCCTGTGTACCCAATGCTATATACATTCGTAAATATAGTGGTAGAGTATGCTTTCCTCGTGCTCTTATTTTTCATATAAATTTTGAAGCTATAAAATTAACATCTTTAAATAACATTTTCAAGTAGTAGACTTTATAACGTATGTAGGCACAACATTATCAGTCATTTTCATTATAGAATCACGAATCATGAATAGACTATAAAATAATTTACCTAAAGCTTTTCCCAATCATGGTTTCTGTGCACAGATCCGATTTAATCTCCACCTCACTACTTGATTGAATTGCATTCCTATATTTAGTGCTAATCTGGCTTTTCCTTTCTCCAAGAGCTTTCATCATAGTAGCTCGTTCTTCAAGAGATCCTGGGGTTGAGAATTTTCATCATTGAGTAAAATATTCTCAAATGGCTATAAGTGTCTTAATATGACTAGCAAGATTTAGACTTTCAATTGAATATGTAGGGGAGAGTCACTAGTTGTGAGACGGTTCTGCGTTTTAGCTGCAACTTTTTAATGGGTAAACAAATTTAAAAAATGGAAAGATCATTTAAAAGGTGATTAAAATACTTAACTTTTGGGGAATATGGAATAGTTTTCGACCATGCAAACAAATTTTATGACCACTTTTGTAAAGAGGTATTTTTATGAAAAAAAAAATTGACACTAGTTGTGAGACAGTAAACAAGATTTATTAAAATTTTAAAAATATGTAACATAACTACCATTAATATAAATAAAACATTATTTTAATTTATTTTAAAGGTTCTCTGTCTTCTTCATCCACATCGCTGTCGCAATGTATACATTTAAATTGCTTTTGTAGACATATCTAAAATTACGAGAAAACGAGCCGGTATAACAATAAAATATCGTTATATGTTCAACAATTCGAAGTAATAATGACATAATAAATACTTAATGAATTTCATTGCGAAGCAACAACGAGAAAAATGTTTTCTTAACCGCTGACATTTAAACTATATTAAGTATTTACGAGGCGTGACGGTTCGTCGATATGAAAGTAAATGGAAATAAACAAATACATGTATGTATCTCGAGCTTGAATATAAGCTTCTGTATACACTATAAAATAATAAAACATTAAGAAATTTTGAATGTTATCGCCTCTGAATTGGTTAACTATTATAAACTGAAACACGCATTTGTGCATTTCTATTTATTTTCATATCGAAAAATAGTCACGCCAAGTAAATACTTAATATAGTTTAACATAATAATTATATAATGACAATACTTTGTTATTCTAAAGGGTTTAAGAATCGATTTCTAGCAAAGAGAAAAGTGTCTCGTAACTAGTGACACGCAGTGTCTCATAACTAAAATTCGACAATATTTTTAAAATGCCAAAAAAAAGTAAATTTTAACTACAAATTAACAAAATGCAATGTGGCATCGTGAAATATGAACGACACAATAATAGAAAATGGATTGTATTTACCTTCTTCAATTAATTTAATTTGTAAATTATTAATTTGGCACAGATCAATAATAATTAGATTTCTTAAATGATTTTGTACACTATATTGAGAACTAATATAAGAAATATGATTAACAGCTTCGGTGTTTTTGCAATAACTGCCTTGTATTAAAAGAAAAGATTACACGTTAACAAATCGAATTGTTTACGTTTCGCGTTGAAAATAATTGCCTGTCTCCCAACTAGTGACTCTCCCCTACAGGGTACTCCGGTACTATTATGTACAACAAAACCAAGTAAAGTCTACTAATTTTGAATCTATTTTCATTTATAACATTGTTACAAGTAGAATTATTAATTTTATGTAATTGTAGTACACAACGTGATAGAAAGATATACTATGTTAGAGTAAAAAGGAAAGTAAATAAATATATGTTAAAGTACTATATTTCTGTTGCATTTCTGTGCGGTTGCATTTTTCTAGTTACAACAATATTTTATTCCAATGAAATGAACGCTCCAATGTACTTAATACCAATTAAATACAATTTTTTTTAAACATATGAATTCAAAATTTAAAAAATCGGATTCATTTACATTTTTGTCATTGTTGTTATAAAACAATTTAAACAACTGCATACTGAAAATCGCCTTCAAACATAATTAATATTCTGAATATGCAAATTTCTTGACAGGCAATCAGTTGTAGTTATAGAAATATATTTAATGACGCAACTTATTCAACTATTTTTATTTACATTTCCAATCTTCTTTAGTTCCATTTAAAGGTAATTAAAAATTCTAATTAATAAATTTAAGTATATATGGTATATTCCATGCGAAATGTACGATATGAAAGTGGAAAGTTTTTCAATCTTGTTGAAATTTGCACTATCATTAGTCCTTTGACAATCAAGATGCAGGGAAAATGTTTTGACTTTAGATGAAAGGGTTGCCGAGCTACAGAGGCTACAATTTTTAACACGACGGCCGTAGTGATGACATTGAAATGCCTATAACTTCCGAAATATTCCGATTTTAAAAAATGACCAATGGTTTTGAAAGCTATTTTTCCGTACTTTTCCCATTTTTTTAAAATTGAAGATAAATGTTGTCTTTTAAGTACTGCATAATCATTTTTTGGCATTCACGGACAGGCATTGCATTGTGTTTTAAGCAAGCCGATAAAACAGCGATGTTTTGATGTTTGGGATCTCCTTCTTATTTATAGTACAATACGGCTGTAAGTATGGAACACTGGTTATTGCTCCAATGGAATGATTGTGCGGCATTTTGCACTACGAACACATAGTTTTCAGTGAAATCTCATTCAACCATAAATTTATTTTCAGCCAAATGCAGATCACTCCTGATAAAATTCGGGTTTTGACCGATGCCAAAAAGAGGCTGCAAAGACGGGAAGATGGAATTTGACAAAACTCACTATTTTGGACGAATCCTTCCAGTCTCTTCAAACATCGTATCGCAGCCTCAAGCGAGTTTCCGTCGATGGCCGCAGTTGAGGAATTCTGGGGGAGCATCTACGAGAAAACATCTAGGCTTAATGCAGACACTCCAGGTATTGAAATCTTCAACGAGTTGTGCGACGAAGTCACACAACAAAGTGAAGATTGCCCACGCGTCAGTGCATTAGAGGTGAAAAACGCCATCACAGGAGCGAGGAATTTCTCCTCGTCGGGCTGGGATGGAAGTAACAACTATTGGTGGAAGAAGTTCACTTCTGTCCATCAACACCTAGCCCGAATATTCACCTCTTATATAAATGGAGACCAATCCATTCCGCACTGGCTGGTGGAGGGCCGAACGACACTGATCCCAAAATCGGAAGACTTGTCCGATCCGAGAAACCATAGACCGATCACGTGTCTTAATACGTTATACAAATTGTTCACTAACATCTTGAATGAACGTATTGAGAAATCCGTGAAACCGGCGTGGCAACAGATAGTAGAACAACGAGGCTGCAAAATGGGTGTATCCGGCTGCAAGGACAACTTGCTTATCGACAGGAGTGTTTGTCAGGACGCAGTCCAGTACAAGTGTAACCTGTCGGTAGCCTGGTTGGATTACATGAAGGTGTATGACTCAACATCGCACGAGCTTTTAATCTTGTTACTCAAACGCCTCCATGTCCACCTAAACATAGTGAGAATTGTAGAAGACCTGATGCCTCTTTGGAAAACACGCTTTGTCATGACATTGGGCAAGCGTCGAACCATGTCTAGACTGGTTCAATTCCAAAGAGGTGTCTATCAGGGAGAATCTCTGAGTCCTCTGCTCTTCTGCATCTCACTATTGCCTCTATCCGTTGCTCTACGGAAATCTAAAGGGCACATGTGTGGACCGCCTGGTGATCGTGTACATAAGATCACCCATCTTTTCTATATGGATGATCTTAAATTATACGCATCAGGCGAGGATCAATTACATCGATCTCTGAACATCGACCTCACACACTCGAGCGATATCGGCATGGAATTCGGATTGGACAAATGTGCAGTCGTTCATTTGCACAGAGGAAGGTCAGGCTCTAATAACAACGATATGGAGCTCGTCAACGGAAATGTCATCCGCCACCTTAGCGCCGAAGAAGCCTACACATACCTGGGCGTACCTCAAAGGCATGTCCAGGATGTGCAGGCTGCTAAAACCACCATCATAAGAAATACCGGTGCATTCTCCGTCAGATCTGGTCATCAGAATTGACCGGGAGAAATAAGGTGGCAGCCACGAATATGTTGGCCGTATCACCAGTGCTCTATTCATTTGGAGCACTGAAGTGGAACGTTGACGGGCTAAGGGGTCTTGACCAAAGCATACGGAAGATGATTTGTATGCAACGCAGTTTGCATCCAAGATCTTCCGTGGAACGACTGTATTTGCCCCGAAATATGGGAGGTCGTGGCCTTTTAAGCCTGGAGTGTATGCATGACCGATTGGTCCTCGAGACAGCTTGCGACGTGATTAATCAAACAGAGGATCCCCTGATGATACTGGTTCATCAGCATGAAATTCAGGGGAAGGGGGCGTTTTTGTACAACGCGGCGGAACGAGTGGCGCGAAACCTCCGTCTGGTTTTCAACGTGGGACGTAGTGGTGCACAGGAAGCTGAATCAGTCATCAATCTGTGCCCAGTACGTCTTAGGTCTAACACACGGAAGGAACAATTCCGTATGCTGGAGGGAAGGCATATCGGCAAGCCATTGCATGGACAATTCTTTCGAAATGTCCAAGAACTTGGCTTGTCGGCAGAGACGACCTTCTCGTTCTTAAGATCAGCCGGCTTGAAGTCCGAGACCGAGGATTTTATCTTCACATGCTAGGATGGGGTCATCAATACCTTAGCGTATCGCCAGAACGTCTTATATCAGGCGGTACAGAGTACGCTTTGTAGATTGTGTAGATGTCATGCTGAGACACTAATGCATCTTTTGGCAACATGCCCAATATATGCAGTTTCAGCATACATCGAACGTCACAATGCGGCTCTTCGAGTGCTGTATTACCATCTACGTAGCACTTATGGTATTGATGCAACCCCAGTTTTGTTGAACGTCCCCACTGATATTGAATCCGTAGTCGGGAATGAGTCGTACCGAATATACTGGAATCACTCATTCCCGACGAGCAGGCAAATATCAGCCAATAAGCCTGACATCGTCCTTGTTGACTTCGATGACAAATCCATCTTCGTCATCGAGTTTTCTGCACCAGCAGAAACAAATATAGTCAGCAAAGAGGACGAAAAACGGATGAAATATCAGGAACTCCTGTTCGAGATTCGCAAGCTACATCGAGGATTCAAAATCAAGCTCGTCGTGCTGATAATTGGAGTGCTGGGAGGAATGAGACCAACTTTCCTCTAAAACACCAAAAGCATTCCGGCCTGTCGAGAACATGCAAATTCCATCGCAGTCCGAATGCAGAAAGCAGTGCTGCTGGGATCTCTCCGTCTACCGAGGTCACACGAGATCCTGTAACCACTTACCTGACGGTAGAGGGAATGGTTACAGTTACAAAAGAAATGGCCCGGTGCAGTCTGCAGCGGAGGAGATGGATATCGGAGCCACTTTTCTGCTGCAGACTGCACACGTGGATTATGGAGGGCCAAGGGAGGTTAGCGTTTTAGTCGGTAAACCTTGCCCCGAACACCACGGGCAAGGGAGTCCGATACACGGGGGGTTAACCAATATCTTCAACCCCCTATGGTGCCCAACGCATTTCCCCCCTTCGTCAAAAACAAAAAATTGCGCGCAAAATTTGTCAAGCAATTCTGAGAGATTGCATAAAATTAATTTCTTCTGAATGTGTTCTTGAGATCCGTCTGTCTTCTTTATGGAAACGAAGACCTTCGTACCAGGTAGAAGACGACTCTAAGCGTCGTTTTCAAAAAATCGTTCAATCAGGATTTCAGTTTCGGTACGTAGCTTATTTTCGCTTTTCCTAGGATCTGAGGAAGTCAAAATTCCGTTTTCAGGTACAAATCTTTTTGCCTTTCGAGTCAATCGTTCTGAACATCCGAATTTGGTAGCCTTTTTTGTTAAAACGGATTTCTCTCTTTTTTAGGAGTTTGTTTCATTAAAATCGGAGGAGCCTCTCTTAGGAAAAAACGATTTTTAGTATTAATATTAAAAAATAATTAATAATTTATAAAATTGTAAATACCTCTGAAAAATATTCATAAAGTACGGGAAAGGAGCTTCAAAAACCACTGGTGATTTTCTAAAATCGGAACATTTCATCGGAAATTATATAGGCATTTCAATGTCGTCACTACGGCCGTCTTGGTAAAAATCGCAGCTCCTGTAACTCGGCAACTGTTTCATCTAGGGTGGAAACATTTTTCCTGCTTCTTTATTGTCAGTAGGACTAATAATTGTGCAAATTTCAACATGGTTGAAACACTTGCCATTTTTCGATTGGTACGTTTCGCATGGAATGCCCTATATACACCTTAATTTATCAATTAGAATGTTTAATTATGTTAAAATGGAACTAAAAAAGACTGGAAATATAAATAAAATAAAGATATTACCACAGTGGTTACACTGATGTGAAACTTTTATGCTGATGTGATAAATATTTAATGTTGTTTTTTAAAATAATTATTCGTAATTTAGAGTAAACCAATAACTCCGTGCAGACATTTCTAAGTTTGTTAGATGGTGGCAATTCATCATCTCTGTGATATAACATATTATACCTAGAAATATACAAGATAATCCTTTTCGTAATAAATATCTAATTTTTGTTATTGGTTAGTTTGTTTTTCGTCCTGGATAAATCTACTCGCTCTGGTAAGTTATTCTGGTTACCAGATTGGAAAACTTCAAAGAGTAGGTATATTGTACGTATTTTGCCGTCAGAGTAACCGAATATGGCGAATAGTACATTCTAAAATGGTTGGAATAACTTGCTCAGAATTAAATTTGAATCCGGTTGTTTTAACGAATGGAGAACAGTAATTACAAAAAATGTTCAACTTACCCTCTGGATGTTTGTACATGTGAGTGATATCTTCGCGTTCATTTGTTCCAATAGCCTTTGTACTAATAAATTGTCCAACGCTACAAAATATAACAATATTTTCTGAGAACTTTAATAACAAAATGTTGAGTAATGGGATTTTAAACTAGGCCTTGTGCCATTTTTTAACCAAATTTATGGAAACTTTGGCAGCGATTATATGTATAAGAGGTTTATTTTTGCAGCTACATGGCTGAAATTTCGAAAAACGATACAAATTATTCATTTAATTTCACGGAGATTTTGCTGCTATAATTTGCAGCTTTGATAAAATGGCTATGCTACATGCTCTCCAAAAATTTGCCAAATCGCTTTGCAATTGCAATTCTGAAGAAATTAGAAAAATGCCGGACAAACACAATATTCTGTTTCGTGCAGTACTCGCAAACTATTACAAATGAATTTCGTCGGATTTCTTGTAATACGATGTTTTCTACAAACTTGCGAAAAAGTGATGATAACAGAAAAACAATAGATTAATTAAATTAAAACGCAACTGACACACTGTTAAGAATCTAATCATTTTTTGGGCTATACATATATGGGTGATTTCAAAATAAAGTGAAAATTGATGAACATCCACTCCTGGATCTGGGTACGCTCCTATTTGTACTATCATAACCTCCAAGCAATTAGTACGTGTGGTAATGGAAGCAACGTAACATTTTAGTTCCTGTAATTTCTACGATGTACATACACATATCGTGTGATTAGGATACTTAACACCGATTGCATTCATATTTCTATTGAGAGGATACCGTTGCTATTAGAAGAAAATTAATTTTTGGGCTCTGTAATTTTTGTTGGAAACATTTTTGCAAACGATTTGTACTGTAGAAAATAAATTTAAAAACCTAAAAAAATACGCGATATTTTACCATTTTGTTAAGATTGGACTTCAACATGTCCTATGACCAATATTCGTTATCAGGGAACAAAAATGCGTCAAAAATGTGTAACCATTTTTCTTTTAAGAGAATGCCCGTTTACCCCAAATATTATGCATACCTCTCTGTGTCCGATTGAAGTACTTGTCGTTGTTTTTTTACTTTGAGCCAATGTACTATGTCAGCATTTATTTCGGCATAAATAAAAGCATTATCGTAGGGCTGATTGATATCAGTTTCACCTCTTTTTATGGCTGCGACAGACGCTGGTCCACAACGATATTTGTTTCCGCTTAATTCTTGGGGTGTGGAGTCGAGAGCTTGCCAACCATCATAGTCCTTTGAAAGATCTTTTCGAGCCATCCATACCTCGTTCCATACGTGAAAATTCCTACACAGTGATATCCGAGAGTTATTTTGAAACGTGTTTTACATACAGGAAAATATAAATAATTATTTCCATTTGCAGAATAAAATTTGCATTTACAAGGAATGAGCTTTCTTAGTTTGGATAGCAACCCTACTGAAAATGTTAATAAATATGATAAATCATATGAGATTTTTAAAATATCAGACGATCCGGGAAACTTTTCATGTGATTTCTCATATAATTATAAGAAATAATAATAATATGAGAAAATGAATTACAATCATCTGCATTCCTCTAAGACTTTAAAGAATTATAAAAATCTCATATGATTTATCATATGATTTTACGGAAATTTTCGTACGGTTAATGAATAAGAATGTAAGACTAAAAAATCCATTTTACATGTGATTATAATATGTAAGGTAAAAGTTCCAGGAGCCGAACATATCCTGGGTTAAAGTCTTCTACGCCGACATTCAACTGTGCACAAAAATAATTTTCTTTTCATCATGAGAGAAATCTGAACAAAGACAAAAATAGGTAAACCATTATTTCGTACAGGTAAAACGGCTTTTGATATAAAGTAGTTAGTTCCGCTATGTTTTATAGTAATTCAGATAATAATACTATTCTATTTAAAATTTAATATTTCCAGATATATAATCCTGATATTTAATGCTACCTAATCCTAAATAAAAGGCATAATAAACAACCGAAAATATCCTCCGAACTAAAAGTAGTCCTGTTTTAACCACGCGTTTTCGTGATACACTGAAATTCGTAAAACTGTAAAAAGATGTTCAGCGTGAAGGAAATATTGGAATCGTAGGGACTCGATCCATAGTTTTATGAGTTATGTGTTTTGTGTCATTACAAATTTAAACTGCTCGGGTTTTTTGGCATAAAAAACAACTCAACTAAACTCGTGCGAAAATGTCATCCATCAATTTTTGTTCCAAACAACCTGATGGCCTTCACATTTTTTTAAATCGATTTTGTTACATTAATTTGATACATCAGTATCACAATCACTTTCCATTAGAGATATAGCAGAGAAATTTAATTTTTATAGAAATAAATAACTGAACACATTTACTACAAAATACGAGCGGTGCACGGGTCAGGCCATATTTAGAAAATTATCCTATATGTCTTTACATGTTTAATTTTGGGATTTTCAAATTATAGCATGATGTTTTCAAAATCCGCATTAAAAACAAAAAATTTCGTGCAAAATTTATATGCTTTATCGCTTAGGAGTAAACAGCATTGAACGAGGACGCTTTCAAAAGGTACGCGAAATTCAGAACAAAACAAATGCTTATGTTTATTTACATTGTGCGACCTTCCGCATTCTTTAAATTGCTTAAACTTGAACATTTAAAGTAACTTTTAATAAAAGTACTTATATTATATTGAATATGTCGTTAAAAAATATAATCGCTTATATTATCGCTTAAAAATATAATAAGACGATACAATTTTGTACTTTTTTTTCCGGATGATTACCTAAAAATAGAAAACCCACATACTGCAACTTTGTAAAAATTCATTTAACCAAATGCTGCTGTCTAATAAATACAGAAATTGTAGAGTGGAACTTCGTTGCTCGAGGACAAAACTGTTAGTTTTAAGTAATTAATTCAAAATTTATTGGAACAAATGTCTAGTGGTAATGTGCTCTACAAAGTTGAATTTCAATGTGACGTATGTATTATCCATTGTATAAAATATTCACATTTAATCCAATATTGGAAATATGGAAAGAAACTGTGGTTTGGCCAAATTTTTTATTTTCATTCATATACGAATGTGGTAACACATACATTTGAGACGTGATTTTTTTTGTAATAGTCAACATGTAAACATTAATTGAAAATATAGGCACAAACAAATTGGGAACTAAAAAAATTGTCAGAACATATTGTGATGGTGTGCGTGATTAAGTATAGCGAAAAGAAATTTATTAAGGCTCCAATCAGAGTGTAACAATCAGGGCGTTAATAAATATTCTGGAAGTAAAAAATTGTGATTATCGGGATAATAATGTAACTAAACAAGAAATACGTATTTGCAGGATTAATCAAGTCTATTGAAACAGATAAGGTATCGAAAGTAGAGATTTTGCAAAAAAAATGAATGTTTACGTAAGATAAAGTGTACCTGTAATGAATTACATAATGTTAAGATTACATGAAGCGCTTATCGTTCTCGAAAAATACACTTTATGACAACTAACACCTTTACGCGTATCTATGACATCACGGCATTAAGCGAACATGTACTAAGTCCGTGACCATGAAACAAGCCTATATTTAATTTATCTTGGATTAGTAATGAAATGTATACCATACAGAATCCCTGCTCTCTTTGTCCTCGTCGAAAGATTCTTCGTTCAAGTTGTATATCACGTCAATAGTTAAGCTGAGATCTGTATCGTGAGCGCTTTCAAAATTAGTTACGACTCGTGATGGAATACCCAATGCACGGCATGCTGTTGTTAAAATTCCTGCAAATACCCAACATTGGCCATATTTTACAGGTTTTCTAGTATGATAATATTGCTGAAGAATTTCTTTGGATCCCGTCCAATAATTCGGAGGTTTTGTTCCAGGAGGGAATTGTTTACCCCAGTTACCCACAAGCACACCGTTGTCATCTCGTGCGTTTACCTGAAGCAACGAGAATATACAGCAATTATTATGTAAAGAACTTAATTTAAAAAAAGTTTTGCGAAATTTTAAAAGTAGTATCCTCACAACTGCTGACAGCCTTCGAGAAACGGCGACGGGATCATTTCGATGTGCAACATTGAATTTTCCTATATCGAATAGTATGTGAAAGATGCAGTCTAAAATATCCTCTTCAAACTGTCCAAACTGAAACGATATTGCATTGAAACTATGACAACTTCCCTTCCAAATTAAACCAATTTCGTTCATGACGTACTCCTTACGCTCTTCTTCGCCGGGTAAATAAACTTCGTCATCTTTCAATGTAACCCAAAATATTTCAATTAATCATCGTTTAACTATACAAAGAAGTAATATAATATTGCGCTCTGAATCTAAGTTAGTTAAATTTGAGTAATTATTTGCGAAACTTTGTATTTGCAAAAAGGAAAAGTGACTAACAAGTAGACTGCCGCTAATGACATTAGTAGTTATAAAGTAGCGAATTAATTTATAGAATTAAACATACAACAATGTTCTTTATACGAAAGAGCTTACCTATTCAAGGAAGTACATTATTTATGAAATTATGATTTTTGTTTTGTTCAGGTTTGTTTAAATCAAATAAAATCATTGAAACAATCAAAGATATTATGAAAAATTTATTTTTCAAAACGATTTCGGCTATATACTTAAGAAGGAAGCCGTTACTGAATTAAAAAAAAAACGAAATTTTGTTTTCGTAAAATGATCGTTTGGGCCTGAAGTAACGGGTCGCAATAGAACTTCTAATACCAAGGCCGTAAAATAAAAGTGCTTTTTCGATTCTGCCGGCATGGTCGAAGAATAGACACCTCGTATAGTTATTTCTCGTCCGCCTGCAATCACCAACCAATGTGTAATTCGTATTTTACGCCCTTGGTACGAAAAGTACAAATATATTGAAAGGGCTTTATGGGTTTAAAAACGTTAAAAAGCCCCGAGGAGGATCCACGATAGGGTGGGCATGATGAGTTTGCATTAATAGCAAACCCCTTTCACAAACTTAAAAATAATATACATAAAATGGATACCCGTAAAAACGTCTAAATGCCCAAATTTCGTTTAAGGGGCAGCGTCTACCTAACATAGTACTTAAGAAGACATTGAAACCTCGAGCCAATCTCCAATGATCGATTCGAAATGTTGACACTGCGTTCGAAATATCTATCTCCGAAAATGTTGGATTTTCATTCGATATCGTAGTCTTTGTAGAAAAAAATCTAACTTTATTCTCAATTATAATAATTACCTATACACCAAGGATTGAAAATAATATAAAATGGATTGTCCATAAGATAAACATCGGATCCATTCGAAGATGTTTTTATCCCCAATTTCCATTGACCTATCGCAGCTCTACAACTAGGAATTATCTGAAAGAAACGAAAGTAGTTTTTTATTAGGATGTTTTTAGCATATTTTATGCTTAGGTTATTAGGATATTAAGATACTTACTATATGTAAGATATTGTAAGTTATGATTTGTTACCGGATTGTTACATTATTTCGATTTGTCAATCAAACAAAATCTTGCTATCTTGAAAAAACTGTCAAAAAACACGATTTTTTCCATTTATTTCGAAAAATACGCAACTTAACGCAAAAACCTTTTTTGTACAGAATTTCATTCTCTACATTTTTTATTTGAAACATTTTTTCGTAAGTTGCGTATTTTTTTCAATAAATGCAAAAAAACTAGAAAAAATCGTGTTTTTTGACAGTTTTTTCAATATAGCGGTTTCAATATGTCCGACCGCCAAATTTTATTATCATATTCGTAATCAGGAGGCAAAAATACGTCAGAAACATGTCGTATAATTAATTTTTTAGGTGGGGCATTCTTCTGCAATTTTACCCTAAATTACGTATGTTCGTGTTTATTACAAATTAGTTCATTCTAAATTGAAGTTCGCAATCAAACTGATTCATATTGACACTTTTTTAGCGATATCTCATAAACCCCAGAAAAAATGTATATGTTTGGATTTTCTGTTCAACGGGGATTGTTTTTAAACGTAAGAAGAATTTACTTCACGTCGTTAGTTTCGAGGTGCAAGTCTGATTTATTCCATTTTTTGGTTCAGTATTCAGCCTTTACGTTTCTTGTGAAATGAAGATGATTTTGTTTTCATCGTTTGAAAATTAGAACAGTGCAGTTATTCCAACATCAAACAGAAAGTGAAAAAAATTCTAACAGCAAAACAAGAAACGCAGGGAATGATTTTCCATAATTTCCGGCGAAAGTTAACCCCCTATCCAAAATGTTATGTAGAGAAGTTTTAGATATTATGAAGATCAAAAACTTGGATATATAATTTTTAACATAATCGAATTTTTGACATTCGATTTTTCACTTAAAGATAGGGGTATTTGTCGTTAAGAAATGAATAGAAAAAAAAGCGAATGAATATTTTTATTAAAAAAAATTACTATTTATTTGTGGCATAAAAAGTTAAGCCTCTTGCAAATTTCATGAAAAAAATCATTTTTGAGATAGAAAAAGATTAAAATCTCAGTTTTTTCTAGTTTTCTCGAGGTTATGGGAAAAATGATATATACGGAAATTGTAGATATTTTTAATATCAAAAACATTTATATCCAACAATATACAAATACTCCAACTACAAATTGTATATAAATTATTTTGAAATTTCCGAAACTGACGTCAGCTGATGAGTGACCTCAAACACTCTCAAGTAACCAGTTCCATACGAATCTGTTTCTTTGTTTTTAAGTATTTGTGAGTGTCGTCCGAAATGCGCCAGATGAATGATAATTTGTCCCTAATTGCCAAAAAATACAAAATAAAACGTTGAATGAAATTATCTATCCATTCTATTTTATAGGGAACACTAATCAATAATTATAATCTTCGCTACCTTGTCTAATATCAACTCGGATATAGTAGGGCGCTTATGTGATGACGGTGAAGCTAGAAGTATATTTGTCTGCAGTATATTAGGAACCACAGATTGTTACTTTTTACAACTCTTGCGCATTTATTTTGCGATTTTATATGCAAATACGGTTGGTGGTCATTTTTTTCAATCCACTTTTTCCAATGGCATCTTTTTCCAATAGACTCTTTTTCCACCCTATTATTTTTCCAATATACTATTTTTCCACCGTATTATTTTTCCGCTACTTACTTCCAATACTTTTTCCAACATTCAACTGTCCACTCAAAACTGTCACGGGTTGCAGTTCTCGCGGTTAGGTTAAACGTTAGGTTAAATTTGAAGTATGGCTGAATTAATAAAATATAATTTATCGCAGCTCCCAGCCAGAGGAAACTTGTCGAAGCAAATGCGACGTCGACGCCTGAAAAATATTCCTCAGTCGATTCTCATGAGACGCTGGGTGAATCAGTTAGGAGGATTATTATGGTCGCGACTCTTGAAAATCTCAGAAAACTAATGAAAAGCCATTATTGGTGCGTCGACGGAATCTTTCAGGTTGTACCAACGTTGTTTGTACAACTGTTTACTGTTTTGGCATCGTTTACCCAAACTCTCCAAGAAGAAGAGCAACTTATTGCTTTACCCCTCGTATACGGCTTGTTGGAGAGCAAATCAGAAATTGCCTATAAAACGGTCTTCGACGTAATAAAATCGGAATGTCAGCGGCTTGGCATAGCCATATCTGAATCTCAAACTGTCATGGCTGATTTTGAGAAGTCGGAAGGATTGCAGAAGGATTACAGTCACCCCGATGATCGGTCTATTAAAGAGGCAGCACAGATATTATGTGCTCTTACATTCTGTCCCGTTGACGGCATACAAGATCATTTTGATGAATTAAGAGACAAGTTACCTGAACCATTTGTGCCTATCGCAGATTATTTTGAGGTTTGCATTATACTTATTATACTATATTATACTCATAAGTGATACTCATTATTATATCGATTAGATCAATTATGTTCGAGGCAGGGTTGCACGAGGTCGAAGACGCGCTACACACCCTCGTTACAATCCGTCATTGTGGAATCAGCACCATACTGTCCTACAACGATTGTCTAGAACGAATAATTTATCCAAAGGTTGGCATAACCGATTTTACGTTGTCGTTGGAAAAAATCATTCCAGTATGTACGCTTTCCTTCGTGAGCAACAAAAGGAGCAAACCGATACTGAAACTATATTTCGACAACTGGAACTGAGCCAAACAATTAAAAAACTCAGGTCGAAATCACGCATCCAAACTGAAATTAGAATTTTTAATCTTTCAAAAATACGAGTCATATAAGGAGACCAATGAAATTTCACAATATTTAAGAGTCCTTGGACATTATATAAATCTCTAACTATCTATATTTCATATTTTATGTATTTTTATATTGAAAATATCATTATTGGAAATTAATACAATATTGGATATTGCGTTCATTGGAAATTACGATTTACGGAAAAATTGTGCAGTGGGGAAAATGTCTGATGGAAAAAAAGGAGTGAAAATTGCGGATTGGAAAAAATTACCCCCAATAGCAAATACATTTATAGAGCAATTTTGGACAGTTTAATATGAATTTATATGATAATCAAGTTTAATTTATTAATTTATTAAAATAATTTATTCAATTCTGGGCTCTCTAATTTTTATGACCGATAAAAATTGCGTCCGCAATTCAGTGAACACAACTTTTCAATGCATAAACTTTTAATGAACAACCGTAGATAAAATTGGACCTATACATTCACATTAGATGAAAGATGTAAATGCGAACTAGTTTATAATTATTGATGTATTTCTAAAACATCTGTTTCATAAAATTTAGCGTTTTTCAATGTGTTTTACTAAATGAGAAACAAACACAATGGTTGCATTCTTTGTTTTAATAGTTTACGAAATAAAACATTATTTATACGTTGTTTTTGTGTGTTTAACGAATATTTAACATAATACATACTGTCTAACATCATATATATATATATATATATATATATATATATATATATATATATATATATAAAGATAGTCAAACTGTACCTGGATTTGTAACGATGATTCCCCAGTCTTGATGAATCGTGATCTCCAGGAATCTGCAGTGCTGGTGAATGAATCTTTTACCGGTATTGAAATGTTTACTTTTTTATATTGCCACATGCTTTCTGTTTTTAATATTAAATTTAAGAATATTGCATCAGTTGCAACATTGAACTCTCGAGAAAGTTTGAGACTAACGTAAAAACTTTCACCCCTTCGAACAACAAGTCTTGGATCACTTCTTGTCATAAGTTGATACTTATCTGTATGGTGATTGATTCCATTTATCGATATGTTTGGATTGAAAGACAAAATTTTTAGAGGTTCCAAGTCTGCTAGAAATTCAAATATAATATTAGTTTGTCGGGTTGAAGAACACAGATGCTACTTGAAACTGAACTCGTAACAAAATATAATCTATTCTCTAAACGCATATGTATAAATTCTATCTTTTTTCTAATTTTGGTTACCTGATTCCCCAATCATCTGCTAATAGTCATTAACAATATAGGGGATATGGGGCAAAGTGGAATTTTACCGTTTTCTTTTGTAAGAGAAGTTCCCATTATTTTATTTATCTTGCTTGTTGATGAATGAGTAGACCCAGTATAAATATAAATTTTGAAATATATTCCAATTTTAGCACATTGCCTGCACTTCTGTCGACTGGAAATATAGAACAAAATGTAATAGAGATTTTAACTGTATGGGATTGTAGGTTTACATTTATCATCGGTTTATTTGTTGTTCATTTTTTGTTTATTTTTTTTGTATTACTTCATGCATTTGGAGTTGAGGGTTATTTTTAATTGTATTTTGTTTAATTTGGAGCTGGGGACTTTTTCATAACTTAATTCTATAATGAAGCTAAAACTAGCCGTGCATTCAGAAAATCAGCGATTACGCGCACGAACGCAATGATATTCAAAGATGTTTACATTTAAATGTAAGAAGCACTAATTTCAAAATTTTAGAAGAATCTTTGTAACAAATTCACGATAATATTTTTCGTTTGCAATCCACTCACGCATGAACCCTTAACAATGACAAATTATTGTTAAGTCTCATAAGGGTAATTCTCTAAGAAATTCTATGAGAAAACATTATTCTGTGTCAAATAAAGCTGTTAGATTTCCCGGCAGCTACATAATTAAAAATATATTGTTTATCAGTCATGATCCAAATCGATGGAGAACCTAGACTGTACCTCGTACATGGAGAAACATAATTTGTGAAAATTTACTAAACTTTTAATTATTAAGAAGGTATTATTTCATTCAAAGTTAGAAAATGCGAGATTCCTCTAAGACATCGATAATCGTCGAAGTGTAATATTTTATCAATCGTCGGAAGTATCGATAGCCTAGGTAGAAATTGGCAGAGTAAAATGACGACAAGATATACTAACCCTGTACTGGCAGCCAGTACGGAGTAATGGAAATGGTCCAGTACTGACGAAACACCGGCTAACAGCTGATGAAATGCTGGTATCTAGTACTGTTTGCGCCAATAAATCAATACTCGCAATAGTATCGCCAAAATACTAACCCAGTACCGGTAGCCAGTACTGCATTCGACATTAAACGAGTACTGACAGATGAAGCGAATTAGTACCGACAAAATAATGGATGCTAGTTTATGTGCATCAATAAGAAATAATATCCGACTACCGGACTTTGTCAGTACTATCCCGGTAAATGTGACCAATACTACATTTCGGTATTAAATCAGTACTGACTAACGCAGCTTATCAGTGCTATCCCAATATTGACTGACAGTAGGGTCATCGATAAGAAATAACGTCTGGTTGTCAGAGTACGTCAGTACCGTTGCAATACTGATTACCAGTACTATTTCCAGTCGTAAATTATTATTGATTGCCGAAATAAGTCATTACAGATGATCATAGTAAAAATACCAGAGCTACGCCGGAATTTTTCATCAGAAAAAATACTGACTTCCCCCCTTTTTCTTAAAATTTATGAAGAAAGCCAAAACCAGGCCGAAACGTTAAATATTTTTATTATTTTTTATTATTTTTTAAAAACGATTAATTGTTATTGTATAGTGATCGTTTTTAAAATTACATTTTAATCTATTAACATTTACATACCTTTTCAGACAAACATAACTGTATAAAGTAAATTTGCATTTACTATTTTGGAAGTAAATGTTAACATCTACATAGATTTGGACCATTTTTTGTTAAACAATATATCTTGTTTGAGCTGAACTCGGATTTATCAATAAGCCTTCTACGTTTGCGTATAAGTTCCTCTTGTTGACGTGGTAATACATGTGCGACCTGGGAACCGGGTTCCATCATCAGTCAGCGTAGATTTTCCTCAGGTTCATAAATTTATTTGCGAGCGAAATTGTAACTATATTTCGTATAACATATATATAAAGACACGTAAACAATAATAAAGATAAAATTAAATATTTATAACAATTTGTTCTATTTAAGACTGGAAATCATTACTGACTTTGTACTCCGCGACTAGTACTGACTAGTACTGGCCAGCGTTATATGTCGTTGGGTATTTAGTACAAATTTCTACATGTGAGGTCCAGTGCAATTGCATTTGTGATTTAATTGGAAGTAAGGGAGATGAAATCGACAGTATTGGCCATTAATACGTTTACGATAAGTTTTAGACGGAGTTTATACGTGACTTTAGCGATCAGATTAAAATAACATGTGCATTACAACATGATGTTGTTGTCTTTGTTGTGTTTACGATCGCCTTTCAGTTTACCAAAACTATTAAAATTTGCTTTAATTTTATACCATATTAATGGTTTATATACGCAGTTTTACAAACTTTTCGTGCAGTTTCATTAATTTGATTTTACGGAACTTTTTTTGAAATATTCATGAAACGGCGCCATATCTCCAGATTACTCTCCATTCGTGGCAAATTTCTTCTAATCACATTGTCATTTCTATCTTTTGTGGAAACCGGGCAAATGTTTTCCATAATTTCGACGAATCTATATTATCATTCTTTTTAAAGTAAATTGAGTGTTACGTTGGCGTCACAAACGGATACGAATAGTTGTATGCACAGTATAAGTTGGATGGCAAAATTCAGTTCTCAAAGAATGAGTTTTTTTTCCCGAATATTCAGAACTATTTTCACTACATGTTACAAATATATTTATATTGTATAATTCTTTTCCTAAATTGGCCGCTTATTTAAATTATTCCAGTAAGTGTCTTTCATGACGACATGATGGTCTTTTTGAACCCATAATTATTCCTGACCCACTTGATTATTCCTACTTAGAATATATACAATAAAAAATTTACTTCAATTGAAAAATTGATAATAAATCGCTATTCTTTTTATTACACGTTATATTTTGCACGTCATTTTATGATAATGTAAATGTAAATTTTTAGATTTAGTTTAGATGTAAACAAATACTCGATATATCTCTATATATTTATGGTAGGAATATGTTAAATACGCAATAATAAATAACAGTAAAATGATACCTTCAGGTAGTAACAGTGAATATCTTGAAGTTGGGTATGTTTTCATTTGACATACTGCATCTCAAATTTTTTAAATTGCAATGGTGTCTGGAACGAATTCATGTAGGATTGTAATTCAAACACTTTAGCGGCTGTTGAGGCGTAATGCTAGTTTTAGATCGCACTAAACGGTTTTGTTATAGGACGAAGAGTTTGAGGTAGCATTAAGTTAGGAAATCAGGATAAAAATGCAACTGAATAAGTTTGTTCTTTATATATGTCCAACTACTTCCGCGTTATCGATGATGAATCCAATGTTATCATCACACTTGAATGGCATGTTATCTACATATATCTGCAGCCATATAGGAGTCTCGTAGGAATCGATAAAACTGTTCATAACGCACCTTCTGATGAATTTCGTTCAAGTGTACGTTCCTTCTCGTATAAACTAGTACATTGTGCAACTAGGGATCAAAACCTGCACACGCCTATTCTCCCTTGCTACACATTAGTATACTACGCAACCAGGGAGCAAATTGGGTGTTTGCCCACGAGTGCGTGTTTGACGCCCGAGCGAAGCGTCTATTTTTTTTTGTGACGAAATTGCACTTTCTCTTCAGAGGAGCAAAATAACTATTTTGTTCTTCGGGGAGAAAATAATAAGGTTTTGCTTCTTAGGGAGACAAATAACCCTATATGAATAACAGAAAATGAATTTTACCGAGAGAAAAATAAGATTCTCACACTCTGAGCCTAAAATACTATTTTGCTCCCGCGATAAATATATATATATATACAGGGTGGCCGATTTATCTGAAGACATCGAAATATCTCGAGAACTATGCACAGAATCAAAAAAGTTGTCGGATGAAAGTTGTTCGACACGAAGGGGGGCATCCAGTGATAATTAAATTTACCCCCTCCCCCATCCCCTGGAGGTGGAGTGGGGGCAAAAACAATAAAACTTAAATAGGACCCCCCTTTTTTTATTGCAGATTTGGATTCTCCGGAAAAAAGTACACGAATTTGACCTAGGAGCTATTGCATTTTGGTTCACAGGTGGCGCTGTAATCGATAAAAATCCAAATTTATCCGAAGACATTGAAATACCTCGAGAACTATGCACAGAATCAAAAAAATTGTCGGATGAAAGTTGTTCGACACGAAGGGGGGAATCCAGGGGGCAAATAGGGACAATTTGATCCCTTTATGAAAATTTAATATTAAAAATTCTACTATTAGAATTTTTAATATTAGAATTTAGTAATATCAATTGCGAAAATTGTTATTCTGAATATGAAATTTTAATAATGTCCATTCCAAAAATTACGATTATGAATAATTGATATTCTTCATATTAAAAATCAAAACTGATTACATAAAAATTGTGCATACAATATGGAAGCAATTTTATAAATAAGTTTTCTACCTTCAATAAAATTACATTTTAGGTTTTAAATTTATTATTTAATAAACAAAAAGAGGACATCACGCAATCCATTAAAAAACGCGTCATGTCCCTTCACTCAGCTCATTCATTCTCTCTCTGTATGTTTTTTCCGAAATGAGAATAAATAAGCTGAGCATTGACGGTCAAACCAGCTTCTATTAAATAAAACAAAACTCTTACTTCATTTGGGGATTTCGTCGCCATCTACCGGACCCCGAGAGAACTCACGTGGTTTCATACATGTACATCGCTTGCATTTCGGCCATCACCGGCGCCGGTTCTGTTACATAACGCTAGGGGGCGACATAACTCGAAAATAAAGTAGCATATCATTTTATACATAAGTTGAGTCACACGTAACCAGTTCACCTACATTTTTCTCTACTTTCCTGAAGGGAAGTAAATGGATATCGCGACTTTCTAATCCCCATATTAAAATTTAGTATTCACGGTCTCTCAGTGTAAGACTGTTTTTGAAGTCCATTATATTGGTAGTAATTCGGTCGGAGGTCACTTTGCTTTTAGAATAACAACTTTCCGTTTACGTGACTATTTTTTGTCTACCCTCCATTGCTTAAATCGAATTGCAAGTTAAAAATGAATCCTGCTACAGTTCCCGAAAAAATCGAAATGATTCTTATTTATGGTGAATGTACGAGGAATATTGACGATGCTGTTGCGTTGTATGCTGAGCGTTTTCCAGATAATGCTCGCTCGCGTTCTTTTTTTTACAAAGTTGTGAATGCCTTTCACTCTGATGGCAGCGTACAAATGAAAAAAAGGAAGCGAAGATTAACAGTTACAGGAGAAGCTAACGAAGTAGCTGTACTAGCAGCTATTCACCAAAATCCACATGTAAGCACACGACAATTACATCGCGATTCCGGCATTTCCAGAGACAGTATTCAAAGAATATTGCATCGTCATAAGTTTCACCCATATCACATTTCACTGCACCAGGAACTAGATGGTGATCATTTTCATAACCGCGTGGTGTTTTGTGAATGGGCATTTCAAAAAATGCAAACGAACCACAATTTCTTTGCTAATGTATTATTTTCAGATGAATCTACATTCACGAACCATGGTGGCGTCAATAGGCATAATATGCATTATTGGAGCGTAGAAAATCCCGATTGGTTACGACAAGTTAATCATCAACGTCCTTGGTCGGTGAACGTTTGGTGTGGAATCATAGGAAATAAACTCATTGGTCCTTATTTCATTGAAGGTAATTTGAATGGAACAAAATATCGAGATTTCCTAGAACAAGAAGTACCATTACTACTTGAGGATGTTGCTATGGACGTCCGACGGACAATGTGGTTTCAGCATGATGGTTGCCCAGCACATTTTTCAAGAGTATCAAGGGAAATACTAGACCGTGATTACAATGGTAGGTGGATTGGTAGAGGTGGCCCCATTAATTGGCCTGCGAGGTCACCTGATCTAACATATCTGGATTTCTTCCTATGGGGTTACCTAAAAGGTAAGGTTTATGAACAAGTACCAACGACTCGTGAAAACGTGGTGGAACGCATAAGAACTGCTTGCGCAGAAATTTCTGCAGATATGATTCTATCATGTATAAAGTCATTTGAAGAAAGAATAAATAAATGCATTGAAGTGGAAGGTCAACATTTCGAACACTTACTCAAGTAAGTGAACAGTGAGACAGTGAGAGGCAAGGGGACTCACGTAAAACAAGCACCCCAAAGGGAACAGAAAAATACTACGTCCACGTCGTTGTTCCTGGGTAACGCTAAATCTATTTTTTCCCGGCTTTGTTAGAATGACCGTATTCCATATCCGCTACGCGGGCGAAAATTGTCAATATTTGAGAATCCAAATCTGCAATAAAAACTGGGGGTTCCTATTTAATTTAATTTTTATTGTTTTTGCCCCCACTCCACCCCCAGGGGATGGGGGAGGGGGTAAATTTCATTATTACTGGATGCCCCCCTTCATGTCGAACAACTTTCATCCGACAACTTTTTTGCTTCTGTGCATAGTTCTCGAGGTATTTCAATGTCTTCGGATAAATTTGGATTTTTATCGATTACAGCGCCACCTGTGAACCAAAATGCAATAGCTCCTAGGTCAAATTCGTGTACTTTTTTCCGGAGAATCCAAATCTGCAATAAAAAATGGGGGTTCCTATTTAAGTTTTATTGTTTTTGCCCCCACTCCACCTCCAGGGGATGGGGGAGGGGGTAAATTTAATTATCTTATATATATATATATATATATATATATATATGGTGTGGCCGATTTATCTGAAGACATCGAAATATCTCGAGAACTATGCACAGAATCAAAAAAGTTGTCGGATGAAAGTTGTTCGACACGAAGGGGGGCATCCAGTGATAATTAAATTTACCCCCTCCCCCATCCCCTGGAGGTGGAGTGGGGGCAAAAACAATAAAACTTAAATAGGAACCCCCATTTTTTATTGCAGATTTGGATTCTCCGGAAAAAAGTACACGAATATATATATATATATATATATATATATACAGGGTGTTTCTTTGAAACTGTCGAAACTGTCGAATATCTCGAAAAGGCACTCTACGAAAAAATGTTAAGAATAAAAATTTAATGGGTCTAAGGTGTACATACAATGATATTAAAATTGGCCCCCCCACACCGACCCTGGGGGCGGTGGTGGGGGTAAGTTCGAAATCTTAAATGGGAACCCCTATTTTTTATTGCATATTCAGATTCTTTGAATAAAAATGCGTATGATTTGTCTAAAACATTTTTCTCGTTTCGTGATAGATGGCGCTGTAATCGACGAAATTCAATTTTCCTTCATTTTACTGTTATTGAGAATACACGCTTACGATTCTGCAATACTCAAAATTAGTCTTAAAGCAAAATTTTCAGATTTTCAATTACTTACATTTCAAATCTCTCACGATTCGAGGTACTTACGGAATAATCGTTTAAATAAAGTAAGTGTTCAAAATGATGACCTTCCCATGTGCGAAATGCCGATGCTGACCATGCGGCCCAGTCGGCTGCCGATGCTGGCCCAACGTCGGCAACTTCACTGTGCCAGAATCGGGCCAGCATTGGTAGCCGATACTGGCTATAACAAATTGCCAAACTTCGGCTGAAAACTGGCCAACACATCGGGCCAGGCCTGGCAAATTGATCTCATAGGTATTTCTCCCGATCGTCGTCCCAGCGTCGGCCCAATATTGGGCCCGAGTATCGGACCAAGTCTGGCAAAGTGATAGTGCCAAATCTCGGCCCAGCGATGGAAACATTCAGGACCGAACATTGGGCCAATTATAGCAAATTTATTTTATACAAGATACTGCCGATCGTTGGCCCACAGTGGGTCCAAAACCGACCAGAGCATCGGACCAACCCCGTCGAATCAATAGTGCCCAATATCGGCCCAGCATTGTCAGCCGACTTTCGGCTGCCGATGCTGGACCAACGTCGGCAACTTCACTGTGCCAGAATCGGGCCAGCATTGGTAGCCGATACTGGCTATAACAAATTGCCAAACTTCGGCTGAAAACTGGCCAACACATCGGGCCAGGCCTGGCAAATTGATCTCATAGGCATTTCTCCCGATCGTCGTCCCAGCGTCGGCCCAATATTGGGCCCGAGTATCGGACCATGTCTGGCAAAGTGATAGTGCCAAATCTCGGCCCAGCGATGGAAACATTCGGGACCGAACATCGGTCCAAACCTAGCAAATATATTTCAAACAGAATATTGCCGATCGAATATCGACCGTATCGAAAACAATGCAAGATAGAGCAAAAATTTACTAAACCTTTTTGGTAGAGGAGAAAATTTCCTACAAAAAAGTCCGGGAGAGCTCTAGTCTAAAAAGTATAACTTAGGCGGGAGCATACCTCGAAGAAAGCATCGTAGTTTTGCTGTCTCATCCGTGAGCGTTTACACAGTCTGAGACTGTGACTTTCTTAGATTGATATCTCGCGGCATAAGGTGCAGAAGCAGCCCCAAAATCTTAGTACAGTGGCGAAGGATTCCCTACAGTTACATACTTGCACAGTTCTCTACGTGTACGAGCCCTCCGATCTCTGGAGACTCGGTCCATAGCCAGCGGTGACGTTCGAATCCCCAGGAAAACCCAGCAGTTAAGTTCCGGCCGTAGCTGCTAGGAACGCGTCGCCGAACCGCATATGAAGTAGCGCCCGCGTTCCTTGAAGTGTGGGCACCAACGCGGCAACTCCGGCCGGAGGGCGATCTCACCACTTTTACCTTTTTTGGTGTCGGGGGGACTTTCCCTCCGACTAAGAACTAACTCGTCGTTGTAAACGACGAATTAGAAATTAATATTTTTATTTACAGGAATACGATGGAACTAGTACGACGTTTTACGAACTTACTAATCCAACTCGTTGGAGTTCCAAATTTGGCCCCGCCCAGGGGCTTACAACATCAAAAGACTCGTCAATAAGGAGGGATATATGCATATACCCATCGATGTATATACATCTTCCAGGTTTGTTCCAATAACAATAAATTCGTTTCAACCTTTGTTTTTCTTTTTTTGTCGTGCTGCTGCTGCGACGTTGCAAAGACAATAATGCCTGTAAAATTTAGCAGCAATAGGCTCTGTGCCATCGCCGACGATCAACGCCGCGCCAATACTGGCTTTGATGCCGGGCCAGTGCTGGCTGTCGATGTTGTGACAGTGCTGGCAGCCACTAATAGTCCAATACGGGTTGCCGAGTCTAGGCCCTAGTGTCGTAACAGACTCTGGGCCATTGCCGACAGTCAATGCCGCGCCAATACTGGCTGCCGATGCCGGGCCAGTGCTGTCTGTCGATGCCGTGACAGTGCTGGCAGCCATTACTGGACCAAGACCGGTTGCCGAGTCTAGGCCGTAGTGTCGCACCAAGACTCATGCCAGTGTTGGCCCAATGTCGCAGCCGAGCCTCGGCACCGCCGTTGCCAGGACTGGACCAGGGCTGGGCCGTTACGAATTTCGCACATGGGTTCGGCTTCAATGCACTTATTAATCCGTAATTCAAATGAATTTATACAACGGAGAAGTGTATATCTTCTTGAATTTCAGCACTTGTAATTCGATCAATCATATTCTCACGTGTTGTTGGTTATTCTTTGTACACTTTGTCTTTAAGATAGCCCCACAAAAAGAAATCTAGCGAAGTAAGATCGGCCTATCTCGCAGGCCAGTTGATCGGACCGCCTCTACCAATCCAGCGATCATTGAAATCACGATCAAAAACTTCTCGTGTTACCGCTGAATAGTGTGCCGGACAACCATCATGTTGAAACCACATGTTCTGCCGTATTTCTAAGATCAAGTCTTCAAGCAATATTGGCAGTTCATTTTCCAAAATGTCTCGATACTTTGGACCATTTAAGCTGCCTTCAATAATGTGGGGACCGATCAGTTTGTTGCCAATTATTCCACACCATACGTTGACAGCCCATGGACGCTGGTGTTCGACTTCACGAAGCCCCTGCGGTTTTCAGTACTCCGGTAGTGCATGTTGTGTCGATTAACTATTCCATGGTTTGTAAAAGACGACTCGTCAGAGAATAATACATAATGAAAAAAGTTTCGACTCGTCAGAGAATAATACATAATGAAAAAGGAATTTTGTTGTACTTGTTCACGTGCCCACTGACAAAAAGCTACCCGATTTTGAAAATCAATACCGTGCAGTTCTTGATGAAAAGAGACATGATACGGATGAAATTTATTACGTTTTAAAATTCTCCAAACACTGCTCTGAGTTATTCCGGAACCACGACTAATATCTCGTATACTAACGTGAGGATTATTAGCCACTGTAGCTAATACAGCAATTTCACAAGCAATTTCATTATTTTCTCCAGTGACTGTTTTTGTACGGGTCTTTTTCTAAGGTTGAACACTTCCGTCCGTAGTAAATTTTCTAATAGTACGATAAACTGAAGCACGTGACACAGTTTTATTTGGATAACGCTGAGCGTACAGATTGACAGCATCATCAAGATTTCTTTGAGCTTCCCCATACACCAGAACAATTTCAATTTTTTCTTGTACAGTTAGATACTCCATAGTAAAGTAGTATTCGGAATAATCTTTGATCTAACTAAATGAGAGATCTAACACAATAATACCAGAGCTAAAATGTAGAAATATTCAGCAAACACTGTTAACGTAAACGTATTACTTAATAATGACGTTGAAACTGACAGAATATTCGCCAGCAGGAGATCCAAACACGAACGTAAATAAACCCGTGTTTGTTTACATTCGCGCTCGAATCTCCTGCAATAACCTGCCAATTTCAGCGTCGTACATAATAATTACTTTTTAAAAACTTACGTGCGATTTGGCATGTTTTTCAATATAATAATTACCAAAGAGACCCTAAGCTCCATTGCCCTTACTTTTAACCGATTTCAAAAAGAAGAAGGTTCTATGTTCATCGCGATGTATGTTTTTTTTTATGTACGAGTTTTTATTGTACTCCTTGAACGCTTCTGAAGCAATTTGAAACATTCTTTTTTTCTGTGGTCAGTCATGTCATAGTGGAAATGGTGTATTTTTATTGTTAATGTTTTGCAGAATCGTAAGCGTTCATTCTCAGTAACAGTAAGATGAAGAAAAATTGAATTTCGTCGATTACAACGCCATCTATCGCGAAACGAGAAAAATGTTTTAGACAAATCATACGCACTTTTATTCAAAGAATCTGAATATGTAATAAAAAATAGGGGTTACCATTTAAGATTTCGAACTTACCCCCACCACCGCCCGTGGTGGGACTTAATCTCAAAAAATGGGGGGGCCAATTTTAATATCACCGTATGTACACTTGAGACCCATTAAATTTTGATTCTTAACATTTTTTCGTAGAGTGCGTACTTTTCGAGATATTTCAAAGTTTCAACTTAAAAGAAACACCCCGTATATCGCGGGAGCAAATTAGCACGCTCTCGTATGAGAAAATGATACGTGCAACAAGGAAGAACAGGCGTTTGCAGACTCATTCGAATTGTCGACCTCACTTAGCTCGGGCATTACACTTGCCCTCGACGGCAAACATATATTTTGCTCCCAAGTTGCACAATTTACTATTTTCATATGAGAACATGCTATTTTGCTTCCGCGATATAGGTAGTATAGTATACATATAGTAGTTTTTTATTTTAGTACGTAATATACAATGTACATATCGATGATGTAACATTTACACCCGCAGGCGATGAAAGTAAATCTGTTTGTTAATTCTACACTCATAGAAAATTCCGATCTCGCCTTGGTGCTGCACACTAGTAGCTAGGAAGTTGTTTGTCCCAAAAAAGTCTGGAGGGGTGAATTCTTAACCAATCTTAATGAAACAAAACCGAAAATATTCTGTATAAAATTTGTAATAGACTGATGGAGGCCGATTTTTTATTGTTGTTTTTGATTTGCTTTTAAATCCCAAAAATATTCATTAAACCGTTTCTAATTCTAGCTATTGTTTACCTAAATAATTGACCATATGGCCGACCAAGATGTGGAAAAATTCTTATTCGAAAAACCAAAAATAAACAGTGAAATATTGAAAGTACAAACAAATTTATAAAATTTTAGAAAATACTCCAAAAAATATACAAAATTTTTAAAAATACAAAAGCAATATATAAAACTAGTGTTGGCGTGGTGCCTCGCTCGCTTCGACCCAGTGGAGAGTCGGCTATTCCTTAATACTCGTTCGTTTACTAACAGCTTTCAATTATATTATAAAATTATATTGATATTTGGGGGTCCAATCATATTTAGGTCCAAGTCGCTTCGATAGATATGTTACAACAATATAGTGTTTCTTATATGTATGAAAATTGAAAATAAGTATTTTCAAAACTTCGACCTCGATAACAAGCCAGCCGAAGTATTAATAAATAAAAATTGCAAAACACTTACTTCAGACACTTGTATTGTAACAGACTATTCGATGCATATTACATGTTTACAGTGTTTTACTAATTACTGTCTGTATCATTATGAACTTATATATACAATATATATGCATATAATTCGTCAAAGATATCCTGAAAGTGTCGAAAAGATCTCTGACGGATATCTTACAGATATCTATAAGACATCTTTTAGATATATCGAAATAGTTATTTTTGATACACGTGTCCGTAAAGTAGACACTTTACTGATTTCTGCACTTTACGGACTAAAAATAGTCGTTAAAGTGCCTACTTTTGCGAACAGTGTATCAAAAAATAGTATTCACTCCTCGGCCGTAAAATTTTATGACCTCGGTTTGGAGATAGTGCGATCCTCGGATGCACAATCTCCACTCGGTCCGTACAATTGAACTTTACGGCCTAGGACCGAAAAGTACTATTTCGTATCAAGGGCGTAAAAGAACTTATGCGCCCGTACGTGATCACCGCGCCCGAGGGGCTGGCGAAGACTACCCCCCAGGGGTAGGGGGTCGAAACGTCGAAATTTGATGAAAAACTGTAGGGTAATTTTTTTGCCGAGGTGACCAAATTCAATACTTTTTCAGACAATAGTCATAAACATTTTAATCCAGCTTTTATGGAATTATCGTTGACTTTAGGAAGATAATGCATAAAACTTTTTTTGCAAAGAATTTAATGCTCTATCTTTTTTGTTTGAAACATTTTTTAATAAAATTTGTATTTTTCAAAATAAATGCAAAAAACTACGAAGAAACTTAATTGGGGCTAATGTTTTTTAGTAATGGACGGATGCATCTGCGCCAAAATCTAATCAGATCTAAGTTATGCCAAGACACGTATTTTAACAAAAAAATTATGTCATTACGCTTATCCGTTCGCGAGTACAAGACCACAGACACAAATTTTTTTATTGTTGATTTGGGCTCCTTAGGGTCTGAATCGTCGACATTCGATGAAAAACTATAGGGTAATTTTTATGCCCGAAGTGACCAAATTCAATACTTCGTCCAGACCTAAGGTCTGGGTCAAAGTAATATAAAATTTAAAAAAATAAAAAAACATTTATACCAGTGCATAGTCGACAACCTCCACGCTGTGCATTCTGGGGTATATTCCAAAATTTTATAAATTTTTTTGTACTGTTACGGATGCTGGCTACGCACATATTAGCACTCGTTACATGGATAATACTTGTCTTTGTAAGATCGACAAGACGCACACCGACGGGTCCGATTCGGCGTCGCACATAGATTGCACACGTGCTATAACTTACACGCGGAACCAATCGGTCAAGAAAGGAATGTGCCACGCTGAAGCTCGAAGTAAGACAATCCATAAGATTGTGACTCACACGCGTACACAATAGTACACGTGTCCCGAATCGCCGAGGTCACCAATAGGTCAAAGGGGTGAGCGATTTGTGGAAGATGGCACGTGGCAAACAAGTGCAGGTGTCCATCGCGAAGGAACGATGATCTCATTGACATTGCCCGAAATTAGAGCCGCACCGTTCGTAATCGGCTGAAGATCTCCGACAGATTCGTCGGTTATCAGCGACTCTCCGCGAATTAAACGACTTTGTGCGTGGGACTTAATCTCAACGCGATCTTTTTGTAAAAACCTCAGTTGGCGATAGAAATAATAAATATTCATAGTTTAAATCAACTCTCGCCTTTCACTTGGGGTGTCGATCCCCTTAACGCGTATCCTGCAACCTGATTCCTTTCGCTACCGAGAATCAGTAAAAATAATTAAATTGATAATTCGAAAACGTAACAGTACATTTAATATTTCACTGTTTATTTTTGGTTTTTCGAGTAAGAATTTTTCCACATCTTGGTGGGCTATATGGGAGCCGCCATTGCGAATTTCAAAAATCTAAAAACGGATCAGTAATCAGGAACCTCAAAAATCCCCTATACGCATTTTCGCGAAATTCGATAAAAATTTCAAATTTTTGACCCATTTGGATCTGACATTTTAAATTTTAAAACTCTGACAACGGATTATCACAAAAATAAATAATTATTTATTTAGAAAAGTATTATAATTAAAAAAAAGAACATTTTTTTTAAATGACTTCATTCTGAAGCCGCCATTTTGAATTTTTGGATAGGCTTGGAATTATCTGTTGGTACAACGAATTGCGCCACCTGATCCAGAAGTATGACTTGATAGGATATCGTCTTCGTATAAAAAAGGCTGAAAATACTATTTTTTCGTTTTTTCCCACTCTGGGCGCCATATTGGAAAATCGACTATACATATTGGAAAATGGGCATCAAATTCGGAAAGAGCGGGTTTCAGCATTATAAGATATGCACTTTTATAAAAATTCTTTCACGTGCGTTCTGTGAAAATTATTTAGGTAAACGTTAGCTAGAATTAGAAACGAAGCGGTTTAATGAATATTTTTGGGATTTAAAAACAAATCAAAAACAAAAATCGGCTTCCATCAGTCTATTACAAATTTCATACAGAATGTTCGTTCTTGTTTCATTAAGATTGGTTAAGAATTCACATCTGCAGTCTTTTTTAGGACAAACAACTTCCTAAACGCTATAGTGTGCGCTGTCCCATGGTGGAAAGAATTTTTCCACTATGCGCTGTATGATTAGACAGGTATAATGCTCGTTCCCGGCAGTGTGCCGTGGCTTTTACACCCATTGGTTCGGGAGTCAAAGGGAAAGGCTAGTGCTTGACCTCCAATCGCATCGCCTTGATATTCACGGCCTGAAGCCGTGAAATTCCCTTTTGCCCGGGTCCCGGGACCGAATCTCGTCGAGGTAGTTTAGGTTTTTTTTAATTTCTTTGAGCGCTTGAAAATGAATAAATTCAGATACTCATAACGAAAGATTTAGGAAAATTAAAAATAATTTAATTTTAGCAATATATTGACGATTTATTGGAAATGGTGCTTTTCTGTATATTGGAAATAGTATGTGCAATATATTGCACATGCTTTGGTTTTCTACGCGGGATCTTAAAAAATTACTAATCACGAATCAAGATGCAAAAATCATCCAACAATAATGAATCTAGAAACTATTGAAGATTAGCTTCCATGACCTAAGACTTTTAGAAAAACACGCCATGAAACGTGCTTCTGTAACCAAACTGCACATAAGTTTAGGGATCAAGCTGTAAATGAGAGAAACCGCTACTTCTGAACATGATTGAAGTACACATGACACTATCACGTCTAGATGTAGCTTGCAAATCTAGAATAAAAAAATGCGCGCACCATCCTCCCCTCCCTTTCACACGCGCACGCTTATTGACATGTGAGTCATATGATTCACACTATAAAATGTGAGTTACATGGCTGAGAATATTGCTTCTCAAGTTGCTCCTGTACAATACCTTCCGACAAACATGCATGCAAGGATTCACTTATATGTGGGCGACTCGAAGATACGACCGCCACTTTCCGGAATAGAATCTTACATTTATGGATGGCTTGGTATATGTTTAAAACACTGCTAAAATTTGAGGTACGAACATTTATTAATTTACATAAATGTTCTACGTGACATTTCAAACAAAAAGTTGTCTACCAAAATTGGAACAGATATTAAGAATTTGAGTGACCAGTCATTAAATCAGTTTAGAAATCCAAATTACTATACATCGTTCTTTTTAAATGGCTTTCCATTTATAGTGGTACATATGGGACATTTCTTAAATCGGCAACCTTTCTTCACACAACTTTTAATTTTATTTCTGTCGTATGTGTACCGTTAGTACATGCCAAAAAAGATTTCTTGATCATATACATCGTTTTATATTCGACAGTAAAAGTTGTTTTGGTAATTAGGAAAAGGTAATCTCTGTTTTTTTTCGTATATATTGTATATATATACTCCCCGGCAATCACTTGTCATACCTATGCCGAAGTTTATTAAACTTCAAAGCTTAATATCTTTGCGAAAAATTACCGTAGCTTAAAAAGTCGAACGGCTTTTCAAAGGTTATTGCAACAACTTTCATAAGCAGTGGTAAAATTGAAAAGACGCAAAATTCAGATTTTTATGAATAAAAAGCAAACAAGAAACTAGTGTTGGCGTGGTGCCTCGCTCGCTTCGCTCGCTCAGAAACTTCGAATAACAGAAGAATAACGAAACAAATGGGGGGGGGGTTGAAGGTATGCCTTTTACCTTTAAAATAATCGCTCGCCCATTTTTGTGCGACCTTTCTGACCGGAGTTATGGCTATTTTTATAAAAAAACATGATTTTTAAAATTTTCTTATTATCTCGTAAACTGAGAGCGATAGAAAATACAAAAAATACTCATTTTTATGTAGAAAATACAACAATAAGGTCAAAATTCAGAAAATTATACAGTTTTTTTCCTCATTTTTTTATAATTTCTCATTTTATGTAATATAATGGCTTATTCAAAGTTATACATACGATTAAATTGTAGCATAACTTTTACAAATGGTATGTGGTACATAAATCAAATATGTGTTCCGTACTGATGTGAGTGATTTTGTGTGAACTTTGTGATCAATTTTGCTAGCTTAGCTCGAACCGATGTGTACCTGTCTACTAAAATATCTGTTCCATACCAAATTGAAAACCAATTATTACAAAATACAGCATCCCAATTATCTTCCTAGAAAGTTTTATATATTTTATTTAATGACGGCTCGGTATTACACTACGCTTTTATAATCATTTTCCTTGAAGGTTTCAATAAAATAAAGTCAAATGTAAAATTAAACATTAACATTTCTTGTACATTTTATCAATATTATTGGAACTCGTGCTATTTATATTGGTTTAGATATCCTGGGAGCACAAAGGGCAAATATCGGAGTAGAAAATAGCATTTTTGACACAATTTTTAGTTGCACGTCAGATTTGTGCCAGAGGTTCTGATACATTACTTGCATTAATAGTTAACCAGTGCACCTTGTTTAACATTGATTAATTCCCAGTTTGACTGATGTATCTACTGTGGTAGTAAAATAATCTAGTTGTGATAATGTACTTTCATGAGAAGTATCCACATTACATTTGTAGTTACAAGATGTCAAGACCGAAGCCAAGCAAAGTGTATTAAAAACAATTATACGAGTAATAAACACAAATTGTACTTTTTTGACATATATTTTAAAAACTTTTTCAACTTTATAATATTGTTAATAACATTTTTATAAAAATTGTCGAATATATTTAACTTTATTTTCAGTAATAAACTATTAAAAAAAAAAGAAAATGAAACTGATATTTTAATAATGCAAAAATACATGCAAATGCTCTCTTGTTCTTATGGTTGATATGTTTGTCTATTTTTCCTGTTGCCTTTCCAATCTTTAGAATTTTAAAAGACGATACCGAGTCCTTTGATTAGGCGATCACAATCAATTATTTCTTCTGCACATTCCACATTTAGGAGTATACTTAAAAGTGTGTGAGAGAGAGAGAGAGAGAGAGAGAGAGAGAGAATTTCTTCATTACTATTCTCCTCTCTCTCTCTGTCTCTCTCTCTCTCTCTCTCGGAGCAATTTGGAAGTTCGAACTTCGCTAATAAATTTTGTCAAAATTTTTATTTTAATTTATAAAAAAACGTATGATTAATATCAAATGTTATAAAGTGGCGACCAACGAGTGGGCTCGTACTACCTTGAAAATACAGAGTTTCAAATTAGAAAGAAATTTTACATTTATAATTTGCTACTTATAATTTACTCTTAGATATTTAAATAAATTCGATAACATAAATAAAACGAAATACAAAAAAATAAACGTAAGGTCAGAATTTCTTGAAATTGAAAAGATAAACAAAGCGTTTAATGTTTATATGGTAGAGTTGTTATTGCCCATGTGCGACGGGTATTATTATTATTCTTGATCCGGTCGTTTGTGTAAACACAAATTTGAGACTCATGATTTTTGAAAGGATATAATATTATTAATTAATATTAATTAATAAAAAAAAGACGCGATGATATCGTATAGGAGATAATAACATGCGAGAAAATAAAAATGGGCAGATGGAAATTGATTCTTTAAAAAAAAAAAAATAATCGAAGATCAAAAAAGACAATTAGACGAAGACAATAATCGTCGAAAACAAAATTTAAATTCAAACGAAAACAATCAGTGTCCGCGTGGCATTGTTACGTTAGCCGATTTAGGTGCAATAATGATGAATAATTCTCAATCAATACAATGCGAAATAAAAATTCCACAATTTGGTGATGAAATTTATATAAATTCTAAAGAATTTTTGAAACAGATTTCGAAATATTTTCGCGCTAAAAATATAAGAGAAAAAAATAAAATGTTAATTATTGAACAAGCCTTTGGCGGTAAGGTTGCTTTGTGATTCAGACTTTGGCCCAGTTAGATTCTGTAAAATTAGAAAAAGAAAAAGACAGGGAAAAACGGAATCGATTTATGAATAATGCGCAGAATTTAACACGAGTTAGACAACTTCGTCATTATACGGCTCCTTATAATAATAACTCTAATTATAATTTCGGAAAAAATGAGAATCCTCCTAGGCGTCCCAATAATTACCGTAATCAAAACGCACACCTGTAAATTCAATTAACTTTTTAAACTCGAATCAAGTGTTAAATGATAGAAGTCATTTAAACCAACAATAAGCGTGTTGAATCGTGATCCATCAACACGTCTTAATGATTTTGATTATGTACACGAATTAGAATATAGGATACATAAAGACGATAACGATAGATTTGACCCTAGTAAATTGACTGAAGTTGAAAGGGTAAACTTTTAATTTGAATCGAAAAGAGCATAATGTTGTGTCGGAACGTAAACAAAGTTCAATTATAATAGATAAGGCGTTATTGAATCATGATAATCGAGCTACAAATAAAACGTGTGAAATTTCAGTGAACAATGTTCGATTGTTAAGAGATTGTGAACAAAGAAAAATTGTCAAAAACAATAATAATTCGAATTCAAATACAGGTGCACAAGATTTGTCGAATTTTATAAACGATAATAATTTTATAAACGATAATAATTTTGGTTTGAATCGTAATTCTTATATTAAGACCGGTAATAGGGTTTCGATTGGACTACCGTCGACGACGTGTTTGCACGCGTGTTCCGAGTGTTTATTTACATTACAGGAATTTGTTGTACAGACTAATTCAACTAATTAAACCAAGTGTAAAGTGTAAAATAAGTTATGCATTGAACCAGTGCGGTCGCATTGTTACTATCTACTCTTCGTTCTACGTCGAGTGAGAGTGATCTCCTGACTACAGGAGAACTCTCAAAAAATACAATAACAATGAGTCAAGACAACGGAAAATCAAGGAAAGCATCCTATGCTGCGGTAACTCAACAATGTTTCAAAAGAGAACAAGCAATCGTCTTGGATGCAATTAGTGGTATACCTGTAAAGGAATACGCAACTGCTGTCAGTAAAATTACCGGTCCAAGAGACATACGCGCCATTTCCAGAATCTCAGGTAATAGAATGTGTATTTATTTAAGCAGCGAAGAAAGTGTCAACATACTAATTGAGGTAAACAAGCCGATTATCGTAGGCTCACACACACTCACTGCAAGACATTTGATATCAAAAGCTCAACGAGTAATTATTTCTAATATTCAACCAATTATACCAAATTATATAATAGAAGAAAAACTTGTCGAACTGAACGTAAAACCCGCATCACAAATTGCTTTTGTAAGAGCTGGATTTCACGAAGGGGATCTTTCTCATGTGATTAGCTTTAGACCAGCCCCCTGCTACTCCGATCTCCACTATGTAGTAGAAGTGTGCAGACAACTGTCTAGCCTCATCAGGTGGCGCTGGCAGTTCAGTGGGCCGGCGCAGGCGGGCGTGCTCATGTCACTTATATGAAAGTATGTTACATTAAAATGACATTTGTCATTTAAGTATTTGTTTATTATTTTAACCGAATTTTTTCCATAAAGTTCAATTGCACTTTTTCTTTACATGCAAAGTGTTTTACACTTTAAATTTCGTTGGCGACATGTACAGAAATTGTTATATGTGAAATTTATTTTTACAAATTCTTGCTCTTTTCTGCGTCGAATTCGACAATTTTTTTCTTTGTGTCGGTCTAAAAGTATAAAAGTGTCGTAAAAGTAGCAATGTTTAGAACAATCTTTTAATTATTCTTTCATTTACATTTTCAGGTTTGGAAATTACGATACCGATATGGTTAGTTTCACAGTCTCGTAAATTAATTAGTTAGAAACGTAATTGATAAGAAACGGAAAATCAGTGAGGGACAAAGTTTATTTTTTGTAATTCTGGTAAAAGTCTGAATATGTATTGAATAATCATACACTTTTAATGTTTTCAGATTTTCAATACATTATCATAAAATAAAATTTTTATTGAAACAATATATGTATTTGGGAAATCATTCTGTGACTGCTCTGTAAAAGAGTATTTTTATTGTGTTTTTTGGAAATGAATCAACTCCCGTTTAACGTTTTAAAAAAAAAATCGTAAAAATGACTGAATTTCCATTTTCCTTTTTTATATACCTACATGTAACAATTGTAACCTTTGTAATGATGAGTGCTTTTAGGTTACAGTCAGAAAAACTTTATTTGAATAAAATTTGTTGTGATAAGTCATTGTTATCGCAAGATAATTTTTGATTAGTATTCCTTTACCGAATTCTTTATGATTACATTGTACATGGCACAAGATATGAAATAAGGTTACATTTGAAAAAATTGTAAATATATAAATAAAAACTTTTATTTAATTTAACATATATTAACAGAATACGCAGAATAAACACTGATTAGTAACAAATATGAACAGAAGACTTAGATTATATACTAATTAGTTATGAACTGTATTTATATATAATATTTAAGATATTTATGACAATATAACTTGATTTAATAATGCATTTGTGAAATCGTTGAAATCAGCATCTTCTTTACTGAGTAATATATTCAATTTGGTTTTTAGTTTATCTACAATACTAGTATTTATCGTCTCAGGCCTGTAGATCTCTTTTAATTCCTTAATGGAAATTAAAGGCTCACAAGTGGAATCAGGAATGGAACAATTTCCAGCTCGTGGTGGTTTCAAAACGTTAAAAAAGGAAAGGATCTTGTATATTTGGAGAAACGTCGGTGCGGCAGGGTGATCATTTGTCCCTCCTGCCAATCGAATCGTACCAAAAAATCGCTAAACAGATAAATGTGAAATTGGTAATAAAAATAGTGTCTTTTTGAAATATGAAATGAAAGGGAGGGGAAAGCAAAATTAATGTATTTCTTGTAATGAGTGTAAGTTTATTTTTACTCATTTATATTTAATCTGGATTTATTCGTAGCTTAACCAATACAACAGTGCCTGGTGTTACCTGGACTTGCTAATCATTGCAATAATATGGCATTAAATTGTACCATTTTTAATCAGTCTTATAGCATGTTCATTAATATTCTACACCGTCCCGGTGCAGTGCATTTTTTCGTAGTCTCGGGTACTCGAGGCCCGGGTCGGACATTAGCAAAAAATGCACTGCACCAGGACAGTGCAGAATTAACGAAAACACTATTATGTGTTTCCTTAATACCTTTACTTGTTTTAATTCTAAAAATGTAATACTTACTTAAAAATAAACTTAAAAATAATGTTGGATTCAATTTTTATAATTTATATCGATTTGACTACAAATATGCGTGGAAGATTCTTGACTAAATATTTAACTTGAATAATTATTTTTTAAAACATCTGTAAATCCGAAATTGTATACACTTCTAGAACTACAATTCTCACTGAATGTAAATTTTGACAGCCTTAATAATTATGTTAAACGATAGAATAGACCATAGATTCATCAAGAATCGATTTTTTCTTTCTAAATCTATTTTACTTTTTGAATGCAACTGAATTATATAAAATAATTCACTTACATATATTGTAAAACTAACTGCAAGCAAGAGAAGAAAATTGTACTATCTTACTCCAACAGAAAAGTACTATATATGTCTATCATTTGTCCATATTTTGATACATTTGCAATAAACCATTAATGAGTAATTTAAAACTCTACAAATTATCTTTTAAACATATTTCATTTATTCAAGTAATGAATACTTTGGACAAAATTTGTTATTAACAAAGGTCAGATAATTAATAGAAAATTGAGATAAAAGGTATCCAATGAATTATTTTGTGGATAATGACCACAGTAGTCACATAAACAATCGCACTGTTTGAAGACATGTAATTTTTCTGATAATATTTTGCATATATTTATGTTAAGGCTAAGAACAAAATTGCATATATTAACGTAAAAATATGCAAAATAATGTTAATGTAAAAGATTATATACTATTTTAAAACTCACATACCTCTAAAGGGTCTTGATTAATTCTTCCTGTTAAAACATATTCAAATTTCATATATCTTCCAGTAAATAATGTACTAAGTCCAACATCGATTTTATAGTCATTCGCCAACCTTCAGCAGTTTCTGAAGTAAGGAAATCATTACGAGAGAGAGACTTATCAATAATTCTTTCTTCCCATTTATTCAATAAAGCTAAAGAATCTTCCAAAATCTAGAAATATTAAAAATAAAAATTTTCATCAACTGTATTTGATACTAATTTTTAGAAATGTGGTCAAACATTAATGAAAAACATGCTTTAATGTCATTGCAGCCTATTGTTAAGCCTGTTTCTTTCGTGGTTCTATTGAATGCATCAAACAGATTGTTAATGAAGACACCAAATTTTGCAGTTGATTCACAGTGTTGAAGGTCCGTTGAATAATTCCGGTAAAATCTTGAACCTCGAGCAGTTGAGTTGCTGAATATCTTTAGTTGCGATTAATAATTATGAATGGCTATACATTAATTTAATAAAAATAAATAGGATTCAATCTTTAAATGCTAACCTGAACAGCAAGGGATACTCGCATTTTAAGCATACTTTTTTTTGCGATGTCTATATGATTTGATGTTAATTTTGGACAAAGGCGAAGCGATATGGGTTGTTTTCTATCCATTTCGTACATAATTTTCAGGTAGTCCCATTTTATATCTTTCTCATCAGGGTGAATCTGAATTTTTTATTTTTATTAATAAAAGAAAGCATGTATGACTTGTACATTATATTGCGTATACTAGTTTACCTTTAATTTTCCTACATTTGCTAAACGGTTTCGTATGCATTTAATTAAATGCGGAGGATCCCATAATAAGAACACCTTGCGATTTGCATTCAAAGGATGTGTGAAAGAATTTTTAAATTTATTGATTTTTCCACTGCAGCCGAGTTCATCCCACATTTTTAAATTTGTCTTACAGCCGTCTGATATGACTGCATCAATTTTTGCACCAGACTTTTCTAGCATAAGTATCGCTTCTATGACTAGTTTTGCAAGTGTATTACCTGGAGTAGGATCGTGCGATGCAAAAACTGCAATCGGCTGAGAGTAATTGTCATAGAAGGGTTGAAGAAAAAAACAACACGAGGCCATGATCTGCCATTTCTTTTTCGACATTGCGCACAACATTGTCTCCAAAGTCTGCCATTCCTTTAAACTTCATGGATTTTGGATCCAAAAGCAAATTTGTCCTTACAGACATTTCATCCAATAATAAGGCTCCGTGTAATTGTTGTTCATTTTTTGTACTAAAATATTTTTTTATGATTTCGAAAAATCGTGGATCAAAGCCACATGGGCAATCTATTTGTGCGAGACATCTATAAATAAATTATTTTCACTCTTTATATATGAAATGTCTTGATATTTAAAAAAATTCTATATTCAATATTTTTGTAGATTTTATTTTAACAATTGTAAAAAATTAAAAAGAAAATTGTAAATAAAAGTCATTCTGATTAAAATTGTAAATAAATCTATATATTTGTATTTTGATATTCTATCTTGAATGAGAGTTTTCGGGAATTGGAGCATTTGTAAATCTATTTATTCTCAGTACTGCTACCACATATTGGAAAGGAAATCCATGGTGAAAAAAGCATAGTAAACGTTCAGTTATAACAAGATGGATTTCTTTTCGTAAAGGACATATGGCAGGGCACGAAACTAAGTAAACAATTTCATATTAAATTTTAAGTTTTGTAATATGATATTTGAAAAATAAAATTATGATTATACGAATATATTAAAATTAATTAATTGCAATTGCTTTGATTTACCTTCGTATATGCCTCTCACTAGGGAGAGGTAATATTTTGAGATCTCGTATCATTCGATATGTACATGGTGATCGCATGTGAAATAGGATAGATAGGGTAACCCACTCATCTGAATATCTTCTACCATTGATACCTTCAGATTTTGCAGCTTTCAATATTTCTTGAATGGCCAGTTTTTCATTACTGTCAATTTTATCCACGTACTTATCCAGTTGCTTACTAAGCGAATTTTCCGACACTTGTTTCATTTCATGTTTTAATTGACAAATAATTTGTTTGAGCGTTTTAACTTGTCTTCGTGCTCTACAATTAGAAATTTGGGCATTTCTAAGTTGTTTTTTTAAATGCAATATATTTTGCTGACTTTTTGAGCTTAAGCAATTCATTTTTAAGTAATGGGTTTTTGTTAAATTTTGTTGTTGACGTAATTGTTTCTTTTTTAACGTGTCCTTAACAGATGTGCAACGTTTGCAGCTTGTTAAAATCGTACTGGTGTTTAAAGGTAGCAGTACAGTGCAATATCTATGACGTAAAATATCAATTTTATCGATATATGTAAACGAATTTGAGGTCTCCGCTGTACGCAAAAGTGGTGAACATCTTTCACATACTCTTCGTTGATCAATTATGGTAATGAGTTGTTTTATATCTTCCTCCGATGTTAATAGATCACTTTTGATATCAAACGCTTCATGGGGGACAATTTTTCCATTTACTTTTATAAAAAATTTCATATTTTCGTTAATTGTCACCTCTTTTTGACAAATTGATTCAATCATATTGTTCTCCATTCTTCTTCCTATTAATTTGTGAAAAGTTATTGCTGGCTGTTTGTCATTTTCGCTCAAAAAAAAGTCTTTCCCCATGCAATTGGAAGATACATTATTTTCTCATCGGAAAATATTTTCTGAAATATTATTTCTGGACTTTTAACATTTTCAGGTTTAAGGGATGCATCAATATTCTGCTCATCATCGTCAATTGTATTTGAAATTGGAGACTCTTCTGCTATATTTTCATTTTTATCTGCGAAATCATCTTTACTTTTTGTCTTCTTAAATTCATGACTATTTGATGAGACTGGATCGTCTGGATTTTTAATTTGTCGCTTTAAAAATGCTTTACGCGGTTCTTTAATTGGTATACTAGGACGACATAATTCAATAGCAGGAATTGCACCTTCTCTTAATTGTGGTCTTTTATATGTACTCTGCACATATATTATTTTATTTTTTATAATTTTTAAAACATTCAAATTATTTACGAAATAAACACGAATATTTATGTCAAACCATTGTAACCGCTTTTTTGAACAGTAATATCGTATATGTTTATTGATGATAATGATATTTTTTTTTAATGTAAAGTTGTTTTGGACAATTGTGCCAAAATATTCTAAAGATTATAATATATATTCGGAATAGATTAAATAACAATATATGGGTACTTACTCTTCCCAAAACTGTGACACCATCTAATGCATAAGTCAACCGCTCCCTTATTACATCTTCAGGCTTAAAGTGTTTTTCGCACACTCCATCACCGTGCTTAACTTTAATGTCATCTCGAAATATCGCGATTTGCCACTTTTTTAACTGGGTTGTATCTTTTGGAGCAGCAAAAATAGACACTTTTTCGGAGCAGGATTTGTACCCCGATTTGCACCAAAACGCTATATATTTCACCATTTCTAATCTCAGTACTTATTAATTTTAAACTTAATAAACGTTTTCAAAACTTTTTAAGTTGTGAAACATGATTGGATTTCTGCAAATTACTTCACAATCGAATCGAAATAGCCCGCGTTTAATAGCGCCTACGCTTCAATAGGCCCACTACTGCACAGCCAGCGCCTCTCTCGGTTGTCGGTCAACAGTTGTCACTCTTTGAGGGTCGGAGTAGCAGGGGGCTGACCAAAACGATCCAGTTCGCGAATCCGTCCGTTTATGCATTGCGGTGCCGTTCGGCACCGTCCTCTGAATCAGATCGCTGCAAGCATCTATGTACCTCACTAGCGCCGCGCTAGTACTCAGCTGATATTATGTCCCGACTTAAAACAGTATCTACCGGTACGGAGGTAATTCGGTTTCGCAGAGCGGTGTCGGAACAGCATAGTTTTATTTTCAGTGTAACGAGAATCGAACCCGGGTCTTTCGCTCTTCAATCAACCGAATCACTTGGCTACGCTTGAGTTGTATAACATAAAGTGAAAATAACGAATATTTGCAATGGGGACTAGGTGATTTTTCTGTGCACAGAATGCAACGTGTACGGTCAAGCTGCGACACATTTAGTATGAAATTCGGGTCGAAGTTTATGTCAATCATTTACTAATACGCTAATAGGACACCGCAAATATGTAAAGACAATTATTTATTCAGGTTGTCCTTACTGAAATTATCCAAAATTGGTCAAATAAATTGATTAACTAGTAGATTAAGAATTTAACATGAATTGTTTTAATATATTAATTAATGAATATAAGTTTGAAATGAAAGTGCTCGCGTAAAAAGAAGAATGAGTAAATACGGTCTCTTCATTATGTTCATTAAGTTATTATGTTTTAGTATGAATATATTAATGAAAGTAATTATTAAATGTTTGTTTCTTATGACGTAATAAACACACTGTTCATTAGGTTACAATACATTTTTTTATTTTCATTTTTACTTTCAATAACTTTTTGACACGGTATAGTTTATTTTCTATTTTTTTTGGGACATCTTAAACATACACTTGCGTAGTCGTGCTTATTTGTCATTGTTATGAAGTGAACAAAATTAAACAGTTCTCAATAATGGTTGAAACTGTGTTTTTACGTACAGTATTACAAAGTTCAAAAATCAACAGCAGTCTTCACTGACTGTGGTTATTTCTCTCACACTTCCCCCACACGTTAGTCCACTGTATACACGAAAATCACATTTGTACGTTTGCATCCAACCTGAGCAGATCATTCCTGTATCACCGCCCGTCAGTCGACGACATTTGAAATCTTTAAATGACAGTTTGCAAGAAAAGTTTGTGTGACAAAATGACTAAAAGAATGACAAGAATTTATTCCGCCTCAGAAAAGCTGCTGGCGGTAAAACTAGTTCGAGATGGCGCGACGAAGGCATCGGTTTCCAGGCAAGTGGGCGTCCCGGAGTCGACGCCCCGCCTGTGGTGCAAAGCAGCGGAGGCAGCCATAGTGATATCTTTGCCACTAACCGGAGGTGGATCATCGTCTCCCGAATCACCGTCTTTATATCCGTATTTATATTGTTCAAGTTGTTTGCTGTAAAATATGCAAAATTTATTTTGTTGAACATTAATATAAACTAGTAAAATGTCGATTATTGTTTAGTGAACCGCCTTTATTTTTTTGTTGAGACACATTCTTGCACAACCAAATTTTGAACAATACTCTCATAAACGGTGTGATTGTCGATGGCTTACAATAGTCGATCGTGCCGGCATTTGGTTGCATAAAACCGTTGCTCTGTAGGCGTACCGAATCTGTCGACCTCGTGACTCAACAATTAATGATTTAAAATTTCAACGAATTTGCTTCACATAAAACGTAAGTAATATCATATCTGATGGTAATATAACTAAGTTTATATATTTAATTATATAAGCAGAAGTTCATATAAAACTCCATTTAGATTTTTGAAAAAGTATTAAATCTGGACCTGAATATGTACGATATTTTATGATGAGCTATTTACTTTAAAATAAGGTCCGTACTGTTAAGAGTGAAGGGCCAATGGAAATTACCACGGTGTGTCGAGAGTTGCATAGGCTGGAAGATATGTTAGAATGGAAATTGCGACGAGGAGTTTGTTGACATCGTTGTAGTCATTGGGAAACGTGGAGGGGTTGCACCCAGGAACGTCGTAACGTTAGGAAGGGAAGCGGCCGGGCCGAGCTTACCTGCGATTGGTCCATGCGTCGAAGAAGGGTACGCCTTACAGAGGAGCATGGAAGATGCGATGGATGGTGCAGGTTAGAGCTAGTGGGGAGAAGTACATGCTGAGATCGTATTCCTGTCTCGTAGTTTCCAGTTTCAAGAAAAGTTTGTACATACTACAAAATGTGTAAAAGAACGATAAAAAGGTATTCCGCCTCGGAGAAGCTGCTGGCGGTGAAACTAGTTCGAGAAGGCGCAACGAAGACATCAGTTTCCCGGCACGTGGGAGTCCCGGAGTCGACGGTCCGCCTGTGGTGCAAAGCAGCGGAGGCAGCCATAGTGATATCTTTGCCACTAACCGGAAGTGGATCATCGTCTCCCGAATCACCGTCTACGGTCGCGAATCTGTCCGCTGCGACATCATCGGTCTCCACTGTGTATGAAAGAGAGCAACGAGAAGTGTTAAAAAATAGCATAGAATTTAGAACAAGGACCAACCGAAGGTCTACCAATGGACTGCAATGTCCCTTATCCATTCGAACCAGCTTCTCCTATGTATATATATATATATATATATCCGGAAACATCAGCGGTATAGAACGGAAGCGAGTGAACTTGTGGAATTGGCTGTGTAATCAGCGGAAGAGAATCGTAGAAGAAACGTTAAATTTAAATCACAGATGTGAAAAAGGTGCGTAGTTTTGGAGCTGGTATCAAACCCAGCAAGCGAAAAGCCGTACCGTTACTCCACTAGACTCTATCGAAAATGCTGTTCTCCATATAGGGATATTGATTCAGAAAGGCTTCCTCAGGAGACTCAGAAGAAGCGGTAATGCGCGCCGTAGAATTTGTCAGATACCTAGACAAATCGTCAGAAAAGATTCAGATTAATAAATATGATTTCATAAGTTTCTCGATAAATCGTGATGTTTTTATTTATTAGCAATTCCATCCGTCCGCGAATATTTGGTGTCGAAACCCGGGAATTTGTCCGGGTAGGACGGAGTTGCCTCACGCGTTTTGCGAGATACCTTTCGTGATCAGAACTCGGAAATTCATATGAAATGTCTGGCAACAAATCTATAGAGAGGTTAACACCACGAAAAATGACACCGCAGAAAAGGACACCATCATTGCAGTAATCAACGAGGTATTCCGGTGAACGGCTAGAGTCAGGAGCTGCTGTTAACGATGTGCAGAGGCATCAGGGCTAACACATTTTTATCAGACCAACGCCGTTTAGCTATGTTAGAATGTTGTTTCATCAGATATCCTCATTTGGGATTATCGAAGACATAGTTTTGTCGACCGGATTTAGTGTCTCGGTCGACTATAAATACCCGAGTAAAAATTTAATATAAACGATATATCTATGATGGATTCACGGAGAATCTACTCCGTGAAAAATCCATCCTTTGAAACAAATATGGATTTAGTTTTATAAACAATTTAATATGCATGATAGATCAATGATGTATTCACGGTAAATCTACTTTATAATATGTTAGTGTTTGGTTTTATCATGAAATGATATTTTTTGCATTTTATATTTTCATTTTTACATTTTATACTCTCTAAATCTGAAGCAGCGCGTATATTCGCTGATTTGCAGCGGTTTTCGCTGATTCATATTTAGAGAGTAGTAGTACAGAGAATATATACAAGTAATATTTGGGCAAAACAAAACCATTTATACAACAGTTTTTCCTCGTATTATATTTCAATACAAAAACGGAGATCTACATACAAACAAAGAAAACAATGGAAAAACTTAAGGATATGGTACTGCTGCTCTGCTCGTACATTTCTGCGACAGTAGAACTTGGCGACTTGTACTCCACCTAAAAAATATATCATCAAATACAAAAACAAAGACTAAAACTTGTATTTGCTTATGAAATATCCAAGGAGCAACGACATGTCACTCTAAAAACTGCAGCTGTTATCACTCATACAAGAAAATCGAATCTCCTGCAGGAACCAACTGAATAATTTCTTTTAGAATAATTTTCAAAACTTCTTGCTAAAAACAAAAACGGGAACACGTGAAAGCAGATTACAATTTATCAGTTTAATTTTATTTTAATTAGTAACACTGCATACATAATGTATTTCGTATTTAGGTTCGGCACAAACTGAAAAAAAAACAAAGCTCTTCTTTTATTATACAATGACAGTCCTTGGTAATGTGGTTGCTATGGAGGTTGTTGATTTTTAACATGTGCTGAACTTTTGACAGTTTGTATCGAGCATTGGTACAGAATACTTCGCGTTGGACATTATAATAAAAATAAGCATACATGTTGTAATTTGTTTTCTCGTGTTTCTGTTTCTGTAGTAAGAATTTTTTAATATTTTCCAAGCAGAAATTATTCAGTTGGTTCATATGATATTTCGTTGCTAGGATATTTCTTACGGAAAATATTTTTCGTATTTTATCAGCATTTATGTATGTATTCTTTAGGATCAAGTCATAATTTTGATGTAGTTTTGGAGCAGTCCAGGAACACCATATCCTTGAGTTTCCTCGTGTTTTTGAGTAGTTTCGTTGCTTCGACTTTTCCTTTGTATGTGCAATGTATACCTCAGTTTATCAATTTAGGTTTTGGCATATTAAATTAATTTTTTGTTCGAAAATAAAAGTCTCTACTATTATATTCTATATCAAATATAAAATACATAATTTTAAAGTAAAACTAAGCACTAATTTGTACAGTAGATTCACCATGAATTCACCATGAATCAATCGTGCATATTAAATCTTGATAAAGATTAAATTTATATTCGTTTCACAGGACGGACATTTCACGGAGTAGATTCTGCGTAGATGCATCATGAATCTATCGTCTATATTAAATTTTTACTCTGGTAATTATTCTAATAAGATATGAACTCAAACTTCGTCATCGTATATTACGCATTCACGAGTGATGGTATTTCGATTTGCACGTTGACAAATTTTCTTGTCCGCGTTATAGTTTATGTTTCAAAACGAACCACGAAAAATTTTATACATTTTCAAAAATTGCAACCATGGATTAAAGGTATTTAATAATAATTGTTCAGAAGCAAACTAAATAAAACGTTAACCTAAGAAATGATTGCAATTTAGCAGAAAGATCGGCAAATAATGTATGTTTCAAAAATTCAAAAGTTTATTTTATGATGACGTCCGCGAATTACGTTTTTAGAAAGAATGTTTGTGAATTCTAAATTATGAACGGTGCGATCAGTATAATGACTATTAACGCGATGAGTAAATTTATTAAAAAACACACTGCTTTCGAAAAAGAATTACAAATGCAAATCTACCATAGCATACGGTATTGTTAATATAATTCACATGCATATTTTATCTTTTTTCTATTTAAATATCTAATTGCATATAGCTCCACCAATTTCAGAAATTATTCTTGAATGCAGGTAAACGCCATATTTATATTCAAATTGTGTTTTCTTGTTACATTTTAGTGTTGGACAAAAATATTCTAAGAAAGCGTATTACACCCTAGAGTATCGTTTTCTTGCTGAAGCATGAAGAACTGACGCATTTAATGTATGTACGTCGTGCCACTAAGGAAAACATTCCTACTATACGACAACCTGATAGGAAATACATTCTGGCGTATTTGAATGGAGAAACTTACAAACTGACACCTTATCTCTCTTCGATTAATTGGTTCGGCTTGAGAACATGGACGTCAATTAGAATCTCCTAAGAAACCTCGGCTTGGCGAAACATATGTGCAGCAGGTCAAGAAACCAAAGATTATAAAAAATAACATCAGTATGGGTTCAGAATTAGAGATGCGGATCCAATTAATACAGTAAATAAATCAAAATTAATAATATGCCGATTAGAAATAAGGAAAAATAGTATGTAAATATAAGAGAAAATAACATTTATTTTCGGTCGTAGATTATGATCCTCTTCAGAATGTAAACAAAGTATGAATAAAAGTATACGAAAACTGAATTCTTAAATCGATATTATATACATTTGTTTAGCTATTATGTATAAGAGAAAGGCTTATGAATGGTAGCCCCCTATATACATATACACGAATGAAACATTGATGAAAAACAACGTAGAAAAGAATCGAAAACACGTTCTACTTCATTTGTTGATTAAAAAACATGCATAGAATACTATTTTTTTCAATATGAACTCTCGGTGAGAAAGAACTCTAATTTGATGAAAGATAATAATAGACTAATGTATTTTAAATTTTTAAATAACGAGAAAGAACTGTTGTTTTCCGCACAGAAAAACCTTTTTACTTCGACCAAGATTTAGTTCTCACACATATTTTAAATTCCGCTGAAAACATTTATAATATAGATTGGCCGGGGAACAAAGACTCGAAAATCAAAATCCCGAAAGGCTAAAATTTCGATATTGCGTGAATCCAAGGTATTTTAATTTGTTTTTTTTTTATCAAATTTTCAAAAACAAAAAGTGAAGAAAATCACGTTGGAGCCATGCTATATCGAAGTTTTGGCCTTTCGGGGTGTTTTGATTTACGGAACTTTGTTCCCCTGCCTATAAATTTGCATAGTAAATCTAGTTTCAGATATTGCGATAGTTATTTATGAACTTTTCAAAATCAAATATTAAATTCAGAAATTAACGACTTATATGCGCATAAACATTTTTTGATTGTACAAACAAAAAATAAAATGATTGATTTGATGGACCGAATATGCCGTAATATGCATGAAATTATGTGTCCATTTTTCAACAAAATATATTGCAAAAACATTCCACAATAATACTAAATAAATTAAATTAGAAATATCGGAAATTATTACGTATACAAAGTCAAGTAAACAATCAAAATGCATAATAATATTATATCGTAGATAAATGATTCATCAGTAATAAAAAAAATCAGTAATAAACACAATAAAAAATATTGAATCTTTTTTATTTAAAAATCGTGATAGCAATTTACCACTCTCAGATATCAGACATTCAATTACGAACACATTAAAATATGCACTACATCACAAAAAAAAAAGAAAATAAATCAATGATAAAATTATCCGTAAAAATATTAAGAAAACAAAAATGTTCTTAAGCCATAATCCTGATATTATGTTTACGAGGGCTGATACAGGGAATTTGACAGTAGCAATGTAACGAACTATTTACAAACAGCAAATGGAAATATTATTGTCTGATGAAAATACATACATTCCTATCGGCAGTAATCCGTTAAATTTTTTGCAGTCTTCATGTTACGAAATTATACAATTTTTAAATGAAAATCAACATCTACATAGAAGACACATAAGACCGTAACAATGAGTTGGTGGTGGAGTCACTTGTTATCGAGTACTAAACATATTAAAAACTGATAGAAATCCGTTACAACATAGCAGAACCAAATGGACGAAAGCACTTTGGATAGGGTCATCCTTCATCATGAGATTCGCAGTTGTGATCTTTTAATTATGGGGATGCCTGAAGTTTTGGATAAATCTCCTATCAATTATTCGATTACATCGAAGATGACCTGATAATATAATCGCTAATCTTGTTGGACGAGTCTCGTCTTAAAATGCTGCAGTTCCAGTCGTCCTCGAACTATCCTGGCAAAGTTCCCGAATTTCCAACTTCGAATTGATTTTTTTGCGCACAATTCGTAGCAGAAAATTGTTGACAGCGAATGAAATAAGGTACAGTAGAACCTCGGGACTTCTAAGGACCTAGGGATTTCGAAGACACCAGCCTCGGTACTTCGAAGTCACGTGGCACAAAATTTACGGCACGTGGTACACATATCGATAGCGGTGGAAATGCCTCGTCAACCTACGGCACTGAAAATTGCACAGAATACATGCGCACGAAAATTAGAAGTCCCAAGGTTCTACTGTATGAGTTGCCTAATAGTGAAGTTTATTTGAATGAGTGGCTCTCGCCAGAAGCAATAAAAATAAAGAAACAAGCCAGGGAGCTTATCAAGGATTCTAAGGATAAATTTACTTACGTATCGACAAGAACTGTGTCGTATAACAATAATGCCGTGCCGATTGAAATAGCATCTGAAAATGATTTATCTAAAATAAATGCTGTATGACTTCATGATCTCAATGCTATTGGCACCTCAGTGAAATTAACCTCGAGTTTTTCAACACTCCAGTGTGATACTTCGTCTACTCCGTCATCTTCTTCATCTTCCCAGCTTCTAGTAGTCATAAATCTTGTGTATACATATAACTTTGATTATAATCATAAGCTAAGCGTTGTTCTTATTAATATTAGATCACTCGCCGCGAATTTACCTACGATAACGGATATTTTACACTCTCAAGACTATGATATTATATGTATTTCTCAATCTTGGTTGAATGATGTTACCTCTGAGTCTGATTTAACTGTAAGTAACTATAATCTTTTGAGAGAAGATGGAGTGGCAAAACGCGGTGGTGGTGTGGCTATCTTTTATAAATCTATTATAAATCGTGTTATAGATGCACCGAAGTCGATAATGTTAATGATGAATATGGGTTAGAGAAACTATTTCGTTCTTTTTATCACCACAATAATCGTTTTGTAATAGGTGTTTTTTATCGACCGTTTTCTTATGTGTCTATAAAATGTTTGGTTAATTTGTAGTCTTTTATCAACTCGTTGTATTGTACATTTGACCAAGTTATATTGCTTAGTGATTTTAATATTAATTTATTTTTCCATAGCTTTACCGATGTTTTAAAAATACTTTATAAACCATTTATAAACCAATGTAATCTTCGATAAATGATAAAAAAAGCCACACTAAAAATGCACCACACTCGTCCTGACGCTGATTGATCTTATACTGGTATCTAGCTCTGTTAATGTTCTTGACTCATTCTCTACACGGAAAATCTCTTGGAAGATGAACGCCACCTAACGGAGTTACGGAGCCTCCCCTCCCCTTTGGCTGGTCATTTTGCCCGAGTTTGGGAGGATGTATGACAAATGTTCGAACGAAAAAATGTTCGATCGTATATTTTACACGAGTCAAAAGTCTAAATTACATTGGTCGAACATTTTTTCGTTCGAACATTTATCATACATCCGTTTGGGAGCGTGACATTCCCAAAACTCTGGAAAGTCGGCAAAGCTAAAACGCGGGAAACTTACTGCGCCGAGAAAAAAAGCCATGACCATATCGAGAATGGGTATATGAAACCCTAAGACGTATAAAGAATGCGAAGGTTGAGATATTCGACTTAAATTATATTTTAATGGCTAATCATTAGAACTTTTGTTATATTTCATGGTTATGAGAACAAATTATACAGAGACAGTATTCAGAATCTTTCTATAGTCTAATGTTTTTCACATCTTAGGTTAGAATTAAATAGGTAGATTCGATTCGGGAGAAACTGAACAAATATACTCAAAAAGAAAATTAGAATAGTATTCACATATATGTCATATATTACAATATATTCCAGTAGCGTATAATGTTATAACAATTGCACGCAACCATTATAAACATGTATATCTTTCAGTGCAAAGTATTTGTGTGATACACAACATTTTAATGCACGAATTTCTCTCGCAGAACAAGATAATTATTTCAGCACATATAAAAGGAGTTCGTTGATTTCAAATTGATTTCAAATCTGATGTTAGTTTTTCAAAATTCAAAATGGCGGATATAACATAGTAGATGAATATTTCAAAATTTATTGAATTCGCTTAAGTGGTGGCTAAACTGACTCCGTCGGTAACATCGTGTTCCTAACCTCGAATATTCAAATTAAACGGAAAGCAAATACATTTTCAAGCCGAAATCGATGTTAGGACGCTTTTACGCATTATTTCTGAGTGTAAGTAAAATTTTAGCGAAATCGGTTTAGAAACGAGAGAGAATTCGCAAGAATACATTTTTCTGGTAGTCAAATTTATTCCTGCGAAATCTCGCTCGTTTCTGAATTGATTTCGCTGAAATTTGATACACACTCAGAAAAATGGATAAAAGCGCCCTAAAATAGCAATTCATTATGAATTTCTATTATTTTTTATTATTCACTCGGGAGTCGTGACGGAAATTACCTCGCTTTCTGATTGCACTGAACTGAACATTTGAATATGATTCCTACAGAGCGGGAATACTACCGACATGTGTCCAGAGGGCGCTAGATTCCTAACGCACGAAATTGCTGCCGTCAGAATTTGGGAGCGCAGTCTTCCCAAATTCAGAAAGCAGGCGTCAACATCGAAGTTGCGCCGTTTAACTGTGACTGGTGGCCAAGCTTTCTCTATTAGGGCAGGGAATCTCCCAATACATTTTCCGTGTACAGGCCGGTTTAATTACCAGATCATAACTTAATTAGTTGTATCGTTGATTGCCCTAGGCCCCGAATTAATATGAAATGTTTAGGATTTCGACACTTGAAGAATCTTGATACTGAGCAGTTTAGATTAGCGACGATGAGTTTTCAACGGGACCAAGACTCATTTTAAATGTATAAATCAGAAATTCGAATTTTTAAATAATATGATACTTGATCTATTTGATGCATTTGCACCGTTAAGGATAATTAAAGTGAAATCTAAAGCACCATGGATTACTGACACGATCAAAATTCTTATTAGAAAAAGAAACATAGAAACAAAGAGAACTATAAAACAATCTGATATTAACTATTACAAGATCCTTCGTAACTTTACTACTTCAGCAATAAGGAGAGAGCATGCTGCTTATTTCAAGCATCTGAATAGTATGTCTCAGAACAAATTTTGGGAAACGATAAAATGATTTTGGAAATCTCGAAAATAAAGAATACTGAGCTGCCCAACTTGTTTGATGGTCCTGGTGTTATTAATGATCATTTTAATAATTGCCCCCAAATTTCACCTAATGAGTAACTTTTAAAAATTCTCACTCTAATAACATCTCGGAATAGGACGGGGCTAAAAATTCCGAATTTAAAAGTTCGGAAAGTGTATTTTTACATTTGGGAAGTTTATATTTCCTAATGCTTTTGATTAAAATCGGTTAAAACAGTCGATTTCAATAAAAAATATTACGAAATGTAAACTTTCAAAACGAAAAAATCTACTTTTGGAACTTTTAAATTTGGAACTTTGTGCCTTGGCCATGAAAATTAATACACGTAATTTTTTAGTAGAACACCTTCAATTATGTTTAACCTTGAAATTTATTTATTGCCGTTATTATTATAATATAGTAATACTGCGTTTTGTTAAATTACATATAATCTATTCGTTCATGTATACAAAAATAAATTGCTTAAAACGTCTGCACTCGATTAAGAAAGTTTTAATTATTAAGAGTGGTAATTAAATTTAATTTAATATTTAAATAATACATTTTAATTAAAATGGTCTTGTTTAAAAAACTTATTACAACACATTACGACAATACATTTTTTTACGATAAGTTGTCATGATGTTGTTTATTGTAATTTGTACAAATGTTTCTAAGAAATCGTCTAAACCAACAACTATTGGTGTAAGTGTTAAAATGTTTTAAAAGATTTGGATTGATAAAAATGAAAAAAATCTATTTCAAAATAATTTCAAAATAATATGAAATAGTATAAATTAATATAAAATAATATAAAAATGTTATAAACATATATTTTAACATTTCTAACAACAATATAGAATTGTACACTTTTCTAAAGTACACGCGTAACAGTGTCACGCTTATTTATAGTCAGTCCCCGAGTAGAAATTTCGATGCGGCCCTGATCAGGCCCTGTTCAGGCTGCCTGATTATATTTCAGGCCCTTATCAGGCTACCCTATCAGGGCCTGATCAGAAACGTAACGATTATTTTGGTCCGGGCCTGATCAGGCATCCTGAAATAAGGCCCTGGTCAGGCCTCTTTCAAGGCTTGATCAGGGCTTTATAAGGGCCTGATGAGGAACCTCCAAAGTTCGTTTAAACAATAATTAAATTAATTAATCCTTTATCCTTTATCCTTTTTATAATTAAATAAAATGAATCAAACAAATGTACGAGTCACTTTTATATACACTTTATGTTTAATGACATATATTTATTATATTATTAATCCAACATTTCATAAATGTATCATTCGAATGATTATGTTAATTTTTATATCTGAATTTAATTTTTAAACATTAAAAATGTTTTATATTATTTATATTTTATATTATACTTTTATATATTGCATCCTGTATTTGCATTGTTCAATGCTCGCAAATAAATAAGAAAAAATTTTACCCCGGACCGGGAATCGAACGCGGGTCTCTCGCTCACTACGCTGGCGCCTTAACCACTACGCTACGCTCCCAATTGCAGCACCCTGGTAGAAATTTTGCCCAGGATCTGGCCAGGCCGGACCAGGCATGCCTGCGTCTCTGGACAGGCTCTGGTCAGGAAATGTAACGAAATGGCCGACCAGGTACCTGGTCAGGGTAATCTGAAACAGGGCAATACTGTGCAGGGCCTGCACAGAACTTACAGGAAGCCCTGTCCAAGATATATTTTGCGAGAACATATATAGATATATATGTATATATACGGTCCACTCGCGTTAAGGTTAGGTTGGTAGAGTGTCAACAGAGCCGTCCAGCACGCCAAGGCAACCATCAAGTTCGAAGCAACCTCAGATAAGTTTTTAAATGAAATAAATGATACAATTATATATAAAAATAAATACTTTGTGTTTTTAATTCCTTTTTGTTCCAGGTCAACGATTCCTGATATATAAGATTTTTCAGTATACATGCAGTCCCTGCACAGGACCTGGGCAGGCTTGTTAAGGAATTCCCATCATCAGGTTAGCCCATTTAAACCCTGATCAGGGCCTGACCAGGAACAGGACTGCCTGATTTCAATTTCTACCAGGGCATTTTATCAAAAATTGTGTCTTCTATTAACCCATTAAGGCCCATACCTAGCACAACTCAGGTAGCGTCAAACCAACTATCGTCAATAAAATACCTGCCAAAAATCAAATAACCGGTTTTTTTGTTTATAAAAAATAATAGTTTATAACATTTAGTTTAGTTTATAATAGTGGTTCTATATTAATTCTGGCGGTTTTAATCCAATCTAAGAGAAAAATTGAACCGAAAATAAGTACAATGTTTTGTTAAAAATCGTAAATTTGTTGTTAAAAATAATAAGTAAATAATATGATCGAAAATCAGCTTTGGCCCATGCAAATCACATGGCGGTTAGCGCCAAATTAACGACTGGACATAGGATATTTGATAAAAATAAAATATGTGTGTTTTCTTATTTAAATTATATAATTATTTATATTAATATTTTATAAACAATTTCGTTAAACACGGTTTTAGACAAAATCTATTTGCGGCAATCGATATTACGGAGTAAATTATGTATGAAACATATATCTATTATTATTATTTATTCTATTGTGACGAAAATTCGTCAATCTATCCTGTTACCTGAAATTAATATAAAATTGTTAATTTTTAATGAGTTAATGAAAGTAAATTCTCGTCGCGATTATCGGTAATTAAGAATATTTCATTTGTCCTTTGTTAACATATAGCCTTGTCCTTTTCCAATTTCGAATATGTTTAATACATAATTAAAGTATATTTGTATTATTGTTTTCTTGCGGTCTCTCTCGATTAATATGTTGGTGCTACTCGTAACCCTTTCGTGACGTCACTAACGTACACAGCATCCAAGTCGACTCATTGTTGGCGGTAGTGGAGCTAGTAGGCGTAGTACAATACGTCCAATTCAAATTTGCATTGGTCTGCGTAAGCAATAGGTGTGGAGTCTCCCTCTCTCTCGCACAAGTAATGTTCCTTGTTGCGCAGTGTCGACGGTCGTCGATTCACAGGGGTAGCCATTCGGCCTCAGTACTTTTACCTATAGGTATATAGGTATAGATGCCCGCACCCATGCTGCATGAAAGAATTAGTTGAGAGCCGCTAATTGATTTCTCCACAATTAATTGTTCGCATTTTCCCCTATATCTTTTCCTCGTTTGTCCTTCTTCCACCCGTAGTTACCGATATTCGCGAAGAACTTTTCGGGAATATTCGCGGTTAAGGAAGGGGTAATTTTGGGGTCAAGGTACAGGTCGTCAACGGGTTCGGACACTTACTTTTGCGTTTTTGCGTTTTTGCGAGCTTTTAAGTAGATTTTGCGATTTGATTAATTTTTGCTTTTTTTTCGTTGTGGTTTCAATTATATTTTGCGTTTTTTTTATTAGTGCTAGCACATTAAATCTTCTTTTCTTTTTGGATTCAGTGTTTAATTAAATTGCGTGCGGCGTACCGGCAGACTTTAATTTGTAAGTCTTTTACAATTCATCTGTAAATCGTTTTATCACTTTTCCTCCCAGATTTGTCCCCTTTTCTTAATAAATTAGATGATAATATTTCGGTTATTGTAAAGAAAATAACCATAGCGCGAATTCCGAACCCGTACTTTTAATATATCTTTTTTTCTGTATACATTGTCCCTTAAACATATTTGTTAAATATAGTAATATTATGTAATTTTTTTTGAGTTCAATTATTTATTAACCTTTTTTTTTACGAATCAAGGGTTATACTATATAATAGTAATACAATAATACATGTACGTTTTTCACATAATTTATCCCGTAGAACCAAATGTTGCATTCATATTTCTCGTGGAACCTCTTTTAATGATGTTTATAACAAATTCTTATATGCAGCTACAAGTAAAGTTTGTTTTGCAATCCTCTGTTTGAACATGGTCAGGCAACAACTACGTTTGCCTGATAAGATGCAGGTTGTAGTCCTCTGACGAGTGCATGGTCCGGCAGTATTAAGACCCACCTTATCAGGCGCGCATGACTGCTGCCTGTTCAGGGCCTGATCCGGGAGTGACAATGGACACCTTATCAGGCGCGCCTGATTGCAGCCTGTTCAGGGCCTGATCCGGGAGTGATAAGGCACACCTTATCAGGCGGGCCTGATTGATGCCTGATCAGGCCCTGCTAAGTTTTCAGGCAGCCTGGACAGATTTCTGCTCGGGAAGATATTATCAATTAGAATTTCGGTTTGTTTTTTTTTACAGAAATCAATAGGGGTTTCATTTCTGACATTATTTTCTGGTTCCTGATATGTGCCCTAAAGAGGACCGGCACTTTAGATTAATGTGGATCATGGATATGTAAGAAGAAGACAGAAGCGAAATATTGAAAATAGAAAATTGGACGATATTGCTATGAAATTCGGAACATCGCTGAGAACAGCTGTGCGCGAATATGATGTTCCACGTACAAATTTGTTGCGGCAGAGACGATTGAACGATGGGATAATTATATCGAAAATAGTTTTACGGAATCTACAATATCTGTGAACAATGTAAAAATAAGCAATTTGGGGATATTGAATGTGAGTTTTTACATGATTGTGTATGAAAGCTGTTGATTTGAGAAACAATATGTTTACTTGAATATAAAAAATAGTAAAATTATATTAAAATAGTATATTACAACCGCGTTTTTTCATTTATAAAAATCGACAATTTATATAAAAAAATACAAAAATATATTTATAATTTATAAAAAAATAATATACAAAAATTATATAAAAACGAACACAAAAAAGATTTTCAATGCATGAAAATACATTTGAAAATGAATATGCGTAATTGTAGCCGATATAGCTGCCGTATCCTAGTATACTTTTTTCTTGATATGAATGAATATTTTTTCTAAATAAAAGATCACTTGAAATGTTCTGTTACCCCGTGTTTTACTTAAAAAATACGAATAATATTTCTAACCAGCGTATATATTTACCTCGGGGAAAATTAAAGGATGAGCGAGGATTATATATAAAATGGAATGTTCCGTAACCTTCTGTTCATTAGGTAATTTCATTATCTACTTTTGATTATTTCCTAGCATTAGAATTGTTTAGTTTTACGTCGACTGCCCACGTGCTCGAGGGGCCTAATACGTATTTAGTATGCATTTCATGGATAATAACTAAAGAATATTCACCAAAAATAAATTTCTTACTTTTATTTTATTTTTGTAATTGAATGTCTACCTGCCGAAAACTGTTCGATTTTGATTGAAAAAATCGCACACTTTCTATTTGGGAGACTCGGGGTCGTTACCTGATAGTTAACCTATCTCTAATCTGGTCTGGGTATCTTTATGGTTCTGGCGGCAAATAGACAGGAAAATGACAGACTAATAGTCGCAAAGTCGAGGCAGTTGTTCGAAACACGTGCAGCACCCGTTGATAGGATGGTTCAAGAGGAAAATATGTAGATTACATGATTTAACAAAAGTATTTACTGCACCTCTAAAAAAAACAAGCTTACAGCTAAATATTCATTAAAAATGCATTATTTTCGAGTTCAGCTGGGCTATCCAATTCGCGACCTTGTTAATGCGTAACCTCGGAAATCCGATGCTTATGAACCACTCTATTCCGACGATTTTGCCGTACAGCACATACACTTCAATTTTTTAAGAACACGATGTATAATAACAAAATGTTGAGCAGCATATATGATTTATCCTAAAATAATTAATCTCTTCTGCATAAATGCGTCAGAATCGCCGCAGACTTGTCGGCAAGGAAGAATTTCCAGCAAATTTACTGTCTGTGTGATGGCGAATTATCCGTATTTCTGCCGACATATTCGCCGCCTGACTTTGCCCTTATATGCGGCAATATGCAGCTACCTGGTTCTCTGGGCATAAAGCCTAGACAGGAGATCATCTATACACAGTGATCAGTCGGTTGGAAAGTTAAAGAGAAAAATATGTAGATTTCTTCTTAGAACAAAGGTATTTATTGTATCTCGAGAAAATCCAGCTTGCAAGGGATAATTAGAAATACGGTGTTTTCAAAATTGGATAGCAAATGAGAAGCAACCATCGGAACTTAATTGAAAATCCGGTATAAAAAAGATGCGGTATAATTATATTTCTAATCAACGGTGTAAAATAAATTTTCTTAATATTTATTATTAATATTTCAGGCATTCGAAAACATATTATGTAATTAATGTCATATCGAAAGGCACGAATAAAAAATTAATAAATCAAATTATTTCTGAATGAATATTTTAAAAACCGGTTTGCAGGATGATATTTTGTAAGTAAGGAACTAAATAAATATTTGTTACGTTAACAGTTTCAACATTGCTTATGAATTAATCAATGACATTTCTCTCCGGCGAAATTCTATCTATTTATAGATAGCACTATCAATAGTCGATCGTGCTGGCATTTGGTTGCATAAAACCGTTGCACTGTAGGCGTATCGAAACTGTCGACCTCGTGACTCAAATATTGATGATTTCAAATTTCAACGAAATTGCTTCACATAAAACATAAGTAATATCATATCTGATGGTAATATAACTTAGTTTATATATTTAATTATATAAGCAGAAGTTAATATAAAATTCCATTTAGATTTTTTAAAATGTATTACATCTGGTACTGGACCTGAATATGTACGATATTTTATGATGAGCTATTTACTTTAAAATACGGTGCGCGCTTATTGCGCGCACGATGGCCAGCGAAATCGAAAATTTATTAGAACCCTTATTATTTTACATGTACAGTCGAGCCTTCGAATTATGGACTTCCCTCTTATGGACTATCTGTTTTATGGACTTTTTTCTCCCCCAATTATGGACTTTTCCTTCTGTCGCTGTTTATCGCCTTCCCCCACTTTTGTGCTTACCGAGGTTCTTCGGGTTCTTAATGCGCATGCGTAAATAGCGGGCGAACTTTTAAATATGTCAACAGTACACATAACCTTAAACTTTTTATACATACATGTGCCGCCTTTCACTCGTACTTGTAGCGCATGCGCGTTAGTCAGAACGAAAGGCGACGAAGTAGGGGAAGCGATCTCTCCCCTTCATTGACCATATTCGGGATCGGAGCATTCCCGACGAGTCCATGATACGGAGGCTCGACTGTAAATAAAAAAATTATTTCTAAACATCGTAGTAGAGAGATTTCGTTATAGACGAATATTTAGTTACAAGAGTGGGCAACGTCTGCACGTATAATAGTCCGGTCAAAAAAGATCGGAAAAGAATGAACAGTGGAACTCGTCGATACTGGCGATTTTTTTCATGTAATTTAAGTTTAGGGTGCCAGAAAAAACATACCAAAAAGTTGAACGACAGCGCGTGGCATTCCACCTTAATTTAATCTTGAAGGTGGAAATTTGTGGTTTTTTAAATTGTTGGTACAAGATAGTTGCCGAGTATGTCGCATTCAGTACCATGAATAATGTTGCATTATTTCTCCTTGGCGACTCAGGTAGACTAAAATAGTACATTACCTAACAAGGGTGTAAAGTATACTTTTACACATGGGACGGGAACCACACATACGAGGCGTCGAAGGCGCCGAGTGATGTTTAAAGTTCCCTACCAGTGCGTAACAGTTATACTTTACACACGTGTTAGGTATCCTATTTTTTGTATTTGCGCGCGTATATTGGGAGTGCATAAAAGTTTACTTTATGCGCGAAAGATAGGCATCAAAAGTACTTTACGCACGAACTTTACGCCCGCAATTACAAAAATGAAATTCTAAAATTTCTAAAATAATCTAAAGTTATTAAACAATATATTTTGGTTTTAGATGCTTTTTTTCGAATGATACAGATGAAATCGCGCTACTTTAAATATTGTGAAATGTCTTCATTTAGAGTGATTGATTAAGTAAAATTACCACGTGCAACATGGGCTCGAAAAATTAACCATGTACGATGTATTAAACGTATACACAACTAGTATTTTTCCTAAACTCAACGTTGTAAATTTACAACTCAGGATTGAACACTTAACCTCAATTCGGAAAAACTTCAATGCTGATCTTAGTGTTGTTATTTTCATTTTTGAAAGTGTAGGGTAAATGTACAGGAAGAAGTTGATAGGAAGATGACAGATACACACGAACGCTCGAAAGCGCCGTTTATGCTACGATCACAAATAAACTCGTATCAGTTACAGCATTTTCACCCGGTGTTTTAATTATTTTCACTTGTAATGTTACTCAACCAAGGACAAATTACTAATTATAAAGTCGAACAGGAACTTTGTTTTCCGCACATATGCGAAGAATGTTTTATCTTCAAACAATCTTCAAAGATGTCATATGTCTGTAAAATAATAGTTTATATTGTAGCTCATTTATAAAATGTAGCTTTCTGACTAATTTGGTTCTTATTTTACGACTTCTTTTTTTAATAATTTGCAAGAAATTTGAAGAATTGAGACTCTGTTTCAGTAAACTCTGAATCACCTGGATTGACTGGATTGTTGTTGAAACAATCGGATTATGCCTGCGACATCAAGACTTTATCAAGCAAGCAGAACAAAATTCGAAATCGAATATTTGTGAAATGTTTACCTCAGAAATCGACAAGCTTTGCAACCCCTGTACCTATGGTGCAGAATTAATAGGTATGTTTTATATATATTTTTTTCAGTTTCTGTCGAACTTCCTTAACCGCGTATATCAAGATGTAAATCTTCTAAATAACAATGATATCCAGAACGGTTCTATAATGTTCTCCTTTTTTTTTGCAACATGAGTATTATATTAATTGTACTAGGAGTTTAAAAGTGTATACATATCTAAATAAAGCTAATGAATAATACTCAAGGGTTTAGACGATGAACATTTTATTCTTGTTTTTTACATTTTTAATATGAGAGAATATATATACAGAATATTTTATAAAATAATAAGAAAATATACATATTACGAATATACTATTGAAAGTATAATCGCAACCGCATTTTGCAGACAAAAAATATTTGTACCTTACATCTATATACAACATTCACATTCACCATCACTAGTTTCTTACATATCGAAATGGACGACATTGTTTTCTCATCCTCTTCTTCTTGGCAGGGGTTTTTCTCGTTCCGTTGTGCACAAGGCCGTTCAACAAGATTTTCATTTGCTGGACCTTCTCGCACAAAATACCAGAATGGCTAAACGTGTCCAGGAATCTTCCAAATTCTGTCTTGTGCTTTGCCGCTTCTTCTTCTTCTGCGATTCTTTTCCGCTGATTACACAGCCAATTGAACAAGTTAACTCGCTTCCTTTCCATACTGTTGTTCTTTCCGGACATATGTACAGGGGAAGATATATACGGCGATTCGTGAGACGCTAATCCACTTCCGGTAAGTGGCCAAGATTTCGCTGTGGTTGATTCCACTGCTTTGCACCACCCGCGTAGCGTCGACTCCGGGACTCCCACTTGCCGGGAAACTGATGCCTTCGTTGCGCCTTCTCGAACTAGTTTCACCGCCAGCAGCTTCTCCGAGGCGGAATACCTTTTTATCGTTCTTTTACACATTTTGTAGTATGTACAAAACTGGAAACTACGAGACAGGAATGATCTTCTCAGCTTGGATGCAGACGTGCAACTGTGATTGTTGTAGCTTTCCATGTAGCGATCTCAGCATGTACTTCTCCCCACTAGCTCTAACCTGCACCATCCATCGCATCTTCCATGATCCTCTGTAAGGCGTACCCCTCTTCAACGAATGGACCAACCACAGGTAAGCTCGGCTCGGACGCTTCCCTTTCTAATTTTACGACGCTCCTGGGTGCAACCCCTCCACGTTTCCCAATGACTACAACGATGTCAACAAACTCCTCGTCGCAATTTCCATCCTGACAAACCTTCCAGTCTATTAGTCGAAATGACGCCGTCCTTTTTCTGAATGATTAGTAACGGGCTAAATCTTTGTTACTTCTTTTCCTCCCTGTCATGAAGAAAAATCGTATACTTCCCTCGGGAAGTAAAAAAGAATGTCTCAGACTGCGTGTAATTTTTACCCGAGGTGAAGCCGAGGCCGCAAGCGGGAGGAAGGTTGCTGCTTTCGTCCCAGTGTGATGAAAAATATTTTAAAATTATTAAATTTTCAACTTTTCCCAACATTTGCTTATATTCATTTTTACTTTGGTAAGGTTGAAAAGTGACTACAAATTTTTGTTATTATTGCTTAACCCAATTGATGATAATAGAAGGTTGTTTGCAACATTTTTGTAAAATTCAAGTTGTAAAGTTCAAAGTGGTTTTTCAAATTCTTGCAAAATAAGAATTGATAACTATATTATAACAAGACACTCGCGCGCATAAAAACTAGAGTTGCAGTCTGAGACATTCTTTATTTTACCTCCCTCGTTGAGTAATATACTATTTACACAATTTTGACATTTTTCGGTCGCATTTTACGCACTCAAGTGACATAAAATATCGTATAAAACATGTGCGTAAATGTTTATTCTGCGAATGTGATTACGACCCTCGCCTTCAGCTCGGGCCGCAACCCTTCCCATTCGTTGATTTAACTTTTACGCACCAGTTTCATAATATACTATTTTACAATCGACATGTTTCACATTCGCTCACTTTATTAGCTACCACTATTGAGCATTTTCGTGGATAGAAAAGTTGGGCGTCTTGGAAAAACGAACCTACTCACAAAGATTTAGCCCGTTACTAATCATTCAGAAAAAGGACGGCGTCATTTCGACTAATAGACTGGAAGGTTTGTCAGGATGGAAATTGCGACGAGGAGTTTGTTGACATCGTTGTAGTCATTGGGAAACGTGGAGGGGTTGCACCCAGGAGCGTCGTAAAATTAGAAAGGGAAGCGTCCGAGCCGAGCTTACCTGTGGTTGGTCCATTCGTTGAAGAGGGGTACGCCTTACAGAGGATCATGGAAGATGCGATGGATGGTGCAGGTTAGAGCTAGTGGGGAGAAGTACATGCTGAGATCGCTACATGGAAAGCTACAACAATCACAGTTGCACGTCTGCATCCAAGCTGAGAAGATCATTCCTGTCTCGTAGTTTCCAGTTTTGTACATACTACAAAATGTGTAAAAGAACGATAAAAAGGTATTCCGCCTCGGAGAAGCTGCTGGCGGTGAAACTAGTTCGAGAAGGTGCAACGAAGGCATCAGTTTCCCGGCAAGTGGGAGTCCCGGAGTCGACGCTACGCGGGTGGTGCAAAGCAGCGGAATCAACCACAGCGAAATCTTGGCCACTTACCGGAAGTGGATTAGCGTCTCACGAATCGCCGTATATATCTTCCTCTGTACATATGTCCGGAAACAACAGCGGTATAGAACGGAAGCGAGTGAACTTGTGGAATTGGCTGTGTAATCAGCGGAAAAGAATCGCAGAAGAAGAAGAAGCGGCAAAGCACAAGACAGAATTTGGAAGATTCCTGGACACGTTTAGCCATTCTGGTATTTTGTGCGAGAAGGTCCAGCAAATGAAAATCCTGTTGAACGGCCTTGTGCACAACGGAACGAGAAAAACCCCTGCCAAGAAGAAGAGGATGAGAAAACAATGTCGTCCATTTCGATATGTAAGAAACTAGTGATGGTGAATGTGAATGTTGTATATAGATGTAAGGTACAAATATTTTTTGTCTGCAAAATGCGGTTGCGATTATACTTTCAATAGTATATTCGTAATATGTATATTCTCTTATATTAAATGTGTAAAAAACAAGAATAAAATGTTCATCGTCCAAGCCCTCGAGTATTATTCATTGGCTTTATTTTTTAAACCCCTACCACAAGTAATCCAATATTTATGTTGCAAAAAAAGGGGAACATTATAAAACCTTTCTGGATATTATTGTAATTTAGACGATTTATATCGTGATATACGCGATAAACAAAGTTCGACCAGAACTGAAAAAAAATATATAAAACATTCCTTTTATTTCTACACCATAGATACTATCGTGGTTGATAGGCTTGTCGATTTCGAAGGTAAACATTTCACAAATATTCGATTTCACAACAGGGTCACAACAGAGTCCCAATTCCTCAAATTTCTTGCAAATTATTAAAAAAGAAGTAGTAAACTAAGAACAAAATTAGTCAGAAAATTCCATTTTATAAATCTGCTACAATATAAACTATTATTTTACAGACAAATGACAACTTTGAAGATTGTTGGAAGGAAACAAGTGAAAACATTTGACGCACGTGTGCGGAAAACAAAATACCTGACAGACCTTATAATTATACTTATTTGTCCTTCTTCGAGTAACATTACAAGTGAATAGTATATTACTCGACGAGGGAGGTAAAATAAAGATTTGAATAAGAATTTGTGAAACCAGAATAAAATAAACAACTCCATCTGCATTATTAAATTTCACTTTGATTTATCTGATTTTGAATAATTTAATATTATGATAAGATAAATTGAAATTCAAACAGATATTACGTTTGAAAATAAAGTTTATATTTAAGGGCCTTCGTGCGTGCCAAAAAGCGAGGAGAATTTTTGTGCGGGTCTTTAATAATTAAGACCCAGAGAACCAGCTAGCTGCATATTGCCGCATATAAGGGTAAAGTCAGGCGGCGAATATGTCGGCAGAAATACGGATTATGCGCCATCACACAGACAGCAAATTTGCTGGAATTGTATTTCTGCCGACATATTCGCCGCCTCTCGCTCGCTCCGCTCGAGCGACACTCTTCACACTCGTCGAAGATCGATAATTGCGCCCTTGTTGCATTAAATACTAAAAACACCGAGTGAAAATGCTGTAACTGACACGAGTTTATTTCTGATGGTAGCAGAACCGACGTGTTCGAGCGTTCGTGTGAATCCGTCATCTTCCTGTCAACATCATTCTGTACATTTACCCTACACTGTAAAAAATGAAAATAACAACACTAAGATCAGCATTGAAGTTTTTCCGAATTGAGGTTAAGTGTTCAATCCTGCGTTGTAAATTTACAACGTTGAGCTTAGGAAAAATACTAGTTGTATATACTTTTAATACATCGTACATTGGTAATTTTTCGAGCCGATGTTGAACGTGGTAATTTTACAATCTGGATAATTTTACAAGATGTTATGAAAAGTTATATTATTCCTCATTGTAAATGCACTGTTTTGAAAGTGGATAATTTTCCGAGCCTATATTGTAAAATTCATTTTAAATTTTTTCAGTGTAGATAATTTCCATCAACCACTCTAAATGAAGTCATTTCACGATGTTGAAAGTAGCGTAATTTCATCTGTATCATTAAACAATAAGCATCTAAAACCAAAATATTGTTTAATTACTTTAAGGAGAAATAACGCAACATTATTCATCGTACTGAATGCGACATACTCGGAAGCTTTCTTGTACCAACAATTTTCATTAATACTCTTATAGCGGTTAATTTTTTTAAATACTGAAAAGAGAGGTGCGATAGTTGGCGCTGATAAGGTTTCAATAAGAATTTGTGAAACCAGAATAAAATAAACAACTCCATCTGCATTATTAAATTTCACTTTGATTTATCTGATTTTGAATAATTTAATATTATGATAAAATAAATTGAAATTCAAACAGATATTACGTTTAAAAATAAAGTTTATATTTAAGGGCCTTGGTGCGTGCAAAAAAGCGAGGAGAATTTTTGTGCGGGTCTTTAATAATTAAGACCCACAGAACCAGCTAGCTGCATATTGCCGCATATAAGGGTAAAGTCAGGCGGCGAATATGTCGGCAGAAATACGGATTATGCGCCATCACACAGACAGCAAATTTTCTGGAATTGTATTTCTGCCGACATATTCGCCGCCTGACTTTTCCCTTATATGGGGCAATATGCAGCAGATCTCGTTATCTGGGGAGCTACTGTTAAGATAATTTTTCTTTGCCAACATTTTTGTTGTTTTTTTTTTAATATCCCAATTTTATTACAATCTGTCTTGTTGACATTCAGCAATATTTTTGTTGTAGAAATTAATAGTGGAAGGTACCCATCCAGTGATGCGCTCTTATACAGATATTCTTAATTATTATATTAAACTAACACTTATAATATCAATTTAAATAAAGTTAAGAAGTATTATGCCAGTGGGAGTAAAAGTTGATTTTGCACCAGAAGGATCTGGAAAAATGTTTTTCAAAACCAGACTTTAATTCTACAATACTAAAACATAATCAATTTACAAAGAAAATAATTTCCATCGATCGTCACAAATTCCATAATATAATTAATAACATTATTCTTTAGAGTGGTCATATTAAAAGTGTACCATTATTCCTTTCTTTAATTATGATGTAACAGGTTTACCTCGAAAACATCTTGCAGAAATCACTCTAACCCCCCTGAGACCATCTCTTGGAAATCACTAAATTGTCGTTAACTTCCAATGCTCAAAGTTAAACAGGTTCACGTAAACAACATTTGTGTCTACAAAATTCAATGCTTCGTCCGTATTGCGTCAAGCGAAATAATAGTTGCGTACTACATATAAGTAATTTTTTCGAGAAGAAAAATAAAACTCACTTTTGATGTTCAAAGCAATAAACCAATGACAAATGGACCTATTTTAATCTCTTAAACCTTTGTAAACTAGGCTCGTAGTGGCAGACTTGACGCCATTTCTGTCTTGTGAAAGCAAACAAGATATAACTGTAATATAAAGACCATGGCATAAAATCTGGTAATGAAAACTGGGAAAATCCCCGAAGAGGTGTTCCAAAGAAAATGTTGTCTATATTGAAATTGAACATTGCACGTTTTTAAAAACACTATTAAAATGCGATTTTATTAGAAGGGAAATTTGTGTATTAGGATATTTATTAAAGCTAGTTATTAATTAAAAAATACAGAAAAATAAATAGATTAATTCATTCCTTTCAAAAAGTTTTTTGGAGAGAAGAGCAAAGTTATGCCGAAACAGAAAAGTTGAAATTCAACGAAATTCATTTAAATTAATTTCTCTTCATATTTGTGAATTGACATTCTGATCTGCTGGAACGAATTTCAATGAATTAAAAAATAAAATCCGAATGAATTTTCATTTACTGAGACTGATAAATTAATGATAATTACAACAAAATTTATGAAAATGAGCTTAACTAGAATCAACCTGTTTATTACATTGTGTGAATTTGAACACGTTTTAATTTTAATCCAATAAATATTTTCTCAATATAGAATGAGTGAGACTGACAGTTATTCTAGTGATCAAAGGTTGATATGTACAACTTTGCACTTGTACAATTTGTTCAAAGAGGACGAAAAAGAAAGCTTGAACAAATTGATATCGTCCCCAGTAAATGGCTGACATTTGACAAGAAGAAGAGTTGATGTATCACAACGTTTCTGGATACAATTCGCAACGATAAAGATTTGCAATTGCTGCATGATTTAATTAAAAAACTGACTGAATCCCAGAAATCATAAAAAATATTTAAACATAGAAAAGATAGAATACTGTAAAAAATTAAAATGAGATGAAAAATTTCTGTGCAATGTCGAATTTTGTCGCAAGGAACTCGATGATCATTCTTCACTTATGAAGCCTTTGAAGGATCACATTCGAAAAAAACAAAAAATAAAATGTCCATACGTTTCTTGTCAGAATTTGTACCAGAATGTTAATTCATTTGCTGGTCATGTATCAAATCTTCACAGCAAATCCGTTTCAGTTCATCTGCCGCAATGCAGTAAACCTTCTTACAGTACTGATCTCGCAGGCCAGAATGATGCAAATGATGGAATTAACTTTAATAGACGAGATAGCTATTCAGAGAACGCCTTAGATTTTCGCGAGGTAGCTCAATTTTTTTTAATTGCAATCGCATTCCTAATTCCTGCATCAACAATACAATATATTGCCACAGAATAAAGTACTGTTACTGAAGAGGGAAATGAAGTCGTGAAAGAAACATCTAATTTCTTATAACTTATGTTCGGATGAAGTAGAGTCTGTAATTAATTAATCATTTCATAATAATACATTTCAAAAGAGCTTGAAAAATTTAGAATATATAAAAATAAGTTTGATTACGTTCAGCCTATTGCAGTACCTCTAAACAGTGACGATCGAGCAAAAAAAGGGGTTAAATATTTTATTACCCTACTTGGAAAGACTTATTATGGTATATCTATTAATGAGACAAAGTTTATATGAAGAAAAGTTGAGACCGAAACATCACTACCTTCTGCACTATCCGCGATTAATAATGGAATTTGGGCCATTAATGAAAGTTTGGACTCTTAGGTTTAAGAGCAAACACACCTTGTTCAAACGCGTAATTCGTTTCCAGCACAATTTTGTCAATGTTAACAAATCACTCAGTGATAAACATGAACTTTTCCAAAGTTTCATTCGATTAGGAACAGATATCAGATTTCACGTCCAGATCTTCGAACCCAACGAATTTAATCTAGAATTATATGGTGATCAAATTATGGCTGCTATGCAATTAAAAATTGATTTACTCGAGTCACTTCAAGAATGTAACATGGTAATAGTGAACGGGACAAATTATCACAAAAGTCATACAGTAGAATTACGACAAAGTTGGATACTAACATGAAAATATATTGGAGAAGATATGCATCTTTATTTTCGACAATGAGCAGACTATGTACATAATTGTAGAGGGTTATTGTATCGTACTTCGGGCCGTATTTGCTAATTCACGAATTAAGAAAAACTATATATTATGAATGGCATCCATTATCCGCCATAATCAATTACAAACCTATGAATATATACAATTTAAAAAACATGCTATGTGTGAAATCGCATCATGCATTTCTTGCTAGTATATAAGTACTCCTTATATACTTTTGGTGAGTCCATCAAGGTGAAGTTTTTACAATTGTTCAAACCTTCTTGAATTTCAAGTTTATATCACGATAACTGCTAAGTAAAAATAGTTGAGAGAAAGATTATATATGTCCTATTTTATAATCAGTTTCGGTCCATTTTTGCACTATTTTGATTGCCTTCTTTAACCTACTCCAGTCAAACCTCCTAAAAACGCCTAATAACATGGAGTCGAAGAGAAATGGATCAGGGAGGAGGGGGTCACTTCCCACCATTTCAAGCCTTTTTCACTAATTTATCTAGTTGTTTGTTAGTTTGTGTCATAATGCGTAGTCAAAAACTTCAAAAGGTCTTGCCATTACCTCTCTTTTTTGCAAAATTAGAAAACATTCATTTTCCTGTTTGCTCGAAAATCGCTTCGAAAATTTTGTCGTGCTTCAAAAACAATACACTTTTCGCCTTTATTGGTTTTGATTTATTGCAACAGTTGCACGTATGTTCAAGTGATGCCTTCGCTTTTAATCATATTATTATATTTTTCTACTTTGAGGAGAAATCATTCAATTTTTTAGGAAACGTTCTTCACTTCGATTAATAAAAGTTCTTACTTCGAATGACACCTAATTCTTTGACAAAAATCGCGGAAAATCATGATGAAAATACGTCTGCTTAAAACATCTGCAAAAAACACAACTTTAATTTGGATTACACTTAATTAATACTTGTTTACACTTGCCAACACTAATACAGCAAATTCAGTGTTCTAGAAAATATTTGTTATTCCATCAAAAAGGTTGACTGATCTCTGCAAACTTTATGTTAGAATAGTAAATCATTCGATAGAACACCGAGTTTCTTCTATCAGTGTAAAAAAATACTTTGCAGCAAAATATCGGGTGTGGATAAAAAAATAAAAAAAAATAACCCGTCTCTCCTCGACTTTCTCCATATAAGAATAATTTAAAGTTCTTCTTCCTCTAGTGTAACTATTGATTCAACATTACGCATTATTTATATATTATACATATATTTTTATGATATTCAGATACTCCGAAAACAAGTAATCAAGAAAAGAAACTTTCGAATCCTCCCCGTTCGTTTGAAAAACATATTTGGTATATACACAGGGAGTCCGAAAAGTATGGAAACGGTCATGTAACTTTTGAAAGAAAAGATATTTCGAAAATCGCTGACACGCGTGAAACGATTTTTCAACAAATTTTTTCTGCGGGGTTCCAAGGGGGGAGGGGCACGAGGGTGGATGAATATCTTAAATGGCAACATGGATCGAGTGGGGGCTCATTTGAAAGGTCTTTTCCAGACGAATTCAAAATACTAGGCATAGATGGCGCTGCGATCAATTTTTAGCGGTCGTAATCGACTTTTAAAACTTTTAATCTAGTAACTTTTGATCAAATGAGGATTTTATTTTATTTCTAGTATTTTATTAATTTTGTACCAACTACAGAATGAGATGTGCAAATTGATATCCTTCAGCAACTTGACAATATCCCAATCGTGCATAGAAGTTATCATTTAATTTTTGCAGCATTTCTTGAGATATCGAATTAGAACATTGAATTAATCTTTCCTTTAACTCATCAATGTCTATAGGCTTTGTTTCGTACACCTTGTTCTTCAAAAAACCCCCAGTAAAAATAATCCAGATGAGTTAGTCCGGTGACCTTGGTGGCCACTCAATCGAACCTCTCTTGCTGATCCAACTCCCATGGAAAATTTTGTTCAATCGATAGCGTACAATCGAACCAATATGACACTGAGCACCATCCTGTTGAAACCAGACATTGTCAAATGTTGTACCAGTAATATTTCGGATTGCTGGTGTAACATAGGTATTCAATAAATTTAAGTACGCCACAGCTGTGAAATTCTCTTCGACGAAGAAAGGTCCAACAATTTGATTGCACAAAATTCCAGCCCAAACATTGATTTTCTGTGGATGTTGTGTGTGGGTATCTCTCATCCTATCAGGATTTTCGTCTGACCAATATCGTATATTGTGTCTATTAACTTCTCCACTCAATTGAAACGTAGCTTCATCGGAGAAACATATCCAGAACTTGAAAAACTCATTTTCATCACACCGTCTCATCATTTCCTCACAAAATTCTAATCTGCGATCGAAATCGTCTTCCGAAAGCTCTTGCACAAATTTTATTTTATATTGATGAAACTTATTTTGTCTTAGTATTTCATGGACAGACGATTTGTCGATACCAGTTTGTTGCGCAATCTTCCTAACTGAAGTATGGACCTCCTCAACAACACAAACACAGATTGCTAAACTGTTATCTTTGTTTGTAGCCGTTTTTGATCTCCCGGATTTTGGACGATTTCTGAGTCAGTATCGTGAAATCGAGAAACAGTTTTACAAACAGTTGATTTGGATATGGGTAGACGATCAGGATGGGTATTATTAAACTGTTGGGCGACTTGTTCGTGAGATCTTTTTTTATCATCATATCCTCGTAGAATAAGGATTTCGATTCTTTCTTTTTCTGTCAAAGACATTTTATATCATAAGCAAGGAGACCGAACAGAGAATTTAAAAAATGGAAGAAATTTTGAGTAAATAGTGATAAAACGAAAAACAATGAAAAAATAAGAAAAAATTGTAATGGTAGAAAGTTAAAAGTAAAATTGTCGTACGAATAAGCGCAGTATTGTCGTATCACTCGAGTCACACTCAACATAGATTTTGCTCGATCTTCCAGTTAGAATATTCTGAACAAAACGCACTTCCTTTACGAGAAAGCCGTAATCACGAAGTACCCGAATGTTGCCATATATCAACGAGATATTACGAAATATTCGTGAAAAACTTGAAAGTTCTACTATCCCACGCAGAGAAATTTCGAATGTATATTCTGTGTTTTGGAACCCCGCAGAAGAAATAGATTTTTTGAAAAATTGTTTCACGTATTTTGGCAATGTTCGAAAACTTCATTTGATCAAAAGTTACTAGATTAAAAGTTTTAAAAGTCGATTATGACCTCTAAAAATTGATCGCAGCGCCATCTATGCGTAGTATTTTGAATTCGTCTCGAAAAGACTTTTCAAATGAGCCTCCACTCGGTCTATGTTACCATTTAAGATATTCAGTCCCAAGGGAGGGGGGGGGGGTTGGAACCACGCAGAAAAAATAGATTTTTTAAAAAATCGTTTCACATGTTTCAGCGATTTATCTATAGATCTTAGGTATCTAGTGGGGCCTTACCTAGCGGCCGTTCTGGGAACCCTAACAGTGACTTTTAATACAAATAAAAATTCATACATATGTGTATGTATACTAAGGTAATAAATCAAAACCATTAAAGGTGAAAAGTATGTTGTGTTTGAAGCACGACAAAATTTTCGAAGCGTTTTTCGAGCAAACAGGAAAATTAATGTTTTCCAATTTCGTAAATAAACGTGGCAATGGCAAGACCTTTTGAAGTTTTTGACTACGCATTATGACACAAACTAACAAACAACTAGATCAATTAGTGAAAAAGGCTTGAAATGGCGGGAAATGATCCACTCCCCTCCCCGTGTAATTATGTGTATAATGACCATTGTTCAATATGTGGCAAGATTTTGGCCTCAATTTTCATTATTTTTGGAATATATTATTTTAAGTTATAAGAGCGGGTGATGAGTATTAACTCTATCTACTTCACACGCTAACAAAGTTTCATCGTCATCAATAGCGGAACTGCATTTTTCAAAATACACCTATATGAACGAACAATAATACATCGTGATGTTTAATATAAAAAACATTTGCATTGATATTTTAGTAACCATATAAGCTGTAAGTATTTTTTAAATTTCGCTTATTATATACCTTATAGTGAGCGGATGTTAAATCAAACTTGTTTTTTGCAACAGAAATTATTTCTGATATGGAACTTGCGCTTATGACTGTTCTCCCTTGTCTGTAGCACAATTTAAACAAGGGCATTATTCCTAAAAATAAATTATTTGAATAAAATCTTATTGTTTTAAATTACAGCAATATGTATATGATACATTTTGAGTAATAGAGGACAGCAGAATTATCAAATGGAAGTAGGCAATTTTTAATATTCTTAGAGAAGTATATGCAGTATATATATATATATACATTTAATTTGATACACGTTTGTTAATGATGTTTAAATTTTAATTAATATACATATTTTTCTTTTAACCCTTTCAGGCACATGGGACTCCGGGATCCCACCTTTTTGGGATTCACTTTTTACCAGGGACCCGCAACGAAAGTAACGAAATTAAAACTATACCAAATATACATGGGATACCGAAAATGAAACGAAATATTTCGTTTCGTTATCGTGTGCTGTCAATGTATAAGCGTGATAATGTTACGGGTCCCTGCTTTTACGCATTTCATTGTCAGTCTTCAAAATATACATTTATATTCAATTTTTTTATATTATTCCTTCAACCATTATATTCATATAAGCATATTATAATTCATAATTAACAGAAATTAGTTATTATAAATACGTTTTTTGTATGGTTAATGCAGCTGTTATAGAATAACGGCACCTACATTTTTAAAACGCGTATACTTCAAAATTCAACACGGCGAATATATAAAATGCGAAAAAGTTATTTGATCGCAGCAAAATGGAATTTTTGGGGGTTTTCAAGGTCGCTAATTACGAATTTGGTCTTAGATTTGTAATCAGCCACCTCGAAACCTCCAAAGACCAAATTTTGCAGTAATCATAACTTTCGAATTTTTGTATATAGCATTAAAAAAGAGATTTTTTTCATCCCCTAGCGTAAAGTTCGTACATTCTTCCCGCTAAACAGGGAAAAAAGTACTATGTTCAGTCCCTGTTGTAACTTTCCTCCCGGTGTCCTGTATATGCGCGACTGTCTGATGTTTCAAAACGGAGAGTCTACCATGTCGAGAAAAGCTCAGGTATGATAAGTTGACAGCCATGTAAGCAAACTTGTAGTTTTTTGTACATTATACAACGAAAACTACACGCATCAGATATATGTGAGCTGAATTTCCCGTGTCTCCTACACCGAGTGCGCTGACGCAAAAAATTGAGTGAATTCGCCCTGTAACTCGCGTTTTAGTGAAATTTTGCTAGCCTCTAAAATTATAGAAAGCACCCTGTATCGCTACGTTAGTGTAAAATGTCTTCATCAGAACTATCAGAGGATGGAAATTTGGATCCAAATGAAATTGTTGAAAGAAATTTTGAAGCTGAGAAGAATTTGATTGTGAATAATTTATTACCTAAAAAGTCAAGAGCAGATTATGAAATAGCTTATGGTGCATTTTTGAAATGGAAACATAGTAATAATGTAAATAAAATTGACGAAAATATTCTACTTGTATATTTCAAAGAATTAACAAAAAAGTGGAAACCTTCAACTCTTTGGAGCCATTGGTCAAAACTACGGACTACGTTGAGTTTAAGGCATAATGTTAATATCAACGAATTTAATTTACTGAAGTCTTTGTTAAGGCACGAATCTAAAGGATACAAGCCCAAAAAATCTCATGTTCTTACCTTTGATCAAATAAATAAATTTCTGTTTGAAAGTGACGACAACATATACTTAGCTACGAAGGTATTTATAAATTTCTCTCATTATATTAGTAATTATGATTATAATAGAATGTATTTGGACTAAGTTTTAAATACTTTCTAATATAGGTTATACTAATTTGTGGTTTCTTTCGAGCATTAAGATGCAAAGAAATTGTCAACTTAAATACCACAGATATTCAAGATTCCGTAAATTTAGACGATAAGAGTGAGCAATATATTATATCAATTAACGATACAAAGAATGCATACCCTCGTCAGTTCATTGTTGGTGGAAAATACTATGATATAATTAAAAAATACAAATTGATGAGACCATCTGGATTAGCCGATAATCGATTTTTTGTGCAATATCATCGTGGGACGTGCACTAGACAGTACATCGGCAAAAACAAAATTTGTGAAATTCCTAAGATTATTGCTCTATATCTGAACGTAGAAAAGTCTGATGGCTATACAGGACTCTTTTTTCACCGAAGTTCAGCAACAGCCGCTGCTAATGCAAGACTGGACTTCACTAAAATAAAACAGCTTGGTGGATGGCGTTCGGACACTGTTGCGCAAGGATACATCGAAAATTCGACAGCGAATAGGGAAGACATTTTTAAATGCATCGCTTACTCTACTAATAATGAGAAAAATAGGACAACTAATACTAGTGCAACTATACCAAGTACGGTGAAAACATCACGCGCAACAAAAGATCCATCGCAAAATAAATAAAAACAATATTTAAAAATATAACTAATAATATGATTAATATTATTACTGACAATGATAATTACAACTTTCTAGATATACAGTCTACACACCTTCAAAATACCAATGCAGCTCCGTTTAAAGGTACAACAGATAAATTGACATCTGCTATTTTGCAAGAATCGACATTAAACCAACGTGGAACAGAAAATAAAATCTCGGATAATATTTGCAACGCAGAAACATCATTTAAAACAATAAATACATTTAACGGTGAGCACTTAAAAATCATATAAATAAAAATAAATAAAAAGAACTTACGACTAATGCTGATTATAATACTCCAGAAATGCCATCTACAAGTAGACAGCCATCAATAAGTAACCTACATGATTATCCATGGGAAGACATTCGCTTCGAAGGTGACAATGTTAATAAAACTCCCCGAGTACAAAATTCGAATAGAATGAAAAGAAGAACCACGGAATTTGGCACGGATAGTCTAGACCCAGAAAAAAAAGCATGTGTGGTACTTGAAAATTGCGAGATTCACACCATAATAATCAATAATAACTACACTTCTCAAGAAAAGAAAAATGATACAAATTCACATAATTCAAATACGTAAATTTGTACTAATATCTAATTTCATTAAAAAATTTAAATTGTTTATTACAAAAAGTTGATTAAATAAAATCGAAATGTTTTGTAATGTATTTGAAATAAAAATTAGCCTTTATAACATAAGTCGATTCACTCCCTGCTCTTGTCATGTCGCGCACAACGCTCGTTTGGTAGAGTCCGTCTACTAAGAGTTGAGAGTGTTGAGACATAATCGGTGTATTCCATTACGCTGTCGACAGTACAATTGTAACGTTGCATCCTTTTTTAGTCTGTGTATCAGATAAAGGTGAAACGATACAAATTAAAAAATCCGCCAAATTTTGGACTTGATGTTGTACTTTATCTATGAACGACATGTACGTCACACTGATCCATCATAACCCAAAACATGGATGCTATGTCTGAACTCTTATTACAGGAAGTCTACCGTTTGGCCTCTTGTCTCGAAAAAATGGATTCATCTACCACAAAAATAATGTTCGAACCTTAATGTGTATATTATGTGGTATCGGGGGAGCTCCGCCCCCACGAACCCCTCCCTTCCATCATGAAGTAATAACGAACTTTCCACTGGGTATGAACAAAAATGTATATTGCACTCGCGGGAGGGAAATGTGAACTCCGCGCTCCCGCGTACATGCCGCCATCGCTTCGCTCGGGCGGCAACTACGAGCAGGAGCGCACAGCCCACTTTCTTCCCTCGGTGCATAATATACTATATATATTTCCTAATAAAATATTTGTAAGACTTAAAATGTAAAACGTGGGGCGCAATAGAGGTAACAGAAATGACTAACATGTCTAAACCAGCGTGTCATATTGTTCATTTAAGCATAAATTTCTCATTTGTTATTATTCGTCGAGGAGTCATTTCTGTTACCTCAATTATATATTAGGGTGCTTTGAAAAATGGCGAATGTCGAAATTAATTACGGACATGGCCCTATTGGATAGAGAAAAAAAAACAAAACTCTTTTCCCTCTTGCAAAAATTCGCTAAAATTGAAATTAGGGGGCGCGCAAGGCGCTTGAAGTTTTCCATTTGATTAACACAGGAAAAACGTGAATAATCAGTTTTCATTTTTTATCGAAGAATTGGACCACCGAAAAAATTCGATCGCAATATATTTCAAAAGTACACATGTTTCGCCGTCCGCATAAATTTTTTCAAAATTTTTTATTGCGTTTTCACAACGATACAGACGGTACGGATCGATCAAATATAAGAATTTTTCAACAAGCAGGGCCTCTACATTATCTTATGTAATGATTATCGCATATGTATTGATCGAAATGGCATCATAGTGCTTTCTCTGGGGTTTTCGGGGTCGCTGATCACGATTCCGATGTCAAAATTGAATTTTCACACCCTGGGTGAACCCGGCTGGGGGCGAATTTATATCTGTTCAAATAAATAGATTCAAATCGCTCTACCATGCCTATTTAGGGTTTTTGGAGGTCGCTGATCACGATTCCGATGACAAAATTGCATTGTTACTTCTTCGGTAAACCCAACTGAGGGGAGAATTTATATTATCTCAAATATTTTGATTCAAGTTATTCTATGCTGCTTATTTTATAGAGTTTCTAATAAACCTGCCGACATCTAAATTTAAATAAGATGGCACACATGTTCTTAAGAAATAAATTGATAATTTGTAACATAAGGTAGCGCAAAAAATAAGCATATAATAATCTAATTCATCAAAGTAATTTTTTAAATGAAATTTTCTTGAAATGAATGTAACCTTATTTACTTCGACACAGACCTATGGTTAAATATAATTTTTTATAAAAAATTAGTAATTTATAAAAGATTTTAGTAAATCAATTAAATCACTAAATCGTTTAAAAAAATCTTTTAACAAATTGGTAAAAGTTATAACATTTTTCAAATCTATTTTTAGCGTTAGTAAATCGATAAAAAATTAGTAAATTAATAATTTGTTTAAAATTAAAATTAAATTAATTTAATTATAAACAGAATTAATTTTAAAATCGGTTGAAAACTGGAAATCTATTTAAAATCCAGTGAATCCATTTTAAAATTTCTTGTAACATTATAATATTATAATCTATTTTAAAAATCAACAAATCAATAAAAATCATTACAGTGATACAAAAATTGATAAATTTGTAAAGATTAGAAAACTCATTAAAACTCAGTAAATTATTGAAAAATGTCAATTTTCACATCGGAATCGTGATCAGCGACCCCGAAAACCCCCGAGAAAGCACTATGATGCCATTTGGATCAATACATATATGATAATCATTACATAAGATAATGTAGAGACCCTGCTTGTTGAAAAATTCTTATAATTGATCGATCCGTACCGTCTGTATCGTTGTGAAAACGTAATAAAAAATTTTGAAAAAATTTATGCGGACGCCGAAACATGTGTACTTTTGAAATATATTGCGATCGAATTTTTTCGGTGGTCTGATTCTGCGATAAAAAATGAAAACTGATTGTTCACGTTTTTCCTATGTTAATCAAATAAAAAACTTCAAGCGCCTTGCGCGCCCCCTAATTTCAATTTTAGCGAATTTTTGCAAGCGGGAAAAAAGTTTTGTTTTGTTTTCTCTATCCAATAGGGCCATGTCCGTTGTTGCGAACCATCGATTTATATACTGAGAATTATTGTAAATTATTTGTAATGGTATCCGGTGCGGGTTTTCTGTGGTTTCCCCGCACCATTGCACTCCTAATGGAATACCATATGCGAAATCGGCCACAGCCGTGCAGAAATGCAAAGTTAAAAAAAAAAACGGTCAAATCTAAAATACTCGTTCGAATTTTGAAAGGTTGCAAGTTACGATCGTTCCTTGACAACGGTTGTTTATCGACTATCGCTTGATCGGTAGAAGAAAAGAAGGACGAATTCGTGTCAGCCATCTTTTAGAGAGAATCGCTTGTGATCTTGAAAATTACGCGTTGCCTGCGATAGATCAACGATAATTCGTCTCGTTGTTACAACCGCGAAACGTGGAATAAAATAAAGTCGTTTTCGATCGACCGAGAGATTTTTGGTTCCCCTTTCGAAGTGTTTTCCGGGTCGGTTTGTTCGGCGTGGTTCTGTGACGATTCGGTCGTTCGGTTGGAACTTTGTGGAAGTTCTCGTCCCGGTTCCGTGATCCCTACGTGGTTGTGCCGAAGTCCAAACGTGATGGTGGTCGCCCACCCGAGATCACCTTTGTGACGGTTTTCGGAACCTAGGTTGGAACGGGACCATTTTACAGCGCGAGTGGTCGCCCACTCCCAAGAAAGCGCGTGTAATTGTGGCAGTGTGTCGTACATTTGAGTTTTCGTGTTGTTTCGAAAAGTTGCCATTTTTCCTATTCTCATCGGAATCGAGTCTCTCAGTCAATCGCGCGACTTCGCGAATTAGTTGTCGTGTTTAATTTGAACTTTGCACGTCCGTTCTTTATTTATCTGAAATAAATCAATACTTATAATAACGTAATAATTGTGTCTTTTTCTCGATCTTCGCTCGGTTCTAAACATCCGTAATGAATTTTGACATTCGCCATTTTTCAAAGCACCCTAATTTATATGTAGAGGGTGTCCGAGAACTCCCACATAATATTGCAGAGGATGAATCTAGACATTATAACTGCGCTTTTCTGGGTCGAGTTATTAAAATAAATATTTAAAAGCGATTCATAAAACAACCAATATATTTACAATTAAAAAGAAACAATAACAATAAAATAACAATAAAAGAAATGAGACACGCCAAAAGGGACTATCTAATTAGGGGTTCGAAATTTTACGCACGGAAAAGCCGTACGTAATAGTACTTTTCGATACAAGTGCGTATGTGTAAAGAACTTTACACATACACACGTGTGCCGAAATATTGTTTACGTACGGCTTTCCGTGCGTAAAGTGTAATCGAGTGCGTAAAGTTTACTTTACGCACGAGTTTACTTTACGCACCGAAAAGACGTACATAAACTTATTTATGAAACGGTTGTGCGGCAGAGGGAGGAACAGAGACGCCGACCGGCAACCCACACGAGTGCGACGAGTGTCGCCTTCCCCAACAAGGACATGAGTCCCTTGTGCGGGAAGAGGGGCATTCCTCTCCCACTGCGGCGCACACCACTACACCTTATGTATGCGGCCCCTGTACGCAAAATGTATGCGCCTTCAAACGTCAACAATGTGTGCGACAGGGACCAACATATCCAAGGGACAAAGACAAAATGAAAACATGCATCGGCAGTTTTCGATCGCAAATAAAAATTAAACGTATACATAATATAATTACGAAACAAGGACAACACTATAGGAAAGAAAGGGACAAACGAAATATATTTACTTATCGATACCAAAAGAATTAATTGACGGAAAAATGAGCGTATTAAAATGAAATGAAATGCAATTTTTTTTTTCACAACATCATTCCGAGCAAAAAAGTTTAATACCAAAATTGGATCTGAAGCTCAGAATTTGAGTGGCGAGCCATTGAAGTTTAAAAAAAAATAATAGTTTTTTTTGCAATAACTCGGCTCGTTTTAAAGTTACTTTAACGAATGATGACTGATTTTGAAGGTTTTTTTATAGCGCTACAACTTATCTTGTATAGCCTATGACCTGCAACGAATATTTCGTCAGTTATGGACCTAATAAAGGGTAAAAATGGCCTTTTTTGCAATTTTTCGCGTCTAACTCATATCCTTTAAATGCTAGCAAAATATCATATTAACAGCGTTGTACAGCTTGAAAAGGCGAAAAATTTATCCCCTCATACGTTTCGTTTTGACAAAAATTGATCCCGTGGGAAGACATTAAAAATCAGAAAATAGACGTAAAACACGCTTCAGCAATGCCAAACCCATTTTTCGCCTGTCTTCTGATTTTTAACGTCTCCCCACGGACTCAATTTTTATCAAAACGAAACGTATGAGGGGGCGAATTCTTCACCTTTTCAAGCTCTCCAACGTTGTTTATATGACATTTCCCTAGCATTTTACGGAAATGAGTTAGACGCAAAAAACTACATAAAAAAGCAATTTTTACCCTTTTTTAGGTCGATAACTGACGAAATATTCGTTGCAGGTCATAGGCTATACAAGATAAGTTGTAGCGCTATAAAAAACCTTCAAAATCAGTCATCATTCGTTAAAGTAACTTTAAAACGAGCCGAGTTATTGCAAAAAAATCTTATTTTTTTTAAAACTTCAATGGCTCGCCACTCAAACTCTGAGCTTCAGATCCGATTTTGGTATCAAACTTTCTTGCTCAAAATGATGTTAAGATTCACCCCCTGCAATATTATTCGGGAGTTCTGGGACACCCTGTATATATATATGGGTGATTCCGCGGAAACTGTGATACTTCAGGTCTTGTGTAAAAAAATAGAATAATACGTATGTAGAATAAATGTATTCTCATGTAACGTATTAAAAGGCAATCACTTTAACCTGTACACGTGAAAACGATGAATAAAAAAATTATTATCATCGTTCTGCAGACTGAAATATAAGTAAAATGTCAGCACCACCAGTGTGTCTTTCTCCGATTTTTTTCGTTCAATTATGAATTGAGTGCAGAATATTGTTTCTAAATAAACGTTATTGGTCTTAAAATATTTGTCTATAGATAGGTAAATGATTATCATTTACATTCTACTTCTCTTTCTTTAATTATCTTGAGTAGAACAATTTGAAATTATTGATAAACAAACAAGCATCGCACCAAGTGCTCACTGAATATTTCGTCGCACACACGGATCGTTAATTTTCAAGCAACTGCGATTCAGAAAATTGGGGTCAGTACCACTTGTAAAAAGTGCTTAAGTGACAAATTGTTTAGGTGTAGTTCCCGAAGCGTACATATGTTAATTGCTGGTTACTTCAAGAATGAATGCGGAAAAAGTTATATACACAGTGATTGCTCCATAAAACAACCTCAAACTTAGTTTGTCAGTACCGCCGAAGTCATTACCGCCGTAAAGTTGTATTTAATAAGTTAAAAAATGTTAGTTAAAAAATGTGAGTTAAAAAAGTTAAAAAAATGGAGAACATACATTTTTTATTTCATTTGTTGATTTGATAATATCGAGTAAAAAAATATCACAGTTTCCGCGGAATCACCGATATATATATATATATATATATTTTTTTTTTAATAATTATTTTTTTTAATAATATTCTGCAGAATATTAATTATTAAAAAAAATATATATATATATATATATATATATATATATATAATAGAGGTAACAGAAATGACTCCTCGACGAACAATAAAAAATGAGAAACTTATGCTTAAATGAGCAATATGACACGCTAGTTTAGACGTACTAGTCATTTCTGTTACCTCTATTGCGCCCCACGTTTTCCATTTTAATATTATACATATTTAATAATTAATATTCTGCTTATGATGTCGGTACATCTGTAACAATTCTACTTTAGATCCCGCTTAATTATTGATGTTTTATCTGCCTAAATGTTACATAGACAATACCTCGAGCGTCATACCAGATATTGTTATACATACATTATTTATCCTACTTTAACTCCTCCAATGCAAAAGGGGAAAGTTCCCATATGGAGCGTTAAGGTAGCAGCTAATATGTAAAGTTTTATACATACATTTTCAGGCACTGGGCAGGATGAAAGTTGGCTCAAAATTTTTACTCGGGATTTCATTCATCAGTTTCGTTATATTTTATAAGTACTATTTCCTGCAAATTTGTCTCTATGAAGGGATAAGGTAAGTTAAAAATTTCGACTGTCGCATTTTGCATTAATCGATTGCGACTAGACATAATTTAATTAATTTAATTATGTTATCGGTTATATCGTGTTTGATTAATAAGTAATAACACTTATATAACGTCGCGTGATTCTATACGTTTCAACGTTTTTTTTTTAAATATTAGTTGCAAAATATAAACAGTAAAGTTTAGAACGATATTTCGTTGTTAATAAAAAATAACAAAATCATAAGAAAAAATAAATCGAATTCTGTGAAACTTGACAAAAATCCATGAATTATTACATCAACTTCATTCATCAAAACAGCATAAAATGTTTTGTTTTTAAATTAGATCCACTTATTACGGATTCCGATGACGTGCTCTACGACAAAGTTCATTAAAATTCGATTTGTAATGTTACCTATCTTTTTTATGCGTTCATTAGAATCTACCGGACAGACGGGAAGATAAACTCGTATCATTAGAGTACACAACAGATACGGAGTAAAAGAAGGTCTCGTACAAAGAACAAATTGCGTATTAATTATGGTTTTTGGATAAAATGAAAGCGAGTTCTGGTGAGTGAGTATTTAGAAGGGTCTAACAAATGCAGAAGATACATTTCGTTGATATTTGCAAAGCTCGTTCAAACGGATATTAAACGAAACTCGAACTATTTACTTACATTCTACAATAAATATAGAATTACATACAATATAAGGATATAATTAGTGAAATACAGAATGTAATTCCTGGAGCTGCAGCTACATTTCATTGTGAACAATTCGTTTCTTTATCCGAACTATGGATGACGCATTTGAAAGGCGCACTATAGGATAATGGTAATTAAAATCCAATTTCTAATTCTACGTATCTTCTTTACGGCTACGGCGCCTGTTCCTGTATCAAACATATTCATTTTTACTGATGAGAAAGGGCCTCTGATAAGAATGCAAGCTATTATCCCTCCGAGGATTACTTTTTATCTATGTAATTAAGGGCCAACGAATTAATATTTAAGTTCCAGTTCTGGATATCCGAAGTATGGAAGACGCATTTGAAAGGCGCACTATAGGATAATGGTAATTAAAATCCAATTTCTAATTCTACATATCTTCTTTACGGCTACAGCGCCGGTTCCTGTATCAAACATATTCATTTTTACTGATGAGAAAGGGCCTTTGAGAGGAATGCAAGCTATTATCCCTCCGAGGATTACTTTTATCTATGTAATTAAGGGCCAACGAATTAATATTTAAGTTCAAGTGCTGGCTGCCAAAGCATAGTAAAGTTTCGTGCTCCTTACAGTTACCATCTTGTAGTACCAAGTTCAGTGCAGTGCAGTGAAGTTATTATTCTATTCGTTCTGAAGTGACACACGCATCTCATACAAAAGTGAAAATTGAGCTGAAATAACCAAGTAAGTACGTTGTTTGAATATAATTGTGCATAAGGTTGGATATAGTACAATTTAAAAGAACTTGTAACGACCCTATAGCACTATGCAAATTGATGGAGTTTTAACCTATTATGGAATAATTTGAGTTTTCAGCAGATGAAAATTCGTTAAATTTAATTTGAAAATATATTATATAATGTATATGTATTAATCATATTAGCAGAAAATATGTATACTTACATTGACAAAATACAAATGTTGCATTTAATTAGTTGCATTTAATGTTTCGGTATATTGTAAAAATCCGTATATCGGGGTTTTTGGGGTCACTGATTACGAATCTGAAATCAAATTTATGAAATTCAAAAAGGCGGATTAAATCGACGGAAACAAGCGTAACAAGGAACACAAAAATAAAGTTTGAAATTTATGCAGAATCTATTCTTATATCTTATTTTTCAAAATTATTCCAATTTTACATAGCTTCATGTGAATGAGATTTTGAATGCAATATTTTTCAAAATGCGGACTTTTGAAAAAAATTAATCCGCCCTATTGGATCCAGCCATGGCACTAATACAGGAGCCGTGGTGCTACAAAGGTCAGATTCGGGGCCTGAGTAGGATTGGCACAGTCTACGCCAGTGGACTTCATGAAATGCAGAGGGCATGCGTAGTTCTTAAAAACATGGACGCTGCCCTGCTACTGGAATTCTCTACTAGGGACCTAGCTTCGGTTAAAGTCTCTCAGGGAATAGGGGAAAGGAGCTTGGTGATTGCATCAGCCTACTTTGCGCACGATAGGGAAACTCCCCCGGAGGAGCTAACTAGTTTAGTCAGGTACTGCGCAAATGCGGGCCTTGATCTCCTCATTGGTTGTAATGCAAATGCTCACAGTACTCTGTGGGGGAGCACCGACACAAATGAGAGAGGGGAGGCCCTCATGGAATACCTGATGCCCACTAACCTCGAAATTTTGAACGAGGGAGTTGAGCCAACGTTTGTAACGGCAAACAGAAGAGAGGTCCTTGATCTCACTCTATGCAGCCAAGGCATGCGTGAGGCTGTCCAGGAGTGGATGGTTATTGATGAACCCTCGCTCTCGGATCACAAACTGATTCGGGCCAAACTGGAACAGTTTAACCCTGCAGAGAAATGGTCCAGAAATCCAAGAAGCACGAACTGGCAAGGGTTCAGAGAAAGTCTGCAAGCCAGGATGAAGGGCTTCAAAGGCAAGTATGGAGCGAAAAACGATCTTGAGTACACAGAGGTCTTTCTTAGGGGAGCTGTGATGAGATCGTTCGAAGCCAATTGCCCACTCAAGAAAGTAAACCCCAAAAGGGGAAGGCTTAATTGGGGATCAGCTTTGGAGCGTAGCCGAAAGGAGACGAAGAGATTATTTAATCGAGCAAAGAAAGCTGACACAGCAGAAGTCTGGACGGCTTACAAGGATAGGTTGAAAGCCTACAAAAGGCAGATTGGAGAGTCTCAGATTAATGTATGGAGGGAGTTCTGTTCGGAAACGGAGAGTATACCCTCTACTGCAAAATTAGCGAGAATACTATCAAAAGGAAATGATGGTAAACTACGATTTATCAAAGGAGAAAATGGCGAGTTTGCCAAATCTCCGAAGGAAACACTGGAAAGGTTGCTGACAAGCAATTTTCCAAGTATTAAACTGGGATCGAACGGTGCCCCCGAGGAGCCTACTACGAGTAAAGGGAGGCACTGGGGGATCGCTGCCCAAGTTGTAAATCCAAACAAGGTTGTAAGGGCACTAATGGCCTTTGAGGCGTTCAAGTCACCGGGACCGGATGGCTTATACCCGGCCCTCCTTCAGGAAGGCCTGGGGGCTATCCTGAGACCATTGACTGGACTTCTTCGGGGGTGCATTGCGCTTGGTTACACACCTACAGAATGGAAGAAATCACGAGTTGCGTTTATACCCAAAGTTGGAAACAGGAACTACGTGGAGGCAAAGGACTACAGACCGATCAGCCTAACATCCTTCCTATTAAAATTGTTGGAAAGATTGGTTGAGAGGTATCTTATAGAAGGTCCTTTGGTACGCTTACCTCTTCATGGGGAACAGTATGCCTACCAGGCTGGCAAATCTGCTGAGTTGGCACTTATGTCAGCCGCGGACTTTATAGAAAAGCAACTCAGTACGAAGGGAACGTGCATCGGTGCTTTCCTAGACATTGAGGGTGCTTTTAACCGCACCTCCGTGGAAGTAATACGGAAAGGAGCGGAAGAACATGGGGTGCCCAAGGAACTCATAAGTTGGATTGTGAGCACCCTTAGAAATAGGTATATTTATACGGAATGGCAGGGTACCCTAGTGGAGGGGACGATCTCTGAGGGTTGTCCTCAAGGTGGAGTGTTGTCCCCACCTCTTTGGAACCTGGTAGCTGATAGCTTGATCAGGAAACTCAACGATAGCGGAATCTATGTGATTGGATATGCGGACGATATTGCTGTCCTCGCTAGAGGCAACTACGAGGAAGTTTTGCAGGAGCTGCTACAAGAAGCCCTGAGGGTTGTGGAAAAATGGTGCAATGAAAAAGCGCTATCGATACAACCGGAAAAAATTGCCGTCATCATTTTCTCTAGAAGATATAAGATCAAAACACTAAGGGAAATGGTGATTGGCGGGAAGCAGGTGCCATATGCCAGCGAAACCAAATATCTTGGAGTAACCCTGGACAAAAAATTAAACTGGAATGGTCACCTGGAAAACAAATGTCACAAAGCAATTGCCACTTTCTGGCATTGTAGGAGAGCTCTTGGTAACAGTTGGGGTTTTAGGACCGAAACAGCTGCTCTGGATCTACCAGCAGATTGTGTTACCAAGGATTACCTATGCCTCGCCAATTTGGTGGCAGAGGACAGAAAAGACCCAAGTTCAACAAAAATTGAACAGGGTACAGGCTATGTTCCTTAGGGGCATTTGCTCGGTAAGGAAGAGTACACCCATAGCCGCAATGAGGTCTCTTTTGGGTATACCGTCCATGGCTCAGGCAGTAAAATGCGAAGCCATGAGAACTGTGTATAGACTCAAGTGCTTGGGAAGCTTGACAGGTAAGCAAGATTGGTTCAACAATCTTTTTCAAGGAAACCTGAGAGACATGTGGTACCAACCACAAGACAAGATCCAGACACACCACACGGGGGAAAACAACTTTAAGGTTTGTTTCCCCAACAGGGAGGACTGGAAAAATAAATCAGCAATACCCAGAAATGGCATCATCTGGTTCACAGATGGGTCCAAATCGAACCAGGGTGTAGGCGCAGGATACTGCGGACCGAAGCTGCGGGAGAACTTTTCCCTCAAGCTCAACAAATTTAACACTGTTTTCCAAGGAGAGGTGGCGGCAATCCTCATGTGTGCCGAGACCCTCATGGAGAAAGAAGTGACAAATAAAACGATATGGATATGCTCGGATAGCCAAGCTGCATTGAGAGCGATAGACAATCCAGTCGTCAAATCAGCTTTAGTCAGAGATACAAAGACCTGCCTACGTAACCTGGCCGAAAGAAACAAACTAGGCCTGACCTGGATACCTGGCCATATGGGCTGGAAAGGAAATGAAAGAGCGGACACCCTTGCCAAGTCGGGAATAGTAAATGGAACTGACTTGACTGGGAGGGTGGCACTGCCATTTCAAGAAGGACTCAACCTACTGGAGAGACAAATGAAATCCCAACAGGTTAGAGAATGGATCAAAAACAAAAAATGCAGCACAACCAAAAGCCTTGCAGGAGAGCTGCAGGCGGACCGATGGGCTGAAAAACTGCTTCAAATTAAACAGAACAGAAATAAGAATCTCCATCGAAATCCTAACCGGACATGGAAATTTAAACAAGCACAGTCACATCGTAGGAAGGAAACCTTCACCGATGTGCACTAGATGTGATGAAAACAAGGAGGAATCATCAATTCACTTCCTATGCGAGTGCCCTGCACTGATGGAGAGTCGAAGGAGATACCTGGACTCTCCACTTGTAAGCAAGGAGGAAGTCAGGGAGCGGAATCTCGGACAACTTCTGAGATTCTGCAAAGCAGCTGGTTATCCAACGGAACCCTGAGTAGCATCAGGAATAGCATACAAAGGCAAACAGCTAAGTGTGCTGATTTCCGGGGTTCACCCGAGCCTGATGAAGAAAATACCAATACCAATACCAAATATTGGATCCGGCGTTTTAAATTTCATTAATTTTGACGTCACATTCGTGTTCAACTACCATACAATCCCCGGTATATAGATTTCTCTAATAAATCGATAAATTTCGAAAATTTTCGACCGCCGTATTGGGTCCGCCATATTGGATACTCATAATTCTTTTAAAGATATTTATTTAATACAGTTTTCAGTTATTTATAAAATAAAAATAACGTCTGGCGTTGTCCTCAAGACACAAGAAAGACATCAGGATGACAAGGCGGAATATATCTACACACCGAACATTGTTTTGATGGCTTTGAATCTTGTAGTGATTGTGGCGATTGTCTAACCGACAACTGAGTCTGCATTGTGATCATCAAAGCAGAGTAAAGAGATACAATGGGTGTTGATCTTGGGTGTTACTTTCCTAGTTAGAAATTAAACAACTTTTTGTCTTCAATTCCACTCCATATCAAAATATTTAAATAATGATGGTCATAATTGCGTACTTTTTTCAGCAGCAAATAAATTACCCTTGAATTTTTGCAGGCATACAGCGTGACATACAGCAGCATTCCTCAGTCGATAAGCGAATCTATCAGGACATTCGACAATTCCATTCAGATTCCATTCAGATGCCACCGGCAGCGATAGTGTAACATTAATAGTTTGGCCAGAAAGAAAACACGAATTTTAACAGAATATTCCGAATATTTTACATTGGGTATCGATCAAACTGCAAGTTGAAGTTCCAGTGTTATTTCTGGCTAAACTATTAATATTAGACTAGGGCTGCCACTGACATTTTTGTAGGAAATTTTACGCTCTACAGAAAAGCATAGTGCAATTTTACTCTATTTTGCTCTGTTTTTGATACGTAAGCGTTAAAATGGAAAAAGTGCCGATTTTTACGCGTTTAACGATCTTTATAAACCATATAAGTAATTTGATGGTCTAAAAATAGAGCATAAACTTTCTTAATGATTGTATGAATCCATATTTATTCAGAAAAAGATTTATTTTTACGCTCTTATATTTTTAATCATCATTTGAAAAGTTAAAAGTGCCGCGGGAGCGCTACCCGCCCGGTTTGGGTGAGCAGCGCTCCCAAAAGTTTTTCCGTGTGGAAGAAATTTTTGTGCACCATTTGGTTGCGAAAATAAATCTCCAATAAATTCAGTTAATTTCCAAAAACAGCTATATTTTGAACCTCAACAGCCATTTCAGGACATTAAAGCTCCATCCCAACATCATTTCAACATGAGGGCTTATAACAGTACATCAGTACATTACACCCATTTGACGGCAGTACATAATAATCAGTTAGAAGCAGTACATAGCAACCAGTTTCCAAAAGTACATAACAACCAGTCACCAGCAGTACATAACAATAAACCAGGGAATTTATCAAATGCACGAGGTTAGTTCGTATTATGTTAATTCTATGAATAATGTGTTAATGGCTTAAGACCAATTTTTAGTAATTGTACAGAATCTCATCCAAATTATAATTTTTAGTTCCAGGATCTAAAAACAAGGAAACGGCTGAAAAGCGACATCGCACAGCATTCTCAAGTATGCAGTTGATTGAACTTGAGAAAGAATTTGCAAGCTCTCGTTGCGTAGACCGCTATAGACGCATTCAATTGGCGAATAAATTGATGCTGCGTGAACGCCAAGTAAAAATTTGGTATCAAAATCGGCGAATGAAATATAAAAAAGAAAATGCGCCTAAGGGTCAAGAAGTTTCGCAAAAATCTCGCACCGATTCTAATGGTACAACAACATTAAATGGAAATATTGCTGAAATGTCTTCGGAGCAACAAATGTCGGAACAGGAAGAAGGGGAGATTTTCCCGTCTTTTGCGATGGCAGACACTACGGAGTCATCAGATTATTCGTTTCCAGAAATCATAGTTCCGCAGAACACACAAGATTCTATAGAATCTGCTAAAATTCACCTGAATCAACCGCCACAGATATTGCATCGTCGTGAAGTACAGAATGAATTACTCCCAATTGCGCAAAATTCATGTAGTGGCGAAGAACTTGCATCGCCCCCTTCGATCCAGGGACAACCATGTGAACAACAGATAACATCATATTCAGATAAATCATGTGTATATTACGATGCAGCCCCTTATAACGGACTGAGTTTGCCACCTGATACGGCAGCACCGAAACCCACCAATAATAAACTGGGTTCAAATGAAGATTATATAATTCCTAATTTAGATCCAAAAAGTGCGTGGAATTTTCATTAAACAAAAATTAAAATGTTAGAATATATTTAATATATAATTTCGGGATTTCAGTTGAAGAGACATGTTGAAATTTTCTGAAATCAGATTGCTCTGGTTGCATCTATTAAATTAGATACTCGATAAATTTAATGACATAAACCAATGTACTATTTTATCAGAACTTGTGGGACTGAAAGGATAGTAAATGACATAATAGTGACTAATAGTGAAATTTATCTAATTATTTAATGTTTAATGGGTTCAATATTTATGGTATGTTCTAAGTATTTTTGATATATTAATTATGTTGATATTGTAAAAAATGTTGAAATCCTAATCCAATGGAAAATATTGTATATGTATGGAATTTGTAATAAACATAGATGATCAATGCAAAAACATGTATTATGTTATTTCGAATAATAGTTTTCATGTATCCCAAATATTGCATGAACTTTTACTTTTTCAAAGTATGGCTAGGATGTCAGGAATAAAAATCGACTTTTCGGTACTACAGTCGTAAAATCCTACATTTAGTCCGTAAAATTAAATTTTATGGATCACATGTAACACAAATCTGCGCTATCAAAAACATAACCCATAGGTGTTAAATGCAGTCCGCGAAATCGAATTACAATTTTGTTTTCAGTATTGCGGATCTTGAAGGGATGGTTCATCCATCTTCAATCTTTTTGCTTGAGGCGTATATAAGTATGTAAGTTATCAACACAAGTAGGCAGGCAGTCTACGTTTTCTTACAATACATATAATATATATTTAATATACCTACATAATATGTAAAATATATACAGGGTCATCGAAAAGTATCGGACCCTCCTAATATCTTCAGTTAGAATGCACTTAGGAGAAAATGTCCAATAGCAAAGTTGTATGGTTTCAAGCGGGGAGTAAGATGATGACCTTGACTTTGACCTTGACCATGTCCTTCAAGGTCATTTCAAGGTCAATCTTATTTTTTTAAATAGAACCCCCTACATTTTATTGCATATTCTTATAGCTTATCTCGAGAGCTTTCCAAAACACTATAATAAAATATTTTTTTATTAAGTACTTTTTGAGTTATAAAGGTTTGAAGTTAACAATTATTGTATAAGCTAACAATATTAGGGGGATCCGATTAATGTATTTTCTTTAAACCAATTATGGTCTCATTATTCCGCGCACAAAAGTATTAAGGTTATGATTACTGAAAACTAAATAATATTTTACAAGATATTCTACATTTTGTGTCAAAAAATTGTTAACTTCAAACCTTTATAACTCAAAAAGTACTTAATAAAAAAATATTTTATTATAGTGTTTTGGAAAGCTCTCGAAATAAGCAATAAGAATATGCAATAAAATGTAAGGGGTTCTATTTAAAAAAATAAGATTGACCTTGAAATGACCTTGAAGGACATGGTCAAGGTCAAAGTCACGGTCATCATCTTACTCCCCGCTTGAAACCATACAACTTTCCTATTGGACATTTTCTCCTAAGTGCATTATAACTGAAGATATTAGGGGGGTCCGATACTTTTCGATGACCCTGTATATAAAGGTTGGAGAATATAAATTCTTAAAATCGAGATTCCTCGATTATTATTGTGTTTCTGTAATTCGGATGATTAATCATATGATATATTTTACAGCTTAAGTCAGTTCAGAAAATATTCTCGTCTAGATATTATCTTAGTTCAACCTGTTGTTACCATAGTTATCATATTTATCTATAGATACTGTGTAGTTCGAATATTTTACTACCATAATATCCTATTTAAATCTAGAAAATTATCTTAACAAAACTGTGTTAAACATAGAATATTATGAAACTCATTTATTCAATTACAATTGTCCAATTAACTAATTTAGTTTGGCCTGTGAAGGGTTGTTAAATTCATTATCTCACTTCCGCCTTAATTAACTATTTTACATTCTTAACAATTGAAAAACTGTGAATTATAGTTTATTTTTCAATCCGAGTGACAGGCAGGCAGATGAAATCGCAACTTTATCACCCTTCTCATTCCCGCGCTTCAGCTCGATTTCCTTTCATTTTTTAACCACCTTAGATCCTATTCTTGTAGTTTGCTTTCATGCTAATTTGATAGTGTTGAAATCTTCTGATTTTCGAGTTTCGTCAAATTTAACCATAACACTTTCTTTGGTGGCGCCGAAATTTTCGTAATGATATGAAACTATATATTTTCTGCTTTCATAAAATTATACATAATACATTATAAGAGTTGACATATTTGTAATTTTGTACTTTTAGTATATTTTGTACAGTTTACTACAATGCAGACACTATCAAATGAATTCCTTAAAAGAAGACTGCAAATATGACTGAAATATGGATTTTAAGTCGACTGAAAATAAGACGTAATGGAAATAAGATAAGGAGAGACCTATACAGCATAAATTGACTGACTTTAAGATGTAATCATTTCAAGTATTTATTTTTACACGATACGATATTCTTAATATATAACAAATGCAAATATTAAATGAATGATTGTAAAAAAAATTGCAAGTTGGGTCTTCATCAAATATACTTTTCAATTTAGGGGGTTTCTCAATTGGGACTTTCACCCATATGTTTTTATGAAATTTCTGTTACCTCTATTGCCCCCCACGTTTTCCATTTTAAGTCTTACAAATAATTTATTTCCTAATCAAATGAAAAATGATTGCGTATTTATTTCGGCATGGTATTAGTGACCTGTGTGGATGGGAAAAATTATTTTATCCTTTCTAGTCCATTTATAAAAACGTGGTTTTTAAAAAGAATTTTTGTATTTATTAATTATTTGATATATAATTTTAGGAAATTTGAAAACTTTGAGTTCAAGCTTATATTAAATTTGTGATCTTTTATATATCCTTTTATATCTGATTATTTTCATAATATAATATGAAATCACATTTATTTATAATATAAGTGATCAGGATTACCAAACCTTTATAATTAGTACATATTACCTAGCTTATTTAATATTGTTCAATATAATTCCAATAAATTAGCAGTAAACGTAGAAAGAGATGCAATTAAACACATATAACAATTTAATTTCATGAATAATAAAGAATGAATTCATACGCTTCTTTTCAACAATTATTAAGGAGCCAAAGCCGTGTTTAAGGCTTTTAAAATTATTGTGTATATTTTTAGACACGTGATGTGTAACTGTTAAACTGGTGCCAGACCTAGATATTTATCATTTCTTTACCAACATAGACACTGTTTATTTAACTTAATATTGATCAAAATATCTGGTCTGTGCATTGCAAAAATGATTGTTTTAATTTTCATTTTTTCTTGGTACTTTGTTACTTTATTTGTAGCTGTTTGAAGTCTGTTGTCAATAGTAGATATTCTATGTGAATAAATAATTTAATATGATTCAGCGGCATAAACTTGAATATCAACAAAATTAGTTCTAGGAATATCATTGGTATATAATGAGTATAATTTGTGACCAAGCACTTAACCTTGAGCCGCTCCATAATTTAGGTTTATTAATCTTGATATAGATCCCTTACTTACAAAACAAAAGAAAACTTTCGGCACACGTGTGTATGTGAGAATTTCTTTCACATACGCCCTTGTATCAAAAGAGTGAACTACCGTGCATGCGTATCGTATACTTTTTTTTTAACGTTGCGTGCGAAATCCATTGTCATAATATTGGTGAAGTTTAGTTTAGGCGGTTGGTAAAATACTTTGGAGCCACAAGTTTCCAGCGCGAAATGGAGGTGCTCGGGGGGGGGGGGGGGGCAAGCCCCCCCTATATACCATAGAAACCTATGACTTCATAAAGAAGCTGTATACACTGTGGTACTATTACACTAAAAATAAAACTATGCTGTTCCGACACCGCTCTACGAAACTGAATCACCTCCGTACAGGTATACCTTACATTTAGATCAAAAACCTTCTTTCGAAGAGTTTTCTATCATTGAAACATTTTATATCAAAAACCTCCATATCAATGAGAATTTTTCTATCGAAACAAGATTTTAGATCAAAAATCTACATTCGATGAGAATTTTCCTATCGAAACAAAATTGTGGATAAAAAATCATCTTTTGATGAGAATTTTGGCCATAGAAACAAGATTTTACGTTTTGCAAATATTTCAAAGTGGTTTTACCATATTTTTTTGTTATTTTTTTGTTATTTTTTTGGTTAATGAACTGGGTTTTATGAATTTGAGAACTGATTAAACGATACACCGACATATATATGTAGCACCCAATTTCTCTGACAGCTACGCACACATTAACATAGTTAACAAGGCGAATAACCGCACGATAACCAAAACGATCCAGTTCGCGAATCCGTCCGTTTATGCATTGCGGTGCCGTTTCGGCACCGTCCTCTGAATCAGATCGCTACAAGCATCTATGTACCTCACTAGCGCCGCGCTAGTACTCAGCTGATATTATGTCCCGACTTAAAACAGTATCTACCGGTACGGAGGTAATTCGGTTTCGTAGAGCGGTGTCGGAACAGCATAGTTATTTTCAGTGTAGAGGCGAAATATTTTTTTCTGTATCCCATGCACGGAAAGAAGGATCTAGGTTTTATAGCATGAAAATTGTCGCTTTGAAAGCATTGAATGTTATTATGCTAAATTAGTTAGAAGTGAACTCTAGTGCAGTATAAGTACACTCTTATAACGTATATACTGTTTACCAGATAATAAAGATAACCTAAAATCGTAATATGTCTAGAGCACGGAACTATTAAAGCAGTCAGTTCATGTAAACACAGCATGATATGCCTCATCCTACACGGAAAAAATTTTGTGTTGGCAGCCGTACTATTCAACTTACGGCGGCGCTACGATTGCTTTAGGAGAAACGTCAAGCTACTTTTCGGCAGGGAGACGTCCGAAATTTTTCGGACCGCTGCCAGCCGAAAACTGTTGGAGCGCGAGGATCCGAAAAATAGTAACTGAGCCAGTCGACATACATACATCGTGGAATATATGATTGGCAGTATATATAGATATACGGCCCGCGGTACTATGCGAGTATTTTAAACTCGGCTCTGATTTTATTAAATATTCTTGATTTAATTTCATGGGTTAATGTATATACTCGAACAAAGTTTTGAAGATACCCTACTGAAAATTGTCATATGATATATCATACACTGAAAAAAAATTGTATATTCAAGTAAATACTTATTTGAATAGGTATAGTTTTATATTTAGGAAATATTAGTAAATGTTATTTCACTTAAGAAAAGATTTTCTTAAGTCAAGTAAATATTTACTTGCAACTATTCAATAAATATTTACTTGAATATAAAATTTTTTTTTCAGTATATGACATATCATATGATATATCATATGACATGTCATGACATTTGAATTGTCACATAGGATATCATGTGCATGTCATATGTTATATAAAACTTAAAATCTTGTGTCGAGGGAGATTTTCCTATCGAAACAAAATTTTAGTGCAAAAACCTTCTTGCGATGGTAGTTTTACCAACGAAACAAGATTATATACTTAAAACCTTGTGTCAAAGGAGATTTTCCTATTGAAACAAGAGCTTAGTCCAAAAACTTTCTTTAGATGGTAGTTTTACCAACGAAACAAGATTTTAAACTTGAAATCTTGTGTCGTGGAGATTTTCCAGTCGAAACAAGATTTTAGTCCAAAAACCTTCATCCGGTGAGAGTTTTAATATGGAAATATGATTTTAGGTATAAAACCTTTGCGAGAGTAAACCTTTTAGAGTATGATATATCATATCTGAAGCTAGTTTCTACAAGTATCTATAGGATCAAAACATATCCAGACATATGGTTGTAGACAAATTTAAAGCAAGAATTACATTTTTGGTCTTGCATACCTTCTTGCTTACATATCCAAAAAGTCCTAGTCGGCGTTGAATTTCTTATTATTTTATTTTACACTTTTATATAAGATAACTTCAACCAATCGGTTGGAAATAAATTCCTTGAAGTTTGTTATGGTAACAAGTATCAAAATATATCGTTTAAGAATAATATACGTAAAGAATTACATTTTTGGTTCTAGCGTTAAACCAGTTACTTTTTATCAATTCCGTTCGAAGAGAGCATTCGCTTTACTAATTAATGAAATTTATTTCTGGTAGTTTACCACAAATATGGTTTTAAAATGTGTGTTTTAATACGAATGGTTTGTATGTGATCACTGCACAGTACAATTTTAACTATTTGCTTACTTGTGCAAAAAGTGGAGTCGGCGTTCAATTTTTTATTATTTTGTTTCGAGGTTTTGAAGATGATAACTTCAACCAATCGGTCTGAAGCAAGTTTCTCCGAGTTTCTAAGATCAAAACGTATCCAGAAATATGGCTATAGATAAATGGAAAGCAAGAATTACATTTTTGGTGTCAGCGTTGAACCAAATATTTTTTACCCTTAATATGCGAATTGAATATTCAACTTTTCTAATGAATGAGATTAACATCTGACATTTTACCACTAGTGTAGTTTTAAAATGTGTCTTTGAACACAAATTGATTGTAAATGATCAATACGTAGTAAGATATTGAACTATTTGTTTATACATGTACAGAAAGTAGAGCCGGCGTTCAATTTCTTATTATTTTGTTTCGAGGTTTTGAAGATGATAACTTCAACCAATCGGTCTGAAGCTAGTTTCTTCAAGTTTCTAAGATCAAAACGTATCCAGAAATATGGCTATGGATAAATTGAAGGCAAGAATTACATTTTTGGTCTCAGCGTTGTACCAAATATTTTTTACCCTTAATATGCGAATTGAATATTCGCTTTTCTAATGAATGAGATTAACATCTGACATTTTACCACTAATGTAGTTTTAAAATGTGTCTTTGAACACAAATTGATTTAAATGATCAATACGTTGTAAGATATTTGAACTATTTGTTTATACATGTATAGAAAGTAAAGCCGGAGTTAAATTTCTTATTATTTTGTTTCGAGGTTTTGAAGATGATAAATTCATTGTAAATGATTACAACGCTGTCATATTTCATTGTATTGCTTACATATACAAAATGTATCAGTCGGCGTTGAATTTCTTATTATTTTGTTTTACATTTTTATATCACTTCAACCAATCGGTAGGAAACAAATTCCTTCAAGTTTGTGATCGCAAAAAGTATCCAATAGGTACATTGTTTTAAAATAATTTATGTCAAGAATTACATTTTTGGTCTTAGCGTCGAACCAATTATTTTTTATCAATAACATTCGCAGGCAGCATTCACTTTAATAATTTATGAGATTTATTTTTGATAGTTGACCAGAAATATAGTTTTAAAATGTGTGTTTAAATACAAATTGAGTGTAAATGATTACTAAGCTGTCGTATTGAACTTTTTGTTTACATGCGCAAGTAGTAAGTTTCGGCGTTGAATTTCTTATTATATTTTCCAAATGAAAAATTGGGAACCATATGAATCACTCGACTCAACTGATTTCAACCGCATACGAAACACGTTGGAGCAAAACAACCCGATTGTTCATGCCTCTCTCCTACTACGTGTTCGGATGTGTGCGCGCTTCCTATGGGAGAGCCCCCCACCAATTTAGGAGAGCGTCCAAACGAATTTCGTCTAGCAGCGATCCGAAAATTCGTTTCGTAGCACGTCGTTTTTTCAGAGCTCACTCGGCCAAATTCGTACCGGAACCGAACGACTCCACTTTCCGTGTACCTACGGTTGCTCGCGCTCACCGTTTTTTTAGGATTAGCGACTTCTGAAGGCCTACTGGGAATACCACTTAAAAATCACGCGTCTGTAAGTTGCTGGAAAAGATGGTCTGAAAGTTGACAAGCTCCCAACAAATTTCTGGACATCTACACGGAGAGAACTTTCAGATAACAGTCGCCAGGGCTATAGCAGAGCGCACACTCTTGCCTTCTACTCGGTAACCGTGCTAGACTCGCGACAAATGTCATGCGTACATCTAGCAGCATTGCCGTACTTCTCTCTTTTCTAACGGCAGTGATGCCAGACTTTCGTACGACACTTGTCGCGGTCTAGCACGGCTGCCGTGCTAGGCAAAAGCAAAAGCTATAAGATTCGCAGAACAAGAGCGGCCACACATTTCGAATAGCAGCTTTGTTTACTAACACAGTATACGCTCCAATGTTCTCTCCGTGTACAGCCAATGAAATATACTTTAGTCAGTAAATTAGATAGAAATTACCTCCACTATTAACTTTCCATTTTTTCGTATTATTATACGGCCTCCTTGCATTTTTTATTTATCTCTTAATTTATTTTTACTTAATATTTATTATAAATATATATTTCGTACGAATTTTGAATACAATCAATAATTATAAAGTATACAGAATGAAACAAATCAAGCCCTTTATATAGAAGTAACATGTTCCATGTTGGCTTATACTGAACAAAGTAAGGGACATGAAAAGACCACCGTTTTTTTTTTTCATCGAAATTTGTTGGGCATTCTGCTTGTTGGCCATACTGGAATGTCCTTATTTTTAAGCTGGGTGACGTGGAAGAGAATACGTTATATGCTCATATTTTCTATTTTTTATTATAATTTATGCAATATGTATCTAATTATTCTTTGCATTATTATACAATCAATTATTTTCTTTTCCATTAAATCATGTACGGGATGAGATACATGCATAATAATTGTGATTCAACAAGAAGAGCAACGCCGGTCATTATCAAGTCAGGGTGAATGTGCCAATATTGACGATCTCTTCACAGTGTTGGAAAGAATAAAAAACAATTCCTCACATTTTCTGGATAATGCTGCAGACTTCAATGTCCACGAATTATGGTACACACTTAGATAAAAATAAACTAAATGATATTGTTCTTTGCGCATATAATTTTGGTAAGTATTGAAGTGACACTTCAATTGACACCTACTTTAGCGTCCGTTTCTTCATATTGTAATGTATTACTTTTATTTCACATTATAGTCTTTGACAATATATCAATGAAATTATCACTTTAATGAAACATGCAATTATAAAAACGAGCACTTGAAAAAGGAAATACAGAAGTCCTTCTCTTATTCTAATTTGTCCAGTCAAGCAAGATGGCGGTCTTCTTCTCTTATTCTAATTTTCTCCTCTCTCCCACTAAACGTTTGCGTTTCGCTTTCTCAGTCTCTCTCTTTCGCAGCTCATGCGCAGTTATATGTCATATGTGCTTCTAAGGAAAGTAGTAGGTGCTGTGGGGAGAACGCGTGAGGGGAAATATTAGAATAGGAGAAGAAACAAAATTAGAATAAAGGAAGACATTAGAATAAGGGAAATTAGAATAAGGGAAGGACTACTGTATATCGTTATTATTTTTTTTGAAACTTCATTTTCAAAACGCAAACTAAACGATTTGAAAAATAAGCTTTTCTGACACTACATTGATCACGAACAGTTAAAGAAACATAACGGATACTCCGTTCCGGAGCCGATCCTGACTTGTAGTTATCCAGCTACATTCGGTAGATCTGGGAACCCGTATCTGTTCCTGATTTGATCCGGATTTGGAATTCTTTTTCAGTATGCAGCTTTAGTGGCACCTTATCTAGCGGCTGAAGAACAAAACGAATAGGCAGTGCCGATCAGCTGGGCTGTTTCGACAGTTCGACCAGTTCGACATTATCGCGTTTCATTTTTAAAGTCTAAATATGCTACGGTCTATTGAACTGTTGAAGTATTATCTTGTACCAGAAAAACATAAAGAGTAAAAAAATAATATATAAAAAATATGTGATGTGTCAGTGTTTTATTTTTTTTTGGAGGTTAACCTGCATTCAGATGTGAGGTTAACTTTCCAAATTAACAACCTTTTCCCTAAACCTCAATTGCATCCTACGCTTTCTTAGTTCACAATAAATTCAATAAAATTATTAAGAAAATTTAAACTACATTGAAATCCCATTTAAAGTGAATGTTTATTAAATACTAAATTAATCGGGTTAAGGAAAAATAAAGTATTGTATGTTTTGCTTCGAACCAAAATATCTTGAAAGTTCAATTGTCGACTTATACTGTAAGTACTTTTTACTTGCGTAAAATGCAAATCTTGCGACAATACTGATTCTTGCGATGAGTACCCAAATTAAAATCCCATTTAAAATGAATGTTTATGTATGTGAATAACATGTATAAGTGCAGTAATCTGACAATCATCGTAGGATCAATTCAGCTCTGTAACTCTTGTTGGAACTTGGCGGTACTTTCACTCTTTAACTGTCAAGTTTTACCTTTATTTCATGGCATATCTACCGAACTATGAATTAAAATCACAATAAATACAATTAAAATAGTTTCAAAGCATAGGATATGTTCCAATAAGAATTGCAGAGTCAAAGAGAGTACGAGGTTTCCAGATTATTAGATGCATTATACAATGCCTTAATATTTTAAAAGTGTTATAAAACTATTTTTTTATTATTTTAATTTATTATTAAATTATTCATTTTATATAAATAAAATATTTATTTTATTAATTATTATAACATTCATTATATAATATGTAGTCTAATATACAGAATAATTTAAAAAGCATAAATTTTCTTCGCTTATTTAACACTTATTGTAACGCAGCCTATGATTTCAACGGTGTTATTTATATTTATTATAATTTTAATACATATTTCTTTTAAATATATTTACATGTAAGCTTATCTAAGATTAAGTAGCAAAAATGAAGAGAATAGAATGCGTTTCAAAAAGTATTATAGCGCCAAAAAGGATTGAATGTTTTCAGATTATTGGACACATTTTACAGCCTTAATATTTAATAAGTGGAATAAAACTATATTGGTAGTGTGCAAAAGAATTACTGTAGATAATTCTTTATAAAATAAGCTTAGATTAAATATTGAGACGAATAACATATGTACAATAATCTAAAAACCATTAACTCTGTTCGTCTTTCTAATAATTATTGAAACCCAGACTATGATTTCTTTTACATTTATAAAATTAAATTATTATACTTAATTCGTGCTCTTTCTGCATTTAGTTATAATTTATTTTAATGTTATTGCGCAATATTAAATATGCTGTTCAACATGTATTAATTATAAACAGCCAATGTAACCATGAAGCCGGAGCGACAATTCTTTTAAGTGATGAATCCACAGATTCCATCATGACCTTTGTAGCTTCCAAATACAATATAACTCTCTTTACATTATAATATGCAATTAATCTGAGTTGAAAGGATATATAAAAGATCACATTTTTATATGGTGATATAAAACATATACATATACGTATTCAAATCTAATAATGCGTTAACACCATTTATGTCAATGTGCTATATTAATCTTATATTTGTTAGTGAAGTTCAGAACAGTTCTCTTGTGTACATATTTGCACGAATTCTGTAAATTTGTGCAAAATTTAAAGAAAGCGTCATCGACTGGATATAGTTATGTTACATTTGTAGGTTGTATAGGGCTTCATATTCTGTGCATATATAAGAATTGTCCGTTTTTATTATTTTATTATGTTGTATATTATTTAATTGTATGCATAATTAAAAACTATACATATTAAAATGTACAAAATAAGAAGGTAAGTTTTGTCGAATTGGAAAATTAACCTCGAATTAGAGTTAGAACTAACCTGTCAATAAAAAAAATGTTTTATACGTGTATAACTAACCTAAACAGAAATGACAACTTAGCCAAAGCCTATACAAACGACGCATTGGCAAAGGATTTTTACTCTCTGGCATTGTCATCTCTATAATCATGTATTTAATCATGACCTTTTCATCTGTATAATCACGGTTTTCTGTATTTACACCTCATTGAACGTTACCGTCGATTCAAATCCGGATCAGGTCAGGAACGGATCAGGATTGCCGGACGTCCGGGACTGATGTGGGGCAGCGTTACAACCCTGATCTGACACGGATCTGAAATTCAACCGAGGTAAGGGTCCCGAATCGGTATCGGATTCGATCCGGAGGCAAATGTTTACTCGGGATGTTGCTAAAAATCATGAAAATGCAAATTAGAAATTTAACGACCTTATAAATTTACAGAGATTATTTCTACTTTGCAGACAAGGATGGAAATGACAGTATCTTGGACTTTTGGGAATAACCCATATTCAAAACGCTGTCACCGACTACAGGAGAAAATTCAGTCCAGTTTTGTTAAGTCAAGTCAAGACAACTGGCCAATGATTTCAATCTTCCTGATTTATTTGAAGATCAGACGACCTCACTGCACCACCAGAAAAATCGCTAAAAAGTACTCGTTAAGCGAAAATTCTAGAAAATAGCTTTGTCAAAGACCGAATTTACACAGTCTGGTGTAATAAGTAATAAATATAATAACGTGTGTTAACAAATGAAATACATCTATATGTTTCAGACCGTAAATGTTGAATCCATAACGACAAACTGTCTTAGAACATTCCATCTTGTCCATAATTTTGAAAATATCGTAGCAACTGTCAGGTCAGTTAGTAAAAATGATACATTTAATAACAATTTCAGTTAGTAACAATGACAGTATCCTAATAATAATTACTTTCAATGGACAACTTTTGAAAATTGGAGCTAGATTACCACTCATTTCAAAGAACCTGTTTCGTCATATATATGAATGAAACGAAATCCATTACATGCTGTCATATTGAAAAATATGTGCTTTTAATTGCCGTTACGTTTCAGTGAGCCAACAAGTTCGTTTTTTAAAATAATTTTATCATATACTGAGTCAATTGAAATTAAAGTAATTATGAAGCTGTCCAATCAATGAGATCGAGGTATTGAAAAATATGAATTTTAAAAAATTGAAATTTATTTTACTATAAATTTTTTACAAGACTCAACAATTATTTCGTACTATTATAATACCCAAGTGTTAAAATAATACAAAAATAATTTTCGTTTCAATACTATAAAATGAGTGTTACTCGATGATGTTTTTTTGCAGCTCATCTACTCGGATGGGAGCGGCAGATGTCAAGGAAGATGTGATTTTTTAACGAAAGTTCCTCCCCGATAAAGAGGACTCTTGTAGATTTTATCAGCCCCTGATTTCAGAGTCAGGTGTGTAAAAATAAAATGTACTACCAATTTTTCAAACGTGAATGCTGGACCTCTATCAGTCACGATTGTAGTTGGATTTCCAAAAACACATCAAAAATCGAAATTAAATTTTTAATCGCTTCTTTGGAACTGTGGTTCAGACTACGAATAACCACGTAAACCTGGTAAAAACATCAATTAAAACCAAAATTTGTTTCATTCTATTTTTCGACTCGTTTAGCGGACCTTATAGTCCACAGGACGCCGTCCTTTTTCCTTAATAATTAGTAACGGGCTAAATCTTTGCGAGTAGCTTCGTTTTGCCAAGATGCCCAACTTTTCTTTCTATACAAAAATGCTCGAGAGTCGTAAGTAATAAAGTGAGCGGGCGTCACGCATGTCGATTGGGCGATTGTAAAAAGTTTATTAGTAACAGGATATTACTTCGACCCAGACCTTAGGTCTGGGCGAAGTATTGATTTTGGTCACTTCGAGCATAAGAATTACCCTATAGTTTTACATCAAATGTCGACGTTTCAGACCCTAAGGAGCCCAAATCAACAATAAAAAAATTTGTGTCCGTGATCTTGTACGTCCGTACGTCCCGTTTTTTGTCTCCCGATAACTCGCGAACGGATAATCGTAATGACATGCATTTTTTTTACGGAAATTTTTTCATTTCTTCCTTTTTTTCTCGAAAATTAGGGTTTCACTAATTAATGTACACATAAAACACTCCATAATTACGCGTAAAAAAGAAATCGAGTAAACTGCAAGACTACAATTTGTTGTTATCGAAAGAAACGTGGTCAACTGAAATACGTGTACTGTAAGCAAGCTTCATGTGTTAACAAGCTTGAGAATATAAATATGCATTTCTGTGTACACTATTTTTTTGCATTGGCAATTAATTGGCATGAATTTGAAATGAAATAATCAATGACAAATTAATATTACATTTTAATAATTGAATTTTTGTATTTATTGCCTAGATTAAAATACATAATTTTACTTTTACTTCAGAATTTATCTATTGTTATACATTTTTAATAATATTAAATAAATTTGTTTTCAACTTCGTATTACTTAATTTGAATGTGCTTACAACTAATTAATAATTATTTTACAATTTTTCGTTCCTTTATTTTACTTGTGATTGTATTAGTTGATCGATAAAAACAAAAAAAAACAAAAAAAATGATATATCAGAATTACATAATATCCACGTGTTTTTCTTACATGTATTGCATATAAACTTGGAAAATATTTTAAAATTATTAAATTTGCAATTTTTCCCAACATTTGCTTATATTCATTTTTACTTTGGTAAGGTTAAAAATTGACTACAAATTTTTGTTATTATTGCTTAACCCAATTGATTATAATACAAGGTTGTTTGCAACATTTTTGTAAAATTCAAGTTGTAAAGTTCAAAGTGGTTTTTCAAATTCTTGCAAAATAAGAATTGATAACTATATTATAACAAGACACTCGCGAGCATAAAAACTTGAGTTGCAGTCTGAGATATTCTTTATTTTATCTCCCTCGTTGAGTAATATACTATTTACACAATTTTGACATTTTTCGGTCGCATTTTACGCACTCAAGTGACATAAAATATCGTATAAAACATGTGCGTAAATGTTTATTCTGCGAATGTGATTACGACCCTCGCCTTCAGCTCGGGCCGCAACCCTTCCCATTCGTTGATTTAACTTTTACGCACCAGTTTCATAATATACTATTTTACAATCGACATGTTTCACATTCGCTCACTTTATTAGCTACCACTATTGAGCATTTTCGTGGATAGAAAAGTTGGGCGTCTTGGAAAAACGAACCTACTCACAAAGATTTAGCCCGTTACTAATCATTCAGAAAAAGGACGGCGTCATTTCGACTAATAGACTGGAAGGTTTGTCAGGATGGAAATTGCGACGAGGAGTTTGTTGACATCGTTGTAGTCATTGGGAAACGTGGAGGGGTTGCACCCAGGAGCGTCGTAAAATTAGAAAGGGAAGCGTCCGAGCCGAGCTTACCTGTGGTTGGTCCATTCGTTGAAGAGGGGTACGCCTTACAGAGGATCATGGAAGATGCGATGGATGGTGCAGGTTAGAGCTAGTGGGGAGAAGTACATGCTGAGATCGCTACATGGAAAGCTACAACAATCACAGTTGCACGTCTGCATCCAAGCTGAGAAGATCATTCCTGTCTCGTAGTTTCCAGTTTTGTACATACTACAAAATGTGTAAAAGAACGATAAAAAGGTATTCCGCCTCGGAGAAGCTGCTGGCGGTGAAACTAGTTCGAGAAGGCGCAACGAAGGCATCAGTTTCCCGGCAAGTGGGAGTCCCGGAGTCGACGCTACGCGGGTGGTGCAAAGCAGTGGAATCAACCACAGCGAAATCTTGGCCACTTACCGGAAGTGGATTAGCGTCTCACGAATCGCCGTATATATCTTCCCCTGTACATATGTCCGGAAAGAACAACAGTATGGAAAGGAAGCGAGTTAACTTGTTCAATTGGCTGTGTAATCAGCGGAAGAGAATCGTAGAAGAAACGTTAAATTTAAATCACAGATGTGAAAAAGGTGCGTAGTTTTGGAGCTGGTATCAAACCCAGCAAGCGAAAAGCCGTACCGTTACTCCACTAGACTCTATCGAAAATGCAGTTCTCCATATAGGGATATTGATTCAGAAAGGCTTCCTCCGGAGACTCAGAAGAAGCGGTAATGCGCGCCGTAGAATTTGTCAGATACCTAGACAAATCGTCAGAAAAGGTTCAGATTAATAAATAAGATTTCATAAGTTTCTCGATAAATCGTGATGTTTTTCCACCGGATTTAGTGTCTCGGTCGACTATAAATAATTATTCTAATAAGATATGAACTCAAACTTCGTCATCGTATATTACGCATTCACGAGTGATGGTATTTCGATTGGCACGTTGTCAAATTTTCTTGTCCGCGTTATAGTTTATGTTTCAAATCGAACCACGAAAAATTTTATACATTTTCAAAAATTGCAACCTTGGATTAAAGGTATTTAATAATAATTGTTCAGAAGCAAACTAACTAAAATGTTAACCTAAGAAATGATTGCAATTTAGCATTAAGATCGGAAAATAATGTATGTTTCAAAAATTCAAAAGTTTATTTTATGATGACGTCCGCGAATTACGTTTTTAGAAAGAATGTTTGTGAATTCTAAATTATGAACGGTGCGATCAGTATAATGACTATTAACGCGATGAGTAAATTTATTAAGAAACACAATGCTTTCGAAAAAGAATTACAAATGCAAATCTACCATAGCATACGTTATTGTTAATATATTTCACATGCATATTTTATCTTTTTTCTATTTAAATATCTAATTGCATATAGCTCCACCAATTTCAGAAATTATTTTTGAATGCAGGTAAACGCCATATTTATATTCAAATTGTGTTTTCTTGTTACATTTTAGTGTTGGACAAAAATATTCTAAGAAAGCGTATTACACCCTAGAGGGTATCGTTTTCTTGCTGAAGCGTGAAATACATTCTGGCGTATTTGAATGGAGAAACTTACAAACTGACACCTTATCTATCTTCGATTAATTGGTTCGGCTTCAGAACATGGACGTCAATTAGAATCTCCTAAGAAACCTCGGCTTGGCGAAACATATGTGCAGCAGGTCAAGAAACCAAAGATTATAAAAAATAACATCAGTATGGGTTCAGAATTAGAGATGCGGATCCAATTAATACAGTAAATAAATCAAAATTAATAATATGCCGATTAGAAATAAGGAAAAATAGTATGTAAATATAAGAGAAAATAACATTTATTTTCGGTCGTAGATTATGATCCTCTTCAGAATGTAAACAAAGTATGAATAAAAGTATACGAAAACTGAATTCTTAAATCGATATTATATACATTTGTTTAGCTATTATGTATAAGAGAAAGGCTTATGAATGGTAGCCCCCTATATACATATACACGAATGAAACATTGATGAAAAACAACGTAGAAAAGAATCGAAAACACGTTCTACTTCATTTGTTGATTAAAAAACATGCATAGAATACTATTTTTTTCAATATGAACTCTCGGTGAGAAAGAACTCTAATTTGATGAAAGATAATAATAGACTAATGTATTTTAAATTTTTAAATAACGAGAAAGAACTGTTGTTTTCCGCACAGAAAAACCTTTTTACTTCGACCAAGATTTAGTTCCCACACATATTTTAAATTCCGCTGAAAACATTTATAATATAGATTGGCCGGGGAACAAAGACTCGAAAATCAAAATCCCGAAAGGCTAAAATTTCGATATTGCGTGAATCCAAGGTATTTTAATTTGTTTTTTTTTATCAAATTTTCAAAAACAAAAAGTGAAGAAAATCACGTTGGAGCCATGCTATATCGAAGTTTTGGCCTTTCGGGGTGTTTTGATTTACGGAACTTTGTTCCCCTGCCTATAAATTTGCATAGTAAATCAAGTTTCAGATATTGCGATAGTTATTTATGAACTTTTCAAAATCAAATATTAAATTCAGAAATTAACGACTTATATGCGCATAAACATTTTTTGATTGTACAAACAAAAAATAAAATGATTGATTTGATGGACCGAATATGCTGTAATATGCATGAAATTATGTGTCCATTTTTCAACAAAATATATTGCAAAAACATTCCACAATAATACTAAATAAATTAAATTAGAAATATCGGAAATTATTACGTACACAAAGTCAAGTAAACAATCAAAATACATAATAATATTATATCGTAGATAAATGATTCATCAATAATAAAAAAAAAATCAGTAATAAACACAATAAAAATATTGAATCTTTTTTATTTAAAAATCATAATAGCAATTCACCACTCTCAGATATCAGACATTCAATTACGAACACATTAAAATATGCACTACATCACAAAAAAAAGAAAATAAATCAATGATAAAATTATCCATAAAAATAATAAGAAAACAAAAATGTTCTTAAGCCATAATCCTGATATTATGTTTACGAGGGCTGATACAGGGAATTTGACAGTAGCGATGTAACGAACTATTTATAAACAGCAAATGGAAATATTATTGTCTGATGAAAATACATACATTCCTATCGATAGTAATCCGTTAAATTTTTTGCAGTCTTCATGTTTCAAAATTATACAATTTTTAAATGAAAATCAACATCTACATAGAAGACACATAAGACCGTAACAATGAGTTGGTGGTGGAGTCACTTGTTATCGAGTACTAAACATATTAAAATTTGATAGAAATCCGTTACAACATAGCAGAACCAAATGGACGAAAGCACTTTGGATAGGGTCATCCTTCATCATGAAATTCGCAGTTGTGATCTTTTAATTATGGGGATGCCTGAAGTTGTGGATAAATCTCCTATCAATTATTCGATTACATCGAAGACGACCTGATAATATAATCGCTAATCTTGTTGGACGAGTCTCGTCTTTAAATGCTGCAGTTCCAGTCGTCCTCGAACTATCCTGGCAAAGTTCCCGAATTTCCAACTTCTAATTAATTTTTTTTTGCGCACAATTCGTAGCAGAAAATCGTTGACAGCGAATGAAATAAGGTACCGTAGAACCTCGGGACTTCTAAGGACCTAGGGATTTCGAAACGTGGCACAAAATTTACGGCACGTGGTACACATATCGATAGCGGTGGAAATTCACTGAAAATTGCACAGAATACATGCGCACGAAAATTAGAAGTCCCAAGGTTCTACTGTATGCGTTGCCTAATAGTGCAGTTTATTTGAATGAGTGGCTCTCGCCAGAAGCAATAAAAATAAAGAAACAAGCCAGTGCCCGTATTCTGTAAGTCGGTATTACGAATAACGTCGACGTTATGACAATTCCAACCAACCACGGTCCAGGATATTGTCGTTATCGACAGTAACGTTAACGTTATTGTTAATACCGACTTACAGAATACGGGCACAGGGAGCTTATCAAGTATTCTAAGGATAAATCTACTTACGTATCGACAAGAACTGTGTCGTATAACAATAATGCCGTGCCGATTGAAATAGCATCTGAAAATGATTTATCTAAAATAAATGCTGTATGACTTCATGATCTCAATGCTATTGGCACCTTAGTGAAATTAACCTCGAGTTTTTCAACACTCCAGTGTGATACTTCGTCTACTCCGTCATCTTCTTCATCTTCCCAGCTTCTAGTAGACATAAATCTTGTGTATACATATAACTTTGATTATAATCATAAGCTAAGCGCTGTTCTTATTAATATTAGATCACTCGCCGCGAATTTACCTACGATAACGGATATTTTACACTCTCAAGACTATGATATTATATGTATTTCTCAATCTTGGTTGAATGGTGTTACCTCTGAGTCTGATTTAACTGTAAGTAACTATAATCTTTTGAGAGAAGATGGAGTTGCAAAACGCGATGGTGGTGTGGCTATCTTTTATAAATCTATTATAAATCGTGTTATAGATGCACCGAAGTCGATAATGTTAATGATGAATATGGGTTAGAGAAACTATTTCGTTCTTTTTATCACCACAATAATCGTTTTGTAATAGGTGTTTTTTATCGACCGTTTTCTTATGTGTCTATAAAATGTTTGGTTAATTTGTAGTCTTTTATCAACTCGTTGTATTGTACGGTACCAGTACACTTAATCGTAGCCCATTTCATCGTCCCCCACTTCATAGTCTTCCGTTTCATCGTCTGGACACTTCATCGTCTACGACACTACATCGCCTGGACACTTCATCGTCTGGGACATTTCATCGTCCGGGACACTTCATCGTCCGGGACATTTCAGCGCACTCCACACTTTTTTGTGTTATGAGCTTTTCTACGTGCACCAGGTGTTCAGGCTCGCCGATTACGGGGTCTAGGTAGTGCGCTCCGTAGCTTTTTATGATATTAGCTTTTCTACGTACACTGGGTATTTAGGGTCGACGATTACGTGGTCCAGATAGTGCGCTCCGTAGCTTTTTATGTTATTAGCTCAAATACGTGCACCAGGTGTTCGGGGTCACCGATTACGCGGTCGAGGTGGTGCGCTTCGTAGCTTTTTATGGTATTAGCTATTCTACGTGCACTGGGTGTTTAGGGTCGCCGATTACGGGGTCTAGGTAGTGCGCTCCGTAGCTTTTTATGTTATTAGCGCAAATACGTGCACCAGGGAATCGCAGGTATATATGGACTCATAGAGCTTGAATCCATCGTTGTCCCTATGTCATGGGGAAACTCTGCCCCCTAGACCCCATTCTTGTACTAATTGAACCTAACTAACCCCCTCAGGGTGTTGTAAGGTTTGCGAAGCCACGTGCGACTCGGGGAGCTTGTAGTGCAATAAGTAGGGGAAAGTCGACCAAACACAACCGGGTTGTACCTACTACCCCCTGCTCTATATCTCCCATCACGGTCGGCATTGGGCCACCCTCCTCTACTTATTGCCCTCCATTGGAAAAAAAAATTGTGCATACAATCAATTAACCATTTCATGGTATATCCGGAGGGATGCATTTTTCACGTGGGTTTACTCACATCTATTGGTTGGAGGTTAGGTTATTATAAAAAGGGGGGTGTGGGGGGCGGAGCCCCCCAGGACATAGGGACAACGGTGGATCCAAGCTCTCCGAGTCGCACGTGGGTTCGCAAATCTTACAACACCCTGAGGGGGTTAGTTACGTTCAGTTAGTATAAGAAGGGGGTATGGAGGGCGGAGCCCCCTCCCCCCCATGACATAGGGACAACGGTGGATCCGTTCCCTATGGGGAAATTTTTTCGAGGGGAAATTTTTTCCGGGAAATTATATAGAATAGCTAATAACATAAAAAGCTACAGAGCGCACCACCTAGACCCCGTAATCGTTGATCCTGAACACCTGGTGCACGTATTTGAGTTAATAACATAAAAAGCTATGGAGCGCACTACCTAGATCCCGTAATCGGTGACTCTGAACAGCAGGTTTTTAGGGTCGTCGATTACGGAGTTTATGTGTCGCGTTCCGTAGATTTTCATTTTTATAACTAAAAAACGTGCCCCCGGTGTTTGGGGTTGCCGATCATGTAGTCTAGGTATCCACTTGGTGTTAACCAACGATGACCTTGAGGCCAAAGTTGAAGGTCATTTCAAGGTCAAATTAATTTTATCTGATAAACAACAGTAACCTTGTCCTTGTCCTTGGGCCAAATTTGAAAAAATTTGAAGGTCATTTCAAGGTCAAATCAAAATATGTTCAAATTTGAAGAAAAATAAGCAAAATTTATTTTGACCTTGAAATGACCTTCAACTTTGACCTCAAGGTTATCGTTGGTTAACTCGAAGTCAATACCTAGACCACTTGATCGTCGACCCCAAACTCCTGGTGCATATTTTTTAGTTGAAAAGATGAAAAACTACGGAGCGCGATTCCTAGACACCGTAATCGCCGACCCTGAACACCTGGTGCACGTATTTGAGCTAATAACATAAAAAGCTACGGAGCGCACTACCTAGACCCCGCAATCGGCGACCCTAAACACCTAGTGCACGTATTTGAGCTAATAACATAAAATGCCACGAAGCGCACTATCTAGACCACGTAATCGTCGACCCTAAATACCCAGTGCACGTAGAATAGCTAATGTCATAAAAAACTACGGAGGGCACCACCTAGACCCCGTAATCGGCGAGCCTGAACACCTGGTGCACGTAGAAAAGCTCATAACACAAGAAAGTATGGAGCGCGCTGAAATGTCCCGGACGATGAAGTGTCCCGGACGATGAAATGTCCCAGACGATGAAGTGTCCAGACGATGAAGTGTCGTAGACGATGAAGTGTCCAGACGCTGAAACGGAAGACTATGAAGTGGGAGACGATGAAATAGGCTACGATGAAGTGTCCATAAATCGTATTGTACATTTGACCAAGTTATATTGCTTAGTTATTTTAATATTAATTCATTTTTCCATATCTTTACCGATGTTTTAAAAATACTTTATAAACCATTTATAAACCAATGTAATCTTCGATAAATGATAAAAGAAGCCACACTAAAAATGCACCACACTCGTCCTGATGCTGATTGATCTTATACTGGTATCTAGCTCTGTTAATGTTCTTGACTCATTCTCTACACGGAAAATCTCTTGGAAGATGAACGCCACCTAACGGAGTTACGGAGCCTCCCCTCCCCTTTGGCTGGTCATTTTGCCCGAGTTTGGGAGCGTGACATTCCCAAAACTCTGGAAAGTCGGCAAAGCTAAAACGCGGGAAACTTACTGCGCCGAGAAAAAAAGCCATGACCATATCGAGAATGGGTATATGAAACCCTAAGACGTATAAAGAATGCGAAGGTTGAGATATTCGACTTAAATTATATTTTAATGGCGAATCATTAGAACTTTTGTTATATTTCATGGTTATGAGAACAAATTATACAGAGACAGTATTCAGAATCTTTCTGTAGTCTAATGTTTTTCACATCTTAGGTTAGAATTAAATAGGTAGATTCTATTCGAGAGAAACTGAACAAATATACTCAAAAAGAAAATTAGAATAGTATTCACATATATGTCATATATTACAATATATTCCAGTAGCGTATAATGTTATAACAATTGCACGCAACCATTATAAACATGTATATCTTTCAGTGCAAAGTATTTGTGTGATACACAACATTTTAATGCACGAATTTCTCTCGCAGAACAAGATAATTATTTCAGCACATATAAAAGGAGTTCGTTGATTTCAAATTGATTTCAAATCTGATGTTAGTTTTTCAAAATTCAAAATGGCGGATATAACATAGTAGATGAATATTTCAAAATTGATTGAATTCGCTTAAGGGGCGACTAAACTTACTCCGTCGGTAACATCGTGTTCCTAACCTCGAATATTCAAATTAAACGGAAAGCAAATACATTTTCATGCCGAAATCGATTTTAGGACGCTTTTACGCATTATTTCTGAGTGTAAGTAAAATTTTAGCGAAATCGGTTTAGAAACGGGAGAGAATTCGCAAGAATACATTTTTCTAGTAGTCAAACTTATTCCTGCGAAATCTCGCTCGTTTCTGAATTGATTTCGCTGAAATTTGATACACATTCAGAAAAAATGGATAAAAGCGCCCTAAAATAGCAATTCATTATGAATTTCTATTATTTTTTATTATTCACTCGGGAGTCGTGACGGAAATTACCTCGCTTTCTGATTGCACTGAACTGAACATGTGAATATGATTCCTACAGAGCGGAAATACTACCGACATGTGTCCAGAGGGCGCTAGATTCCTAACGCACGAAATTGCTGCCGTCAGAATTTGGGAGCGCAGTCTTCCCAAATTCAGAAAGCAGGCGTCAACATCGAAGTTGCGCCGTTTAACTGTGACTGGTGGCCAAGATTTCTCTATTAGGGCAGGGAATCTCCCAATACATTTTCCGTGTACAGACCGGTTTAATTACCAGATCATAACTTAATTAGTTGTATCGTTGATTGCCCTAGGCCCCGAATTAATATGAAATGTTTAGGATTTCGCCACTTGAAGAATTTTGATACTGAGCAGTTTAGATTAGCGACGATGAGTTTTTTAAAAAAACGACGATTCGAATTTTTAAATAATATGATACTTGATCTATTTGATGGATTTACACCGTTAAGGATAATTAGAGTGAAATCTAAAGCACCATGGATTACTTACACGATCAAAATTCTTATTAGAAAAAGAAACATAGAAACAAAGAGATCTATAAAACAATCTGATATTAACTATTACAAGATCCTTCGTAACTTTACTACTTCAGCAATAAGCAAAGAGCATGCTGCTTATTTCAAGCATCTGAATAGTATGTCTCAGAACAAATTTTGGGAAACGATAAAATGATTTTGGAAATCTCGAAAATAAAGAATACTGAGCTGCCCAACTTGTTTGATGGTCCTGGTATTATTAATGATCATTTTAATAATTGCCCCCAAATTTCACCTAATGAGTAACTTTTAAAAATTCTCACTCAAATAACATCTCCAGTGCAACTGTTTTTTCGTTGTTTTTTTTTGAGATTTCATTATTAAAACTACCTGAAATCGTTTCGAAAATTAACTGTGCAGGTTCAGGAATTCATAATATTTCAGGAGAAGTGTTTCTTAGAGTGGCTAATTACTATTTGCTTGAGCTTCTACACATTATTAATTTTATTATCAGCACTGGTGAATTTCCTGTTCGCTGTTCGTCCAATACCTAAGCATTAGAAACCTACCATATTGAATTACTTGCGTCTTATCAGTCGTTTACCTCTCTTTTCTAAAGTTTTCGAGGAGGTTTGCTATGAACAGTTGCTGAGGCATTTCAATGATTGCAATCTATTTCCTATCTACCAATCTGGATATAGACGTTTTTTTAGCTGAGTTCCTGGACATTGAATAGGACAGAGAATATTTTAAGTAACTGGGATAAAAATGTATTAAGTATAGTCGGCCTGCTTGACTTTACTCCAGCCTTTGACACCCTGAATCATGAGTTACTATTAGAAAAGCTCTCCGATTAAGGTGTATCTGAGAGTTCTTGTAGACTAATTAGCTCCTGTTTGACTGATAGATCACAATTATTTGTCACGATCAGCTCAGGTAGCCTAACAGTGACTTCAGCACCTAAATTTCTTAAATGTGGAGTTCCATAGGGTGCCAAACTTAGTGCGTTGTTATTCATAATATTCACATCGGATGTTTATGAGTGCTGTAACAATGCCAGCATTAAGACCTATACTGACGATACGCAGATTTTGGTGCCCTTTCATCCTGATAATGTTTCTGAGGCAGTCTCCTTATTTAATTCTGAATTGTCACGTATTGAGAAATGGGCTGACGATAATGCGTTTTTTATAAACCCTAATAAGTCTAAAATTCTGCTTATTGGTAGTAAGAACCTGCGTTCTAAGGTTGATGTGGAGTTGTTCGCCATCTCACTGAAAGGCAAACCAATTCCTATTGTAGATGAAGGATTGAATCTAAAAATGGTACTTTGTCGTATCATATAATAAATAATAGTAGATTGTGCAACTAGGGAGCAAAATAGGTGTTTGCCGATGAGTGTGAGTTTGACGCCCGAGCGAAGCGAGGACGGCATTTCGCACGAGTCTACAAATACCTATTCTCCCTTGTTGCACATACTATTTTCTCATACGAGGGCGTGCTATTTTGCTCCCGCGATATAGGGAGCAAAATAGTATTTTGCCCACAGAATGCGAGAAACCTATTTTGCTCCCGGGTATATTTATTTTGCTCCCTAGGGAGAGAATGTGCTATTTTGCTCCCCCAATTTAGGGAGCAAAATATCATTTTGCGCACAGAGTGTGAGAAAATTCATTTTTCTTCTTTCTGATTCTTAAGGATCTTTTTCACTTACGAAAACCATGGGAGAAGAAAAAGGAATTTGATTTATTGTATTTTAATTACTTATATCTACATAATTTTAAAGAATGAATTTTTACAAATGGATTGAATTTCATTTTGAAAAGGAGACTTTAATACTTCTGCAGGAATGGAAAACTAATAATAAGAAACTTGCAGCATCGATTATGAGGAGAATTTATTTACTTTGTCGTATCATATTTAAAAAAAATCAGGTGTCTTCTGTTCTCCACTTCGTCAGTTATATTGTTATGTTAAGCGTGTATGCAAAATATCGTTGTGGAAAATATTCTGCCTTTCTTCTTGGAATTAGTGAGGAGAGCATCATGATTTTCGATTTTATTGAATGATACCCTAATTTTTTTAGGTGCAGTCTTTCCGTCCTGCAGCATTCATATGAGTAGCTTAGAGTATATCGGTGGCATATTCTCCTCGATAAATGACGCAAGCGACACAATGTCATTAGTAAGGTTATCTCAATCAGGTTGACAAGAAATAAAAAGCACATTTCGGTTTTGGTTTACCGTAATTTTAAGCAGATGGTCGGTTCAAAGATGGATGTCTATGTCGATTTTCCCATTCTAATGAGGTACAACACCGTTCAACAATAGCATCGTGATACGATTTTATATCGGACAACCCCTCGTCAAATTTGGTAGATAAATCCGTAAAGTGAGCTGATAGGTTCTGAATATTAGCATCCTTTTTATACGCACGTACAATAAAGTCAGAACTTAAATTAGGGATGGTCACAAGCATTGTATCTGAACTTTGATTAGATTGAGATGTCAGTAATACCCAAGAATCAACTGTCAGTTGACTAGGAAGGTTAATCATGATATTTGAATGTTATTCGTTATCATTTAAATATTTTAAAATATCACAATGTGACGACTGAGTTTGCATAGATTTATTTGTATATGTTTTCACCTGCGACAACCGTTCCAAATCTTGTAAATATTTTGATTTGTACAATGCTACGGTTACATTGCCTTTGTCTATATACTTGTGCAAAGAGAATAGAGGGGTTATTGCATTTAAATTTGTGTGCTGCTATGAGTTTTTCATTAATTGTTTTATCTTTATAATTTATGTGAATATTTTTTGTAATATATTTGTTTAAAATGTTGACAATTTCAACTCTAATTACAGAATTACTTTTATGCTGTTTAGTTTTAATGTTTCAAATCTTTTTACAAAATTAATCATTACCATCTGGTTATCTTTTTTAGGGTAATTATATTCTGAGCATAAATACACCACCAAAATTACATTTTTTGTACATAAGATCGTTTTGTATTTCAGAATGACGCCACGTGTCATTAATTTCGAAGTTTATATTAAGAATGTAAATACAGTTTTGTTTATGTGTGAACGAAGTCAGTTTTCTATTTAAGTTGTTTTTAGTTTCCTCTGTACATTTATGTAAAATATATTCTTGAAGTTTGTTTAACATTGTAAATATTTTATGCACCATAATTTTTTTTATTGATAAAGCACTTATCACCCCTAAATAGAGGTTATTTGGCTCCAGCGTGATAATACATGATTATTGAGAAATTCTAGTTTCAGTTTGCAACTTTCAAAATATACAAATAGAATATTACATAATTTTGCACTAGGTTGACGAAGCAAGATTTGGTTACTGGGATTTGTTACTGGGAGCGTTTATATTAATTTGACTCAAATTTCTATTTAAGATTTCTCGTTGGTTGTTATGGTAAATCTTCGGAAAGACTGGGTCACCTGGAAAAAATTTTATGGACATGTTTTCCGACGTATTTTGGGGCGCTGAATACGAAACTGAAGTCAAAATTTGTCGCTCGGACATATCTTGGCCGCTGTATTGAAAAAAACATCGAAAAAATGTCATTTTTAAACATTTTTCGCATTTATCATGAAAACTCGAAGTCGCACGAAAAAGAGTTTGAATCAAAAAATGTAGAGCACGAAATTCTCTACAAAAAAGGTCATATACATTTTCTTCGTAAAGTCAAAACGATTTTTCTGCCTAATGCATTAAAAGTGACCATTCTAACCGAGCTCTGCGAGAGGGATGCAGAATCTGATATTGGTCGAGTTATTAATTTTTCAGATATGCAGTCTGAAAAAATTACAAGTTCTGTTTGCGATAATAATACACAAACAGGTTATTTACATGCACTTTTTTCATACTTAGTGGTTGACATCAACAACCCAATAATTTAATTAAGCCTTATAATGTTATTTTTTTGTAGTAAAAGAACTGTAATACCATGAATCTGATTTTTGACTAATTTCATACTGTATTCAATAATAGTATATTATGCTTCAAGGGAGGAAAGTGCGCGATTTCAGAGCGGGAGGTTTGCTGCCCGAGCGATGCGAGAAAATCGGGAGAAAATATTATATCGTGGTCAGCAACAAAGGAGGCAGCCATTTGGTCGTGATTAGTCACTTTTGCGGAATCAAGCACAAGGCAGTGGTCAATCCATGTATATAAAATAAGACTATGGCGAGTCAAGGTAAATTGAATTATGGAAAGACCATTGTTTGCGGTAATGTGGCCGAATTATTTTTATTCATATCTACATTTAGATCTCCAAATATTGTTATTTCCTTATATGCGTGACTATATCTCTTCAGCGAATCTTCAAATGTGGTATAAGTTAGATGAAGAGCTATTTTTAAATCTATGAGCATAAATTTATGTTTATTTAATACATAAGTGGATGCTAAAAGAACACTCGGTCTAAGCGAACTTTGAATATATGCAGCAACTCCATCACCTCGTTTCCCCTGTCTGTCATTTCTTAATAATGCATCATCTTTTAGATGAAACCGTTTATCTAGATCAGTTGTGTTGAACTAGGTTTTGGTCATCAGAATAAGATGGAAGAAATTAGTTTTAAAAAATCAGTGAATACTTGAAACTTATTGGCTGGAGATAATGACTGCACATTAATATGACAAAGCTTAATATTATTACAATAGCCACGCGTGTTTTCTCGCAACGAGATCGCGGGTTCTCCAATCGCTGGGCGGCAGTGTACTATGCCATTGAATACGTAGCACCGTTTTGCATGAGCTCCTTGTACAGAAGCTTTGGCTTTTCTCAGAAGTTCTCTTGTCTTAGGTGGTAAGTGTTCGTTAATGCAAATCGGCTGTTCAGTCAAGGTGGTGTCAATCATGGTGGATACCAGATTACGGTGTTTCCTGGCTTCTGCAATGAACACGGATCACAAGCGTCCGGAAGCCAGTTTGACGAAGATGGAAAATGGCCTGCTTGGTTGCTGAGATGTCGATGTTGTTGCATTACTGGTCTTCATAGGTTTCAGTCGATACGCCGATAGAATGTCATTGGTATTCAGAGAGACTTTTAGTGCATCCAATATTTTGCGGATTGCAGTGTGCAATCATTTTGCTGCTTAGCATGGCGCAGGTGTTTTTAAATTCAACATAAAACGTATGGAGATCAACTCGATTTTCCATATTGGAAACTGGTAAAAGGGGCACCACCAAAGCACCCGATTCGACTGAGGATGTACTAATTGATTACAGCCTACTAGGCGGGCGGAGCAGATGGTCGGCCTTTCCTTTCCGTCCTCTATTATAGACCAGGAGCTAGTGACCAAAAAATGTGACTGATTTCTTCGCGTATGCAAATTAAATGGGGAAGTTGTATGGATATTTCATGAACTTTAAGCGAATAATTAATCCACATTCGACTGCAGCGGTGTTGCAAACGTAATAACTGTTTGTAATAAAAACTTGTAATTTTGAACGATTAGTTAGCGTATGCTAAATTTTATTCTTAAACTTTATCAGTAAGTACACAGCAAGAGCTAATTTGCATACGATTTCCACGTGCAGGAAATTCTGAATAATTTTTTTATCCTGCGAAAAAAATAAGCATTTTGAACAATGGCTTCGTGTATGCCATTTCGCAATTTTCTGTTTTTTGATATGAAAATCACGAAAAAGAACTTTGCATACGATTTCAGCGTGCACATGTGTTTGTGGTGTTTTTTTAAACTGCAAAATTTTTTCTAATAACTTGGAATGATTAAGACGTGTATGCCGTTTTCACTGACATAATATGTATATGTAAGAGAAAGAATTGCATTCATTTTGAAAATGTGTAAGTTATTGGTAGACGCAAAATTAAATTATAAAAAAGTTAACCATTTCTGAACAATCGAGTCATGTATGCAACTTACTTTCTCTTGAAATGTATGATTAAATAACAATGATTTGACAATTTGCATACGTATTAAGCATGCACCAGACTTTATACAACAATAACAAAATTGTAAAGAAAAATTATGTTTTTGAAATACCAGTTCGGGTATGCCATACTTACTACTAGTACATTACATGATAATATGACACTACATACTTTTATTTGCATACTTGTACCAGATGTAGTGCGCTCAGAATTAGTTATTATAAACGTAGCGTTAAGATCTTGCAATCGCATTGCGTATGTAACATACTTCTTCAGAACTTTTGTGTTAAACATAAGCATAACAATGATTTGACAACTTGCATACATATTCAGAATGAACAAGATTTTATACAATTACAAAATTGCAAAAAGGTATTGCACTTTCGATATAATATAATGCTTTCATGTGATTTTGATCTAAATGATTATAGGACATTGCTTATGTGAAATGATGAATGATGTGTAATGAGGAATTAGGACGTGTAATTTTTTTATTGCGATATGAATCTAATAGATATGGTTCAATGCGAAAGGTGTATGATAACCCAAAAATAAACGAACATTTTAATACGTAAATTTTATTGAAAGATCAAAACTAAAAATAAAAAATCAAGAACTAAACGAAACAAAGAAAGTAAACTATAAACTAAACAATAAATTAAAAAATTTCTTCAGCATCATCATTCTCGTCGCTGTCCTCTTCAAAATATTCATCAAACTCTTCTATAACATCATCCGCCGAATCGTAGTCCCAACTTCGTTCTCCGATTCATCGTTGTCGTTACTTGTATCAGCTTTAAACATACCATATAATAATTAACTAAATATATATATATATAAGGCATTCTTGAATAAAATTTGTTACTTTTAATTTTATGCCTACCGTTGTTTATTAAATAATAATCTTAATAATTACTAGTGTGCTCTTCTTTGACACACTGAAAAAAAAGTTTGGTGCATACGGAAATCTGTATTGCTGTCAGCACTATACCGCTATACGTAGGAAATGTATAATAAATGTATAAAATAATATTGCTTATTTGAAAGGTGATACATCAGAAATAAAATAGTATAAATGACTCTAACCATTAAAAAAATACGTGATATTGCTGTAAGAGCAAAACTTTTTTTCCGTGTATATTACCAATGAAGAATAATTGTATAAAAACTGTCGTGTTATTACTTTCTAGTGAATCAAACGTTACAAGTTCTAAAAGTATTTAAATATTTTGATTACATATCATTAAGGGGAGGTACCTCGCTCAAAATCAACTCTGAAATACATCTTTAAAAAATTTGAAAAAATTATTTCTTTAGTAATTTTTAACGGAGAATTCAGTAATGCTAGAATAAAAATTGTACAAAATTTTGTTTCGGGAGAAAACAAAATGAATTTTTTAAAACCCATGCGTAATTATTTAGAAAATATATTTTTATGTTCACCGTACTTTTTTTTTTAATTTTTAAATTAATTTAGAGAAATGTAGCATTATTTCAAAAAACAATTTTTTTGAGCTACGATTTATAGGTAAAAAATATTTTTTACACTTTTTACTCAAGCACGACTGAATTCCGTGCCATAAATGACTAAAGAAATAATATTTCCAATTTGTTTAAAGGTGTACTCAATAGAGTTGATTTTGCGTGAGGTACCTCCCCTTCATGTTAACCCGGTAAAGCACTGGTCCAATACTGGCACCCGGTACTGATTATCAGTACTGGCGATAATACAGGCACAGTACTGTCCCAGTACTAAAAGACAGTACTGTGTATGGTGTAAAATTATTATTATTCGCCGGAGTTGATCAGTACTGGCCCAGCACTAATGGTCAATACCGTATTTGGTATCAAATGAATATTGATCGCCGGAGCGGATCACTACAGATCCAGTACTAGTAGCCGGTACTGTATACGGCATCGAATGATTGCTGCCGTCGTTGCGGATCAGTACTGATCCAGTACTAGTAGCCAGCAATGATTTTTATTTTTGGTACCGCTAGTCAGTACTGGGCCAGTACGCAATCAGTACTGACGGTCAGTATATGTTCACGATTGCTATACTTCGTCAGTCAGTACTAAACAGCTTTAAATGCCGGTGTTGGCCAGTGCCAGCCCAGTACTGACGGTCAATACTGCAACTCAGGCAGTCAGTATTGTGGCAGTTTCACGCCGATACTATGTTGGTACTAATTTCGAGCTAGGTTGCATTTGCAAATTAATTTTTTAATGTTATTGCGCGACAAGAGTATTTTATGTACTATCTAATTGGTGATTTTAGTCACTGATTCCGAGCGCAGTACATATGTTACATGTATGCAAATAAATATACTATTATATTACCATTTAATCTATAACTAGTAGAAATGGCATACGTGAATTAATCATTCAAAAATGTACTTTTTTTTACAATGTTTAAATTATTTTTTAAATGGTTCTGCAATTTGAAAACGTATGCCGATCATTATATTAAGTTTAAATATTATAAACTTTATGATACATTTTCTTCCCAGTACAAATTAATTCTTCCATGTTATTACAAAAAAAATTTCAGTTTCAAAAATCACCACAAGCACATGTGCACGCTGAAATCGTATGCAAAGTTACTTTTCGTGATTTTGATAGCAGCAGACAGAAGATTGTGAAATGGCATACACGAAGCCATTGTTCGAAATGCACATTTTTTTTGTAGGATGAAATAATTATTCAGAATTTCCTGCACGTGGAAATCGTATGCAAATTAGTTCTTGCTGGGTACTTTCTGATAAAGTTTAAGAATAAAATTTGGCATACGCTAACACATCGTTCAAAAATATAAGTTTTTGTTACAAACAGTTATTACGTTTGCAACACCGCTGCAGTCTAATGTGGATTAATTATTCGCTTAAAGTTCATGAAATACCCATACAACTTCCCCATTTAATTTGCATACGCGAAGAAATCAGTCACACTTTTTGGTCACTAGATCCTGATCTATTAGTAAGGCAGTAAATAAAAAGCCCCTCGTTGGTTTTGATGCCGGCCTCAGGCCGTTACGTTATGGTAGTTATTTTAACGTAGTATGCGCATGAAAAACAAATTTCTGACATGATCAATAATTGATGTGGGGCAAATGACAAGGACGAAAACGTTGCTTGAAAATGTAATTCGATATAATTATCGAATGCCAATTGACAATAAAATCTAACGACTTAAGTATACTATTGAAAACTGATAAGTTATCAGCAGAACAATCGGTTCGAATTACTGTGTTTTCTTTGTTATCAGCAGATGGTAAGTTACAACCGTTCAATCGAACAATTATAGCTAATCGAGACGTAACCTGTAGAGCAGAAGTTTTGATCCAGTGATTGGTGGTTGCCGCCGCTAGATGGCACTAGTTGTCCCCACGAAATTCTTCGCGGATGGGAATTAGACCATGTGGAAATTAGAGGTTATAAAACCTATCCGCAAAACAGGCGAATTGCAAGAGAGCCACTAAAAAGGCACAAAAAAAGCTTGCCGGTGAACTAGAAAAAAAATGACGCCCGAAGGGAGAATACAGCAGAAATATGTCAGAAAAAAAGAGCTAAGAAAGGACAATGCCAATATAGTATACACCGGAAACGGAAGTGATATAACAATAAAAATAGATGAGAATGATCTCATATTATGTTCTATAAGATATCAGACGCGTCAATTTATGAGGCTTTTCTGAGCTTGAGGTTGTAATGATCTGATAATGATATGAAGTTCAAAAAAACCACATAATTTTACGCATCTGACCTCTTGCAGAACACATTATGAGATCATTCTGAATAATTTGTTTATTCTGCTATCTGGATTGTAGAACAGAAAATTTCTAACAAAAAAGTGTGAACCCTAACCTAAATTTGGTAACATAAACGCAAGCTAAGCCCAAAAATCGCTCTTAAGGATGTTCCCAGCAGTTTGTAACGTCCGTACAAAAGTTAGTCCGCGCTTCCTGTCCACGTGACACCTTCGCGCACACACGCGCCGTCATCTTCATATGTGCACAAGGCCAGCCTCGTATTTCACACACAAAAAACGCCGCACAGGCGTTTGGGGCGTTTTTGAAAAACGTGGTTTCGGCGTGACCACCCCGTATCGGACTGTGATATCGCGATCCCGAACGTGATGAATCGCATTGTGATAAATGTAGAATATACAAGTCGTATTAAATCGAATTGAAATTATATTTGCCCTCAGTAAGAGAGTGTTTAGTTCATTTCGCTACCTGACAACAAAAAGAAAATTTTTAGTGTAACTCCATTTCCGGATTACTTCCAGACTCAAACTCTCTTATAGTTTCAGAAGTGGGGTAGACGCGGATTAACGCGATTGGCACGATTAAACACGTTTTCGGTAAAATCGATCGACGAATAGTTCGGGTGAGTGAATTTTTGTACCACTTCCAATCGAAGGTTCGCGCAATTTTCATTGCGACAATCACGCTGTATTTCCAGGGGAACGATTTTCCGGGAACGATTTCTGGAGAACTTATGTCCTAGAACCTACAAGTTTAAAGTCCTCCAAGGACTGGAGGTGGTAAACCTTTGAAAAAATAAATTTCCACCATTCTATACCATTCCTCTTGTGCACCTTCCTGTAGCTCTAGTCCTCGTTTATTACTACGCTACGTTATTTGTTCCCGAGGGGAAAAGTACTTCGGAAAAGCTAAAGTCCGCGCTAAGTGTTAAAATGTGTTAAAAAGTGTTAAAAAGTATCAAAAAGTGTTAAAGCGAGTGGTTACAGTTTAAACCAAGTTACAAGACCAAACGTTTAGAGAAACGCCTTTATTGTACAGTTTACTTCGGTATAGGCAAAAAAAATGCGTACGTTACAAAATACATAGCTATAGGCTACAAAAAATACGTACCTTACAAAATGCTTCGCTATAAGCAACAAAAATGCGTATGTTGCAAAATGCCTCGCTACAGGTAAGAAAAAACGTGTACTTGTCAAATGCCGCACAACAGGCAAAAAAAAATTAAATTTATTTAAATGATTGAAATGGTAAAATTTTAATATAGAGGTTTTCGGAAGAAGAGATAACAATATTGAAATTATAATTGATATTATTTTTCGGCTCGAATCCAAATAATATATATAAAGTAAACCACCATATTAAAGCACGGTTTTATAAAGGGTAGATCTGTGATAACCAATTTTTTAGTTTTTAATTCGTTTATGGTTGAGGCGTTTGATGAATCGACTCAAGTTGATGAAATTTTTTTACATTTCTCGGTATTATATTAGTGAATAAATTGGGATTAGCCGGTTTTGGTGGGACTTTACTTGATTGGCTACACTCCTATCTCACTGGTCGATCACAGGCTGTACGTAGGTTATACATCTCCCTTTTTTAATGTTTCATCTGGTGTACCCCAAGGGTCCCACTTGGGTACGCTACTTTTTAATTTGTTTATCAACGATGTGCAAGACGTTATCACATCTTCTACGTTTTTACTTTACGCGGATGATTTAAAATTATATAATAAAATTGTATCGCCTATGGACGCTAGCAAAATCCAACGTGATCTTGAAAATATAGTAGATTGGTGTAATTTCAATGGCCTGCAATTAAACATCAATAAGTGTAAGGTCATGCATCTATCGAAGTCACGATCGTCTATGGATTTCCAGTACGCTATTATGGGTCAGGACCTTGGAAGCGTTGCAACAATTAAAGACCTTTGGGTTACTTTTGACAATCATGGCTCTTATTCTGGACACTTGAAATTGATTACAGGCAAAGCTTTCAGGCAGCTTGGTTTCTTAATGCGATCTACAAAAAAATTTTTCTGATACATCTGCAATTATTAATCTCTATAAGTCACTAGTTCTCCCACATTTAACATATACAGCTCCTATTTGGTCCCCTCGCACTAAATCCGATGTTACGATATTAGAGTCTGTTCAGAGAAAATTTTTAAGATATCTTTCGAGCAAAACTAATAGCCCTGTGCATACGTATTTATATATGAAATACGTATTTCCCGCATACTATTAGGAAAAATACCGTTCCGTACACGTGTGGGCGTTGCCCGCACTCAAATGATTGACACAGCACACGTGCCTGGCTTTGCAAGGCACTCATGTCGGATCAATTACTTTCATGCGAGAAATCACTTTTCCCGCACTTGTAATGAAACGTACTATTACAAACTAGTATTAGTGCAAGCAATAAATGTTTATAGTATATCAGAAAAAGGTAAACGAGCAAATTCAAACTTTAGCGTCGCTCGGATTTTCGAAAACCAAGACGGACACGTCTAAAGCTCGGAAGCGTGCAGTTCGACGGATTTTCACCTCCTCGCGTCATCGTGAATTTGTACACTAGATATTGTGGAAAAGTACATTTTTTAGAACCATGTTTTCTTCTTTTTAGTCTACAAGTCTATCATTCACATATTTCCCCTCCTAATAATTCAATTCTTCAATTATACGATAGGAGTTAGAATATTCTTTTTATAAAGACGCTAAATCAAACACAAAGACCGTAGGTTATTATGTTTCTTCAACAGAAAGATAGATATAAAGAAGCCATAAAATAATTGTGTAAGGCGGGAGATGTAGCTTCCTTAGAGCGTACATAAGAAGAAGGAGAATTTTCTTCGAGTCGCTCCTAATAAAAAAAAACCTAATGGAAAATACAGATTTATGCTCACATCAGTCTTCAAGGGTGAATAGGTGCGATGAAAATGTAGCGAAAATCGGCCTTCGCAGCTATTTTTGTAGTTCTTTGTTCAAAATATGATGCGAGTGAAATCCCAGCTGAACGAATTCTGTAGATATCATGAATTTACTTTTTATACTGTTTCTAGATTATGTGCAATGTCAAAATTTTAAATGACATCGCAAACAACTTAAAATTCACACGAGCGCGCGCGCGTGTGTATGTGTGTGTGTATGTGCGTGTGTGTGTGTGTGTGCGCGCGCGCGCGCGCGCAATGGTGCATGCAAATATTGATAAAAAAAACACTGTTGTCCAATCATCGTGTTTCGGATAATTGCAGCACAATTTGTTTTTGTCAATATTTACTCGTCAAAATCCGCCAACTATAGAGATGTCCCGACTGCGTGTGTAATCAGATTTCTCAATATTCGAAAGCATAAACGGTTAGTTCTAGTTTTGTCGCTTGGTGGCGAGGAAACCAACGAAGAAAATGTGAAATAATTTATATAAATGTGCCCATAAGATTTTGCTTGATTCATTATAGCGTGTTGTATTATTAATTTTGATGATACTTAGTTAGAGATCTGCATGTGTGGTTATTGAAGAAGTAATATATCTCGTTTTTGGCTGTAATATATTTCTTTTTTGTCTATTGATATATTTTTAAAGAGAAGGTCATATTGTCTATTAAAATTCCTAAGAAATGTATTGTAATGGAAACGTTCCGACTGTATGCTTGCTCAGGGTATTCTATACGGCGTGCATGTACTTGCGCAGCACATAGAAAAGGTGTACAAAGAGAAAATTAGAAAAACGGCAGGGTGGTCAAATTCTTCGTAAATATTTCAGACGTTTTATAATAAACCTGTAGCCCACAGAAGGTTTTCTCACGGGCCGTGTTAAATTTATATACGTAAAGAAGAAAACATACAAATTTAGTTGTAGAAAAGTAAGAACAGAAACCTACCTGCTAAAGAAAATATTTTTGTTTTCGGTTATCACAATGTGTTTATTAGGGCATATCGAATATTACATTAGATATGTGTATATTACTGTGTAGAATCTATTATTATATCAAAAATTCTAATCATATCACATCAAATAGTTTTTAAACATGTACATAATGTAATTATTGAGGAAGACAAGCGAAGAATAATTGTCAATTTCAAGTATGGATTGGAATTATACCAGTACACTTTCAGCGAATTGAACTATTCCACCTTTATTTGAGATAACCCAAGAATCCTACCTATCCTATATTTGATATTGAACGTCTCATTGAAAATGGGTTCCAACCACTTTTATCCGCTTGAAGACTATTAATGTAACGCTTACTGCGAAACGTTCAAGAAATAGAATGTGAGATGTTTCTATAAAATAGCTGGAATTATTCTAAAAATCATGATTTTTTGAATTTTACTTAATTGAAATAAAAATAACCGGCGTTATTTATCGCGCAACTGAATTACAGCTTCTGTTATTATTATTGGTTTTACCTCAAGTCATTTTTACACATAAAAATTGTATAAAAGAAGGTCTTTGTGTATTAGAATTATGTGACATATAAATGAAAAGGTGGGTACACAGTAATGTTTTCAGATAATTCTTTTATTTTATTCTATTCTGTACAAAATATAAAAATACAAAAATATATTGAATGTTATAATGATTTATAATAAAGTGCACGATTTAATTAATAAAAATGTTGCACTAGAGTCCTACACAGAAATCACTTTAAGTAAAAGTTGAATAAAATTCTGCTTCTGCAGATCGACTTTTCTTGTTCGAGCAGGAACATTAAATCCTGGCCATTTACTCTTTTAAGTCGTGATGTGGGCAACATCTGCTTGGAAGATGTATAGAGGAAGGCTCATCGATATTTTCAATATCACTGGCAGGAGTGTTGAAAAAACTGAACGGTTTTATTTCAATTTCTTCTACCGAACCTATCGCATGCAAAGTTATTGTATTGGCTCGTGTTTGGCCAAATTCCTGAAATTCCATCCGTTCAGTGTATTTTTCATTCATTCCAGCTTTGTTATAATTGTCTATATTTCCCTGGAACTGTTCAAAAGCTTTCAGTAATTCCATCTCATGCTTTGTGTGTCTTCTGTGTTGGATCCTGCCCAAATCTTCCAAAAGTTTCAATTGAGGCTTCACATCATGTGTAACTAGAAATCGATGATCGTCCGTGATATCTCGCCTATGTTCACCAATGGTCGCTAGTCTTTCCAGAAAGTTTTTAAGCATTTCCTTGAGAGCGTGTGAAATCAACGAAGTGATTTCTTGAGTCGGATGTTCCAGTCCGTAGATCGCAACTGTTTGATTTATTCTTTGTTGCAGCGGTGACTCGTGCAAGAAGGTCTCATCTTTACAGGATCTAATTTCGGCTCCTACGTTATCTGTTGATCTTAGAATATTTAAAGATTCGTCTGCGAGGTTGACTCCGCCTATCGCCGCAACATCGTTGACGTCTTCATTATCGGCGTATTCAATCGAAGAATGCACCTTTTCCTTTTCGATTGATTCAAGTGAAACCCTATCTGAGATACCGATATCCTGCGGTATGGATATATCCGTCGAAGCGGGATGTACCATTACTTGTGGAACTACGCTGGGTGCTGCAGAAATGATTCCATTTTATGAATCATCAGAAATGAGACTAACACCGTATGTTTTAGTCGTTACCGGCGTTCTTGGTTTCATATAATTATTATTCGAAACGATGGGAATAGGCGGTGCATCGGAGAACACACGTGGCAGAGGTGGTCGTATTCCATCAATAACTATTTCTTTTTGCACAAGAGCTTCTCTCAACTGAGGCAAGCTCTTTCGAAGAAGTGGTATCAAGCATGGCTGAGGCGCCGAATTTGTTAATATCGCCAGCTTTTCGCAAAACTCCTCTGGGTCAATCGTCATATCGATCAGCATTTGTATTTGGGATCGAACTTCCCAGATTTTTACTTGACTTTTTAACTGCAACAAGTTTGTAAATAATATGAGACATTTTTCCGTATTACTTGCTGATTGCCGACGTGAGCGGGTTTTATGTACCGTACTGCTGACAAAAGTAGAGTTCGTTATATTAGTCATCGGAATATACGGGCCAGTAGATGAACGGCATTTGGCTTTAACGTTTTTTCTCGTATTTGTCACTTCTGTTGGTTTTGAACAGATTGTCACAAATTTAAACTGTTCATCTTCAGTTTTCACCAAGCACTGGTTTTGTTTTTCCGTTTGCACCCCTTGAAGTATTGGTACTAATGCCTATTTAGTGCCGTTGAAGTGCAGGCCCTGCTTAGTAAGTTCCGGGACGTATCTCTGCGACCATACACTTTTAAAATTAGCATACTCCGCTGTATAATTAATAAATTAAAATCAAATATTTAACAATTTAACATTTATAACATTTGAACGTTTTCGGCTCATAGATCCGTAGCCATTATCAGAAAGCAAGATAAATAATTTAAAATTGGCGAAAAAATAATTTAAAGTAAACAAATCACATTTAAAATAACATTAGTACACAGCAAAGAATAGACAAAAAACCTTTACATGGGTTTAATATCCAGGATGACATTTTTCCCTTTCTATACATTTTACCACAGTAAGATAACATTATGGTATTGTAGAACGAAACGTCTGAATATGATTTCCTTATAAATCAATTCAGTGTCATTTATTTTATTCTACATATTTTATACTTAATATTAATACTCCGCTGTGTCCGGTTCTACCTCTCTGGTAATGCTAGAGTGGCTTTGGAGCATGGCGCTGTCCAATGTAGCTGATCCTGACGTTGGTACGGACATCACTGCACTATGTATAGAGAACTGATCGTTGTGTCCGAGGAGAGTAACTCACTAGAGCAAACTAACTTACCAACACTGTGATGTGTACTTTTTATTCAACTCGATACTATTAATTCTAATCACGCCAAAATACAATAATGCCTTATAATAATAGAAACAGTAAACAACTTCGAACACTAGAAGAGTACTAAACAAGCCGTATTCACACATATTCCTGGAACAAGTCCATACATGTTCACTAAAGGAAGTTGTCTGGAAATGATTATTTTCATGACTTTAAAATAGGATGATGGAAAGGAAAATGGGGAGGGCGAGGGATTCCAGGCTATTTTTATTTAGATACTACAAAATGCAATTTTTTGACACACGTGTCCGTAAAGTGTGATTTTACGGACTGATCTCCGCACTTTACGGACTAAAAACAGCCGGTAAAGTGCCTACTTTTGCGAACAGTGTATGAAATTTTACGACCTCGGTTTGGAGATTGTACATCCGAGAACTGGCGAAGCCGTTCTTTAATTCAGAAACGGTAATTATACGTTATACGGTAGGAAACCATAGAATCTATATGGTGATTAGTGTAGTTCCGACACCAGCATCTTTGTTATAGTGCTATAAAGTTTCATATGAGTCCTATAGAACTCTTTTATAAGTTCGAAAAAAACGATCTTGGTCTTGAAATTCATTTCGATCTTCGTTTCCATAAACTTTTTATGGTCAACCATGACTGGGCTTTCAGAAGATTCGTACAGAACTTAATTTTTAGTTTAATTAAAAAAAATATGATTTTCGTTTAATTTTAGTTGAACGGTAATTTCGAAATCAAATAATCTAATATAATATTCGGAATTCTCGGAATTCCAGTGTGTTCGATGTTTAATTTTAAATTCGTATTTTCAAATTATTAGTCGTCGTGTATATTTTCGGAGACCCACAACTTTGATGTTGTCCTGTTAGTAATATTAAAATTTCCAGAGTTGCCGATTATTGTAAATAGTCAACAGGGTTGCCGAATATTGCAAATAATTATTCCGACGACTTTACTTGCTTATGTTGTCCGGTTAACCAAATGGTGTGCGGTGCAGACGTATCCGCCACACAACTATCAATATAATATCGGGTTCGAAAGTTATTTTCGGTCTACATTGCGTTATTGCACATATTTCGCGAAAGGTTATGTGCAAGAGTGCCCCATCGTTCCGTATAGGCCGTTGTCGAGTCAATAGCAAAAAAGGCGAAAAAGGTAAAATAAATGGTTTAAAAATTTATTTTTAAAAATGTATTAACAAATTAAATAAAACTCAAAGGATTACATTTTCCAGCAACGAAAAAATTCCGACAAATTTTCAGACAATCATATAGAAAAAGTATATTGGTTTGCAATAAACGCACTTTCCGATGGAACTCTATATAAACTTGAAGAAATCCATTTCTGTAGTGAGAGCGAAAAATTGCTTGGAGAGCAGCACAACGCATAGCGGCGGAAAAGTTGACCGTAGCGTGTCCTCTTGGACCGAACGTAGTTATCAAGATAAATATCATCATATTCGAATTTAGGAGGCAAAAATACGTTGGAAACACCTAGTTACAATCTTTTTCCGAAGGTTCTCGCTAATAACTAGGTTTTGAATCTAACGTTTTCATCAGGTCAGTTGTAATGTAAAATAGATATTTTCGTATCTAGGGCGTAAAATTTACATGTACACCCGGAGGTGAATTCGTTCCTGAGGGATTCCGCAATCGCCTCCGTAAAAGTACCTTACGCTCATGATACGAATATAATTTTTTGTCGAGGTGGGTATAAAATTCGATTTTATACCTCGAATTTGATACTTGAAACGTTAGGAAACGCCTGATATGCTTTACTCCCCACAAATTGTACACTATGATGAAATAGTATTTTTCGTCACTAGGCCGTAAAACCCGATTTTACGGCCCGAATGCGATAGCAGCGTACGAGGACCGGCGAAGCCGGCCCAAGTATCGCTGGATCGCATGAGGCCGTAAAATCTTACGGCCGTGTGACGAACATTATTTTTTGGTACCATAGCCGTAAAATTCGTAACCTATTTGGAAAAGGGGAAGGGGACTATTTGGATGTACAATGAGCTACATTATTCAGGACGCAAGTGGAAGGTATGTTCGAAGATAAGTTCATAATAAAGCAAGAACCGCACACGCACACGCACACACACACACACACACATACATTCTAAGTAAGTCGTAGTAAAATGTTCTTCGATGTGAGTTTGAGCGAGCGGTGGGGTGGGGCGGGAAACGGGGGGGTTCGGGGGGGGGGGGCGAAGCCCCCCGATATCAAAATAGTTCTGGCTTTTAAAGAACAGAAAAGAGAAACGGTAGACTCTAAATCCTCTTAAGGAGAAAATTTTTCAATTTAGAAATTCGATATTATTAGAAAATGTTTATTTTACGGATATAAGTCCGTAACATTTTTTTTTTACGGACAAATCCGTAAAATTTGATTTTACGGACTAAAAACAGGCCGTAAAATCGAATTTTACGGCTCTGGTACCAAAAAAATAATAAGCGAAAACAACAATAACAACATTTTTCAAAGGAATTCGGGTTGTTTTCTAGCATGTGCCTTCATAAAGTAATAATACAGATAATAAGGTATTAAATGTTGAAAAAGGTCAAATATTCCTGTTGTAAATGGGTTTTCAGTATTCAGGTAATTTAAGACAATCAATTTCATAAACATCCGGCATGGCAAGAAAATATAATCTGTTTTGCAGATTATCTCCTATATTCAAATATTGACTATGTCCAAGAATTCCAGATTTCTATCTTAATGTTCTTATGCTAAGCCAAAAAATACAAAACTTTTACTATTTTGCTTATTCAATGAATAGATGTACGATGTTATCAACGTACTTAAAACAAATATATTTGAATTATTTGTATTTATTTGCAAGTGGGAATGATGTCGCTATTGTTTATTCTATTTATTAAGAGGACTCATGTCATACTCTAGATGTTAAATCATTCTTATTAAAATCATTCTTATTAAAATCATTTTAATTATGTATTCAATTTTTCAAATCTTTAAAAAAAGGAAAAATATTATTTCACTTGTTGCAACCACATAATTTCGATGTATTTTTATCTGTTGGTTGAATCTGTAATAAAAAATAGGTCTTTCGTTGCTCATTTTAGAGACAACCTCGGGGAACTTTAAAAAAGCACGATTTTATACCGAAAAAGGATTGAAAAAAAGAATATGACGCATCTCACGTTGAGATCACATTACGCCTATCTATCTTGACATGATTGACACAATTCTGCAGTAAAAAATATAAGCCTCCTAATAAATGTCAGAGGTAATTTCAGAAAACTGTAAAAAAAGCACGCCTTTACAGCGATAAATGCTTAAAAACAGAATATGATTTCTCTCGGGGTAGGATCAAACAGAATTTTAATAGTAAATGGATAAACACACTTGGATCAGTCTGATGCCAATGGATGTCTAGGTCGTATGTCATGAATCTTGTTTTAAAAATTCAATATTGCGTTTAAAAATTCAAATTAGCGGATCACATACGAAATTGTAACAAATTAATCGATGTACTTGAAATATTTTACGTCAGCCGTGGAGAGATATACTGGGCCTGGGGTCCAGTCGTTTGAGAAGTTTTGGAATCACTCTTTAGGTGCCTGATATTCCAATAAATTAAAATAGCGGAACTGATACTTGTAACTACTCCCTGTATAATCAGAATTACAGTAATAATGCCACAAGCAGACCCGCGCCACTATTCCAGTTGATGTGGTTCCATTATTGTCCTTCGTCGCTTCCATTTCTTGCCACAAGGTGGAATTACAGTGTTATAGTCACCAAAGCCTTTTATTATTTCTGTTGGCTACATTTTAATCTAATGTTGATTTAATTTATTTCGACTTAGTTGGTGTAAAATGACCAATGTATTCAGATAGGGACTTTGCTGAGTCATCATTGTTAAAAATCATTGAAAAATAACTACATCTACTGAATCAAAAAATTATGTTCGTGTAAAGGGCATAAATTTGTACACCCTCAAGGCGATCAGACGACACCATCCACAGGCAGATATTCTAGAAAGATCATTACCTGAATGAAATTGTAATCAAACATATACCTACGTTGGCAATTCCTGCGATTACTACTTAATCTCAGTCGGTGGATAAAATAGTACTTTACGCACTAGTTACAATATATACAATTGTTTTTTTTTTGTGTTTTCTAATTAGTGCTCCAATTCTTTGCTAGTTTAGTTTACTTAGACACTATTTCTATTCATATAAGAAATATGGTAAACTACATTTCAAAAAATTTCCTGGTTTCTGAAATGACTTTTTATAATTCTGACTGTTTATTTTTACATTTTCGCATCCGTGTACACGCTCCCTCCACCGCAAAAATGGAAAACATAATATAACATTTCTTTCTTTATAGCACATATACTTTGAAATCCAATAGGTCCCCATGACTCTCGAGTCACTCCACATATTGCATCGCGGGCTCCCCTACTACAATATAATATCCCGGGTTCGTATTCAAACGAAGAGAATTTTTTTATTTATATCTGTATTACTTGTGCAATACTTTCACAATAGCAGTAATACTGAAGATTTGTGGGACATCAAATATCTCGTCAAGTACCGTATTTGCAGTTTAACGATACTTCCTATATATATTGTAATGTATTGATGCCGTAATATTGTAAGACTTTTTTTACTCGGGAAATCCATAAAAAACTGGTTACTTCAACATTAAACAACTTAATACAATTTTATATTTTGTAAATCAATCTCTTCAATCCACGAAGCTATTACCGTCAAATTCTGTTAATTATGAAAATATTAATTGTTAAAAAATCTGCAAATTATCAACGTATTATTACTATTATAGAGAATTTGTTATATAACTGAAGATATTAATATTTAAGAGACTACATTGTACATTGATATAATCTTTCTAAACTTTAATACTTTCAAACGGCGTACGACATAATGAGTATCTTAAAATTAGACAGCGTTTGGTGTATTCACTCCTACCATAAAATACATTACAAGTACATGAAAAATACATTCTAATAATACTGCGGTAGGTGTAACTATTAATAAATGTAACAATGGCTTTTAAACAATTACATTCATTTATAACAACTTAAAAATTAAAAAACATTGTAAAATTAAAACAAAGTAGCGTAAATACAGTATTCCTTATAATTGCAACAGCTTTTAATAGAGGCGCAATATTTTTCGTAAAATTATTACTACAATAACAACATGGTATAAGTATATGGACTATTTATACATCGGCAATATGTGCAACGAGCATATTTTTTAAATCGGTTCTTAGTTTACACATTTACATAATTAAATATTAGTCTATTTAACATGACTTTAATGAACCATCAATATTAAATCGAAGACATATTGTATCGTTTAGATGAGGAATTTCATTGTAAAATAATAGACTGATTTCATGTACAGAAAGTAAATAAAAATAGTACGTTGTCGTAGACGTTACTTGTGGAGACATATTTTCAAATCAGAGTTACTTACGTCTATATGTTTATGAAAGGCCTCGATTTATTGTTGTCAGTGCTAGAGTATCTTTAATACCTAATATCGCACATGCCCATTAATATCTTAGAACAATACTGAGAAATATTATTAAAAAGCATATGATAGTTAAATATACGTGCTGCAGGAAGTTTCTGTAGAAAATGCACTATACCAGATTGCATTTATGACAAATTTTCAGATAACGAAAATGACTATCAGTAATGAACAATGCAGGGAAATTCCATTCCTTTGCAATTTTATTATATTGAGGGTTGAATATATTGCCGTCTAATTCTTTTCTAGTTTTTCGAGTTTAGTTCTCTGTCGTGTTTCCACTTTCGTATAAAATTTTGAAATTATAAGTTATCAAGTAAGGTTTGATACAATATTTACAGAATCTGATTCTTACTTCTGGAATACTAATTAATCGATTCGTTTAAAAGCATTATCTATTAATATTTTTAAAACTTATTGTACGCTCTTGGTACGAAAAGTACTATTATATATTTGGTTTGGCTTCAGTACGTGTTCAGAAGTAAAAATAGCAAAGTGATTATAAGTCGATTTTTCATTTATTATTACTAGGTGGAATGTTATTGTTTTTGTTTTCAAATTTATATTAATTTTTATGATAATAGTTATAAACATAGTAAAGACAGCCATTTCTTGACAAGAATCAACATTTAAGAAATTCTGTCAAAACAGTTAAGGTTCCTCTTAATTAATTAACACATACATAAAATTGTTGTCACCAATGTCTGATCCTAAGCTAATAAATAGCTTTATCCATTAGTCACATACGTGTTGTTAATAAATAATAATTGTATACTATTGATTCGCAAAATATACAGGTGAACAGCAACACATATCTATGAGTGTCTACTAAAAATTAATCTACCTAACATAGATTGATTAATTGCCAGATTTTTATACGTCATCAAAGCGATAAGACGATAATTTATGTACATTTTTTGCTACACTGATCAAAAATATCTCAAATACCTTTGGGAGTTTCATATCTTTGACTCGAGTAGCAAACCTTTGGTCTCAGTGTTCTTCTTCGTCAACTATCGTTACAAAAATACAATGTACTGGAGGGGTACATTTTAAATATATAATATTCATAGTTTTGAGGAATTTTCACCGTCGTTTTCTAGATTTATCGACTTCACTCCACTAAGCTCGTCTTGAATTTGTTGCAAACTTTTGCCTTTCGTTTCCGGCAATATAAATACAGTAAAGAGAACGCTAATAATACAAAATACGCCGAAGATCCAAAATGCAGTATGTGTTCCGAAAACGGCTTCGATATTTGTGAAGAATTTTGTAATAATGAAGGCAAGACCCCAGCACACGCCTACAGTAATTCCGGAAGCCTTCGCTTTCACATCAGGAGCAAACATTTCGCCCATGACTGTCCATGGTAAAGGCCCCCAACCAATACTGTAGACAGATATGAATATCACAAGTGATACCACTGGAAGCCATGAGATATCCGTAACATCTTGTTTAGTAACGTTCTTCAAGTAGAAAAAGATACCCAGAGCCGCCTGAAATCAGTTTTTAACTTTTGATTATACAACATAAAATATTCCGCAACATTTAAAGATTTATAAGACGAAATAATACGGTACGGAACAAAAGTGTACTATTTTAATTGCAAGAAGCAATGATTGCTCGCAGCTCGTATTATTATAAATATCTCATTTTTATTTAATGAATAAAGAAAGTATGATGTATGCATGAGTTGTGGTTTCATTGATTACGTAAATGTAGAGAATAATTATTCTCGTCGAATTTATACAGAGTAAACCGATGACGGTTCGAATCTCGCAGCGGATGATTTTTCCATATTTTTTTGTAAATTATTTGTTCTTTAAAAATTGGTAAAATAACTGAGAAATAAAAATTTAATGGAACCTCCGGCGATTAAAAGGGCATACGCGATTTGATCGGAAAACTTTAGTCCAATAGTCGATTTTTTAAAATAGTTCAAATTTAAATTTATATACTTCTTTTCCTTTAAAAAAAAATTTATACATTTTTTACTTTTCTTAATAAATAAGAAAAACCAAGTTTTTGAATAGTAACAATTATCGACATTGCTCAATTTTTGAAATTTCGGAATAACAAAAAAAGGAGGTTATAGGGTAGACGTTTCCGAAAATAAATAAAGAAAAACAAAGTACATATGTTTATAAACAAAAAAGATATCCATTTTGTTCAAGAAAATGTAAATTCTCGGTATCGAAAACTTTAAGCGCTTCGTTTGACGAGCGAATTTCGAGCTACAAAAAACTTCAAGTAAGAAAGTTGTTCGTTAAGATACGAAGAAGTTTTTTGGAAAGTTTCATAAAAATCAGACTATCAGAAAAAAAAATTGTTGATGTATAACATTTACGGCGCGGATGAAATAAAGTTAGCCTCTGTGCGTGGAGAACTATGGAGTGTTCTGGTTTTCGTGCATTGTTGCCGTCTCATTGTTTACATAAACAAGTATATGTACTTGTACTTACGGGATAAGTGTCTTGCAATAATTATTAAGTGTACAAAACAAAAATCGTGTTTTAGAAATATGTATAATGATATCGAAAATTTTCGAACACATAATATATAATATAGCAATTAAAAGAACCATAGAAATACAATGATTGTAAGATATATTAGATTTATTATAAAAATTATTCCGAAATTTTAAAAATTGAGCAAGTTACCACGAGTTGAAGTGAAAAAATATCGAAAATTGTTACGTTTCAAAAACTTGGTTTTTCTTATTTATTAAGAAAAGTAAAACCCGTATAAATTTTCTTTAAAGGAAAAAATATAGGCCATATCATTCTGCATATGGATTAAGCAATAGAATTTAAATTTGAACTATTTTAAAAAATCGACTTTTGGACAAAAGTTTTCCGGCCAAATCTGCGCGTATGCCCTTTTGATCGCCGGAGGTTCAATAGTATATTGCGGAAGAGTGCTATGAAATATAAATCTATTATAAATTTTTGTATAGTATTTTACATAATGTTAAATAATTGTTTACATTGTTTTCTTTTTTTGTTTTCTGAACGTATTGGGATGTCATATTTCGAGGTAATAATATAACCGCGATTTATTCTCAAATTATATAAATGTTGGATTAATCTTCAACCATTTCCTGACAATTCCAATCGTTAGAAAATTATAGAAGTAAGAATGTAAGATGGTAAACTTTTTCTCGAAACTACCTTTTTCCTACTTTTATTAAAATATATTTTTGAAAACAAATATTATTTTATTTGTTCTTTAAAATGTACTTGTTATTATGACATAAGAATACTTACAATTTAGTGGGAATACCTTTTAATAAGAAGTATATAGTTTATATTAAACGGGGTTTCCCAGGTCAATGACTGTGTGTCTTGTACAAAATTGATCTAAATTTCAATTACCCTACGCTTTATCTGATGAGATATCTGATCAGTAAGTACTTCCCCAAATAAAGTGTCTTACGATTCTTTATTTGCAAAATTTGTGAAACTTGGAGTTAAACAATATATACGAAATCAAGGTAACTGTTGTAAATGTTGTCATCTCATGAACTATTTTTAATATTTGAGGTTTTATATTGCAAAACTTATGATATTCATGTACTAAGAAAAGTTGCATAATGAAAATTAAAATTGTGTATGGTTTGAGCGGAATGTACTAATAATAATTATTTGTTTTTCATAAATAAAAGGAGTTTTGCCAAAAATATCTTAATTGACAAGAAGGATCGAGTGGGAGCTGATTTGAAAAGTATTTTCGAGGCAAATGCAAAAACTAGTCATAGATGACGCTGCGATCAATTTTAGAGGAATTGTTCGACTATTATAATGACTAATTTAGTAACTTCGGAACAAGTCAAGTTTTGAAAATCGCCGCAATACATGAAACAAGTTTGCATAAAAGCAGTTGTAATCCTTCGTAAAATATTACTACTACTGCATTAACAATGTATTAACCATCAATATTTATAAATCCAGATAAAGAAATGCATGTATTGGTGTCATTTTCGTTGTGTAACGAAATAATTCTATATATCGGAATTTTAAAACTTCTCTGCGTTTCCTCGTTTGTCAAGAGATCGCACGATTCACTGATATTAAGAACGGATTTTTATGTAATACCTGAATAGGAGTTACGTATGACATAACTTGTCAGTGTAGCGACATACATAAAACAAAACAAAAATCGCGACTGATTATGACAGCGAAAAGGCTGAAGAACTTATGAGGATATGTATGTATACATTATTTATAATGATTAGACAATTAAAATTCAACGTTTTTTATGCTTCATTACGTTGAAGCTGTATATTTATTTAAAGAACTATATATAATTTTAAAAAATAAACAATATAATAATGTTGTGTACGTTATCAATTATAGATGTAGCATGTTCTCTTCCAAAGTGATGTGTATTGTGAAAAATGAGCATAACTGTACACAATACTCAAATCATCCAGAAATAGTCATTATTTAATTCCACAATACAGAAGAGTCCCGGTATATTTGCCCGCTCGATTCCTCGCCTTTTCCTCTTGTCTCGTTATATTTACCAAAAATACTCTGCTGAATCGCGTTATGTTCGTGACGTCACAGCAGGCCCTTCCTGAGGCCGCAGCCTGCAAGGTGGGGGAAAAAGAGAGCGGTGAAGGGCATATAACGGGACGAAACCAGCGAGATGCAATTATACCGGGACTCTACTGTATTCATTTTTGGTTAATGTGATCGGTGACTCAAGTCCTTTATTTTAGATACGCAGTTGAATATTAAATGAAATATTTGTTTAAATGTAAAATTAGTAGTGTTATAAAGGTAAAATGTGCTTGATATTTGAACGTATGCAAAACATAACAACGGGAGTTAACTTAATACATTATATTTAGTTTAATAATTGAAAAGAAAATTATAGTAAATCAACTACAAAAATAAACATTACTTAAGTAACTTTTACATTTCAAATTTTTTTTCTGCATTATTAGAATCCCGTAATTTTGGGTACCTAAAACATGTTGTTCCTAAATTTTTATACATTTCTCATGGAAAAATCAGTAATGAACCGAACAGTTTGTGGATTCAACAATACAAACTAATTAATATAATTAATAATGACTAATAATATAATATAAATCTTGAGTAATTTGCCGAAGTTATGACTAATATTTTACTATTTTAAACATAAATTATAATTTTATTAATATAATATTTATTTGAATATTATAATAATTATTTCAACATTCCTAGCTTATCGTGACCAGTATTTATAAGACGACCTTGACCTCTCAATTTATTATATTGACAGTTGTAAAGCAATATATACACAAGTTTATTTTTTTATTTCTGGCATGGTTTTGTTGTTATGTCACCGGTTTACTCAGATAAATAATCAGGCTTTTGTATATACTGAAACCCGCATAAGTCTATCAATTCAAATACAAAATATATATTTTTATTTGGAATTGTTTTTAATTTGAAATGTATTAAATAATACATTTTGTTTTGACAAAATATGTTTATAGCGATGTTTGTCTATCATATGAAAAGGACAGGCATTAGATTATGGACTTCAAGTTTTCGTTCACATATTTTACACTGATATCATAATAATCGCCCTAATTAAATACCAGCAAATATATTTTTTAAACTTCAAGAAATATGACGATGTCAAAATTAACTTAAGTTATTGTAATAAATAACTGTAATGGAGCAGGTACGGATGGCAGAAATGGAGAAATGTTTTTAAGAATCCATAAGTACTGTCTCTCGCAGATACTCCATATACTACATTTTATAATTCGAAATAGCGTTTAGCCTCAGATTTGGAAGGATGTTTCAATCCGTCCAATTCGAAAAATAGCAAATCCAACGCTACCTATTAGTCCCTTGCAGATTTATTTAAAAATCTTTGATAACATCTCTTAGACCATTTTAATAAATTTAACTTTTTTTCTGACTTTCCGTCTGATTTCATGTGCTGCTACGGATGTAATAAAGCACTCCTACATGTCTCAGATGACATGTAGTCGCCCCGGTAAGCAAAATTATTGTGCAACTTTTCATACCACTTTGAAACTTTGCATACTTTTAGAGGGTATCTAGAGTAATAATTTCCGAAGGGGAGCCATCTTGAATTTTGCTACAGAACGAAGATGACGGCCGTTTTCGAAAAATCACTATTTATTTTTTTACGACTTTATTTTTAGTTATTTCAAATTGTTGTTTGGTACAAATATGAAAGTTATTTATTATAATATCACAAGTATTTTTATCTTCATGAATTTCGATCAAATTTCAAAATGGCGGCCACTTTACTACATTATTGAGTTATTACTGAACACATAGTATTCTTATATTGTAAAGTAGTAGTATAATGTACTTTTCAATGAAATAATATTGTATTTTGATGCTGATTACGATTCTGAATACTCAAGATGGCGGATCCAATATGGCGGGCATAGAAACAAAAACACGCATTATCTATCCTATTTTGTGATTTCTTTTAACATGGATATTAGATGGTGCAAATGGATACCGCTCTTAGCGAAACCAGAGTCGCGACGGGGACGCGGCGGTTAACAACTTTTTTTGTTTTTTTTGTTTTTTTTTTTGTTTTTTTTTCTATTGTTGTATTTTATTTATCTGTTTCATTTTTTTTCATTAATATTTTGACACTTACCTTGGCAGTTTCTACATAGTAGTGTACATGCAACCTTTTGGCGTTTACAAGAGCAACGTAAAGAACATCCATTATAACAAGAACATTTCGTTAAATGAGCTTTACAAGCTTATCGTTATAGAAAAGAATTATCGTTAAAAACAGGGCTACTGACTGGTGCATGTATGTACTAAGCCGAGAGCTACATTTCTATCGGACTTGATAGCCGCCTAGCGGTTAAACCTCGAACTATTTTGTGTTTATGTCTTATTATTGATGATGTTTTTAAAGCTAATTACTCGCAATTTGGTATATGGTAATGTTTTTGGAGACATCGATTACAAATCTTATGCTAGATTTACCAAATACAAAATAGCGGATCCAGTATGGCAGACAAAAATTTTAGAAATGTTTCCATTTGCCCAATATTTGTTACTCGGAGGTTAAATCAATCTGACGTTCGATTCCTAACCAGCGACCACGAAACCCCCGAGTAACGATTTTCAACTGAATTGCTTGAATAGAAAAATGTGTGACTCTAAGTGTTAATAATTTATTAAATTATCCGCCATTTTGAAATTTGACCGAAATTCATGAAGACAATAATAGTCGTGATGTTATAATAAATAACTTTCACATTTGAACCAAAAAATAATTGGAACTAACTAAAAATAAAGTGGTAAAAAATAAATGGTGAATTTACAAAAAGGCCGCCATCTTGCTTCTGAAGCAAAATTCAAGATGGCTCCCCTTCGGAAATTATTACTCTAGATACCCTCTAAACGTATGCGAAGTTTCAAAGTGATATGAAGATGTGCACAATTTTGGCACTTTTAGCGAGTTACCGGGGCGACTAATGCTTCTTAAATGGAATAAGAGCTCTTAAGATTTCTCTGACTTTTGGATTTTACACGCTTTCGATACCCTTGAACTACTTCATGCAAAATTGGCGTTTTATGGTACATCTGTAACAATTTAAATGTAAAAATAAAAACTTTTGAAGATGATACACAGAATCTTATGACATTGCATCAAGACAATACATTGCAAGCTGTGCATATATTAAATGTAGATCTGTCTAACATCCAACAGTAGTCGGAGGATATTATTTTAATTATAACCCAATTTGAAAACAGATTTTAATTATAAGGAGTGAGGACCAATGCTTGAGGGTGGATTTAAATGATGTCAGAATTGTGATAAAAAACAACGTTCTTCCGAAGTACAAGAGGCGAGAAATTTATTAGGATTGATTGCAGAACTAGTGTTTTTCATCGCATAGCTCAAACAAGATCTCACTTTCTTATGCGTGAGTGAGGGTACTTTATCAATTCAGACGGAAATTATGGACAATTACCGAATTAAGACTTTGCAAATCACTAATGTTATCACGCTTAATGTTTTGCATTTCAGTATATGAACAATGTATTTCTGGTAAGGATTGGAAACGAGTGCAATCGGTTCAAAATGCATGCATAAGATATGTTTATGGGACTCGGAAATACCACCATATTAGAAAATGCCATTCGTATGTTGGAAATATTTAGCGACTGCTTCGACCAACGCTCATCTGTTTATCGCAGTCAACATTTTAACGTACATCAATGAATTGTGAAAGAGGATTTGCATATTTACATAATTATTCTTAAACCCATAGACACCATTCAAGTCCTTTTATACAACGTAATTAAAGGACAAGAATAAGACTGCATATGATAATCTTTAATTGCCTTCATGTACACTGTTATTTTCTGACCGATATTGTTACCCTCCTGGTAGAAAATGAGTCCAATTTTTGGCCAGTTTGTGTCTGTCGCGTGTTAAAGGTATACGAAAACTAGGCAATGTACTCTCTCAATTTGAAACAGTGAAAATTCACTGATTCTCAGTGAATAGTCACTGAGTGCCACAGTGAAAAAGGCGCCACTGAGAATCAGTGAAATTTAACTATTTGAGTCCGTGAAATTGGTTCACTACTTTAATCAGTGAAATAAATTCACTGCTTGAATCAGTGATATTGTTCACAAAGGAATATTCTTTAATTGGGATATTCTACAGCATATTTGTCGTCTATATGTATTATTGTTACTTTTATATAGAATAAAGAACAATAATAGACACACGTTTCATACATAATTTACTCCGTAATATTGATTGCAGCAATCAGATTTTGTCTAAAACCATGTTTGACGAAATTGTTTATAAAATATTGATATAAATAAATAATTATACACATATATTATATAACACATACATATTATAATAACACACATATTTTATTTTTATCAAATATCCGAGGTCCAGTCGTTAGTTTGGCGCTAGCCGCGATGTGATTGGCATGTGCGAAAGCAGATTTTCAACCATATTATTTATTTATTATTTTTAACAACAAATGTATGACTTTTAACAAAACATTGTACATATTTTCGGTCCAATTTTTCCCTTAGAATTGATAAAAACAGCCGGATTTCATGTAAACCCACTGTTGTCAAAGTTGTTTCTTTACAAAATGTTATAAACTATTATTTTTTCTAAACAAAAAAATTGACGATAGTTAGTTTGAAGCTACCTGAGTTGGCTAGGCATGAGCTATAATGGGTTAATAGAAGATACCATTTTTGGTAAGATTCTGCCATTGCGAGCATAGCGTAGTGGTTAAGGCGCCAGCGTATAGTGAGCGAGAGTCTCGCGTTCGATTCCCGGGGTAGGATTTTGTTCTTATTTATTTGCGAGCGTTGGAAAATGCAAATATGGGATGCGAGATATAAAAATATAATATAAAATATAAATAATATAAAACTTTGGGTGTACTTTCGACTCCGGATATCCTTAGCGGACATACGTTTTCTGACGTATTTTGATGTGCTGAATTCGAATATCATCATGAAAATTGGCGCAAATTTAGCCCTCATTTACGCGGTTTCCGTTAATAATATGAAGAAAATGTATACAACCTTTTTTGTTGAGAATTTTATGCTCTACATTTTTTGTTAGAAACATTTTTCTGTACAATTTGTAGTTTACGAAATAAACGCAAAAAAACTAAAAAAATAGCTATTTTTACAGGTTTTTCGTGGTTTCCACCATGATAATCGCATTTGCGCCAATTTTCATTATGATACTCGAATTCAGCACATCAAAATACGTCAGAAAACATATGTCCCCTAAGGATATCCGGAGCGTCCTTTTCGGAAGTATATCCAAAACTTTTAAATGTTTAAAACATAAATAAAAATTAATATAATCATTCGAATGATACTTTTTGGAATATAATATATGTGTTGATATATTATAATATAATATATATATATATACATATCGTTGTAATGTGTATGTGAAAGTGACTCGCCCTGAACAGGGCCGGATATCGGGATGTCTGATCCGGCCCGGACAAATAATATCGTTACGTTCTTGATAAGGACCTGAAATATATTCAGGTAGCCTGAACAGGACCTGATCAGGTTCGTATCCAAATTTCTACTCGGGAAGGGTTGCAGCCTTGTACAAAACATATTTATAATTTCAACATTTCTAAGTAATATGAGTATAAAAGAATTTAAAGCAATCAGTAATAATCGAATAAAACAAATTTGTTTTCTAATAGATTATTTTTTGTTTTTATATTATTTTACGTCGACTTTTCTGAACCCATATGGGACTAAATCGCGACGGGACCTACAGTTTATGAAGGTGGAATCCGAACCACCTGAGCTTTGGTGTTATTAGACACTTATAAACAAATACAGAAGGTGTCCCGATGACAGATGGCAGAGGCCGGGATCGAACCAGGGTTTTCTGATTACGAAGCCGATACTCTATCATCTGAGCCACCGCCGCTCTTGTAGATTATAAAACGACTTTTTATTTATTTACATTGACATAAATTCTCTTACATAAGAATTCTTTTATAACAATATGTAGGTTTAAAGCGTATGTATTATCTCACGATTCGAATTTAACTGATAAAGAAGCTTTATATAATTTGTTCTCAGCCTAATTTAATGTTTATTTGTTTCTCATAGTAAACTGCAATAGTGATCGATAATTATGCATACATGAATATAAATTTTTTATCCTCATAATGAACTTATATATTTTAATTTAATATCAATAATAATAAATAAAACATAAAAATAAACTCCAACAGTAACTTAAGGTTATATATGACACACTGAAATAATGAAATTATTTACGAATTGAAATTAAATAATTTATACTCCTATGAAAATGATAAAATTATGTTTAATGTTTTTCTGCGTTCTAATCTATAACTTAACCACCCTTCTTTGCATTAAAAAAAATTTGTTTCAATGGGGCAAATTATGTCTTGACGTTTCGTCTACGCGTCGGAACATTATGGACACTATTAACTTAATTTAAAAAAGTATTTATGGTAGGTTTCAAGCTCTTGAAAATATTCATTTTTATATTAAAATAGTTACACAAAAGTGAAATAAGGAATCGTATTAAAAATGTAGTAATTGCATTTCACTGATGTTTTAAAGTTTATATTTGATGTCAGTAGAAGATCATCCAAGGCAATTGTCAAATTGCGTGGCGTACATTAATCATACTAAACGCGGTAATATATTTTCATAAAATGACTTACCAAAGTGACTGTAGTCCCAGTGCCGGAAACAATACATAAAATTCTACGGCCCAGTCTGTCAACGACTAACGGGGTAACCATAGATGCTGCCGTTTGAATTACTCCGACGATAATCGTGCAAAGTGCTGTATCCAGGGTCGTTCCAGTACTCAAGAAAATACTCTCAGTGTAAAATAGCACAACGTTGATTCCGGTTAGTTGCTGGAAAGACACCATTGCACAAGTGTATAATAGAGCTTTAAAATTTGTCTTCACTTTGAACAAATCTGCCATGGTAGCCTGAGACTTTGCCGCTTCGTCTATGCTGACCTTAGATAAGAAAAGACATTTTTAAGTTGATTCTACACAAATTTCAATTGAAGAATCGCAAGTTAAAATCATGAAAAGAGGTTTTCTGCGACTCTATTCACATGATGTTATTTTAAACTTTGTTACTGATTAATATTTATATGAATAGAAAACAATGGCATAATTATTTGTCGAAATGATTACCTGAATATCATCAATTTCTTTCTGAACATCGGCAGCGGGTCGTCCTCGAAGTTTCACTAAAGCTTCCGTTGCTTGAATTTTGTCTCCTTTACTAAGTAAAAAGTATGGCGATTCAGGCATGAACATAAAACAAAGGAAAAATACTATAGGTAGACATCCGCAGCAGATCCATAACACCATGTAAGAAACATAAGGACCGATCACGTAGGAATATAACAGCCCAATTGTGATGAACAATTGTAAAAAAGAACCAAGCGCGCCTCTTATTGCTGTCTGTAATGTTTGAATAACAAGTTGAATTAGTGTTATTGTTTCCTATGTAATTAATAAACCAATGTTAACCCCATGAGTGGTAGGCCTTTTGAAAAGAAAAGTGCCAAAAGTGTGAAAATCGGTGAAATACGGGTTCCAAATATTCATGAAATATATCAGATAGTCTAATAAAAATACATTAAAATATAAAACCAAAAGAGCACAAAAATAAATGTTAAATGTAAAAATATCCAACAAACAACAACACAAATATGAAGTGGTAAATTTATAACTAAACTAGTCGCTATTCTTGGTGGTCATTTTTAATTTTATAATGTTCATAATTCGCGCCTGAAAGTCGATACTAGTCTTGGTAGTACGGGTATTAAAAGGTATTTCGTGATATTTTAATAAATGTAGTAAATTTATAGCTGCCATATTCGATCCGACATTTTTAATATTATTATTTTGTCATGCAATTCAGATTTAGCAGCCCAGAAAATTTGGAGTTACCAAAATTGTGACTGATATTGTACAATGCGCATATACGAGCCATTATCAAATTTTTGGCACATTTTCATACATATATGATCCATTACCACTCGGATGGTTAATAACAGCCATGCCAAACTTACTTCTGCTATTTCACCGCAGTACATTGGTACAATTGTAAAAGGAATAGCGAGAGACAATCCGAAAAGAAAACGAGCTGCGTAAATTTGCTCGATATCTTTCGCTGTTGCTATTAAGATCCACCCAACGAGAAAAGGAACGGCACTACCTAGGAGGGATCGTTTCCTTCCGAATCTAAAATAAATAACAGCAACTATATTAATAAGAAGAAAATTATCAAGGAATCATTAATATTTCCAATTAGTCATTTTTAAGGAGTCATTAATTTTTACAAAAGTCACCTTAACATCCATTAAAACTATATTATGTTCAAATCGAATCTATTACAGATCTATTGTATGCCCATTAATCTGAAGCCAGTCCCGAGTAAACATTTGCTGGGGCTACCCCTACTATCAGATCAGGATCGCATCAGATTTGTAATGCTACCTCGGATCCGGGACGGATACGGAAGCCCGGACGTCCGGCAATCCGGATCCGTTCCGGAGCCGATCCTGATTTGTAGTTATCCAGCTACATTCGGTACATCAGGGAACCCGTACCTGTTCCTGATTTGATCCGGATTTGGAATTCTAATTCAGTATGCAGCTCTAGTGGCGCCTTACCTAGCGGGCAGTGATGAAACGAATAGGCAGTGCCGACTGCCGATCAGCTGAGCTGTTTCGACAGTTCGACTTTATCGCGTTTCGTTTTAAAGTTTAAATGTGCTACGGTCTTTTAAAGTATTATCATGCACAAGAAAAACATAAAGAATAAGAAAATGAAATATAAAAAATATGTGATAGTGTCAGTGAGTTTTATTTTTTTTGGGAGGTTAACCCACATTCAGATGTGAGGTTAACTTTCCAAATTAACAACCTTTTCCCTAAACCTCAATTGTATCTTACGCTTTCTTAGTTCGCAATAAATTCAATAAAATAATTAAGAAAATTGAACTAAATTGAAATCCCATTTAAAATGAATGTTTATTTGTGTCAATAACGTGTATAAGTGCAGTAATCTGACAATCATCGTAGGATCAATTCAGCTCTGTAACTCTTGTTGGAACTTGACGGTGCTTTCACTCTTTAACTATCAAGTTTTACCTTTATTTCCTGGCATATCTACCCGAAATATGAATTCAAATTACAATAATTACAATTAAAATAGTTTTAAAGCGTTGGATATATTCCGACAAGAGTTACAGAGTCAAAGAGAGTACGAGGTTTCCAAATTATTAGATGTATTGTACAAAGCCTTAATATTTTAAAAGTGTTATAAAACTATTTTATTATTAATAAAATATTTATTTTATTAATTATTGTAACATTCATTATATAATACGTAGTCTCATAAACCGAATAATCTAAAACGTATAAACTCTCTTCAGCTATTTAACACTTGTTGTAACGCAGCCTATGATTTCATCCGCTGTTATTTATATTTATTATAATTTTAATACATATTTCTTTTAAATATATTTACGTGTAAGCTTATCTATGATTAAGTATAAAAAATGAAGATAGGGTACGTTTCAAAAAGTATTATAGTGCCAAAAAATATTTAATGTTTAAGATTATTGGACACATTTTACAGCTTTAATATTTAATAAGTGGAATAAAACTATATGGATAGTGTGCAAAAGAATTACTGTGGATAATTCTTTACAAAGTAAGCTTAGGTTAAATATTAAGACGAATAACATATGTACAAACAATAATTTAAAAACCGTAAACTCGGTTTGACATTTATAAAATTAAATTATTATACTTAATTCGTGCTCTTTCTGCATTTAGCTATAATTTATTTTAATGTTATTGCGCAATATTAAATATGCTGTTCAACATGTATTAATTATAAACAGCCAATGTAACCATGAAGCCGGAGCGACAATTCTTTTAAGTGATGAGTACACAGATTCCATCAAGACCTTTGTAGTTTCCAAATACAATATAACTTTCTTCACATTATAATATGCAATTAATCTGAGAGGAATGGATATATAAAGGATCACATTTTTGTATGGTGATATAAAACATATACATATACGTATTCGAATCTGATAATGAGTTCACACCATTTACGTCAATGTGCTATATTTCTTCAATAAATGTATTTTGAATATAGTACGGATTAAAAAATTACTTGAAGTTTATTGTGTTCAATTTTGTAATATGGTATATTAATCCTATATTTATTAGTGAAGTTCAGAACAATTTTCTTGTGTATATATGTTTGCACTAATTCTGTAAATTTGTGCAAAATTTAATCGATGCGTCATTGACTGGATATAGTTATATTGTATTTGTAGGTTGTATAGGGCTTCATATTCTGTGCATATAAGAACTGTCAGTTTTTATTATTTTATTATGTTGTGTATTATTTAATTGTATGCTTAATTAACAACTATACATATTAAAATATACAAAATAAGAAGGTAACTTTTGTCGAATTGGAAAGTTAACCTCGAATTAGAGTTAGAATTAATCTGTCAATAAAAAGAAATGTTTTATTGGAGGCAAATGTTTACTCGGGAAGTGTGATCATGAATATTAACGCATGATTATTATATTAATCGTTCGTTAAGTTATCACTAATTAAACGTATTTGCATACTTCTTTATTACGGGTTAATAATGTAAAGTTAATAAATTTATTCTTCGATGAATAATGAATTGTTTAACATTAAAAAAGTTAAACTCATTATGTTTAATGAAACATTAAATTAAAAATACTGCGTATATCTAAATATTAATGTAAAATTCATTCTTGTATATCGTCATAATGTATATTTATAAAATTAAATGAAAACATTTATAACATTATTAACCTTTAACATTTTTAGTATTGAATTGCTGTTCCGTAAATTTTCGTAAAAAAAAGTATATCAGTGAATAAATATACGTTTTCGTTCGTGTGTGTGTACATTCAGTACTTCCTAAATACTCTATGCGTATTTCGGCTAAATTTGGAATATCCCACGGACATTTATTACTGGATATTAGTGAATTTCAGCATTTCTCAATATAAACAGTATTTTTATTATAAATAAATAAACAAATAATTGTTATCTATTTCAGATACTAATTCAGAGGGTGCAAGTTGATGTATGGTGAAGCATTTATTAGACCTGATACGTTCTACACAACGTGTTAATTGACTTATTAATGTTACATACTTTTCTCCTAAGTATCCGGCTACTAATCCCCCGCATAGGGCCCCAAGTGCTACTAATGATCCAATCCATGATGCTTCGTCGTCTGTGATTGCTCTCCCTAAAGGATTATCAGGATCGACTGGGGTTTTCTTCAACATGGGTAAGACCGGACTAGACCATGTCAATATAGCTCCACATGTCACAATTGCCAAATTAGCTGCAAAAAAGTAGATTAAAATTTTATTTTAACATACATATAAATTCGCTTTTGATGCATTTTTAACATTTCTTCAAATGCACTATACTCACACTTGCATCAAAAAATATTGTTCGACGCATGTGCGAAAATGTTTTTTGCAACAATGTGAATTCGGACCTCGCTTTCAGCTCGGCCCATAAATCTCGCATTCGTAGAAAAAACTTGTATGCCATTCGATGCGTAAAATGTTATTGTACACACTTTTGACATTTTTCAGTCGCATTTTACGCACTAAAGTGACATAAAATATCGTATGAAACATGTGCGTAAATGTTTATTCTGCGAATGTTATTACGACCCTCGCCTTCGGCTCGGGCTGCAATCCTTCACATTCGTAGAATAATAATATATTATGAAAATTGCTGCTTTCGACGAATTTGGGACGAAAATTTGGGACGAATCCCAGTGTGATGAAAAAAATTTTTCGTCTTTACGCTCGCAAAAGTACTATTATTTAATCTTATTTCAACGTTTATTTAAACCAAAATACGCAGGAAAAACAATATAAATATATTTATTATTGTCAGTAATAATGTCGATTGGTATGGAATTGTTGTTAGCTGTTCTTTTCCTTATCCTTTTTTATCTGTGTAATGTATCTTCGATCGACTTGAAAACTTTGAAACATCTAGCGGTAATAATTATTACGTGTTGCATAACATATAAGATAATGAAACTGATATATTGTTCAGCTTTATATCCATTTTACCGTTACTTCCTGTGCATTTAAAAGCATATAATTAATCAATTTAATACTTATTATATTACAATAGAAATATTTGTAGAATTTCGGGCGTTATTCTGATTGTGTATATTTTTTGTCAATGTTAGATAAAAATAATATTAAAAAAATTATACGATTCTATTTTGAGATTAGTTAGTTCAGGGCAATAAACAAATCGGATTCACTGAATCAATTATATTAATGCATGAATAATGCAAGACTAAGACTCAGAGTAGAAAGTATTGGTATTGGTATCTTACAATGGCGATCCTGATTTTGGTCTTGGTCTTGCAAGGCGGTCTTACAAGCATCTTTCTAAATAAATGTAAGTCCCGTGGGTATAGATTTCTGAAATGTTCCAAAATGTTACGACAGAAAAAGAAATACAGCATGACCTCAAACTTGGCTTGTAGTGCAGAAATACTATTAGACGACATTTTGTATCTTTTTGAGGAAAAGTTAGTAATAATTGGTGATTATTCAGTAGAATTTACGATTATTAATCACCAAAAGAAAGAGTATCCTGTTTGAAATTTATCTCTTTTCGCTAAACATAGTGTTGACATAAACACTGTTCTAAATTTCGCAAAAATATTTATGGTACCTGATGATAATACCACATAAGTTTTATTCAGAATCTGTCTTTTTATGTATTTCTCCCATTTTTATACCATGTCACCCAGCATGTTATGTGTTATTATGATAGTGGTTCGGATTCCACTTAAACTGTAGGTCCAACAACATATTTCCTAGATCCCCGGTCTGGTTCTGTGTTAAACATAATGCCAATTATGTAAGAATGTGATAATTAACGTAACTTCGTCAGGATGTAAGAACTGTGTTGTTATCACTGGTGTGCAGAAAAGCGGTGGACGGTGGGTTGATCTATTTCTATAAGAAATAGTCCATAGGGGCATTTCTGTTTTTTTTTTTTTTTTTTTTTTTTTTTTTTTAATATATTATTCTTTATTTATTTTATGTATTATTCTGATGATATTATATGTTAAGCATTCCATGATATTTGCAAGAGTTTTGTCATTAACTGTTGGTCTTGTAAACGAGTTGTATCATTGGTATTTTTAATGGATTTTACACTGAGGTAAATACTACAGGAAGATGTCTAAAATTAATAGGAAAAATTACTATTGTCTGCATTTGAAGACAGACGTGAAATACTAGGAATAAACTATATTCAGTCAAATACATTTTTATATTTTTCTGTAATAGAATTTATATTTTTATTTTTCTGTGTAGAATAAACCAGAATAAAAAATGTATATAAAGTTATGAAAGTTACAATGTTTTTGTTGAAAATGTTACTAGTGATAATACTAAAAACGTAAATAATATAAATAAAACATAGAGAAAATGCTATAAGCTATGAAAGAAATAAAAAAAAATAAACATTAAAACAACACCACTTCTTATGATAAAAATATTATATTATTTTATATAGCAAGACTTTCGCATATCGTGAATATTCGTGTAAGTAGCAAAATTCCTATTTTGGAATAATAATAGTTATTTTCTCCCGACCACGTCGGATTTCGGAATGTCCGTATTCCATGCCTGGAACGCGGGACGAAAGTCGCCGGTTCCGCCCGGGCGCCATGGCGCATGCGCACTTCATTCTCATTAGGGACGGAAAGTGCCGCTAGCGGGAGTAATGGATGGGGTCGGGAGAAAAATAGCGTATGCCACACGGGAGGCAAGCGCGTCGCTCGGGCAGCAAACCTCCCGCTCAGGAATCGCGCGCTTTCCTCCCTTGAAGCATAATATACTATTCTTCCACGTTATTATATCACGTACGCATTATTTTTCGTCACATGTTGGTGGAAAGACGTTTCCGTATTAGGATAAGCATAAGACAACAGTAGAAGAGCTGAAAGACTGGAGCAAGTAGGGGGAACGGGAGGCGGGGGGGGGGGGCGAAGCCCCCCGTTACTTGAATATACTTGCTTAAAAGTGTATTTTGTTTTAGAATAAAGTAGTAGAAAAATATTTATTAATTATATTGTTTATTAATAGAAATATATATTGACATTGAATTGTACATAAACTTGTAATTTTGTAAGCTTTAATAAGTAAATTTCAACTATGATTTTAATTGAATTTTAAACGTTATTATTATGTTTATTGACAACAAAATTTTAGATGAAAATAGATAAAAATGTTTAAAATAGAATAGAATTTAATCTATAATACTAAATTTGAACTAGATTACATAATAAATAATTACTTCGACCCAGACTAAGTCTGGACGAAGTATTGAATTTGGTCACTTCGGGCAAAAAAATTACCATATAGTTTTTCATCAAATGTCGACGTTTCAGACCCTAAGGAACCCAAATCAACAATAAAAAAATGGTTGTCCGTGATCTTGTACGTACGTACGTCCGTACGGCCTGTTTTTTTGTCTCGCGATAACTCGCGAACGGATAAGCGTATCGACATAATTTTTTTTTTAAATGCGCGTCTTTGCATAACTTAGATCTGATTAGATTTTGGGGCAGATCCACCCGTCCATTACTAAAAAAAATTAGCCCCAATTAAGTTTCTTTGTAGTTTTTTGCATTTATTTTGAAAAATACAAATTTTATTAAAAAATGTTTCAAACAAAAAAGATAGAGCATGAAATTCTCTACAAAAAAGGTTGTATGCATTTTCTTCCTAAAGTCAACGATAATGCCATAAAAACTGGTTTAAAATGTTTATGACTATTGTCTGAAAAAGTATTGAATTTGGTCATCGCGGCAAAAAAATGACCCTATTGTTTTTCATCAAATTTCGACGTTTCGACCCCGCGCCCTACTAATCTTTGCCAGCTCCTCGGGCGCGGTGACCCCCTACAGGCGCAAAGTTCATTTACGCCCTTGATACGAAAATAACTATTTCGATATATCTAAAAGATGTCTTATTATAGATATCTATAAGATATCCGTCATAGATCTTTTCGACACTTTCAAGATATCTTTGACGAATTATATGTATATATATTGTATATATAATATCATAATAATACAGACAGTAATTAGTAAAACACAGTAAACATGTAATATGCATCGAATAGTCTATTAGAATACAAGTGCTGAAGTAAGTGTTTTGCAACTTTTATTTATTAATACTTCGGCTGTGCCCGTATTCCGTAAGCCGTTATTACGAATAACGTCGACGTTATGACAATTCCAACCAACCACGGTCCAGGATATTGTCGTTATCGACAGTAACGTCGACGTTATTCGTAATAACGACTTACGGAATACGGGCTCTGGCCTGTTGTCGGGGTCGAAGTTTTGAAAATGCTCATTTTCACTTTTCATACATATAAGAATCACTATATTGTTGTAACACATCTATCGAAGCCACTTGGGCCTAAATATGATTGAACCCCCAAATATCAATATAATTTTATAATATAATTGAAAGCTGTTAGTAAACAAACGAGTCTTAAGGAATAGCCGACTCTCCACTGAGCCGAAGTTTCTGAGCGAGCGAAGCGAGCGAGGCACCACGCCAACACTAGTTTCTTATTGTATTACAAGTACATTGTATTTTTTTATATTAATAATTAATTAATTCAATTAAAAAAGTGAAGATTGAACGTAAATGTTTTCGATGTGTCGTTATTATTAACGGTTGCATTGTTGACATTTTCACTGTTGTTTGCTTGCATTTTTTTTGTTTTTTTTTGTTTGACGGGAATTTCATCCGGATTTCCTATTCATTCTCATATAAACATATGAGTTATTGTTTACAGTAATGCGGAGAGTCTTGGTTGCCCAAGTGAAAGGGGTATATTTGTTTATTCATAACAAAAGGTATAACAGTGCGCGTAAAAGCGTACTTTACGCCTACTGTGACGAAAAAAATTATTATTCAATTATGAAGCATTTCTATTCTACAAGTCTGTCCTCAAATCCTATTTTTTAAAAATATCTTCCTATAAAATGTCTTTCAGTGTAGTATTTTCTTATTGGAAATTTGCCGTCATTTTCAAAAAATGAAATACTAAAGCCAAGACCGACAGTTGTTTTCACCATCATTATAATCAGGAATCAAAGACGAGAAATGCACCTTATGGTTCAGGACAGTTTTAAAAATATATCGTTTTTTAAAAATATATATATGTATAAACTATTTATATGATATAATATAACATTAATGTTGATTACATCAGGATAGTAAAAACTACGCTTGACATCTAACATATTAGTACTGTCATCAAGAGCATATACATTAATTAATATCCATTATTATTATTAACCTTTAGAGGGGCGGGATTTTGGGAAGGAAATTCATCTTAAAAAATTGGAACAAAATCTATATTATATCTTTGATGGAACGTAGGCAAAGTGTCGATAAGAGGGCCTGTCATTTTAGTGGCTTTCTGTAGAAGTTAAAAATTTCGAGTTAGAAAAAAACGGTTTTTTCAATTGTATATTTTTGTTTTTTTCATCATATAATTGATAAAGAAGATAAGTTACATATAAAATAAAGTATGTTTTATAATAGGGGTAATTCACCCCTGCAACCATGAAATTCAATATTTACGTAATACGTTTTCGATGTATTTTTTGGCGCAAAATGATAATAGGGGATCAATTTATATGCACTTGCATCACGTAGTGAGAATTAAACCCATTTATAGTTGATTTTTAATTATAGCCTTATGCAAATAAAACAAAGCACTGTTTTTACAAAGATATGCTCGTACATTCCAGGAATATTGGGTAGCTAAAAAGGGAGAACAAGTTGGGAAGAATAAATTTTACTTAAATTACATTAAAAAGTAGTAATAATGTTGAAATAATTAATGTTTTAATATAAAAATAAAAGAATTAAAGACATTTCTTTGATGACCTAAAATATTGGTTTCAGGCCTTCTAAAGGTTAAAGGTAATGAATGCCGAAGCAATAAAGTTAATAAATATACATTAGATTTCATAATATTTATAACAATAATTAATAAAAAAAAATAAAAAAACGAAACATCATCTATTGTAACCTCATTCACATCACGATAGAAACCGTTATTTCTTCTAAGTTGCTATTCTGCGCTTGATTGAACGATGGACCATAAAATGTAATTGGCTACTGCGATAAACATGTCTCGGAAGACAATAATTAAAAGTTGCTATCATATCATACACATTCAATATCGTAATAGGAAATACAAATATATTTGTGAATTTTGATGTTATATGAATATATACAATGGTAATGGATGAATTCGAACTCGACGTATGCTGGTTAAAATAAAACAAATATTGCATCTTATTAATTTTATATATGCTGCTCGGTTAATTTATGACAATATATTCATCTTCGAAATTTACATTTTTATATACTGATAGACTTGTGATCTCATAAACTACAACAAGAAATAAAATAAATATATTCGGAGTACTGCTCTTCTAAACCTATTTGGAATTAATATTTGTCCAAATATAAATTCTATGAATATTAAGAGTCAATAATAATCTTCGATGTTATTGTAATTTTGCATGTAAAATATTTTCCAGTGAAAGTATTTTAGCGTAATGTGACTAGATACAATCTATTTATCAATTTATGGACCAGACGAAGAAAAATCATGAATGCCGCGATTAATGTTGCAGCATATTCTTGAAATCGAAAACTTTTTTTGCAAAGCGTATATCATTTGAACATAAGTATATATTAAGAAAAATCGCTGATATAGCCCTATTAGACAAATCAGTGGTTTATAAAAGTTAATGACCTTTTTATACAAAAGTAACGATTAGCTATTAACAAATATTTACATTACTTTCGGTAGATGTACATTATTTTGATTAGTAAGTCATTAATGAGCCTCTTTAATAAGTTTGAAGGTTAATTTGCGATAGTAGAAGAAAAGATTTAAAGCTAAATGTCGCTTTAGTATGACCAAATTATAGGCATCCTTAAGTCGTAAGTTAACCCATTAACGCACAAAGGACACTTTTTCTTGCTTCTATTCATCATTCGAGTATTTAGTAACAAAATCGAAGTTAACAAAAATTGAGAGATACATATCGTACTGTTTTCGAGGTCGCACTTCAAGATTCCGGCATCAAAATTGAGTTTCAGCCATTAGGAATTTCAATATGGCGTCGAATTTGAAAAAATTGGCAAATATTTATTCTTACCAATTCTTGCGAGACATTAGAATATTGGGATTCTACTGAAACTCTGAACAAAGGTGAATAAAATACTTAAATTTTAAGAAACAATTTTACTTTTATACCCTACATGATTACAATGACTTAAAAATGGCCGTACCAATGAAATTTTCTAGACGCTCCAACTCAGAAGCTACGATATTTTTTAGAAAAATGGTAAAAATGAAAGCTTTCGGAATTCATCGAGAAATATCACGGTATATTTTTTTTTTTCATATTAATTAACGGGCGGAATCGCCCTTTTTACTTAATTGTTTGCCGTATTATGAGTCGTAAGATTTTGCGAGAGCTGCAGATCGACTTAGAAAGATGGCGCCATACTTCACATTTGTGTATGAAATGTAGGACTGCAGAAACCTACACCAAATACAGCAGCGGTCTTGAGTCGATTTCCGCCAGATAAACAATACTTTCGAAACGTAGACACAAACAACGTGGCTCGTCTTACCAACAGCGAGCTGCTGCTTGGAAACGAAATCGAAAATTTGTTCACCAGACGGGGATCGAACTCACGAGACCTACGACTTCGTAGTCCAGTGAGTTAACCGCTTGAGCTACGAAGCCGATTTTTGATAAATTATTTTTCAAAATCTTTTCAAAATTGTAATTTATTTTCCAAAAATTATGACAAAAACGTAGTGTATTCTCTCATGCATTTTAAGAGTTTGTTCTCCTTTGCATTTTTCCCAAAAAGTTGTTAGTTTTTGAGAAAATAAATATCAAATACTATAGCTTAGGATTTTTTACTCGAAAACTGTCAACATTTTTAAAAAATTGCAAACAACAAAGAATTCTTAGAATTCATCAAAGGATTCAGTACATTATTTTTAATAATTTTTCGTAAATAACTTATAATTTTTTAAAAAATCCCCAAATATCATCAAAAATCTAAAAAAATCCAAGATATTTTGACGATAAATTCTAAAAATGTTTCATTCGTAGCAATTTTTTAATAAACCTAGTAATTTTTGAATTAGAGTGCCCAGAATATTTCAACGAAATTTTCATTGTTGCGGCCATTTTGAGGTCATTAAAATGACGTAGCGTATAAAAGTAAAATTTTTTATTAAAATTGAAGTATTTTATTCACCTTTGTTCAGAGTTTCAATAGAACCCCAATATTGTAATGGCTAGAAAAAAATTGGTAAGACTAAATATTTCCCAATTTTTTGCCTTGTTTTCAAATTCGGGGCCATGTTGAAATTCCTAATGGCTGAAATTCAATTTTGACCTCGGAATCTTGAAGAGCGACCTTGTAAACAGTAGGATATGTACCTCTCAATTTTTGTTAATTTGAAATTAGAGCAAGAAGTGTTCTTTGCGCGTTAATGGGATAAGACTTATAAAATTGCTAAATTTAGGAAATATTATTTTAATTTATTTTTGTGTGTTTTTAATTACCTTTTAAATAAGCCTCCACTCGCCCTATGTTGCAATTTAAGATTTTCGACGCCCCTCGCGCCCCATGGTCCCTTTAGGAGGTGGGGGCCCCACTCCATTTGTTGAAAAATCGTTTCACGTGTTTCAGAGTTTTTTTTTAATGTTAGAAGTTGTCGAAATATTTGACAGTCCCGGTACATAATTGACACCCTGTATGCGACCTAGCTATAATACGTAATTTTTTCCAATCACAAATATAAATAATTATTAAGCATAATAGTACAAAGTCAGTGAAGTTCACGGTTCTGTAGTGTTTAATAAGGTTTGCAAAACTAAATGAAATACTCTTGACTGTTGAACGATGTAAATAAAATATAATTGTGGTAATAGAATAATTAGACAGTTTTCATATTATTGTGCTCCAAGGAATATTTAAAAATGTAATTGCAAACTATTTTCGTATTTATGAATTTTCCAAAACAAAATATAAACCTTGCACTATATAGTTAATCCACATTTATATCAATATTCATATTTTTTATATTATGGACATGGAAATCATATGTCAGCAGTCATACTCAAACACGTGGTAATTATTTATCGAATTGCACTTGCAGTCTCGGTAATTACTGAGAAAAGCGTAGGTATACCAGAGTCGGTCAACGGTAACAAGGAAATATTTTGCGAGCCACTTTGATTACGATCGCGTTTCGCGCAGGATGTGACATTCGTTTTGTATTCGCACTTGCAGTAAGTGCAAAATTCGCATTACGAGACACTGATCAAATTATGACAAGGATGTGACCTCGATAGTTAGCAGCTTCCAAGTAGGCAGGATTTTAATAATTTGCTTAAGCCAATTGTCATCGAAAGAAAAAATGAGCCAGTTATTATTTTACTGCCTACAGAATAAGTAAATATAAGAGCAAACTTTACGATTCTGAAGAAAATGAAGCCTGAGATTCATTAATATTAGTTGTATTGTAATAGTTAAACTGGGAAATCTACTTCGTGGTCTGCCGTTCCGAAAAAATGCGATACAAAATAATCGATCATTATTCGGTATATACACGTATCGCATACCAGTCGCATTTGGCGATATAATGATACTCCGATAAAACCAGGAATTTTTGCGCTTCAATGCACGAATGATAAAAACTACTTTCAGTGTTCTCGATAAAGGAAATGGATTTATTTTTTAGAATAAACATTAACATATTAGCTTGTTGATGAATTTTCATTTTTATTGTCAGTAATAGATTGTACACACGGAGTAATAAAATCTTAATGAAACTACCAAAAAAGGTAGAAATGGTTGTGCATATAATAATAGTAGAATTAACAATGTGAAAAGATGTTGACTGTATGTTAATTTTAGAAATCAGAATATTTTAAAATATACTATAAAATAACTATTAAAGTGACTATTTAACTGTAAAATTGCGGTCGATTTGAGGTTACGTACTCTATTGCATATTTAACGATCAGGAAATACTAAACAGAACAATCTCATGGTCTTGTTTACTACCGAACTAATTAGTTTAACTATTTTTTGTAATCCCATGTTTTATTTCCATAAAATGGTTAGATCGACTGTATTTATATCTATGCAGCATTGGAATATTAGGATAACAACAAAACGTTTACAACGATTAAAAATACTTAAAGCCAAATACCAATTATTTGTTTATAGTTAATAAATGTCACGTACATTTGTAAAAACACGTAAAATTACCGTAAATTACATTTGGACTTACGGTATATATATTTACAGCAAATGGTTTAGGTTTGTTGAATTTAGTTAGCCATAAGGCCGTTCGCTATTGTATTTTTTAATAGTAGATTTCGAAAGCTTTTCAAAACACTCTATATAACCCTTTTTTCTGTTGTGATATGTGGTAGTTATGATAGTATTAATTTAATTTACATGATTACTTTCAACATTAATGAGCCGCCGAAAAATAAAACCGCACAAATTTTTTGTTGACATTTCAGTTGGTCCCTGATGTCTGAAAAGTCGATTTTCAGAAGACAAATTTTAAATGCCACAACCTTATTGGAATTTTTATGCTCCATCTTTTTTCTTGTATGAAAAAAATTGATATCTTTTACCATTTTCGAGTAAAATGAAAAACCCGAATTTTTAGAGAAAGCGAATTTAGTTAAAATTTTCACTTCAACTCGTCCGAAAAAAGAAAGTTATGAATATTTTTTGTTGCAAGTGATAGGAATTGTAGTTTTAACTATACTAAAGATAACAAAGTTCGAACGAAAGTAAATTATTTATGTCAAAAAAAGTTATCAATTTCTGTCTTGTATTCCGTCAAAATTATGATTTTCAATGTTCACTAGCTTCGTTTAGCGAGCAAATGTTTAGTAAGCAAATACCTTCAGTGAAGAAAATGTTCATTAAGGTATAATGAAGTTTTGTACAAAGTAGTTTTACAATCAGTGTAGCCGTTTAGGAAACATTATTAAAAAAGTATTTTCCGTGAAATGCTCGGGAGTCACTAGCGGCTCGTGCGGCACAAATGAGAGATACATTATTCGCGCGCGTTTCACAGAAAATACTTTTTTAATAATATTTCTTAACGGCTACACTGATTGTAAGACTACTTTGTACAAACCTTTATTATACTTTAATAAACATTTTCTTCACCGAAGATACTTACTTACTGACAACCGCCATCTTTATTCTGCAATCTAAACACCCCCACCGCTTCAAACTATCCTTCTGCAGAATTTCCCCTGCGTATAGTACACATGCGAATGGAGGTACCACTGTAGATCTATAGACCTATTGTCGTACTGTTTTCAAAACTTAAGTAAATAGCACAACCCAATTCCACTGCGTGTAGTTGACAAACCGCACATAGTTTGTGCCTAAATTAAGCTTACACTTCGTTTAATAAATTTTTTTGTTACATTTATGATTGTGCTGCTGAATTATACGAATGTTTGTATGTACAATAGCCTAACATTTTTTCCTATCGTATTCTATTTTTTCCTTATAAGTTATATTTCTGATCATTTTCTTTCACCACGTGCCCTTTATTCAGCACATGATTTAATAGTTCCCATATACGCATACATGGTGAAAGGAAACTGGATGAGTTTGGGGATATGCGGAATGTATATTTTCATGTCATATTTTCCCCTGGGGGATTCTCCCATCATTCGCTGGTTGAAAGGCTCGCGCTGTACCATTTTATGTGTGGGTTTGTGTGTGTGCGTGTGCGCGCATGTGACAAGTGGAAATTCAAGTGGTGGGAGGTGAAGGGATATATGACTTAAGGGAACGCGCCGCCATCTTGTTTGCCTCAAGCACATGACTTAAGAGGGGGAACTACTGTAGTCTAATATTTTAATCTTCCTGAATTGTTTGCGCTTGCTTGTAGACGCGAAGTAGGACGCCACGATGTGTTCTATCTCTGTTTTGTCTCTCTCGAGAAGCTATAATCGGGGTTGAGGGGGGACTTTAAAACAAGGGAAGATACGGCCATTTTCCTTGACTCGAAAAGGTAAAATAAGAGGAGTTCTATAAATGTTTAAGGTGCAACGATCCGTAGACCTTATAAACGCAGTCAGTGGAGATTGATAATTACAAAATAAATCTAGCAGTAAGAATTTTCTGCGTAAATAAGTACTACAGATCATGTCAGATTAACAGTGTCATAGTTTAAGTTAGACATAAATATACTACTTCGAAAATAATGCTTTCAATATTATTTAACAGAAAGTTTTGAGGTACTTGTGATATATACCCAATGAGTCATAAAGCAAGATTAACATTATTTTGCAAATTCACCACAATACCCTAATAACGGATATCCTAATTGATTCCTCTCTAACATCGGCCTGAAGTCGGGATGTGTATGAATATCGATCCCAAGTTTAATTAATTAATCTCGAAACATTCGATTTTTATAAAGAACATGCCACACCCCCTACGGGGTGTTGTATCATATAACAGTTTAATCACAAATCTTCTCGAGATTTATTGCTTAAACGATCTGCATAACTATCTACTGAAGGAAGAACACGGTTAGACAACTGATTCAATATCCAGATAAAAAAATAATGACGTGGTTAACAACTAAGTGGAACTCTGAATTAGTTTATCCAAAGATGTTGATAGTTCATGCAGCTATTTGTTACTTTATCTATAACAAAATTACTTCGACCCAGACCATAGGTCTGGCGAAGTATTGAATTTGGTCAGTTCCCGCCAAAAAATTACCCTATAGTTTTTCATCAAATTCGGGAAGGATGTATCAGGCCCTAAGGAACCCAAAGCGACAATTAAAAAATTGGTGTCCGTTAGGTTGTACGTCCGTCCGTCCGTCCGTCCGTCCGTCCGTCCGTGGGCAAAATTTTGTATACGCGATATCTCGCGACTGGCAGGACGAATTTAAAAAGTACAAACGGATTTGGGTTTCTCTTGGCCAAACTTAGATCTGATTAGTTTTTGGAGACAATGCATACTAGATTATGGGGAGGTTTAACAAAAAAACGCTCAAAAAACACGTTTTTTTCATTTTTTAACAAAAAATACAAATCGTACAAAAAATGTTCCAAACAAAAAATATAGAACATCGAATTCTCTACAAAAAAGGTTGTATTCATTTCTTCGTAAAATCAACGATAATGCCGTAAAAAACGGAAACCGAAGTATCCCACATATAAAAAAATTTATTTCCTGTAACCCGACCTGTCAAATACTCGACTAAACCGCGTTTTTTTAAGCATCAGTGTGAACAAGACGTGCTCATTTATCAGTGCTTCGGCTGACCTGCGGTCGGGGTCGAAGTTTTGAAAATGCTTATTTTCAATTTTAATATAGGGTGAATATGCCAATGAATGGACGACTACCAATGAATGGTCGATTTTCTACATATTTAAAAGCTATTGCGGCAGTCATCCAAATAATTTATCTAAATAATTATTTCATATTAAACATTGTTGTAAATCTGGCGATTTATTATTTCAAGCTTGCACATTCCGGAAAAAAACTTTAAAAAGAATTTTCTGTATGATCACTTTGCTACATTTGAAAACAAAGTAGGTAGTATTAGAAAAAGTAAATAAAGGTAATTTTGCTATGTTTCCGGGGCGACATGACGGTATGGAGTTGAAGAATATATTCTTTTTAGTTTTCCTGGAATACGCTGTATTATATATAAAGATAAACTTTATTGAATTAATTACTTTGACAATATCTATTGACTACTTCGTCACATCCAGTTATCTTTTCATTATCAACAAATGATTGAAAAATTCTGATTCTGTTATGACAAGCTAATATTGATAATAATTGTGAAACCTACCTCAATCGTGAACATTTTCTACATACTTTGTAAGATCTATTATTGCAGAAAATTTTTACTGAGTAAAGATAACATATCCAAAGATTGACCTTGTATTTTTTCCAAAAGTGGCAAGGAGCTGATTGACATTTCAAGATGCTCGTGTAATATTTAATCATTAAAGAATGCCGAATTTGACATCTTATTAAGGATGAAATAAAGAAATCTACTACTTATTTGTTTGGACAACAAACTACATTTTCAAACTAGATGCCTTCGACCCGGGTGCTTACAATTTTGGCTAAATTCGTATTGCAGTTCCCTGACGAAAGGCTGATGCTTCCTGGAATATTCCCATTTTAACACTGCCAGGAAAGAAGGCGGCAGAGGGTAGTTCTAGCCTCGTTAGGTTCGAGTAGTTTCTATACATATATTGTAAGAATATCTTGTTCCTCAAATAGGGTGAATATGCCAATGAATGGACGGTTAACCATTTTTCACACTTTGATCGATTGTAACTTTTGAATTCTTTAATGAAAATTTAATTATGATACCACTATTAGAATGGTTAGACTCTGCTCTTTATGACCGTGTAGTTCAACCTTTGATTTTATTTAATTATTAACCTCGTCTTCATACAATTGTAAAAAAATCCGCTAAACCCCAAAATGAATAGACGGGTTAAATCAAATGGGACGTTTTCAGTACCAGTTTTGGACGGCTTTAAAACTTTGCTTTGATTTTACAAAATAATAAACACTGGAAGGTCAGTAGTACTGTAAATATTGTTTTGAATGTTCAAAGAACATAAAAATATGTATTTTGTTGCATGTTGTGCATCATACATTCATAAGAAATAGAAATTCTTTTTATAGTTTTTTTCCGGCATGTGCAAGCTTGAAATAATAAATCGCCAGATTTACAACAATGTTTAATATGAAATAATTATTTAGATAAATTATTTGGATGACTGCCGCAATAGCTTTTAAATTTATGAAAAGGGAATATGTTATTGACATTAAACACAAATTTGAAATATCGTCCACGTGGTGGAATTTTAGTTAGTTATGCAATATGTTCATCACCTCTGGTATACACAATGTAGATATTGCAATTATCCGTAATTGTGGAGCGAAACAGACTTCAAACACTCAATTTAAAGAATATTCACACACTTCAGAATATTCACACTTATTTTAACATTATTTTTCAAGTATGAAATATTGAAAACAAACAGTAATTTAATATTACCAACTGCAACGTTCAAGCAGTGTATTTTTCCTAATCAGTTTCCATGATAAAATTTAAATAAATATCTACATGTACAAGAACAAATATTTTCCTACGAAAAGAAGAGTACTTTTCTAAAGTCAAGAACATCAGAATATTAGCGAAGTTTATATTGGATTTTTATTCTTAATATTTCTATCACACCCAGCAATCACAAGAATAACAACTAGATAACAAACAATTCACATTACACAATTAAGCAATAGTTATATGAAAGTTACATAAATGTAACTTCTCGCGTTTGTCGTATCAAGATAAGAAATGTTCAATTGCAATAACTCTTTCAGGAATTTGTCAAAAAAGTTCATTCATTTAGGGTAGTTTTCAATACCAAAATTAAAATATTTTGATATAGTAGACTTTTGTATATGCTATTTTTTTATATTAAAAAAATGCTGTTAAATTCGACAGCAACCTAATTAGATAATCTTAAACTTTGGATAGATATTATACTTTAATACTTAGTCTATTGACGTATAAACTTCAAACTACAACTTATTAGAAAAAAACTATTACTAAATTTCCAATGCATATTTGAAGTAATATTAAGAACACTCAAAGATTTAAAGAAATTATATTGAACATTTTTCATGTGAATTTATAAACACTTATTTCGTGACCAAACGTACTGAAGACACTACCTTGAGTAATGTCTAAATCGAAATCTTATTTTATTTTGTAATGTTTTTAATCGTCAAATTTGTTTCATTAACTTTGTATAAATAATTTCATCTGCAATTATTTTTTAGCGTTTGACAAAAATTAGTTATCCAAATTCAACCAGTATAGAAAAGTTTAGTAAAATTCCGATATTGATAATTTTTAATATGGAAATAGTATTACAAAATTGTTATGTATTCTTAATTTGTAAAAACATAATTTTCTGCAAAATACATGCACATGTCTCACATGTTTTTTCAGATTTTTGCGACTTATTTTTATTCCAGAAGAGACATTCTGTGCTTATGAACCAAAAGTAACATTAAATTGAAAAAGTAATTAAAGAAGCATCTCAAATAGAACACTTTTCTGTTACTACTAATTTAGTTTTCATCGTAAACACGAGTAATGAACCATAATTGTTTTTTTCCGTTAATATCTTATTTCCTGTTAAAATGAAATGGGCTTGCAAGAGAAAATCAGTCATGTAACATTGTGTAGTTTCCGATACTGTTCATTAAATACTTCATTCTTTGTTTCAAAACTTAACTATCAATTAATAATATACCTCTACGCTATATAGAAAAGTGAATGAACGATTGAACACGTAACATTACTAAACAAAACTGGATAGAATGTTGACCATGATTCACAACCGTGTCAGTTCAATGAAATGTTACGTTTGCAATAAAATTTATTCAAAGAATGAAGTGAAATATTGAGGATCACACAATTTACAAATATTTCAATTTCTTTAGTATATTACTTCACAGTATGTCCTAAATATGGTTGAATATAAAATTAGTTGAAATTTGGGTAATCACTTTCCTGACCTAATGAATAATTAACAAGCAAATATTAGCGATGATTAACGGGACAAAAAGTACTTTCCCAAAATCACAATTTTCATTACACTTCTGCCAAGAGCGTTATCATTAAACTAGTTTTCTAAGATTTATACTATTTATTACTAGATTAAGAAACATCTTGCCAGGAGGCATGTTTCCCTTGATAATGAAAATTCCTTAGAAACTATAAATCGCGACAAAACAAAATTATCCTAAGAATCATCAGATTTACTCTTTCTCAATATGTGGCGTTTTATCTTATGAAAGCATCATAAGAAACCACTTTTTAATATCTTATTACACAAATTCATCAACAAACGTTTTAAAAAAGGCAGATTTTCGTAATATTTGGTAATTTGCCTAGCATATGATTTATTTATGATCGTGTTGGTCTAAACTACAAAGGATATCAACTGACTCTAAAATACGTTGTACAAATAGTAACAATAACTTAACTATTTAACCGCGCAGTTATATATCACTACGTAAAACAATACCGTTTAAGATCCTTGATAACTGTACGTGTTCCACGTAGACCCAAAATAAATAATTTTGCATAATTCCTAAAGCAAAATGTCCTACTCAAAATAACATCAACCGCACATTATACCGTGATGTACCTGCCTTGTGTTTTCAAGTATTTTAAAAACCGATCTTTATTTACTTCAAAAATAATAAACAAATATTTTCAGAGCCATTGTTAGAACGAATTATGGTGAAAAATGATTAGACAAGATGAAAAATGAAATAAATAATGTGTAAACAAATACCGGCAGCAGCTGCGACATATTGGAAAATCCTGGACCCCCCTTCCTCCATGTCAATGTCGAAACGGATGTAATTTTGGGTGGCCCCGTCTTTTTTTGCGTTCACTGATTTTGTTGGTTCCAATGGTTCTTCCGGTTCCGAAAGCACAGGAAGGGTTGTAGGAAGATACACTGACGATTGTGCACTTGCTCTTATAGGACAATACTGATCGTAGCGATACTCTTTATACGGACTCCCCTCTATTCTTTCTTCGGCACCGGTGGGGGTCATTCCCAATCGCGAGTATGCCGTATACCTCGTTCGCCTTCCGCCTCGTTATTTTTTTACGTTGACTTGACCACCAGTCCTCTTTGATACCGACGACACGATAGACCGACCTTGCGCTTGAAAGTTCTCGTTCGAGGTCTGATAAGATTGACGGTCTGTAAAATGATTCGCAAAAAAATTTGTATGGAATATTAATTTTCGTTTGATTTTAGGAAAGTGTGCAAGTTTCTATTAAAACATATATTTAAATCGTACGAAACAAAGTACTGAGTTCAAAAAGTGCTGGAAAGTAATCAACAACCAAAATTAAACTCTCGAACCGAAACATGTTTTTTTATTAACCACAGTGTTTTTATTTATGAATTCAAAACTATGGTCTGTTTTCAAAATAATTGTATTGGAACAACATCAATCTTATGAATTCTATCACTGAAAAAAGTGGTAGAAGACCTTCGAATTACTGGAAATAGTTGAATAGGTCCACAAGTGAATTCCACCAGGAGCACGTACTCCTGTAAATTAATAGAAATAAGCAATACTGCATAAAAATTGGGTAATAATGAGTGTATTTTAGTAATGCAAATCTTATAATAGAGAACAATTATATTGTATTGAGTGTGAGAACAAGGAGCACTTAAGTCTTCAAATCCATAAATCAATAGACTTCTCTCTTGCAAATTCTTTGATTAATCTTGTATGATAGTATAATAATAGAATGCTTATATTCCCTTGTTCCCATGTTAAACATTCAGACCATTTTATACTTTTAAGAATACGTAATCAGTTCTATATTCCGAAAATGATTTTGTTTCATACCGTTAATTATAGAATTCATTATTCTGAACAGTAAGAAACTCTTTTAGGGATGTAGGTGAGACATAGGAGAGCTTAATTTTAAGTCGGCGTATTATTAGTAGTTGTGCGTTTTAGTGGAGGGGGAAGGTAAAATCATTTTTCTTTTCACCCCCCATTTTGTATCGGTTTTAAAGCCCTACAATTCATGTTTGTAAGAGCCTCTCCTAAAATCGATATAATTTGAATGACAGCCCGTGAAAGGTGGAAAATGTAATATTTCACCAATTTTAACCTTCATTTCGTTCTAGTTAATTGATGTATCTATTTATGTAGCAATGTGATGCTAATATCAAAATTGAAGGTATTTAATAAGCCTTAATGTATACCTATTAATCGTTTCTAAACAATTAAAATAGGGGCAAAATGTTCCTTTTTTGAGTTTATCATAATTTAGAAGGTCCAAATTATGAAATGAATTTATCTTTCGGTAGTATCTAATAAATTATTAATTAACGAATTTATCGGTTAGCCGAACCAACGTATGTGTGAGTTTTGCGCGACAAACATTTTACCAGCCAATGAAATTGAAACTTTTAAATGGAATCTTAATTTTCTATTTTGGCATCTAATTTTCCTATTTTTCAGAGTCGTTCTTATGGTTCTTAAAATTAATTTAATTTAGTTTCGTGTCACGTTCCTCCGTTCCTTTTTTTTGGTTTAATATGTTTCAATTTGTCAAGTAATTTTTTTAGTGGATACTGAGAAAAGCTTAAGATTGCAGACGTACTAGTAAAGATACCCCCTCTGTGGTTCAAACCGGCATTTGGCTGCAGTTCGCCGATTAATATGACGGCTGCTTTAGTTTGGGACAATAGTTTTTTCAGTAGAACAGGGCTGCAGCCATACCATGTAAAATGGACTGCTGGCACCGCATCGATCTTTTATATTTGAACTAAAAATTATGTGAATTAGTACATCATTGGCGCTTATCAAGCATTTAAAAGATAAATTCCAAATGAACTGCAGAAAACTGTTCTTTTTATTATTTGTATTGACAACATTGTATTACCATTTGGTTACTCAACTTTTTTGATAAATTTTACTTAAGTTCTGTGCAGAATCTACTAATTATTTTTTTTGTGTATCTCTTACAGCTATGTCTTAAACTTGTCTCAGTACACTATACAAATAAATTCATCTTTCCTTAAACGAATCCTGCCTATGTAATTAATTTAACTAATTTCATTGAGGATATTAATTAAACTAATGTAAACATTTCGTGATATCTTTTCAACTTGACTTCTCCATTTCTCTCTGCTAATAATATTCTTCGATATTTTAACTACTAGCTGGTGATATTTAAGAACACATTTCTATTGCCGTATTGAAATCGCACGAAATGGTTCAAGATTTTGGTTCAAGAAGTACTAAGAAACAACCTTTTATACACAAGTTGTGTAATAAAAGTGTTAACGGACTAACAGATTGTTTCAAAGTAATTGCACTAAAAATAATGTACATTATAAATTCAACCAACATTGAAAATTTGACAGGATTAATAAAATTTTCTTATTTTTCACCGACTTGTTGAATTCGGTTACGGTTATTGAAGTTGATAATTTATAAACAAAAATGTAAGTAAACTTCAACAATTTTTTAAAATTTCGTCTATTTACACGAACAAACATTTTCTTGGAAATTTTACTATTTTCAGAAGTAAAAATTGCAATAAAATCTAGTAACGTTTAAAAGAAAAAATGACAATTTTCGCCAGTCTACAAGTATGGCTCAAAATAATTTGAAGTGATACAATTTCCAAGAAAATGTTTCTCCGTGCAACTTCTACATTAAAAGAGTGGAATAATCCTACTTTCTGAAATATTGCTTAGTACTGTAAGGAATATATTATTAACAATATTAATTCTAATAATAATAAATTTTAGGATCACGGAACATGAAACTAAAAAAATTTCGAGGTTATATAAATGTACACTATTTGCGACACAGGATCACTATAATATCTTAACGGATATTAACCATTGCTCCTAAACTAGGATATAATAGGATGATTTGTTACCAAAATATATTGACAACAATTCAACGCATAGTCTTAAAATTTTGAATATATATTTCCAAAGTATCTTATTTAAAATATTGAGTTCTGTACAATAGGAATTTCGAATATTTATAATGAATTTATGAGGTGTTACGAGGCTTCTAGTAGCCCATGTACAAAGTGAAATGTACCTTGTATAAAATAAATCTTCATATAAGATTTTTTTGATTTGCTACTTTTAAGATGTAACACAAATAAGGTAGAAAAGAACAAGATTATACAAAACACGTTGTCTTAATTTAAACAAATTTGATTTGTAATAAATTTTTAGTATTCTAGAGTACATAAAGTATATCTATTTTTTGAATGTACATAGAAACAAGAAGGGTATATTATTTTTGTATTTGTAGGCAGGTCATAAATAGTATAATGGAAAACATAATTACAAAATCAAAACATCTGTTATGTATGGAACACAAAAGAGTTACGTCTAAAAATAAACAAACTTCCATTCTGACTAACACAGCATAACCTTATGTAATAAATGAGAATATTCTTTATAATATTCTAATTATTTGTCGGAAACTAGTAATAAATGATAAGATGTCAGACAAAGATATTACAAAAACATAATAACTTGTTGCAGTTGTGAAAAATGCTAAACCATTAAGTTATCTTTGATACAATGTATGGATAATGCGTTTTTTAACCTCACTATCAAGTAAAATCAGTGATTGAAGTACTACGTTGATGTATTTATATACTACTTCAATGTATGTTAGGGTGCCTAAAAAAATAAAATTTTTAGGATACATTAGGAATGGAAAGAAATCAAGAAAAATATTTGTTTTTTTTTTCGTAAAAAATCAAGTAAAGTTGATTTAGAGGTTGCTCAAAGCGAGGGAACTTTTGCATTTGATAATGGGAAAAAATAAAGGTTTCATTTTAAAGTTTCTCTAAAAAATCGCGACCATGCCAGAAAAGTTATTCCATTTTTTTTAAATGGCATAATCTCAAATGTCGTCCTAACCCGTTTAATGGATTAATTTACCGACTTCCTGGTCTACTGCACACTCATAAAAGAGTTTTCGATATACTATGCGTAAAATTTGATTTTACGCACCGTTTTTAGTGCGTAAAATACGATTTTACGCAGTATTGCTGACCGGGGCTCTCTCGTGCTGCCCGGCTGCGCCGGGCACTCGTGCGCCGCGGTCATCACACGTGCGTAACATCATATTTGACCCACAAAAAACGGCGCACAAATTTTACGCATAGTATATCGAAAAATATAGTTCGACCCGCGTGCGTAAGAATTCTATTTTACGCACCGGCCTATCTAATCGCATGTTAAAAACGGTGCGTAAAATCGTATTTTACGCACTAGTATCGAAAAATACTATTATTTACTGTAAAGGCGGCTTCGTTAAATATGACCAACTAAAACATTTCTTTACCATAAACAACATTTATTAATAGTTAAAATATAATTGTTACTAAATAAAATGATTTCTTTACTATTAATCAATGCATCTCAACTGTTAATAAATGTCATTTAAGGTCATGAAATGGTTTAGTTGATTAAAAGAATCATTCTGTAGAGTAAATAATAGTTTTTGATACGAGGGGTATGCGTAAAGAACTTTACACACACACACAAGTGTGCCGAATTATTGTTTACGTACGGCTTTTTCGTGCGTAAAGTTTACTTTACGCACAAGTTTACTTTACGCACCGAAAAGACGTACATAAATTCTTTTATGTAAGTCATAAAGTAAACTTTACGCACTCGATTATACTTTACGCACGGAAAAGCCGTACGTAAACAATATTTCGGCACACGTGTGTATGTTTAAAGTTCTTTACGCATACGCACTTGTATCGAAAACTACTATTATTAGTGCACTTACACAACACTATAAAATACGTTAATTCTACATTATTAAAAAATTCGTTAGCTTTCGATTAATTGTTCCCGATTTCTTTCGCCACCTATTGGGAGAGATAAACAATCAAAAACAAAACCTCAATTTTTTCCTTTATTAATCATATAGAAATCCTCCGAATATTAAACCCTCGGGAAAATATTCTCCCCATAAAACAGTGTATACCACACTATTCGATGTAATTGTGCTTCTTGATATGAAAATGGCAATAAAAATTGGCGATCGAACAAATTGAAGCGGCCACCTTGAAAGAAAAACTCCACAAATCACATGTTTTTAGTTTTTTAGAGCTTATTTTTAAAAGCATAACTCGTACGGAAAAATGTTTCTTCCTAAACATATAGAGCCAAAAATTCTAAAAAAAGGGTTATATCAATTATAATAAAATATAATAAAATAATTCAATATTAATATAATTGTATCTTTATGTAATATACTATAGTAATAACTATACTTTTACATTGGTTCATTTACAGCACGTACTTGTTGGCTAGAGGTTAGGGTAATATAACAAGAAGTAAGATACTATTTCACTGGAGGATGTTTTTCTGAAGGGTTGTATTATTATGGTAATATTCGGATATGACATTTTTCATGTACTGCTGGAGCATCGCCCTGAAATTCAACTCCTACAAAAGAAATTACAAGTTCTACTGATAAGGACGTCAACGTCGCGACAGAGCCTGGCGGCGACAAATCAAACTAACGTAATCTAGACCTACTGCTTCATATTCAAATTTAAGTTTTATAATTTTGTGTTTGTTTCGAGATTTAATAAAATTCGGTTACTCCTATTACATAAAAGTATCAGAATTTTATGAATACTTTTGCATTTTGGCTTCGTGGCTCAGGCGGTTAACGCACTGGACTACGAAGTCGTAGGTCGTGAGTTCGATCCCCGTCTGGTGAACAATTTTTCGATTTCGTTTCCAAGCAGCAGCTCGCTGTTGGTAAGACGAGTCACGTTGTTTGTGTTTACGTTTCGAAAGTACATATTGTTTATCTGGCGGAAATCGACTCATGACCGCCGCTGTACTTGGTGTAGGTTTCTGCAGTCCTACATTTCATACACAAATGTGGGGAATTCAATCGTCACCTCTGCGATGTCACGTGATGACGATCCCACGAATCCACAGAAGGGATTGCAATTAAAATAAAATTATCCTTTGTGAATCGAAAAATATATTTATTCCAGGTACAACAACTTGTACACCCGCCAAGGCCGAGAGGCAAACGTGGTCTGGCGACGAGACTGCGCGCAGGCAGCACCGCAACGTTATCGCCGCGCAGAGAGAGACGGACAATATGGGAGAGAGACGGAGGATGCGATCCCCACAGTACTCCCCCCTAAGTGTTGACGCTTCCAAAATAAGAAATAATAAAAAAAAAAAAAATTAAAAAATGCAAAATGTTAAACGAAGACAGAATTATGTGAAATTAAAATTTTGTTTTCTCTCTCTTTTTTATAATAACAATAATATACACCATTTAGCGAACAATGTGCTTAATCTATTTTGTATCTGACGCAAAAGATACTTTCTTGCGCATGTATGTTCTAATCGCAGAAGGTTGACTAGGGGGTTGATTACCCTTCTTGTCACTAGTCGCGGGTGGCAATATTACTTCGTTGCATATGGTGAACGCTGGTTTTAATAGTTCAGTCGATACAGTTTTTTTTGTTCCATTTACATCAATCACAAATATTCTGTAAGTGAGTCGCTCCAAAACTTTGTGCGGTCCAGTATATGGACGTTCTAACGATCTTTTGGTTGACATTACGCGCAAAAATACGTGATCACATGAGTACAAGTCTTTAAATACGAATGCACGATTTTTTATGTGATGCGCCACAGGAACAGCTCGTACCTCACGCATGAACTCCCGAAATTCTTCGATGAACATATTCGGGTCGGGTGTGAAGTCGTCAGGAAGAAAAAATTCTCCTGGAAGACGCAAGGAGGTACCGAACATAAATTCTGCGGGGGACGCATTCGTGTCTAATCGCACGTGATTCCTTAAACCTAACATCACAGTCGATAATATTCTGGTCCAGTCCTTATCACTGTGGCACATTATCGCAGATTTCAACGAACGATGCCACCGCTCTATCATACCATTTGCGGCAGGATGATAGGCGGTGGTCCTGATGCGCTCACAACCGATTAAGGACAATAAAGCTTCAAATAATCGCGATTCGAATTGAGGACCCTGATCTGTAGACAATATTTTGGGAGCGCCGTAACGAGCGATCCAAGTATCGCAGAATGCCCTTGAAATAGTTTGGGCGTAAATGTCTTTTAGCGGGACCGCTTCCACCCATCGTGAAAATCGATCCACCATTGTTAAGCAGTACATATACCCATTATAATTAGGCAGTGGACCTACAATGTCCATGTGGACGTGTTCGAATCGACCGTCAGGCGCGACAAAGTGATTCGGAATGTTTTTGACATGGCGCGATATTTTTGACTGCTGGCACTCGAGGCAACCCTTGCAACGCCGGGCGATATCTTTATGCATTTCCGGCCACATATAACGCTTTCGAATTACTCGGTCCGTGACTTTCGCGCTTGAATGTGCAGGTTTATGGAAGAGATCGAATATACGCCCGCGCAACGACTTCGGAACATACGGACGAATCGATTCACCTGTCATTTCGCAATATAAAGAAGTATGCTCTGGACCCCATTGAATTCGTCTCATTTTTGTATTAAAACTATCCGATTCGCGCCATAACTTCAGTTCTTCGTCTACTTCCTGCTCCGATGCGAGCTCCGGAAGACTTACGTCAACAGGCAAAGCAATGACCTCTACTCGGGACAACGAATCTGCCACTTCGTTCTCTTCACCTGGGACGTACTCAATGTCCGTGGTGAACTGGGCGATGTACGTGAGCTGACGCGCTTGTCGAGGCGATGCCTTTCAGATTTTTGTATAAAAGCGTAGATTAAAGGCTTATGGTCCGTTAATATTTTGAATTGTCTACCTTCAACGTAATGTCGAAAGTGTTTTACAGCCTCGTACATCGCTGTCAACTCACGATCGTACGTGCTGTAATTTAACTGCGCATTATTAAATTTACGCGAGAAGAACGCGAGAGGTTGCCACCCGTTTTGCGATGACTGTTCCAAAACCGCTCCCATCGCGTAGTCTGAGGCGTCCGACGCGATTCTAATGTCTGCATCGGCTTTCGGATGCGCCAAAATGGCCGCATTTGCCAAATCTGTTTTCAGTTTTTTAAATGCTTCCGAGGCTTCCTCTGTCCAAGGAATTTCGCGAGTGTCATTTTTACGTGAGTCTTTAACGAATTCTAACAAGGGAGCTTGTGCATGTGCGGCATGATGCAGAGACCTTCGATAAAAGTTTACCATGCCGAGAAATCGGCGCAAGCCCGCAACCGTACGAGGTTTGGGAAACTCGACTATTGCTCTCGTCTTTTCTGGGGTGGGACGAATGCCCGCACTATTTACAGTGTATCCTAAAAAATCAAGTTCTGGTACACCGAACTTGCATTTCGTAACATTGAGACGGAGCCCGAATTCCCTCAACCTTGCGAGTACCGTTCGGCAGTGACGAAGGTGCTCTTCCATGGACGAGGAAGCGATTAGTATGTCGTCGATATATGTAAACACAAAGTCAAGGTCACCGAGCGCGCTGTTAATGAATCTTTGGAATGACTGACTCGCATTTCGCAGACCGAAGGTCATATACCGGTATTCAAATAGACCAAATGGTGTGATTACCGCCGTCTTTTGAACGTCTTCCGGCGCCATCGGAATTTGGTGATATGCTTTATGTAAATCTAATGAAGAGAATATCGACTTCCCTTCAAGTATGTTGTTACAGTCATGTAAATGCGGGGTTGGATATTTGTCCGGAATGGTACGCTCGTTGAGACGGCGATAATCACCACAAATGCGCCATTCGCCGTTCTTTTTCGGCACCATGTGTATCGGACTGGCCCACGGACTTGAGGACGGTTGACATATACCAGCCTCAACCAGCATTTTAAATTCGTGTTTAGCCGTAGCTAATTTGTCCGGGGTCAAACGTCGAGCGCGTTCCGTGACTGGAGGACCAGAAGTCAAAATATGGTGAAATACGGTATGTTCAGGAGGAGGCCGAGAAAACTGAGCCAAGCCGGTGACTTCCGGGAACTCCGTTAGCATTTTTGCAAAATTTCCCTTTGGATCGACCGCGCAAATAGAATGAATCGGGGATACACGAAGGGATGCGCAAGTAAATACATTGGTTCGTGGGTCGACAATGCGTCGATTTGCTACATCTACAACTAGACCGAAATATTTAAGCAAATCTGCGCCAATAATCGCATACGGAACCGTTGCAACGCAGAAGTTCCATGTGATTGAACGTCGCAACCCGAGATTCAATGTGCGCGTCGATTCACCAAAAGTGTCAATATGCGAATTATTAGCCGCGAAAAGCTTTAATGTATGCGGATATTTGTGCACCTTAGGATCAGCGGGTACCAGGGATAATTGTGCGCCGGTATCGACCAAAAATAAACGACCTGAATTTCGATCTCGAACGTGGAGGCGAATATCACTATTCGACACCTCCTCGACCGCCTCAATACGGAGAGGTGCATCTAGTTTTTTGATTGGCTCCATTCCGAATGTTTGGAACACCAGGTTCTGCACGATAAGGGATTCTCGGGGAATTTCTTATGTGCATAACATAAATCCGAGTTATCACGGCTTTTCGAGCGGTTGTTTCGCCGAGGAGTCGATGAACGCGAGTTTTTTGATTGTTGACGCGATTGATGTCGCGCTCGCGAAGTCGAAGCATGTTTTTCTAATAATAACTCTTCGAGTTTTTTTTCAATTCGATCAAGCCGATCTCCATACGATCATTCAGGCATATTATTTTTGCTCGGTTCCCCATTAGACGCTGCTATCACATACCGATTCGTAGCGAACTCATATTCTGATAATTTATCAGCCATTTCCGCTATTCTAGCTAAATCATTGTGTCCTGATGCAATTAATAGCCCACGCATCTCATTCGGAAGCTGCTCAAGAAAAATTTCGCGTAAAACTGCATCGTCGCACCGGTTACTGTTGAGATTACGTAATCTACTTAGTAGCAGACTCGGCTTTCCCCCGATCTCGATTTGACCCTTGAGCAATTTCCGAAGGGTACTAGCGTCAGATTCTGCAAACATTGTGATTATCCTATTTTTTACTTGATCATACAAATCAGCGGGGGGCGGATGAAGGTCGAGCAGATCCTGTACGTTGGACAGGACATCATAGTCCATTTCGGCTAAAACCGCGTCAACTTTAACCGCATTACTCGTATAACCTGCGTTTCTAAAAACCGCTTCAACCCGTCTGAACCAAGAACGTGGATCAGGTTTATAGAACATCGGCAACCTATTTAACCTAAACGCCGCGACCTGATTAACGGCCTGATTAACCGCTTGATTAACTGCTTGGTTACCCGCTTGATTAATCACTAGATTAGTCGCCTGATTATGTGCCTCATTCGCGTTTCTATCTCTTTCTAATTGCCTTTGCAATGTTGCAAGTTCTCTCTCAGCCGATAATGCCCGTTGTTCAAGGGCGTCGAACGCGTCATCTTTTTCTATTGGCATTTTGATATCGCTTTCACGCTGCAAAAATTGCCTCGATTGCTTGACTAGTCGCGATTTGTACGAAAACGATGCAACGCATAAACAAATGCACGCTAACCGAAACAGAATCACGATTCGCGTGAAAACGAACAATGAGCTGCTTTAATGGCGTCGATTATGACCGCGAAAAAGAAACGCGGTCTCTGTGCAGACACGTAAACGCAAAAAGAACAGTCTGCACAACACAGCTTCTTCCTGGCACTCGCAAGAGTCGAGGAAAACAAAATTTCGAAGGAATTCTGTTTGTCGATTGAAAGTTCTCGCCGAACAATGCCCGACGCTTTTCTCGCCAAAGAAATATCGAGAAACTAAAAATTCTTGATCGCGATGCACGTTCTCTGTTACGCTGAACACTCGCGAAAGTTTCGAACCGTGTTTTCACTCGCGTATACAGAAGAAAGATAATTATAATAGATCTTACAAGTCTTTGTTGCAATGCGGGTGCTCGTCGCCGTCCTCCCCAGGATGGAATTGCAGATTTCCAAGGCGAATTGGGTCATCGGTTTTAATGGCGACGATGGCGTCTCTTTTTTTTTTTTTTTTTTTTTTTTTTTTTTTAAATTTCAGCGAGAAATTTCCGTTCGCCGACGGCGCCGTCCTTTTGATTGAGTCGAGGCAGCTTATTTCCTAAAAAACGCCGATGGTGTTTTCGTCCGCCGGCTCGAAGAAAGAGACGTTTTTCCAATAAAAGGCAGAAAATGGCGTGTCGTTGTCGTCCGGAACAAAGGCGGAATTTTTTTACAGAACGTATGTTCGTCGGGGTCACCACTGTGGGGAATTCAATCGTCACCTCTGCGATGTCACGTGATGACGATCCCACGAATCCACAGAAGGGATTGCAATTAAAATAAAATTATCCTTTGTGAATCGAAAAATATATTTATTCCAGGTACAACAACTTGTACACCCGCCAAGGCCGAGAGGCAAACGTGGTCTGGCGACGAGACTGCGCGCAGGCAGCACCGCAACGTTATCGCCGCGCAGAGAGAGACGGACAATATGGAAGAGAGACGGAGGATGCGATCCCCACACAAATGTGAAGTATGGCGCCATCTGTCTAAGTCGATCTGCAGCTCTCGCAAAATCATATAGTAAAATAATAAGGCAACAATTTAGTAAAAAGGGCGATTCCGCCCGTTAATTAATTAATAAAAAAAAAAAAAAATACTTCTAGCAGTGCACTTTAATTTTCAGAAATATCGCAGGATTATTTTCACAGGAGGGCAAAACGAAATATGCAACTACATGTTACTTGCAGTTACACCTAGACTAATAAATAGTGACCGGCAGGTGGGGGGGGGGGGGCAACTGCCTGTGGACGTCCTTGGTTCCACAGCTGCAGCTTGTCGGATCGTTATAGATTTTTTAAAGTTAAAAACAGTATTTGATTCTAACATAACCCTCGAAAGATACACCGGCCAATTTTCTACACACGACGTTCGTTAACCATAAATTAGTAGAGAAATTTGAAAACTGTGGTTGGTTTTTTATGATCTAGTAATATAAGATTCACTCTATATTTCACATACGGAAAAAGGAGTTGTCTGTCAGACTTACAAATCTTCATTCGGGTTGTCAGGCCAGTCAACTGCGTTTTCCATTCATTAAAAAAAAGTGCTACTTATAAGATGTCTCAACATCTACACATAGTAGCTAATACAAATTGTACAACTACATATAGTAGGACTTCGCTTAGTTAATTTCCCTTATTTTAATCGCGTCCCATATTTTCAGTTTTTCTCCTGTCTTGTTCTGCTATTCATCCTGCAATGTGAAGTTAGTATACCGTTATTTATTTAACACGGCCGTTGCTACAGTCTGTTGTCTTAATGGTGCTATAGTGTTTGCGCGTAAAATATGAACTGTTCCGGTTTATCTTATTTTTGGCTATTAGGTTCAAATGTATCATTTAAATCTTAAAGTTGCAAATTCAACAGTTTTCAGTTAAGAAACCGCAATTCCCTACTTTACATATATTAGTGAATAAATTAATGTAGATACAAAACAACAAGTTTTGTCAGTCTTGGTCCCAAAGATGTATTAATAAAAATTTTATATTCTCGACATATATATGTATACATATATAATATAAGGTCACCCGGAAGATATACGAAGTTGTATAGCAAGTGAGTGGCCAAGCATACCATACACAGCTAATCACGAATCGTTTGTGCGTAAACGTATAAACACCTGTTGAATTTCAAATTTACGCAATGTCGTCATTGTTTGGCGGTCTTTTAACGACCATTGACTGACACTCTGTAAATTATAATTTTTCTACGGATAATATTAAATTACTCTAAACAACAGATCGCTTCTACGATATACCTAATCTAAATAATCTTATGACTTTTTTTTTATTTTTAATTATTTTAATTAAAAATATGAAGTAAATTTATATTTATGATTCTTTTAGGACGAACTAAATAAAATTAAGTTCTTTAATTGAATATTTGATAGATTTTTAATAGAATTTGTTGAATTCTTAATGAAGCGCTTCTAATTAGTTCTGCTCAAAATGCCGGCTGTTTTTTTATTTTTCATAAAAATCAATCGCATTAGAGGAGGGACGTGATAATATGCAGCAAAGCGGGGAACCATTAATTAAACGAATTCGGAAAAGATTGATAAAAATATTAAATATATGTATTCAAGTCATAAATGACAATTTTATATCCAGAAGCTATGAGAAAAGTAACTTTTTATTTTCTATCAATGATACTAATGAATGAAAGTGGATATTCCAATTTAAAAGAATCATGTATAATTTTCTATATAAATCATTAACTCTCTAAACTCGTTTTTAAACATAACATTTTAAACATCTAATACCAATAGAATGCAACGCTTCTCTGGTGACTATTGTATATTAATTGGTTACTTTATAATGCTAACTGGAGAAACCAATATGATTAATTTCTGATCATAACACCTAATATTTGTATTCAATATGTTCGCTTAGTTGTACTACCCAATCTAAGTATTGTCGTAACTAACCTTAAAAATGTTCTTCATTCTTTTTTATAACATAATTATATTATTTACACGTCATACACAGATTGGAATCAATTTAATCAATAATAACTTTCTCTACATCTAATCACAGAACCGAATTTGATTTCAGTAACATACTATTATCATTTAAAACTATATATTTACTATTTTTATGTTATTACTGAACTGTTTGACAGGCAAAGATATACAGTTTCACCTTGCTTAACCGATAAAATTGATACCACATAAACCATTTCAAATTTAAACTTATATTGTTAACTGATCAACGATTAATATATTTATTTCAGATTTTAAGACTAAGTTAAGGAAGTACCATCAAATAAGCAAATATCATCATCATATACCAATCTACCGTCACGGATTATATCCAACGTCCAAGGCCGAATTTCGGCATATCATACAAGAAAAACGTTTTTGGCCATAGTGGAAGTTAATTCACGTTAACTAACAAATTTATTTTAATTAAATTTAGCAAATCTTGCATCTATGTAGCTGAATTAATGTCTTAAAGATTCTGCGAATAAAGAATATAGTTTAATAATCAATAAATACAAATTTTATTCTGACGTTATGCAGCAGTGATGACGCCGATTAAACACTTAGATGTGACAAAAAAGATGTTGGAAACTCCAACCCATCAGACGCTTTATAAAAATATCATGCTCTTTGTTATAATTTATTTTATATTCGTACTGCATTCATGTTTCCGCTAGTCGTACACGCTTACTCATATACATAATTTTGAATTTCAGCTTATACCGCATTATGTTATTCATAAGAAAAAACAAGTTTTATGGCATAATTGGAAAGAATGAAAAGCTGGATCGAATTTTTGCACGATTTAACATATGTAATGAGCATAAAATTATAATTATCAGTAAGTTGTATTTGACATGTCCCACGTATGGCAGTTGTACGTCACATTACAGTGAAAAGCATATATGTTAATTTTGTTAGAATAGAATGATTTTTATACAAATGTCTCAATTATTTTAATGATATACGTTATATTTTTTATATATGTAGGAAATACCAGTATTTTATAGGCGTATATCCTGATGAAACCAGACAATATAGTAATTTTTCTATGAAAAATGTTCTGAATAAGGTACGTTATTACATGGAAAATGTCCCAACATTGGGTAATTTTAGCAATATGTGTTAAAGGCAAGAAAAATTCAAGAAATGGCGAATATACTTCCGGAAAGGTATCACCTTTAATTTTTATGGTAACCAAGTTTTATTTTTTTTATGCTTTCAATACGAATATAATAACTAAAATTAGTGTTCAGATTACTTACTTTCATGGGAAAAACTGAAAATAGTACATTACGATACAAGTGCGCAAAGTAGGGGTTCGGGCACGATTACCGTATACTATTTTCCCATGAAGTTGGGCTAAGTTCGACATCTTCGAGATGTCAGGACGTTGGGAACGTAGTAAAGTGGTTGAATGGGAGGGTGGGGAGGGGGCGGAGCCCCCCGATAAAAAAGATTAATTGAAAATAATGTAAATATTTTCCATTTATTTATTTCATACAAATAAATCTAAATTTACATATAAATTGACATTTTATCAGTAAGTACTTTTTGCAATATTCAAGTAAATAATTACTTTAAAAAGCTAAATATTTATTCGGAAAAATGAGAAGTAAAGAAATTATTGTATCATAACTAAAGGTTTGATGGTCGTCTTTGAGGAGCAAATCACAATGTTTTTGCGATGCAAACGTTTAATTTTCTAGCAAATTGTTTCTCATGATAGAAACTTGTTTGGTCCTTCAAAAATAATGCACATTTTACAAGAAAAATGCACAAATTTTTCTATAATGCTAAAGATGGAAAGGTTGAATTATTTTAAGATTTCCAAGCCAAATTTGAAATGAGCTACTGTAAAGCTTCGGAAGTTGCACCTGTTCGAAAACAAGTAATCGACAACGTGCATTCCATGTAATTTTGCCTCCTGAAAACGAATTTGATAGTAGAATTTGGCGCTCGACCATATCCAGGCCGCTACCCTCAAAACCGCTAACATAAAAAAACACGATGTTTTTAGTTTTTTGCATTTATCCCGAAAAATATGATTCGAACAAAACATAAAGAGCACAAAATTCTACTCAAAAAAGGTCGTATACATTTTTTTAGTATTCATAATGGTAAGCCCGTAAACGAAGGATGAACTTGAGAATAATCGACAACGTAGCTCGTTATAGCCCCCAGTTTGGCATTGTTAAGCCCAATTTGTGGGACCTTTCTTGTAGAGAATTTCATGCTCTACATTTTTTATTTGAAACACGTTTTTTTAGCTGGTTTTTCAGGACAGCGGCCTTTATATGATCATAACGCCAAATTCTACTAACAAATTCGTTTGCAGGAGGCAAAAATGCAAAAGATATACGTTGTCGATTTCCCATTTTCAAAAAGGTGTAACTTCCGAAGGTTTACCATATGAGTAAATTGATGCCAGGAAGATATTTATGAATATCAAGTCTTACGGTGTTTCTGAATCTAAACATATGATTTCTTGGGCGGAGTTCAATATTTGTTTAAAATGATGCACTTCCTTCAAGAAATATGATTTACTATAAATTATTTCTTTAGTTCAGGAAAATACTATCTTGATTAAATACAATATTTTGCTAATGTAGAATGTAATATGCCAAAGCAATGATTTATTTGGAGGAAATAAGTATTCTCTTAAAACATCGAAAATTTATTTGAATAAAAAACATGATTTCTTGATTGAAGCAAATCAATCTCAAATAAATATATTTTGTTAAAAGAGGTAAAGTTTTGTTTTCACTGTACGGAGAAAATGCATACAACAGTTATTGTAGAGAATTTGATTCTCTATACCAGCACAGACAAAAATTAGATGAAAATATATGCGAGAATATATGTGGAATATATGTCACATATTGCATTTTTCACCGAAAATATATGTGCATTTATATAGCATATATGTCCCATGAACTTATTTTCCGTGTGGGTACTTTTCATCCGATTTCCATTTTCAAAAATAAACGCAAAAAGCGAAATACGCGTTTTTCCAGTTTTCACCTTCAAAATAGCCTAGTCGCCAATTGTCATTATGAAAATCGTAATCAGTGCGACGAAAAACATATATACCTTTTCAAAACTAATATCTGCAGATTGTTCCTTTTTCACAACCTAGGTTGTATCGGTAGCGATTGGTAATGTAGAGCGGCCAATCGATGAGTTGCTGCAAACTCATTTACGGTTCTAGGACATACCATATGTTCCCCAGAAATTCGTTCCCCTGGAAAATCGTTCCCTTGAAAAATCCTTCCCTTGGAAAATCCTTCCCGCGGGCAATCGTAAAGTCTTCGGTCACGGAAAATTTGGTGTGACCCTAATCTACAATACCTTTTGGGGGGCTGCCGCCCCCCAAACCTCCCGCTAAAACTATCCTAACCTAACCGAACATGCCTCAGTTCGTCGCATTCCTCTCTCTCTCTCACTCTCGCGATTACTTGCGATGCCTCTTAACATCTCCAGTCGCTTCTGAACGCATGATATAGACCAAGGTATTAGTACTTTATATTCAACTCGATGCTATTAATTCTAATCACGTCAAAGTACATATATTTCGATATAATACGGTGGCCGGAGATACGTTCCTTGAAAGTCGTCGGGAAATGATTATTTTCATGACTTTAAAATAGGATGATGGAAAGGAAAAGGAGGAGGGCGAGGGATTTCAGGCTATTTTTATCCAGATACTATAAAATGCAATTTTTCAGGCCCTTCAGGGGAACGGTTTTCCGAGGAACGATTTTCCAGGGGAACGATTTTCCAGGGGAACGATTTTCCAGGGGAACGATTTTCCAGGGGAACGATTTTCCAGGGGAACGATTTTCCAAGGGAACGACTTTCCAGGGGAACGATTTTCCAAGGAACGAATTTCGGGGAGCAATTTTCCGGGAACAATATTCCGTGGAACATATATCCGTTCGCCCTCATTTACATATTCACGAACATGTATATTAACGCAATCCAAATGCAACGTATAAGGTGTCATATTCTTTGATTTTCTAAACGGTGTAAAGCCGTTTTACATGGATTACGTTATCTATTTAGAGAAGTGAGTTAGACCCCCTTTTTTGGCTGTAAACAAGAGAAATTATACTTCGTTCGTTTGTTCCAAGATATATTATATTTGTAGTACCGCAACTTGTTGCCAGATGACGCCACAGTTCAGATACTTTTAGAAAAACATAATCTCTTTACCTACCTTGCTACCCTATACTACTCGGTCGTGGTTCAGCCTCCTACAAATTAACCTCGAATCCCCTGAATTTAATGAAGAGATTCCTGCTGGACTGCTTACTCTAGGCAGGGATAGACAGGATCATTTTCGCGAATATCAGAACATTATAGGTTCTGCTTTGTATTCATCGGCTTCCCTTTTAAGCACGACACTAGACCATACAGAGTCTAAAGATAGAGATTTGTTGCTCAAATACCTCTTCGCTAGTTCGACGAAGCTTCTGGTCGAACTCTTCCACTCTCTTATAACAGCAAGAAAATCGTTTCATGGGACGAGAGAGCTCGAAGGAAGTATTAACGCCCGAAGACGTACGGTGACCGGATATATGTTCCCCGAAATATTGTTCCCGGAAATTCGTTCCCTGGAAAATCGTTCCCCTGGAAAATCGTTCCTCGGAAAACCGTTCCTCTGAAGGGCCTGAAAAATTGCATTTTGTAGTATCTAGATAAAAATAGCCTAGAATCCCTTGCCCTCCCCCTTTTCCTTTCCATCATCCTATTTTAAAGTCATGAAAATAGTCCCGGAACGAATTTCTGGGGAACATATGTCCTAGAACCAAGACGTACACATTCCGAAGCTAGAAATACGAAACCAGACAACCAGCGAAAGGCCACTACACCCAATCACAACCTTACGGAGGCTATCAGGGAATATCGATCGAACTTTGATAGCGATGTCATACAATCTAGACCACCTCTCATTTTAAAACTGAGTAAGGATGAATCATTAAAGTTGGACCTTGCGGTAAAAGAATTAGTTTCCTCCCAAGTCATTAGCAAATGCCATTACATGAAAGACCAATTAGTATCCCCCTTATTTCTGGCACCCAAACCTGATAGCTCCTCCAGATTTATTTTAAACCTAAAAAATTTCAATGAATTTGTAAATAAAGAGTGTGTTAAGATTAAAGATCAGAGAGTAGCCATAAATTTATTAAACAAAGGGAAGTTTCTATGTAGAATCGATTTAAAAAACGCATATTGGTCGGTTCCGATAAACAAGTGCGACAGAAGATATCTTCGCTTCTGTCCACGGGGCAGTTGTACGAGTTTAACATCATACCTTTTGGCTTATGCTCAGCACATAAGGTGTTTACGGTAACTCTTGAAACCGATAGTAAATTGGCTATATACAAGGGGGATGAGGACGATCGTTTATCTTGATGACTTCCTAATTTTCGGTAGAAATCGAGAGGAATAACAAAAAAATACTGAGCTGACGTCCTTATCGGGGCACTGCGAGGAGGTGCTGCTCACGGAAACACGGAGAGGCCCCCTGCAGCGGTCCAGTAACATCGGGAGCGAGAGTCGTGGGAACCAGCCGGCCGCCGCGAAAGACGCTGTAGCGATAATCCGAGTCCCGGAGGAGGGCAACCCTGGTCGACCCGGGAGATTTTCGGTGAGAAATGTACTGGGGCCGGGGGAGGAGGCGTTGTCCTGGTTGAGACGGGGTGCGCGGAGGGCACGGCCGTCTGAAGAGCATAGTGGGTGATCTCGGACCGGAGAGCGGCACAAGGGCGAACGACCCTGAGCCCCCCATTCCCGAGATAATAGTGTTCGGTGTCCCGGCAAGGATGACCGAGGCGGGCCTACAGCTGAACCTTCGGGAGATGCCGGACGACGAGTTCGGCTAGGAAGTCGGCGGGACCGGCCACGACCACTGGGACCCGAGAAGGCCGGACGGAGACTGCGGCTATTCCGCGGTGAGCGGCGCCTATTCTTCGAAGAGCAGCTGAGGCAAGCCAGGGATGGTGGGGCCTACCCATGAGCAGGATTCGCCGGAGCGGGGGTATCCGGGGTGTAAATTCCGGATTCTCCAGCTCACTTGCCATGCGGAGTACCCCGTCATGGTTGACTTGGGAGTCACCCTCGAGGAGGATCCCTACGACCTCGCTCTCCTGCAGGAGCCGTACCTGGGTAGGGCCCGCTAGGTTGCTGGCCTGCCCGCCTGGACGGGGATGGGAGGGCGGCAGTATTGGTGTCAAATCCGTTCCTGGACGCGAAGGTCGTATCGGTGACCGTCGAGGCAGGTGTCACCGTATGGGTGCGCGGCGGAGCTGGCGAGCTTTTCGCCGCTTCTGTCTAATATCCCCCAAGGGCGGACCCTGCCGGGCAGCTCCTCTAGAGAGGCTGCTGACCATCTCAGCGGGACGAGCTGCCTTGAGCGGGGTGGACTCCAACGCTGTGTCCCACATGTGGCATTCTAAGGGGATCAGGGCTGGGCGGGAGAATACAAGGCGGGGGCGGGTATTTGAGGATTCCCTCGATAACCGGGACCTTGAGGACCTGGATGGCCCCAGACCCTTGTTCACCTTCGGTGGACCCACAGGCAGATGTAATATAGACGTCACCCTCTTCAGCGAAGGGCCGTCGCGATGAAAGACCGGATGGGCCGTCCGCGAGGACGTGGGACTGTCACATTACAACGCGGTAGCCGTCCATATGGAGACGTAGGTGCTATGTTGGAATCTGTGGAGGAGCGCTCGTGATTGGCGGTCGGTGTCAATTAACAAGCCGACTATGAGGAGGCCCTGATGCTGGTTCCGGGTGGCCGGCGCGGCCTCAAAGGTCGACACACTGACCTCCCTGATACAGAGAGTGACCGATGACGTCCTGCGATGGGCGCGTCCCTCTGGGAAGCCCATCAGCCTACTGTCGGTGCTGGGCAAGCTCTTGAAGAAGTTACTTGCCCTGCAGTTGGAAGAGCGTTATGTCCCCGGATCAATATGTCCGTGGGACATTTGTTGACTTCAAGGGGGTCTTCGACCGCGTCCGCTGGGACACGATCCTCGGGATCCTCCAGGAGGTTAGGTGCCTGGAGCTCCGCATGTGGGCAGACTTTTTCAAAAATAGATTGGCCTACATATCTACCAGGTTTAGCCGCGCAGAGGTGTCGGTCGTACGGGGGTGTCCGCAGGTGTTGATTTTGCGTCCCAAAGATATTAGTTTTAACCGAATGATAAAAATTACTTTGAGAAAATTACGCGGGTACATTGAAAAAATCCATTATGTTCACTTTCGTCGCTCATTTACGAGCTTACTTTTCATATTAGGAAGAAAATGTATCAATCATTTTTTGTAGAGAATTGCATGCTCTACATTTTTTGTTTAACACATTTTTTGTCAGACTCATACTTTTCAAGATAAATGCAAAAAACTAAAAAAAATCACGTTTTTTAGTGTTTTTTTTTTTGAGATAGCGGCTTCAATACGCCAAATTTGATTGCGACATTCGTTATGAGCAGCCCAAAATACATCGAAAACATCTGGCCCATTTCATTTTTGGGGTGAAGCAGTTCTTCTACATATTTACCGCAGAGACTTACAGGTACCGAATGTCGTAATTAAAAATAAAAAAGTAAACATAGGCAACATCTCAGCACTTTCAAATGGTTTATTACAAGTGTAAAACTGGCTTAACGGAGAGAGAGTTTTAAACCCAACAGATTGGGGGTGGAAACTGGAATTGAATTTCTTAATTCCAGTTCAGATCATCCTACCGCCTGGTCCAGCAAGCCTTATGAACCTGATTTTCTGCGGTTGCACAACCGATTGTGGAAATTCCTGTGGCTGCAGAAAACATGGATTGACCTGCAATATTGCCTGTCAACATTGTGCAGGGAAAAATTACACGAACATTGAAACCAATTATTGGGAAGAAGAATTTATTCCTGAAACAGAAGAAGACGTGCTGAATGTTTAGTTCCCTTTTTGTTATTTTTTAAACTATTTAGACGTCAGCAGTTGATTTTCCTTGTATTTTTTAATTAAATGAAATGTAAATACGTATAAATTCAATTGCATTTTTGTACATTCCGGATTAACGAATTTTCACTCAATATATTAAAAATTGCCACGAAACTCCAGGAGTGGAAGTAGGTAGCGACCGCTCTGGGCACCAGGTGCCCCGGAGACCTTCGCCGCCGTCAGAATCGTGTTCAGCGACCTCGAAAACCCCCGAGTAGTAATTCTTAGCTCAATATATTAAAAATTACCACGAAACTCCAGGAGAGCTCCACCGTCGCATTTGACTCCTTATACGTTTCACTCGGATTGCATTAATATACAAGTAATACAATTATTTAGATAGTTATACGCAAGTAAGTTGCACCTTGTAGTAAATCTTACAATCTACTCTTACCGTTGGTGTAGCTGATACGCTTGTAGTCATACACTGAGGAGACCGACAATATTAAAATAAGGGGCCAGAAAATCAAGAGGTTGTTTTATAAAATCCGCCTGGCATCATTCCTCAGAGTTATAACTGCGATTGACAGCAACTACAAACGATTCTACTTACTTATTTTCTCAGGGTAATGCTTATTTCTATATCAGAGAATAAATAAGCTCAGATAAATGACGCATGATCTGTCTCTATTATACGAAATTACGTGTGACTTCGTTCAAGGATTACGTAGCCATCTAACGTACGCCGGGAGAACCCTTTAGTTTACTCATGCATGTCCTCCAGTATTCCGCCATTTGTTGCATTGTGACTCAGGATGTGACACGCGCACGTAGGACTCGCCAGAGGGCGACAATTCTCGAGTAAAGTAGTGTACCTTTTTATTTAAATACGATGTGAGTGACGTGTAAGCTGGTGATTTAGATCATAATCTTCTACTTTGAAGAGAGATAAAAGGACCTCAATCTTTTTTTAATGACATTTCGATATAGTTACGTTCTACTATATATATTCATATATAGTATATGGTACAACTTTTAGTAAAATATTATACTAATGGGTCAAATATTATGGCGTGTATTTTATTTTGTATTAAAAAATTGTATTAAAAAATTTAAAATGCTTGGTATACTAAATGTAAGATTATTTTTTCAAATCGATTATTTTTATCAGTTCTAAACATTATATCTTTGTTATAACATGCAGTATGTTGCACCAAAACAAAGAAGAATTAAAAATAGTCTGTATTGTAAAAAATAAAGCACATTCTATTATATGTAGGTGAACGTTTTTTTTCTAAATGCACTTGCTTTTGTTTTGTAGTACTCCTAACTTCCACACGATATCATAAAAAATGAAAGTGGAATCTCTTCTATGCGAAATTAACTTTCAGTTAAATTTGCCCATTTTTGCCCGTTTTGTATTTTAACGACGTTGCACTTGAAATAAAGCGTAAACAATTTTTTTTGCCACTACATAAATTTTTACAAAGGAGATCTTGCTCTATAAAGTTCGGAGTTCATTAGTATTATCACGAAATTATTTTGTATATATAATAGGTCTTAATATGCGATTAAAACCAAAAAAGTGTCTGTCAATTCCCGAAAGTGTACAAGATTTATTACATGTGTCGGTAGTAGAGCCCAATGAAGAAGTAGAATCTGGCGAAAGCATCGAAGAATACGAAGAAGAAACTAGATGCCTTCGACCCGGGTGCCTACAATTTTGGCTAAATTCGTATTGCAGTTCCCTGACGAAAGGCTGATGCTTCCGGGAATATTCCCATTTTAACACTGCCAAGAAAGAAGGCGGCAGAGGGTAGTTCTAGCATCGTTAGGTTCGAGTAGTTTCTATACATATATTGTAACAATATCTTGTTCCTTAAATAGGGTGAATATGCCAATAAATGGACGGTTAAGCATTTTTCACACTTTGATCGATTGTAACTTTTGAATTCTTTAATGAAAATTTAATTATGATACCACTATTAGAATTGTTAGACTCTGCTCTTTATGACCGTGTAGTTCAACCTTTGATTTTATTTTATTATTAACCTCGTCTTCATACGTTTGTAAAAAATACCGCTAAACCCCAATGAATAGACGGGTTAAATCAAATGGGACGTTTTCAGTACCAGTTTTGGATGGCTTTAAAACTTTGCTTTGATTTTACAAAATAATAAACACTGGAAGATCAATAGTACTGTAAATATTGTTTTGAATGTTCAAAGAACATAAAAATATGTATTTTGTTGCATGTTGTGCATCATACATTCATAAGAAATAGAAATATGTAGAAAATCGTCCATTCATTGGTAGTCGTCCATTCATTGGCATAATCACCCTGTAGTAAAATTGAAAATGAGCATTTTCAAAACTTCGACCCCGACCGCAGGTCAGCCGAAGCACTGATAAATGAGCACGTCTTGTTCACACTGATGTTAAAAAAAAAAGCGGTTTTGTCGAGTTTTTGATAGGTGGGGGGGGGGGGGGGCATACCCGCCACGCTCCCCCGCTTCCTGCGAAGCCCCGAAGAAACCTAAATCCGTTTATACTTTTTAAATTCGTCATTCCATTCGCGAGATATCGCGTATACAAAATTTTGCCCACGGACGGACGGACGTACAACCTAACGAACACCAATTTTTTTATTGTTGGTTTGGGTTCCTTAGGGCCTGAAACGTCGACATTTGATAAAAAACTATAGGGTAATTTTTTGGCGAGAACTGACCAAATTCAATACTTCGCCAGACCTATGGTCTGGGTCGAAGTAAAATGATAATACTGGACTTGCGGAAACGTTTAAGTTGTTGGATGACATTATATTGTCAGAAGATGAAGAAGTCGATGGCGATGACAATCCATGAAGTAATATTTGTCGTATATTGGAAAAAAATACAAAAAAAAAGAAGTAAAAAAACAAGTAAAAAGAAAATTAAAAAAAAACAATAAAACAAAAAACAAAAAAAAAAGTTAAAAAAAACAATAAAACAAAAAAAGGAAGAGACTAAAATACTTCCCACGTCCACGTCGTTAGTCTTGGATCACGCTAAGAGGAAGTACATAAATTGTGTGCAATAAAACTGCCCAGTAGTTGAAAATCCGCTCAATCAATGATTATTACTCGGCCATGTGAATTTTGTTCAGACCTTTTGAATGCTGTAAATCTGACCTCATATTCGTCGTAATGAACGACCTGACAAACCCCTACGTAGCAGGTTTTATGATTATTTAATTGTTTTTTTTTTAACTCATCCGTCATGTTGGATCGGCTATTTTGAATTTTGTTAATTTGACCTCATATTCGTAATCAGCGACCCCAAAAACCCCTGAGTACCGTGTTTTAAGTGATTTCGTTTCATTTTTCAAAATTCATCCGCCATATTGGATCCGCTATTTTGAATTGTCGAAAATGGATGTCAGATTCGTATTCAGCGACCCCAAAAACCCCTGAGTAACGAGTTTCGATCAAATTCGTTCAAATCTTGCATAGTGTCCGTTATTGAATGCCTTCTGGCCCATAGTGCAACGCCGAGAGTCCGCATTCAGAACATATTTAAAAATGTTTTTTTTCTGATTACCAAACAGTAGTTTGTTTATTTTAAATGATACGTCCCCTCAGCCTTTTCTTGTTATAAATTATAAATATTAATAGTATATTATCAAATATTGTAATATAAATACCAAAAATTGATAAAGTTATAAGAATAATCGTTTTAATATTCACTGTACTGGTTTTTAATATAGGGTCACATTTTTCCATATTTTCGTAAGGAGCAAATTAAAAATCAGTATTCTCGGTCTCTCAGTGTAGCCACCTGTTAAATAAAAATTATTTCATTGTTGTTACAGCAACAATGTATATTTTCAATTCTAATCATTTGTTTGCTGAAATAGTAAATGCCGTTCAAACAGAACAGTTTGTAGGGAAAATGATTCATTCCTTTCCGTGCAGGCTTCCCTGATCCTTGCCTGGTTAAGTCTTTACAATGCTTTAGCCAGGAAGTCGGATTAATTTTAATATTTTTCAAAAGGATTATCACCAAATTACGTAAATCGTGAAATTTTTGTAAAATATATGCCATTGGGACATATAAAACATTGATTTAAAAAAAACTATAATTTTGAATTTTTTTATTCAAATCTTTAAGGATTCTACCAATATCTTTTCAGTCTCAATAATAGTTAATAAAAATGTCAAATTCTCAACAAACCTTTTTAATACCATTTTTTTGTTGTTAATTCTAAATGAAAAATTACTATTGGACTTTTTGTAATGAAACGAAAGAGAATGTGAAATATTGAAAAAATTGCATTTTCCTTTTATACTTTATACATTTTTATCGACAAACGAAAGCGTGAATACTTAAGAATTATCTTTTCTTAGATCATCCTGATGATTGGCTAGAAGAGTAGCATGGATTTCAAGAGCTGAAAGCTTCGGTATGTGTTATGCTGATCGGGTTTAGTGGTATAATACCATGCGTAAGGAAACAATTGATGTGATAAATAAACACTATTGACGAATAATGCATGAAAACAAATACGCTTTGATATAGTATTTTTCAATTAATCATTTCTACAGTCGTGCGTAAAGTCTGACTTTTTTTAAGAATTTCGGTTTGTAAAGTAGTTTTATATGTACCCTTTGAATAAAAGTGACTTACATATTTGTGTAAATTTTCTTTTTTATATTTGTAAATAAATTGCTGCTACTGCGAGTTTCATGAAGATAATTCTTTGCCGTTATTCGGGCACACAAAAAATGGAATTCAATAAAAATGTATATTAATGAAATTTATATTTTTCTTATATATTATAAAATGAAATCTCGTTATTGCGTACAACGCTTGGGTTTTCTTTCATTTATATTAATATATTTTTTCAATAAATTAAGCATATATACCAAGAAGTCCTTATTTGTATGAATTTAATTACAATCGGTTGAAAAAATGTAAACTTTGAATTCGCTACGTTTTTGTTTATTTCGTATTTATGGAAATCTATCTACGCGTACCTTATAACGATATTTCATCACCGAAATTGAGAGATGAAACATTGACAGAAAACACATCCTCCTCTATTATGCTTATTTCAAATTTTCTTAAAACATTAAATTATTACTTCTACATTAAGAAAATTGTCTCTGACTTGAAGACACATTTCTCATTGCAGGGCAGGAATTTCCATGAAAATCTTACGGAACAATGGACGAATCCAATTTGTTTGCAATAGGCATTAGTTTTAAAGATTCTCTCTAGAGGGAAACGCAACTTATTAACGATAATACTTTTATATTTCTTATATACCCACGGCAAAATCAAGAGTTCTGTCGGGATGATCATACATATACCGACATTGTTCACACTATACTACGTCTACGTCTTATGCAAATTTTTATTGTAAATGTAATGTACTTCATTGTTAAATGCTAACCAATTTCTTAAGATATTATTATTATTATTTAAGCTGATCAACGGCACTAGTGTACCTTTTTATAAAGTATAAAATAGAAAAGTAAAAAGTAACAAATGGCGTATAACATTTAAAAGACGCTCAATTATAAAATATATATGTATGGTAATAAAAACATTCGCAGTACATACATATGTGTACGTATGTTTACATATTTACCCAGTGCTCGGGAAAAGTTTTAGATATGCTAAGTGAAATAACAATCTAAAAACCGAGGAAAAGTTTCCTCCAAGTTGTAGGTTTTAATAATAATTTTTCCCGTAATCTTTTTTTAAAAGAATATTTGTTAATATTAGGATTAGCTTATATAATTATTATATTATTATATTACGTAATATACTTTTTATTCAAATACATGTAACAAATAAAATATATAAATGGAAAATAAGTTACAACTCTAATTTTTATTTCGCATACATTGAAGCAGCTGCGTCTCGAAGTTAACCATTGCCATAAGTTCCCTGTGTTAAAAATTTCAGCGCGTCATCATCCAATCATACATGTAACTGGCTGCTTTATATGCTCCTGGAATTGACGGAGGCTCGTTTTCATAGACACATCTTTCATTGCCCGGTTGGTCTTCATCAGAATCTTCTTCTTCTGTTTTTTATTCGTTGGTAATTGGTTGAGGAGCATCACAGTTGGCAGCAGCGATTTGAAATATGGTTTGTACATCCCAACCTGGATCATTCATGTCACTCTGTAACCAAGCAATCGTTTCATTCTCACTGATGGGCACTTACATAGCGCAGTTGGCCAAATAACTTATATCGTCATTGTTCAAAGGCTCTTCAAATTCTATGTTGCCCCCTTAAGAGCTTATGCCATGAATTTCGAAAACAAGAAGTGTTACCCGTTCCCATGCTGTTGAAACTGTCTGGACGCAACGCAGTAAATTCCAAGATCTGGAAAACTTGGCGTATTTTTGTTCGTCTGCATCAAATAGTAACAAGTCTTGAAGATACATTATTCTATAATGCCGTTTAACGCGACAATAACCCCTTGGTCCATAAGCTGAATCAGTGATGTGACGTTTGGTGGTAAGTACAACACGGGTTAATGAGATTTAGCTCTTCTGCCTTTAGATGAGTTGGAGCGTTATCCAAAATGAGCAAAAATTTCTCATTGCCTCCTACCATTTTTCTTTTGATGGAAGGAAGAAAGATTAAAGAAGAAAGAACCCAGGTGCGTTCTTGTCTTTCACCGATGCCAAGGTTTTTTGTAGAAGTTGCATCCATTGAAGGCCAGTTTCAGCAGCGTTGTAGACGTTATCCAGATCGAAACCTTCGGTACGGATGAATTGCCTGAATTCATCGCAGAATGCAGCACTTTCTTCAGTGTTCGCTGATAATGTTTCCCCTTGAATTGAGATTTTCCGAATGCCAAATGCCGAATCTGGTTTTGAATTTGTGCAACCAACCGTTACTTGCTTTGAAATATTGGTCGTCAAGAAGAGAGCGACTGATATTCAAAATCTACTCTTGTAAGATACAGCCACTTATAGGCACTCCGGCAGCTCGGTTTTGCAAAAACCAATCGTAGAAGATTTGTTCAAGGAGAGATTCTTCAACGTTGGAATAATGTTTTCTTTTTCTTTTCGATGGTTTAGCCTCTAAAATATTGCGGTGTTTTAAAATATCTTATTTATTTTTTGCTATTCCTGTGACAGTGCTGCGACTAACTCCAAATGCATCAGCAATCTTTTGGTGACTGTCACCGTTCTCCAGTCATCTAATAATTTCAACTTTTTGTTTATTGCTTAAATTCTTCCTACTTTGCTCTAAAAATACGTTAAATTATTTCAGTTTTAATTAAATTTGATATTTTCTTATTCAACCTTGAAATAATTGTACTTTATTCACTTACGATTAGAACTTGTAGGAATATTAGCACTAGCATTACCAGAACTCGTGGTTGATTCACGATTATCCTATAAATAAATTTATCACATGTAATAAATATATTAAACTTAATTATAAATTTTATTTTATTTACTTAACTTCAAGTAGTATATTGATTATAATAAAAATATATAATTTAATTTTATAAAAATAAATTTAAAATATATACAGTTTCAATTAATTGATTTTAAACGTGATTTTACACCATCGTCTTTAGGAAGGTTAATTCAAAAGTAAAGGCATTCAATTAGTATAAATTATTTTATATAATTTCAATTACACTTACCATTTAATTGCATTAAATTCACTACACCACTTTCCTCAAAGTTAAGTTTTGCAAACACTTTTCTTTCAACTTGAATAGCAAGTGAACTGTATGCATATGAAATGGGTTTCTGGAACAATTTCGAGTGAATCGTTCAACGACTTCATGAGTTCCAATGAACTCAACATTTTCTCTATGAAATCCTCTTCAAATGTTCAATAGTGAAATTTCATATTTTCAATTTCAGAATTTCAAATTTTCATCAGCAAATTTCAAATTTACCGCCAAACGGTATCAGATTCAAAATATAACTGTTTTCAATTCACTAAATGCATAACATTTTTTTAAATTTAATCAAATATTTATTACGTTTATTTTTACATTTATAATATTGGACCCTACAAACTAATGCAGTATTGAGCTATGCTTCGCCCAATCTGCAATCAATCTCACCTAATTTATAAGTGCAATGTTTTTATGTCAATGTCGGCAAACAATCGCCTTGCTCGTGTTAAAGAGTTAAAATTATGTATGAATTGCTTAGGGACGAAGCATCGCTGAGCGCAATGCAACAGCATGCATTCATGCGCTCAATGTAACGCGAAGCATCACACGCTGCTTCATGTTTCGTTTTCTCCATCGTCGGGTTCGCAGCAAACGCCCCTGCTGACAGGTAGACAGCCCGTGACAATCGCGACAATTTCGATTTCCGAAAGACCTGTCACAACACACGTGGCAGTTACCTCACAACGTAGTTTTGGTCACGTGCTTCTAGCTACGGCGCATGTGCTTGTATCTTCGGCAGCGAATCGAGCGGTCAGGGTCAGGGCATTGCTAGACCAAGGTTCCACTCGAACATTCATTACGGCTGAACTTGCACGATGCTTAAACGTACAAACTCGAAAAATAACGCAGGAGTTAGTGGGTATCGGAGGTAATTCAGCAGGCATCGAAAAATGCTTACCACCCGTGTCGATAGGCCCGAAAGATGGCAATGGCCCTGCCTACCGTACCAACGCCCTTATTTTAAAATCGTTATCTTCTTACGCCCCTCGTGTGGGTTGCAGACAGTCTCTTTGGTCTCATTTAGCCAATCTACAATTAGCTAATGACCACCCATTCCTCGACGAGCCCATTCACGTGCTCATTGGCGCTGACCCTTTTGTTAAGCAACAGCGTTCCTGCTCGAAAGTCTTGTGCGAGGTCAGCCCGAAGAGCCAATTGCTCAACAGACAGCATTTGGCTGGATTCTCTCAGGCCCCACTACAGGGCCGTCGGTACATAATGATGTCGTTTCCGTCCACGCTTGCCAAACGGTAGACCCTCTTGAAAAGGCCTTAACTCGATTCTGGGAGGTAGAAATGGGCCCGGTACGCAAGGTACTTTCTCCAGAAGATGCTCCATGTGAAGAGCATTTTGAAAAGCATTATTCACGAACGAAGTCTGGTCAGTTTGTGGTTAGCCTCCCATTCAAAGTTGGTCCGCCAATTCCCTTCGGCCATTCGCGCCACATAGCAGTTCGTTCGGTTAACGCTCTGGCTAAACGGCTCTCTCGCAATGAAGAATTGCATCGCCTGTACTCCGCATTCATTTCGGACTATGAGTCACTCGAGCACATGCAACGTGTCGACCCCCCCACTCACTGAGGATACACAAATAGTGTACTTACCGCATCACCTTGTGTTAAAGCCAGGAAGCATCACAACTAAATTAAGAGTTGTATTTAACGCTTCAGCGCTAACCTCCAATTTTACGTCGTTGAACTCCCATCTCTTAACAGGTTCGAAGCTCCAACCCGAATCATTCTCATTCAATGGCGAGCGTACAAATTCGTATATTGCTCGGATATACAAATTCGTATATTGCTCGGATATACAATACGCGAATAAAATGGAAATCGACTGGAGTATACTTTGAGTCAACTATTCTAAGAAATGCCGATGGATTCTGAATGTCTTCAAGAACAAGCGAGTCAGATGAGCCCAGTTAATGTAGACTACTATACTTGTCAAAACCAAGATCCAAGATGTAGTTCTTGCCGGGAACATCAGGGAAAAAATGATACAGGCCGCAAAGTGCTGAAAGACCCTCAATGATCTTGGCATCACGAATAACAACATCCGGATGATTGCAAACGTAAGTGATTACTGGTTGGTTCCATTTGGGCGTCAGTAAATTATAATCTCCGAATAAGAAAAACTCCCGGTCAGAATAAAAGTTCTTGAGACGTTCGACCTCTTCAGTGTGTTTCGTGAAAACATCGGTTTGAGATCGAGGAGGAATATAAGTAAGACCGATTAACGATTTCCTTGATCCAACTCGCACCAAGACGAATAGGTGCTCTACGCCCAAGTGGAACACCTCGCAGGGTGAAGCCGGAAGATGATTCTTAATTGCAATTAACACACCACCCCAAACCCGCTAAGGTCAGAGTGTCTATCACGACGGAAAACATTGTAACCAACTAATCCAATTTCAGTATCATTTATGCTATAGTGAAGATATGTTTCGGTGAGTAACACAATGTCCGGTTGGGGAAAATGAAAATGTTCTTGCACACAATATCACATTTTTAAAATTGTATTATTACGATAGCTTTTTCTTTGGAAATTAGCAAAATTAAATTGGTTTTAACCGGGCTTATGACATATCGGGATGTTTTATAAAAATTGCATTAGATGTTAAAATGCTATAGTTTGAAGATCTTTAAACATTTCTAACACCTTGCCTGTAATCACTTGGATTCCCAAACGCTAGGCTTTGTTAAAACATCTATAATCTCAACTAGTAATAATATTAACAACAGAAAAGAAAAAAGGTAAAAGATAAAAGATAAAAAATAATAAAAAATAAATAAATAAAGAAAATAATAGCGACATTCATAATTATAAGACTAATAAAATTATATTATATTACAATTTCGATTTAACAGTTATTTGGAATAAACTGGTATATGAATATGATTGGTTAGCATGCAATTATCAAGAGGAGCGGTCGCTCGTCGCGCCAAGTTCTTAGCGCGCGGCGACCGCTATTCCTTTACAGCGAACATCGACTTATTTCGAGAGCGCTCCATGTACTTTTCGCTTCGGTATTTTTCAGAGTAGCATTTCCGAATTTATGCTATATCTAATATGTTGTAGGTATTTTTTTTCTTTCATTTCAGTCAAATCCGATCAAAATCGGTTAGGTAGATCGCGAGATATCATTAATCTTTATATTATATTCATTGATTCGCATTATACTTTTTTCTTTCATCAGACCGATATGACCTACACTATAGAGTGTACGTAAAACCTAAAACTGTCGTTTTCATGAGTCATGATCGCGATTGCGATAAGTCACGGGGATGATTGAGAGCTTGACGTCTCGGTTTTTGTATTTTGAAAAGTGTGTTTGTGTATATAAAATGAAACTGAATTAATTTTTATATTATATTCATTGATTCGCATTATACTTTTTTTTCTTTCATCAGACCGATATGACATACACTATAGCGTGTACGTAAAACCTAAAACTGTCGTTTTCATGAGTCATGATCGCGATTGCGATAAGTCACGGGGATGATTGAGAGCTTGACGTCTCGGTTTTTGTATTTTGAAAAGTGTGTTTGTGTATATAAAATGAAACTGAATTAATTTTTATATTATATTCATTGATTCGCATTATACTTTTTTTTCTTTCATCAGACCGATATGACATACACTATAGCGTGTACGTAAAACCTAAAACTGTCGTTTTCATGAGTCATGATCGCGATTGCGATAAGTCACGGGGTTGAGAGCTTGACGTCTCGGTTTTTGTGTTTTGAAGTGTGTTTGTGTATATAAAATAAAATAAAATAATCATTTTTTTTTAACTCCGTGCGCTAAGTGCTCACTTAGCACACTGTTTTCCGTGTGCAAAGTAAGAACATTCGTGCACCGTGCACTAAGTATTTACTTAGGGGACATAGAGACAGATAGATGCTGTTTAGCATGAGTGCGACAAGGATTGATAGCTCCGTTAGCGAACGTGAGGACATGGAGAGAGAATGATGTCGTTCAAAATAAGTGCAACAAGGACAAGCGACGAGACTTCGCGACCGGACTGAAACATATCTTGCAATATGGCGGCCTGCGCTCAGCTGATCGGCGGCGGCGCTTTACGTTCAGTACGAACAGCATTGAAGTTTTGACGTTTGTGGAATTGAAGAACAAGACACCTTTGTGAAAAAACTATATTGACGTTACTGTGAGATGACACAATAGAGATCCGTCTGAAAAGTAGGTTGGAGAAGCTGCCTGGAATTTTGACAGCGGTCTGTGGCTTGATAATATCCGTGCCAGTGAAAAAATAAAAATTTGTTGCTCCAGAATCTCTACAAAAACGTAAGTGAACTTTTCTCAATGTAATGTTGAAATGATCTTGTGAGTGCAGTTTATAATTTACAAAAGAATCTTTGTAGTTGATTGCTGAAAAGAAATTGAAAAAGATTATAAAAAGTGTAAACAACGGTATTAAGAATTTAAATAATTTGTCGTAATGTCATGTATCATGTACAGAGAGCAGCAAATACTAATGGTTTGTCTTTCCGACACAACTTGCTTGTGTCTAATAATATATTTTGTTTTTAAATACAAGTAGCCAAGTAGACAAGTAGTTTGTCTCTATACATTAGTGAGTTGTCTTCCAATATTAGCCAGTTGTCCTCCGACACGAGTCAGTCATATTTAGACATTAACCACTCCTGTCGGATGACGACTCATTGATGCGTAGAGACGAACTACTTGTCTATGAAAACAAAACATTATTAGACATAAGCCAGTTGTGTCGGAAAAACAAACCGCTAGTATTTTCTGCTCTCTGTACATGATACATGACATTACACCAAATTATTTAAATTCTTAATACCGTTGTTTACACTTTTTTATAATCGTTTTCAATTCCTTTGCAGCAATCAACTACGAAGATTCTTTTGTAAATTATAAACTACACTTCCAAGATCATTAGTATCATTGTTCGTTCAGCTTCTATGTGTACACATTTTTAAGCATTTCTTGGCATTTTGAGTGTGAAATGCACTAGAAATGTATTTGCGATATATGATAGTTTATAAAGAAAGTATCTAATAATATACTTGATTGTTACAGTCGATTGTCGATGATATGAAACAATTTAGATACGAAACAGTCTTGTTGTCTTCAATACTCTTCATCACGAATAACTATTGAAGTGTAGCTGAGAATAACTTGACGAGATTAGTGTGTTGACATCGGTTTTCTGAAATCCTGGCTGTTGAAAAAGTAGACATTTTGTAGCTTCTGTAAATTTATTGAAAAGTAAGTAAACATTATTGAAATGTAATCTTCCAGTGATCTTGGGAGTACATTTTTTCAGTTAGAAAGGAATCTCCGTAATTGACTTATACGAGAAAGGAAAAAACTATTAGAAGCATGTGTTATTTCTAATTATCGTATTAAGAATTTAAGGCCTTTTACGTAATGATATATTCTGCTGTCATTTCAAGCTCCGAAGTTCTTCCACCTTTGTCTATTTGCATTTTTAAAATTATTTTCTGTCATTTCAAGCACGAAGTGCACTTGCGATAACATTATGACAGAGATTCTAAATTAAAAAACATACTCCAAAGATCACTGAACATTACATTTGACAAATGATACTTACGTTTCAGTAACTTTTTAAGGACCATCAAAAATTCAATTTTTTTCCAGCAAGGATTACGTAGAAGTGCTGTCAAAACACCAAGTTCGCTAAGCTGTTCCCAGCTACCCTTCAATAGTTTCTTATGGTAAAGAACACCGAATCTAACGAGGAGGACTATTTCGTGCTAAACATGACCTGCCATGGGAACCATGGGTACGTATCAACAATCGAGTGCAATAGACATGTATATTGTTAGATAGTTTCTTTATTAACCCTCCGCGTCTCAGTGGGACAGACATCGTCCCACTTACATTTACATAGATTTTGCTGTTTTTTCTCGTGAAATTTAAGACCCATTTTGATCAAATCTTTTTCTGTTATTTATATAGACCCTAATAATCAGTAAAAAAAATTGTTTCCCCTTTTTGCTAATAATATAATTGTTATTAACAAAACAAGTTAAAAATATGAGTTTTTTCTCGAATAAATGCAGTTTTAAGAAAACCTCCCATTATTTTTTTCTGAACATTTTTTCATAGAGATTTTTGGTACCAAACTTTGTCCAAATACAGTTATGTTTAAAATGTTTGTCCGCCATATTGAATCAAACATTTTGAATTTCGTAAAACTAACCTCGGATTAGTAATCAGCGATCCCAAAAAACCCCGAGTAACAATTTTCAGCTAAATTGGACAAAAGGAAAAATGCGTGACTCAATGGGTTAATTTATTTATGTAAAATATTTCTAGTACATTCCATACTCAAAATGCCAGGAATTGCTTCAAACATTTTAAACATGCATGAAGCGGGATGAACTTTAGAGCTGAAAATAATAACATGTGACATTAGGAGAAATGATTCAAATTCATAATACGGTTATTCGCACTTGTTTTTAATCATTTTCGATTTCTTTTCGCTCATAAATCTAGTATGCAGAATCTTTTGTAAATTAAAAAATGCATTTTCAAGATCGTTTCAACATCACATTTGAGAAAAGATTGCTTACATTTTCGTAGAATTTCAGAAGCTACAAAATTGCCATTTTCAAGCTATGCTTCAATCAGATCTTAGTTTTGTGTGATCTCATAGCCAGCAATGTTGGATTTTTTATTTCTATGAAGGTGTATCCGAAATTGTGGGCCAGTTGAATGCTTACAATGTATGTTGTCACAGTAAATAAATTTGTATGTTATTTTATTTCAAATTTGTACACTAATATGAAGTATATGAAATGAATATATGCTCTTATCTAAATAGTCTTCATTTATGATAAACATTTCCTTATCATTTCTTAAACAGTTCTTTTTATTTAATTTAAAACTGCATCCAAAACAATTACGTATATCAGTTTTATCATCACCATTTCAAGGCTTGAAAATTCTTTTCTTTATTATATGCTCTGCTAAAATAAGTTCACCAGTTGTTATCGCCGATTAGGGCGTCCAGGTATCGCGCTCTGTAATTTTTCATTTTATCAAATAAAATATTTGTGCCGGGTCTTAAAAGTTTAGTCGTGAAAGCTATGTTCAGAGCACCTGGTGAAAAGGATCACTGATGTCGAGGTCCAGGTCTTCCGCTCCATAGTTTTTTTATCTATTAGTTATAATACTTGGTCGCACTTGGAGGTAATTTCAAGGTCAAATAACCTACTCGGATTTGTATATGTATTGGAGATACCTGCAAACAAGGGCACTACACGAGTATGTTACGCAATGAAAAATCTAGGATTCATGTAAACCGCAACATTATAAGAAACAAAACATGTCCAAGAAATTCCAAGGATTTATACGTTCTTAATTTACATGAAGTTTACATTTTCAAAAATACGATATTACACATGGCATTTTTTATCAACTATTGTATATTAGCATAAATGAGTGGAATCCCACAAAAAACACTTAAATAAAAAAAATAAAAAAAATAATAGCGACATTCATAATTATAAGACTAATAAAATTATATTATACTACAATTTCGTCCAGATATATATAATTTTGTCCAGATATTTATTTTGCATGATCATATAAATATTGCATGTTTATCTTCATATTATATTTTAGTAATGTCATTTTTATTTCTTTAGATTTATTATCCCACAAAAAACACTTGTTGTAAAAAAACTCGCCAAGTTCTTATTCGTAAAACATAATTACCACAAAAAATGCTATCAGAATTAAATTATGTACAATTATAAGGCTATATTCTTATTCTACAAAAAGCAGTGAAATCATGTAATAAGACCAAGTTCTTTCTAATGAATAAAACTATCCATTAATGCAATATACAATAATTTGAAAAACAAATTTTGCGTACATTCAGAACACCACAAAATTGTTCAAGAAACTTCTTTGAAATCAAAGTAATTATTATCATTTGTTTAATGAAATTACCATTTAATGAAAAAATGTTATTAATGAATTTAATGAACTTTAAAAATCGATGCAATATCAACAATAATATACACATTGGGTCTTATTCCAAGCATTCCACAACTGGCTTGTCAAAAACTTGGCTGCCCTTTTAGCCAAGTTTTTCGGAGAATCTTGATCCCCGAAGAATGGTCCCCATTTCGAAGTGTCATGCAATTTTCAGAATACATGCATTAGTTTGTTAGTCAATACATTATTATACTATTTACAATTTCTTATATTTTGTTACGCACGTATTCCAGTTAATTTATCGTCACAGCATTTACATTCATATGCACAACAAAATATACATCTTTACAATATTTGATACGAGAAAAAATCTAGTATTATATAACTCTATTAGTAAACAAAACTAATACAAAAAATGGGGTATTTATTATTGCATACTGAGATGAGGAGAAAAAAGCGTAATAAATTAAGTAAAAACATTGGGCTTGGAGGCTGTAATAGTAGCACCCGACCATGAACGGAGGGGCATATGTCGTAGCTTTGTAAGATGAACCATTCTTTGTTTACCATTCAAGATATTGCATGTCAATGCAATACAATATCATAATTGCTATTTTACTTCCTGTACATTTCTGCAATTTCATCTATTTAGCATACATTTTTGGCGAATGGTAATATGGCGCTATCTAGAAGCACGATACCATATTGAAAATGGCAAGAACTTCATTTTCAGAAAAATAGTTTTGTATTTTGGTATAGCATTATACATTTATTACTTAACACCACAAACAGATTACTAAACGACGGCGTTTTTTTCTTAACTCCCAAGACTTGACTTAAAGGGCAGCCAAGTTTTTGACAAGCCAGTTGTGGAATGCTTGGAATAAGAGCCAATGTGTATATTATTGATGATATTGCATCGATTTTTAAAGTTCATTAAATTCATTAATAACAGTTTTTCATTAAATGGTAATTTCATTAAACAAATGATAATAATTACTTTGATTTCAAAGAAGTTTCTTGAACAATTTTGTGGTGTTCTCAATGTACGCAAAATTTGTTTTTCAAATTATTGTATATTGCATTAATGGATAGTTTTATTCATTAGAAAGAACTTGGTCTTATTACATGATTTCACTGCTTTTTGTAGAATAAGAATATAGCCTTATAATTGTACATAATTTAATTCTGATAGCATTTTTTGTGGTAATTATGTTTTACGAATAAGAACTTGGCGAGTTTTTTTACAACAAGTGTTTTTTGTGGGATAATAAATCTAAAGAAATAAAAATGACATTACTAAAATATAATATGAAGATAAACATGCAATATTTATATGATCATGCAAAATAAATATCTGGACAAAATTATATATATCTGGACGAAATTGTAGTATAATATAATTTTATTAGTCTTATAATTATGAATGTCGCTATTATTTTTTTTATTTTTTTATTTTTTATTATTTTTTATCTTTTATCTTTTACCTTTTTTCTTTTCTGTTGTTAATATTATTACCAGTTGAGATTATAGATGTTTTAACAAAGCCTAGCGTTTGGAAATCCAAGTGATTACACGCAAGGTGTTTGAAATGTTTAGAGATCTTCAAACTATAGCATTTTAACGTCTATTGCAATTTTTATAAAACACCCTGGTAGGCCATAAGCCCGGTTAAAACCAATTTAATTTTATTAATATCACATTTTGTTCTAATACCGTTAACATTTTGATAATAAATCACAGGTTCGTAAGCTGCTGACCCACATACTAGTTTTCCACACTAGTTGACGAGGTGCAATAATTTGAGTAACTGGTATACAATCTACAAATCTAACAATTTTTGTCGATGAAGTGTTTGTAGCATTATGATCATCTGTCTCTCTTTTTAACTCATTCTATAGAGAACGTTGAGCAGCAGAATGATCAAAAGAATATGAAAAATCCTTTGGCAATGCCTTCCAATTACGGATAACTTTGATGACATCTTCTCTACTGCTCAGCTTCGCCAATATAGGCCTCACTTTATTTTCAGAGGGCTGCCCTAATCTGTTAATCTCAATCGTCACTAACTCCACTTTTCTTAAAATGTCGCTTACGGCTCTAACATCTTCATTTCAAGCTCTTCTTTTCGGGCATTTTAAATATTAAAAGATTATTCAATCCATCATCAATATCTTTACGTGCTCTAGAAATATGTCCAGATATAGCCAGAACTTCAATCTCCGAAACTGATTCCACTTTAGAGGCTTGTTTTTAAGATCGACGAAATCTTTTTCTAAAGTAACTATTCGGCCTTGTAATGGCAGATTGTTAATGTCAAATTTTTCTTCCATTTTGATACATTTTTCTTTAAGATCAAGCATTGTAGTTTCAATGAGAGAATCGATCTTTTCCTTCATCGTATTGACCACGTTGGAAAGGGCAAAGATAATTTTAAAATGGTCCAAGCTATTAATAAATAATTCAATATTAAGATATTAATAAATTAATTTAAATAATACATTATTATACATTTATCTGATATAAAATCAGGAACTCTTTCGCGCCCTGAGTTCATAATTACGAATAAAATTTAAAAAATTAATAAATTAGATAAAGCCTATGACCTACGACCATGTTGACTGGCCCACAATACAAGAGAAACAAATTCCCAATACGAAAGAAAAAAGGAACCAAAATACCTTTCCCGACATGAGGGATAACAAATTTGAAAAGTAAAAGGACAAAGTTACAGGCTTGACCTCTACGTTTCGGATCGTATTAATCCCTCTTCAGGAGGCAAATGAATGAATTTAAAATAATTACTTGAATCTTTATTAGGTAGTTGAATACATTTTTAAAATAATTGAAAATTATGCGGGAAAGGATTAAGACATAATATAAAGATTCTTACAATTATCAAAAATTATTGACCGGTGAAAGTATAGTTTAAAATTTAAAATTAAATACACGGTCATTGAACTTAAATAGTTAAATAAAAATATGTCAAGATTACATTGACGTATTATAGAAATAAAAAAATTAAATGAATAAAATCAAAATAATTTAGGCATATTAAAATCTGAAATTTTCTGTACACATATTTGTAAAAAGTAGAATATAAATAAATCAAAAGGAATTTTAATAGAAAAAAGGTAAAAATGAATAATTTTACAAAAAATATGTCGTATATCTTAATATACTGATAAAAAGATAGGATAAAAAGGAAATTAATGTTCGGCCAAGGATTGAGGCCCTTTTCGGAAAATATAAATATAATGGGTATTGTAAAACAATCTGAAAATTTCTTCAATTTGTATTACTTATATGTAAAGAAAATAGGTATTATATAATAGGATAAACTAAGATTAAAGTAGCCATCTAGTAGAAAGGATTATCAGTATTAGGTGGATATATTTAGAGAGGAATAGTTATTCTTTTATAAGCATGTTATATACACTAGGTAATTTAGATTTTCCGAATCTAATATTAACGGTGCCTCTAGTATTACTTATAAAAAAAACTCTCAATTTCCATTATTTTAAAAAATTTTCATCTCGTGGCATATTATAATAGATGTCCCATAAGAGGACCTACATATGGGTCTACACATTGGGCTAGAGTGACACCACCGCAACTTCGGTGTAAAAATATTATAGAACTCTAATGGCCAATGGGAATTTAAAGAATACGGTTCATGATAAATTTTAATTCATTACTAATTTTAAAAGTCGTGTGCAAGAATTTTGAGATGATCATAGTCAAAACTATGATTAGTCTCAATTCTGTGCATAGTTAAACCTGTATAATTTTTAGCATCACCGTTTGCATTCTTTTTATGCTCTTTAATGCGTGATTCCAATCTTCTCCCTGTCTGTCCTACATAGGTATAGACCCTTTTACAATGAGTGCATGGGATCTGATATATGACATTGCAAATCATTTTGGGTTTTGAGGCGTCTTTACCAAGTTTCATATCACCTAAGTTTTATGTGGTGGTTTTCATACCAAACGTATATTTTCTTTACGATTAATTGTTCAGCTACGCCAAAAACGTAAGGTATTACTGTCGTTTTCTGAAGGCAGTTTCATTTTGTATTGTTTTTATTTTATAAGGAGTTGTATGCCAAATAAACTCTCTTACTAAATACAATCATCCATTAATTATTTGGATAACTATTCTCTCTTAAAATCTTGTTTGTATATGTCTTCTAGATGTCAAAGACTAATATTCTACAGAATATCAGCTTTGTAGCTTGAAATTCTTTTTTTGCGAAAAAATATGCATGATAGTTCACCCTCCCTTCCCCCTTTCGCCCGCTGAAATAGCTTACTTCGGGGAACCTCTTAGAGTAATGCTTGTAAATGTATTTTACAAAATATCGGGCTAGTTCTCCATGTAATACTGAAGATGAAAATAAACTATGTAATTTTCTACATAAGGAGGACAGACAGAGTTCTCTAATGTGATGTCATAAATTGTATGAGACAATGATTGTTGTATTCTAAAAGTTAAGTCACATATACATTTTATTTTTTTTATGAGCAAAATAATTAGAAATTTATAACATCAATATAATCAGTATAAAAGAATAAAAAACTTGATAATATGGAGAGACTCTTGTACTCTGTAAGGCCAACGGTTGAATGTGCACCAACAATAAAGCTAATGTTTTGATAGCGGTTGCACTGCTCAATTTTTCCGAATTTTAGTGAGATACCTGTCTTACGGAAATTCATTCAATATTTATTAGATCCCATTGAATTTAAAAGTTGCGAAAGCATTGATTTGACTTTAAGGCTCATTTTCGTCCAGCATTTCCTTCGTAATAATTAATGCAGGAAACGTGGACGTGTGTTGAATTCTTTAGAGGTTTTTGCTCTGATCCACGTGTTCTGCGTATATCTCAAGCCTTTTATCCGAGTATTTAACGAGTCACGTCATCAATACAGAAGTTAAATGCAATATGCTTAGGGAATAATGGCAAAGCATCAATGTGCAATGTATAAATGAATACGTCACATATCTAAAATCAATAACTCCACAAACAGTATCTCATCAAATGATTTAACGCAGTTGTGGACCTTCATTTTGTGGACCTAAATTTTTACCATATACGTGTCATCAAAAAATTATAGACGATGGGATTATTTGAATATTGAAATGACAAAAAATTATTACTAAATATTACTTATTAGGAAACTAACAAATTGTCGCAAGTTGTAAAAGTTGACATTGACATTGAAAACCAGATGCGCATTGTTATCGTAGATATGAACATAAATTATCTAATCAATGTTATGAATGAATCAATATATGTTTGACTCATGTTTCCATGATGAATTTCATATCAAATACAAATACAAGTCGTAGGACATAATTATGGAATTTCCTGTAGGAATCAAATCGTGAAATTCAGAAATAACAGATCAAAACAAAATATTAACATTATTAAGCCTGTAGTTTTCTCCAGTGATAATACAGTTGTCTACGTAACATTGCAATTCTGTATCTGGATTAAATGTAAAAGATTGAATAAAAATTAATATTACCAACTGCGAAAATTATCCCTGCAAAAATGATCTTAATACATAGTACGGGTGGAAAACATTCGAAAACTAAAGAAATTTTACATAGTTTAATCACATCATTGCAATACTTTTACTTGACAATTTATTAAGTTAAAGCATTATATTCTACTTTTTAGGAAAACTTTTGGGAATGTCTATATTTCATATGTCACAACAGTCAGGATGGGAAAGCTCTTCAAAATTTTCAAATCTCACGGGTATGTACGTCCAATAGATGTACATCTTTGGACGTGACTAAATTTGGACGTATTATACAATGAATGCCATGTGGAATTTTTATTCTTAAATTTATTTCAATATTATTTATATTTTATAAATGTATATAATTTAATGCTCGCAATAAATTGGACAACTTAGAATTAGAAAACAACGTCCTAACGAAGAATCTAACCCGAGTGCCTGGCTTACTCTGCGCTATTTCCTAATACCTTAACCACTAAGCTACACTCGCAATGGGGTTATCGTGCTTATTAAATAATGATTGTCCACTTTATGATTTAAACCCTATACAATTTGTCATAGTCTCAAATATATTTTATCTTATATAGCACTTCAATACACATTTTAATAATATACGTATCAGAGAACAGCATTTTTTATGTTTATAACTAATTATTATGATATTGCAATATAAAACTTCTAGAAATTATAAAAGTTACTTGTTAGTCGGATTAATCTTAAGTGCGGTGCTTGCGGAAGGCACATAATACACAGTAAAGGAAAAGGGACAATATAGCAAACGAAGATATTAAGATTAAGGGAGTATCTTATTCATTTATGAAAATTTCAAAAAGTTAAACATTTCCTTTAAAACTCAAACTACCCACAAGCTCGTTAATAAATTACCATTACTAAATTCAGTCATATTCCTTCACCTTACCCAAACCGAAGTTGTAGGAAATGATGTATTACTTTATTCTCAAGTTTTCTGTCCCGCCATCGCTGGCTGGCAAAACCAGTATAATAACAGATATAGTTTAGCGACCAAAACTGGCTGCTTGGTTTAGTGTTAGATAACTTCAATATCCTAGAATGAAGATCGTTTAGTAGAAGCTGTCTTACGCTGTCTTGTACACAGAAAAAAAGTCTTAAAGTTCTTACATCTCAAATTAAGCAATGTAAAAGACTTAATTTCAGTCTAAAATTGAGCTAATTTCGATAAATTAAGTCAATTTTGCGCTTAAAGTCTTACTTTCAGACAGCAAAGTTTAATTTTAGTCGAGATTTATGCTTAAAGAAAAATTTTTCGAGCTTGTCACACCTAAGTTAGAAAATTCTTATTTCGAACCTGAATATTGACTAAAAGTAAGTTTGCAAAACTAAAAACAAGGTTTTTAACAAAATTTTAAAAATGAATAATTTTTGTTTGGCTTCAATATTTTCCAAACGATTTGAACATTATTGTATTTTACTCTTGTCAATCCCCACAACAAATAATTTTTTCGTCAAGATGGGCTGAATCGTTTTCAAGAAAATTCACTTTTTTTATTTTTCTTTTCCCCTCCATAACTCCTCGATAAATGCATTTTTCGGAACAATAGTGCTGGATTCTTTTTAGCATACTAATGCCTATTTTTAATGCTAGTTTGAGTCTATTTGCGGTGGGGGCACTTGTCACACGTTTAACTATTATGGACTAAATATGCATGTATCGTGGATGTACAGTGTACATCCAGGAAAGTACGTCATTCCGTAGTTATGCGTACAATGGACGTTCGCTTACGTCCATTTCCTGTTCTCAATGAATGGATGTAAAATGGACATATGTACGTACATTGGACTTCCGCTTATGTCTATTTCTAGTCCTGGACGAACGGACGTAAAATAGACGATATATGTACGTCCATAAGACGCACTTACTGATTGGGAACGTGTAGTCCGTTATATTCTTAAATATCTTTAAGTAAATGAGACGAATATTCAGGGTGTCGTAAATCTGCTTTATATTCAAGCCATCTCTGAGTAGAATTGGTCCTATTTGACCCCAAGAAAATCAGGGACCCAGCCGCGATACGGCCTGGTTAACCAGATTAAATATTCGATCCGGGTTCTGGTTGAAATCTAGCTGAGCTAGCGACCCCTTCGAATTGTGAATACAAAGACGGTTACCTGGTCAGGTCCCGATTATAGCCCGGTCAGTATCTCAAATCAGACCAGGCTGAAGTCGAGTAACCATGATAACACCGACCGGATCCGTGATACAAACAGGGTAACCCAGCTGCGGATACCGGTCAGAGCTCGATTGAAAATTCTACTTGGGTACAGCAGCACATGCGTCGAACAATATTTGTTTATACAAGTGTGCGTAAAGTACATTTAAAAAATGTCAAGAATGTGTAAAACCTGACTTTACGCCCTCTGTATAACAAAATATATTGTATGAAAAATACTCGTCAGGATTAAACTCAGAGATAAGTTCGCTATAAACCAAGCCACAATAAAAGGAAGAATAAAGATGCAATGAAAATGAAAACAAAAACATATAAATAAACTAATTCAATGGAAGAACTGTGAAATGAGAAAAGAGAGAGATTTTTCAGGTGACTAAGGTAAGATTTCGAAACATATGTCACCAGTATCAAAAATGCCTGCTTTATACCAGGTGAAAGTAAACTATTTTTCCTAAAATCTATGTCATTTCGAACAATTGAAATAAAAATAATCGGTAAGTGCTGGTCACGAAAAAATTCAGTTTTTGGCGAAATCAAGCTTCCTTATCATCGATGCGATGCATTGCATTACGTCGAATGATGTCACATCAATGAGATCGGTATTTAGTTTTTAAATTGCAATCTTTGTCCTTGGATCGATAAGGAAAATCAGTGCTAGAATTTTACGTTAGAATTTGTCTTTATCTCCAAGTCGAAACAGATACTCGGAACTCAGTATAAACATATGGAACTCAATACGCATAGAATTCATTTAACATTACAGTACTATGCGGTGGGCATATAAGTACAATGTATTGATATGATGATAAAACATTATGTAATAACTAAATAATCGCACCTATGATTGAGCTGATTGTAATGGCACTGGAATGTTTTATGATGAATGTTGTAAATTAAATTGCAATACGTCACTATGTTCCTTTCAAGATTTTGTAACACTGTCATAGGTATAGCAGTACATCCCGTAACTAGATACATTGTAAAAACTAATGTGATAAAAAAGGAAATATTTATTTGCATCTTTGATAGTGCTATTTTGATTTCCTCAAATGAGTACTTTGAAGTTGCTTCGTTCATACCATTGTCAAAGGTTTCAATTATCAAGCATTATTAATAATGCAATTCTATGTTATCGAAGATATAAAGCATTTTAATTATTTTCCATCAACGAAAAATAGTACAAACTAAATGGAATGTTTGTTTATGCAGGCTTTGCAACAATAAATATTAAACAAATCGAATTTGGCGGGCTAATGATCTGCAATAGCAACTGATGGTAATTGCACTATTTCAATATTTTGACATTGGTGAAATATTTTCAATCGCCCTTTGTCAAAATCTTTTTTGAAACAAAATTTCAATGAAAATTAATTTTGTGCATCTTTTTAAAGAAACCGAAAATGTATTTTTGGTTCATTACGACGAATATTATTTTGTGATAAAAAGAGCGAACTAAAATTTATTTGTATTGTTTTCATCGTAACAATAATTAAGACTTTGCAATGGGAACTACAATATGGTCTTATATCTACAGATGTTATAAATAGAAATCGATTATCTGGACCACTGAAATATTATCAAATATCAACATAAACTTGCATATTTTTGATGAAAATTCGTTTTATATTGACTAACTACAGAATAATAAGATCAATCAAAAGTATCTGATATTATGTAAATAAATAAATACTCACCATATCACGGAATTATGTATCATGTAATACACAAGTCCGTCCTTACGTGATCATATATTATTTTATGCATCAAATATTCAGTAAAATCTTCAAAACTGAAATCCGAAAATATCGAAACTGCCAAAAACAAATTTCAATCGATCAGGAGCCCCAATCGGTTGATATTTCCTATTTCAGTAAATCGGAAATGTTGAATGTAGGTAAAATAATGTTTTGCTTTCTTTTTCTTTATAACCTCTTATTCTTTATAAATAATATTTTTCCTTCTCACCTGGTTTGTTGACTTTTACGCACTAACGAGTAGACGGATCACTTATTATTGAAAACCTTACATGGTCATGAGCCACTTGTTTTCGAATAAAAAGCTTCGACAGGTGTTTTTTTGACGTAATATGAATAGAATACCAAATCGAACTTATTTTCCAGCCCATTTTAAGGTGATTACAGTTATACAAAATATTTAACTGTGCAATCAAATCCCTTACTCTCTACACTTCTAAGAGTGAAATGTCACTCTTTGTGAGTGAAAATTGAGTCACGCTAGTGAAATAGTGAATTATCTTTCCTTTTTCTCGCTCTAAGAAATTTAGAGAATACAAATGACATATTTTTTTTCATACAATATTTGAGTTATATTACTAATAATAATTATAAAGGTAAGAAGGCAATATAATGTAAATAATATATCAGCTATACACTAAAAAAAAATTCACAACTTCAATCAAATATTCGGATATCATGTTCAATTGAAATATTTAAATAATTTAGTTTAATTGTTAAAACTATATTCACTTAAATTAATGGAACCAGATTGTTTAAAATAACGAGTCATTTTAATCATTTGATAAAATGATTTAGTACTTCCGCAATATCATTTATTGAAGTTAATAAACTGATGAGTTAAAAATAATCAGATATTTTATTGGTTTGATCATATGATTTAGTTATATTATACAGGGTGTCCCACAACTCGCGAACCAAATTGTAGGTAGGCATTCTACGTGAAATTTCAAGGAAAACTATAGTGTTTTCGTGGTGCCTCGCTCGCTTCGCTCGCTCAGAAACTTCGGCTCAGTGGAGAGTCGGCTATTCCTTAAGACTCGTTTGTTTATTAACAGCTTTCAATTATATTATAAAATTATATTGATATTTGGGGGTCCAATCATATTTAGGTCCAAGTGGCTTCGATAGATATGTTACAACAATATAGTGTTTCTTATATGTATATGAAAATTGAAAATGAGCATTTTCAAAACTTCGACCCCGACAACAGGCCAGCCGAAGTATTAATAAATAAAAGTTGCAAAACACTTACTTCATGCACTTGTATTGTAATAGACGATTCGATGCATATTACTGGTTTACTATGTTTTACTAATTACTGTCTGTATTATTATGATCTTATAATTCGTCAAAGATCTCTGACGGATATCTTTTAGATATATCGAAATAGTTACTTTTGTATCAAGGGCGTAAAAGAACTTATGCGCCCGTAGGTGATCACCGCGTCCGAGGGGCTGACGAAGCCTACCACTGCGGGGTCAGGGGATCGAAACGTTGAAATTTGATGAAAAACTATAGGGTAATTTTTTTGCCGAGGTGACCAAATTGAATACTTTTTCAGACAATAGTCATATGCATTTTAAACCAATTTTTATAGCATTATCGTTGACTTTAGGAAGAAAATGCATAAAACCTTTTTTGTAGAGGATTTCATGTTCTATCTTTTTTGTTTGAAACAGTTTTTAATAAAATTTGTATTTTTACAAAATAAATGCAAAAAACTACGAAGAAACTTAATTGGGGCTAATGTTTTTTAGTAATGGACGGATGCATCTGCGCTAAAATCTAATCAGATCTAAGTATAGCCAATACACGTATTTAAAAAAAAAAAGGTATGTCATTACGCTTATAAGTACGCGAGTTATCGCGGGACAACAAAAACGGGACGTACGTACGTACAAGATCGCGGACACAAATTTTGTTATTGTTGAATTGGGCTCCTTAGAGGCTCCATAGGATCCTCTTAATCTCACACAATTGGCTGAAAACGGCTTCATATTCGCAAAATGCGTTTTTTGTAAATTCCGCGAATTTCAAAGGCTTCTTTTGGACTTATAAAATTATAATTTTGATCGAATTAGGAATGTGGTTCCTCGTATTAGGAATCAAATTGTTCATTTGTACAAAGCCTACAACTTTTTCATGGTGTTTCATTAGCTGCTTATCGAAATAAGATAAATTCGAGGAACCACAAATATTGGAATTTTGTACCATTTTCAGCTATAAGAAGAGCAGTATTTATTTTTGGTCAAAAAACACCAGAGTTCAATGATTAATGGATAAACTAAATATTTAAACGATTATATTGTTTACATAATGGTAGAAAAATTGTTTGAAAATGATGACTAAGAACCTTACCGGCAGCCGCAGTATGCGGTTGGATAAAATCACGAGAGATGTCTCGACGCGCTTCAAATTCTACGATTAAGGGAGTTCTAAAGTGGCTGCCGGTTAGGTAGGAAATTTTGCTAAAAAACGTAAATTAGAGATGCCTGAATAAAATTGTCAAACTTCGGGCGCTGCATAGGTAATTCTAATTACTATATACGGTTTTTCAGAAAAGACATTAATTGAGAACTAACCGAAAATTTTCGGAAGTAAGTAAAAATCACTTATTTTCGGACATTCTGTGATGGTCCCGGTTAGGGTTAAGTTTTTTTTGTTTGCTTGACCAGATTGAGTTTTGGTCGGATGGTCCGATTACGGACGGAATGTTCGCATAATCTCAATATAGTATTTATCGAGTATTTCATAATATTTTAGAAATGATTTCAGAATATCCTAAGATGCAGAATTTCTACATAATACCTACATTATATGGAACATTAAGTATACGCATAATGGATTCGTGATAAATGTCACCAAGGTATTAAAATGACAGCTATTAGACACTCGGGAATGTGTCTCCAAAATGTCCATGAAAATATCCCTGCATATTATTTCAATAGCTCAAATAAAGCAGTGTGCACGTTTAGAGATATCATATAATTCTATGCCGGACTAGTATTTACTCTTTTGCAGCACCCTAAAAATAATCTGCACATTTTTAATCACCGAAGTTTTCTATTGTAATTTGGACTTTATTAACGATAGAGGTGGTTGTTGAAAGTAGATTACTCAAGTCGATTTTTTATTACAGCATTTTGTCAGCATTATCATTAATGAACAGTAGCTTTACGACTTTGAATGAATTGTTTTATCCTGATTTTATTACGTTTAAACCCGGTAGATTTTGTAGATAATGCCACCGCCGGGGAATAAGCCGTTATCAAAAAGTAATTTCGCATCTGTATACTACCGTCTTTCAGGATCGAGTAAACAATAATTCATTATAAAGGGAAGTTTATTTTGGAAATACTGCCGGGCTGTAATAAAAGTAAAATATAATAAATGGTCTATTGCAAAATTGATAAAGCAGTTTGGCTTGCGGTGGAAGTAACGTAAATGAAAACCAAATAAAAATATTCACCTATATTACGTACAGTAGTTTTTATGTAAACATTATTATTTTGTAGTTTATTTGTCACTGAAGTTATAAAAATGAATAATACATACCTTTAAATCCGCAATTATATGCAAAATATCGTATTAAATCCTTTAAAGAGATAATAATTTTAGCTGAACAAATATTGAATCCTGATTCGGAATAACTTATTTATTTTAATTTAAAAAATGTTAAGTAATCATTTCCAAGACATATATTGATCACATACAATGACTGGATTAATAAATCTATTGACTCCTAATCGGTTTTAATATAAATCAAGTGTAGATAGCAGTTATAAAAACATCTGGATTTTATTAAATACAAGGAAATAAGTATGAATTTGTATATGATAGCAATGACATGTGAATTATTTAAAGAGATGGCACCTAGAATGAAAAAAAACTGCGCAGTTTGTATAAGTTTTTCTTTTAAGTCGTCTCAAGTAAAATGATTTTAAGAGAATTTTACATCCGTAGTTTACGAAATTGTTTAATCAACAATAGATAATGAGATATCTACTTGAAATCTTATATAAAAGAGGGTGCGGGTCGAAAAGGTAACAAAAAAATATAATACGTTCGTTTTCGGCGGTATATGTCAAATTTGATTCCAGCTTTTTAGAGTCCCTGCCGTCGCCATCGAATTGTACACGGAAAAAATCTTTAAGAAACTCCTCTGAAAAATCAAGCAAAATTTGCCGAAAAAATTCGGCGCCCGACACCTAGTAAAATTTACAGCAGTAACTTCGGCAATATTTGCTCGACTACTAAGGTGACATTGACTGACGTATCTGAGTATGATGGGTTATGTAAATATATATACTGAAGATGTTCGGCAAATATTGCCGAAGTTTCGATTGCGCACTTCTACTTTACGCATTTCAGTGGAATTTAATATAGATTTTTTTCCGTGTAAGATCATTTGAAGGTCAAATATAATGTAAGCATGGAGTCAAACATTGAGGTTATTTGAAAGTCAAACTGAGTTTCCTTCTAATCTAACCCTATATTAATTTGACCTTGAAATCACCTTCGAATTGGATTATAATCTCAAATTGAGTTGGTTCCCGGAAAAAAAAATCTCACAATATTTAGGCAATTTTTAGAAGATAATAATTGACACACTTCTTTCTAAAACTTAAGTCCTTCTTTCTAATACTTTAAAGATTATGAATATTTTAAGTTTGATTTTTTTTTTACATTTTCAGCACTTCTGGTGATTAAATACTCTATCGCGGACCAATTTTTTTTCAATTCGAAGTGCAGATTTCTTTGTCAAGGTACAACATCAACACATTGTGATTATAGGCAGATTCCTAGTGAGTGAAATATGTGTGATAATTTATCTGCTTTTCGATAAGTTGTCGGCTTCCTGGTGAATAAGGTTCCTGAAGGTCAATGACGTCTAAACTGAAGATTTTTCTGGGATGATGCGACAAAATAAGGATGGAAATTCTTCTTGCTTGACGGGGGAATTTCTTCTTATACATGTAGATCGACAGCGAACTCAATGTTGTAAATACATACGTTAGTAATATTTATATTTACGTCCAGTAAACTTAGGTTTTTACCTGAAATATATTCCTACATCCAAAATTATTATTTGTGGGCTTGGGGTTGGTTTAGAAAAGCTTAACTCTCGGTTTTCGGGACAAAATCGATGGTGCTTTTTGAGAAAAGTTCAAAAAACAAAAACCGTTTTTTTTTTAAAACTCGTCTTGAATGAAGTTTTATCGATGTATAATAGTTCATTTTGTAGCTTTCTTCATACTCTACAAATTACTTCTGATAACGCACACTCAGTTTAAAAGAAAATAACAGAAGCATTTTGATATTCATTACAATAAGAAACACATTTCTCAAAGTAGCACTCTAGAATACGTAAGTGTCGTGACTCGCCTATCAAATAAGGAAGCGTCGTTTATTTATCAAGAGGAGCGGTATCCCCTCGAGCAAGGTTCTGTTCTAAACATCAACATATATACGGATCGATCGCTTATCCTTTACAGCTAACACATAATTCGTTTCTGTGTTATCAAAATTACCATTCGCAATTATCATCACGCCTAATATGTTTATTTTTTATCTTTCATTTGAACCTAGTCCGGTCTAAGTCGGTTCAGTAGTTCGTGAGATATCAAAATCGGTTTCATCATTCATCTCGGCTCTATGATAATATTATAGAATTCTTTTCTCCTGGTCCCACCTGTGATCTCACCTTGAAAGTGTCCATGAAGGTTCAGCAGCATGCGCAACACCCAATGTGTGTGAAACACATACACATACAGACATATATGTATATGATTGACTATACATAATTACGCTATGTAAGGGTCTATATAGATAATACGACAATGAATAGGCACTGCCCATCAGTTGATTCTACGGTTCGACTTTATGGCGTTTGGTGTTTTTAATTAAATTAAGTATAAAATGTGATGCCGCGTCAGTGATCTTTAATTTTATTTTGGGAAGTTAACCCAAATTCACATTTGAGGTTAACTTGCAAAATTGACAGCCATTTTCCTGAACCTTAGTTGTATCTTGTGCTTTCAATATTTGCTATGCTTTTACATTTTTGCTAGCTTAATTGAATAAGTAGGTACTTTCAAAGAATAAATATTAAGTTTACATTAAACAGCGAGTTTTGAAAGGACCTATTTCCGGTATATGTTTTATATACATGTGAGATAATTGTATAATTGAACGAACTTACCTGTAAGTGAAGTTCGATTTAAATTGTATGAGCGCCTCCTCCGAAAAGATCAATTGTAGTATCTCTACTTCATGCCAAAATCTCCACAGTTTTAAAGATAAAAACATGTGACAAACACCCGTGCTTTGTCACCACGAACCACGTCCCCAGCGCTCCAACTGTCATTTCTTCAAAGGATTGCCGTAATGTAAAGGGTTTATCTAATATATTAGATAACGGGCTTCTATTATTTGGGTGGGTTATTGATCTTTTCGGAGGAGGCGCTCATACAATTTAAATCGAACTTCACTTACAGGTAAGTTCGTTCAATTATACAATTGTATTTCGCGCCTCCTCCTCAAGATCAATTGTAGATGTTTAAAGAGATCATTACGGCAATAAAACCAATTAATCGATAAATTTGGTCTTACAAATTTTGTATGTATTATCTGTGTATTACAATATTACACCGATGCAGCACAGAGACAATTAAACGCATTAAAGATGCAACTTTTCAAAAAATGCATAACTACACAATTTTAATTTAAATAAGAATCTTCAATTAACTATTTTCTTGAATTATCAAGAATCGATAAAGCAAAAGATTCGTTACCTGGGATTATATCGCGATCATAAAATTTTGCAAACGCTGACGATTGTTTTGACCAACCAGCGGTTTTTCTAATCGTATCTAACCCTATACCTAATCGCTTAGCAGCTGATGTTGCTGCGTGGCGTGTACTGTGCGTTGAATACATTCTTGTATCTATACCAGCCTCTGATAAAGAGTCCTTAACCCACCTACTTAACGTTTGAGGCGATACACTATTGAAGGGTTTTCTCGTAGAAATAAATAGTTTTTTAACAGATCCTCGTAACTGCGCAGTCTTTTGCAAATATTTTTTAAGCGTGATCGCTGGACAAATTCTTATATCGCTATAAAAAGGCAGTACTAGTAGTGGTTGAGATATGTTTTGTTTTGATGTTTTGATACGCGCAGGAATCGCAATTTCTAACTTCGAATCATATTCAAAAATATTATCAATTTCAATTAACGAAAATGATTGCATTCTATGTGCAGTTATAATTGCTGAAAGTGTAATTAATTTCTTAGAGAGAGATTCTAATTCTAAATCATCATTGAAATTTGTTAAAAAATAATCCAATACAATCTTTGGATCCCAAGTATGTTCATATCTAGGACGCGCCGGTCTTAATTTAAAAATTCCCTTAAAAAATCGCTTCATTCATGGGTCCTGTGCTATATCATTGTCTGTTATAAGTGAAATTGCAGATCTGAAAGAATTTAACGAGCTATATGATAGATTCTTCTTAAATTGCTCAGTTAAAAATTCTAGAATCTGCGGTGTTGAAGATGTATACAAATTGTAAGACTTTCCTGTACAAAACAACCACCACTTGTGCAGTGCGACGTCATAGTTTTTCAAGGACGAACTGCTTAACGATGCGATCATTATGTCCATAACTGCGTGTGGTACCTTGCGTCTCATCAATCCCTGCTGGATAATACTCCGGCAACCAGGGTAAGGCTCTTCCATAACGGGTGAGGAATCCTGTCGCACGATGTCAAAAGATTAATATTAGGTTTAAATCTTAATGATTCAGATATTAATAACTTTTGATAAAACGGGTACCATGGCTCAGCTGGCCAATCAGGTACTACCGCTATACCGTAAGCTTTATCTTCCTTAATTTTTCGTAAGACTCTCAAAATTATACTAAAAGGTGGAAATGCATAAAAGAAAAATTCGCTCCAATCTATCGTAAAAGCGTCAATAGCCTCAGACTCGGGATCTCTTTTCCACGAAATATAACGTTTGCATTTTTTATTTCATCTGCTTGCAAAAATGTCAATATCTGGGAATGCAAATTTTCTAGTAATTAATCTAAAGGCTTCATTAGATAGTTCGAATTCAGTTTCTGGTTCCAATTTACGCGATTCAAAATCTGCTTCATAATTTTCTTTGGAGCTAATGTATGATGCGAAAATCCAAATATTACGTTCTTCGCACCATTGCCAAATTCGTCGCGTGATCTTATTTAAATTTTGATGCTGAATTGCTCCTTGCCTGTTTATATACGAAATAGCTGTCGTATTATCTATCCTCATTAGAATATTGCAGTTGTGTAAACATTCCGCAAAGGAGATCAAAGTAAACAATGCAGCCTTTAATTCTAAATAATTAATCTGCAGTTTCTTTTCTTCTTTTAACCAAAACCCATTAGCTTTTAAATTTCCACATACAGCTCCCCACCCGGATAGAGATGCATCAGAAAATATTTCTAAGGCAAATTCTGGAGAATTAATGGAGCTGAATCCTGAATCTATATGGTCTTGCCACCATTTAATATCATCCTTATCATAATCCATTATCGTCATAGCATCATAGTTATAATCATTCCTTGCTAGTTCCAGAAATTTCTGACGTTCAAAATTTTTTGTAAAAGCCAACTGTATTTAATAGCAGGGCAACAAGATATAAGCGAACCAATAAAGTGGGCAAAATCTCGAATCTTACAAGATTTTAATTTACCGTATTCGTGAAGTAATTTCTTTATTGACATTTTTCTTTTATCCGTAATTATGAATGTCATGGATACTGAATTAAAGACAAAGCCTAAAAATGTACAAGTTTGGATAGGCTCACTTTGACATTTTTGTCTATTGATGATAAAACCGAGGTATATTAACAGTCTCCTAGTCTTATTAAAATTCAGTAAACATTCTTCATAAGTATTACCGATTAATAAAAAATCGTCTAAATACATGACTGATTGAAACCCTAATTTTCGTAAAAATTGAACTATAGGTTTCATAATTTTTGTAAAAACAAAAGGAGCCGTAGCTAACCCGAATGGTAAACATGTTAATTCATACAAACTACCTTCATATTGGAATCTTAAAAATTTTCGGTGTGACTTATCAACTGGTACAAGGTAGTAAGCGTCCTTTAAATCTAAGGACGTCATAAAAGAATTTTGTTCCAATAACCGCATTGCTACCTTGTAGTCTTCTAGTTTAAAATGCTCTGTCTGAACGAAATTATTTAGATTTTTAAGATTCAAAATAAGTCTGCACGTTCCATCTTGCTTTGATAAAATGAAAATATTAGAAATAAATTGATCCTCATCAGGAACACATCGTTCAATAGCACCTTTCTCTATTAGTGTATCAATTAACGGTGATATTATTTTCTGTTGATGTTCAGAAAATTCCGTGGTTTTCAAAATTGAACGTTTAGGGATAGATTTAAAGGGGATCTTATAACCTCGAACCCAAGATAATATTTTACAGTTCAAAGTAATATTTTTCCATGCATCATAGAATAGTGATAATCGACCACCAATATAACCTACATTTTCGTTTAACGCCTCTTCGTCTGGGCTTTCTTGTAAAAATTCTTCGATGCATTCAGGTACGTTCGGTGCTGATGGTTCATCTGACGTGGTTGATAATACCGAGATGATGTTGGTGCCCGTCTCTGTCCGCTTGACATCACTGTTTGAGCTTTGCTTGCAAATTGCAGTTGTTGTTTTGGAGGTTGAGACGGGCCCTTGAAGTTTTTTGAACTCTTCGTATTATAGCCCTTTTGAGCTTTAAAGTCTTCTGCTGCCTGATCAACAATTTTTGCCGTTTTTAATTCTTCGGATAATTTTGTCCCAAATAGAAATTTATCTGCAGAAGATGAGCTCAAAGTTTCCTTCAAGGACACATTATTTACATTCGACAAAATAAGACTTTTGCGAATGGATGTTTCGTCATGTATCGCATCTGTTAATACGCGGCATACGTCATTTAAATTTTCAATAATTGGAATATCCTCAACTGAATCCTTTTCAACAATCGATGAGATAGCCTTGGCAATACCTGCTACACAAGATACCAATTTTTCATGCTTATGCACTATTCTACTATCTCTAGATCGAGCAATTTCACTCATTGATCGCCGAACTTCTGGATTTAACTGTGGGGGTTCTAAAAAACCGCAATTTTTTGGCGGAGGATATTTCTTTATTAAAGTTTTTATTTCATCAGCAGGAAGTCCTAATTTTAATATATCTGACCAACGAATAGCAAAGTCAGAGTGAACTGGAGATGCCATAATACGTTCCTCTGCTATACGTTGTCCAAGTACATTTCGAATCTCGTCACTTAGCTGCTTTTCGCCCTCTGTTTGACCGTCGATTGTCGGTAGTGCCCGGGACTGCCCCGCCTCTGAAACTGAGTCGTTTTTCCTACCTCCAATGACATTTTTCGTTGATTGTTCAATGTCTTTATTTATTAACCCCAGCGATAATGTTGACGCAGATTTCGGATGTACATTTTGAACATCATCATTGGTCCCTGTATATTCCAATGAATAATTGGACTCGTCGTCTCTCGTCCGATCCTCTGCTGGAGATATGCTTCTACTGCTGTAGCGACTTCTGCCTATCAGAAAGAAAACCCCGTATTTTTTAAAATAGATTTATAGGTTAACACGGTAAACATAATCTCGTTGATTATCTTAACCTTGTATAAAAACTCGTACGAAATAGGTTCGACGATAAAGATATATTGATTTCAAATATTGTCATATTTCCAATAAATATTCTCATACAAAATAGGTTTGATGAGATAGATCTGTTGCACTCAATTTACTTTGTTGACTGTTTAAACTCATACAAAATAGGTTTGTTGAGTTCCCAATAGGTAAATCTTAAAGATTTACTAATAACTCGAACAAAATAGGTTTGTCGAGTGCGTGCTGTTGAGACATATCTTTAAAAGAAAATGCCTTCGTATTGTAAATATTGATGATGACGTTACTGTCATATGGTAACCTCAAATTTCATCAATTTTAATCGCATAAAATTGTTTAGGAATCAAGAAGACGATGTAATACTATTTCAATTACAATACTTCCTGCAACAGCTCTTACCAGAGTCGGACGATCTGTCGGTTGACAATGAACGTGAACGTTGTCTATGGTGTAACCTCCTTTTATCCATACGCTTCACTTTCTTCTTCAGTTTTTTCAAAGTCTCTAAAATGACTTTGCATTCATCCTGGGATGATGATGAAACATCTCGGTGACTACGTTTACCCATTATTGTTGAACGCCGATATACGTGTGGTTCTTTCGGCACAAAGAAAGAGAATGACAGTTGGAGCGCTGGGGACGTGGTTCGTGGTGACAAAGCACGGTGTTTGTCACATGTTTTTATCTTTAAAACTGTGGAGATTTTGGCATGAAGTAGAGATACTACAATTGATCTTGAGGAGGAGGCGCGAAATACAATGTACTATTTTCTGGTATCTTCTTGTTTTCAGGAAAACCTTTTGATAAGTTTTACATGCCAGATTTATTCATAATATATGAATGGGTCCATGCAAAAAGGGCACTAAGTCCATTTTTGGGTAAATTGAAATAATGATAAATTCTTACTTTTTAGGCTCCGGTCTATCATTTGGCACTTATTTAAATTATTAATCTTCATTTCCTGATGTCCGATTTATGCAAAAAGGGCCCTAAGTCCAGGACTTAGATCCCTTTTTGCATAAATTTGAAGTGACATTTTTTATATCGCGTATTATTTACACATAGAAAGAAATGTAGTAAAAGATAGTATTTAATACTAGGTACTTATTGCGGTAAAATATGTGCCAATAAATTTGCAGGGAACTATATGTCGTATATTTTACCACTATAAATTGTCAAGATATATTGTAGGATAGGCGTTGTAGTTGTATACTATAAGAAATATATAAATATATAATCTAATACTATTACATAATAGTTGCAAATACACTGGCGAACAACTAATACAGTACCAGTTTTGTATACTATTCATATTGGTAAATATAGTTAATATGTTAACATGCTCGAAAACCATGTTACCACAATGTTTAGAATTGAAATATTAAATATGAATAATTCCAACTTATTCGTATTACGAGAGATTTGTTTGCTGATTATTACACACATACTTACTGTATTTACAAATAACAATAATCTTTCGGAACTATTGTAATTTAACGTCGGTCTCTTACTGCTCGTGCGTATTTCATATTATATCTAGGGTTTCTACAATTCCCTGATATAATGGCCTACTGTTACTGATGAAAAAGATAATGAATTTAGTTCTTAATACACCGCAAAATGTAATTATACATTGTATTATACTTTTGCAAATAAATTAGTTAGCTGCGTTATAAAATTACTACTTTTTTTTTTAATCTTACGCGTGATTCATGTAAAAAGGCACCTAAGTCCACTGATATTTTTTATAATTATTAAAAATCCTCTTTAACTTTAAGTATAGAACGATATTTGTACCATTGTAAGTGCATAAAAGCAACATTTCTATTAAATAATATTTTTATTTTTCATTATGCAAAAAAAGTAAATCAGTTTTTTGCGTTTTCCCAACAATTATCTATATGGACTTAGTGCCGTTTTTGCATGGACCGATTCATATGTCCAGGCTTCAATGAAAGGAAAACAATACCAAAATAATGCGAAATTAATCAAATTTTAATACTTAATTATTATTATGGCATAGATGTGTTTTTAAATGTCTATATGCTTGTGGATAATTTTAAATCAATTTTGCAATCAGAGTTGCATTACTTTATTATCTTATCGACAACATAAGAATTGTCGATAGACGGTAGTTTGATCGAATAAATATTTTCTACGATTCCCCAAGGAGATAACATAATATATCGGACCGTAATCAGTAACCTCGATCCTTTTATTGTTGTCATTATCATTGGAATTATAAAATTTCAAATCAGAATCACTATCAATATGACATAAGAATGAAATATAATATTTCATAACGAAGAAGAATTTCAATTGTATACCTTTACATTGCCAATTTTGAAATTAATTTTTAAAATTATTTAAAAATACTAAACGAATAATTAAAGTAAACACACCTTTAACCTTCAACACCATTATTATGCAACCGTATTTCATGATCTCTAAATAATTAGCAAAAATTAATTAAACTTATATGTTGTATCATAAATTGTTGATAAAATTCTTAGGTGCATTTAACCTTATACCATCGATGATTACATTGGGTATAATAAATATAATAAAAGCAATTACAATTTTTTGTTACAGCTGAATGCAAGCTGGATCCGGGATGCAAGCCGAGGTTTTATCCAAACTTGAACTCATTTGCTTATAAGCATGAAATTAAAACAAGTAGTAATCTTTTTAGGATTTTTTAAAATAATTATAATGCAAGAATTTTTTGCGATGTTTACCTCACGACGTCAATATTGCAGGTGTGCATCTAATGGGAATGACAACTCTCGTAACACCATCAATAGCGCTACATTTTTACACAGATTTTTATGAGAATTTTCAACACATATAAAGAAACACATGTCGTTCTAATACTTGATGCAGGTATAATACTAGTGTAATGATGTATCTTACCATTTATGAGAGTAATCCACACAGAAACAATTACAACTTTCTTTTCAATCGGAAGTACTATTGGTCGTCTATACATGCAGTTAATATGCTGAAAAGTGACGCATGGAATGATTTGGTGTCATTTTTCCAATAAACAATTTTTTGGGAAATTAATAAAATTAAAAGAAAACAAGTTGCCTACCATTTTTGACAACTAAATATTTTAAATGTTTGCATTCTGTAACTATCAAGGTTATTTATTTAAATAACATTGAGTACATTTTCAGAAAACTATGAGGTATAATCACACATTTTTGTAACTTTCGTGTAGTATATACAATGAAAAAATACAAATTTATTAAAACAAATCCATTTTGTTAGTAATAATAGTTTGTAAGTAATTCTCGTGCAATAAACATGTTCAGAAGTCAATTTGATTTTAATAATTTTCATATTTGTGCTTGGTACATAAATTGGCTATATTCATTTTTTTTTTACTTTTTCATAATCATTACACAATTTATTATTTATTTAAATTACTAATAAGAAGAGGGTGAACAATCATATGCAGATATGTAAATTAAAACACTAAAACTACTTTTCATACAAAAATGCATTCTATTTTACAATCAACAATTATATTCTAATATAAATAATTTTAAATAATATACATATTATGTAACTAGTTTACAATGGCCATGGAATCGTTCTTTTATGTGCTTTAGTTCCAATAAAATGAATTATTCTATAAAACGATAATTTATAACGTACGCTATGTAATACTTTTATAGTAAAAATACCAGTAAATACAAAATAAACTAAAAACTACCTTTCGTGAAAATTCATGATCTCCCATCAACATCGCTTTGCGATCTTTAATAATTTTGTAAAATGAATTTTCTGCAGAAACAATTTAACTTAAACCTGAATGCCTCAAACCCGCTTGGTTTGAAATTGTTTTTGAATTTAAAATCATCTAAGAAGATAGTTTTATCCTAAATTCGTCACTTCACTTTCAGAGGTTGTTGCAATGTCCCTAGTAGGAATGAATGTCCAGAGTCCGAGGAATTAAAATAAAATCCATATCAATGAACTAATCAACTGTCGGCGTTCGCAGTTTGAAGTAAATTTAATAACTCATAGACGTTTTTCTGGTTATTTTCGAACACCTTGAAGTTCATCTTGTATTTCTTGGGATGTTTTCCCCTTTGTTTCTGGAATGACCACAAAAGTGAATACCGTAGCAAGTGCCATGATTCCAGCGAATATCCAGAACGTAACACCTGCACCGAGATATTCCTGCATCGAAGGAAAAGCTTTAGTCACAACGAACACTAGGAACCAGTTGACCATCACTGCTAAACTGCAAGCCACACCCCTCAACTCGAATGTCACCAATTCAGCCATCAACATCCACGGTATTGGTCCAAGACTAAACATCATTCATAGAAAATATATTATTACACACAGAGAAAAGTGTCTTTTGCCCAGTATTAGAATTCTTATATCCCGTAAAAGATCGTATTTTACGTATAGGGATAGCAATATTTCTATTACCGGTTACAAAAAGGAAGATTTTAGATTTTTCTAACCTGTATGTCAGTTTATTTTAACCTTTTCTCTTTAACTAAAAGCAATTTTGTTTACTGAAATTCATGTAGGAATGGAAAATATTGAAAATGCCTTCTTTTAGTCGTAAAGAAACATTCTTTTAAAATAGGAAAGTTTAATACAGTTTCGTATAACGTGTCAAAAACAAATGCTAAAAGACGGGGGATTTTACCAATTATAATATTTCTTTTAAGGGCTATAATACACTGTTTTAAAAAACAAGGGATAGTAACTGGTAAAAGACACTTTTCTCAGTGCAATTATTGAGAAATTTGATTTTCATTGAAACTCCATTTTAATGCAGACAAACTAACATAGAATTTGTATTCGCTATGCCACAAATACATGACATAAAGGATAAGTACATTCCTTGCAGAAATCAAAATCAGCCACGCTAGCACTAGACAGGAGCTAGCAGTGAATCGTCACGTTTTGTCTAGATGGACCCATGTGCAGGGCACCAAACCTGTCTCTGTCTATAGATAAAACGTGACGACTAGTGCTAGCTTATATATATATACGTTGTAACTGTGTGTAAAATAGCATTTTACGCACACTGTAACACAAAGTAATTTACATCGACATTAATGTATTACACACCCGAATTTTACTAGTGCTGCTCATCACCTCAACTTTTTGGAAAATGCCAATTTTTCAAATGCGAAAAATTGTTAAGAAAAATAAAAAATTCTGAAATCTAATAATGGAGAAATGTTTTATATTACTGACTTTAAATTATTTAATTTGAAATATTTCAAAATTTGAGTATTGGACATGTTTTCTGCGCAACGAAAAAAACGTTACACATCACGCCACACCACCCTATACAAAACATAATAATTGATACTCACCCTATTGAAAATGCGATCATAAAAACGACGAGGGAAACAAGTGGCAACCAACCCAAATTTGAAACATCCGTTGCGCTTTCTTTAAGCTTGAAGTATAGACCAAGAGCAATTAAACTGACAGTCATGACTCCCGACGACAACATTAACAAGGGTTTCCTCCCTGCTTTATCGACAATCAGCGCTGCGACGATTGACATAACCATCTAAAAATAAAATTTTATTATAAATAATAATTTAGATATTGCACTCGATTTTTCTATTTCTCTTGAAACTTTGTTAAATTTAAGAGTAATTAAGACTTTTTTTAAGACAGTTCATAAGAACAGAAAGTCTCAGCAGTATAAAACATAAATCTATTTTATATATTAAATGTTACGTAATGTAGAAAACGCGAGAATTATAATTTTGTTTTTTATCCTCGGGTACTAAATTCATATCCAGGTTCAAAATAAGCCCTACCGCAATGTCAAGTATTTCTTTAATCACGAAAGAACTCATTGAAGATGCTTTAGATTATAATTATATAATTCCAATGTTTAGAATCAATTCCAATATTTGAATATTTGAATAACAAGAGCTATTCACACAAACCTGCACTGTAGCAACGATAATGGCAGCAACGTCGGGATCAAGTGAACTTCCGGCAGCTTGGAAAATGCTCACCGTGTAAAATATAACAGCATTGATTCCACTCAATTGTTGAAACGCCATACCACCAAGCGTACCTAATATAGCTCTTCTCGCTCCTCGTGTTTTTACCAAATCTAGAATAGAACTCTTTCTGCTTGAGTTTTCCTCGGCTTCTTTTTTTAAATCGGCTAATTCTGAAGCCACGTCGTAAACATCGCCTCGTAGAACCTCTAAAGCAGTTGAGGCTTCTGAGTTTCTCTTCTGTCCCTATGTTTTTGTACAAAATTGCAATAACTAAGTTATTAATTATCTGCGGACTACATTTTTCATAAACGGAACGATTACTGTAATATCTCGCATAAAGTAATTTCTGCTTAGTATGTATACGTACGACTAGCCAAACTGGTGACTCAGGCATCCATATGAATGTTGCAATGAAGAGAATTTCAACGACGGCGCAAACGGTGGTGAATCCAGAGTATTCTAAAGCTGCTCCTGCACCGAAGGCAAGAACTATCCCGACAGTAAGAAATAGTTGAAACATTGCACCAAGAGTTCCTTTGACGGAAATTTCGGCAATTTCAGAAATGTAAGATGGCACCAGCACGCAAGATGCTCCAACGCTAAGGCCAGAGATGAATCTCGCAATGTACAAAACCCATACGTTCGTTGCAAAGAAAATCATTGCCCACGATATCAAGAATGGTGCAGCCAAACCTAAAATAGCCTTTTTTCGTCCGATGCGGTCCGCTATATTACCAGCTGGTAACGCGCCAATCATGGCACCTATGGCTAGTAACGAACTCACCCAGGAACCTTGATCTTTAGTTATCACCAAAAAATATCCTTCCTTCGTCATCTTCGGCAGAATCGGTGATGTCCATGCTAGAGCTGTACCAACACCACAGGCTAAGAAACTGGCTGTAACGCATAAAAACCTCAATCACAAGTTGCTGATGCTCATCAAAAATTTACGATAACAGGACGCAGTGTACATTCAGAATACATGCATGAAATTATAAATGAAATAAGATTGTCCTCTCTAATAATAATATTCTTAGGCACAACTACTTGAGGCTCTTGGTTTGCTTTTTTGCTATACTGCGTTTAAAAAATATGAAGCTTCTTTGGATTCTTAACAAAGATATTAAAATAAACATCCGGTTCAATTACTTAACCCATTAACGCCCAAAGAACACTTTTTCTTGCTTCAATTTCAATCAAGTATTTCATATCAAAATCGAAGTTCAACAAAATTGAAAGGTACATATCCTACTGTTTTCGAGGTCGCTCTTCAAGATTCCGAGGTCAAAATTGAGTTTCAGCCATCAGAAATTCCAATATGGCGCCGAAAATTGGCAATTTTTTATTCTTATAAATTTTTTTCGAGCTATTAGAATATAGGGATTGTATTGAAACGATGAACGATGGTGATCGGAATACTTGAATTTAAAAAAAATTTTTACTTGTATACCCCACATCATTCTAACGACTTCAAAATGGCGTCGACAATAAAAATTTCTTTAAAAGTTTCTGAACGCTCTAACTAAAAAAACGACGAGCTTTTTTAAAAAAATGCTAAGAATGAAAAGTGCTTAGAATTAGTCGAGAAATATAGTGGAATTTTTTTAGATTTTTTTCAAGACATTTTCAGATATTTTATTTAAATATTTTTTTCAAAATTGTAATTTATTTACGAAAAATATTGAAAAAAACTGTATACTGAAGTTTTCTCTGACGAATTCTAAGAGTATTTTGTTATTCAATTCTTTGTAAAAGTTGATAATTTTCGAGCAAATGAATTTCGAATATTATAGTTTAGGATTTTTTTTCTCGAGAGCTGTCAACTTTTTGAAAAAATTGCAAAGAACAAAAGACTCTTAGAATTCGTCAGAGAGTACACTAAATTTTTTTCAGAATTTTTCGTAAATAAATTAAAATTTTGAAACAAATTTTGAAAAAAAAATTTCTCAAAATGTCATGAAAAAAATCTGAAAATATTCCACTATATGTCTCGACGAATTCTAAGCACTTTTCATTCTTAGCATTTTGTTAAAAAAGCTCGTCGTTTTTTAGTTAGAGCGTTCAGAAACTTTTAAAGAAATTTTCATTGTCCACGCCATTTTGAAGTCGTTAGAATGATGTGGGGTATGCAAGTAAAATTTTTGTTTAAAATTCAAGTATTCCGATCACCATCGTTCATCGTTTCAATACAATCCCTATATTCTAATGCCTCGAAAAAAATTCTTAAGGATAAATATTTTCGATTTTTCTGGAAATTTTTGTCAAATTCGGCGCCATATTTGAATTCCTGATGGCTGAAACTCCATTTTGACCTCGGAATCTTGAAGAGCGACCTCGAAAACAGTAGGATATGTACCGTTCAATTTTTTTGAACTTCGATTTTGATACGAAATACTTGATTGAAATTGAAGCAAGAAAAAGTGTTCTTTGGGCGTTAATGGGTTAAGTTAGTTATAGTAGATTGTGCAATTAGGGAGCAAAATAGGTGTTTGCCGATGAGTGTGAGTTTGACGCCCGAGCGAAGCCAGGACGGCATTTCGCACGAGTCTACAAATACCTATTCTCCCTTGTTGCACATACTATTTTCTCATACGAGGGCGTGCTATTTTGCTCCCGCGATATAGGGAGCAAAATAGTATTTTTCATCACACTGGGACGAAAGCAGCAACTTTCCTCCCTGTTATGAAGAAAAATCGTATACTTCCCTCGGGAAGTAAAAAAGAATGCCTCAGACTACATGTTTTTCACCCTCGGCTTCACCTCGGGTAAAAATTACACGCAGCCTGAGACATTCTTTATTTTACCTCCCTCGTTGAGTAATATACTATTGCCCACAGAATGCGAAAAACCTATTTTGCTCCCGGGTATATTTATTTTGCTCCCTAAGGAGAGAATGTGCTATTTTGCTCCCGAAATTTAGGGAGTAAAATAGCATTTTGCGCACAGAGTGTGAGAAATGCTATTTGTTCTTCCTAGTAGCTATCTTTTACCATATTTCATTTTTTTTGTTAGTCAAATATTAGCTCTTTTGTATCGCATTAGTTTTATTGACTAGTAATCCTACCCTAGGTTGCCCTAGTGATAGTAATGAAACTTTTCACATACGCATGGAGCACCGAAAAATATCAGATATATCTTTCTATATATATATGTATATTCAGATATATCTATTATTTTTTTAGTCTTTAAAGCGATTCAGGGAGTAAAATGACTCCCTCTAAAATATTTTTATCGTGCATAAGATCACTGCGATATTTGTTAACTATACAGAATTTATGCTTGCCGAATACGAATCTGGTGTTAGTCTGTGGTTTCAAAGGACCGGCTCGAAGGACCAATTGTCTGAATTCACAGCGAAATCCTCATGAGTGAGCGTCTGAGCGGCGCTACGGCGAAGGTAGCTTAATTATAGAGATAAAACGACTTCACCATTTTTTCTTTATTATATTCCTCATATAATTCGGGCAACTGCTCTTCGCGTTACATGTATATATTGCGATCGCGGTTGGTTCAAGACTGACTAAAACAACAATCATTTCCCGCGTGCCGGATTTCGCCGATCGGCTCCGAAGAAGGTCGAACACCTTTATATAAATATTTACGCCTTCCTTAATTGATTGAAGGATCAAACAGAATAGGTTATATAACATAATTAATACCAAATGTTTTTAAGCGACCCCAAAAAAAATCTATTTTACAGATGATTTTCTAACGTTTACAATTTTTTCTCAGCCTCGTTGGATACGCCATTTTGAATTTTGGGAATAAGATACGATATCCTTATTTAGGGACCCCAGAAACCCTAAATGTTGTATTGTCTGGAATTATGTCAATGATCTTAGTTAAACACAATTTAAAAAAAATGATCTTAACAAACGCACTTAGCTATAGTGTTACTTTCAGTTGGACACAATGGGTCAGGCTGTAAAACAGCACTTAATGCTGTGCCTCGCCCCTTGAACAATGTAAATTAATGTATATTGTGTCAATAAAGGCGTTATTATTATTATTATTATTATTATTATATTCGAATATTACGAAAAAAAATTAATAAAATACAATAATACATCGCAAAAATGGCTTCTGCTCGCCTAAATTGAATAAGTAAAAATTTACTTATTATAAGCTATAAATCGTCCAGGTAGACAAATAAGTGCATATACACTAATAATTAGGTGAATTTTCACTTATTCAAATTTTCAGAATGACCTGCCGTCTGATATATTGATTTGGGCAACTGATTCATTTATTTGATTTATATGGGTTCATTATCCAAGTTCAAATTATCCGCTAGTTTCAAAGGTAGTTTTTTGACCAGAGACGTGAGTACCAAGCGAATGCTTGGGGCAAATATTTAAATCGTGACCTCAGCCAAGTCAGTTGTTATGCCTAATCAGGCAGACCAATAAAACCAGACCGACTCCTTTTCGCGAAATCTGACTATTATGTTTCGAGGATTTTCGATGCACTAAATTCAACTCTAAGCGTTGAATTTCTCTATCACTTTAGTATTTTCAGTTATCCTAACGTAAAAGTGCAAAAAATCGTTTTTGTCCAATTTGAGGTTTTACATTGCACGTTTATTTATCCAAAATAAGAACATTTAGTATCTTAAAATATGACATTGTGTAATTTTAGGTTTACAAATTTCCAAATATTCCTACAATAATTGGCTGCATTTATTTTACGTAATGAAAACAAGAAAGATCCATACTCGAACAATAATCATTACATAATTTATGTATGAAAGTTAAGTAAAAGTTAATTTCAATATCTTTGGAAAAATTGTTTTCTTAAATTGAAGTACTTCGTAACACATATTTATGAAGCATTTATCAAAGTGGGTTCTTATTTTATGTTGTATCATATAGTAGAATAGAAAAAGTGCAGTATGTTCGATGAGATGATAAAATTATTAACAAAACTGGTTTTGCTTGTTACCAAAAAACTATTTGACAAATCCAAGTATCGTCGAGTAGTAGACTTGAAAGTAGTGAAAAGAACTATTTTAATAGTTGCATAAATTCCTCTTAATTATGTAGTTCATTTCACTATTTTTATTGAGTTGAATTTTGTATAACTTCTATAATTAATTCTACCTCCTACATATTAGTGGTTAATTTAAGAAATTTAGGATAGTAATTGCTGCAGCAGTCGACGACGTCACGAAACATGCAGAGTAGTTGAAAACTAATTTTGAAAAACTAATTTTCTGAGAGTTTCATTCAATGATAATATTATTCGATTTCACTCTACACATTTTTTCTTATAAAGACTCATTTCAACACCAATGAAAAGTTTCGCGGTAGTATTTTTGTTACTTACTGATAGATCGATAAGAGATTAATGATTGATTACTGTTGTATTTTACATTATATTAAACATTATCAAAATGCGAAAGAAAAGACAGAACAGAATTATTAGATTTAAGAAACATAAATGTTGACTTATTCATTAACAAAATATATTAAATCACCTTTTATCTGGTGTGTAATAATAAGTACAACCGTGAAATTTAAGGAATACAGACAAGCAGTTAGAAAAATTGTGAAACATATATATTGTAGACGAAAGAACTTTTATACTAAATCTTATTTTCCGAATAGGAACAGTGAAACTAGCTTACTCATGGATTCTATGAAATATCTAGCTGTTTGTTTCGCTCAAAATTTGAATTACAAAAAAACATTAGAATGTATCTGTATAGAAATGAAACATTTAGACCCCTGTTAAGAATTCAGAAGTGCAAAAGAGATAACAAATTATCACACTTTATGATAACAATCCAATCAATAATTATTAAAATCGAATCTATTGTTGAGATTAAACTTTCTCGGTGAAATTATTTCTTACGTTTTCTTGATAAAGCGTATCGTGGAAATTTCACGTTTTTAGTCATTGAATACGAGCGAAAGGTTTACCCATGTACATTATTAGTTTTTAGAACTTTTTTTCGTTCAGTTAAGTTCAAGGTTAGATAAGTTATAAAAGTAACAGCTTGCAGTTGATTGATAATGTTATTTTAATATTCCATTGTTAATTTTATATTTTTTAATTGTACTTAATAAAATAATTTAAATACTTCTCAAGCGATTACAATTTCTAGGCTTGTTGTGTAGTCGATTTTCTATTAAGTTTAATTTTGTACACAATTTATGATTTGAAGATCTATAATTAACCACTTTAAATCTTTATCTTAATTTTAATGATAAAAAATTAAGAATGCTGCTCGATTGCTAGGTTTGAAGATTGATACTTCTATTAAACATTTATTATATTCTTTTTGAGCGGAAATGTACATTTTCAAGTAGTTATTAACTAGTTAAAAGGACCCCGATGCACTGAGAGTAATATAATCATGACAATATTTTTCTTATATTCTATTTACCCGAAACTGCAGCCAGATATTGCCAAAGCTTGCGACCTTCATGCCGGACGGGGATTTCATTTAGCATTCCCATTCCCTCCATCGCTGCCATTTTGTAGTCTTCACTTTTAGCTTTCACAACCTTAAACTGATGATATGGAAATGTCAAAAAGAAACGTAAAAATGTCAATATATATCGGAAACGCTGCCAATATTATTCAGGGTGATTTCGTTTTCGACATGAAAGCCGCGAATGACCGAATACTATCCTATCGTAGCATCAAGACTACTAGGAAATAGTCGGCGATATAGTGGACGAATCATTAAGGGCGAATTGTGCATTACGCCAACACGCACTATCTATAAATATTATCGGTAATCTATAGTTTATCTTTTAAGGAGAAAAATGTACACGGAATTGATTGATAATTCCTAATGGTTACTGGCAGATTGCTTCCGCATATACTGTGGATCATCTAAAAATTATGCGAAACCTCCGAATGTCAAATATTGGCTTGAAAAATGTTTCTTGAAAATCGATGACTTATGTGGGTAATATGATTAAATAAAGCCATCATTTAGGTAAGGTGATTCAGAGAATTTGCAATATCCATTTTATGTATCTCTATGACGCGTAGTTATGATTTCTTTTATGAATTTAATTATCTAGAACCCTTGATGGTACCTTAAAATTCAACTATACAATATCTTAAAACTGATTCGTTATACGTTCATAATTTTTGATAAGTTCAAGAATATCAGTTTCAGCACTTACAAAAGTCATGGATTGTACTATTAATAGATACTTCTTTAATATCAGAAAGTTATGGGAAATTCCTAAATATACAGACAAAACTAGGTTATCCAATTTAGTCACAATATTAAAAAAAAAGTTCGTTATTAGTGAAAGTATAAATTTTCGCAAAATCCGAAAACCGTTTCACTCTGATCTTCACGTATTGTTTTACGAAATTTTCAAACTTTCTGTTCAGACGATAAAACAAATTATTTAAAGATCCGATTTTGAGAAATTCTAAAATTTGCTGGTGGAATCCTTTCATATACCACATTTCTTTATACCTGATAACAGATACGCATTCAACTAACACAAAAAAAAAATGAGTAGCGATTTTTGTATGTATATTTTACGCCACATTTGTATTCTCCACGACTCCAAAAATGTTTAGGTACGACTTTGAGAGCGCATTTATTACCGAATTTCGCCACAGACGAAATGTCCAGTTTTTATACCTAAAATGGTTTATATGCAAAAAAGAAAAAACATGAAATTACTCCTAAAAGTTAGAATTAGAATAAAAAACATGGAGAAAGAAAGAAGAGAGTGAGGCGCCAATATATTGGCATCTATGACTGAAAGGGTTAACCTTATCTTTCAAGCTCATTTAATTTTTATCAGAAAATATTTATCACATCTGGAAGCCCACGAATAAAGACAAAACTCACCATTCTTATGTTAACTTTTAAGCATTCTACCAGTAACTATGGTGTATGTCAGGAATTTCGACGCACAGTTAATCAGTCCCAGAAGAACTAACGAAAAATTGATAAACGACATCTAATGTTATTTAATTGAAATAGAATTTTTAATTTAACAATACAGCTGTTTGCAATACGTAATTGGCGTACCAAAGTTGTCTGCACCACAGTTGAAAATAGTTTTTTATGGATAGGCCTATAAAAAATGAAAAACTTGCATAGAATGAGAAAAGCATTCATATATCTTTACTGGCATCCATGTAATTACAAAAAAATACATTTTTACTTTATTATGATGCTATAAAATGCGCAAGAAAATCTGAAATCCCCTGAATAGGTTTCATCGATAAACATTCACCTTCCAAGTTAAGGCTATTTTTTAGCTAAAATAGGCTAAAGAGATTTATGTACAATTCGGTAAAGAATTACTTAAAAATAACGGAAACATATATAATTTTAAATAACAATGTAAGAGTCGAATGAAATAAATATAAGAACTTTTGTAGTAAATATAACATGCACTATGAATTAATCTTACCATTTTCTCCATTACTAACTGAGTACCTCTAGAAGCCTTCACCTAATGCAATAAAGTTTTCCTTTTAGGACAAGATTCTGTTTCAAAGATCCAAAATCTGAAAAGAATTATCTACTTCCAATTCATCTTGCAGTTAGTTTTATAGAAACATATAAACCAATCAGAATTTCTCAACTTATTAACTCCCAACTTAATAAAAATTACTGTTTGTTATATAATTACATAAATTCAAAATTAATATTCGGTAATACGGTCTATTAGACATAAATAAAATTTAAATATCAACAAGGGGTTGTGGATGTACAACCACGAAATTTTCAATATCTGAAAAATGCATGGAAATAATCAAAAAATATGACTATTTGTTATATTTTAATTAAAATAATGCTACTGTTCGCAGATACGTAGAAGTTGATTAAATAGCCAAAATATCTATCAAAAACCCAACTTGTAAATTATTTTTATTTATCTTTTATCTTTCCTAGCCACTTTTTGCTTTAAAATAATTCTTTAGAGTTTCAAATAGGAATAAATTAAATACATTCATTCTAAATTACGTTATGTAAATTTTGTTATACAAATGTAATACTTGAATTGGCAATGTGTTTATGTGGTTTTTCTCATGTGCCTATATCAATAATTATGGAAGAATATGGTATATTTTCATATGGCGAATGAATATTGGTGAATTTTTGTTGAAAATAGTCATTCCAGGTAGATTCGCAAGAAGCATCACCTCGTTAAAAATATTGCTTTTAGCATATATTATTATTTACAGAATCCATTGTTATAAAAAAGACGTTTCAAAACCATCGAAATAGGATAATATCATATCTGCTCGTATTTATGATTATGAGGAACAAACTGACTTTTTAAAGTAGATTAGAAAAATTATTTTTTATGCATTTTAAGGAAAAGAAAAACTATGATTATAAAGACGATCGTTGTTTTGTTCAACATTGCTTTTTATTTTTAAGAACGAAACCTTTTCGCGTGCTACATTGTATAATAATTTAAAAACTCTATTATATGTTTTTTTTTTGTAATTCATGCTAAACTTTAAGCAATTATGTATCCGGAATTCAATTCGGAGAAAAAAACGACATGTTTTAAATTAAATATGTTTCCCATTTCCATTCAGATTCGAGATGAGCATTCAGATTTATGTATTACATTGGGGTATCGCATTAAAAAACTTTAAACTTCTTGCACAGAATCGTAAATCAAGTCCTTTTTATTTTCGAATATATATTCCAATAATTATTCTGTAAATAAACTACTGAAGAATTATTACATAAAAATAATTATAACGAATATCATCGCCCTTTCTAAAAAAAATTATCAAATTAATTGGTACCCCAAATAGGATTTTCTTTTTGGATAACCAAGACTAATTTATACTTGAGGCATGAAAGATTAAATTTGTAGATTCTACAAATTTAGGAAAATATCCGTAGAAAATGAATATTATTTTCGCTGGAATAAACTACATAGAAATGTATGGCTCATAAATTCTACGCGAAAAACCGCACATAAATCGACATTTTTTGTACTATAACAAGAGAAATGTTCATCGTAAGTCAAATTGATTTATATATAAAATGTAAGAATTGAAAAAACCTTTAAAATGACCTTTCGTTGAATTCACCTTATTAAACTATCCGAGTTATTGTAAAAAAAGTAAATTTATTTTTCAAATTCAAAGAATTACCCTTCGAATTGTATAAGTCGGATCGAATTTTGGTATGAATCTTTTTTACTTAGAATGAAGCCAATATTCATCACCTGCAATACGGTCCGCGAATTGAATACAGGTCTACATTTTTTAATAAAACGTATATTTAGAATCTAGAATTGGATGTAAATATTAAATATATTTTTTCAAAGTGATCCTACTGTACTTTATTGGCACGGCATGGCCTATTTGCCCAAGGAGTGGGAAAATGCGGCCACTTTCAATTTTTTTTTAGGTGTTTGTTTTGTGCCAAACGACAGCATCTACAGCAAAAAGCGTAGTGCGCAAAGTAGTTCTTGATAATTACTTTTTAGGCAGTTATATTAAATTACACTTATTTCAAAATTCTTTGTTTGCGACTTATAAAATCATAAATCTTTATATACATTCCGTAGCAAAACAGAAGTTATACAAATTTGGATCAAAGTGGATCGAATGAAATTGATTCGATCAGATAAAAATTAATCTTCATTTCACACTTTGTCAGAACTTTGTTAATCAAAGTTAATTATGGCAAGCCTGAAAATGTGATTGCAAAATAAATCTACTAATCGATTGAATTATTTTTTGAAGCTATCATTATCAAAATATTTCAGAAATAGACTGGAAACAATAATATCAATGGCTTCTTTCTCAAAATCTTAGGTAGATCGACGGCCACTGATTGCATAATACATTAATGAAAATTAGTAATAATCAATTAGATTTAGATTTAAATTATGATTCACGTTTTTATCATATAACACTTGATCGAAGTTCAACAACGTATACAAAGTGAGAAAAACGTGGTATGATTTTGGATCTGATCAGTATCAACACACTTTGAACAAATATGATGAATTTCTTGATAACAAGCTTAAAAAATGTAGGATACATCGTTGTAAATAATTCTGCTAAATTTTTGTCCACTTATGCTCTGCAAATATTGTCTAAAGTGTTACTGAGTCTACGTTTCTACTTTCTAGGGGCCCGCTTCATTCTTCCAGAAGAGTTAGTTATAACAATTGCGTATATGTAGTAGAATTATTTCAATTCGACACTTTATTATATACATCATTTCGATTATCAAAGTCTTTTTATGAAATCGCTTGTATACAATAAAATTTATAAATTGAAATAGACGTTGTAAGAATATAACACTTCATATGAAAAGTTCTCACAGACTTTGATTTAAAGCTTAGTCAAGTTTGTCCTTTCTCAAAGATCGGAAATCATCCTGCATCACTCTTCAAATCTACGTATTTCTACTGTCTTTTTCGCTCTTAACTTACTAACATAACACGTAAATTAACATAATTTCATGTGTGGAAACTCTTCAAAAAACGACGAGTGATTTGGTTCATATGCAAACTGAGGAATACACATTAATCAACAAGTTATGTAAGAAATCCATAACTACAACCTCTGCATACTCAACTCCACATATTTATTAATGTTTATAATTGTCATAAATATTTTGAATATTATCCGAGACATATTCAATTTTAATTAATATTTTCACACGATGCTCTTCTGGCATTTCTCTACTATACTCTATTTTCGTTTTGTAGACAGAAGTTCCACTTTGTGAGAAGAATAGAACGTTCCTAAATACAAATTTGTTGCAAGAAAGAACATTAATATTAAATTAATTAAATATTAAACTTTAACAGTACACATTAAATAAATAGGTAGTGAATATTTGTCATCTCTAACCTTGGCATCCCACAACAACAATAAAAAATAAACCACAACAATATTGTGAACTCACTGCAGTAATCCATTAATAATGTCTGTATCTAATCATTAAACTAATAAAGGCAATAATAGTAGTAGGCCTATATGGGCATACTTTAATATGCATCAAAGCATCGTACAGTAGGACCTGCGAAATTGACTCCTCCAAATTTGACTGACTTGTCAAATTGTCTCGTCAGAAGCCTTAAAAATTGGCTGTCCTATGGGAAACCTGTTCTCCCACTCTTCTCTCAAATAGTTTAACGCATTATCTGCAAAAAGTAACAAAATAAAAAAGAAATAATTATTGCAGTAATTTTTCGCCAAATTTAAAGAAAAAAGAGTGCTTAATTGAAACTAATCAAAATTTTGATTGTTAAGCATGTATGGTTCAGACAAAGAAAATGGGGATCACCTCTCCTTCGCTCATTTCCACAACTTGCAGTCAATTGTGGAAGTCGGCGAAACGAGCATCAGTCAATTTCGCAGGTCCTACTGTATAAGAATTTTGTCCAGAGCGACAAACCATATGTCAGTAACACGAGACATATTTATCGTGTTTCGGAAAACAATATAAATTGCAATCAAGCTGCCCAGTATCAGGTGTCACACATAGCCGATCATGAGGGATAAAAAATGTACCTAATTACGCGTAGCCTTCTTGAACAATGTAACTTGTCGAATCCAGATTATATTATGTTATAAAATTTCAAGTAGTAAATGAATTTAAAAAAACCACTTTGGAATTTATTTCCTGAATAATGTTGATATCGGATGATGCGGTAGTGATAATTGGATGCGATTCGATCTCTCATCAGTAGCAAGATCAACAGGCATTATAAGCATTGGAATGAACAAACTGAAGAACATGTAATTATATTATTATTTATTATCAGGCTAGTTAAAAGTTAAAATAGAATTATTTTGAAATCGTTGAATTAAGTACCGTTTATGGCAACAAATTTCATTATGAAAATGTCCTACAGCTCTGATTTTCGAGAAAAGTCAGAGGAAATTTGTCAAACTTTGCGTTTATGAAAATATTTTGCGTTATTTTCTATAGCAAAGGATAATTTCCTTTTAAAAATTTCAGTACATCCATCGTCTTCATTTTGATCAATTTAGGCGTCTATTTTAACTCCTGAAAGTTAAAGAGCGACCGCGAAAACATTAAGGGTACATCCTTATCAGCCGGGTAAAAAAAAATGGTTTTACGTTATTGCATATTTCGCTCTGCCACTGGCTAATATTATTTCAATCGGCAGAGCTACGAGCATCGAGAAAAAATGAAAAATTGCATGAACAACATTTTGAAGAAACCGAAGGATTGTTGTAGAGTCCTGGGATAGATGATTAACTGTAAGTCCAAATAGATACATTTATATTGGATCAATAAAATTTAACGAATTTTACAGAAATACGGGTCAATAATATTAAAACTCGTTTTTCTCGAAATGACTTTTTTCGCCTTTGCGGAAGTGACGCCAATGTGACGCCAATTTTTAACGAATCTGAACTTTTGTTCTTAATGCGCGTAAACATTTGCTCCATGGAATAGACTAGAATCATACCTATACACTGCACAATTTTTTTTTATTAAAACAAAAATTTTTGAAAGACCGCCATTTTGTTATTTTTTATCTAAATTAATTTAGCGTAGTTTATTTTACAGAGACACTTCTATTAAACCGGATAAATGTTTATTCGAATGTTTTATGACTGCGGGAAATTCTGCAAGGAGGCAGCTTTTTGCACGTAGTTCGTTACTGAATACTATGTAACTCAACGTAATTTTGCTAAAATCAGCTGTCATTTTTACACAGGATAGATAAAAGTACCACAAATACACTGCAGAAATCGTTCACGAAAAAATTCACGAAAATTGCCCGTTTTTCGCCTCTTTGATGAGGATGTACCCTTAACCCTTTGTGTCACGTTTTACAGGTTGCATCCGAATCGCTTGAAAATGTTCACTCGTGTATCTTCGGGGTCGCTAATTATGAATCCAATGTCAGAATTTTTAAATTCAAACTGCAAGAACCAATATGGCGGATCAAAATGGTTAAATTTACATTGAGTAAGACAAAACTCCGAATTTAAGGATTTTTGGGGTTGATGATTAGGAATTCGAAAAGACAATTAAGAAATTCAAAATGGCGAATCCAGTATGAACGGTCAAACTGAAGTTAGGTGATACATTATATTTGAGGGTTTTAAAATTGGCTAATAACGAATGTGAAATCAGAATTTTTAATTCCGGGTAACGCTAAGAGAGATTTATAATGGCGATTTAATTTTTAAATTATGAATTCGAATACCTGATCAACAATCTCGAAAACCATCAAATACAGTTTTGTATAATTCGGTGTAAATTTTAAATGTTTCATCCGCCAATATTGGATCTGCCATTTTAAATTTTAAAATTCTGACTTCGGATTCGTATTAGCGACACGAAAAACGTAAAAATGATAACTTCAAATATTTCTGAATGCGTATATAATAGACATTGTTCGAACAATGATCATAACATTCTTAACCACTATTCATCAATTATTGAAGCAATTCATGGAAATGAGTGAACATGAATATTTGTTTACATTTTGATAAGTTCATACTTTCTACATCAATCATTATGAATATCTATTTTAATTTAATATTCGTTAGTAATTTGTTAGGTTAGGTTAGGTTAGGTTAAGTTAGGTTAGGTTAGGAGAGATTTTTCGAAAAATACTTTTTTGTAATTTTTGTTAATGCATGTACAGACGCGTTGATATATGTATAATTCGCAAATGTTGTGTTGAGTTGAAGAGATATTTAAAGTTATTACTATGAAAGTTATTTTTGTAAAGTTATTTAGTCATGTAGCCGGCGCTGTTACTTGCTTTCCTCAAAATTTCTTCGTTGACATATAATAGTTTAAAGCAATTGTCACGAAAAAACAATTTAGAACTGCAATTCTAGTCAAATTACAAGCATGCTGAGCTTTGTACAATCGTTTTTAGTTGAGTAGTAATCATATCAAAATATTGGAAATAAATTTCAACTTATTTTTTACTGTGGTGTTTTATTTTTTACTTCTGTTACACGCCATTCCATCCTTACGTTACCTCTAAAAGTCCGAAAAAGTACTACTGAAGTAGTTCGTTAAAAAAAAAGAGTTCAATGCATTTATTTAATAACGCAAATGCATACATCGTTTTGAGTTATAACTTTCTTCGAAATACATATAAATATATGAACACACGTTTAATGCAAGAAAATATTATATTTTACAAATTGACATACTGGTGGGCAGCCTCTTGGTTGGTAACGACAGAATCTAAGAAAACGCGAATGTGATAGAGACTTAATGTCAGCCCAAAATTGCGTTAATTTTCTTAAATTCAGTCAATATTTAGGCTTAAAATCTTACTTTCAGACATCAAAACTAACTTTCAGCCGATATTTTGGTTTGAAATAAGATTCGCCTAACTTAGATGCCATAATCTCCATAAATCTTATTTTAAGTCAAAATATCGTCTGAAAATCAGTTCTGCTTACTGAAAGTAAGACACTGGCTAAATTTAAAAACATTAACGCAATCTCAGGCTTAAATTAAGCCTCACCTGATGATGAATTTAAGACGTAACAATTTTAAGACTAATTTTTTTGTGTAGCTTTTGTAACATGGTTTGGAATTATGTTTTTGTTTCGACGTTTTCTTATTCTCTAAAAGCGTGAGCCGTGACTAAAAACCATGAAACTCCGACATAAAAGCACCTTGTGAACCGTGATACAAACCCTAGATTTTTGCCCGTGCATTTCCCAACATTTACTTAACTTACCATAAGTAATGAACTTATCATCAATTTCCACGACGCATTAAGACTAACCGTTTTTAAATAATCTCACAAGTTGGGATGTGGCAAAGTCGTTTTGTAAATATTTAATTGTAAAAAAATGAATAAAATCATTAGAATTTTATGCAGTTGAAATCTACTATCGATTGTGAGGTCGAATTGGCCGGAGAACAAAGTTCCGAAAATCAACACACCGAAAGGCTAACATTTCGAGATAGCATGGCTTCAGCGTCATTTTCTTCATTCTGTTTTTGAAAATTTGGCAAAAAGAAAGCCAATTAAAATACCTTGGACTCACGCAAGGCTGTCTCCGGCCGTTGAATTAATTTGACTACTTCCATGATTCACAATAGGCACTTATCTATTATTTTATTAATATTTAGCGTTCAAAATTGACAAGTTAGGGTTTATACTTATAGTCGTTTTGAACTTAATACTGATGTTAACCAGATTGTTCATTTTAATATTCAGTTAAATAAAGAACAGCTATAATGAAATGCTTAAATAAAAACTAACAGTTGTTATCGGATATTGAGTTGTATTCCATCACTTTCGCTGCATGCTTTGTTTTGAAACAATGAAACTAAATGCTTATCACGACGAGTAGATGATCAGGAATTATAGTTGAGAAATAGTGACCGATATAATAAAAACCACAATTTTAATTCCGATGTTGGTACTTTACCTGAAAAATCAAGACGAATCTTGACTTTAAGATCTTTTCACAAAAACGTCATCCTCCAAACATAGAATTTTGATGAAATAAAAATACCCATTTTCATTCGAAAATATAATATGGATTTTATTACCACTTAATAAGTCACATGTATTACGCGAGGTACAGAAAAGGGCCGCGCGAATTTTCACTACGCGCGACGCAGTTTAAAAAACAGAACAATAAATGAAAAAGTGTACGTACGAAAAGCAAACTTCACTGATCGACGCTCGAGATCGCGTTGGGCAATTTGTAGGTCGATCGACGACCTAAAACTTAGATAACTTAACTTTATCGATGATTACCTACAAAACGAAGAAATGACCACACGCGCCCGAGTCCAAAGATGCACTAATCAACGATCCATCACAACGATTTTCGAACCATGCCGATAACCGTTCAGTAGCTGATTATTCGTGATTAGAAATTCGGATCTAGTTATTTGGATAACCTTTCTCCTGCCACGAAATCTCTTGCCGTATCACGGAATCAAAAGAAAATGTTTCTCCGGTGTCATTCGCGAACAATAGCTCAATCAAAACATGCTCATACATAAAATCCGCTGAAACTAGACGACACAAATATCTTTCATACAAATGAATCTTACGAACAAAACACTAATTGTTCATAAAAAAAATTAAGTATAAAAATAACTTACACCATCCCAAAATGTTGACGAATTACAAAACATACGGCTCAACCTTTAATTCTTACATCTCTCTCGTCAATCTTTCATCAGTATGATGATGAATCAGATCAACGAACACGATTGAGAAAATATGAATTAATTTCAAAACGATGCAAACTCGTTATGTGATAATCGAATAATTTTTTGATGATTGGACACTGAAAATTCACATCTCTCGAACGCGATACTAATAAGTTTCATACAATTGTAGTATTACTTAATACTAATTTCCTAAGATGTATTCTTGAGGTGGGCAGTATGCGCTACAAACTTCAGTGCACTGTAATAGTTGCCGCAGACATGCTTTGCTCGTTAAAATGATCCTGTATTCAGATATTCGATAAATCCAAACTTTTATCGAGAACATATTCTACTTAATAATGTATAAAATACGCAACTTTAACTTGCGTGTTTTTTTCAAGTACATTAACGCCTACTCAAAATTCATGTTTGATATGCCAGCTATTGCAGACCACGATCACATTCGTGGGATTCACATTTTGTCTTACGCATCTAATAAGGCCCGTATTGAAGGTATTTCGAACAGCTCGTTATTTATCACTGCGTCGTTACTCGATCAAATAAAAAGGATACGTTATATACGTAATTGATCGACGCCTTAAATACTAAACTTATGTGTTTCTAAAAAAAAGCGCGACTATAAAAACGTACGAAAATTAAATCGCTCCTAATGCTGCTGTTTCTCGTCCATATTTTACTCGATTCTGAGCGTAAATAAGGCATAAGGCTTATATCTCTCGTATCCTCTCGTTCGAGAAGATTTTCAAAAATTCTTTATACCGAAAATCAATAATTCAAGATTGATTATCGACGTTCCGAAAGCTTTCGGACAGAACAATTCAGACACGCGAACGTCCGTCGCGAACATGGCTAAGGGGCGAAACGCGATCAAATTTTTAGCCGCCTGTTGTAGACGAAGAGCATTTTCCCATTGTCGAGGGTTTTCACAGACTTGTAATTGTGACTGGCGAGTTTATCGGTGAGATTTTTAGTTTCCAACTCGGTGTGGTGGGAACCCCAGTGTATCGAGAGGATGGTAGTCCTTACGATGTCCCAGGGTACAGTATCCAATATCTGAAAAAGAGAATCATTTTATGTTTTAACATGTTTGTCCACTGCTAAAAAGAAATCTGAAGCGGTAAAATTGTATTAAGATAGACAGACCCCTGGATAGTATAGTCCCAAACAGCAAGAGAATTCATTTCGACCAAACCAAAGTCAGAATGCCCTAATCAAGTAAAATTTACCATTCGACTAAAAAATTGTCCTGTAAGTCGAATAAGTCGAATAAGCTGACTTTCAAGACCAATACGCAAGTAAAAAATTACTTAAATATAACCTAAAAAATGCCTTTAAAGTCATATATGACTTCAAAGTTATACATTAGGGCGACATTACCAAACCTGCACCAAAATATGTCTTCAAAGTCGAATAAACTTTTAGATGATCTTGCACGTTTCTCTTTTTTTCGATTACGAGGGCGAAAAGTCTTAATTGGTCAATATGCTTTATATAAGTCTATATTTTGACTAACAAGTTAAAATTAAGATCTAATGGCGTGCTGCATGTTTGATTTGAAAGTCGAATTTACCGCGAAAAATTACTTATAAGGCATTTCGACTAATAAGGTTAGAGCCGACGACACATGCGCACACGTAACTCACTTTTATTCAAAATAACGAAAACAACCTAACCTCAAACTATGAAAAAGACAAATTCCGACTTTCATCGACGTTTTATAGACAGAAAACGAAACTGTGTAGTGAGACAGAGACAACTGTCAAAGATCATCCCTTAGGGGTAGAGATAGATTTGGAGACCAATATACGTTATCACTTTTTACCCACAAATGTGGAACGTAGCAGCACTATTGAAAAATTACTGCCTTGTTTTTTCATTAAATCCACTAACGTGAAATGACTTATTATATATTTCGCATCGACAGTTTATGCAGTGTTCTTCGCTGTTAGATAAAACGTAGAAAACAGTCCCTACAGTTTATAAGCTGCAATATTGGATCAAAGATCGATTTACCGAAGAATCGATACTGAACTACAGTTGTCGAACACACACATATACATATTTATGTGTATACGAGTGATTCTACAGAACTTTTAACTTTTCATTGTTCAAAATAATCGAAAATTGTTTTAGTGGCACACTAATGGGACATATTTTTTTGGTTTTTACAGTACTTCAAGAGTAAGAAACAGTTGGCGTAACTCGTTTTTTAATAAAGTTGAGTAAGTTGAATAAAGTCAAAGTTAAAACTAAACAATAGCCTAATAATAGCCTAATGGTAGATGCAGGTGTACTTATATTATATATCTTATGGTTTTTATTTTTAAAGATAAGGTACTTGTTACGCGAAATACAGCTTTTTAACTCGTTATTTAATATCGCTAATAAAAAGATGTTAGAGTTAAATTTTTCAAATTTTTATTACAGTAGTCTAAAGACATCAGCCGAAAAGGTAATAATCTATACTTAAAAAAGTAAATTAAAAATGATTGAATCGATTTTTTAACATTCGGGCCTCATAAAGGCAGATCTAACCTCTTTATACGAGCTACTAAAAAATATCTAATTAGTATGAGATCATATAAAGTGGTTAGAATTGCGCCCGAATTTTAAAAAATTGATTCAATACTTTTTTTAATGTAGATTATTACCTTATCGGCTGATGACTCTAGAAACCCCTTAAATAGCTACTTTCGGCCTAGAAAAATGCTCATTTATTTCTTAGAATTTCGTCTCCTATTATAAACTTAACAATGTCAAATAATAAAAATAAAAAAAAAATTTCAAGATTTTTTATTATTGAAATGTCGATTTCATGATGTAGGATAAGTAAGTTAAATACGTGATAGGAGATTTATAAATACTTTAAAGAAGAAATTACAACGTAATTTTAAGCATATCTAAACGCCCTTTAAGTTTGTCACTCGAAAATGTTGTGTATTCAAACAAGTTACGCACTGATTTGATCATTTTTAGAAACCTCCTATAAAGTTAGTTTATGAGGCACACTTATTTGTGGGGGTTTTTGGTGTAGAATTATTCTATGAAACTAAGAATTGAAGAAATGAAAAGTTATTTTCTCCATATTGAAAAAAGTAATAAATTCCCAAATTTGGAATAATCGGTGGACGCTAAAATTTTAAGCTGCACAATTTTTTAGAAGAGAAGCACACTCTCCGCATGTTGTTTATTGAAACTCCAAGATTATACAAAGATTCTCTGAAATTTTCAGAGTGTTTGGATGAAAGTTACTTTTTTTATTGTGATATCAAAATGAAATTGTTGGATTGTACGTTGTGAAATTCAGTAAAAATCGTACTTTACGTTCGTTTTTCTTCTTTCCAGTGGTTTATTATCTTAATAAACATATAAGGGCTAACATTTTAATATGTCGTAGAAAAAGAATCTTGATCGTTTAGTTCGATATTCATTTGTTTGCAAGATGCATCGTTGCGTACTATAAAAGCTAAAGGTTCTGTAGAATTACTCATATGTGCACATGTATCTATACAAAAATTCCCTATCGGTCGATAATTGGACTTCAAAGTTGTGAACTTTGAAGTTAAAATTCCCTAAATAAGGACATTTTACTTTAAAGGTAGGTATGTGAGCGAAATTTGTTGAAGGCAGAAAGTATTATTGTACTTGAACAAAAATTGAGACCTGCCAACTGTTCTTATCGACAATTATTTTTTTTTATTAAATTGAATGAATATTAACGAGTGACGGCTTATTTTTTCGAGCAACAACTTTGGCGAACGAATTATTCCACAGATTTTACCTAATCACTAAAATTATTCAGAAATTGTAAAAAATAATATTTTTATTTTAAATAAATCGAGATGCTTGACGTTAAGTATAATTAGTAAATTTCTCGACTGTATGTTTTTTTATTTATTTATTTCTCTATGGACCGAAATAGTCCTTTACAAAATTCTACGCGCAATATAAATAATAATAATTGTATAATAATGCACCTTATACAGGGTCGACGAATATAACAATAAAACCTAGATAAAATGTTTGTATCTGTATGTTTAAACACTTTCAATAAATAATAGCGGTTTAATTCAGTCACCATAATAATAAGAATTTTTATTTACGTTTCATTCTTTATGCCAAAGTCAGAAATCATCAGTAAGAGAAAACGATGACATATACCCTTATAGTTGATTATGAAAAGATGTAAAATTAATTCAAGCCTTGGATTTAGGGTGTAAAAAAGATGCAGAATAAATGGATACAAATATCCTATTGTCAATATTATTTTAAACGATTTAAAATTGTCCATTATGTATAAGAAAAATAAACGATTTTATTTGCGTAAAGTAAACAATGTTAAATTTACGCTCCACTGATTGTATAATTGAAAGATTTCAAAATGTGAGTTCTTATGTTTTGATTTTAGACATCCATTTATGCCATCAACAATCATAACTTTTTAAGAACTCTTTAGAAGTAAATAACTTAATAAGTTCAATTAAAAGAATCTTTATGTTATTTACCTTTGGAGACCTTGAAGATAAGTATAATTAGTAAATTTCTCGACTATATGTATGTTTTAACATTTTCAATAAATGTTTGACGTTAGCTTCAGAAATTTGCAAAAACCGTACCGAAAAATTGTAGAGAATCTCTTTCTCGAAAAAATAAGCCGCCACTTCATACAAATTTTAAAAATGTTTAACTGTCGAAAACAGGAAAATTGGATCATTAAAGAAAGTTATTTAACAAATTAGTTTGCAGGTTTCAATCTTATGTTTAAGAACAGTAATGCTTTATCTCGTGAATAATATCATTAATGATTTATATTATTTTCTCGTCCAAAGGCCGCAGAATTTGGATTTACGTTAAATTTTTTGTTATAATAAATAATACATATACATAATGGGTATATATATTATATACAATACATGAAAAACAGGAACAAATTGATATTATTGAGAGGAGGAAGAATGAGATAAGGACGGTGGGGTTCAAGGGGGAGCCCCCCGATTTAATAATAATTCTGATTTTAAAGAAACAAAACATTATAGTATATTATTTTATTGTTTTCTTTTGTATTGATACTTTTGTAAAGTAAAACAAAAATTAATACGTTTATTTCTGCTGTATGATATTTATAGTTACTTATGCATTTGCTAAATCAGAAAAAAAGATTCTTGTTAATTTTCTAACTGGCGTACGTGAATCCACATTTTCATCATCAGAGAGACCCTCTGGCACAATAAAATCAGCTGAGTTGGTTGTAACATTTTCTACGTTTGTCGTTACAAAATTATTTGCAGAATCTGTTATAGGTGTATCATATTCATTTTTAACAGCAGAAGAAACATTATTAGTAGTTTCCATGACAGACACTGAACCTGAATGCTGCTAATATTGATACCATTGAAATAAGAAACTGACAGAGACAGTGAAGAAGAGACGCGAGAAGTCGTTTGTGTTATTGTTTTGAACACATACAAATGTACTGTTTACGACTGGCGACGTCGAAATTTACGTTCATATATTGGAAGGGAGCAATTTATAAACACTAATGGATATTTAATTCTTTAGAATGTCTTTATAACTGGATATAAGAAGAATCTTTCAGGTTAGAAATATTTTTAGAACAGATGTCATTCAGTTTTACTCGTTACAGATTATTTAATTCTTACCTGTTGAATCCAAGTATTGTCCTGCCCTTCGGAACCGTGGAGACTCATGTAGTCTAACGTCGTTGCATTATAAGCTAGTAATACGCTATATAATGGAAAATACTTCAGTCGACTAGTCGATGACCCAACATCGTTAAAATCAAGACTGTTTGGACCCGATGCCAATTTTGTTACACGAACCTCTTCCTCTTGATGATATGGTAACTGCACATACATTAAAAGACATGTTACGAGAAGTATCATTACAATTATATTTTTGTCAATTACACGTTGAAAAAATCATGTTAAACTATCCAAATGATAAAATGTTTCCACGTAATTGGCAATAATTATTAATTGATTTTATTGATTGAATTGCGCAAATATCATTACAAAATTCTTTAGCTGCCAAAAAACGAAGGATACTGAGAACCACAAAAACTTCGTTATACTGGATTTTAAATTCAAGAAAGTGACATCAATTTTGTAAATATTTACCTTAAAATATCCCGAGTAACGAGCTTTGTTCAAATCGAATTATTTTGCAATGTGTGACCGCATTAGTGCAACTTTAAAAATATGTCGACGTATCAACCGCCGCGCGCCGTTTTGATAATTTGAGAAAAACAAAATTTAGTTTGACCTATTCCGCATTAGGCATATTGGGTTCCCTTTGTCATACACATTAAGATAATATGCGATTTGTCAAAAAAAGTTGTGAAAAATAAAAAAATTGTGGCTGAATATCGCGACTTTTTACATGCTTTTAAATATAATACAAATTTTAATTTTTAAACAATATTCTCATCGGCATTCCAAAGAACCCTGTTCAGAAATTAAATATACACGAATTCGCGATTTTTTCATGTTAGTTACATATGAGAAAGAAAAGGAAGTCGAGGTAAAATTCCATAGCATTTGCAGTTATTACGGACAATGTTTATAAAATTCCGACGCAATTTTTGTTGTACAGACATTGCCTCGGACAACATTGTACATATGGTATTATATATTAAGTGATCCTTTACAAGGTCTTCTGGACTAATTATTTTTTATTTCGAACATATTTTATCAAAGTGTTAGCCAATATTTACCATAATTTACAACGGTTGACGACAAGGCACAGAAAAAATATACGACATTAATTTTACAATCTTCGTTCAAAAAATCATCCCATACTTTTAAACTATAAATACTTCATCATATAATGCTATAAGTGCATGCTTGTATGATTTTATAAATTAAATTGATAGATTTTTTTGTCGGTTACAAATGTAGGGTATATATCGAATCCTCAAAGATTTCGCACAAGGCTACCTATTATTGTATAAATTGAAGTAATATTTTTATCAACAAGTAACTTACAGCATTATTGTAAAAAAACGTTCGGTCTATTATCGATGGCTGGTAACGAATAACACAATTCGATTTTAGGACCAATTACCTAACATTTCCAAATGTCGTAAGATTTCGTTATATGTGGTTCTCCGTAACAAAATTTTGTAATCAGTAACTCTTAACGCGTTGTAGTTAATTTGAGACGTTTCCATATGTTGATACACTTGAATATTTTGTTCAAGGGTTTCACATGTTTCAACAGTTTAACACCATTTCGTTACTAGTCGCTTTGTAATTATATTTATATCATAATGTGTAAATAACAGTTTACTACTACATGCATCAAAGGTGTAAAAGCTTCACATTAAAATAAAAACAATAAAATATTCGACGATAATTATTTAATACACGAAGTGAGCAGTGCCAGTGCATTTCACATGGAAATTACAAACGGAATATGAATAACCCATTTATTTTTATACAATCGATACAATTTTGGTTATGTAACGAACAGTATAAATATACATTAAAACTACGATTGGAGACTGAAGAACATGCAGTGATTTTACATTGTCTATGAATAAGACAGTCGAAAATGCCATAAAAATAGGCACAAAAGCGTTTTAAATCGAAACACCTATATATTCAGTGTAGTAAGTTCATTTTTAATAAAGTACTAGAAAGAGCAACGGGAATATGAATTTGAAAACAAACCGCAATTTGAATGCTTACCTCCGTAAAGGGAAAAAGAAGAAAAGAACGTTTTTAGTATTCACCCAGCAATTAGATTATGTAAAATACATCTTGGAATTAAACAATCACGAATCTTCATTTAAAATTGAAATGTATTGGTCATTCATTGGCGACAAAGCGTTAAAAGCGAAATGTGAATGATTCACAAGAACTGGACCGCCTGTTAACTTCAGGAGCTAAAGAGGCCAATCCATCTAGTAATCATATTTAGTTTATGGTTCAATATCCACGGATTGATCAACATTCTACTTTTGACGGACATTGACGAACACTATTGAAGGCATTTTAGAACATAGAACGCAACAAGGACAGTGAAATATCAACCGTGGTGAGGACAATGGCAATATGTTCAAAGGAGTACAATGCTTTCTTGTAAATTCTGTAATGGTTTTCCTGTGACAGGTTCATTGCGTCAAGGCTCAAGTGAAACAATAGATGACATCGTGGTCAGCTGGAGTTTATTGATGATAGTAGTTCGTTCGGACAGGTAACGCGACAACTTAATCACTGGCTAAACATAATTACATGCGTGAGCGTAACCACTGTCATTCGCACTCGATTTTGAATAATTTAGTTGTACGTGGCTATTTACGATGATCTATACATACGTAATCTAAATAAATTAACTCATACACTCATATTGGGTAATATAAAATTATACTTTAATCGGTTTAGTAACAGACATAGGTCTTGGACCCGATGTACATTGTACATATGGAAATTAACCAAGATTTTCCAGGAGGAATGATTAACTGGTTATTATACAGGATGTCCGAAAACTGGTGTGATTCTCCATGATATTTCAAACAAAAAGTTCCTGTACCAAAATTGGATCTGAGGCTCAGAATTTGAGTAATGAGCCATTGAAAATTAGTACAAAAAAATTCCTTTTTTTGCAATAACTCTGCTCTCTTTTAAGTTATTTCAACGAATGAGAGCTTCTTTTCACGCTTTTTTTAAGCCCTACAATTCATCAATAACAATATTTGACATACGATGAATAGTTCTGAAGTTATGGACACAAAAATGGTGAAAAACGCGTTTGGTACTGGCGGTGCGCGTTTGGCACCAGTTCTACGACATTACGAGTTTTCCCACGGGCTCAATTTTTTCGAAACTACACGTATGAAGGAGCAAATTGTTCGTCTTTTCAAGCTTCACAACTTAGTCTGAAATTTCGTGAGCGTATAGCAAAAGTTGGCCTTTTTTACCATTTTTGTAGCCATACCTTCAGACCTATTCATCGTAGGCCAAATGTTCTCATGCACGAATTGTAGGGCTTAAAAAAGCTCGAAAATCAGCCCCCATTCGTTGAAATAACTTAAAAGAGAGTTCTAAGAAGTTATTGCAAAAAAATAATTTTTTTTCTAAACTATCATGGAGAATCACCTCCTGAAATATTGTTACCCAGTTTTCGGATACCCTGTATATTATTATTGTAATAAACAGAAAGGTACTATGATACTTTGAAATTGTTCTTGTTTGAACTATATCTATAATTTAATATCCCCACATTACTGAAATATCGATCTCTTTAATGGTTCCTCCCTTACTCGTTTCGAGAGACTCTTTTCATCGTTTTAACTGTTTATAATCAATCGCGATAGAACGTGAAATTATTTGTCGGATGAAAATTCACATAAGAAAAAAATTTCTTTCTTGTGTTCAAAATAATACATCCAAATAATTATAAATTTAACCCTTAATCCCGACTCCAGGGTCGTTTTCGACCATGAGAAAATTCAAATTGTACTTTATAAATGGCACAACTATAAGCACTTTCCAACGACAAGACATATTTGATGCAGGTAGTGTGAGGCAAAGGCTTAAAATAGCCATCCAAAAATAAGGGTTAAAAATTTAATCTTTTTGAAAAAAAATACAGTTTTGTGAATTCATCGTGCTCTTTTCCTTCTAAAGGAAATATTAAAAACAAAACAATTTTTAAGAAACATTATGCTTTGGAAAGCAACGAAGAACATGCTGATTCATAAGGTGTTAAAAAAACATGTAGTAGTAGTATGTTTGAAATTCTTAGCGCATGAGTCAACTACAATGTTTTCAACGTATTTTACACGGTACTCGCAAGCATTAACTCATTAAGTACCAAATGTCGTCAATTTTTAACGAATTTTCTTCCAATTTTTTTTTCATACTACAAGTATCAAAAAAAATATCGATACATCATATCCCACGTAAAATTTCATGCTCTTTCAGAATATGGCCACAGAATTTGTCTAAAGTCAAGCTTAAAAATTTATAACCAATTTTTGCAAAACAAGGCGTCATTTTTTACAGAAAAAATTTTAGCTCGAAAATTTGTGTAATGCACCGTTGGTTCACGCATCCGGTTTCACACAGAAAAGTGTTTTCGAGGCCTATATTTTAAAATGTACGTAGTACAATTTTGAAAATAAAGGTGAAAGTATCCAAAATTGCCACTCAAACACGAAAATATCGTCAAAAACTTCAAGAATTTTTTATTTGAAAATTATAGACTATTGGAAAAAATCTTGCTGAACTAAAAGTTTGTAGAATTGAGCAAAGAAATTTTACGTCTGATATGGCGTATCGTAATTTCTTTTTGTACTTCCTTAAAATTTCATTGAAAATTGATGATATTTGAAACTTAATTTAAAATTGACAAAATTTAGAAAAAAATGTTGTTGAACAAAAAGTTCTTACATTTAATCAAGGAATACGCTGAAATTGTTTCACAATTTTTTGATGATTTTTTTCAATTTTTAAAAACGTTAAGATTGATACATGTCAATTACGGATCAGGAACCCGAAAAACTGAACCAAAGATATTTGAGCAAGAAATTGATGGTATGAATTTTAAATCCTTACACATGGAAAACTCAAAAATGAAGTTTCGCCTTTAAGTCGCCATATTGAAATTCAATTTTTACTGTATAATACCGTAACGTGCCGTTTTAGCAGTCAATCATTATACATATAATCGATATTTCTAACATTCAGTTATGCAAGTGAGTAGTTCGAAAATGTTTTCTTTACCATGTCTAATTCGATATTTCGAAAAATGTGAGATTACAATACTTACTTCTTTGGTGTGTTTATCAGTACTAAGTCCTGCATGAATGACCCGTGATTTGGTATTTCTGGAGCCCTTCTTCGCTTGAAAGAAGCTGGGCGGATCTGTCAGCATGAGGACACCTCTCCAGTTCAAATTGGATTCCAACCAAGCTGTGGTTGAAATTACATTAACCTGGAGATTTAATTGTAGGAATTAAACTATAGGATATTGCTCCTGATTGACATTAGTGACGAAATGTACGTTTGTAGTTGATTAACAAAATTACTACGTTTGTTTATAAATTAAAAGAAAAAGAAGTAAAAAAATACAAATCGGGTTCCTCTCTAGTACAAACGGAAATTCAAGGTCTTAAAGCTGCAAAGCCAAAGTCATCAAAACCATACCAAGCCATGTGGAATAATTGTTCCGATATTTAAAAAAATCGCTAGGGTTTGCCAGCTTAACCTAAAGCTACCAAACCCCTAGTCGAAAAACATACACAGACACATCCAAGCCAAACCGGACTAGGTGCAGAATTTGTTGCTTTTTTGTTGCTCAAAGAATCAATAAGAATAAATGGCCCAGTACCAACTGCTAGCCGTGTACCAGTTAGTGGCCACGAGGGCGAAATTTTAATGGCAAGTAAAAAATCAGCTAAAGAGTATCAGCAACAAATTCGTATAATGCAGTATCATATTCGAGACTATTCTCTAGAATTCTGCATATAATATCGCTTGGTTTTGATAGCTGCTAACTCAGTAATAGGCAGCTAAATACAAAAAAAAAAACGTAAAATACCAATCTAGGCCCGATAAAGTACGAGCAACAAATTATTTTACATACTTTTTTTGCTCTATCTTATTCGATAGACCTCCCTTAATATGTCCCATGCCATTTTGTTTAGTTAGCACCCATCCAAACCAAGCAAAATGGCATGGGACATATTTACGGAGGTATATGGAATATGGTAGAGCAATAAAAGTTTGTAAAATAATTTGTTGCTCGTACTTTATCGGGGATAGATTGGTATTTTACGTCTTTTTTCGTATTTAGCGGCCTATTACTGAGTTAGCAGCTATCAAAACCAAGAGATATTATATGCAGAATTTCCAGAGAATACTCTCGAATATGATACTGCATTGAACGAATTTGTGGCTGTTACTTTTTAGATGATTTTTTACTTGCTATTAAAATTCCGCCCTCGTGGCCACTAACTGGTACACGGTCAGTAGTAGGTACTGGGCCATTTATTCTTATTGATTCTTTGAGCAACAAAAAAGCAACAAATTTCGAACCTAGTCCGGTTTAGTTTGGAAGTGTCTGTGTATGTTTTTGACTAGGGGTTTGGTAGCTTTAGGTTAAGCTGGCAAACCCTAGCGATTTTTTTTAAATATAGGAAGCAACAAAATCGGCATTAGGGCAACATATTAGCAACAAAAAAAGGGAACAATTATTCCAATGGTTTGGTTTCGTTTTGATGACTTTGGCTTTGCAGCTTTAAGGACCTCGGAAATTCCTTTACTGAAAAAACTCTCTAAAAATAACATTTTACGTTTTCGATTATGAAAGTTTACAAAGTTCTGTTATATACCATACTATAATTGAATATCGAAATAATTAAAGACTATACTTTCATGTCAATATTTTTAGGCAAATTTGAGAAACTGAATAAGCTATAGTCAAAAATCGCGATATGTTTTCAAAATAATACTGAAAAATGACTGATGTCTTCCCAAGGGTATATTCCTCTTGAATTAACATTTTAAAATACTTACTTTACTAATGTATTCAAAGTAAACGCCGTCCTGCTTTCCATCTAGTAACGTCGCCACGTAGTTTTCTTCTAACGTTTGCGACGCGTTCAGAGTATACTGATGAGTTGTTTCTTGCAGTTGCACATTTCTCAAATACTCTAAAAAGTCGGGATTATCCATGGCAAATCCATCCATCACGTCGCCTTTATACAGGTTCTCATCAAATGCAAGCTGCTTCATACTGGAATGGCAGTACATTCATTAATTCACTTTAAATAACCACACGCGTGAAACGTGATTTTTTATACTTGTTAAGTTATTCAGATTTTACGTTTGAAAGGTTTATATTACATGATTAAAGTATTTTTACGGTTGCTATTCTCAGAAGGTTTTACCAGATTTCTTGCCTGTGCATTTAATTCCGTAGATACAAGACTTACTTTATAAATATCGCACTTGTGCAGCACAGTTTCTTTCATTAAATTTTAATCTCCTAACAATTTCATTCGAAATTACTAGTTCAAAAAGGTGAATATCAGTTTCGAAACGGCTTACTACTTTTAAACAAAACTGATAGTTCGTGACATAATGAAAAACCCTTGGCAATTTCTAGAACTGAAAGGAAATAGTAATGTGCAAAGTATGTTCTTTTCATGTTACCAGTAGATAACAAAATCATATAGTAATGCCGCTTAATGGACGAAAATCGATGTAAGCAAATAATTGTTCTAAGGCTTTTCCTAAGTTAGAAAATCTTTGAGCAATTCAAAATTATTTTGTAGATGCTGGATCAATTCAGTTGTCATAATGATGATATATTTTTTATTTCTTATGCAGCTGGACTGTTAGAAAACTGGGTAATATGATATAAAATGTCTATTTTGTCCGACATAGCCTCACTTTTCTTAGAATTATAATCTAAAAGGGGAATTTCCTGAGCATTAGCAATCTCAACGTGAAAAGTACACCAGAAATTGTATATACCTTACCAAATATTCAGTGATAATGCTCCTTTTGATCAACATTGCAATAAGTTTCAACTTTCCAAGTCATTATCTCAAAAATTTCAACAGAAAGAAAAGATATTGTTCCCACCTTTTTTGTAGATTTGTTAATATCCCATATCTTTTGTTTGACATCTTCTACGTTCTAATCCGGTATTTAAAAGTTACAATCATTTGTTTATAAAATTACTTCCTCCACTCCAAATTTCGGTGATTTTAAATATATTTTTATCTCACTTGTTTAGTAATTATCACGTAAATATCGGTCGTGTTGCAATTTATTGTGGATCAAACCGTTTGTTGCCCGGATTAATCTTTATTAACCAATAGAAACCACGGATATACTTAAATATCACAAATTCTATTTTTCCCTATAACAATATCGATTGTGCCCAATATTTGTTGTGCCCAAGTTAGATATAAAGTATTCATAAAATAGTTCAGTAAATAATACAATATATTAATATAGTTAACAGCGTCATACCTACAAATTGGATTAGTTGTTCAAATGCTATAGTTTGAGAGTTTCTAAATATTTCAAACACGTTGTGTCGTAATCACTCGGATTCGCAAAACGCTAGACCCTGTCGAAATATTAACAATCTCAACTAATGATGAAATTAAAAACGCAAAAAAGACAAAATAAATAAATAAGAAAAAAGAGGAAAAAATTGTAAATTAAATCCGCGACTTCGGAAGCATCCCCTATGCCTCTACGTGAAATCACAGGGATTTACTATTGAGAGACAACAATAGGGCACTCCACAAGGATGGAGATTACTATGAAGTTAAAAATCCTTAATAAAATTTCGATTTGACAGTGACTTGGAACGGACTATTATATGAATATGATTTGTTAGCATGCAAAGAAAAATTACAATAAATCTAAAAAAAAGATATACTTTAAACAATACATGAAATAGAGTATTTAAGGATTTTTTTACTGTGATTTATATATATAGTTACGCGGAACAAAGCGCAGCGATAAAAGCAGAGTAAATATACTTGTCGTTAAGTAACGTAAGATCCATTTAGCTCTACCTCGATACCTAAGAGAGCGGTCTCTTGATTCGTGATGCTCATTATTCTCGCCGTAGCATCTTATCACCTTCGCCCTCAAGCATCTCATTAGTATACATCCTATTGATTAAACCACGGTAGTTACCTTAGTTCTTGATTAATATCCCAAAATATTTATAATTCTAATTAAATAATATTAATAAAATATTTACGTGCAACATGTGGGGGAATTTTTACATGTAAAGCTAGACATTCAGTTCCAGACCATCAAAATATTATACATTTAAAATTGTAAATCCATATTAACCCATTACGTACCAAACGGACGAAAAATTGTCGTTGACTTTGATATTATTTTTTTGTACGAAAAAGAGAATTAAAAAAATCGGTATAACCCATTTCTGATGTAAAATTTATCGCTCTTTCAGAATCTGCGATCAAAATGTATTAATAATAAATATTGAAAAAGTTATAAACAATTAAAACAAAAAAAAACATGATTTTTCGAGAAAATATTGCTTTATAACCCTTTACTTAGCATGGAAAATGTCATTGAATTGCCTTAAACGCATAAAATTTTGCGTCCATGGACCCTCAGCTATAAGCTCATACAGTTACTTTTTCTAAATTTCAAAATGGCGCGTGACAACATGGCGTGGAAGCCTAAAACAATGATCCATAAAATCATTACGGTGCCTGAAATTTTAAAAACAATTTAAATCGCTTCAAACTTGTTACTCGGGGGATTTTGGCTCAGCGAATCAGTCGCTGATTACGAATTTGAAGTCAGTTTTCGAATATTCAAGATGGCGAAGCCAATATGGCGGACTAACGCATCAAAGATTATCATCTTTTTTTAAAACCACAAAATTGTAAAAAGTAAAAAAACAAAATATAAAATGTAAAAAATAAAAATAATATAAAATGTAAAAAGTAAAAAAAAGTTAAAAAAAGTTTTAAAAAAGTGAACAAGGCTCCCTTTTATACGTTTACCGCCAAGTGGTGGGGGCCGAGCAAAGGACACATTTTTTGACGGCTAAGAAACGTATTCTGTATAGAAAAATATTGAAAATATTTGACCGTCATACCACATCCGCCAGTTTGAATTCCGAATTTAAAATTGTATTCTCGAAAACTGACTTCAAATTCGTAATCAGTGACCCCAAAAACCCCCGAGTATAAATTTCAAAGGATTTCATCAAATTTCAAAAAATTAGTGGGCCATATTGGCTCCGCCATTTTGAATTTTCTAAAACTGACATAGAGTTCGTAATCAATGACCCCAAAAGCCCCCGAGTAACAAATTTCAAACGATTTCATCAAATTTAAAAAATTAGTCCGCCATATTGGCTTCGCCATCTTGAATTTTCGAAAACTGATTTCAAATTCGTAATCAGCGACCCCAAAAACCTCCGAGTAACAAGTTTGAAGCGATTTAAATTGTCTTTAAAATTTCAGGCACCATAGTGATTTTATGGATCATTATTTTAGGCTTCCGCGCCATGTTGTCGTCAGCCATTTTGAAATTTAGAAAAAGTAACTGTATGAGCTTATAGCTGAGGGTCCATGGACGCCAAATTTTATGCGTTTAAGGCAATTCAATAACATTTTCCATGCGAAGCCAAGGATTATAAAGCAATATTTTCTCGAAAAATCATGTTTTATTTGTTTTAATTGTTTATAACTTTTTCAATATTTATTATTAATAAATTTTGACCACAGATTCTGAAAGAGCGACAAATTTTACATCAGAAATGGCTTATGCCGATTTTTTTATTCTCTTTTTCATACAAAAAAATAGCATCAAAGTCAACGACAATTTTTCGTCCGTTTGGTACGTAATGGGTTAAAAAGAAACGTCGGAAAAATCACCCATCCATCCATTAACGAATGCATGAAAAATTAAATATTTATTCGTTCCTTCCCGAAATACTGTAAATATTGTGTGTCATCGAAAAACCATTTTTACGTCATAATGGAGTCTTACACATAAAAACACTGAGAAAAGTGTGTTTTATTAGTTACTATCCCTTGGCTTTTAAAAAGTGTATTATAGCCCTTAAAAGAAATATTATAACTATAGTAAAATCCTTCGTTTTTCAGCGTTTGTTTTTGACAGGTTTTACGAAACTGTATTAAACTCTCCTATTTTAAAAGAATGTTTTATTATGACTAAAAGATGGCATTTTTAATATTTTAATTTGTTAGATAAATTTCCATAAACAAAAATTGCCTTTAGTTAAAGAGAAAAGACTAAAATAAACTGACATATTGGTTACAATAATCTAAAATCTTCGTCTTTTAACAGGTAATAGAAAGATGGCAATCCCTATGCGTAAAATACTATCTTTTACGGGGCATAAGATTTCTAATACTGGGTAAAAAACACTTTTCTCTGTGAAGAAATCTTGAATTATGTTAACATTTTCAAAAAAAGCTCATTTTTTATCCCGAAACAATATTTGGATAAGACTACATTATTGTATGTGACGGCATAAATATTTCTACTAAACTGGATACTGAATCAAAAACTCATGTGTCAGACTCCAGATGGCGCGCCATGGCGGCCATCGCCTTTTAGCCAAGGAACAAAGTTCGATAATGACTACCAAGCCCAAGTAGCTGAATCAATTTTCTCATAGCTTTGTGTACATTTGTTTCCGAGGTCGTTAAATACGAATCTGCTGACGGATTTTATAAATTAAAAGTGGCGGATGGAAATATAGAGAAATTATTCCTTCCTATATAAATTATTATGTAGAGATTTTCGAAATCTCGTGTTACAAGAAATCTCTGTTCAGTTTCTTGGACTTCTATGCAGGTAAAAGTTGGACAACGGAATAACTACATTACAGCCGATAGATGATACTAAGGAACATTTGTAAGTTTTGCACAGATGTCGGTAATACTGACCGGTTTCAAAATAGTTAATTTCAAAATTTCAGTCCACCATATTGAAATTTGAAAATCTGACGAGAATAGAACCATTGACTGCTAAATCCTAGTAACAAAATCTGTCAACCAGCATTGTTAGCATTATGCCAAATTTTGTTACTAGGGAAAAAGCTTTATCTAATAATTTATGCAAAATGGAATAATTTCTCTAAATCGCGTTCCACCACACGGTACCCGCCATTTTGAAATTTTGAACTGGTCTTGAAGGTGACCTCTCAGACATTTTTATGTCAATATTTTATTGGTAAAAAGTACAAACTTGTCAATGTAAGTGTATGGTAGTATGATAATTATTTTAATTAATGTATTAAATCAGTTACTTTCATCGATAATACTTAGACTTTATATAAGGTACCTTATTCAAGAGATGCGCGTTCAACTGAATAACGTGCAGGAAACTTGTAAATAAACTAGACTCAACGTTACTTACTGACTTTTGATCAATTAATTTTATCTCTAATGTAATTTAGTTTAAAATAACGATTATTTAATCTAATCTTATTAATTCAATCGTGGGCTCGCATGGAAGTTTTATGGCGGCACATATTGTACATGCTACATATTGATTTATATTGTATAATAATTTCGAGCATAACAAAATTTGTAATATTTTTCAAATAAACAAATAAAGTTTAATAACAGTGAGTAACAAAAAAAAGTGTTTATGTTAAAATTCTTATGTTTACTGAATGTTTAGGACTCATGCAAATCGAGATAAAAGTGCAAAAAATTGCTTTTTTACCATTTTTTTAAAATATGCCTTATGCGTCAAAAATGCGAGGTGATACAAATTTCTAGTATAGGGCTTAATAATTGTATCCGTAGCAAATTTTTGTTTGTATTTTATATAAATGTTTCTCAAATACTAGAGCTTTAATGCAATAATACAATTGATGTTAATAAAACTATATCCTTCTTAATTTTTATCTGTATCGAAAAATAAATTTTAGATTTGTAATCAAAAATATCCCAGGAACAACTTAACAAGTGAGTTCGCGTAATATTTTTAATTTAGTCTACCATATTGTGTTCGCCATTTTGAATTTCTTAAGTCTAACTTTCCATTCCTCATCAGCAACTACAAAAACCATAATGGGACCAGTTAAAATAAAAATCTGATCATGGAAAATCGTTTTCTATAAGTTCTTTGTCACCACAGCTATTTTTTTTCACGTGCTTCATAAATTAAGTTCCTCCACTATTAATAGTGATTTTTCAATTTTTCGTTCAAAAGTTCATGTTTTAAGCTTTCATTTAAGCCCTACTAGAAATTTGTATCACGCCGCATTTTTTACTCATAGTAATTACAAAAATGCTAAGAAAGCTATTTTTCGCAATTTCATCTTGATTTGCATACAACTGACGCAATGAAAAAGATTGTTAACCTCTTTTTTTTTTGTTCACTGAGACTTAAAGATTTAATAAACATAATAATTTTAAGATAAACAAGAATCGACTTTTTTTGTGACCCAGTGTAACCATCGTTGCTAATGTATTTCAATTAAATGATATTAATAACGCACATAGTTACGCAATTAAAAATAAAATTTCAAATATTTAGAAAATTCAAAAGTTTACAAAACTACTGTAAAGTGCTGGGAATCTGGTAATGAAATGATTGAATCAAACTACACCGAAGTACCAAGTTTCTGAAGAAAAAGAAAGTGCTCCGAGTATGTCGGTCCAATTTTGCAGCAATATTACCCAAGAAACTTAGGAAGATTGGACTGCAAAATGGAAACTATATTCAAACAACATAGGAGTGCTCTGTACATATTAAGAACTTTTTACGTAATTTGGCACAAACCTCTCGTTAGCCAGGGCGACCCACAAACAAAGAGATCCCATGACCACGAGAAATGCAGTGAAGCCGGTCACCCAATGCGTCCACGGCGTTTTTTGCCAGAATCCTTTGTCATCGGTAGTATTGTTTCTACTGCTGATGTTGACGTTGACATTGCCGTTATTCGCAGAGGACGTCACGGAAGGTATAGTAGCTGCTACGGATGTCGGCGGAAGATTCGATACTGGCATCCTGTCGAAATCCAATAAATATGTTTACATTGTCAAGGAATTACACTGCATAAAATAATACGAAAATTTCAATATAAATGAAACGGAATTTCTTTGATTTATTTCTACCATTCCAAAATTGTTTTTCTAATTCAGGTTTTATGATTTATTTCGCACAAGAAAAAATTTCGTAAAATAAATCTACTATAATCTACAGGTCTCACTCATACCTATGTTAATAACGGACTTATTCATTTTGGTAATAAATTAAATGTTTTATTAATGGGCAATTAATTAATATGGTATTATAAAACTCCCGTAAAACACTCCATAAATATTATAAATATAAAAAAAATAAATATGATATTGCAGAGACTTCTAGTGCGTAGTTAGGTAAAGCTTCACATCAATATTTTCACTACTAATAGGAGTAATGCATTTGCTGAGTCAAAATAGAGCTGAATTTCACTCTAAGGGCGTGTGCACACTAACAGCGAATCGCGAAAAGCGGCAAGCGAAATGTACAAAAATTTTATATAATAAATGTCGATATTTTGATATTGCTGTTTAAAAATATTGATATTTACTTGTTTTTTCAGATTTTTATACATAGTCTTGTAATTCTGACGATTTACTTCCTAATTTTTATGTTTCGCTTACCACGGCGGGTAACCTCGAAATACAACAAGCGAATTACGATTAACGGTAAGCGGATCGCACATAATGGCAAATTAAATGAGCAGAATTAAATAATATAAAAATCTATACACGTGTGAAGAAAAATATCGATAAATACATTTTTATTATTGTAAACTTGGGTATATCTCGCTTGCCGCATTTCGCGATTCGCTGTCAGTGTGCACGCACCCTAAAAGAGTGGCTTTTCATTACTCTCTACACATTATTTTTAGTTAAGCTTGTCGCCGCCAGACGCGGGTGCAACGCTGATCGCATTGCGTTTCAGACCCCTGACTCCCGTCATAGAAATGGATTTTCATTTGGTCATAAGCATTCAAATGTGAAGATTTTATGACGCGTACTAAACCATGTATGCTGGAAGATATCGACATGTAGATGTTTATAAAAATTCGTATGCAATAATTAGTTCATTCCAGATCTTTAACATGCTTTATGAAATGTTCGTAAAGATAAACTATGACGAAAGGAATCTAATAATATTCCACGAATCAATTCACTCCTTACAAAATCTTTAATTTTGTTATTATTAAAAGTTAATAGCCAATTTACTAAAGTTATTAACCATTGCCTAACTTCCCATTAATTTCGACGAGTTGCCTTCATTCAAACCTTTTAAACCATTTTTATTATAGTCAGCAATAACAAATATCATGACATGTTGATCTATATTCAAGAGGAGTTCTGTCTCTTGTTAGGGTATACTAAAAAATATAGTTTTTTATATTTTGAACAGCATTACCATTTTTTTTTAAATTTATATCAATATAAAATAGTACTTTTCGATACAAGTGCGTATGTGTAAAGAACTTTACACATACACACGTGTGCCGAAATATTGTTTATGTACGTCTTTTCGGTGCGTAAAGTAAACTTGTGCGTAAAGTAAACTTTACGCACTCGATTATACTTTACGCACGAAAAAGCCGTACGTAAACAATATTTCGGCACACGTGTGTGTGTGTGTAAAGTTCTTTACGCATGCGCCCTTGTATCGAAAACTACTATTACGTACGGCTTTTCCGTGCGTAAAGTATAATCGAGTGCGTAAAGTTTACTTTACGCACGAGTTTACTTTACGCACCGAAAAGACGTACATAAATTTAATTTAGCGCTTATTACTGGCGATTTGGATATCATGGTATATTTTTATTTTTTCTATTTATTGTTATTTAACGGGCAGAATCGCCTTTTTACTAATTTTCTACCCTATGATTCGTAAGATTTGCAAGAGCTGCACGTCGACTTCCTAGATGGCGCCGTACTTTACATTTGGGTATGAAATGTAGGAACTGCAGAAACATACACATAATACAAGCGGCGATCATGAGCCAATTTCCGCCGAAAACAAACAATATTGCTATATGCTTGAAATTTGAATATAAAATTAAAAAATCGTGATACAACGACTTCTATGATCGTATTATAATTATATCTTCCATACTTGTAAAATTATAGTTTCTTATATTTTTAACGCAATTATGATCGAATAATTTGAATATTTAAGTTATGGACTGAAAGCAAAAATGATTGGGCTAGGTGTCGAAGACCCTAATCCACCTCTAAGCTTTGTGACAGTTTTCCAAAAGACAGTTCTTAAAAACCTACCTACAAAAATAATCTTAAACGCCAAGGTTTCCTGAATGTAATTGAGCATTTTGAAAATTTGTAATAATCTCGTTCCGAAATACAACTTTTATTTTTCGAAAGAAAATATAACTTTCTTAATTAAATGTACTTTAGATGCACTTTATGTATTCCTTTGATCATTACAGGTATCCAATCAGCTAAATTGCGAAAACAGTTATTTATACTTTGGTTCTTTGAAAATCATATCTCTTACATTATATCGAATAAAGCTTCTTTCATTATATTCTGACATACTTTTTTGTTACCTACTTTTAATTGGCAATTAAGTATTTTTACACGATTTCGCGTGCACGACACCTCAACGACGCTACACAAATCAATTACTGAAAATCATTTTGACGTAAAATGAGCCTGTACATTTCTCACACGTAGGATGGTATCGGCTATAAACATGCAAGATTTATCAATACCTTATTTCATTTTGTTGAAATTGTATTTGAACCTGAAATTTATAGCATTTATTCAATTATATGTTATAGGTATTTTAAATATAGGTACCTCTTCTACTTCGGGGATATAATTGTTACTTTTGTAAAATTAGTTTTAACATTTTATAATACGACGTTTTCTAAAAATACTCATTAAAAGGCGACTGACGTTCGCATAGTTTCGAAACCTTTAATTTTAATTTTGTTAGTATTATTATTGATAGTCTAGCTAAAGAATTCTTGTTTATATTTTAAATAATACACTGCTCTGAATTTCCCACATGTCCTAAATGTTACTCAATCAAAAAGTTAAGAAATTACACTGTTTCTGAATGATTATATTCCTACTACAACATTGAGTAGAATAATAATAAATAATATACCGTTTTAAAACAAATGAAGAAATAAAGTCGTACTTCCGAAATATTTAAATTTCTATACAACGCATAATTTGTGATAAAAAATATGGGAACGATTTAGTTGGCAACTAAAATGTAATAGTCGATTTTTGTGCATACAAATGATATACATATACAACTTACAGAGTCCAGAAACGAATATACAGTAGATTAGATTTCTGAATATGTGTCACCGGATGTTACAATAGCAAGACCATCGCAATAAATATCCGACACTAACGTATGATTCTTCCAAACGAAATATTGCAAATGAGAATAATACTCATGAAAACATTTCTTATTTCATTTTTTTTATTGAAAAACTTTAATGCACTCCACGAAACTTTCATATTTCGACGTGAAAGCCTCTCTCGTATTCAGCTAATGTTCTTTAAAAACGAACGGAAAGAGAATTTAAAGTTTTGACGTTCGTGGTTTAACGGAAGAAAATATTTTTGAAAGCCTAAGAATAAATGAAGCATGGTGGAAAGATTTCGACATTATTTTATAGTGCTTTTAAAAAATGAAACTACAATTTAACGCATTTGCGGTTAATATAATTTCAAAAGTGTAACTTCTGTAATTAATCAATATCATTCAGACAAATTGCATACCATGTATGAATATCGATTGAAATAGTTTCTTAATTACTGAAATAGTTTATTATTTGGTGAATATTTCCAGGTATATTTCTTTTAGAATTGTATAAAATGTGTTCAAATTATTTTTAATGTATTACACTTAATGCATTAAAACCAGCACCACGAAGAACACCTAACCTTTAGGTCAAAAATCACATACCTCACGGAATGTTGAATTTTGAGTTAAGTGCTGAATAACCCATTTTAAAAAATAATTAGAATAGTGTAACGAAATGTCAATATAATTTGTAATATGTAACGGTTTGATTTGATATAATACACCATGATTAGATGCGGCTGTATTTTAGAGGAATATAAAGAAAAATAAGGGATAGAGAAGGAACCTTTCCATTATTTTGTTTATATTTATTGTGCTTCTTTACTTGCTTGCCTGACACTGTATAATATAATATCAGTTAGTTTGTGTCACGAAGAAGATCACTTAGTGTTGGTGGCAGTTACGGTTTTGCCCATCGCTGTACGGGTGAATGCGGGTGAGTGAGTAGTATCCTTTATTTTGTTATATTTATTTATAATTAGTTTCGCGTCTTGGGCAGGGTCTCATCACATAGCCCAACTGAGGCGAAACACTGATCCATGTTTAATAATAATTATTTATAGACAAATTTAACTACGCATTTAGTAACATTATAATTTTCGATCGTCAACCCTTTAATATTGAAAAATCGTTACAAATGTAAATAATAAAATACTAATCATAAAAGAACCGGACAGTATCACGTTGCTTTGGAAATAAAGTTTCACAACCCACTGAATGTTATCGGTGACTTTCACCACTAATTGTTATCGGTAATATGAAAAATATATTGAATAATTCTTTAAATCTATAGATTTCAACATTTATTGATGGTGCATTTCTTTATGCATTTTATTGCTCATTCGATGAGAATAAATAAATGGTTTGCTCAACAAAGTCGTTTCCGGTAGGTCTATTCACTGCTATCCAATTGTGAATCGATAAGTTTCAGGTTTACATCCTCCGGTGTTCAACGGTGTAAACTGATAACATTCGTTCTATGTATGCAAGAAATATTGTTTAAATTGCTGTGTAACATTTAAAGACGAGCATATAAAGAACAATGTGGTGTATCCTAAATATATGTTACACAGGTTCCATATATAACATGCAACAGAATCAATTTAATTACGCATTAACGATTAACAATGAGACTACTTGCAAAACCAGGCCCATTTATATGTACGAATATTGTTATTGTCACGATTATAGTAATAATAACAATAATAATAATTATTATCATCATGCCGTACACACTCATCAGCACTGTTTAGCATTAAGAGTAAGTTACTAAATATATATATGGCGTAGGGTCTGAAAGGGAATGATGCGGAAACATGCGGCTATCCAAAAAGCTGCATATTATCCTATCTTTCCAGTGCCCGTATTCTGTAAGTCGGTATTACGAATAACGTCGACGTTATGACAATTCCAACCAACCACAGTCCAGGATATTGTCGTTATCGACAGTAACGTTAACGTTATTGTTAATACCGACTTACAGAATACAGGCACAGATGGCCTACTCCCACATCCACACCTCCACACCTTATTAAATCTGACGAGTCTTGGGCTCTTAACAACCTTGCCTGAGATTGGGTAACTAATCTCAGCATATAGCAAGGTAAGAGGAGAGAGGCACAACAACGGAGAGTAGGGCAAACCACCCTACTCCCTTTAAATGCGGTTACATACTAATATTAGTTCGTACAGGGCCCCTGACCATGGGACTGCTTAAGATGCCGCCCAGTTCCGAGGTGGCGGGGCCGTAATGGATGTCACGGGATCACAAGCTCAACATGCGGACGATTTCGGTGGACGGAGAATCTCAGGGACTCTTATGGGCTGCTACGAGTAGAGTTATCCACAGCAGAGGCTCCATCACGAATGCATAGTCGGTTTGCAGTTAAGCATCCCGAACTTGCAGATCACTTTTCTGACACCTGAGAAATTATGTGGCCTATCTGAAAAAAAAAGAAATTTCTTTGTTCCCAGCTGTTAACTAGTACCGGACGTGCGGAGAACACCTGTGCCCGTACGTGGTGCTGGGAGAGATACTGCATATGCTGAAAGCACGTCTCTCGTGTTTAGGCCGAATCTGACAACCAAAATTGCCAGAAAGAGACAATAGCCTACTTTTGGATACTCTTATAGAGAACTGTGACCTGTGGCAAGTCAATAATGCAATCTATATGGCTACGAGTGATCCGGTAACTACGCGAAATCCGTCAAAGAAATCGGGGAACCAACAAATTTCCAAACGTATGTCTGAATTAAACGGCAAATTGTCTTGGAGACTCGCATGCCAAATTCAGTGTGTGATCTACTAAACAACATCTGGTCGTTCAATTATGGCCAAAGTGAATTCGTACATCAACTGCGGACATACCATCATACATGAATAAGCTCAACATTAAGCAACGTTGGGTTGATCAAATTCGGGTTTTGGAGTATGTCTAAAAGAGTCGGGAGGAGGATGATACAATACTGTTGAATTCCCTCTGTCATGCTGACAATTATGCAGACACTCCAGGCATCAAACTCTTTGTCGTGTTGTGTGACAAGGCATTTCTGCCCGCCGAGCTGGGATGGAGTTAACAACCAACCCGTTCCGCACTGGCTGGTGCAGGGTTGGACGACACTAATTTCAAAATCGTCTGATCCGAGAGACCGTAGACCAATCATGTGTCTTAATATGTTATAGAAATGGTTGACTAACATCTTGAATGGACGTATTGAGTAGCCGTGAAACTGATGTGGCAGCGGATAGTTCAACAACGAAGCTCCAAAACGGATATGTCAGGCTGAAGGATAACTTGTTTATCGACCGGCGTTCAGTACAAGCATAACCTGTCGATAGCCCCGCGACGACTGCATGAAGACGTATGATTCAATGTTGCTTAGACGCCATCATGTCCACCGAAATATAGTGAAAAGTTTAGATGACTTGATGCCTGTTTGGAAAACCTAACCCTACTATTTTGCATCTCACTATTGCCTCTACCCGTTGCTCTCCGAGAATCCGTAAGGAACATGTGTGGACCGCCTGGTGAACGTATGCGAAAGACCACCCATCTATTCTATATGGATGAACTTAAATTATATGCATCAAGCGAGGATGAATTACATCGATCACTGAACATTTCCCTCACATTTTCGAGTGATATAGGTATGGAATTCGGATCGGATAAATGTGCTATTGTTTTTTCACAGAGGAAGATCAGACTGTTGGATAGGATATGGAAGGTACCGTCATCCGCAGCTATGGCGCCGGGGATGCCTCCATTTTTGTCTATACATATATACGTTTTCGAGGAGGTCGATTATGATTTGGATGAAATATTTAGGAAATTAAAAATGACATACTTAATATGGCGACTAACTTTGTGAGCAAAATCTCCATTCGACCCTATTTCTTAACAAAGAAGCCTCTTCCGGGTTCGGTTATTCAATCTTTAGATGAACAAAATGATATAGCAAATTATTATAAATGTTTACATTCATGACCACCATTTTTTTCATCCATTTTAATGAATTTCGAGGTGTATTTTCATTGGAAGTTACATTTAAAAAAAAGTTCTAAATAACTACCATTTTTTTTAAACTTAAAAAAAACACGGGTTGAGACTTGTTTTGCGGCTTTCTAAATAGCTTAAATCAATAGTCTCCTCGAAAATAACCAATGGCTATAACGTTTTTGTTCAAGATGAAAATATACATATAATATGTTGATCAATGTTGAAGATCAAAATGGATATTGGGACGAAATGGGTCGACTTGCTTTTCGAAGCAGTAGGTTTCATAACCTATCGCTATTATAATTTTAAGAAATATATTACATTTTAATAATAACTACAAACAATAAATCAGGTTAAGGTTTTGAATCTAAAGCCAAACTAGGACCTTATTTAGATCACCTGTTCGATCAAATTAATTTTTAGCGCAAGATAATAAGATTTTACGATCTTAAAATTCTAATATTGTCATATTGACTTAAAATTGTAATGCATACAATAGTACACGAAAACTACTATTTTGGCGCCCTAATAGTTATTACAATCTAGACGGTTAGTACGCTACTTTCCCCTATATATTATAAAATTAAATACATTGTTTAATATCTATGTATAGGTTATGATTAGACACCGCATTTTTTATCTCTATCGAATAAAAATCAAGATTGCGGTGAAAAGTCCCTAATTTTTAGAAAAGTATATCATAATTTACTAAAAACTGTCTTAATCGCTGAGAAAATATCTGCAAGATAAACACTGTAAATTTGAGAAATATACTTTGTTATTAATGTGGAACTTATTTTCTGATTTTTATTGCAGTGTACCTCGTTAAGGTGCTCACCAATGTAAATTACAATCGCATTATAAGCTTACATTTATGACATAAGCGTAAAGAACATTTACAAGAAATGAATGAAAGAATCGCTATATGCAGCAGTGACTTGTTTCATATTTACATTTTACGGATTATTAAAGCAGAGTAATGTATTAGCATTTCGCATTTCGTATATAGCGTCGCTTCGCATAGTGTACAGGGCTTTTCATTTACGTGCCGGAACTGAGACATCGCCATGTTTCAGTCATTTTTTTCTATTGTTTATTATCCCGTTTATACACATCTATAAGAACGGAAGAAGCTCGAAACTTCCGGAAGCATACATTCGTGAATCCTTAAACAAACCAACCAGGTTGCAACGTATCATATCATTTCGTATCTCTTCCCATGTCGTGGTTAGGAACAAAAGAGCTGCATATAGAAACGAGCCTGCTTTGTAATTCGCGCACGTGTAAGCATTCCAGATGCAAGAAATTGTAGAGAGAAGACCTTTGAAATTAATTATGGCCTCGTGGACATATATTCAAACAAATTTCGGTATTCGATTACTGTACGTTGAAGTGTGGATGATATGTTTACAAAAATGAAGCTTTTAAATTTTGCGAAGACTTAGAAACAAATTTTCTTATTTTTTAAAAATATTAAAATATAGATGATAAAAACACTTATAAATTAATTAAGGTGAAATTTTCATTCAAAGAATTTTCTAACAAGTCGTAATCAACTTCTACAATGGTCGCGAAAAGCAGAGTCGCGGTTGCGACTACTGGCGGGAGGAATAACTACATTACCCGTATGTATTACACCAGTTTTAACTTTAGGTAATCGATTCTGAAGCTGCATTAATGAAGTAATAAATTTTGAGGTTAGCTTTCACAAATGAAATAAATTGCTCCACTAACAAAGCGACATTATTCACATCCAAAGAAATCACAAAATTAAACTGTTATGCAAACTTCTTTGATTGGTCATTCTGTCTGAACATTATGGTTTGCGTTATTTTAATACCTATGCCCTTTTTTAATTTTTTCCTGCAATATTAAATTTATGAACTCTTAAAAATGCAGAAGCTGTCTTTAATTTTTATCAATTGGGCTATGAGAATGATGTGTGTCCGCAAAAAAAAAAAACGAAAGTCCGAATCTGGAGATCGGACAACGTTTCTAATATGTTCTTTTGGTCGCTGAATCCGAATCCGAAGTCCATTTAATCACGTCAAGTTTTAGACATAACCTCAAAAAACCTAAAGAATCCTATAATTAGACTTTAAATTTTAAAATGTAGGATAAATTGTACTTACAAGTAACACTAGGGAAAAATGTCAGTAAACCATACGTTTAGCAATGTTACTTTTGAAAGTAAATAGAAAGAAGATTGTTTCTCGCGTTTTTATGAATAGACACAAAAATTTCCAGTGAAATCGGTTCGATTGCTATTGAATTTTAATATATTTGGTAAAAAATGACATTACCGACACGCGCATTTTGTAGATTAGGTAGGAATTTTCACTAAAGCCGTAAATAAATAATGACTGTTGCGATTTTTGTTCAAATTCGGGCTCTACAAAATGTCAAATAAATTAATTGAGAACTAACCAAGAATTTTCGAAAATAAGTGATTTTTATTTTTTTTCCGAAATCCTCGGTCAGTTCTCGATTAATGGCTTCAAATTCTAGTTTAAGTTGAATAAATGAAAGTTAAATCTTGACATTATGCACGGATCAGTTTTTCCATTATAAACGCTATTTTCAACTCGCTTCAACGTTTGTGTATTTGCATAATATGAGCTTCATGAGTTTGTTGTTTTTGGTAAAGGTGCTTATTTTTTAAATGTTTATCATTTGTTCCGTAAATTGTATGCGAAATCTGTAAGAATAACACGGAATAATATTATTAAATACTTGAATAGTGAGTACATACCTGTTATTGTTTAAACAAATTGAATAAATGTGATACCAAACAAAATCAAAGCCTATTCTTAAAGGTGCCATTTTTATGGGTCGTGTTGCATAATAATATTCTATTTCATATTTTGTGGTTATTACGAATGTGGAGGCATTTAAAATAATAATTGATTTTAACAGCGTTTTTAACTTACGGGGGTTCCAAAATAGTTCGTGGATATGGTAGGAATTTACGATAAAAAACGTAAATTAAAAATGTCTGAATCAATTTTTTAAAACTCGGACTCTGTAAGGGTAATTCTAGTGTATATATATATGGATTGTTACAGAATGCCAAAGAAGTTAATTAAGAGTTATGGGAATTAAATAAAAATCACCTATTTCTAATAGTTCTTGTTAACTTCATAATTAATTTCTTTGGCGTTTATTAACTGGCCGTATATATAGTAATTAGAATCACCCGTTCAGAGCCCGAATTTAAAAAAAGTTGATTCATTATCGCGAACTACTTTAGAACCCCCTTAAACCATTCATTTCAACATGGCAACGATTAAAATACTAAGCAATGTTTTTTTTTTTTTTTAAGTTTGGTGGTCACCTGTAAGAATCCCACATTTAAAATATTCAAATTAAATACCCTGGTAGAAATCTGTTCATTTTTTTGTTACGCTGCCCAGTTTCCCTATACTTTTAACATGGGAAACGTAAACTGGATAGAAACTAGCCAAAAACTGAGTTCATTTTTTATTATAGTAGAAACAAATAGTATATTGTGTATCTAGGGCGGAAAGGCATGTATTACGGCGCGGGCGATACTGCAGCTCGAGTCGTAGGCAAAGACGAGGCGAGCCGAGTCATGCCGTAGACGACGGATGCAGCATCGCCCGAGCGTGTAATGAATTTCCGCCCGTGGTTCACACGATACTTTTTGTCACACCTCTCGACAAAAATGCCACCTTACTGGCCGACGGTAACGAGTGGCGGGTTGTAATGATAACAGCGGGCGGTAAAAATTGAAAAACGCCCGTTCGCATGCGCAGTTGCGTCCTCGGCCATAAATGGCAACTTTCCGTTCGCTTAACCTCCACGGAAAGGTGGCAGTTTCGTGCAGGTGCGACAAAAATACATTTTCAACTCAAAATCTATTTGGAGTAATTTTATGCCTTTTTTCGGGAGTATTGGCAAGAATAAAATTGAAACTTTACGCTTACATTTGGTATAAACATTTTTGCGAATTATTACCCAATTCTGAAATGAGATCAATGTTGGCGTATATTGAGAAAAAAAACACGTAAAATTATCGCAAAATATATTTTATAAAATATATTTAGTTTCTATTTAACGGGGTTCTAAAGTGGTCCGCCGGTAAGGTAGGAAAATTCACTAAGAAAAGTAAATTACAGAAGACTGAATAACATATTTAAAATTTAGGCTCTGTAAAGGCAATTCTCAATTAATTTCTTCGTCTATCGTAATTAGAATTGCCTTTACTAAGCCAGAATTTTAAAAAGTTCGAGTGAATATTTATTTATTTACGGTTTTAATTCCTACCCTTTAATAATTATCCTTTAGTGATAATTCCTACGCTTACCGCCGGACCACTTTAGAACCCTCTTAAGGTGGTGGCCGATAACCTAGGAATTTACACCAAAAGCCGCAAATTAAAAAAGTCTGAATTATTTTTATGGTATTCGGGTTGAGTAAGGATAATTCTAATTATTATGGACCATCTTCTAAAAAATACCAAAGGAATTAATTGACCAAACTTAGATAGCTGTTTAAATTTGTCCTTTTTTCCGAGAGTTCTCAATAATTTCCGGCTTAATTCCTTTAGCTTCCTTTAAGAATATATAGTAATTAATTAGAAATACGCTTAAATTGGTTGATTTTGAGATATTTGAGGTTATGTACTCGAAAAACGCATTAATTAGCTATGTTTGAGTTTACGAACAGGATACAACAATTGTTTTTGCCTTCTGTACTATTTGCATCTTTTAGTACTACCTTTACCCTTCAAAATGCGATTTTATTCGTTCTCGCACGATTTTTTCTTACTTATTTGGCGTTGCCAAATATAAATTTGAAGTCAAGATATTAAATTCAAGAAGGCGGATTGAAAATGGCTAAATAAACAATAAAGTATAAAAAAGTTATCAAAAAAAGCAGTCACAATATTAAAACGTGTTTTTAGTTATAAATATCCATATTTTATATAGTTGTTTATATTTATATAGGTTTCATGACATTGAATTTGACCTGGAGCTTGTTCTCCAAGGTCATTTCAAGGTAAATTCGTTTACATTTATATCGTAATTTCAAATTGACGTATCCAGGTGAAGAAAAGTCGTAATAGAATTCAGCGCCTCTCATAATAGAGAGAAAGAGTAGTACCATGTGATTCAACAAAAGGAAAAACTACTAAAAATTTTGTGTCTCCTGTACATAACCTCAGAAATACCAAAAAACGCGTTTTTCGAGTACATAATCTCAAATATCTCAGAATCCTGACGTGATGGGCTACTTCTGACTTCGGATTCGTATTCTACGCACAAAATTATGTCGGAAATGACCCACAGCTTCCCAACAACAAAACCATGTTGACCTTTATTATCGATCTTTAATGGGTGCGAAGTTGCACAATCACACTCGTGGAAGATCGATATTTCGCCGCGTTCCATACGCTATTTTTTAATACTACAGTATTTTATAGTGTATTAATAGACAAATAAGATTTTTAAATTACAATTTTTGTCGTCAATTCCTACCTTATCGGTGGACCACTTCAGAACCACCTTAAGGGGGTAAGGTTGGAAATTTCATGGCAAAACGTTCATGAAAAATGACTGAATACATTTTTCAACATTCGGGCACTTTTAATTACTATAAACAGTTTCCTAGAAAATACCAAAGATGTTAATTGTGAACTGACCAAGAATTTTCGGAAATAAGTAATTTTTATTTACTTTCGAAAATTCTCGGTCAGTTCTCAATTACTTTCCTTGACATTTTCTAGGATACCATTTCTAGTAATTAAAATTGCCCTCACAGAGAAGGTATTTCGAAAAATCGATTCAATCATTTATTATTGACGGTTTTTAGTGAAAATTCCTACCTTATCCATCCGACACTTTAAAACCTCCTTAATTTAAATTTTGAGGTTAGAAATTATCAATCGAGTTGATTATCAGCCCTTTATCATATACATTTATGTATGAATATTTTCTAGTAGAATCTGAATTATTCCCTTTACATGCAATGGTAAATAATGTGTGGTGTTATTAAAGTGAAAGAAAGCGGTGATACAAGAAAAAATTTGAGTGATTTTACTGGTAGCAATCCAGTAAACGACAACATTCATAAATCAACTTCACAAGTTTTTTTTTACAAGTAAATTACCTTTCAATAGTTTCTACGCTAAGTGGGCTAAGTGTAAACATGTCTTCTTTACCTACAATCGGTATTCTTAACAAACTTTTAGAAAATATTTTATATATATCTTTATTATGTTTCAATTTCATAATTTAGTCGTTATATAAGAATTAGGTTATGGGATTTGTCGAATTCGAATCAATACGTCTTCACTTATTGACTGCGAGATTAGGTTAGGTTAGAGTGACATTTTGTATTCTTTTTTAGGTTAGGAAATGTGTCAATGATTTTGCGACATAATCAAAATTCGCAACGTTTCCAAAATTTTGCTCAGGATCATTCTTCAACATAGAAAATATTTATTTTTTAAGTTTTTTTTTATTGTTATAATTATTAAATAACTTTATTTACTTATTAAGACACGTTTCACTGGAATAAGATCTAACCTTTAGTTATAATATAATAAAATATAAAAATATTTTCCGAAATGAAAGCGGAGCGGCGAAATATAGGACGCAGGGGCGTCGAGAAACCCTTACATATTAAAAACCCTTCTTTTTCCAAATTTTTTGTTGTTGAAAGACTCCTTACTTGGCTTTCTCGTTGGCGGATATTATTGCGGGTTCCATCCTGCCGGGTTGCTTGCCCTGGCCTTCCTCGACGAACAAAACTAGCCCGGGGAAGCGCGTCACCGACGGTGCCTCGTGTCGCCCTTTTTCCTTTCTCCAGAGCTCTTTCATGACACGTTCGTTATATATTTTACTCCGGAAGAAGCAAGAAAGAAGATGCCCCTTGTTCCTCCCTCGCCTGACAGGTGAGCCGTTCCGTTTGTGAACTCGTCCAAGTCGCCTACGTGTATTTTATAGATATAAATATATATCCTTAGCGAAAAATGGGTAAACGAGCCTCATCTCCAGACGACGACGTCGCCTGAACTCCTGGGGAGCACACCTGACGAGGAGGATCTCGCAGGAGTGACAAAGACACTAGACACAGGAACACGAAATCGACAGTCCGACGCGCGGGACGGAGGGAACGGGACTGCTTGCAGCACCTGGAACACGCATGACGGCTGCTTCGGTCGCCCTCGCCGCGGAGTCCGGAGCAGCCGAGTACAATGCCTCCTACTCGCTCCTCTCTCTCTCAGTTTACTTTGCCGGACATTCGTCTCCTCTCTTTCCCCCTCTCACTCTCTCTCTCTCTCTCTCTCTTCCTCCCAACGCTAATGTTCGCTCGCTTTCTCTCGTTCGTGCGACATGCTTCTTTGTGTCTGCAGCGTCCCCACTCGCTCTTTCTCTCTCCCTTTCTTTACGCTCCTCTTCTTTCGCGTCTCTTTCGACTATACTCGGAACCGGCGAAGCATTTCGGCTTTCCTATATAGTCGACGTTTATTTTTTCCGTGTATGCGAAAATTCTAAAGAAGTTTTATATTTTTATTTTATTATAAACATACCTTTCATTCTGAACATTTTTCGAATTTGGTCCTCATTTTTTTAAACATCAACAGAAACATTATCAAAAAATGATGCAAAAATTACAAAATACCGATTAAAAAAATTATCAAACATGGACCAAAATATGAGAAAAAAAATTATCAAAAAATAATAAAAAAGAATTTACAGTTTACAACTGTGAGAATTGAGGATTTTTCCAACTTCTTTGCTGAATTAAAAAAATAAAATATGAGATGCTCATTCCAACGGCGTTCAATAAATAGAATTCAACATCCTAATGTGCCCCTGGAAAATCAGCAACTAAATCCACAATTTGCCCCTTTACTTCCAACAAGTCGCTGTAATTTGCAAATTTTCGAGGGTTACTTTTAGCATAAAAAGTAAGCGTTAATAATCATATTTTATGTATTTGGTTACATATATATAGAGAGGATTGAAAAACCTACTACAATTTGCAGTAATGAATACAAACATTTAAATAGAAAAGTAATAAAACAATTTTTCTTTACGCAAGGGAGGATAAGCTGCAACTTCCCTCCCGCTTGCGGTCGTAAAAATCGTATACTTCCCTCGGGAGGTAAAAAAGAATACCTCAGACTGGGACATTATTTATTTTACCTCCCTTGTTGAGTAATATACTAATTTTAACTCCGCGAAATTGAATCTCGCGCTCTGTTTTTAGTGCGCAAAGTAACCCATTTGCGCACTGCACTTCGCGCACTGAAATGAGTGCGCGAAAAATTTCTCTCATGGAGCCAAAAAAATAGAATACGATAACACGTGCGCCGGAGGTGACAGCAGTGCGCAATACATCTCGTACACTCAAATCAGTATATGAAAAAAATTTTCTCAATAATTAAAATAAATAGCATGCGATGTAAATTCGAAGTAGCTGACGCTCGAACTCATTTCACTCATGCGCAAATCTCCGACTTCGGGTACTTGTATCCTAATGTACTATTTCGTCTCTAGGACTAGTACATTTTTTATACATATTTTCTATACGTGAGGGTGCCATATGTTACGTCCGTGATACAGTAGTTCTCCCCTTATTTTAACGGCTTCCCTCATTTTAACTTTTTCCCCTTCGGTGCGTTTGCAGCTAAAGAAGGAGACCATTATATGTATTCTCCGTGTATATTCCCTCATACTGCCAGTCATGGGGATGAGGGGAAGCGTTAAATTAAGGGAAGAAGCCACCTCTTCCTTGACTCGATAGGTTAAAATATGGGGAGGACCACTGTACACAGCCGGGTGCAAAGTGCGATGAGAGCTCCGTCTCCCCGGAGCATTCATTCCTATGGTTAAAACGGGGGCGCAAAATCGCATTTTGCGGCCTACTGCGACAAAATAGTATATTATGAAACTAGTGCGTAAAATTCATTCTACCAATAAATAAAATATCGTATGAAACATGTTCGTAAATGTTTATTCTGCGAATGTGATTACGACGACCTCGCCTTCGGCTCGGGCCACAACCCTTCACATTCGTAGAATGAACTTTTACACACTAGTTTCATAATATACAATTATGTCACTTGAGTGCGTAAAATGCGACCGAAAAAAGTGTGTAAAATAGCATTTTACGCATCGAATGGCATAAATAGTATATTACTCAACGAGGGAGGTAAAATAAAAAATGTTTCAGACTGCGTGTAATTTTTACCCGAGGTGAAGCCGAGGGTGAAAAACATGTAGTCTGAGGCATTCTTTTTTACTTCCCGAGGGAAGTATACGATTTTTCTTCATGACAAGGAGGAAAAGAAGTAACTTTCTTCCCGCTTGCGGGAGGAAAGTTGCTGCTTTCGTCCCAGTGTGATGAAAACTATTTTTCATGTCATGAAGAAAAATCGTATACTACCCTCGGGAAGTAAAAAAGAATGCCTCAGACTACATGTTTTTCACCCTCGGCTTCACCTCGGGTAAAAATTACACGCAGTCTGAGACATTCTTTATTTTACCTCCCTCGTTGAGTAATATACTATTAGCAGAAAAACGTTATAGGTATGATTTTCATTGCTTCGAAAAGCATGTAAACACAACTGCAGGAAAAATTGGGGGTAATACAAATTTTCATTTAATTTTTACTAGATGCACCGTGACAGTTTACTATATTGTTAAAATTAGTCTCTATCGTCTCTATTAACGTGGGAACTAATAACAATTGGTGTTAACTTTTTTTTCTAAGAAACTATCATTTCACGATTTAGTTATTATATAAGAATCAGGTTATGGAAATCGAATGAATATACATACGTCTTCACTTATTGACTACAAGGTTAGATTAAGTTATTTTAGATTGACATTTTGTATTCTTTTTAGGTTAGCAAATGTTCGAACGATTTCGCGATATAAATGGACTCCCTGTGCTTTTATTTTTTATGTATTCGTATGTTGTAAGAGGTCAAATTCTTTGTTTTTTCAACTTCTATAATGCAACGACAAAAATTGACATTTTCCAATGGTGGTTATAACCACCATAGAAATGTTCATCGTAGGTGAAAATGTTCCCCAGAAAAATAAATTATGGGGCTTAAAAAAATGAGCATTTACTAAAATCATCCGAATTATTGCAAAATTAACTTCGACCGCACCGATAACGGTACATAAAGTCAAATCTAGCACATACTATAAAAAATGTTTCTTTATGCAATTTGCACATGAATTTCTATACCGAATAAATGGAAACTTCTATGCCGGTAAATGGCATTTAACACATTTTTTTTACAAAAATACTGAAAAATCGTGATTTTTTAGCTAAAATTTTATTTTAAATGCATTTTTTGTAATGGTGTGCGTAAAGTACTTTTGATGCCTATTTTCGTGCGTAAAGTTCACTTTTACGCACTCCCGACGACAAAATTCTTAAAGTGAACGGTCGTGCGTAAAGTTGAACTTTGCGCACTCTCTTTACGCACCCAATTACAAAAACTAGGATACCTAACATGGGTGTAAAGTATAACTGTTACGCAACGGTCGGGAATTTCACACATCACTCGGCGCCTCGTATGTATAGTTCCCGCCCGGTGCGTAAAAGTACACTTTACACCCTTGTTAGGTAATATACTACTAACTATGATACCGGTTTCAGAACACCTTCTAACCTGTTCCCTATTATTTTACTTCAAACTTATTTGTACGATTTTACTACAAAAAAACCTAGCAGATCCGAAATAATAGCATTTTCATCAATTTCAAAAATGTTCAACCTTCAGACTCCATTTTGAAACGAAAAATAAAATAAATCAAAATATGTGAATGTTTAATTGTGAAGTAAAACAATCGGGAACACGTTTCTGACAGGTTAGAAGGTGATCTGAAACCGGTATCAAAATTAAAAATGCATTTAACAAAGAAATTGTAGCTAATAATCGCGTTTTTTTTCAGTATTTTTATAAGAAAAAAGTGTTAAACGTCATTTTTCGAAAATGTCAGTAGCGCCAATCGAAAGAGCGACCTCAAAACTAGTCGGTTATAGATATTTCCAATTTTTTTTAAATTGTATTTTATACATAAAACGATGATGAAATCCACGTGCAAGTTGTGCACATTTGGGACTTAAAGGGTTAATATATTAATCTTGAAGGTATATTACCAAGTTCAGACCCGAAGAGGACGTCTAAACAGTTGAAATATTGTCCAAATACGTTTTGAACAAATTTTGCAAGACATTAAGCCGAATAAATTTATTAGAATTAAACATTAATTATTACCATGAAAATTCCAACTTGTTACAAAATTACAGTCGGAAATATTTTCCTACATTTACGTAACTTATGAACTACATGCACTGAACCTACAAAGAGAAAACTGGATTTTGCAACTTAGAACTATTTCCAACAAAGCAATGTAAATACGAATATGTTAACAAACAAAAGTAAACAAACAGAAATTAATTCATAGTATTCAGTATTATGATAAGTATATGAAGTGCACTAATTACCAGTAGAAATAATAAATCTCATTCCAATAGTTTTTTCCGTGTTTAGCGTTAATATAGCATTTAAATATAATATGACTAATTACACGTGATTTACTTAAAAATTAATTGTAACAAATACGAATTTCCGATATCCATCTACATTCAATGCAGATTGCAAAAGTTTGTGATTTATTAAAAAAATAAGCAAATATAAATTACATACTCCTTACCAATTAATGGAGGTTCCGTAGCAAAACCTTAAAAAACCTTTCGAGTTATCCGGAAAGATAGGATTATCTCTGCAAAATAATTACTTTTAGTAAATTACTCTCATGTTAGGGAAATCATTTTCTTTTAACTTTCATTTATTTAAATATAAAATATCCTATTTTTAAGCATTTGATGCGGATACCAAAATAAATAATACTCTTGAAACTGTTCGCTTACTGGTACATTTATCTTAATATGCGGGTAATTCATCAATATACGGGGGCACTATATTTCAGCCCCGACAAAGCACGAATGATTACGTACAACTGCGTGTTAAAACAGTCATAGGTCGCTGTTTTCTGCATTTTTTCGAAAGTCGCACGCCTTTGTACCAATGAACTTAAATGCTCGTTTTGAAAATGTGTATTTGTGGTTGCTTGTGTACTGGTAATGTGTATATTATAATTCTTATTATTATTACAAATAAAGTCTTATATATTTAATTTCTTATATTTTCTTCCGTAAATTAAAATCATTTACAGAAATTATGTATAAATTTACATTTTTTTTATTTAGAAAATTTCATGCGAACAAACATGCTTAAATTATAAATTTCTTCTTATTGCGGCCATTTTTACAAAAAACTATGATTGAGTCACCCACTGTTCTACTATTTGACCTAAATATTTCTGCAGTATTATTTCGTTACTTTAAAGAGGAATTGTTATAATGCCGCGCGCTAAATGTACGAACTGCGGTCACGTAATGCCAAGTATACACGCACGGGCTAAGTTACATATATATGGGTATGCTTGGACTTGTGCAGAGATATTCAAAAATAAATTTGAATAATAATCGTATTCAGTCTATTTAATTCGAATACCAAATTGCATGATATTTCTGCCACATTGTAGAAAGTTAATACTATAAGTTTAATGTACAGGACATCAATTGTAACAATGAATAGCTTACTGAGAGCTTCTTAGTACTTTACAGGGCCTTTATACCAATAAAACAGGTGACTTCGTTAGACTCGGCTACTTAATTGACTACAGAAAAAACAAAACAAAATTATCATTTTTAAAAGTTTGACCCCCATCACTTGTCAGTCGGAATATTAATACATAACAATGGATATTGTTTGTACTCACTAAAGAGTTTTCGGTGCAAGAAATAACTACTCGTTATTATTTGTAAAATTCTATTTAATATTATAGATTACACACGCGTTCAATCCGTTTCGAGCAGTGGTCCCGTCGCAACTGCCCGAGCACTCGCAATTGTCCAACATTTTACAAGATAACGCTCGCGTATTTCATTTGAATTAAATAAGAATGTTTCCGACTTAAGTCCTAACAGATATTATTGTGATTATTAATTTGTTGTTTTGTTTCATTTTCGAAAATTTGATGCTTTATCTTTTTTGTTTGATTTGATTTATAAGAAACGCTAAAAACATATTTTGTTGTTAGGTATTTCTTGTTCGACCATCCCATAATTTAGTATTGATCGACTACAAAAACTAAATAGATTAGGGCATGCCAAATACGAAAAAATAACTAGATATCACGGGACGTAAGAACGTACAAAATCACGGACAACATTTTTTTTATTGCATTTTGGAGTTCTTTAGGGTCTGAAACGTCACATTTGATGAACAACTATAGGATAATTTTCTTTATCGGGATGGCCGAATTAATATGTCGTCAATTGCTTTGGTTTTGGTCGAAGTAATGTCTATACGCACCTAAATCTTAATTTTTAATGGGGTAAATTTTTGGTTCCGGGGTGTAAAATTACATTTTATGCTCGCAAAAGAATTTTAAGTATTCCACACTTTTAAGCTTGACCTTGAAATGACCTTGCCGGAAAAATAGACCATATCATGTTCGGACGTAAAATTTTGTGCTCTTTTAGAAATCATGAAAAAAATAGGGGTTTCCATTTAAAAAAATAAACTTGACCTTGGAATAACCTTCAAGGTCATGTTCATGGTCAAATTCAATGGTATCGTTAAATAGCCAGGGAAAAATCCTTAAACTTTTGTCCGAAACAGATATTTTTTTGATGGGAGGGGAAAGAGTGGTATCCACAATCTGGTCAATCTGCGTCCGCCTCCCTGGACGCACTAGTTGAGAAGATACTACATACTAAGTTTACGAGACACAATCATAAAACCCTAATCCATGGATATTTGTTCAGACCCCTAGACTCTCCCAACATTGGCGCTGTCTGGACCTGATGACCTGATGAAATTCTCTCTTGGCGTCGATGTAATTCGTCTGCTCGAGGGCATGCAAGCCGTCATACTAGCTCGTAGAACTCGTCGCCGTAGCTTCATGCATTTCCGGCAGGCTCCCGAACCCGAGAGACTTGCTTCTTCTCAGTGAAGCAGACGAATCACGGATAGGCAGCAGCACAGCCCGCCCCCTGCGACCTTCCATTCCACACTTGAAGCACTAGGTGCTTCTCTCCGGTCCCCTGCAACTTCCGCCAAGATGGCCGAAGCCGAGGTATCAGAACCATCTCGCTACACTGAAAAAAATTTCCCAACGTGGTGCTTACGTAGTCCCGAATCGAGTCGGTCGGATTGCCGTTCGAACCGAAACGGTCTGAACTAATAAGCGTATTGCTTTGATCATCGGAACGGCCAATCGGGAATAGAGTTCATGATGCGGCGTCTGGAACTTCCTAGCGTGACGGTAGGAAAGTCTGGACGACGCGGTTAAAGCACTGATATATATACCATGGATAGGGAATGGCCAGGATCTCCCGTACTAAAATTTTGACCGAATTAGAAGGCCGGTGGGGTCGCGTCGTTCAGACTTTCCTACCGCCATGCTAGGAAGCTCTAGACGCTGCAATTCGAACACCAATCACAACGCAGCACTTGGATTGGTTAAGCCATGTGTTATGTGCCCGGTCCAACACTCACGTCGTTACTTACCTTCTAACAGCCAGGTTGGGAAATTTTTGTCCGTGTACTACCTTACGCTGCCTTATTCTACAGTTGGTGACCAACTCTAATCAGATCGTACCCGACCGCAGAAGCCTCAATGAGGCCTCCCTATCAAGCGCAACAACGGCCATGCGTTGCTGCCTGCTGTTGGATTTGGAGACCCACACCTTAAGCGTTTCGATGTATTTATCCAGTTCTGGGAGATCAGTGTCTCCGCAGTGGAGTAGCAATCCAGACCCCTGATCTTCAGAGTAATCACGGGAGTCAGGTTTCTGACCCTGACGGTGTCCCAAATGGTTTCTGGGGGGTCAGTGAGGTTCCTCCTAATCTCATGTTTGGTGCAGGCTAGGCAGCGACCGCGACGCGCCACGGCTCCCAGGGCCAACGCTGCAAATGGCCCTGACAGTCTCGTCGTACGCTTTACCATCCGCTGGTTTCAGTCCAGATGCGCATCTTCTTCTTTTCTTTTTTCTGTCGACATGAAAGACTGAGCCACTAACCGCTTCTCCGGTGGTATATTCTTCGATACCGTCGGAGTTTGTCACGGGCGCAGTTTGGAGGACTGGCTCTAGATGAGCGAGTCTTGTCTTGTCTTGTTCCGTGTTGTCCCGTCTTGTCTTGTAAAGTTATGTCTTCTACCTATCCCAACCGAAAGTCGACCCGCGTATAGACTAAAAAAAAAGATGACGAGGTAAAGGGTCTTAACCTATGCGCAAGGAAGGTGATTTGTATGCAACAAAGTTTACATCCAAGATCTTCCGTGGAACGAGTGTATTTGCCCGATAAATAAGATCATGGCTTTTTGAGCCTGGAGTGTATGCATAACAGATTAGTCCTCGAAACAGCTTGGGACGTGATTAATCTAACGGAGGATCCCCTGATGATGCTAGTTCAGCAGCATGAACTTCAGGGGAAGGGGGCGTATTTGTACAACGCGACGGAACGAGCGGCGCCAAACCTCGGTCTGGTTTTCAATGTGGGACGTAGTGGTGCACAAGAAGCTGCATCAGTCATCAATCTGGGCCCAGTACGACTCAGGGCCCACATACGGAAGGAACAACTCCGTCTACTTGAGAGAAGGCATATAGGCAAGCCATTCCATGGGCAATTCTTTCGAAATGAAACAACTTGGCTTATCGGTAGATATGTCCATCTCTTTCTAAAAATCAGCCGGCTTGAAAACCGACACCGAGGATTTCATATTTGCTTGTTAGGATGGGGTTGCCAGTGCCTTAGCCTACCGCCAGACCATCTTACACCAGGCGGTGCCAACTACGTTTTGTAGGTCATGTGCCCAATTGGAAACGTACAACTGGTGCGGTACCGCGCCCGTATATTGCCAGACTTGATATTGTCACAAGCCCGAATGATAACAAAGTGCGGTACTGGTTTTATCACGGTTACGCACGGGTGTAGTATTGGTCCAGTACTACTTTCATTATCCAGTAATTGTCAAGTCTCGGGTCGTAGATTTCCGTCGTCCAGACACACCTCAAAATAGTTTTGGAGTCTAAGTGTCACGCAACGTAGTTATTCGTCGTCCAGGTACACCACTCAATAGTTTTCGTTGTCTAAGTGTTTCGAAACGTAGTTTTTCTTCGTCGTGGTGCACAGCTCCATAGTTTTCGATGTTGAGGTGTGGATTTATGGACACTTCATCGTAGCCTATTTCATCGTCTCCCACTTCATAGTCTTCCGTTTCATCGTCTGGACACTTCATCGTCTACGACACTTCATCGTCTGGACACTTCATCGTCTGGGACATTTCATCGTCCGGGACAGTTCATCGTCCGGGACATTTCAGCGCGGTTCATACTTTCTTGTGTTAGGAGCTTTTCTACGTGCACCAGGTGTTCAGGCTCGCCGATTACGGGGTCTAGGTGGTGCGCTCCGTAGCTTTTTATGATATTAGCTATTCTGCGTGCACTGGGTATTTAGGGTCGACGATTACGTGGTCTAGATAGTGCGCTCCGTAGCTTTTTATGTTATTAGCTCAAATACGTGCACCAGATGTTCGGGGTCACCGATTACGTGGTCGAGATGGTGCGCTTCGTAGCTTTTTATGTTATTAGCTATTCTACGTGCACTGGGTGTTTAGGGTCGCCGATTACGGGGTCTAGCTAGTGCGCTCCGTAGCTTTTTATGTTATTAGCTCAAATACGTGCACCAGGTGTTCAAGGTCGGCGATTACGGTGTCTAGGAATCGCGCTCCGTAGTTTTTCATCTTTTCAACTAAAAAATATGCACCAGGAGTTTGGGGTCGACGATCAAGTGGTCTAGGTATTGACTTCGAGTTAAACAACGATGACCTTGAGGTCAAAGTTGAAGGTCATTTCAAGGTCAAAATAAATTTTGCTTATTTTTCTTCAAATTTGAACATATTTTGATTTGACCTTGAAATGACCTTCAACTTTGACCTCAAGGTCATCGTTGGTTAACACCAAGTGGATACCTAGACTACATGATCGGCAACCCCAAACACCGGGGACACGTTTTTTAGTTATAAAAATGAATATCTACGGAACGCGACACCTAGACCCCGTAATCGACGACCCTAAAAACCTGGTGTTCAGAGTCACCGATTGCGGGATCTAGGTAGTGCGCTCCGTAGCTTTTTATATTATTAGCTCAAATACGTGCACCAGGTGTTCAGGATCACCGATTACGGGGTCTAGGTGGTGCGCTCTGTAGCTTTTTTATGTTATTAGCTATTCAATATAATTTCCCGGAAAAAATTTCCCCTGGAAAAAATTTCCCCATAGGGAACGGATCCACCGTTGTCCCTATGTCATGGGGGGGCTCCGCCCTCCATACCCCCTTCTTATACTAACTGAACGCAACTAACCCCCTCAGGGTGTTGTAAGGTTTGCGAACCCACGTGCGACTCGGAGAGCTTGGATCCACCGTTGTCCCTATGTCCTGGGGGGCTCCGCCCCCCAGACCCCCCTTTTTATAATAACCTAATCTCCAACCAATAGATGTGAGTAAACCCACGTCAAAAATGCATCCCTCCGGATATACCATGAAATGGTTAATTGATTGTATGCACAATTTTTTTTTCCAATGGAGGGCAATAAGTATAGAGGAAGGTGGCCCAATGCCGACCGTGATGGGAGATATAGAGCAGGGGGTAGTAGGTACAACCCGGTTGGGTTTGGTCGACTTTCCCCTACTTATTGCACTACAAGCTCCCCGAGTCGCACGTGGCGTCGCAAACCTTACAACACCCTGATGGGGTTAGTTAGGTTCAATTAGTACAAGAATAGGGGGCAGAGTTTCCCCATGACATAGGGACAACGGTGGATTCAAGCTCTACGAGTCCATATATACCTGCGATTCCCTGGTGCACGTATTTGCGCTAATAACATAAAAAGCTACGGAGCGCACTAGCTAGATCCCGTAATCGGCGACTCTGAACACCTGATGCACGTATTTGAGCTAATAACATAAAAAGCTATGGAGCGCACTACCTAGACCCCGTAATCGGCGACCCTAAACACCCAGTGCACGTAGAATAGCTAATAACATAAAAAGCCACGAAGCGCACCACCTCGACCCCGTAATCGGTGACCTCGAACACCTGGTGCACGTATTTGAGCTAATAACATAAAAAGCTACGGAGCGCACTATCTAGACCACGTAATCGTCGACCCTAAAATGGTGCACGTAGAAAAGCTCCTAGCACAAGAAAGTATGGAGCGCGCTGAAATGTCCCGGACGATGAAGTGTCCCGGACGATGAAATGTCCCAGACGATGAAGTGTCCAGACGATGAAGTGTCGTAGACGATGAAGTGTCCAGACGATGAAACGGAAGACTATGAAGTGGGGGACGATGAAATAGGCTACGATTAAGTGTACTGGTACCGTTTTCGATGTTGAGGTGTGTCGCAACGTACTTTTACGTCGTCCAGAATCATCACTCCACAATTTTCGGCGTCAAGGTGTCCTGCACCGTAGTTTTCCGGGATCCAGGTACAGCGCCCAATAGTTTTCGGTGTCCAAATACACCGTAGTTTTACTTCGTCTATATACACCGCTCCATATGTTTTGATGTCCTGGTGTCCCGCTCCGTAGTTTTCCTTCGTACAGGCGTACCGCTCCATAGGCTTCGGTGACCAAGTGTCCCGCACCGTAATTTTCCGTCGTCTACGTACACCGCTCCTTAGGCTTCAGCATCCAGGTGTCCCGCACCGTAGTTTTCCGCCGTCCGAGTACACCACACCATATGTTTCTGTATCCAGGTGTCCCACACCGTAGTTTTCCGTCGTCCAGGTACGTCGTCCCATAGGTTTCGGAGTCCAGGTGTCCCGCACCGTAGTTTTCCTTCGTCCAGGTATACCGCTCCATAGTTTTCGGTGTCCAGGTGTCCCGCACCGTAGTTTTACATCGTCTAAATACATCGCTCCATAGTTTTCATTGTCTAGTTATACCGCTCCATAGTTTTCGGTGTCTAGGTTTATCTCTCCATAATTTACGGTGTCTAGGTATACCGCTCCATCGTTTTTCGTAATCCATGTATACCGCTCCAGTATGAGAGGTATACGTAGACACCAAAAACTATCGAGCGGTATATCTAGACAACGAAACCTATGGAGCTATGTACCTGGACGACGGAAAATTCCGGTGCGGGACACCTGGATACAGAAACCTGTGGTGCGATGTACCTGGACGACGGAAAGCTACGGTGCGGGACTTGACAATTGCAGAGTAATGAAGGAAGTACTGGGCCAGTACTAAACCCGTATATACCCGTGAAAAAACCCGAACCGCACTTACAATTATCATTCGGACTTGTGGCAGTACCGCGCCAGTACCGCTAGACAAATAAATCCGTACTGGTATACCGCAATTTCCACTTGGGTTGATGTCACGTTGATACACAAATGCATCTCTTGGCAGCATGTACAATATAGGCAGTCTCAGCATACATCGAATCGCAATACGGCTCTCCGAGTGCTGTATTACCATCTTCGCAGCACCTGCGGTATTGATGCAACTCCATTTTTGGATATAATCAGTAGTCGGGAATGAGTCGGGCAGCATATACTGGAATTACTTATTTCCGATGAGAAGGCAAATGTCAGCCAATAAGCCTACCTTCATTTTTGTTAAATTCGATGAAAAATCCATCTATATCTTCGAGTTCTCTGCACCAACAGAGACAAATATAGTCAGCAAAGACGACGAAAACGGGCGAAATATCAGAAACTCTTGTTGGAGAACCTCTAATCTTATCGACCATTTAAAGTCAAACTCGTCATGCTTGTAATTGAACTAGAAGGAATGAGACAACATTGAAGGAATGCGCACATCAAAAGCATTTCGGCCTGTCAACAATGTTCAAATTTCATCGCAGGCCGAATGCAGAGAGCAGTGCATCCAGGATCACTCTCTCTACTGAGATCACAATAGATCCTGTAACTATTAACTAGATGATGTGGTGGCAGTTATGAAATGGCCCGTTTAATGCGGAGGAGATGAATGTCGGAGTCACCTTTCTGCTGCAGATTATGGAGGCCCAAGGGAGGTTTGATTTTAGTCGGTAAACCTCCCGTTAGTATCAAAGTTAAGGGAGTCTGATACAAGGGGGTTATCCAACACCATCAATCTCCTATGCTGCCTAATGCATTTTTCCCCTCCATAAAAAAAATAATAATATTAATAATTAAAATAAGTAAAAATAAAAATAACTGTATAATGCTAATAATATACAAACCTTTCTCTTTGTTGTTGTTCCTTCTTCCAGGTGTAATTATTTCAAAATCCTTTTTTCCTTTTCCCGGAGACACTTCTGTAATAGCTAGGTCACCAATCTTCGAACATTTGCGAATCGCAAGCGACTGAAGAAACTGAATGCCTTTGCAGTTCTTAGTAAACAGCATGAAACGTTTATTATTATTTACGTTTGTCGAAACGCTTGTTGTTATTTATGTTTGAGATATTGAGTACCACTGCGAGGCATATTTTCGACACATCTTCAATTACATACATCAAGTAAGCAAGTTTCGATATGTAACCCATAATCCCGACGCGTGGATCGTTTTCGACCCAGAGAAAAATTGAAATTGTACTTTATAGATTGCACAACTGTAAGCATTTTCAAACGGAAGGACATATTTGACCCAGATAGTGGGAGGAAAAGGCTAAAATAACCGTCGGAACTAAGGGTTAAGGGTTAATTTTTAATAATTTTTTGACAATTATTTTAACATATGGCGTAAATAGACCTTTATGTATAAAAATTGAATCAGAATATAGATTTATATCTTTCATAAAATACATTTCCTAATTCATTTTAATATTTCTGTTGCTAAATATCGGCAGATGTATATCAGTGAGGACTTGGCAGGGTTTGAAAAACAATACTTTTAGTCTTGGCCAATTTTTTATTTGAAACGAAAATTGAGGCTTCTATTTGATAGGGTTATAAATTGTTTTTTTCATGTAACTTGCTAAACATGTGAAGAATTGTACATGGTTTACTTTTTTAAGGTTATCATTATTTTTTGTTATCTACAACGCCTCAATTTTCTAAACCAAATATTTATTAATAAATGGATTGGTAGAAGAGGTCAAATTGAATAGCCATCAGGAGATCCAGATTTAACGCCTCTAGATTTCTTTTACTGGGATTAGCAAGGTCTACGAAATAAAACCAGCGAATGTAGACGAATTAAATGCTCGAACTGTTATAGTGTCGAATTCAATTGCACCAGAAATGTTTCAAACCGCAAGGGAGAGTACAATCGATTAGCAATCTTACAAAAGGTTAATGGAAATCAATTTAAGCATTTATGGCGTTAATTGTTGCACGCAATGTGAGAGGCAAGGGAGTTCACTTAAATGAAGCACTCCGAAGAGATGTGAATCTGACCGTGCAACTACCACGTGGTACATTCTGCATAATGCCGATGCCGGTAGTAGCACTGACCCATATTGGCATTATAACATTTTGCTACACCCTTAAGTTTTAAAGTGTGTGAGTTAACATTTTTAACATTGAAATTTCCCGGCAAAAATGGACGCAGCGCCCCCTCTGCTTAGTGCTTTGGATTCGTCTCGAAAAGACTTTTCAAATGCTATAAATAAATTAATTCACAAAATTCATGCCATATATGTCATTATGATTTAATTTATTACTTTGATGCGTATATATTTTAGTTAGTGACTGTGGAGTTCTGATTTTACTTACTCAATTATAATATTAACTAACGAGGTGCACAGCCAGTGTAAATTCAATTGCTGGTTTCTACCCCACCACACTTAACATGAGCTTCAATTTTACTCATTTGCACATCGATAGTGCTCCATCAACGGTGGTTTGTGGCTTGTCGAACTTTAATAATCTTTGCATATTTAGTATACTGTTTTTCCCGTTTACTATTTTCGCTAATTTGGTGGTATTTACGCAAGGTAACGAAAATTATTGAACAATTATATTATGTTTTCCAAGCCAATAATTTTCATAAACTTAGTGTGCGTGGTATCAGTTCTGCTACCTTTATAATGTTGCATTCATTAATAGGTTAAAGATCAGGTCCTAATTGCGCAATTCCATAGGACTTTTAACGTTGGCGTGGGTACTTCGTTTTATGTGTTCAATAACAGCAGTTCACGTAATAACTTCACATGTCAATAAATGTATTTCAACTGCGGAACCCATCAATCTCTATCATTTAAGAATAAGAGGATATTCCATATCAGTTAAATTTGGGATAAAACATATAGCTGGGATGAACAACTTGAAACATTTTGAATAATAACTAGTTTGAAATTGTATTTATTACATAGTAGTTACTATCTAAATAACATATACATATAATGATCTATTGCAATATTCATAAATGTGTTGCGGAGATGATGAAAAATAAATTATCATAACCATCGATTTTTCTACCATCTTTAAAATACTTCTGATTGTGTTTGTAGGTTTGCAGGTTAGAGGATAGTCTTAACGAAGGCCTGGGTCATGCGAGCTTCAAAGCACAACAAACATATTTTTTTTTAATGTAAAAAATCATATTCTCTAAGTGGACACACCTCCTGTAAAATGTACTAAGACATGGATAGTTTTTGTTTCAACATGGATTATATACAATACATTTTTATAGAATCATTTAAAAAAAGTATACGTATTTACCAAACATAATTTGGATAAAATATTTTCTGTTTTTGAGATTTGTATAATTTAAAAGCCTGCAACAAGACACTAATTTCATTCTAGCACTACTCTGTCCAGGGTGCAATCCAGTTGTGGTCACAACTACAGTGTAGGAAGAACCACCTTTCAACGTCCATGTTCTCCTTTCAAGCGCATGATATTTCTAAAGTACTTTCATGGACAGGCATTCAAACTTAGTTGTCGTAGGTTTCCAAGACAAGGGAATGTGGTAAGCGTTCATTACTATGTTTCGGTACAGTCGAAGTAATAATTATGTTCATCAGTTCCTTAATGTATATTGTTAGGAGAAAATGGTAATTCATAAAGTATCATTCATAAAATTCGCAAACAAAGTAAAATTATAAGTTCGTTAAAATAACAAATATATATCTAATTGAAGAAACGTAAACTTTCAACACTGGGAAAATTTTTATTGGAAAAACTTAGAATACAGACTAAAATGAAGAGGTTTTCTTTGACAGTGCGGGCATTTTGTAAAAACAATGTAGAAATTACGAGTGCGTTTCGCTGAAACCAGTTAATACATTCTGAAACATTTTAATAACATATTTGTAACAAGAATAGGTAATATTTGTTAGTTTTTAATTGTGAAAGAATATAGTATTTTTGCAACTATAAAATTGAAAATTTTCATATATTATTATTAAATTTTATCAGAAAATTACATTGCTGTTCAATATCATACATTTCTCTTTGTCATGCATACAATAGATAAAGAGAAACAAAATATGGTAAATCTTCGGATGATCCACGTGTTCGAAATGGGCAAAAGTACAACGTATTTTCGACGTACTTTGGCCTCCTGAAAACGAATTGGCGCTCGGCTATATCTTTGCCGCAATTTAAAAAGAACAACTGAAAAACTTTTTTTGCAGTTTTTTTGAAAAGCACAAATCGTATGAAAAATGTTTCCAACAAAAAATGTACAGCTGAAAATTCCTTACAAATAAGGATATATCAGGGACCCGTAACGTTATCGCGCTTATACATTGCCAGCACAGGATAACGAAACGACATATTTCGTTTCCTTTTCGGTATCCCACGTATTTTTGGTATAGTTTTAATTTCGTTACTTTCGTTACGGGTCCCTGGGTTATATACGTTTCATTAGCCCAACGGTAAGACTGCAAATGAGCGACAAAATTTCTCATAATGAGTTTCTGTAAGGTACACTGAGAAAAAAATCTATAGTTAAATGAACTATATCACATAGTTAAAAATATATTTCAAACTACTATGAAAAGTAGTTAAATTTGCCACTTTCATAGTCGATTTTACTATAATTTTGTTACACCAACTATTTCCTCATAGCTAAAAAAATCAACTATGTAGAATGATTTAAATAAATATGACAAATATAGTATAAATAACTATAATCTAGTGTAATCCTCATTTTACGCGATGTCTCGTAGTAAATCTTTATATTTACTATAAATCCATAGTAAAGACTGCCGCACCCCGTGTGTTTTGATGCCGCCAGGTAGCGACGCGGCCTTCGCAGCTTTTTTCTTCGAGAGTTCGAGCCCGTGGCTCCCGTTATTGAAGTGGATTTTCATTTGGTTATAAGAAGCACTCTCGGGTGTCAAGATATGTTAATACATACTGCGTATCGTATACCCACGTGTATCTATAGTCGAGTTACACGACATTGAAATTTGTGTGTATAATAGCATTGCATAATACATTTTTTAACTGGCTAGTGTGTGGCATTCACAAACTTTGCTTTTCTCTTTATTAGAAGAATTGCAAATATGTCAGAGAAAATTTTAATTCGTAAAGATGGAAAGGGTGGAATTTTTTACGAAAGTGTTTTTTGGATTGTTCTCGATTTTCGAAAAAAAATGGAGGGCCGAACTCGAGAGATTCGACAGGCCGGGAAACGAACCCGGGACGCCCGGGACCTTTCTATTGCCGGTAGAATGCTCTTTCCATCTGAGCTCTTGCTAGAGGGCGGGTAGCCAGATGGGCATACGTAATAATATATTCATATTTCCTCCGCAACAAACCTTAGACTTTTCGCGCGCTGACAGAATAACGGGGCGCCGAGCGCTTCATTTAGCGAGCGTTAATCATCATAGATTAAAAAATTATAGACCGATTAAGTTGAAATTTTCCAGAAAACTTCTTCAATCATACATGAACAAGTTTGTCACTGGAAGTTTTCTCAAACTTAAACTTTGTAACACACTTTTTCCCGTCAAAGATGCAAACTAAGATTTCTCGCGACCTTAAGTTTGTTATTGAATAACAATAACAAATTGTTATTTTTAATTACTGTTACGGACAGAATCGATGTTTTATCGACTGCGGTACCCGGCGTAGGTTTTTCCCACAAAGGTGGTTTTCCCTACGCCACTGCGCACCCGAATGGGGGTACCTCTCAAAACGAAGCAGGCCTGTTAGGTAAATTATGTAAAAGGCCCTTCAAAATGGTGACGATCTCGATAAAATTATTTGTAATTCGAATAGTACAATATCGATGTATAATATTACGTTGTAGTCTATTTAAATATTCGAGAGTTTGAAAAGTCGAACTAACATGAGAAAAAGTGACGATCGGGTTTAGAGAGAACGTTCCGGAACGTCGTCGTGTTAGGATTAGGAAGTCCGCGTCGCGATCGGATCGTCACCGGCACTGATCGGAATAAATAATTGATATTTTCGTGTGGCCGATCAAACCGCGTGTTTTATTTACAAGCCTTTCCACCAGTCGTTAACAATTACGGACAATAGCTCGTAATCTTCATACATAACTCACGAGTTCACTGTGCAAATTTCAACTCATTTGGTTGATATTTGACCGAGATACAACGATTTATGTTGAAAATTGTATTGATTTCGAAACTATGAAATTTAAGACTTTTTATTTTTTATCTTTAAAAATACAAATCGTAGGGAACAATGTTATAGACAAAAAATGTTCAGTTTGGCGAGCTCTATAAAGTTATATTTTTTATTTTTTATTATGGCACATTCATTTTTTTTCTTCACCGGACAATACTTTTCCGGCAGTTCGAGCGCGAGACCGATTAGAGAATCGCGCGCCTCAATTACTGAACCGATTTTTCAAAATTCGGGCTTTGTAAGGGCAATTTTAATTACTATAGAAGGTATCCTAGAAAATGCCAAGGAAATTAATTAAAAACTGGCCGAGAATAAATAAAAATCACTCATTTCCGAAAATTCTCGGCCACTTTTCAATTAATATCTTTGTTATTGTCTAGAAAACTGTTTATATTGCTTAGAATTGCCATAACAGAGCCCGAATTTTAAAAGTGTAATTCAGTCATCTTTTATTTACGTTTTTTTTGTGAAATTTCCTACCTTATCGGCGGACCACTTTAAAACTCCCTTAATTATCTTAAAATATGCCTCCATTTAACCCTACTAAAACATTCTATTATTAATTTATAAGAGTTGAATAGAGTGTCTTTCGGTAATGACAATTTCATATAAGAAGAATAGCTTTTTAACTATATGTATAAAATAAATCGTTTTAGAAGACTCGATATTGAATATGGGAAAATACATTTCCCTTAGTATATGGGAATGTTTCCAAGTAAAACTTTTTCAGTGAATGAGTGAGATCTAAAATGGTTGATTTTTTATATTGTTATAAATAATTTAATATTACTACGCTAGAATATGTAGATATACAGGAATTTGACAAAACCTTTTCTAATCACTATATACGCGATCTTCTAAAAAATACAGAAGAAATTTATTGAGAACTGATAGAGAATTTTTAAAAGTAAAAAGAAATCGTCTATTCCCCACTGAGCGAGCACTTTACCGTCAATTCGACAATCCCGAGGTTCAATCCCTGGTGCATCGAATCTCTCAAGTTTGTTCTCATTTTATGAACTCTCAAAAACGCTCAAAGAAAAATGCCAATGTAAATGTAATTATTTACTATTAGTACCGTTACGAATTTTAGTTATTATATCACAATCGAACCACGTCTATGAAAGTTAATTAAATTTTCCATATATATTACATGTGAAAACACAGAAAACACAAGACAGCTGGGGTGGGGGTGGGGGGGGGTTTGGACCCACTTACACTTTTCGTAATGGTAATTGTACATAAAAACACCGTACAATTGTTAATTATTACTACATTTTCTGCTCATCTCGTTATTTGCTTTTCGACGTAACATTAATTTTAATTACATTATTATGCTAAATTGGAGTTCCGTTCGAATTTAGCTTCAATTCAATATCTGAAGGTGCAAAATTATTATATCAGTTTGTTTTCTGTTTAAGACGTGTATTCGTACTAATACGTGTTACGTAGCAAATATTGAAGTAAATTATAGATTCAGTATACTTGTGAATAGTACTTGTTTCTGTGCATTTATAATTATTTCTAATGAATTTAGAAATATATGGGTATTATGTGCAATTTTTTGTTAGAAATCGCAAATTAAAATTTACTCTTCTGGTCTTTTTTCTGTTCCTTACATTTTCAACAGAGTTAATATAAACATAATGGATTATTTAATAGAAACAGTTTTACACAAACAATCCTTCATCAGGAAGAGAATCAAATCAATAATAATTCTTTTTTAATTACTATTTCTATTACATTTTTTCGAACCTTTCATCTCAGGCTGACAGTATAATTATTTCGACTATATACTTCTTATTCTAACGACTACACGGTTCTAGCAGTGTACAACTGTAGTAATTCTTACCATTTTTCTGACCAAGTTAATTTTAAGGTATTAAAATTATTTGAAACTATAATTGAAATGATATCTATATGCATATCCCTACATTACACAAAACATGAAGCATAAGAAAACTACAGTTCAAACGTATAAGTAGATTTAATATTCATAACGAGTTATGGTTATCATACTGCAAACAATTATCTCGGTGGAGAAAATAAATGCACAATAAAGAAATACAAATATAGAAGGTAACCGAAGAAGAAATTATGACAATAAAAAAAGAATAAAAGTAGAAGTAATCGGTTAAAGTTGAAAGGTTAGTATAAAGGGGATGGATACGACCGGAAGAAAACAGTATAAAAAATGAAACATCGAGGAATGCTGTATAGGACAGAGCAAGTCACATTTTGTTGTGCAAAACAAGAGAAATTTCTTTTTGAAAATGTTTTTTTAAGGTTCTTAGCATGAAATACCTTATACATAGTCATTCCACTTAACATAATTTCTTTCTGTCTTGAACCATGTTTTTCATGCTAAACATCTGCAATAAAATTTAAATTTGAAATATCAAAAATATTGATGCACTCGAATGTTTTGCTTATTTAAGTGCGTCAGTAATAAATATTGCAGCAATTTTATAGATTTGTCATCTTCAGACTTATTTTTCTGTCTTCTAATTTGTCGAACAGATTACAATTTTAATTCGCTTTGGGTTTATCAAGCGTATGGGTTCCAAATGAAAAGGGACGATATAAACAAAATTATCAATCGTAAAAATATCCCAATTTAATATAAGTTAATTGTTACGCACGCGACTAAATTTTAAATTATTAAATCCCATTTTATCCCAACTATTTAGTAAAAAACGTATTTAAAGACATATCCAGCTTCGTTATTTTGTGATACCTATAATTTGTACATAATCTGACCTGTACGAGGCCATTATATCTCATAAACTTATCAATAAACGTACAGAAACCTTACGTAGTATTTTATAAATTATTATTTTACCACGATAAAAGCATGCTTAAAAAAACGAGGTTTAGTCGAGTTTTTGACAGGTCGGGTTGTAGGAAATAAATTTTTTTATATGTGGGATACTCCGGTTTCCGATCATGCGATCCAGTACATTAATACGTTTTTCTTCACGCCCTGGACGCGAAAGGTTTTGGCTCGATTGGTTATTTATAACTGAAAAACTTCCGAAATTGACAAGCTAGTTGCGTTTCGTCCTAGTTGCCTGATTCTATAAACCGCTATTTACAATAACGTCAACAGTATGTTCGTTAATAACAATATCCTGAACCACGATCAGTTGAAGTTGTTGCTACCGGCGAAGCCCCGAACCCCCCTCCCCGCTACCACCTCCTCATGGCTACCCGACACCAACATTATTTTTCATGTAATGTATATAATATACATACATATGCATTGTATATGTGCATGTACAATTTATGTTAATTTTATGTTAATTTGCTTTTTACGGCATTATCGTTTATTTTACGAAGAAATGAATACAACCTTTTTTGTAGAGAATTCGATGTTCTATATTTTTTGTTTGAAACATTTTTTTGTACGATTTGTATTTTTTGTTAAAAAATGGAAAAAACGTGTTTTTTGAGCGTTTTTTTTTAACCTCCCCATAATCTAGTATGCATTGTCTCCAAAAACTAATCAGATCTAAGTTTGGCCAAGAGAAGCCCAAATCCGTTTGTACTTTTTAAATTCGTCCTGCCAGTCGCGAGATATCGCGTATACAAAGTTTTGCCCACGGACGGACGGACGGACGTACAACCTAACGGACGCCAATTTTTTTATTGTTGCTTTGGGTTCCTTAGGGCCTGAAACTTCGACATTTGATGAAAAACTATAGGGTAATTTTTTGGCGGGAACTGACCAAATTCAATACTTCGCCAGACCTATGGTCTGGGTCGAAGTAATATGGTAAATAAAGTCTGAAAATTTTTTAATTGAACACATGTTTCTAACAAAACATAATATAATAGTATTTCCAGAAAATTCGAGAAATTGAAATTTTGAAAAATATCATGAACAAATTTTGTTTGCCAATTCTAAGATATTTTTATTCTAAGGAAATTTTGTCACCGGTACTGTACCTGCATGGTTATTAAGTATCATGGTTTTTTAGTGTTATATGTCAAACCTAACAACTTATGGACGTTTGTAAAATGGCATAGTACAATTATTATGAAATAGCGGTATCAGCCGGCTTCCCTTACTGCGGACTATAACAGTATAACCTATAGTATTTCACTACTTTTAAATGTCATAAATAACCAATACGGATTATGTACTTTTTTTTTACTAGTAATACATGATTTGATCACTGAATCTCGTGGCAGTTTAAGAAAGCTGCACTAAATTCCACTTAGAAAAGATTGATTGGATGTCGCATTCAGTGGTATAAGTAGCATTGAATTTGAATTATGTACAAATCTAGATCACAGAGAGGACGACAAATTTTTGGTTGGTCGTTTTCAAAGTGTTCGTCTTTCAATTCGTACAATTAGTGATGGCGTGGTGCCCCATTCCCTCAAAAACTTCGACCTTATTATTTCAAGTTGGCTATTCCTTAATACTCGATCGTTTACTAACAGCTTTCAGTAACACTCTAAAATTATTGGACTGAAATTTCAGTGTGAAAGGCGACTGAATACCGCATAGACAGGACTAGTTAACTACACGGCCGGCTTTTTTACTTCAACTCGCTATAACATAGTCAATTTTGAAGGAAACAAATACAAAAATTAATTGTTTATTAGAAATTTCAGCATCTAATCGCAACATAACAAATTACATATCTCCATAAACAATAAAGTTACTAATTTTTTCCTACTCAACTGCAAAATATGCATTCAGGCTCTTCGGTTATCGAGCGAATTTCGGGTATCTGAAACTGTCAGCAAGAAAGCTGTTCATAAAGGTATGAACCATTATTCTGGGAAGTTTTATCTTTATTGATATGACAGTAAAAAAGTAATGAATGTTTAAAGTTGGTGGCAGCCAATGCCCAACGCGTCATGTGCTTCGAGACCCTCAATAACTTCATTGTTTATTGACATATATAATTTGTTCTTTTTTCATGTGCTTCGAGACCCTCAATAACTTCATTGTTTATTGACATATATAATTTGTTCTTTTTTCATGTGCTTCGAGACCCTCAATAACTTCATTGTTTATTGACATATATAATTTGTTCTTTTTTCATTAGAGGCAAAAAACTGCTAAATTTAAATCTCGTCCGAAATGCCTCATTTAATTTGTGGTCTTTCGCGCCAACAATTCTATTATTAAATGCCAGTGCCCATGCAGCTCAACCTTACAATGTTCTTACTAGCTACTGAGGATGTTCAAAAGTCCTATTTTAGTAAATTTCATATATATAGTTGATTTCACCCTAAACAAAGTTGATCGAAAATCAACTGATCGCTTAAGTGTATCCTAAACTTGCGCAACTAGGATCTACTACGTTTTTCTTTTTACAGTTCATTTTAATACACCTGATGCAAAATTAAGCCATTTCCTGGCCAGTTTTTCTGAGCTCCATTAGTTATAGCATGCAGACCAGAAAAAATGGACAGAAAATGGTCGCATTTTCTCCTAGGGACGTGAAACTCCACATTCGAATTAATTACTATTTCGTCAAAAGTTAAAAATAATTGCAAGTAGGACTCCTCATATTTCACCATGCTAAAATATGCCGTAGTTTTCGTATTACTTTATGAATAGACTTATTTCATGTTTAAGTATACTGTACTGAGGAAAGTGTCATTTATAGGGTATTGAAATTACAATATCTCGTATAAAAGAGAGTCTTTTATATATAGGGACCAAAATATTTCTTTTACAGGTTAAAAGACAAAGATTTTTAACACATCTCGTAGTTGGTATAAATTTTAACAGTTAAAAGACAAGTATTTTTACCGCAGTATATCACGTTTCTATTTTTTAAATTTTGCCACTTATATGAAAGAAAACATTGAAAAAAGGGAAAACATTTTCAGTAAAATGCAATTTTTATTGCGAAGGAGTCGACTCGGTCCCCCACGATAAGCTCTGGCACAAGCTTTTCAACCTTGGCGTGAGTGCAAAAATGGTCCGTTTACTTAAATCTTTCTATGATTCGGCCACGTCAACAATACTCTGTGCTGAGGGTGCAACGGATACGGTTAGGGTGACTGAGGGGGTCTTGCAGGGAGAAATCCTGAGCCCATTACTGTTCATAACCTACATTTCTGATATAGTCGGCTTCTTTCGAGATAATGGCCTAAGAGGCGTGGATTACACTTTAACAGACGACCTTATGATGCTTCTTTATGCCGACGACCTGGCAATCTTCGCCTACTCTTCAGCTGATCTAAGATCGAAGTTAAGGGTGCTCGCATCATACTGTTCAATAAATGCCTTAAAAGTAAACATCTCAAAAACGAAAGTTGTGGTTTTCAGAAATGGCGGCCCTCTTGATGCCTCCTCCCGACATTTCCTTTATGATGATCAAGAAATAGAGGTGGCGGCATCGTATCCTTATCTGGGCACGATTGTCTCCTCGTCGGCAAAAGGGTTGAAGGCTTCTGAGGCTGCTATAGCCAGGACTCGCCAAACCACGGCCTCGGTCATTGCCGTAATGGCTGCAGTGAAAGGTGACTCGTATGAAGCAGCTCTAAAACTTTATTCGGCCTCCATTTTGGCTACTCTCTTATACGCTTCTCCCTGTTGGGCCCTTTGTTACCTCGACACTCTCGAATCCATTCAAGTCGAGTTCTTCAAGAAATGGCTGAAGCTGCCGAGGTCAGCGCCTCCGTATCTGTTGCGCCTCGAGTTAGGCTTATATCCCATCAATGTAGAGATTGTGAGGAGAGCGCTTCTCCTAGTTATAAGGCTTTTACGTCAACCGTTGCATAGTATACCGCGGATGGGCTTAGTCAGACTTTTCGAACTTAGCACTTGCGGTCGGGAGGTCCCGGTTTCTAACTGGTTCTCCCAACTGGAGGGCGCCCTGGGTTCGCCCCTTTACGATGGTCTATTGTCGAGTCTAACGGCAGAGAACTGGGAGACGCGCTTAACTCCTACTTGCGAAGCTTTTGCCACAGCTATACGTACCCAGGACTTACAGCGGTACTATCGCTCCAACTCAATCCAGATGCCTATCTACAGACAATTTACTGACTGCCTTTTAAACTTACATCCTCACCGCTGCCCTCTTCCGTACCTTCGACTGAAAATACAAATACGAACAGCCACGATCCATTCTCGTTCTTTGTGTATAGGTAATATGTTTCACGCTTATAACCCCACAGCACTTTGTACACTCTGTAATATGGGTGAAAGAGAGACGCTGGCACACATTTTAGCGGTCTGCCCTCTCTCTCACTCCTCAAGAGTTAGCCTGTATAATCATGCGTCGGCCCTGGTCAAGTCAAATATTTTAGGCTATTTATTGACCACTGAGGACCCAGATGCTTTGAAATCATTATTCTGCTTCGTACAAAATTGTTTGGCGAGAAGACAAATGATTCTGGACTATTAGTTTACTTGTTGTCGACAAACTGTATTTGTATCTGCCTCGTATTCGATCTTTTACACTAACTGCGACTGGTGCTTTTATATACGTTATTCTCTTATTATACCTGTTTTAGCTCTATTTTTATGTACATTTTTAAAAAAAGCGCAATTAAATTACCGTTCCAGTACTGCTGCGCCGCCTGTTTTGTTTCTTCTTTTATATATATACCTATAGAATTTATATTTTAAGACATACTGTACTCCACCCAAAAGAATTGTACTATTCAAATATGGGTCAATAAATCTAATCTAATCTAAATCTATTGCGAAGGAGTTCCGAGATCGTGTCAGGCCTCTGAATCCTGTGATATAATGAGTTTTACTAAAAGTTGGTCAATATTAGGATATAAATTATATAATGGCGTCTTCAAAATGGCGCTATTTATACGGAATCTTTTTGTTATTTGCGTTTTATAGGGAACGTGATGGTTAAGTGGTTAGCATGCTCGCCTCGTAAACTGAACGTTCCTTAGGTCGTAAGTTCGAATCCCCGTCCGGCAACTTTTTCTGATTATTTCTATTGCGGATAATTCAGGAAACCTTGCTGGGCGAAGGTACGAATTTGGGACTGCTACAGACATCATTCGGTAGTTATCGACACCGTGAATGGTTTTTCCGTGGTCGACGCTTTGTCAATATTGTCTTGAATGAAAATAAGACAATGTTTGCGATGCGCCTGCTACGGCACAGGCCGCCGACTAACTGTTGACGGTGTCGATTATGTGTAGTATTTGTGATTGTTTACTTGTTTGTATCGTCCTGTGTGGGATGATGACTAAGCCTTGCCCGATTAGCCATAGATGGCGTAAAGTTGGCAAGTAAATCTGACCAATGTATGTATGTATTTGCGTTTTATTAAAATATTTCTGGTATCTTGACATGTATTTTGAGGAATATGTAGATTGTTTTTCACGTAGCTCAATACAAATCCGTTATTAAATTTTAAAAATTAAAAATGGCCAATTAAATATGACTTCGAAAACATCTATATACTAAATACCATACAATTTTTCTTAAATTTCGGTTAGCGATATTGGATTCGCCATTTTTAATTTTCAAACATTAATAACGGATTTATATTCAGAAAGCTCAAGAATGATCCAGAAAAACATATTTACCAGGACAAGATACCAGGAATATTTTAATAATAAAACGCAGATAACAAAAAAAATCTAAAGGAATAGCGCCATTGTGAGAACGCCATTTTGTAATTTCAATCTTAATATTGACCAACGTTTAGCAAAACTCATTATGCCACAGAATTCAGAGGCCTGACACTATCTCGGAACTCCTTCGCAATAAAAATTGCAGTTTACTGAAAATGTTTTCCCTTTTTTCTATGTTTTCTTTCATTTAAGTGGCCATATTTCAAAAATTGCAAGTGGAAAAATCGAAAAACGGACTTCAGATTCGAAAAGTGCATACCCAAAAACTATAGGAAACCTAAACTTCATAACAATATCTCCAAGATATCCATAAACCTACGGAGGATGAAAACCGGCGACTAATTTTGTCATTTTGGGATGAAATATATATATATTTCTTACGTGGTATAATACAGATTGTAACGTATAAGATATTACTATTTTTAAAATGCTAAAATATATATTATTTTAGCCATAGTAAAACATTCTGTTGAAAAACGAGAATTCAATAGAATATCTTTTACTCTATAAGAAGTTAATGCTAAAAGACGTAGATTGATAACGTGTCAAATACTACGTGATTGAAACTGATAAAAGACACTTTTCTCAGTGTATACATTAATATAGACAATATTCGCATTCATTATTCAGATACTTTGTTTTATAAAACCATCGTATCTAGAAAAATTCCCTTCAATTTAAGAAAATACGGAAAAGGAAAAATATGAACGCATATAATATGTCTGAAAGATGTAACAGCTAATATTGTTTTATAATGCATTGACTTTCAGTTCTTTGAATCGGAGTAAACGCAGGCATTTCCATATTGTTTGACGAATTGGATTTGACGCTTATATTGTAACTTTTGTTATTTGTAACATTTGTGTTATTTTCTTTGGAGTGATTGAATATGTTTGAAGAAAACCAATATTTGTAATGCATTTCTGAAATATTGGCGTTTCATACCAAAAATAATCATATTAAATGTCGAATATGGACATATCACTATAACTTTTAACATCACTTCAGAAAAAAATAAAAATGAATTTTTCATGCACGCTATTCGCACTTACTTTTTATATTTTTACACCTATAAAAAGTAAGAAGAATTCTGCGCCACTAATTTTTGTGCATACTTATTTGCTTAAAAAGTTAAAATGGTGCTTTAACAAAATCAGCTATTCTACAGACAAAAAAGTTTTCGAAAAAGTTAGGATCTGACCTTCCAATGTACAGTTAAAGCATGATATATTATTTGATATATTATATTAAACGTTCAGGCACGTGTATTTCTATTTTTATCTTAGAATCTACAAAAAAATTTTCAGCCAAATATCCAAAACCCTGACTATAGGTTCCCCTTATTAGTGTAAGCGTACAGTAGAGTCCCGGTATATTTACCTGCTCGGTTCCTCGCCTTCCTCTCCCGTCTCATTATATTTACCAAAAGAAGGAGACCGTCGCTTCACCCACTCCCTTTAGTCGAGTTATGTTTGTGACGTCACAGTAGACACTTCCTGAGACCCCAGCCCGCAAGGTGGGGGAAAAAGGGAGCGGCTACAGGTAAATATAACGAGACGGAACTGAGATATGCTGGGATGTTAATTTAGCGAGACGCAATTATACCGGGATTCTACTGTATAATTTTTAATGAAGGTCAAAATTAATTTTTAATAAAAAGACTTACTAATAAATTTATAATTCAACAAAACCTTTGCATCAGATCGGGAGACTCGTGCGCACAATTGACATCACAGGAGTGTATAATATATAGAAGATGGAAGTTCATTGAACTATGAATCATTAACAATGAAAATGTTTAGTGGTTGTATTTCCAGTTTATATCTATATTAATATTGGGTGTACTTCCGATTAGGTAACACCCCCGATTTCAACGGCACTAGCGTATATTTATGTATTTTGATGCGCTGATTACGAATATGGCCATGAAAATTGGCGACAAGGTCATTTTCAAGGTCAAAACTGAAAAAAACGCGTTTTTTTCCGAATTTTCGCATTTATTTTCAAAAGTACAAATCGGATGAAAAAATGTTTTAAAAAAAACGCGTTTTTTTCAGTTTTGACCTTGAAAATGACCTTGCCGCCAATTTTCATGGCCATATTCGTAATCAGCGCATCAAAATACATAAATATACGCTGGTCCCGTTGAAATCGGGGGTGTTACCTAATCGGAAGTATATCCTTAATATTTATATTTATATTTACTTTTATTTTCACTCATACCTTTAATATACAATATTTCGTGTAATGAGTGAGATTAAATTGCGTGAAGGCGATTTAATATGAATATATCTCTATTATAAACCTAAGAATTAAAATCACTGTTGACAATTTAAAAGTCAACATCAATTAAAATCACTATTTAAAACCTTAAATATAAATATCATCATGTAAGAAATTGCTTACATAATGTTTGAGATATAAATTACCAGGAGCAATGCTTAGCGAAACATTTTCAGCACATAATAAAGTGTACCAGATCGAAAGGTCTTTTTTTTTTAAACGAGTGGCGCTTTAAATTTAAAAATTCAAGTGTTATATAAACTTTTGATGAAGAGGCACGCTCAAATACTGAGAGCCATTTTTTAGAGTTTTACGTGTATAATAAGACTAGCCTTTCGTATTTTAGCTAAAGCAAAACTTTAAAAAATTATAGCACAAATAGTCGTAAAGGTTGGATTCGATTTTCGCACTTTTCATAGTTTAGTTCATTCTAACTCTTTCATATTTATCGGCACGCATCAATACTGATTGATCCTGCATTATTTAGGCAGTAGGGAAGATGTAATAAAATTTTCAGGTCATTATTCAACGAGTTAAAAAAGTTATAGCAGTTTAATTGAAAACAAATTTAATATCTGCACTACTGTATCAGCAATATTTGATGGATTTTGAACTTTTTGTATGTTTAAATGATATAAAACCGACTTTGAAGAATGGTGTTTCTGATCAAACATACTTTCTTATATTTTATGCTATTACTATATAAAATATACCGTGGGAAAGGTCTTGAACCCCTCACCCTCGCGAAAGTTAAAAGTTCTAGGGATATGCCCATATAACATTTCCATTTTGTAAGTATACAGATTTTGTAAAGCTTATGTTACAAATTATTAAATATATTGCTATTCATAAATTTCCAATCCAGATATAGTGGTGCACAGGGATAAAATAACTTTATATGTCACGGTACATGCAAAAAAATTCTTTTGAATGAAAATTTAAAACACAATCGAGGAGTTAAACCTGAAACTAATATCATTTTCTGCTTACTATTTGCACTCGTTCAGTTTTCCTATATGAGTCTATGTAACTATGTGCACTGAATGTGAACTTGACAACTGCAACTGTTTGTGTTTAATTGAGAGAATGAGTAGGAAATTATAGAATATTATAGGGAAAAAAGTTATAAATTGAGTTAAACGTTTTTAACAAACTGGTATGTGGCCGTAATTAAATGACGGAACGCTTGAGGGGGGTCGTTATTTGAATTCTATACTGCTGTGCTATGTACCGTTACACGAGGTGAAGGGGGGTGGGGGGGGGTTGAAATAAAATGATTGGAAAATAGTGTTATGTAATTTAAGAGCGACCCCCAAATGCTAATATATACCGTTCTTGGTACTAAGTAGAGTAGAAGAACATTTTTATCTCCTAATTAAATTGCAAATTCATAAACGCTCATACTTTAGACATGTTCTATTATACATAAGAAACAAAAGAATGTGTAGTGGCAACTAACCGTCAGTGCGCCTGCACTGAAAGAAATAAAAC